>CM073494.1:55360000-56815000 GCA_037074585.1 Biancaea sappan | reverse complement strand
AATTCTTCTTCCGTCTCAGCTTGTGCAAGTTCTGCCATTATCTGAGACTTGGAGGTCAGAAATGGAGATTGCTGTTGAACTGCTTGAGGATAATTCATCAGCTGGGGATTCTGTTTAAGCCATTTTTCCACAGATTTTTTGTTGAGCAAGTTGGGGTTGTATGTAGACCACCATTTTATGTTGAACGAGCGGCTAAGATAGAGGATAACCGCTATTAAGCCAATCTTTGAATTCAAAATCCCAGGACATAATCTAGGGTGTTCCAAATGTTGAGAAAAATTTTAAAAGCATTTGTCCAGTGTGAAAACTGGTTTGAGCAGAGAAAATAGAAAAGGATTCCTTCGCATAAGAGGGAAGGAATTCAGTGTTTGGACCGAAAAAGAAAAACCAATCGGAAAACCAGGCTGGAAATTCTTGATTTCCTTTATTGAACCATATAAACCAGGAGTGGGAGAAGGGACGAATCAGCAAAGCGTTGTACCAAGCCATTTTGTAATCCCAGTAGTTAAATCCTGGTGGCTGGAACTGTCTTGAAAAATTTTTAAAAGAAAATGGATGCTGATTCCATTGAGAAAGTGTTAAAACTTTATTAATTTTGAACTTCGAATATTGAATTCGATGAGGAAAAAGTGGATCATACTCGTGCGTGAGCGTGATCGAGTTTATATCAACCAAAATAAATTCATAAAATATTCTTGTTTTTTGCAAATCATCAGAAGAAAAATATTTTCCTTCTTGAAAATATTTTTGAGCAATTTCCCGTGGTGTAAGAACAGGGTTTGTTTTGATCCATTCGGGTTCAATGGGAAAGATCGGTGCGTAGACCGGTTTTGAAATATATTTGTTAGATAGGGATCTCTTAAGCGGTGTGGCTTGAGAGAGTTGTACCAAGGAAGAAGATGAATGAACAGGGACTATAGCCTATTGTGGTGGAGGTGTAGAGAGGGCTTGATCATAGGTGAGAGGAAGAAAACGGTTGTGAGAAGAAGAAGGAGAAGAAGGAGTTTGAGGTCGAGGACCTCTTATCTGTGGTCGAAGACCACCGCCGGAAGGGCTATTGAACGATGATGGAGTCACCAGTAGACGTGACTTTGTATGAACCAGTGGGGTTCTTTGAACGTTTGGAGTAGAATCCAGTGGGGATCCATACTGTTCCTTCTTTACTTCTTTTCCTTTTTTCTTATCCATCCTTCTGTCTTACCCTGCAAAAATTCTCGAGTAAGGAAGTCAGGAAGGGAGTTTTCTTTCCCTTTTATATGCTGGATTTCAAAATCAAAACAAGAAAGTAATGCTTGCCATCTGGCAAAAACATGTTTTGAAACTAAATTTTGAACATCTTTTTCTAAAACAGATTTAGCGGATTTACAATCTGTTTTGAGCAAAAAAATTTTGTTAAAAACTTCTTTTTGAAACTTTTTGATAATTAAAACAATAGACAAAATTTCTCTTTTTATTGTGGAGTATTTTTGTTGGGTTTCAGACCATACTCCTGAATGGAACCTTATTATTTGTTCTTTTGAACTTCCTATGGGCCTTTGTTTAAGGATTCCTCCATAACCTTCTTTGGATGCATCAGTTTCGATGATCATAAAGGCTTCTGGGTCTGGTATTCCTAAACAGGGGAGTTTCTTAACTCTGGCCTTAAGGGTTTTGACCGCGTCCGTCATGGACTGATCCCAAGGTGGGGATTTCTTTCTAAGTCTAGAGTAAAGAAGTTTACAAATTACTCTAAGGTTTTGAACAAAATCTGCTACATAATTAAGACAACCTAAAAATCTTTGTAATTGATTTTTATCAGTTATCTCATCTGGAAATTTATCAGCAAATTCAATAGATCGGTTAATTGGTTTAATCATACCCTGATGGATATCGTAACCTAAAAACCTAATCTTTGTTTTGAACAGTTTCATTTTCTTGGTTGAAATAACTAAACCATTGTCTTTAATAATTTTATAAAATTGATCAAGGTGCCTAAAGTGTTGTTCTATGTTATTAGAGAACACTAAGACATCATCTATGTAGACTATTGAAAATTGAGAAAAATCATAAAAAATGGAGTTCATAACATTCTGAAATTCAGAAGGTGTATTTTTGAGACCAAAGGGCATTACGTTCCATTCATAATGTCCAAAGGGAACAGCAAAGACTGTTTTGTACCTATCTTTTTCTTCGATTCGAATTTGATAAAAGCCCGATTTCATATCGAACTTAGAAAATAAGGATGCTTTTTGAACACGAGAGATTAAGTCACTCCTATCAGGTATAGGATACCTAATCCATCTAAGAACTTTATTAAGAGGTTTATAATTAATAACCATGCGAGGTGCTCCTCGCTCTATTTCTGCCTGATTTTGAACATAGAAGGCTGAATAGCTCCAAGGGGATTTACTGGGCCTAATCAGCTTCTTTTCTAACAGATCTTAGATTTCCTTTTTACAGTATTCCAAGGTTTCTTTATTCATTTGGATGGGCCTAACCTTAGTGGGGATTTTATCTTCACTAAAACTGGGCTCGTATGGAAGTGAGACTGTGTGTCTCTTTCTATTCCAGAAAGCGTTGGGCTTTTCGAAACATATTTCTTTTTCAAATCTTTCTTGAACAGCTTTTATCCTAATTTTGACTTGAGGCTTTTCTATTTGTTCTTCTATTCTTTTGTATTGAACTTCTTTATTGAGCAACTTAATTTGAGTTTGTTTTCTATTGATCAGATTAATACTAGAAACAGATAAGTTCTTAAGTAAATTAACGTCTGTTGTTTTGGTAGGATTTAAAAATTCAAAGCAAAGTTCTTTGCCATAAACGAAAGTAGAGATTCCTAATTCTAAAACCTTGAAAGGGTAAATAAGGGTCAGAAAAGGTGTTCCTAAAATCATAGAATGATTTAAATTTCTAACAAGAATAAAAGTTGTATTGAATTTAATGCCTTGATTACATATCTTGGCATTAGACAGTTTGTACCTGACTGGAAGTCTATTACCTCCTACACCGCTGAGACTTTCAGTGGTTTTTTCATAGTATTGAGTGGGAATTAATCCTTCTTGAAGACAATTAAAATCAGCGCCTGAGTCTATCAGAGCGACTAACTTCGTATTAAAGTTTCCTATGGTAAAGTTAATGTTACTATACCATCTTTGAACAGTTATTTGAGAGATTAAATTTAAATAATTTTCTTTGGGTTCAGAGCTAGTTTCTCCTAACTAGTTTTGATCAGTGGAATTCCTAGCTTCTTTGTTGGCCATTAAACTTAAAATATCTAAGGATAAGTCATTATCCTTTTGTTTGAGCAATTGAATTTCTTTCTTAATTATTTTAATTTCTTCTTGGAGTTCCTTGACAGAAACTCGTTCCTGGGTGGAAATGTTTTGAAACCTATTAATTATTTCTTGAACATTATAAGGTTTAACTATGGGTTTTGGTTCGGGTTCCTCCGAATCCATCAAATCCTTGATTTTAAGTAAATATTCCTTTCTAATTTCTTCATCAGTAATCTTGTCTAAGATTTCTAATAAAGTTTGAACTTTATTTCTATTAATTACATTAATTATTTTTGAACAACTACCTGATTGTCTTGAACATTCTCTACAGGTGCAAATTCCTATGTCTGAATGACTTTCGTCATCAGATGTTGAACTAGAAGATGAATTACTCAGTTGATCTAACTGATATAATTCATGTTGAACACTGGATTGATCTGAATTAGATTCTGACTCAGAGTTTTGATCTTCTAACAGAATACTCATAAGACTCTGTTTGTACTTATCATCTATTTCTAAAGAATTAATTCTTTTCTTTAACCTACAATTTCTTGAAATATGACCATACCACCCGCATTTAAAACAAACTACATGTTTGCGATCGGTATTTTTTGAACTATGGTGTCTAGGTTTGCTAGGCTGTTGAACAGGTTTCTTTATTTGGAATGATCTAACAGGTTTGTGTTGGTCGAATTTAGCAAGTGTACCAATCGCACAAGTAATATAGTGAATTAAAAGTAAAAGTATCGTTCCCACGAGGACTAAGTGACTAAGTACCCAAGAAATTTAACTGAATCATTTAGACGAAGCAATTGGATTGAGGATAACTCTAATGAAGAACTAACAATTAAAGTGAACTATGACAGTAAATTTTTATAAATTTTCTTTTAATGACAGTAAACAATGCAAAGACTGATGAAAATTATCAAAAATGAACGCCTAGGGTTACTAATCCCCCTCTTACGTCCTAGGAATTGCTAATTCTCCCTAACACATGTGATTTAAGTCAATTATACACAAAAATCTCAGGTTTTCTAATGGCTTAAAGTAGTTCTCCTGAATCTAGATTAAGCTACCCAACTCTACACAATCCCTTGTGTAAACTGAGTCGAATTAATGTTAACATAATCCGATTAAACGAGGTTAATTAATATTCCTATTAATTAACAAGTAAAACCCCTAGGTTCTATCACTCGCCCTAATCATTCAGTGTTCTACCACCATCTCCCTCTCCCAAGTTCAATGGAGGCAACATACAAATCATAAATTGGCCAAGTTTATAACAAGTTCAGGAAATATGAATGATAGGTATGCATAAGTTGACAATAATCACAAGTTTTGAAGAAAACACAATTCCTAGTCTGAAAGTAGGTTCATAGGAACCCTAGAACAGAAAATTTAGCCACTCATGGCTCTAAAAATACAGAAAGCAGTAGAAGAATGAATAAACTTCATGAATCCGAGGTTAGGTTGACTGAATTCAGGCTTGAATGGCTCCAAGGACGGATTCCTCCTTCTCCTCTAGCAAAGGTCGGCGCCTCCCTTCAGTCTCCAACTCAGGAATTCCCTAAAAAATTCATCTGAAGCCTTTTATACCAGCCCAGAATCGCGACTTACCGCTATAGCGGTAAGTCTCCACCGCTATAGTGGTATAGGACAGTAAAGAATTCTCCAGCAATATTTGGTGTAGGGCTCACCGCTATATCGGTGGTAGACAGAAAGTGGGCCTTCTGCTTCTTCAGCTTCAGGGACAGGCGCTATAGCGGTGAGAGTCCACCGCTATAGCGGTGGTATGTAGAAATTCCCTCACAGCAGCTTGAATCAGTTCGGTCGTTCGCTTCAGCTTCGTCCAGCTTGCCCTACGTCAGAGAGAATAAAATGATGATTAGCGATATTCTTGGTCAAAGAATCACATGAAGAAGACTAAACTCTAAAAATTCCTAAACTAACTAAATCAATCAAAAACAACGGAAAAGACATACAAGCAACCACAAGTAGGCGATAAAATGGATCAAAGATTTAGCACCAAATGGTACTAAATCTAGCACTTAACAGTTTGTCAGGGTAGCGACGATAGGTCTTCCTGACAGTTTGATACCTGTGACTCTTCCTATTTCTTTTACTTTGAGCAGAGGGGGCTCGAATCTTTTCGATGCCATATTAATCACAGAAATTTCCTAATTCTCTATGGGTGCTTTTGAACTCAATTTTTAACTTAGACTGAAGCTTCATATCATTACATATGATAAGAGCTTCGTTTGTAACAAAATTAATTAATTCTCCAAAAGTCATATGACCTAAGGGAAGTGTATTGTTGCATTGTCTTCTAATGCTTTCTTTGACTCTTTCGGCAAATAGGTTGGGTAAACCACCTAAAAATCTTTCTTTCCAGTAGTCTGCTTTACTATCAGACCGGGTATATAATTTGGTAAGGAACATGTCCTTGTACTATCTAAAATCAGACATCGTGGGACATCTGAGGTTCATCAATTGGTTACCTATCCTCTGTTGGAAATCTGTGGGGTTTCCTACAAAGTGTTTTGTGAGTGCATAAATTAAAACTGCTACTGAATCTTGAACATCTATTAATTGACCATTAATTTCTTCTTGCTTGATTGCGAATTTAATCGCAGATCTTTCAGCTTCTGTGAGATAGTTATCCCACCAACCTTTTAATTGACCAGTAAAACCAGTTGTTATCATGGTTACTATTGAAATTTCTTCATTATTTTTGAGCCTATACGCCGTAGCGCACATTGACATATTTTGAATTATTCCTAAAATTTGATGCTCACTATGACCATCAATGTTCCATTCTACAATAGACTCGCCGTTATAGCTAGCTTCTGTAATTAAACTATTTTCTTCATATTGGGTATCTGGGTAACTAGGCCTACGGTAGTAATTCCTAGTCACTGGTTTTGGGTTCCTAAAGCTAATTCTATTAACTTCAGGGTGTTGATCACTTTCTTTAGATAGTGTATTGATCTGGGGAACTTTTGACCTATTATTAGAGACATTTAATTGATCTAACCTTTTGGTGATTTCATCAACTAAATTTTGAGAACTAGAACCTAATTTTATTGATTTCAACTCTGCCTGAGTAAGTGTTGGAATCTTATACAGGGGTTGTTGATGTATTGAACTAACCGAATTTTGACCTAAGGAACTAGAAGGTGATTCTAGGACCTTATTATTATTAACTACATTTTCTATCCTATCTAATTGCTTACCTAATGTGTTGAGCGCTAAATTGGTAAAATTATTTTGAGATTCAATATTTTTGACATCTCGTTTTGAACTATGTTGATCTTCGTTAACTTCTATAGTTTTGAACGGAGTTGCTTCTATCTCAGAACTACCTTTTTAAATTTTCAAATTTTCTAAAGGTGGATGAACCGAGATTATTTTTTGTCCTAAAGTAGTATCCCATTCTACTGTAATTCTAGAGTGGGTGTTTACTTCTTTCTTAACAAAAGAGTTTTCTATCTGATTATTTGAACAATACATTTCAAACCAATTAAAAAAGAAAATATGATCTCCTATTCTTTCTAAGAAATCATAATATTCTAATTTCCATTTTTGAACTTGTTCCAATGAGAAAGTACGGAAGTACCATTCTCGTTTTGCCTTATTATGAGTCTGCATAAACTCTGCGTTTAGCAAGGGTTTATTCATTTTGAACTCTTTTCTTATTATAAGAATTTGTGATCTAGTGGGAGAGTGATTTATAGAAGGTGTTTCTTGAACTGATTCGTAAATGGGTTGAGGAATGGAAGGTTGGAAATCTACTCCTCTGAGACTAGTTGAAGTCTTAAGAGTTTCTGCTGTAGATCGGTAATCTGAATCTACAGAGTGTCTTGAACTGAATTCTAAATCTGGGTTATTGAACATTCTAATTCTAGACGAGGATGATCTATTCATCGATATCCTGACATGTCCTTCAGGACTTTGAACAAAATTTCCTAAACTTCTAGACTCTATTTTCTTGGAAGGTTAGATACTTTCCAAATCCCAAGAGTCTGGAAAAGCGGCCATGATAGCATCATGCCTGAGGGGTTTAGGAGTCATGATCATAGATTTTTGAAGGTTAGCCTCCATTAGAATGGTTTCATTCTTAGGTGACTCTTTCTTAACAGAAATTCCTATTCTAGTTTTTGAGACTTTATAATGAATTCTAAAAATTATAGAAAGATTATTCAGTTCTTCACTGAATATTCCTTCGGTTGTTTTGACATGTAACTTTAAAGCTTTTTCGACGTTTCTTAACGTCTTCATGTAATTTGAAAAACATTGAAAATAAATTGGACCATTGCAGAGATTTGACTCTACAAGACTTAACATGGAATCCTCGAAAGACAGTGCATGTCTATCTTGGAGAAGAACTAAAACGGGATGGTTGATGCCTAACCTGTGCATAGGTTTGATAGCTACTTGGATTAATCCGATGTGGATAAATCCAAAATTTTCTCGCCTGTGTTGAGCTATTTGGTCTTTATCTAATAAATTTATAGTGCCTTGGCACTTTCCTAATGGTATGGTTCCTTTTATTGTTCTAACTATGTCTTGAACTTTGAAATTAAAAGTTGAATGCTTGTATACCTCACTAGGACGTACCTGGGGCATTTCCCAGGTTCTTAACCTTTCTTCAGCTTCTACTATAGAAACTTCAGAATTATTGACCTCATCTTGATCAAGAGAACTTTGATCATTAGTGACCGGGGGAACTCTGATCTCAGAACTATTTCTATTAAATAATCTTCTTACTAATTCAGACATTTTAAAGAATATATATATATATATATATGAACTTTGTTATTTATTTGTTGTCAAAAATATATAATACTATGAATTAACTTACATTTATCTTCGAATTATTTAACCCAATAATCTGAAACTATAGTCTTCAAAACGATAAACAATTCAAATATTTAAATCAATTATAAGCAAAACAAATATATATAATTCAGTTGTTTTTAAATGCCAGCATATCAAATACTTCGAATAACAAATAAAAGAATTACTCTAATTATCTAAAATAACAATGAAAATTATTAATCTAAAATTAAAACATTTAATATTAACCTCTTACAAAGGAACTAAAGTCATTAAAAAAATCGAAAGATAGAAAGAAAAAACTGTAACATAATAAAATAGCCAACAAAATATATGAGACGAGAGGACTTGGATAAATGGATAAAGAGGAAATGAAAGCCAATTATTAGGTCACATTTTTACTACTCTACTCTTTCTATATTATGAGAAAATAAATGGATAAAGAGGAAATGAAAGCCAATTATTAGGTCACATTTTTACTACTCTACTCTTTCTATATTATGAGAAAAAAATTATTAAATCTATACAAATTTTTTCCTGTTCATCATGCCATTGATATAATGATATTAATAGACTTGTCAAAATAAGCTTAATTTATTTAACCCACATTCACTAGCTCGCAAAGGACGAGGCCTAGAATGTGGCCTTGGAAGAAATAGCCTTCAGCAAAAACCAGTAAACCACTCCCATTCCCATATGCAAATGAGGCTCAATGTGGCAACAAAAAAAAACCGTAGAGTGAAGGGTCAAGTTTGGAAATTTTCAGCCCGTTTAAAAACGAACTGGCTCGGCCCAGCTTGTATTTTTCATAACAGGTCTAGATAGTAACAATATTTACTATTCTACTCTTTTGTATTATTAAGAAAATTACCAAATCTATATAAAAAAATTATTTGCTATACTTTATCCTATTAGTAAACAACATTTACTTTCCATAGAATAATTTTTCTAATTTATTGAGTAATAAATTGTTTTCTCAAAATTCTTAAAATTAGAATTATTAAGTGACAATATTTCATTCCATATTAATCCAGTGATGTCTTCTACAAGTTTTGATTCATTCCTACAAAAAGAAACAAAATTGAATGAGTTTAATAAATTACGTAATCAAATAAAGCTGCAAGTATGTTGAGAAAGGGGCTAATTGTGGATTGTTATCCTGATGCATATAGGAATGGCAACGGGGCAAGGCGGGAGCAGGGATGCAAGTCCCTACCCTCGATCCTCGCCTCCCCGTAAGGACCAAGCTGGGTTATTAAAATTTTTTTGAAAAAATGAAAAAAAATTAATAAAACATAACCTCTTACCAGAAGAATGCCCAAATCCATGGATGATAGCAGCAGATCGAAGGATGACAGGGAAGAAGTGAGTGGTAGTAGCAAAGGACAACGGTTGGTCGCAGAAATTGAATAACAGTGCACAGAACGAATGATGAGAAAAGAGACGACTAAGAGAGGAGCGAGACTAGGAGGACAATGGCAAAGGTAGGGAGGGAGCACAAGAAGACGACTAAGAGAGCACGATAACAATGGGAGTACGATGACTGAGAGAGGATGTAACACCCACGATTTTCATGTGTTAGTTTAGATAGATTTTAAGGAATAATTCAAATACAGGGAAAATTTTTTCGTTGCTTAATAAAGAAATATGAGGTTAAGAAATGTCAATGTATATAAAATAATGAGTGACGAGGAATTGAGAGAGCAGGTGCATGGCACCGAGGGAGCCAGATGATCCCTAAGACTGAGGAGAGACAAAAATGTAATAAGGAAAATGGCGCGGTACCTAGAGTACTAGAAATACCCAAGTAGGAGAAAATACTGATTACCATTACTAAGGTTGACTGTGGGTTAATTAGAGGGTAAAATATTAATTTCACCCTTAAGGGTATATAGGTGGCTCCCCTCATTTTCCTCATTTCTCTCCCTCCCTCTCATGAGCTCCCTCTCTCTTCCCAAACTCTTTCTACCTTTTCTCTCAATCCTCCACCACTCGAACTTTTGACAACCAGTCTGCGATGGCGGACGGGTCTCCAGCAACCAACTACCACTGAAAAAAAGCAATGACTCAAGGTAGGTATCCTACTTTCCTAATTTCTTTCCTATTTTGGAATTTATAGAGAATTGAGTAGATTTTGGGGTTGTTTGAGATCTTTGGAGCTTGGGTTATGTTTTAAAACATTCCTAAATGGTGAATAATGAAATTAGAAGCAAGAATTGATAGGAAGAACAAGATTAAAGATGAAATTTGAGGGGTTAAACATATAAGGGAAACTTAAGGTTCTTGAGAGGAATTTCATTGATTTAAGTCTTAATGCTTGGAATTAATAGAGGGCTTTTGTGCCAAAACATTCCTAATCATCAATAATGAAAACCTATAGAAGAAATCAAGAGAAATAGTGAGTTTTGGGCTGAAAGGAGGCAAAAACCGAGGCCATTCACGAGTTCACAACTTGGGGCACCCAGGGCGCCACCACTCAGCTTGAATTCATGATGAAGAAGGGCTGGCGCCCAAGGTTCGACCCATGCTGAGAGCAACAAACTCAAAGCCTGATGTGTGGGGAAGGCTTTAGGGCGTACTGTGGCACTTAGTGTTTTTCCATGTTTTTGTGTACTAAAATATTATATTGTGGTTTTAGAGGCAATGCAATGGTTTGGGGGTTGGCTGAGACTCCTTTCGACCGCCGGAGGTGCTCCAATCTAGGTAAGGAATCTAACCCTACTTTGTGTGATTTAAATTCTTAGGATTGTTTTCCTAAATCTAATGAACATTAGAGGAATGAAACCGAGCATAATTAATTGTATAAGGTATATACGTATAAGGCACTGGGGAGTATAAGTGTATAGGTAGAGAACATGAGTAATTAGAGATAACCCTTAAGATTAATATCCTTAGTGTGTGTTGGGCTCAAATGAGAGTCCAACTTGAGCATATTAAATAGAGTGAGAATGATTTGTAGTTTTAATCGGGATTGTGTATGTGGTATAATAATGGGATGCCTAGGTTGAGGAAGCTGAGGTAGGCTTCATAATCCTCCCGAGGGGTAACGTCATTACAAGGTGAGGCCCGAATTGAGAAACGCTAATGTTATCCATTAAATTTCTCAAGAGGCAACTTGCCGATGATGTATCTGCTAGATGTGGGATTCCCCATGCAGTGGTTGTTATTACTATTATTGTTTCTACTAGTAACTGTGTTTGGGTGAGGCCTAGTGGTGCAATCCTGGGGTTGGACACTGGTAGTTATCAGATCAGGGCATGGTCTAAGACTTAGAATGAGAGTTGTATCATAGGGTCAGTAGACATAGGATCCACGAGTTGCTCCATGGAGATATAGATCCATGGGACAATATCTTGGCGATGAATCTATGGGGATACAAACCCACATTGATAAAACCTTGAGAAACAGAAATATGACGGTGCATACCTATATAATAAAACTCTTGAGTGGAACGTCAGGGGAAATGTAAACCCCTGATAATGTGGCTCTTAAAAGAGTTCCCCATTGGGACGCAAATTTATGTAGGGGGGATAAGATATATGTGTGGTAGCATATGTGTTGTTTGCTGTGATATGTATGTGTGGATATGTACATTATGTATAATATGTATACGACCAGAGAGGTCAACATAGGGGATTTAGGTGTAGTGGCATCCGAAGTACACTTTAAAAGAGTCAAGAGCACGATAACATGAGTATGTTTTTAGGGGGCGACTTGATGTCGTGTGTGTTTAGTTTCTTGAAGTGTTTAATTATTTCGTACACACACACACACACACACATATATATATTGCATGTCTCTGTAAAGTAGGGCTAATTTGGATGAGTCAGTATATTAGACTCATCCCTTTATAGTTAGAGATACAGAAGGACGATTAGTTTGAGGATTTGCGGATCAAAGATACCTTCCCATTGCTCAGGGTAAGGTAATTTTACTTACTTTTAAAGTATTCTTTCTAATACGGTTTGTAATCGAATAGGCTACCTAGAATGTAAGTTATAATAGTTTGGTTAAGTTAAAAAGATCTTGGTTTGCGACGGTACAGATGTTACATTGGCTGCATTTATTACAACCCCCAATTTCAGGTCATGATAGAGAGATGACAAGAAGGGAGCACGATGATGACAACTGAGGGGAGGGAGTAGAGTAGCACAATGATGAGGGAGCACGATGGCTCAATCGAGAATAAGATAAGTGGTAGTTGTATGGAAGATGAAGATATGGGGGAATTTAAGAATTAGGGGTTAGAGTTTTGATTTTTATTAAGTTAATTTAAATTATTTTAACTATAAAATGACTAAAATATCCATAAAAAATAATATATATATATATATATATTAATGGTATTCAATGAAATTAATAAAATACCCTTCGAGGACAGGTATCCTGCCCCGACCTCAAAATCCTAACGGGGAGATTTTTTCCTTCGTCCCCATCCCTGTGGGGAAAATATCCTTTCTCATAGGGCCTTGAGAGTGCGGATCCCCCACCCCACTACCATCCATAGATATAGACCAAGAAAGTACCTTGATCGAAACTTAGTTTTCTTTTAATTATTTATTGAATTCAATAAATTAAAGTTAATATCTAGTAAATATATCAAAACCTTGGCTCAACTGTGAAAATTTTGGCACATGGGATTCAATTTTTAAGATACTGTTTTTCTCACTTTTGACCCTCAAAGTTTCTTGCCTTATTTATAATAAAAAGACAACAAGCTACAAACTTATGTATAAACACACATATTTAAAAATTTTATATTTTATATAAGAAAAATATCAAAATACGTAAAATTAGTGTCATGTAATGGGAGAGTTCTTTGTAAAGACAACATTTTTTTTTCAAAAAAAAAATGGTAAATTTTGAGGAAAAAAATCAAAACAGATATTGAAAAAAAGATCGGTTAGTTGACCTATCAATTAAATTATAATTTCAATTACTTTCATCGGATTAAAAAAAAAATGCTACCCGTAATTGATGCTATTATTCTTATGTTGTATCAATCATATATATATATATATACAGTTGATAGTTATGCATTAACTTACTATAAACAAAATTATCATATATGGTTTCAGCTGACATATAAGAGAGGAATATAAATAAAATCCGATATAAATTTAAAATTGATTAAATTATTAAAAAAAAAAAAAAGAACATACCAATGCTTGGAGGCCCAACCAGGCCAGTTAGCAACTTCTCTCAAAGCATCTCTCCATCTCTGCGCCTTCTCTTTGTTAAAGCTCACTTCATGATTTTCCAAAGATTTAGTAAAACTTCCTTTTAGGTGTCTCACATCTGACGGCTCTATGTCATAAAAGATTGGAAAAACTTGTTGTCTCTGCTCCTTTCTAGATTCAACAATGTATTGGAGTTCAGCTAAACACCATGCAGATGAAGCAAAATTTTTGGAGATTACAACAATTACAAAGCGAGAATTTGGGATTGCTTTAAGGATTGCTTCTGATATAATTTCTCCTCTTTTGACTTCATCATCCTTGAAAGCTTTGATTCCTCTTCTTTCTAAAGCAGCATGTAGGTGAGCAACGATACTGTTACCAGTGTCTTGTCCTCTAAAGCTCAAGAAAACGTGAAATTCCCAAGGTGCCATTGCAGGGTTTGGACCTACAACAACATAATTAATCTCATGTTAGTTTCCAAAAAGAAAGAACAAGAAAAATAATCAGACATAAAATGAAAACTAAAGAATACTGTTTATGAATGTTGTTGCACTTGCACGGATCTTACTTCTCCTCAGCTTACTGCTATCTCTGAAATAAATGAACTACGATAAAGAGATGAGATGCCTCAAATCAACAATGTAAGATATGCAAGTCGAACGTATGTGATGGGAAGCCAGCTTTCGGTCGGTCAATGTTTTTATGTTATTAAATGTCTTAATTATTTACCTTTTTTTTTATATATATTCTTTTCAATATGTCATAAAGACTTGACTGTTCTAAGTCTTTCATCTAGGAAGGTGACTGCGTGCCTCGTTCTGTACGTCATATCTATTATCTGAAAAACTTTTTAAGATATAGCTACACCATAGACATGTAAGGTAGATGAAAAAAAATTAGAAGTGAAATTTATGGGTTCCTCAACCGTTATACTTCTTAGATTGGATAGCTATTGTTAAATTATTTCAAAATTTATGTGTATAAAAAAATATATTTTATACCGATCTCAAAATAATTTAATAATAAAGTTCAACTTCCTTAAAAGAATAATAAATCTAATGATCAGGATATATTGGCTAAAGTTAATTAGGCTTACTTAGTCTCTATAAACAACTTTTAATTGTACAAAATACACATCTTCAAATGTAGACTATTATTCAGAAACGCCATGGACTTTTCTCTTCTTTACGTCTTTTCTTTCCTTACTTGTCTTCTCTTCACTTTACTTCCTCCCATCCGCTTTACTTTCATTCCTAAGTAAATAATTATGGTTAGGAAAACTTAACTTTGCGATTTGACGTATCTCATGAAATAAGAAATCATTGAGGATATGAAATTATGAATTTTATTTATGTATAATGGTGCACAAAGAATAAGACAAAACACATTGAAAAGGCTTTTGAATTGATTCACACTTTGTAAAAGACTTTCGAATTTTAATTGTAAAAGTAAAAGCGACCATTTCAACATTAGAGTCCAATTTTGTCTCTTTCCCATTCTACGCGTATCATTAATGTTTTTGACTTTTTCAATGTACATTCACAATCGTTTCTCCTAAAAACATAATTTACAGTTTGGCTAACTTATCAACTTTGAGTCTGTATTTTTTTTATGGGTGCTGTATGCATAAGGATCCACTGTAGTGCATAGTAGAAAATTGCATGTTTTAATTACTGTTAAAATTGTGACTAATTGAAACCGTGGCTAAAGTCTGAATTTGGTGGCTAAATAATTTTTTAACTATAATTTTAACCATAACTAAAAAATACAATTTTCTGTTACGCACCGCAGTAGATCTCGATCCAGTGATGTATGCTTGTCATGGTACTATGAACCCCACTTTGATTGGATGGTTTTAGAGTGCCCAGCATCTTCTTCGGTGCATAATGTCTAGCAAAAATTTCGCTTGTTATCAACTTCTTCCTTAAATTGAATTACAAATTCCATTACATTCACCAATTTAGTACCATGAAAATCAAGAAGGCACCAGCATCTTATTTCCCCTTTAACAAATTACAGTTAACACCTACTTGACATAGAAGTCTGCAATAACAATATTGGCTTCAGTTATGCAAAAAAAAAAAAGTTGAAAATGTTGGAAATTTATTATTAAAAAAAAGTGAGAGTGAAGTGTTGTTACTCTGTTGCCTAATGGCGAAAGGTCAAAAATGTTTACTCCTCTTGTTTGTTAAACATAACTCTTTTTACTCTCGTCCTTTGATTGATCCAACTTATTCCACTGCTTTTTCCAATACTCTGCAATAAAACAATAAAAAGTTCAACTAATGATATATATATTATCATTAAATTAAAATTTAATCATAAGATTAATTACATATTTGCTATTTTTCAGTTCTTTTTATATTTAGAATGTAAAGCAACTTGTTGTATATAATAGATCATTTGTTTGATAGATTCATAGATTAAAAACTATTTTTTTATTGCAATCAATGGCCAAAAAGTATCTCAATACATCATGTACATTTCATTAATTGCATTTCTCTACTAATGTTTATCTTTCAATTAGTTCGCTCCTACTAAAACTTGATTTTAAATTCTTGAGCTCCAAAAACAATTCAAACACAACTGAACCAAAGTTCCTCATTGATATTCTAGCATTACACTTGTAACAACATGAAATGCTATTAATGTTATTTGGAAGTTTCATACGATTGTTAGTAGATTTGCTATTGTTAGATGTTGGTACCCAAAAGGTATCTTTCTTGCTTGTTCCTTAATAACAATTAGCATGTTAGTAAAGCCGAATCTTGGAGCAGAGAAAAGGCAAAATATGAAATTGATTAAGTATTTGAATTTTGAATTGTGATGGAACTTAATTACGTACATTGAAAACTAAATCAGAGTAATTCCAGTAGGTGATTCAATATATTTTCTACAAAAATGACACTAACCAGAAGAAAAAGAAAAACTCAGCACTTTTCAACACATGAAAGTTTTTCCCTCATGGATGTTTATACAAACACCTATGCTCTTATAAGTTAAAAGCAGATAATATCTAAGCTTAACAGATAAAAACAATACCTTCATAATATTTCCAGAAGTAAATTCAAGATAGATCAGTTCAAAGCGTGGCCACAACTATACCTTACTAATATTCAAACCTTTCTAACAAGGGATTGGGAATGAGTGGTCTATGGTCTCCATTCAAGTTAAGGTATACTCCCTTGAAACTTGACTAGAAACACATTTCTCACATGTGTAATAAGATATTAGAATCTGACCAGTAGAGGAAGGTATATGGTCTCCATTCAAGTCATTGGTTCATATGACCATTACAGTATTTCACATAATAAACAATTTAAAAAAATCAAAATGTCTAACTATAATTAGTAGCCTAATTGATATAATCAAGAAAACTCATGTTAAAAACAACATTATACTAAGAGTTGATACTGGAAATAGTTTAGTACTCTTCATTTACAAGATTTCCTGCGTAAAAGAATTAGTATATTGTTAGGTATTTATAAAGTAAAAGGAAAGGAAAGATCTGGAATAAACTACATAAAGTATTACACACCCAGAATTATTTAATAGAAAGATGGTAAAACCGTAGAAGGAAAATGAAAGGCAAATACCTCTTCTAATTCACTTAGTAGATTATACATGACAACAGCTGGAGTTATCGTTAATATATCACCAACAACAGGCTGCAAATGTTTACCTCATTCAATTTGCAAAATAAAGAAAAATTCTTAGTCACACCTCATTACTCCAGTCAATTAGGTGAAAATCCCATTTCTGTTGAACTTGGAAAGATGCTAATAACAACAGATGAACGTTTTGCACCATTCAAATTGCCAAGGAAAGTAGGTATGTACACAACGATTTTACACTATTCTATCTACCTTCCATTACAAGAAAGCCTGAAACATAAGCTTCAGATATTCTTTTTTCCATGTCTTCTAAATTACAAAACATGTTTAGACTTAGGTAGCGAACTATGCTTATATAGGAGAAGAAATAAAACTTGAGTAATCAAAAGACCATTCTCTTTGTAACTCTATCCCATTATTCTAGTCATGATGGTTGAAGAGCTACTACCTTAGGTCTCAGCATGACACTTAGTGTTTGAAACAGAAGAAAGGAATGGCCACAAAATCCACGGTGGATTTCTCCTTCCTTGGTTCTCCTGAGTCTAACCTTGAGAGTTAACATAGATTTCTCCTTCCTTCAGAGTTGACATTGTCATTGTTGCTGCTGGCATATCCCTACAATGGCAGCTTAGCACAGAAAACAGCACATGAGTTATGCTAACTGCTGAACCAAAAAGAAAATGCCATTTTTCAATACTTGATCAATGTCTTTTAGCTAACTAGAGGCTAGGTTCTAATGCGTCAGGTAGCATTACTGAGAGATTCTTGAAAAAACAGTAATCTGACCCAATTCTTTAAATAACTAATGCATGAGCTAGCTCTAAAGGGTTTCTTTTCTTGATTATTAGCAAATATTTTCTAACAACAAGGCTTAATCTAATTGTTGGATTAGACCACAAATTTTCAATACTTGGGTAACATTATATTTGCTCTAGGCCTTAGAGTGTGCCTGTGTTCCATATAGAAAATAGAACATTTTCACCAAAGTTTGAAATGGTTAGGGGACATTCAAAAAGTAATTAAAGCAGCAAACTGATAAAGATTTTGAATTTGTACTAAAGAAATTCTAAAAGGATTTTATTTCTATTGAAAAGTGCCTTAGTTGCTTTAGTTATGGATTTTCTGATTAATCGGTCAATAGACCAAGTCTTTAGGAAATAGTTTTTTAATTCTTTGTGGCTTGATATTTGGGATATTCAATTAGACATTGCTTGATATTAGGAAGATATTTGATTTTTTCGGTTATGCTTTAAGCTCTATATAAAGAGTATTGCAGTCAATAATAATATACGTTCACTTCCTTTCTTTGCTTCTATGTATTTCCTACTTTTGCTATTATAAATTTTATGCTATGTTTTTCTGATACACCAACAGAGTGGTATTAGAGCCCTCTTCTTGAGGGACCCGTGAGTTGAGTAAATCCAAATACAAAGCCAGAAACACAATAACCCAAAAACCTTAAACACAGTCACCTTCAAGAATGGAAACAGAAACCAATTTCTTCCATATTGCACCACCAATCTTTGATGGTGATAACTATCAAATCTCGGCTACTAAAATGACAGTCTATCTTGAAGCATTAGATCTTTGGGAAGCTATAGAGGAAGACTACGATGTGCCCCTATTGCCAGCGAATCTTACGGTGGCTCAACTTAAGACTCACAAAGAGAGGAAGGTCAAGAAGTCAAAAGCCAAAGCTTGCTTATTCTCTACTGTTTTGAGCACTATCTTTAGAAGAATAATGAACTTGGAGTTAGCAAAGAGTATATGGGACTATCTCAAAAGGGAGTACGAAGGCAATGAAAAAACCAGGAATATGCAAGTACTCAACTTGATCAGGAAGTTTGAAATGTAGAAAATAAAGGAGACATAAACTATCAAAGAATACTCTGAAAGCTGCTAGGTATAGTAAATAAGGTAAGGTTACTTGGTAAGGACTTCTCTGATGAACAAATTGTGTAGAAAATTCTTGTCTCTGTGCCTGAAAAATGAGTCCAAAATTTCTTCATTAGAAGAGTCTAAAGATTTATCAAGCATATCCTTGGCAGAGTTAGTGAATGCATTACAGGCACAAGAGCAAAGGAGAATGATGAGAAAAGAAGAAACAATGGAGGATGCTCTTCAAGCAAAGGCGGAAAATTCAGGAAGAGCTAAAGACTAGAAGAACAACAAAAACAAGGAGGAGACCTATCCAACCTGCCTACATGGCAAAAATGCAAATTATCCACAAAGAAGATGTTGGTGAAGGCCTGATGTGAAGTGCAGAAAATGTGGTGAGATTGGACATATGGAGCAGATTTGCAAGTCCCAACAACATGAAGAGGCAAAGGCTTCAACTGAACAACATGAAGAGAGTAATTGTTTGTTGCAACATGTTTCATGACAAGCAATAGCTCTAGTGATTCCTGGTTAATTGATAGTCGCTGCACAAATCACATGGCTAACAACCAAGAGCTTTTCAAAGAGCTCTATAAAACAATCGTTTCCAAAGTAAAAATTGGAAATGGTGAATTTCTTTTAATTAAAGGAAAAGGAACTATGGCTATAGAAAGCTTAATAGGTTTGAAGTATATTACTATGTTTTATTTGTGCCTAACATTGACCAGAATCTGCTTAGTGTTGGGCAGTTGATTGAAAAAGGCTTCAAAGTCATATTTAAAGACGAGTTGTGCTTGATCAAAGACGCGAAAGGCAAAGATGTATTCAAAGTCAAAATGAAAGCAAAAAGTTTTGCTTTAAATCTATTGGATGAAAAGCAAATAGCATTTTCAAGCACTATAAACAATGCAGAATTATGGCACAGAAGGCTTGGGCATTTCCACCATGATGGACTACTATACAAGCAGAAGCATAATTTGGTGAAAGGTGTTCCCTTGCTAGAAGAAAAGCTAGCTGATTGTGAGGCTTGTCAATATGGCAAGCAAGCTAGAAAACCCTTCCCTCAAACAACATGGAAATCAACTCACAAGCTGCAACTCGTGCACACAAATGTTGGTGGACCTCAGAAAACATTATTTTTAAATGGTAATAAGTACTATATTACATTTATTGATGATTATCCTAGATTTTGCTAGATTTACTTCCTCAAATTTAAATCTGAGGTTGCAAATGTATTTTGGAAATATAAAACATTAGTGGAGAATCAAAGTGGCTGCAGGATGCAGAAGATAAGGTCAAATAATGAAAAAGAATACACAAATGACATTTTTGATAAATTTTGCAAAGAACCTAGCATTCAACCCTAACTGAGCTCCTTACACCCCTCAACAAAATGGTGTAAGTGAGAGGAAAAATCGAAGTATTATGGAAATGATAAGGTGCATGCTGCATGAGAAAGAGTTACCAAAGAAGCTGTGGGCAGAGGCTGCAAACACTGCAGTTTTTTTGCTGAATAGGCTGCCAACAAGGGCTTTGCAAAAGAAAACTCCATTTGAAGCTTGGTTTGGTTATAAACCAAATCTTCGGAAGTTAAAAACTTTTGGTTGTCTTTGTTTTTCTTATGTGACACAAGTAAAAAGAGACAAATTTGATAAGAAGGGAGAACCAGGAGTTTTTATTGGATATAATGATACTTCAAAGGCTTACAGAATTTTTCAACCACAAAATGGAAAAATTCTAGTAAGCAGAGATGTCAAGTTTATAAAGGATAAACAATGGAATTGGGAGGAGCCTGTAAAGAAGCAGTTGGTAGAGCCACCAGAATATTTTGATGATGACATAGATGATGTCCCAGTTAGAGGTACAAGGTCCTTATTTGATGTTTATGAAAGAAGTGATGTTGCTATTTTTGAGCCTATAGAACTTAAAGAAGCAGAGAAGGATGAAAAATGGATTGAAGCAATGAAAGAGGAGCTCAAAATGATTGAAAAAAATGACACTTAGGAGTTGGTGGATAGGCTTCAACACAGAAAGATCATTGGAGTCAAATGGGTTTACAGAACCAAAATTAATACAGATGGTTCTGTAAATAAACACAAAGCTAGATTAGTGGTGTATAGTCAAGTGCTTGGAGTAGACTTCTCAGAAACTTTTGCTCTAGTGGCACGCTTGGATACAATCAGGATGTTACTTGCATTGGCAGCACAAAAAGGGATGGAAGACTTATCAATGAGATGTAAAATCTGCATTTTTAAATGGCTATCTTCAAGAGGAGATTTATGTGGAGCAACATGAAGGATTCTAAGTCAAGGGACAGGAGGAAAAAGTTTATTTGTTGAAGAAAGCCTTATATGGCCTAAAATAGGCTCATAGGGCTTGGTACAACAAGATTGTTGAACACCTTCAAAGTCTTGGATTTGTTAAAAGTCCAAGTGAGGCTACATTATATGTAAAAGGAACAGATGCTAACTTAATTATACTTTTTGTTTATGTTGATGATCTACTTGTTACAGGAAGTATTGAGAAGTTGGTAAAGGAGTTCAAAGCTAAAATTCTCAAAGTATTTGAGCTGACAGACCTTGGCTTGATGTCCTATTTTTTGGGAATGGAGGTAAAACAAGATCATGATGGAGTCTTCATAAGCCAACAGAAGTATGCAAGGGAAATACTGAAAATTTTTTGCATGGAATATTACAAAAACCCCAGCACACCAATGAATCAGAAGGAGAAATTTAGCAAAGACGATGGAGTAGAAAAAGTTGATGAAAGCAAATATAAAAGCCTGATTGGTTGCTTGACGTACCTTACAGCCACCAGACTAGACACAATATTTGTAGTGAGCTTGCTCTCAGGATTCATGCATTTTGCAATTGAAGTGCATTTTCAAGCTGCAAAAAAGGATTGTAAGATATATCAAAGGCACAATAAATTATGGCATTAAATATTCTTACTATCAAAATTTTAAGCTTCATGGTTTTACTGATAGTGATTAGGCAAGCTCTGTTGATGACATGAGAAGTACACAACAAGTTTTTGTTTCAGTTTTGGATCAGGAATTTTCTCTTAGTCTTCAAAGAAGCAAGATATGATAGCTAAAAGACAGCAGAGGCAGAATATGTAGCAGTAAATACTATTGTAAATCAAGCAATCTGGATCAGAAAAATACTTCCAGATTTACATATGGAGCGAAATGGGCCAACACTAGTTCATGTTGATAACCAAGCTGCAATTGCAATTTCAAATAATCCTATTTTTCATGGCAAAACTAAGTACTTCAAGATCAAGTTATATCACTTAAGAGAAGCACAAAAGGGTGGCAAAGTTAAATTGGTTTACTGCAAAACGGAGGATCAAATTGCTGATGTCTTGACCAAGGCTCTACAAAATGCTAGATTTAAAGTGTTAAGGAACAACTTAGGTCTCTACAGCTACTAAGTCAAGGAGGAGTGTTGAAAAGTGCCTTAGTTGCTTCAGTAATGGATTTTCTGATTAATCAGTCAATAGACCAAGTCTTTAGGAAATAGTTTTTTTTAATTATTTTTAGCTTGATATTTGGGATATTTAGTTAGACATTGCTTGATATTAGGAAGTTATTTTATTTTTTTGGGTTATGCTTTTAGCTCTATATAAAGAGTTTGCATTCAATAATACTATACGTTCACTACCTTTCTTTGCTTCTATGTATTTCCTACTTCTGCTATTATAAATTTTATGCTCTTGTTTTATGATATATCAACAATTTCTTGAAAGCATTTTTTTGCTTACATTGTCATTATACAGCTCCTTTTTCTACTTCATTTTCTAGATCACCCAAATCTTGAACACCTACATTTTTCTGCCTCTGGCTACACCTAGAAATCCATATATAGTAAGGAACATAATGAATTAACAAACGACAGCTGCAATAAAAGCCATATTTATCAGTGACATCACAACAAACACATCACTAGAGAAAAATTAATAACATAAATTGAACTAGGATAATATATTTTTTATAATAAGAACCACAGAAACAATTTATTTGTATGTATAGTGTCTGGTAACATTATGAAGAGATTCTTAAAAGAAACAGTGCTATCCAATTTTTGTAATGATTCACACACAAATTTTAAACAATTTCAATTAGCAATTTTTTTGGTTGACTAAAAGTTTAATACAATTGTTGGATGAAGACCACAATATGCTTCATCCCTTCAAGTGTCTGTGTCTATATTGCAAAGTTAGAAATGGTTAAGATGCTTTCAGATATTAATTAAAATAGCAACACAACAGTACTAAAGTTTTCCAATGTCAAATTTGAAGAGGATTCTAATGTTGTAAAAAAATTATTTTTCGCTTGCATTTTCATTGGCAGTTGTAGCTCCTCTTTCTACATTTTGTGGATCAACAATAATAGGAATCGTGGACAACTGGTCTTGGACTCTTGCAGTTCTTGTGTGTGGGTCGGGAACTCAGTTAGAATGAACAAGTATAAAGAAATAACAGACAATAGCTGCTACTAGAACCAAAATGAATTTGATCTTCATTAGCTGTAGCATCAGGTAGGCAACCCAAAAAATGGACATACCCAATTCAAATCCAAGTTCAGTTTGTTTTGACAAACTCAATGACATCAAAGAAAATGCACCACTAGAAATTAGGCTTAATACATCTGGTTTCTTATTCATGTGTTTATAATAGTAAAATGAGTATAAAGTGGTGAGCATCGTGTATGTCAAATGAGGTTTCACCCACAGACTCCTTGAAATTTGGCATATCCTCGGAAACAACATTATACCATAGAGTGTGAAACTCATAATACAGTAGAGTAAAATCTTCCACAACTTCCATTCTCCAAATAGAAGATTGAAAGACAAGCTTAGACTATAATTGAACACTCCAACCACACTTGACACAAAACCCACAATTCTCCATATAGTAAAGCTTTGTGAGATTTCAATCTCATATAATCCTCGCACTCCATGAGATTTCAACTTATGTAAACCTTTGTGTCCATTTTTTTTTAAAAAAGGCCAATGGCCAAGCAAATAACATGAGAATGATAAAGAAGAAAAGCATATGAAAAACTTAAGAGCTATTATAATAAAATTAGGCACTCACGATATTTCTTTTCAATACTTCATCAATGTATTTTGGAGAACACGATTCCCTTAGTCTGAAGACACTATTAGGAAATTCTTCAAGAACAATATTGCTACCTAGTTCTTGAAGTAAATTATACATCTTTAAACAATTTCTTTCTTCAATTATCAAAGACCTTTCAATAAGAAGGCCTAATCGACTTTTAATTGTTAGATGAAAACCATAATTTGCCAATACTTGGGTAATTTCATCTTTCCTCCATACCCTAAAAAAACAAGCAATATCCAGAAAGATTGCCTTGTCTTCTTCTCCTAATTCTTCATAACTTACCTTAAATGTCCAAACAATTATTTTATTAGGAATTGGCCTCCGTTTAAACAAAGTATTATTCCATTGAGGTATACTTTTTGTGAAAAGAGAAGAATCTAAAATTTGAACCATAGATAGAGACAAATTCAAATAATCCTCTTTAGGACGAGCTTCATAAAATGCAATCCTGGAGAGGAGTTGAAAGGATTTATCTTCAATTATGGCTTCAAACTTATATGTTTCATCCACTTCACAACTCATCAACAAGTTTTTTTTCCTAGTCAGTTATACTTATTCTACTCCCTATGCCAAACCACTTTGGGTTTTCAGCCAAATTCTCTATTTGAGCTATATCATTTACATCGTCAAGTACAATGAGAACCTTTTTACTGCAAAAGATATCTTTTATTCTATTCTTTCCTTCATCTATATTATCAATTACTATGCTACTTATCCCGAGATATGACAGAAGCTGTGTTTGTAAATCAACTCTGTAGAATAATATTTAATTTTACTATTTTAACAAACAAAGTACAACATACACTCTTTCTTATTTAATTTGAAGAAAGCACTCTTACTTTGCTTTCTCTTTCTTATTCTCTCTTTCTCACGTCACTCTAGTTCATACACTGAAACCAACACAAGTTTTCTTCTTATCTCTCACCAGCACCTCACATCCCTCTTGCTTTATTGTGCTGTCATCATTCTATTTCTCTCGCACAATGTCCACAACTAATCACACGTATATATAGGTAGTGAATGTCGGTTTGATGCTTGCTCCCAAGACTTCCAGATGCTTGCTATATATAGCTTTTATAAGTTGGTTACGAGGCTTCCAGCACTTCTCCTCATATTTTTGGATTTCTCTTTTTCTTTCTTGATATTTTCATATTTATTTATTTTATTTAGAGAGAGAAAAGTCGATGATATCTAAACAAACTTCACCATATCTTGTTGAAGTCTCTTTAATATTTTCTAGAAAGCAACAAATTTCGAATTCAGTAGAGATTCTTTTGTAGACAACTTTAACAAGATTAATCCTGCTAATGCCGTCCACATCCCATATCCCTATAAAATGAACATCACCTAGTCCAATCCCTAAGAATGACTCCATCTCAACTATCATTGAATCAATCCCAACTATATTATTATTGTGGTAAGATGGCAATAATTTGGTCCATATCGATTGAACAATGTTGTATATAAGTTCTGCATCAGTACTCCTAAAAAACAAACAAATTTTAATGATTAAAACATATAAATTATGAAAGCAAGTAAAGTTAGAAGGAGACAATATGAAATTGCATGAAATTTGTACTAAAAAACTAGAATACAGTTTTCTTATGTAATTCTATGTTGTTATTACAGGGTTGATGCTATGGTGGCAAATGGGCTAAACTGTGGAATGTGACGACTTATAGCCGGTATAAAATGATCCATTTACCAATTTAATGTAAATCTATATAAGAAAATTGTATATTAATTTTTTTCTTTTATTAATGAATGTCCATGACCCATTAATATTGACGGAGACCTATAATATGACATTATTCAAAACTTAATCTTCTTTTAATTATTATTGAGTTTAACAAATTACATTTAACGTCTAGTAAATATGAACTCCAGCTCAAAGAATAATGTTAGTAAATTGTGATACGTAGGGTTTGATTTCTAAGGTGCTGCTCTCTCCATTTTTTACCCTTAAAAGTGTGTATCATTCGTAATTAAAAAATAAAATAAAATAAACTACAAACTTAAAAAAATACAAAAGATAACAGAACTATATTTGGAAAGTTCATATTTTACAAGAACAATATTAAAATAATTAAAATCAATGTCGTGCATGTTAATGAGAGTTTCTTGTAAGATAAACAATATTTCTTTTAAAAAATGGCTAGGAGTTGAGGAAAAATAACTGAAGAAATATTGAAGAACAGTTGGGTCCAATTTCACCAATCAATTAAATTATAATTTATAATTTGAATTAAATTCATCGAATAATTGATTATTTTTACCATATTCTTATATTGTATTAATTATTTAGTTGATAATTATGCATTATCGTGCTATAAACAAAATCATTATTCACGGCGTCAACCAAGAATAAGAATAAATTAGTAAAAACCAATATAAATTTAAAACTAATTAACTCATTAAAGAAAGAAAAAAAGAAAAGAACTTACCAATTATTGGAGACTCAGTTAGGTCACCAACTTCTGTCAAAGCATTTCTCCATCTTTGCACCTTCTCTTTGTGTATCGAATCTCGCTTCATGATTCACAAAAACTTCAGCGAAACTTCTTGTTTGGTGTCTTACATCTAAGGGGTCTACGCCATAAAAGATGGGAACAACTTCTTTACCCAATTCCTTTCTACGTTCAACAATGATTTGGAGCTCATTTAAATACCGTGCAAATGAAGCATAATTTTTAGAGAGAACAACAATTGCAATTTGAGAATTCCGGATCGCTTCATGGATTACTTGTGTTATACTTTCTCCTATTATGAGTTCATCATAGTCTTCGAAAACTTTGATTCCTCTTATCGCTAAAGCAGCATGTAAGTGATCAGTGAACCCCCTACGAGTGTCTTCTGCTCTAAAACTCCGGAAAACATGAAATTCGCTCAGAGCCCTTGCAGTGTTTGGATCTTTGGCTTTGGGTTCCATGACCATTGTAACCTACAATAACATAATCATATCATTTACCAAACAAAGAAAGAATCACACATACAGTGAAAACTAAAATATATACTGGATAGGAAAAAATTGAATAGGATCTAAAATTCTTTAATTTATGTAAACGGTACTGTTTATGACTGTTGTTGCAGTTGCACAGATCTTACTTCTGCACAGCTTACTACTGCCTCTGAAATCAATGAACTATGATAAAGAGATGAGATCTCTATAACCGTTTAAATTTTGAATGGTTTATAAAATGGTATTTAAAAATATGGATTTGCAAAAACTCCTATGATTTATAAAATAGTCCTTAAAAATATGAATTTTCAAGAACTCCCAAGTTGTAATTGTTGTGCTTAATCCATTTATTTATTTATTAATTAATTAAAAATACCAAATGGTAACCACTAAAAATTATTCTTGATGGAAGAACAGTTATATAATATTTGGTGTAGGTTAAGGGTTCGTAAGCACAAAGATACTCAGAACCATATCATCTAGTGAGATTTTGAGTACTTAAAAGTACTTTAATCCAGTGCTTAATTCAAGACTAACAATGGCTAGAAGTAACTCTTGGTCTTTTGTTTTTGCTGTCTTTTTCATGCTTTTATAGTTGAGCATGTTTCAAATTTTTAATAAATAACTTACATGTGGTATTAGAGCCTGGTTTTAGTTTTCAATATCTAAAAATTTTTCTGTCAATGCCGTATATATATGCGGTTAATTTTCAAATCCTTATTTAGAATCTTGCATTGCAAAATGATGCTATGAATCATGAGGAAATTATTTTTCTATGGATTCTGTGATTTAAAACATTAATTTTGGTGTTTAAAATACTCAAATTTGGGCTGCTCATCAACATGAAAAAAACGGGTCGTACATACCCGTCTAAAGGTTGAAGACGCCGCACAATGAAGAATGAACACAATCAATTAAATTGCTTGTTCAGTAATTATCCCTTTAGTATTTTCTTTCAGTCGCCAATTAAAATGTTCCATTATTTTATTATATTACCAAATGGTTCATTAATTTCGCGCACATACTGTGGCAATTGAGAGATGGTACGGTTTTAGTGTTTTTGATAATATATTATTTTATTATATTCACATGTACGGTTTTGGTGTTTGTGAATATGAGTTTTATGTGATTAAATTTTTATTTTTATTGTGTGTATAATATCTGTTTTTTTTATACATATAGTTTTTGAAAAAATATTTAATTACACTAAATTTGAATTTTTATTCATTTGCATATTTTGATTTGCAATTAAAGTTGAATAAAAATTATGAAATTAATAATTAGTGATCTATATAATTTTATTTAATTAGAAAATAGCCACAACATCTTTAATTAAATAGAATTATATTTATGATCACATAAAGAAATTATAAATTGCCACCACAAAAAAAAACTGACTTTCAGTGGCGACTTTTCAGTGGCAACCTTTAGAGTCGTCACTGAAAGTCGACTTTTGGTGGCGATTTTCACTATCGTCACTGAAAGTCAACTTTTAGTAGCGACTTTTAGAGCTGCCATTGAAAGTTTCACTTTCAGTGGTAACTTTTGAGAGTCGCCGCCACAAGTCGAACTTTTAGTGACGACTCTCAATAGTCACTACCGAAAGTGGAACTTTCAGTGGCGACTCTCAAATGTCGCCACCAAAAGTGGGTCTTTCAATGGCGACTTTCAATAGTCGTCACCGAAAGTCAATTTTTTTTTCGTAAAATTAAAAAACGATTTTAAACTTTCGATGACGACTCTCAAAAGTCGCCACCGAAAGTACTTTCAGTGGCGACTCTCAATAGTCACTACCGAAAGTCATTTTTTTTTTGTAAAATTAAAAGATCTTAAACTTTCGGTGATGACTATCAAAAGTCGCCACAAAAAGTGAGACTTTCATTGGCGACTCTCAATAATAGGTACTAAAAGTCAATTTTTTTCATAACAGTAAAAGATCTTAAACTTTCGGTGGCGACTCTCAAAAGTCGCCAGCGAAAGTGGGACTTTCAGTGGCGACTCTCAATAGTCGCCACCGAAAGTCATTTTTTTTTCGTAAAATTAAAAGATCTTAAACTTTTGGTAGAGACTCTTAAAAGTTGCCACCGAAAATTGGACTTTCAATGACGACTCTCAATAGTCGCTACTAAAAGTCAATTTTTTTTTCATAAAATTAAAAGATCTTGAACTTTCGGTGGCGACTCTCAAAAGTCACCATCCCAAAGTGGGACTTTCAGTGGCAACTCCCATAGTCACCACCAAAAGTAAGACCTTTACACCAAATAATTATATAAATATAATTATATTTTTTTCTTATCTTAATCTTTTAGTAATAATATATTTGCTTTTTATTAAGCTAGATGTTGTTCTATTTTGGTTTAGTTAGGTTTTAGGCTTAAAATAATTTTAACAGATTATATATATATAAAATATTTTGCCCTTGTATAACACAAATGAAGTTGTGGCAAGATGGCAAGATACACATGGTTCAAGCAAAGACACACAGGTTCGAATCTCAGGTATGCATGTGTTTGGTAGGACTTTCAGTGGCGACTTTCAATATTCGCCACCGACAGTCAATTTTTTTTTGTAAAATTAAAAGATCTTAAACTTTCGGTGGCGACTCTCAATAGTCGCTACTAAAAGTCAATTTTTTTTTGATAAAATTAAAAGATCTTAAAATTTCGGTGGCGACTCTCAAAAGTCAGCACCTAAAGTGGGACTTTCAGTGGCGATTCCCATAGTCGCCACCAAAAGTAAGACCTTTACACCAAATAATTATATAAATATAATTATATTTTTTTCTTATCTTAATCTTTTAGTAATAATATATTTGCTTTTTATTAAGTTAGATGTTGTTCTATTTTGGTTTTGCTAGGTTTTAAGCTTGAAATAATTTTAACAGATTATATATATATATATATATATATATATATATATATATATATATAATATTTTGCCTTTGTATAACACAAACAAAGTGGTGGCAAGATGACAAGACACACATGGTTCAAGCAAAGGCACACAAGTTCGAATGTTAGGTATGCATGTGTTTGGTCTAATTTCAAATAAACTTGAATATTGTACAAACAAAAAATTGAGTCACCCCAAGACTGCGAGTCAATGGGCCGGCCAAGACCTACACGAGTCTTGACCAGTTAGGCCAATTCAGGTCAAATAACATAGTCAACTGACTTTTGGTAGTGACTTTTAAAGTCACCACAGAATGTAGCCTTTGGTGGCAACTAAAGTTGTCACCAAAGGTCAGTTTTGGTTGTAACTTTTAGTTGCCAACAAAGGTTGTTTTTGGTGGCGACTGGAGTCACCACTATAGGTGGCTTTCAGTGGCGACTGGAGTCGCCATTGAAGGTGACTTTCGGTGGCAACTCCTCAAGTCGTCACCAAAAACTTTCAGCAACGAGACTTTCAGCAATAACTCTATAGTCGCCACCAAAGACCCTTTGGTGACGACTTTTAGACTTTTGGTGATGACTTTAGTCGCCACCAAAAGTCAAGTTTTTTGTAGTAATGGATTAGCAATTTTATGTATACAGTTTTAATGTCTAATGATACATAAAATGTTCTTTAATTAGATATTAGCCACAACATCTTTAATTAAATAAAATTATGTATTGTGCTTAAAATCACATAAGGAAATTATACACATTGATTGTGATTAATTATACACAATATAACAAATTATATCCCATAGGGAATTTATTTGCATAATTCATTAGGATAAAATATTAAATAATTTTTCATAATTTATCCATAGGAATTATGTGTTATAATTTAATAGTTTTATCATAAAGTTAAAGATAGAATACCAAATTATGTTAGGTATAAAATTTGATAGTTCCATTATATAGTAAGAATCTAGTTGAATTAAAAATTTAGCTCACAGGTAATTTTTATGTCATTAGATTTGATTTTTACATGATTTACATTGGTAAATTATGATATTTGTTTATTTACCTCAAATTGATGTTAAGCATGTATTTATTAAATTTTTGAAGTTATGCAACACAAAAATTTCTCTGATATTAACTGTGATATTCCTGAGCTGAATGATGAAAACTATAAGATTTGGAAGGAGAGAATTCTTCTTCATTTAGGCTGCATGGACATTGATTATACTATTAGGAAAGACAAACCAATTATTACTAAAACCAGCACTCCAGCTGAACTTGCTCTTTATGATTAGTGGGAGAAATCTAATCGAATTAGCGTTATGATAATTAAGACCAAGATTTATGCTCGTATTCGTGGTTCTGTCGAGCAACATAATGATGTTAGGGCATTGCTAAAGGCTATTGAAGATCAGTTTAAGACTTCAGATAAGGCACTTGCTAGCACCCTAATCATGAAGTTTTCATCCTTAAGGCTCACTACTATGAACAGTGTGTGTGAGCATATTAAGAAAATGAGAGACATTGCAGCTCAGCTTAAAAGACTTGAGGTTGAGATGTCTGATTCTTTCCTAGTGCATTATATATTGAACACTTTTTCCACAACAATATAGACCCTTCAAAATCTCTTACAATATACATAAGGATACGTGGTCAATTAATGAAGTTTTGACCATGTGTGTTCAAGAAGAATGGAGGCTGATGGTGGAACAAAGGGAAAGTGTATTTATAGCAACACAAGGAAAGAAGAAGTTTCAAGCCAAACAAAAGGGGAAGGGCAAACTAGCTCCCCAAGCTGACATAAAGAAGGAATCCAAGTGTTTCTTCTGTAAAAAGAAAGGACACATGAAGAAGGATTGTGTCAAATTTCAGAAATGGCTTGAGAAGAAAGGTAATCCAATCTCATTTGTTTGTTATGAATCTAATATGGTAGATGTTAAACATAACATATGGTGGATTGATTTTAGATCAATAATCCATATTTCAAATTCCTTGCAGGGCTTACAAAATCTAAGGAAAACGGTGGGAACTAAACAAAGCATCTTTTTAAGAAACAAGATACGTTCGACTATGAAGGCCATATGGATATGCAGTTTAGTTTTAAGTAGTGGTTTCATTTTAAATTTAGAAAAGACATTTTATATTCCTAGTTTCTCTAGGAATTAAATTTCTGTTTCAAGACTTGTACCTTTTGGTTATTCCTTTAACTTTTCAGATGCTACCTTTAATTTATATTTTAAATCTAAACTTGGTGGGAATGATATATTATCTTATGGTCTTTTATCTATTAATTTAGAAAATGATATCACTAATAATGTCATGCAAGTTCAAGTTGGCACCAAACAATGTATTGTGAATGAGGAATCCTCTAGTTTGTGGCACCATAGATTAGGATGTATTTTCATGGATAGGATCAAAAAATTAGAAAATGAAGGAGTACTTAGTGCGATTTTACTGATTTTAATACTTATGTGGACTGCATTAAGGGCAAGCAGACCAACAAGTCAAAGAAAGGTGCCAAGAGGAGTTCTAACATATTAGAAATCATACATTCAGATATTTGTTATCCAGACATGGATGTATATGGTTAGAAATACTTTATCACCTTTATAGATGACTACTCACATTGTATATAACTCTACATGCTTCATAATAAGAGCAAAGCATTAGATGCCTTTAAAGTTTTTAAGGCAGAAGTAGAGAAACAATGTAGAAAGCAAATTAAGATCATGAGAACTGATATAGGTGGAAAGTATTATGGTAGATACACTGAAAATGGACAAGCAGCTGGTCTATTTGCAAAGTTTCTTCAAGAAAATGGGATAGTTGCCCAATACATTATGCCTGGGTCTCCAGACCAAAATGGTGTAGGAAAAAGAAGAAACCGAACTCTAATGAACATGGTATGCAGTATGCTTAGCAGCTTTAAGCTACCTAAATCCTTGTGGATTGAAGCTCTTAAAATGGCAGTATATATATTAAACTGAGTTCCAACTAAGGTTGTCCCAAAGACACATTTTGAGTTATTCAAAGGTTGGAAATCGAGTTTGTGACATATACGTATATGGGGATGTCCATTTGAAATAAGAGTTTACAACCCACAAGAAAAGAAATTGGAACCAAGGACCATTAATGGGTATCTTATTGGATATACTGAAAGGTCTAAAGGGTATAGATATTATTGTCCATCTCACAATAGTAGGATTCTGGAATCAAGAAATGCAAAATTTCTTGAAAATGACTTAGTTAGTGAGAGTGATCAATTTCAGAACATAGTTTCTATAAGAGATTAGCCTTCAACTTCAAGAGGCAGATTGGTTATCATTCACAACATCCCTCAAGTTCAAATAAGTGTTGAGCAACAAATTGTTAAAGTTCCACAAGATACTGACAATTTTCCAGTAGATCAAGTTGTTCAAGATATTCTAGAAAATATTGAACAACCAGTTGAACAACATAATCCTCAAGAAATTGTTGATTCAACATTAAGAAGATCTACTAGAGAAAGAAAATCAGCAATCTCTAGTGATTATACGGTGTATCTACAAGAATCTGACTACAACATTAGAGCTGAGAATGATCATGAATCCTTTTCACAAGCCATGAGTTGTCAAGAGTCAGAATTATGGTAAAATGCCATGAAAGATGAGATGAATTCTATAAAAAAACAATGAGGTATGAGATCTTGTTGAGTTTCCTGATGGTGCAAAAGCCATTGGATGTAAATGGGTCTTTAAAACAAAGAAATACTCATTAGGCAACATTGAAAGATACAATATAATAATTGTTGCTAAGGGATTTACTCAAAAGAAAGGAATTGACTACACAGAAACATTTTCTCTTGTGTCTAAGAAAGATTCCTTGCGTATTATGTTGGCATTAGTAGCCCATGTTGACTTTGAATTACAACAAATGGATGTGAAGACAACTTTCCTCAATGATGATCTAGAGGAAAGAGTCTATATAAAACAGCCAAAAGGATTCACATCTAGTAATGGTGAACAATTACTTTGCAAACTAAAGAAGTCCATATATGGATTGAAACAAGCCTCCCGTCAATGATATTTAAAATTTCATGATGTTATCTCTTCATTCGGTTTTGTTGAAAACATTATGGATCAATGTACATACCAAAAGGTCAGTGGGAGTAAAATTTGTTTCCTTATCCTATATGTAGACAATATTTAACTTGCAAGCAATGATAAGGGAATGCTATATGAGGTGAAACAATTTCTCTCTAAAAGTTTTGATATGAAGGATATAGGTAATGCATCTTATGTCATTGGCATTAAGACATCAAGGTATATTAGGTCTATCTCAAGAAACGTATATCAACAAAATTTTAGAGAGGTTTCATATGAAGAATTGTTCACCAAGTATATTTCCCATTGTGAAGGGTGATAGGTTCAATTTGAACCAATGCCCAAAGAATGATTTTGAGAGGGAACAAATGAAGAACATTCCATATGCTTATGTTATTGGGAGCTTGATGTATGCTCAGGTTTGTACATGACCTGACATATCATTTGTTATTGGAATGTTAGGAAGATATCAGAGTAATCCAGGTATTGACCACTGGAGAGCTCCAAAGAAAGTCCTGAGATATCTTCAAGGGACTAAGGATTACATGCTAATGTACAGACGAATTGATAATTTGGAAGTAACTGGCTACTCTGATTCAGACTTTGCTGGTTGTGTTGATTCGAGGAAATCAACATCAGGTACATTTTTATGTTTTTCGGTAGAGCTATATCTTGGAGGAGCAACAAGCAGAACTTGGTTGCTACTTCGACTATGGAGGCTGAGTTCATTTCCTATTTTGAGGCTACCTCACATGGAGTATGGCTAAAGAGTTTCATTTCTGGGCATAAAGTTGTTGATTCAATTTCTAGGCCATTGAGAATATATTGTGACAATTCAACTGCTGTCTTTTTGGCTAACAACAACAAAAGTGGTAGTTGAAGTAAACACATTAACATCAAGTATTAAGCCATTAGAGAACATGTTAAAGATAAGAAAGTCGTCATTGAACATGTTAATACTGAATTAATGATAGCTGATCCTTTAACTAAAGGCATGCCACCATTTAAATTTAAGGATCATGTGGTTAGAATGGATTTTGGATCCACTATGTAATTTTTGTTATTATAACGAATTATTTTAAGGAAACTCTATTTTTTTTGTAATATTTCTCATATATTGTCTTTTGTGTATATATTTCTTGATTTTGAGAAATATCATTAAAGTATGGACCTAGAATAAACATTGGGTTTGTTCATTATGAAATTTAGGCTAGTGTTTAAGAGACATGATGCATTATAATACACGAAAGATATTACTTGTTTTCAAAAGGATTTATTGCCATGGTTCATGTATTATGTTTCTTTTCAAGCATTAGTAATCATGGATTAAGAACATTATAATTTAAGGACCAAATGGGGGAATGTTAGATAATCGTTCAAATTTTGAATGGTTTATAAAATGGTCCTTAAAAATATAGATTTGCAAAAAATCCCAAGTTGTAACTATTTTACTTAATCCATTAATTAATTAATTAAAAATGCTAAATGGTAACTGCTAAAAACTGTTTTTGATGGGAGAACAATCATATAATGTTTGGTATGGGTTAAGGGTCCATAAGCACAAAGATACTCAGAAACATACCATCTATGAGATTTTGAGTACTTAGAAATACCCTAATTTAGTGCGTAATTGAAGACTAACAATAGTTAGAGATAACTCTTGATCTTTTGTTTCCACTAACCTTTTCATGCTTTTATAGTTGAGTATGTTTTAGATTATTAAGAAATAACTTACCATCTCAACCAATAACAGGGGGTGGGAAGCCAGCTTTTCGTCAGTTGTTTCTAGTAATATTGCACGAGGACTTCACTTTTCAAAGTCTTTGTTTACAATTATCACAATTATTACATGCTCAATCATATCTAACGCACTTTTTTTTTCTATGGTGCATAGGCGGCCAGGTTTAATTTATGGACCTGTCTTTGAAATGTTACATAAAAAGCAATAAAAAAATGGCTATAGTAGTAATATTTATGTCCATAATTCACATATTAATATATTATCTTGTCTAACCAATAAAAGAAAGAGAAGGGAGCAAACTAAAAATGAAAAAGAAAGCAAAGAAGAAGGCTAGATGCAACCCTTGATAGTATGAAATTATGAATTGATTGTATACCAACTTTTCATATAGAATAAACTATATATAAACTAATGATTTAAATAAAGTGTCACGTCCCAAATCATTAAATACTCATTTATTGTTAAAAAATATTTTTACATATACAAAATTTTAGGGGGTGTTTGGTAGCTCGGAAAGGGTGAGAATGGAAGGAAGTAACAAAATGGAATGGAAAAGAGAATGGAAAATGGAAAGAGAATGGAAAAAAAATATGTTTAGTATACAATGGAAAATAGAGAGGAATAGATTTTTTTTTTTTATATATTTGGTATGTATTTTTTGAAAGAAATAAAAAGAAAAATTACAATAAAATGACACTTTTACATTTGTTTTATTTGCCTTTTATTTGCCCTAATTTTGATTCGCAAAACCCCAGTGAAGCTCATGTCGACATCCCACCCTACTTCCTCTCATCGACGCTGCCACTGAACTTTATCAACAACGACATCCTCTTCAGCAGAGAGTCATGCTCTTTTCGTCCATCTGGTATGGTTTTCTTGTTGGACTATATTAGATGTAATTTACGATGTTTTTGCTTTGAATCTGTGTTGATGTTCAAAATTTGTTCTGTGCTTAATTAATTTGTGTTGATGTATGAATGTGATCATCTGTTCATTCTTCACCCATAATACATTATGCCTGTAGGGATAAACAAAGATGGTCTTTGGTTGTGCACCAGATGAATTTGTCACACTAGTTGATATTGATATGGTTGGGCTCAAGGCTATGTTAAAAAGAGATGTGATCGGGATAAAAAATGACTTCACCAGACTGAAAAGTGAAATATGTAGGGTGAAGATGCAACCTGATAGCAATAGATTTATGTTATTGTAGCCATGATGCTGATGTTGTTTCTTTGGTGTATTAAAATGTAAAAAACCTTGTTATATGTGGTTAATGGAATCAATAAAATTGCATGACTTTGAATCAATGAAATTGAATAAGTTAAATTGACTATTAACAGGTCCTGAATCAACATTTTTAGTGAAATTGAATCATTCCATTAACACAATACACAAATAAGCACAAAAGTTGATATAATTGCAATTGTAAATAAGGTTTTGAGGAGTTACAAATTGTAATCCATGGTTACAAAATATAAAGCTCATAAAGATCTAATATAATATTATACAGCCCCAAATTTCTCTATGTGTCATCAAAGTTTTCAATCCTCGGATACTACTCATTACTACTGATTAAGTTCACGTATCATATCCTTTATTTGTTGAATCTTTGAGGCTGTGTTTACTTCAACGTTGGTTAGACGAGTGTTTATGGACTCCATCTCTGAGACTGTGTTGACTTGAAAGGAAGTTAGTCTAGTATTCATAGATTCCATCAAACTCAACATATGATTAAAATTATCCAACAGATCATTTAGCGTATTAGAAGATGTATCAACTGATATGGAAGGACCTGCTGCACTTGCTCCAGCTTCTTTTTCCACCTCTTCGATGTTGGCTGCCCCTGTATGTTGTTCTTGTCTTTCCCTAGCCTTTTTCATAGTAAAGTTTTCTGGTGCACGTATCCATTCATCATCAACCAAGCCAAAGTTCGTTCGTCTTAGGGAATTGAAATCAATAATGGTGGCAGGTTTCATAACACTGAAGCCATAGTTAATTTTGCAGTGCTTAACAACTTTAGAGACTATTGCAACGTAGGACAAAGGGGACTTTTGTTGAACAGAGTAAGTGGCCATGCTTTGCATCATGAAATATGGAATGTTGAATTGTCTACCATTTAAAATACAAGTCATAACAAAGAACTCAACCTCACTGCCACCAACCCAATTTCCTAGTTTGTTTACTAATATATGTGTGATAGTGCTTAGCAGCAATCTATTATTAGCATCCATAATGCCAACTTTGATTCCTTGACCAGAAAACTCATCTTCTCTAGTGATGGTCTTATAAGTTTCCTCTTTGCTATAAAGAGTAGAATTCAGTGAGTGATAATTATCAGTGAAGCACAAAGCATCCTCGTCAAGTGGAGGAATACCAATAATCTCATCAAATTTTTCTTCATTAATAAGGATTTTTGTTCCCCTAATAGTAGCAGTAAAGAGTTTATTCGTGGGTATATACTCAAAAGTAGTGTAAAATGCTCTAACAACCTCATCAGACCAGTTACCTGTATACTTCACAAATTTTTTAAGTCCAAAATTTTCCAAACAACTAATAAAAGATATATCCCTCTTGGCAAAGTAATTTCAATCCAGATATTTAGTAGGAATAACTTTTTTGTACTAAAAATCTTGAGCATACCTGTCTCTTTGTTCTTCATCCTGCAAAAGATCTATTATTGGTGAGGTTTCACCATTTTTTGTCTGTGCTTGCTTTGAGGATGAAGTCATCTAAGAGATTAAGGGCCTTGGTGAAGAAGAGGAGTGGTTGGTTAAGAAGAGGAGTAATTGGTGGAGAAGAGGAGTGGAGAGAAGAGGTTGAAATGAGAATAACAGGTCGACCGCGATGCCTTCAAACCCTAGATTTACTGCACCGTACCGCACTGCTCCTTATATAGTACAAAAAAAGAAGCCAGTCGATCGGCTACTATTGGTAGATTGGGGAAGCAGCCAGTTAACCGGCTGCTTATTCAAACAGTAGCCAATCGACCGGCTACTGTTGGGTAAAGGGTAAAGCAGCTGGTCGACTGGCTGCTATTGGGTAAAGTGTGAAGTAGCCGGTCGACTGGTTGCTTATTCAAACAGCAGCTGGTCGACCGAATGCAAGCAGTCGGTCAATCGGCTGCTTAGTACAATAGTAGCCAGTCGACTGGGACCAGCTACTGGACTGACTAAAATTTTGCACCAAACCAAATATGCATATTAATTCATATTAATTTTGTACATATGTACTACCAAGCAAATATATATATTATTTCATATCAATAATATTGTACATATGTCCTGCCATCTAATACAAAAAAGTCCTACCAACATTGTTATCTAATATAAAAGATCAAAAAGTACCATCTATCAGTGACAACAACTTTGTCACAAGCATATCACGTAATACCTATGGTCAAACTATTACAACCAACTTCCACTACCGTAGAGAAACATGTTCTTCCATAATAAACTAAATGATAGATATAAACCATGCAGACTTCAAGTCATCAGGTATAGAGGGTAGTTGAACTAGAAGACATTGCTCCCTTCCAATCACCACATTAGCTCAAAGTATTTCTTCTTTAGTAAGACCATTGACCTTCATCAAGTCTCCTAATAATCTTTCTCTTCTTTCAAGCATACTCCTCTCCATCAAATTTATTTCACCGGTCAACCTATCAAGGGATGTGGCAATGCTAGTGGATGCCACTTGAATAGAATCACTAAGGTCAGTAGTTTCAGAAAATTAATAGCCCTTGCTTCTCCTTCGCTTTCTCATTGAACCATAAGAGGCCTCCGACATTCCGATAGTGTCATCAGGCATGGCAGAGTCAGGTAATAGTTCATCTTCAACTAGAATGATGTACTCAACCTCTGCAGCTTGGCTTTCTAGATCTTTTATGATGTCAGCATGAGTTTGTACATCTTGTCCAGTTGCACGATCCTTCCCAAAGACTATACATAGTCGCTTGTATAGTGAAAAGGACTTGTTCCTCTAAGCTGCCTTACTCTTGTTTGACTGTAGAAGAAAATAAATGCAGAAGGTTATATAACATACATAGTGCAAAGTCAAACAAGAAGTAGGCACAAGTAGAGAAGAGTGATCAAATACACCTATAGATAGGCATCCCATACAACAGGCTCAGCTACAACACACTTTGACACAGGGTCCTATCCAAACCCACTAGTGTTTGGTGTATGAAGCAAGTCATACACAGCTTGCCAGCTGTTCTTCAATGTCTTCATCCTGGATAGTATGTGTGGAGTTCCTAGAAGCCCATGGCCGGGGGCCTTCTCATCAAGTTTCTTCTCTAATTTTTATAAGCAACTTGACTAGAAGGTCTTTTCACAACGATACAACTTTCCAGCCATCTTTAGTTCCATAAGTGCATCCACTAGCATTTTATCCTCCTCGAGTATCCAGTGGTGTGCCATGCTATCAGTCAACAAATACTTACCAAACTGTGCAAATAATTATTTATCAAACTATGAAACTAAAAAACGAGGTGGTAACTACCAACCCAAAACAAAATAGCAATTATGAAAATATAAAAAAGGCTCAATGTGCAGGCTTGTAACACTACAATAGTCGTACAATGCAATTAATGTCACACTATAGTAGTTAAATTATCAAAACATAAGAAGTTCATCTTTATCTATGCCTAAATTCACGATACATTTCATCTGCTAGGCTATCTCTCCCCTGACTCCACTCATTGGTAGGCTCAATTACAGTCAAATCATCTTCATCATCAGATAGTTATGCTAATTTTTCTCCTTCTGGGTCTTCAAATGGATCCAATTGATTATACCGCATTATGAGATTATGGAGCAGGCAACAAGAAATTATAATTCGATAATGTGTTCTGACAAAAAAAAATGAGGGGCTTCTAAGTATGGCCTATCACCCTTTCAACAATCCAAAGCACTTCTTGATGACGCTACAGGCAATCGCGTATTTCATGTTGAAGAACTCATGAGGATTTGTAGGTTGGGAACCACGTCTCCACTCATTAAGGTGATATCTCTGTCCTCTATAAGGTGCTAAAAACCCCTTAGAATTGGTAAACCCTACGTCCACTAGATAATAACACCTTTCGAAGAAAACAATCGACATGTCATTACTCATACATGGCTATCAACTCATATTCAAATAATTTTTAATGCTCAACTGATGGAACACTCAGTTCGTTTCTCCTGGAAACTGCATTACGTAGAACTCGTCCATCAGCTATAGATCCTTTCCACCCAGGCAAGACAAAGATGAATTATCCATCTTGGGAGTAAACGCCTAGTACATTTGTTGTAATCTCACCTTTTCGATTTCTATACCGTGGTTGGTCCTCCATTGGGACTGTAAGTCTTATATGTGTTCCATCGAGGGCACCAACACAATTCTGTAAAAAAATCATATTCATGGCTTAATTTATAATTTATATACAACTTGATCACATAATAAAATATGAAAACAAAGAGTACCTTGAACCATTTCCACCTGGGATCTACTGAATCAGCAGTCACCCGGTTAGGGGATTTGAAAAATACTCTCCCTAAACGCACCATTGTATTGAGTACCCTATTAAAATGCCTACTCACACTCTTACCTGATCTCTTAAATTGTTGTTGGATAACCATATTCTTCACATGATGAGACAAATTATGTGCAAATATTGACACTTGCTCATCTACAAGCATGTTTCTGGTAGGTTTAAGTCCTTCTATAGAATCAAGCATCTCACAGAGTCTATCTAGTGTTGACTTATTCATCCTTGTTAAGTCAAAACAGGCTTTATCACTATTATGTATCAGGCTCCTATAATGAGCTCTATGAGAGTGGAAGTCAACTGTGTAAGGCACCCTACTGATCTGACACCTACCAACCCCATTAATGGAGATATAGTATTTCCAAATAGCAATTACCATATGAACCCACCATGACCAACTGAACCAACTGCTTTTGCAATTATCTGCTCTCTCAATCCATTCATAACTGTAACATGATATCCCACAATCAGATAAAGTGTTAACCAAAGATGCTTCATGCTTCAAAGATATTTTCTAATGTTTTGCTAATGTTGATTTTTCACAAAATAACTACCTAGCGCTGTAATGATAGCTTCATTTACTGACAAAGTGCTGTAATTGTTCTAAAATGACAGATCACTGTATGAGTCACAATGTTGGACATGTGCAAACAGCCTACTCTTCCTATTCTTGTTGGCATTAGTACAAGAATATTATGAAACATTATTTTAAAAGTAATTATAGCAAGTAAAATTATGCTACAGACAACAGATTGCTCATAAGAGATTTTATGTAGTGCTTATATATAATTACAATGACGGATGTAAAAAAAATAATTGCTCACAAAAAAATAGAGAACAAAGAGATTTATAAAAACCAAAATACTAAAACAAGATAGGAGATTAACAGAAAATGCAAAAAAATAACTAACACGGCAAAATGGAAGCTTAGATGAAGCGTGTGCACAATCATGGTCACAGATAAAGGACGAGTGCCAGACAAGTAGTGGAAGCTCCAACGGCAACTGGGGACTCTGGAAAGATCAGAGGTCAAAGCGGCAGTCACAAGACCTTTATCAACATTTCTTAAGGTATCAGGGCATTCTTGACATTTGAATTGACAGAGCGAGGGAAAATAAGAAATTTTAATTTGCTTTCCATCTAAATAACCAGTTTTCCATCCAAAGTACGATGGAAGCCAAAATGTTGGTTTTGAAGGAAGAGAGATTTCCGACTTTCGTTTCTAATTGATACAGTACGGGGTACCAAACGATGAAAAAAGTTACAGTATTGGTGTCACGACTCGTTTTCTGGGCACATGACTGATATCGGGCATTTTTATATAATTTTTAGTCCCTATCTTAGTCCTATGGCTATTTCAATGTTGCCAATTCTCTAATTTTATTATGCTTTGGAATTTATTGGGTATAAACTATTTATGGATTGAATGTGTTTCAATTTTATATTTTTAGAACTTGAATTGTAAAATGCTCAATTTAATTCCTACAAATTTTAATTTTGGAGAGAAAAATGCTGACATGGACAAAGATGCTGATTTGGATGCTAATGTGGCACTTTTTGGGTGATGCAGATGCTGACTAGGATATGTTGGATGTGGGGCCCACTTGAATTCTTATTCAATGCCATGTAGTCAGAATTTGAGGGCAGAAACATTAAATTTCGTAGGTCAGAATATCATGGCTGAAATATTAATTTTGCCATGATATTTTGCTGCTGTTCTACTGCTGTTTGTCACTTTCTGTTGCAGAAATATTAATTCTGCTGCTGCCATACCTATCTGCTGCTGCCATACCTATCTGCTGCTGCAGAAACATTAATTATGCTGCTGTTTTGCTGTCAAAGTGCTGCCACATCATGGAAGAAGCATCCAAGAAAGCATCTAGGGTAGAATATTCTAAGGCATTGAAGGGGCATCAGTTTTTAGAGAAGAGAACACTTTTATTTTGTAAGGAGAACTGAGGAAATTCGTAGCTCTCTCTTCCTCTCTGTTTTTGCTTCTGTTGTTTGCTGTTTTGCTCTCATGGAGGGCTAAGTTTTCATTGTAATTAGTCACTAGACCACTGGGATGTTGTAGCTTGAACTAAGAATGCAAGCTAAGTGTTTTATTCTCCATTTTCATCTCATTTCGTTTCTGTTTTGCTGTCATGTTTATTTTGTTGTCAAATTCTGATTAGAGCTTGAGAATGTAACATAAACTGACTTATATATAAGACATAACCTTGCTTGACTGATTAGGAAAGTGAGGGAGGCGAAATGACTAGTTAGATGATATATTTAACTTGGTTTGGTTTAGATTTTCCACTGAATGCATCTAATTATAGTAGAGAGATGTTCTTGACTGTAATTAGTAGCATTAAATTCTAGATGTTATTCTAGAACCATTTTCATAAAGAACCAAACAATGGAATAAGAACAAAATTGAATCAATGAGTTAGGTAATGATAGTTACACTCCCATGAATCCTAGTGGCTGATTACATAGTCTCTTTACTGTCAATACCTTGCAATTTCTGCTATTGCTGTTGTTGCTACTGTTGTAGTTACTTGCTGTTCTGTTTTTATTTTTATTAGTACTGCACAAAACCCCCCCACGTTTATGTACTTTTCATTAGTGTTTGGATGTTTAGAACAATTAATTAGTATTAAGAAGTGAGGCTCCTTGAGTGAATACGACCTGGGAATCACTATACTGCAAATTGCCACAAATTCAATTCTGGGCGATTTGGCATCGTAGTGGCGTGAACCCGAATTTTGGCGCCGTTGCCGGGGAGCCAATTCATTTCTAAGTGTTAATTAGTTGTTCTATTGTGTTCTTGTTTGATTTTAAGTGGCTTGGTATTGTTGGAAGTGATTACAAATTCAAGTCAATTTTTCAAGTTTCCTAGTTATATTTCAGTCACTATTCATCAGCTTAAAAAACTAAATCGGATTGACTTGAAAAATTGGTAGTCCACTAAACACGACCCTTTCGAGCAGCATCGCCCTATCTCGGCCAAATTCCAACGTTTAGACCACTTTTTCCATTTTACAATGATTTTAGCCATTTTTCCAATCAATTGTCATTTTTTGTTTGATTTTTGTAGATCTTATTTTTGAGTTCTGTTTGTTGATTTTGTGCCTCCAATTGGTGAAGGATTTTTCCAAGAAAAATCAGATTTTTCTAAGATACTTCATTTTTGGTCATTTTCCTTGGTTGGAGCCTTTTGTGCTTATTTTGCTCTTTTTTGTTCTTTTTGTTGTTTTCTCGTGATTTTGGCCCTCCCTAGTGTATGAGAAGGCCTCATAACGTGGACTTACCACCTTTTGATCCAGAAATAGACAGGACCTTCCATAGGCTAGTGAGAAGTAATAGCATTAGGACTAGTATAGTTTCTGAAATTCTTGCTGAAATTGTTGAGTTTGCTGTCAATAGTGTAGAAGTTGAATCAGATTCTGAATCTGATATTGTGTTGGAGTCTACAGATTCTGAGTCAGCTGGGATAACTGGGATGGATAATCAAAATGCACAAATGCCTCAAAATAGGCAAGAACAATCAATTAAAGAGTTGATTGCACCTGATGTGCATTATCAACCATTGTGCATAAATTATCCTGAGTTGGATGCTAACTTTGAGCTAAAATCTGGTCTAATCCATTTACTGCCTAAGTTTCATGGTCTTGCAGGAGAAGATCCGCACAAGCACTTAAAGGAGTTCCATGTTGTCTGCTCTACCATGAGACCACATGGAGTTGGAGAAGAACAGATCAAATTAATAGCATTTCCTTTCTCTCTGGATGGGGCAGCCAAGGATTGGCTTTACTATCTACCCACTGCCTTGATAACAAGATGGGATGAGCTGAAGAAGTTATTCTTAGAAAAATTCTTTCCAGCCTCCAGAACAGCAGCAATCAGGAAAGATATCAGTGGGATTAGACAGTTGAATGGTGAGTCTCTGCATGAATATTGGGAGAGGTTTAAGAAACTTTGCTCATGCTGTCCAAACCACCAGATTTCAGAGTAACTTCTCATCCAGTATTTCTATGAGGGATTACTGCCTATGGACAGATATATAGTTGATGCAGCTGCTGGTGGGGCATTGGTGGATAAGACTCCTTCTGCAGCAAACGAATTGTTGGCCAAGATGGCCCAAAATGCTCAGCAATTTGGCACCAGATTGAGTGATCCAACAGTTATTGTCAATGAGGTGAGGACACCTCCCATGGAGCAACAAAGGATAGAAAATAAATTGGAAGAATTAGCTTCAATGGTGAGGCAATTGGCATTAAATCAGAGAACACAACAACAAGCCCCTCCTCCTTCAGTCTGTGGTATTTGTTCCCTGAATACCCACCATACTGATCAATGCCCTCAGCTGCAAGAGACCCCAACTGAGTCATGTGCCGGTGTATTCCCTAGTAGACCCATGCAGCCACAACAACAGAGATATGACCCATATTCCTCCACCTACAATCCTAGGTGGCGTGATCATCCAGCCTTCAAGTATGGGAATGCCTCCAACCCCCCTTATCAGCCACCCCATGTAAGATACAATCAACCTGAACCTAGCCATACACCTCCTCCAGCACCCAAGAAACCTGAGCCTAGTCTTGAGGATCTAATGAAGCAACTGACTGCTAATACTCTTCAGTTCCAGCAAAGGACAGAAACAAATATGCAGAATTTAGAAACTAAGATTGGCCAGTTAGCCACAACAGTCAATGAGCTGAAAAGTCAAGGTTCAGGGAGTTTGCCATCCCAACCAGTGATCAACCCAAGAGGCAGTGTGAGTGCCATCATCTTGAGGAGTGGCAAACAAGTAGATAGTCCAGCTTCTGAATCTGAACCAAAAAAATCAAATGTCCAGCAAAGTGTTCCTTCATCTTCAACCAGTGAGCAAAATAAAAAGGATGAAGAAGTGGTTCAGAAAATTCCTCTTCCTATCCCCAATAGGCAGACTCAATCAAGGAAAGCTTCCGAATCTGACATGGATAAAGAGATCATGGAGACCTTCAGGAAAATAGAGGTCAATATCCCACTTTTGGAAGCAATTAAGCAAATCCCCAAGTATGCCAAGTTCCTCAAAGAGTTGTGCACTCATAAGAGGCGTTTAAGGGGTAATGAGAGAGTCAATTTGGGGAGAAATGTGTCTGCACTCATCCAACCACCCATGCCACCCAAGTGCAAAGATCCTGGAACTTTCACAATACCATGCACAATAGGCAACATGGAGTTCTCCAATGCTATGTTGGATTTGGGAGCCTCAATCAATGTTATGCCCAAATCAGTGTACTTGAGCCTCAAGATTGGTGTTTTTTCACCAACTGGAGTGATTGTCCAACTTGCCAATAGGAGCACAGCACATCCAGCAGGAGTTTTAGAAGATGTCCTGGTAAGAGTTAAAGATCTCATTTTTCCTGCTGATTTTTATGTGCTTGATATGGAAAATGATAATACTCCTGGCCATGCACCATTAATACTTGGTAGACCTTTTCTGAAAACTGCAAAAACCATCATTAATGTGCATGAAGGGACTTTGTCAATGGAGTTTGCTGGTAACAAAATTGATTTTAACATTTTGGATGCCATGAAACATCCTATAGAAAATCATTCCAATGTGCATGTGGTTAACTTTTTGGATTACTTAGTTGATGAGGCATGTGATGATTTCCAAACTAAATTAATTTCTGATTTTCCTGAATTCTCTGATTTGGTAGATGCCTTTGAATGCAATTGTGCTGGTTCTGAATTCTGTCATGCTTGCACTGAAATTGAAAACTCTCTAAATGCTGACAATTCTGAGTTGCATTCTGAGTTGCATAGTGATTTGGATTCTGATGTGCATTCTGATTCTGCAAATTTCTCTAGCTTATACTTAGATTCTATTTCTATTTTAGGTAGTTGTAGGTGTAGTGATTTAAATTGTAATGTTGCACATTCTTCATCTCTTTCCTCTTGTGCTGCTAACCCTTCCTCCTCTTTAGCCAAGGATTCTGTCTTTGAGCAAACTGAATTTGTAGGTGCCTCCTTGGATGTGATTCCACAAAAACTAATTCCATCCTCCATCCAACCACCTGCATTGGAGTTGAAGGCTTTACCAGAAAACCTCAAGTATGCCTTCTTGGAGGTAGGAGACAAACTTCCAATCATTGTGGCCAACAACTTGAACCCCAATCAAGAAGAAAAATTGATCAGTTTGCTGAAAAAGAATAAGAAGGCGATTGGGTGGACTCTAGTAGACATTCCTGGAATTAATCCTTCAGTGTGCATGCACCGAATTCTCCTTGAAGAAGAGACGAAACCAGTGAGGCAACCCCAAAGAAGACTTAACCCCATGATTCTTGATGTGGTCAAGAAGGAGGTAAGTAAGGTCCTCCAAGCTGGTATTATTTATCCTATCTCTGATAGTAAGTGGGTGAGTCCGGTACAAGTAGTGCCAAAGAAAATCGGGTAACTGTTATAGCAAATGAAAATAATGAGTTAGTGCCTACTAGAGTTCAAAACAGTTGGCGTGTTTGCATTGATTATAGGAAGTTGAACCAAGCAACTAGAAAAGATCATTTTCCTCTTCCTTTTATTGATCAAATGCTTGAGAGACTTGCTGACAAGTCTCATTACTGTTTTCTTGATGGTTTTTCTGGATATTTTCAAATTCACATTGCACCTGAAGATCAGGAGAAGACTACCTTCACCTGTCCCTTTGGTACTTTTGCATATAGACGCATGCCTTTTGGTCTCTGTAATGCACCTGGCACTTTTCAAAGATGCATGTTAAGCATATTTTCTGATTTGTTAGAGGATTGCATGGAAGTGTTCATGGATGATTTTTCTGTTTATGGAGACTCATTTGATGCATGTTTGAAAAATTTGGAGAGAGTACTTGAGAGATGCATAGAGAAAAACTTGGTCTTGAATTATGAAAAATGTCATTTCATGGTAGAGCAAGGAATAGTCCTAGGCCACATAGTGTCATCACGTGGCATAGAAGTAGATAAAGTCAATTTTTTTTTCTCGAGTTAACCAAAAGAAAAGAGGATAATTACATGAGTTTCAAACTTGAATTTGGATTAATAAATAATTTAATCCGCTTTATAGATGCGTAATTTTAGCATTCAAAAGATATTCCTGAATAATCTTCTTTTTCAGTTATTGAACCTTTTCATTTTACCAAGTTCAATGTTAGTCAGATTAGTCAACATTACCTCATGGCTGGATAGATAAATGTTTGGATTTCTGCGATTATTTTTTAACAGGGGTTGTTGAATATCAAAAACTTATTACGCGAAATCCTATTTTTTTAGAACGGGTTGAGGGGGTAGGCATTGTTGGTGAAGAGGGAAGTTCACTCTTTTCTTGGCCATGCAGGATTTTATAGAAGATTCATCAAGGACTTCAGTAAGATCGCTCTACCCCTATCTAAACTCCTCCAAAAAGAAACTGATTTCATTTTTAATGATGCTTGCAGGTCAACTTTTGATGAGTTGAAGAAGCAACTTACCTCCCCTCCTATCATCCAACCTCTACGGTGGGAGCTTCCCTTTGAGCTCATGTGTGATGCCTCAAATTTTGCTGTAGGAGCAGTACTTTCACAAAGAATAGAGAGGAAGTTGCATGTCATAGCCTATGCATCCCGTACCCTTGATTCAGCTCAATCAAATTACACAACCACGGAGAATGAGTTTTTAGCAATTGTTTTTGCTTTAGAAAAATTTAGATCATATTTGCTTGCCTCCAAAGTAATTGTGTTTTCTGACCATGCAGCACTGAAATATTTGTTGAAGAAACCAGATGCAAAGCCAAGATTACTTAGATGGATGCTGCTCCTCCAAGAATTTGATGTGGAAATCAAGGATAAGAGTGGGGCAGAGAATGTAGTAGCAGATCACTTGAGTAGGCTTTCTGATCTTCCATTGGAACATCTCCCCGTAAGAGACAGATGAGTGTTTCCTCCTTTTGCATGGTATTAGCGAGCCTTGGTATGCTGATTTAGTGAATTATCTTGTTGCATCTGAATTGCCTGCATACCAAAATAGACATCAATTGAATAAATTAAGAAGCGAGGCTAGGTATTATGTGTGGGATGACCCTTATTTGTGGAAAATTTGTAGTGACCAAATTATTAGGAGATGTGTTCCAAATCATGAATTTGCATCTGTGCTGAATTTTGTCATACTCTTGCATGTGGTGGACACTTTGGTCCCCAAAGAACAGCTAGAAAAGTGTTAGATTCTGGTTTATATTGGCCTACTTTGTTTAGGGATGCCTTTGATTTTTGCAAAAACTGTTCTAGGTGTCAAAGAACTGGAAATGTGTCTAAAAGAAATGAAATGCCTCAACAACCTCTTCTTTTTTGTGATGTTTTTGATGTTTGGGGTATTGACTTTATGGGTCCTTTTCCTGTTTCTTTTGGCTTCATGTATATCTTGGTTGCTGTGGATTATGTGTCGAAGTGGGTGGAAGCTAAAGCCACCCGAACTGATGATTCTATTGTTGTTGTAGATTTCCTTCGTTCACATATTTTCTGCAGATTCGGTGTCCCCAAGGCCATAATCAGTGATCAAGGATCACACTTTTGTAATAGAAACATGCAAGGGCTATTGAAGAAATATGGGGTGGTGCACAAAACCTCTACACCTTACCACCCCCAAACCAATGGGCAAGCAAAAGTCTCCAACCGAGAGATAAAGCAAATATTAGAGAAAAATGTGCAACCCAACAGAAAAGATTGGAGTAAGAGGCTTGACGATGCGCTTTGGGCCTATAGAACTGCTTTCACGACTCCCATCGGCATGTCTCCATACCGCTTGGTATTTGGTAAAGCATGTCACTTGCCGGTGGAGATTGCACACAAGGCATATTGGGCCGTTAAACAATGCAATATGGACATGACCCTAGCCGGTAAAGAAAGGAAGTTGCAACTTCAAGAACTGGAAGAACTAAGGCTAGGGGCCTATAAGAATGCGCACATCTATAAAGAGAGGACAAAAGCTTTACATGATCAAAAAATTGAGAAAAAAGAATTCCAAGTGGGAGACAAAGTCCTTCTCTATAATTCTCGCCTCAAGCTAATGCCCGGTAAGCTTCGCTCTAGGTGGGTTGGCCCTTTTGTTATTACTAATGTCTTTCCTTTTGGTGCAGTAGAAATTCAAAATGAGGCCACCAACAAGCAGTTCATGGTAAATGGGCAAAGGTTGAAGAAGTTCTACGAGGGCTTCAAAGAAGAAACTGTAGAGGAAATCCAACTCTACAATGTTCCGGCTCCATGATAAGGCCGTACTCTTTCCCTCCTTTTCATTTATGTCCTCCTCATTTTATTTGATGTTTGGTAATAATTTGCATCGAGGACAATGCAATGTTTAAGTGTGGGGGGAGAGAATTTAATTGGAGCTGATTTTCAAAAAAAAAAAAAATTTCTGCTGTCTCCTCTAATTTCTCTGTTTCTATCCAGAATTTTTGAGCTGTCTTGCATGAATTTTCTGTACTGTTTGGCTATGGTTTTTGCCACTTTCTTTACATGTTTTTAAACCTTTATATTTCTTCTAGTTGTAGAATTTTATTTGGAGTGATTCGCATCCATTTTGGGGTCGTTCTATGTCGGTAAAGTTGTGTCGCCAAAAATTCTGCACTGCAGAATTTTGCTGCTCTGTTTTGTCCGAATTTGATGCTCACTTTTTAAATTTTTGATGGAGTTTTGGTGTGGAATTATGCATGATGAAATAGCTAAAGTGTAGATTGACTTAGCATGAAGAGAATTTAGCCTTATTTCTCTAAGGAATTCAAGTTAAATGGCAATGATGTTGATTTTAATGAATTTGTAGTAATAGTCTTTTAGCTGTGAGGATTTGAGCCTAAGTGAAAAATACTATTCTTCTTGTTGTGTGTTCTCTATCATGGATTGTCACTCTAGAACTTGTCTTGAATCTTTGATTGAGGCTACATATCTTGTACATGCTTGGAAATGATTTAGGCATTTGTTTCTTGTAACCACTTTTAGCCAAATAGCCATCCATTATCATTGTTTCCATTGTATGTCATTTTGTGCCTTATCCATTTTCTTTCTTGCGTCCTTCCACCACTTTTTCTGCCTACAACAATATTTTTCTCTTTCAACTTAAGATGTGAGGAGTATTTTAAATTCTTTTAAGGGATCGATGTGCTGAAAAATCTTGTGAATTTTGGAGTGTTTTGAACTATATTTCTTCTACTTCCTCTCAAGCAAAAGAAAAAAAAGATTGGCCAATCAAGAAAAAAAAAGAAAGAAAGAATTAAAAAAAAATTGAATTGAAAAAAATGAGAATGATGAAAAAGAGGAGCAGGTAGAACATTGAGACCCAAAATCTATTTATACTCAATCTCTTATATTTCACTTGTAAATACTCTTCCTTTTCTTGAGTTGTTGCCATATTTTGTTTCATTGTTCAATCTTTCCCTTTTGTTTCCCACTATTTTTCCTACCCATGTTACAACCTTGTAAAGTCCTTTTGATTCAAGTATGTATTGGATTCAAGTAGTGGAGATTTAGATTCTTGACAAGCTTATGGTAGTGAATTCTGTGATAAGTTGAATTTCGAGTGATTTATCCTAGACACTTGAGAGAATAGAGAGTAAACACATTCCTGGTGAGGAGGCTAATTACTTGAATTCATTCGTATCAAATTAAATTGCCATGATGCTTGGAATCTTAGAAATTTAAGATTAATTTTCTTCGAGTGCTAAATCTTTTCAAAATTTTAATTATTCTATTCTAGCATGCTTTCCACACTTTTCCTTTGGTGTCTTTTGGTGTTCTGAATATTATTTTGCCCAGGAGTGCAAAAGGCCAAGTGTGGGGGATTTGATATCGGGCATTTTTATATACTTTTTAGTCCCTATCTTAGTCCTATGGCTATTTCAATGTTGCCAATTCTCTAATTTTATTATGCTTTGGAATTTATTGGGTATAAACTATTTATGGATTGAATGTGTTTCAATTTTATATTTTTAGAACTTGAATTGTAAAATGCTCAATTTAATTCCTACAAATTTTAATTTTGGAGAGAAAAATGCTGACATGGACAAAGATGCTGATTTGGATGCTAATGTGGTACTTTTTAGGTGATGCAGATGCTGACTAGGATATGCTGGATGTGGGGCCCACTTGAACTCTTATTCAATGCCATGTAGTCAAAATTTGAGGGCAGAAACATTAAATTTTGTAGGTCAGAATATCATGGCTGAAATATTAATTTTGCCATGATATTCTGCTGCTGTTCTGCTGCTGTTTGTCACTTTCTGCTGCAGAAATATTAATTCTGCTGCTGCCATACCTATCTGCTGCTGCCATACCTATCTGCTGCTGCAGAAACATTAATTATGCTACTGTTTTGCTGTCAAAGTGCTGCCACATCATGGAAGAAGCATCCAAGAAAGCATCTAGGGTAGAATATTCTAAGGCATTGAAGGGGCATCAGTTTTTAGAGAAGAGAACACTTTTATTTTGTAAGGAGAACTGAGGAAATTCGTAGCTCTCTCTTCCTTTCTGTTTTTGCTTCTGTTGTTTGCTGTTTTGCTCTCATGGAGGGCTAAATTTTCATTGTAATTAGTCACTAGACCACTGGGATGTTGTAGCTTGAACTAAGAATGCAAGCTAAGTGTTTTATTCTCCATTTTCATCTCATTTCGTTTCTGTTTTGCTGTCATGTTTATTTTGCTGTCAAATTCTGATTAGAGCTTGAGAATGTAACATAAACTGACTTATATATAAGACATAACCTTGCTTGACTGATTAGGAAAGTGAGGGAGGCGAAATGACTAGTTAGATGATATATTTAACTTGGTTTGGTTGAGATTTTCCACTGAATGCATCTAATTATAATAGAGAGATGTTCTTGACTGTAATTAGTAGCATTAAATTCTAGATGTTATTCTAGAACCATTTTCATAAAGAACCAAACAATGGAATGAGAACAAAATTGAATTAATGAGTTAGGTAATGATAGTTACACTCCCATGAATCCTAGTGGCTGATTACATAGTCTCTTTACTGTCAATACCTTGCAATTTCTGCTGTTGCTGCTGTTGTTGCTGTTGTAGTTACTTGCTGTTCTGTTTTTATTTTTATTAGTACTGCACAAAACCCCCCCCACGTTTATGTACTTTTCATTAGTGTTTGGATGTTTAGAACGATTAATTAGTATTAAGAAGTGAGGCTCCTTGAGTGAATACGACCTGGGAATCACTATACTGCAAATTGCTACAAATTCAATTCTGGGCGATTTGGCATCGTAGTGGCGTGAACCAATGACCGGGACAATGATGAATATCTCATCATTGTAAACTTTTCAATAAATTCTACCCACAAGTAAAATTATTTAGTTATTATCTCTATGTTATCAAAATAACCATTCCTTAATAAATACGAAGAAAATATATCAAATTTTCTTATTTGAAAATCATATAGATGATTTGCATATAATAATAAATCCTCAATATAAAATACATTATTCTACTAAAATGCAAGCCAAATGCCAAACTCCTGACCTAGATGTGCTAGACGGTTACAGAACAACATAATCTATAACAAAAGAGGAGCCTACCCGACAACGGGAAGGTCCAAAGTGATCTACTCTTCTAACAGATATTCTTCGTCAGTAACTTGATCTAAATAAAAAGATTTCACAGAGAGTGTGAGCTTTAAAACTCAGTGAGTGAATCGGCCTCACATTAACAAAATCCAAATACATCACCAGTCATGCAAGTATACCCGAAGGCTCAAACTCAACCAATAGACATAGTTAGAAATTACATACTAGAAGATAAAAATCTATCCAATTCAACAAACGTTACTAGTACTTATCAATGGCAATATATCTCGGAGAGCGCATATAGGCCGGTTCATCAATTTTATATATTTTCACCATGACGCACAACCTCATCCTCTTAGCTAAGGCGCCTCACGGATCTGTTACTGATCCAAGCTATATCCCTATTGAGGGAATCGTTATCTCCACACTCATTAGTCAAGACACCCTCTAAACTGGGTTTTCTGCCTTGCCGTGAGAGGGGGTACTGTCCCACTCAATCACAATCAATAGTACAGTATTTCATATTATAATCAGAAGTACAGTGTAATATTCATTCATATAACAGGTATAGTATATAACTATATTATAAGTTTATAAACCATAAATCAAGATAACAATTAAACTATTTTTGAAAAGATTCAAACTTCACATCATCACGAAATACTTGTTTCGTCTTATCCATACTTCTGGATTAATGATCTCCCTAGATTTGCCACTCTGAATCCAGTTTACCCCAATAAATCTTGGGAGTGTCCTACGACATATTTTTTATCACCAGTAATGCTAAAACTCTATTAAAACGGGGTCGTTCTACTCACCTGAATTTTGTACGAGTATCACTTCTTTAAGTCGTTACGGACAAGAGTACACAGGTGAATTTCAGTGTTCCGCTACGAAGATTTTCATGAAAGATTAGAGAAAACAAGTTAGGATTATTTTCGTACAGATATTGTTCATATGTACGGTCACTATTCATATATACAATTACTATTTATATGTATGGATAATATTCATACATATGATACTATTCATATGTATAGTCACTATTCATATATATGGTTACTATTTATATATACAGTTACTATTCATACATATGGATGCTATTCATACCAGAAATAGAGAATATAATCTATAAAAGAGTACACCAGGTAAGTTCTAAGGAAAGAGTGGAGGGTCGCAATGCACACACTTAAAAACCAGGTCTTTCATTAGCCAGAACTTTCCTAGACATGTATTCTTCACAGTTTACATTCTATTTTGGTAATCAGATAATCAAAATAATATATAAATAGCTAATGATAGTTTTTTTTTGATGTGGAAAATCAGCCAAAGCCGCAACCACAAAGTATACTTAAGAAAATAACTTCTAAAATTTGAAAGACATAGAAAGGGCATAGTATCCTCACCTAAGCTGAAAAGGTTATCTCAGAGGCCTAGCATCGGAGCAAGAGAAACTCTAGGAGAGAAGAAGAGAAGTTGAAGGTGTGAGTTTAGAAGTGAAATGGAAGGGCCTATTTATAAGAAAAGTCAAAGGTACTATCTGACACTATGCGCTAATAAAATATTCAATTTACTATTTATGAAAATGACATTTCTAATAAAATAATTTATGCGTTAATCATTTAGTTTACTGTACAATCACAAAAAAGTCGCAGATAACTTACTATTGAAAACTTAAGGAAAAAACTATCCTTTCACCTTAAACCTTCAAGTTTCTTTTCAATTCAGTCATTTCATTTTAGTCCCTGAGGGTATTTTCACACATAAAACGTCATTTTCTCCTACAAACTTCTTTCTAGTTTTCTCTAATGACCAAGCCACATCTAGTATTTGATATTTCGATTGTATAAGTGAACAGTACCTTATACATAAATAGTATTATACAGGTAAATAATACCATATACTAAAATAGTAACCGTAGTTCGCAAACACGCATTTATATTTTATTTTTTATAGGTATTGCAATTGGAAAGTCCCTTTCCTTTCCAACGTGCAGCCACCTACCAAACGCCCCCTTAGGGATATTACATAATGTCTTTTGATTAAATCCTCCAATCGTATTTTCATTAGACCTAAATCAACTAAATAGCTCTTGTGACATTGATATGTCAAAATACAACAGATTCATTGTTCAAGTTATGCATCTCTTTTCTCCTCACATATTTGTTATACGAGTCATTTTCATAACAAGATTTGAATCTTTTTTGGTTTTCCCCTTAATTATAATGATCTTTTCTCGAAGCAACATATATATTAAAATAATAAAAATTTCATGCTCATTATTGAAATATTAATTTATTGGCATATCATTGAAATATTGTACAGTCTGCTATACTGCAATTACACTTGCTCACAGAACCTTTTCCACTTATCCACACAAAACGACTCATTCTCTCACGTCTACTTACTTAAATTTGTGTTCATTGCTTAACACTTGAACTAAACCAATGAATATTGACGGACATACTTAAAGCACAGTTGGTTCATTTTCCTTTTTAGTATTACAACGAATTCCATTATGTTTTTTTCATTCTTGCATTTGGTATGCTTATGCACAGTGCAGCAAAGTGAAATGCGGTTTTCCTTTTTCCATTTTAATTGTACAAAAGCTTTCCACAAGCCAAGCTATGGAAAAACAACTGATGGAATGGAAAAAAATTATTGTCACATTTGCCTCTCTTTCACATTCCAGTCATCGTTGTTAGAGACATGGAGAGATAAGACTAAGAGACAAAGGGAGATGAGAGAGACCAAGAAACTGAGAAAGTGAAAGGAGCAACAAAATTCCTACATTGTCTATTCCTTATGGTTTGTTTACTGGAAGAAGCATCGAAATTGAGAAAGTGAAATTGAGAAATTGAGAGAGACGAAGGCATTTTTGTTCTTACTTTCAGGCTTCACCTTCAAGAAATTTGTTTGGCACCTAATAAAGTGAGAGACATACTCAGAAAAAAAAAAAAAAGAATTTTGGTGCTTTTCAAGTCTCTGCCTTTTTCCCTGTCGCTGATGCTCCCTCCGTCACTGACATTGGAGAAGAATGTTGTCTAGAGGGTGAATGAACGCTACTAAGAACAACTATGAGGGAGACAAAGGTGCTAGTGAGAGGGAAGGCTATGGTAGCAAAGGGAGGAGGGAGAGGAAGAAAGAGAGAGAAGGGGCCATGAGACACAGTGACAAAAATAGTGATGAGAAGCTTCTAGGCATATGCTTTTTCCTTTTTTTTTTTCCTTAAAAAAATAACTCAGCGATAATTTAAAAAAATTACCCTACAGATTCTTTTTCCTTTCCTTTAAAAAGTATATACCAAATAAAATAATATCTATTTCCTTCTATTTCTTTCTATCACATACCATTTTTTTTTCTTTTTTCTTTCCATATCTCTTTTTCTTTCCATTCTTATTCTATCATATGAACCAATTAATGCTGGATTACATGGACCGTGCATGATTTACATTCCACTTATATATGGTAGACGCAATTAAGATTTAAGAGTATACATGAGGACCAATGCATGAATGCCGCAATTTATGTCTGTCGATCCCTTTCCTTATTGTGAGTTATGTCATTCGTCATTAATTGATACTGGTGATTTCTTATATCTAAATTCATGTATACCATCATTCTTTTATATATATATCGATTTATAATGATAATCCCTTATATCAATTTAATAAACTATTTACAGGAAGTCTTGCTTTTCTACAATGTCATTTCAGATATTGACATGGAATCAAATTTTTGTTATTTACTTGCAAATTTGAATTCATGAATTTATTTTGATATTATTCATCATATTTTATTGTGAACATCGAACATTCACAGTTCAGTTGTGTAAAATTCAAACCGCATAATTCATCAAAACTGCTTTCGCCTTAGTAATTATTTCTCTCTCCGTGCAGATAGATCAATCGTCATAAAGGAACTTCATTTTCTCATGCACCATCACATTGACCATTTATCTATTTTTAATTGACTGAATTAAAAATTTGTTGGTCTTTCAACTTTCACATGATGGAGCAATATGGGTCCTCATACTGATTTACAATCCTATACCCACAAATAGGGCAATAGGGAACCCTAGTTCCTTCACAATAATGCCAGACCCCTTCACAATAATACCAACTCCCTTGATCTTGTGTTGGTGTCTCCTTATCATTTTTGTTTTGTGTTTCCTTTTCATTTTTGTCTTGTGTTTCCTTTTCATTTTTGTATTCCACAGGGCCAACACTTACAAGCTCAGCATGCCCAACATTTTTCCTAAGCAGAGTTGTGATCTCAGCTGCATCCACACCTTCCCCAATTATCTCTATTTGGTCCTTTTCATCTCCTTTGAATCCTGCACTTTCCACCCCTTCAAATTTTTTTTACAGCCAAACACTTTGGTTAGTATAAATATGGTTTTCATTTGTGTAAACATACAAATTAGTTCCTAGAAAAAATGCTTTTTATTACTTAGTCCTTGAAATTTACACATTAAATGAGTTAGTCTCTATCAATTATGAATTCAATATAAATTAATCTTTTTGTTCGAATAAATTATGTATGTATTTATGTTTGAGGGAATAACTTAATAATATTATGTAACGTTCAAGAACTAAGTTGTCTAAAATTGAATTTTAATGACTAAACGGTGAATTCATGTATATTTTAAAGGCTAAATGGTTAGTAGAATCATTTTAATTTTGAATGAATTGATATTTTAATGCTTTAAAAAATACTCTGTCTCAATTTGATCAATAATTTTTTTTTGAAATAAAAATCCTATTCTAATCCTTAGTAGATAGGTGGATTTCAATTTAGTCCTCTACGTGTCATATCTTTTTTTTTTAGTAATTTAATCATTAATATACTATCCAAAACTATTAGATTTGGCTTTAAATTTTGGATGGACATGGTATGGAAAGAACAACATTGAAATTTCTAAGCATTTTAAAAATGGATCGATTTAGGAACTAAATTTTTAAAGTATTAGGAACCAAAATAGAGTCTTCTATTTTCTTTTTAAAAAATGTTCTTACTTAAGGCACAAAATGGGTGGCGTGAGATACGGTATGTGGCCGTCATCTAGTAATCCCTTGGCTCTAAAACATGGCGTGAGACAAGCAATTCAAAACGGTGCATTTTGTACTTATTGTTTAATACTACATTTAAGTAGGGTTGTCAAGAAGATTTGGTCTAATAGGTCAGCCTATTCTAATTTTATAAATGCGATGCATTAGAACAATAATTTAATAGTCTATTTTAAAGAAGGGTTTTTTAGTTTAATTCATTAGAGCTCTCGGGACTTAAGAGGATTGGGGTGTGCCAGCCTTTATGGGCTTTTTATTTTTATATTTTTATATTTTAAACTTTAGTCTAATTTTTTAGAAGTTTAGTTTTATTTTTTAAAGTTTCATAATTCCAATATCTAATTTTTGTCATTCAAAATAATTAAAATTACATTTTAAAAAAGAAGTTCTAATATCTAGTTTCTATCAATAAAATAACTAAAAGTATATTTTTTAAATAAGATAAATAAGCTTATGGAACTAGTTAATGGCCTATAATGGGTTGAATGGGCCAGACTTTTTTAATTATGAATTATATAAGGTCTAACTTGACCCAACTCATACTCACCATTGACACTACAGGACTTGAACTTGGATGGGCCATTCCAACCCATTTAACAGCCTTATATTTTAGGGATTATGATTAAGTGAGCCAGCATTTAATCAATAGTCATAACAGCTTTATATCAAGTTAGTTCACCTATTTATTAATAGATTTAATATGAGGATAATATTAAATACAAAATATCATTTTCTATATTAAAAGTAAAATGTCACTATCACAAAAATAAGCTCCGTGACAGTTATTTTTGTCATAGCGGGGATTTAAACGACTGCTAATAAGTTCGGATTCAACAGTGAAGAAGGGTTTAGCTGCAGATGTGGCCAAATGATGCTAACCAACATTAGCAACGGTTTAGGATCTGCTGCTAGTGATTCGTGGCTTTAGCTGCAGTTCCTTAAAGAACCGTTGCTAAACCCACATTTGTTATATAGTGCGTTAAATTTTCACTTCAAAGGAAATATAAAGTTACAAAGCCTATAGCAGCAATAAGTATTGCTACCTCAAATACGATTAAAAATACTGAGGAAGGGTCTATACATATATATATAGACTGATCACCTGAACAGCCAACAGCTATCTTCAAGGCTTTGGATCTGGACTTGTGGTTGTCCATGGACAGCACTTTGATCAAAACTTTTTGCTGCAACCATTCATTTCATATTAGCATATAAACATTAGCAATAATTCAGTATCATAATTGTTAGGTAATAAATTAAGAAGAAGAGAAGAGAAGAAAACACAAAGAAGTTACTCGGTTAATGCGACCTACGTCCACAGATAGAAAGAAGAACTGTATTATCATTGATAGAGATTACGATGAGAGAGCTTACGTCCTTCGCTTACAAAGAGATTACCCTTATTTGCTTACAAACTCAAATAACTCATACACAAATATATAGAGAAACTAAATGGGTTATATGTTATGGGTTGCGGGTCAGGTCATAAATCGAATATCCATAAAATTTAAGTCAAACCCAACAATAATTAATTTTATAGTGGCATTCAGATTTCTTCCTTACCTTCATGGTTTTCTCAAACGAAACTTTGAATGCAGATGCCAAAGTTCCTTGGGTAGAGAGAGAGAGAGAGAGAGGGTGGAGTACCAAATTGGAAGTAATTTTATTGGTTGAAGCTGGGAACCAAGTACTTGGGAACATTTAGATTTTCTATTTATAGGCATACGATGGGGAAGATGGAAGAGACATCTATTGTAAAAGGAGCGACAAGAACTGGAGTCTTAAAGGTGTAAGCTCTCTGTGACAAAATAGCCTATTAAAAATAGTAACAATGTAGACGTTGTTAGACGTTATTCCTGACATTTTGATAGCGTAATAGTATCACCCAAACTCTTTTGGTCGTAATTTAATCGTTGAAGAAGTGGTTGATTATTTGGAAATTTACAAGGATTTCTAGAAGGAGTTCTATTTGGAGTAGCTAGTTAACGTTAACTTCTCCGAACTCATTCCTCTTTAATCATTTATTATTAATTAATGTTATTATTGTATTTTTACTGTTATTATTGGGGCGTGAGAGATGCGAACCGACTAATTTAATTACCAATGACTCAGATCAAATAAGTTAAGAATTAAATTTGAAAAATAAAAAATAAAAAATAAAACTATAAAAGCAGAGCTAATCTCAACCGATGGATTGAATCCAATTCGAGAGAATGGAGCTGATCCAGTCCCTTCATGTATACCCACAACGTGTGAAAATCAAGTCACCATTCACCAATCGCTGTAATTTAAAGTTCCTAATAGAATTATTTGTCATTTTTCCCTTAAAAAATTGATCTAAAAATAAAAGATATAAACTTGATAAAAAAATTTTTTAAAAAAATCTCACATCATATTTATCCATAGTACACAGATCATATGGGTTGTTAATGTGTAGTTCACATTCAAAAGAAGTGGGTGAGGGACCTTACGTACAAAAATACCCACAAAAAACAATTTTTGTTATTGAGCCTATTCCTTAAAGGTATATATAAATTAACTCTTTCGTTTTAAAAATTTATTTCATAGGGTAAAATTTATTAAAAACTATTATTAAACTAATTTTTAAAAAATAAGTAAATATCAAATGTAATGTTATAAAAGATTAATTTGTATTGAGTTTATAAATTATAGAAACAAATTTATTTGACATTTAAATTTTAACAACATAAATAAACAATAAAAGATGTATCTTTTAATGACCAATTTTTATATTTTAAAAAATAAATTATTAATTTAGTTTCTAAAAAATTATAATTATCTCAATTTAGTCTTTAAAAAATCAATTGTTCTTAATTTTTTGTGTTTGTTTTAATTCGATCTCTTTTTTTTTTGTCAAAATGACTTTTAACAATAATAAATTTTGTGATTTAACAATTAAAAAGACCAAATTAAAAAAATACAATCAATTAAAGATTAAATTAAGACAATATTTTTCAAGAACCAATTAAATTGAGAAATTTATAATCATAAATGAGTGTATATATATATATATCGTTGTTTCGAGGTAAATATGAGTAGCCGCAAAAGAAAGTATAGAAGTGGAAAAGAGTTGCACACTGGAATTTAGTCTTTGGAATAAGGTTGACTTTCTAATTGTGAAATCATTCATCAACGCGTATTTTAATGGACAAGTTGATTTATTGACTTTGCAAGAAGCTGAAAAAGCAAAGATGACATTAAGTCTTTGTTTAGACGGTGTTTGATAGACCAAGAAGTGAGTTTTGTATTCAAAAAGTCTAATTAAAACTACTTTGATTTATCTTCCTCATTATACTTTATAAGTCACTATACTTTTGTTTAAATGTTCGATTTGGGATTTTGGTTTACTTTCCAACATTCATCTATTGGAATAAATATATAAATTGATATTTAAAAATATTCTTTTATTATATAGTTCTTAAAAAAATAAGTCTTAAAAGAGTTAACCTTTTCAAATTATAAATTGTACAAATCGGTGCTGTATAGAATTAAGTTAAATATTTACTTATATTTTAGAGATTAACTCAATAATGATTGTAGTAAGTTTATGACATTCGGGGTTGAATCGTATAGAATTAAAATTTTAGGAAGTAAACAGTTAATCTATATATCTTTCAAATATTAAATTGGTAATATAATTTTTTTATTGATAAAAGTCAATAATTTATTTTTGGTAGTTAACTTTCATGAGACATTTTTACAGATTCTTTTACTTTCATATATAGGTAACTTTAATAAGTAGTTTATGATTTGCTTTTTGCGATTTTTGGTTATCAATAATATAAAACTTTTTTATATTTTATTTGTATTAAATATCAAAATTATATTTTCTTTTATTATCTAAATAAGAAGAAGAAATCAGAGACAAAAATTAAAGACAAAAATTTTCCGTGTCAGATTTCGTCGTTGAATTATCCGAAAATCTGTCTTTGATTTGGATTTTAATTGAGGGGAAGTTTTAAAATTAGAGACGGATTCTGGGTCGAAAAATTTCTGTCTCTATATGAGTTTCATCTTTGATTTTTAGTAAATTTCTTTTGTTTTTTAGTTTAATTATTAGAGATGGATTCTGAAATAGATAAATCCGTCTCTAATTAATTTTTTTTTCTAAACAATGTCGTATTATATTAAGAGACAGATTTTTCGGTTTCAAAAATTCGTCTTTAATCCAACGACATTGTAGCATAAACCTAAAACCTAACATATTCTCCATGCAAACAAACACACACACTTACCCTTTAGTTGTTTCCAGTGTCCCTTCTTTCTTCCTTACCCTGTCATCCCCATCGTGCTGCTAAGGATCCCTCAATCTCTGGTGACATCTTCTTCCTCCACCTCGCCGTCATGATTTGTGGACCTTGGTCACAATTCTGGCCTCTCCTCTCCTCTCCTCTGTTTTGAGCTGTAGGAGAAAGAAATTAAATTTAAAAACAACCACCAATTTTCAGGTGCATTTGTTTTCTAAGTTTGATGTATCTTTCAAATGAAGATTTTTTTTTCGCCCTTTTCTTATTTGGCCAATGCTAATATAGTATGTATGATAGTAAAATTTGCAAAGGAGAAACTTTGTTCTAGTAGTCTTCTTCGCTGCTTATAAGTTGTCTTCCTCCTTTGGGTTTGCACGAGATTTTTGTTCTTCGAGTGGTTGAAAAAAGGTATGTTTTTCTACGTATTTTCCTACTGTTTTTAGAGCATCTACAGTGATGGTTTTTAAGAGGTTCTTAAATTTAATAACTGGTTCTTATTTCAGTTCAGCACTATAGTTTGTCACGTTGGCTGCCACGCGTAAGAAGAGTTCTTATATAAGAACTGATTCTTATACAAAAAGTAATAATAAAATAATTAATTTACAATAAATATTAGTATAGAGTAATAAATGTTAAGTAGTCGAGAATTGATTGTTGGCTATTTGTAGGTTTTTAAGAGGTTTACTACGGTAGTTGATAGTTGTTTAAAGTGGTGGAGAGTAACTTAAGCTAATGTAGCACTGTGAGACCCACAATAAGAATACAAGTGAAATTCACCACTGTAGATGCTCTTAGTTCATATGTTATGTGAACATGGCATTTTTTTGTCAATTTTTTTTGTGAATCTGAAATTTTTTGCCTCTTTTCCTACTGCATACGGGTCTTTTCCTCTGGGTTTGCAATTTGTTTCTGTGGTTACGAGTTTCAACATTCTTGAATGAAAGAATTGAAGAATTGAAGAAAAAAAGGAGGTCAAGAATTTGAAAATATGCATCTCGAAAGTAAAAAATAATGGCTTACTAGGAAGATGAATATTTTGATAGTATTATTGAACCTCTGCTAGGATATACACGAAAACATTTTACCAAAAAGCCATAGACAGAACGGTTTGCACTCAGTTAGGACGAAAGGACATGCTTACTTTTGAACAATTCTAGATTGCTCTCATTCCTGTATTCTAAGAAGCATATATCTACAGGCAGAATTTGGCCAGCTCACAAAAGCATATAGGATAGTAATTGATGACTTGCTTTAATTATCAAAGTTTTCTTTTTATTTTCACTTTTTATGCATGTAACTCAATTTTTTAATATGGCTTTCTTGAGTTATGTATAAACTTTGTATCCCCCTGTTATGCATGAGGACATTTTCTTCATTTCTGAAAAATAACAAAATAAGACAAATCAAGTATTCATAATGTCAGTGTAATACCATCATTCGTCACGAACTGGATCTAGTGTTTATCCTATAAAAATTAGCACCGTGCTTATCTCTATATGGACTGTTAAATTTTAGATCTAACGGTTCAGATTTTAATTTTTTTATAAAAAAATCAAAAATATTATTTAAAATTAGACCGTTGGATCTGAAATCTAATGGTCCCTATAAAGATAAGTATGATACTTGTCTTTACAGGACAAGCACCAGATCCGATTTCCATTTGTCACGAGTCAGATGAACTCATTGTTGGGAGATCTTTTCCAAAGCTCAAATAACTAAGAGAGAAAAAGAGGAGAGTATAATTGAGTTGAAGAGAAAAGATATGATAATTTCATAATTTAAATTTGATTTAATACAGATTTTTATTTTTAAAAAAATAAGAGAATATTTTAAAACGTATTCTTAACAATATGAATTAATTGAACTAAAGTATATATTTTAAATATAAAAATTGAAATTTAATTCTTGTAGGATGAGAAAGTAGGCCCGATTATATTTGATATGAATTTATTAATTGGAATATACATATATCGTTGACATCCATATATATAAACAACAATTAGATTCGATTTTCTTGTTTCCTGCCTTAAACAGTGGTCTTATTTTTTTCCCACCCATATCTTACGGCCATCTGGCTTCCTTCCTTTAATTTTGCATATTTTATCAATGAATATATTAAGGTTTGAAATTAAAGTTAAGGGTGAAGTTGACTTACAATTATTAATTTTAGCTGTATGATTCCTGTAGCTTCAATCATAGAAAATTGAGAAAGAATAATATATATGAATAAGTTTAATTGAAGTGGTGGGAAGAATAAGACAACTCATGTATTATTAACTACTACATAGATTTCCATATGAATAAGTTAACTTCTGCTATCTTAGATTTGATGTGCTTTGTCAATTTGGCAAGAAAGTGGATGAGGAAGAAACAGAGAGAGGGAGAGAGAGAGATTTGGGAGATGAAGTGCTGTGCTGTCTTACACCGCATGATGTGCCGCATCCACAAAGAGTACCGGAATGAGCCTATTGGGCCTAAATCGATTAGTGAGGAACATATAGTAGCTAATCCAAGCTTGGGAGCGAGATGATTACGAGAAAAAGTGCGATCAGGCATGCAAAAACGTGGCCTTCATTATTGGAGGGACATTACACATTGAAGGCAGCTATGGATGGATCCACATTAAGGGTGGTGGGGGCAATTGCCCCCACAAGGAAGTTTTTGTAATTAGTATGTATGATAATTTTTTTTTGCCCCCACATGTTAAATTATGACCATTCATCTTATTAAAAATGAAAAAATCATACAATATTTTCAAAATATGAAAATACGTAGAAAGCAATTGTAATTTGTAAAAGCTTATATATCTTGTGTTTTTGTGTTATAAGATTATGTATTTTGTGTGTGAGACATTGGATGTAATTGGAGATTTGGTGGGAACAAAAATTACTTTAGAAATCTCTCATCTTTTGCTTAGTTAATTACTTCTTATTTTTCACTCGTGTATATAGGTTTTACATTGAAATCGAATCACACTATATCTTGTGTATTTTATATCATTTTTTTATTGTTTATGTATATTTATAATATTTTTTTAATAAAAATATTTATAAACTATTTCTTGCTCCTACTAACCAAAGTTAATAGATTCGTCCCTAAATGCAGCATTCTTGCCTCTGAGCACATGTGATGCTTGGTAAAATCATATCCAACTTAATCTTCTTTTAATTTCATTTTTTTATTGCTTATGTATATTTATAATATTTTTTAATAAAAATATTTATAAACTATTTCTTGCTCATACTAACCAAAGTTAATAGATTCGTCCCTAAAGGCAGCATTCTTGCCTCTGAGCACATGTGACGCTTGGTAAAATCATATCCACCTTAATCTTCTTTTAATTTCATTTTTTTAGACATGGTCATTTTGGAAATTTATAATATTCACTATAATATGCAAGAGCATCAAATCGGGAGAAAGCCTCGACTTTTAGATTTGTTTATGTGCATCCACAAGAAGAGGCACATAGGCGACTTCATCGATGAGCAGTCACAGGAAGCTTTTGTAAGTATACTGAAGTCCTATTATTAATTTTCTTATTTATTTAATTGATTATTTTTACTTATGAGGTTGAAAATATTTAACAGGAGGAGTACACGAAGTTGAGATCATCACAAGCATCTGCAACCAATGAGGGTGCTGAAGCACAAGATGAAGAGGCTGACGACATCGAGTTGTGGCTACATTGTTGGCAGGAAAGAGCAAGAAGTGCTGCATTTTTAGCACAAGATCTGAGGCGCATGAGATCGGTTCCTCCAGTGACCCCTCTGACCTACCATCAAGTCTCCATCCTAACTTCGAGTAAGAGCTACAGCGTTGTATGGAGCCTGTGCTCAAGCAACTGAAGACTCGTGAGGTTGAGATTAGCGAGGTGAAGCAGCTGATGTACAAACAGACTGAGCTAATGCAGAGTTAGGCTTCCATGCTCACTGACATGCAACACATGATGGATCGCTTCATGGACTCCTTTGAAAGGTGCATGGGTCCTACAACTCCTATTGATGATGATGATGAGGCCCAACTCCCAGTTACCCCTTAGATTAGTTTATATTTGTTAACTTAGACTATGTAATTATATGTTTCCATTTTTTTAATTGAATGTTAAGAATTAGACATGTAGTTAAATGTTTCTATTTTTTATATAAACATTCTTTTTGATATGTGGTTTTTAGTGATTGATGTATTAGATTGCCGGATTGCTAGATTTTTATTTTTTTTCACAGGTTCCAAATTAATATTGAAAAAAAAAACTTAATTATATATAAAAAAACTTACTTGAAAATTAGAGACGAAATTGAGGACAAAAATTTTTGTCTCAAATGAGAGACAGATTTAGTTGTTTCAAAATCCGTCTTTTAATTGGAACATAATATTTTGTCTCTAATTCTATTTCAAATTAGAGACGAAGGAATCCATCTCTAACTAAGACAAAATATTTTGTCCCAAATCTAAAATGGAAATTTCTGTCTCTGAGTAGAAACGGAATTAGAGACAGAAATTTCATCTCAAGTTAGAAACGAAAGTTTGTCTGTTTCAAATACCCAAAATAAATTTGAGACAAATTAATTTTTTTTAGAGGAAAAATTTTTGTCTTAGAAATTAAGAATGTCAGAGTCAGAGGATTATGTCTCTGACACATCAGAGACGAATTTCTCTAAAATCAGAGATAAAAAAATTTGTCTTTGAGATCAACTTTTTTTTTTTGTAGAGGTAGTAGTTCATACAATTTAAAAGGTTAAATGCGTAAATTTAAATTATTTAGAAAATAAATTATTAAATAAGTCTTAATTATTATAATTTAAAGTTATAAAATACTGTATCCCATTCCGTCATCTATTTCTTTGTTTCCTTTGTCTCTTTTTCTCCTATGCGAAAATCTCAAAGATATATAAGAAAGAGACTAAGGAGAAAAAAAAAATAAGGAACATAAGTTTGTGATGCTGTAAATTTTTTTAAAAAAATATATATTTTAAATAAAATATTAAAATAATTTCTAGTAGTTATTTTTTTTAACAAAAATGTCATTTTAGTTTCCGCCATCTCTGAGTATTAAACAATATTTAAACAAAAGTGTTAAGAATATCTATAATGATAGTTCTTAAGGGGATTTTAAATTTAAAAATCAGTTCTTATTTCAGTTCACTATTGTAGTTTGTTATATTGACTGCCACGAGTAAGAACAGTTCTTATATAAGAACTGGTTCTTATACAAAAAATAATAATAAAATAATCAACTTACAATAAATATATTAGTAGAGTTAGCAGAGAGTAATAAATGCTAAAATAATGAATAATTGATTGTGTGACTCATTTGTATGTTCTTAAGAGGTTCGCCACTGGAATAGAAAGTTGCTTAAAGTGGTGAACAGTTACTTAAGCTAATGTGGTACTGTGAGACCTACAATAAAAATTAAATTGAAGTTCACAATTGTAGATGATCTAAGAAGTTTACATTATTTCCTTTATATCTATATCAATTTATTTTATTTTCCAGGAAATATAGACTCAGTCTAGCTACATGTCAATTATTTAATTCTTAAATATTAAAACACACGATTTAGTCTTAAAAAATATATAATTTCAATTACATGGCGCATAAATTTTTAAAAACACACGATTCATTTCCTAAAATATTTGACATATTACTCATTTAGAACTCATTAGATTATATTAATAATTTAGTTTTGAGTTAGTTATTTAGTCTTCAAATTTTATATTTACTTGAATTAGCCCTTGAGTGTTTTAAACTCCTTAATCCTTATACAAGTTGTTATTAAGTTAGTTCCTTAAAAAATATTAATGTATAATATGGTCCTTTAAAAAATTAATTTGTAATGAGTTTGTCATTTTAAAAAATTAAATTGCTTGTTCAACCTTTTTTTTTAAAAAAAAAAACTAAAAAGTAAGAGAGTATAACTTTCATGAAAAAAAAAACTTATAAGTAGTTCTTTATATCTTTGTTATTAGATTCTTCAATTAGAATAAGATAAAAATACTATGTTTTTCAATTAGAATATAACAAGTGTACTTTGTTATTAGGTTCTTCAATTAGAATAAGACGAGTGTACTATATTTTTCTTCAATTTGAATATGTGACAAGTCAAAAGAAGTCTCATTGGTAATATTTCTAATTTTAGTTTGGTTTCAAACTCTACTTGCTGTCTTCTTTTGACTTTATTGTTTAACATGTGTACATGTCTTGTGGGAAGGTAAATATGAAAGAATGACCTACATCATCAGTTAAATATTCACGCCTAGAATTAAGTGAGTTGTAATTTGTGGGGATTATAATAGTAAAATTACAAATAATTAGTAATTCTTTTTTTTTGGAGGGTACCATGTATGAGCTAGTCCAATTTAACAAATACATATGTGACTAGCATTAAGGAACAACATAATCACTTGGACTCAGACAATTCATTCTTCTTTTGGCTTTGCATTTAGTCTTCGATATGATCAAATTCATAGTATGAAATTACCATGAAAGAGCTGATGTGAGAAGCATTTCAAAATTACAATTGATAATGTCAATTTATGGTGTCTACTCACTTTCTCTTTCAATGGATTGACCTCAGGAGAAGAACTTTTGCAGGAGAAAGTGAGCGATAGTGATTTAAGTTCATGAAGCTTCCAAGTTCGGATGAAATCAGCATGAAGGTAATCATGGCATGGCAGACTCATGTGGCTTCATGCTATTTTTCCCAAAAAAGTTCGCCAAATGTTACTTTGTTAAAACAATTCAGTTAAATGTTAAAGGAACCTGCCACGTCAAGAAGTGTGACTTTTTTATTGTGTCAAAACTCAACTTCTGTTTGGTCAAGTTTTTGATAAATTGTTTTTAAAAAATTTGATAGAAATTTAGCATGTGTTAGATCGAGTTTTTGTCAAAAATAAAAAAAATAAAGTATAGTTATTTTAAGCTTAAAAAATTATAAATTAATTTTGTATATTAAAAAAAGATTAGTTTAATCAATTTTGTATAATTAAAGTATGTAAATAAATTATATAAAATTAAATTAGTCAATTAATTTTGTAAAATTAAATAAGATTGTATTTATAAAATCTATGTAATTAAATAATTTTTTACATAAGTAATGATATATCATTATATGTTTAATCACTAATTTATTTGAAATTTTTTTTTTCTATGTGTGTTCATATGTCGATAAAACAAATAGTCTTAATCATCAGTATTCAAATTTATAAACAATATCTTAATAATCATATCTATGTTTAGATTTAGACATCTTAATCTTTTAAAAAATGACCCCTTAGTTCCTCATAGATGCATCTTTTCTTTATCTTTTTTTTATTTTTAATTTTTGGTTAGGAGTAAAAAAAATTGATTAAAAAAAAGTACATATCACTTAATGATCTACATTAATAAGTTAACTGCAAAATCAACATTTCTGTTAAATTGTTTAATAGCAACTACATAGAGGGACTAATTTGAGAATGAAAAGGTGCATATTTGAGAGACCAAATGAAAATCAAAATATGTGAGGGACCGAAGTGATAAAAGTGGTATATGTGAAGGACCAAATTAAGAATGAAAAGTTGTGAAAGACCAAATTGAAAAAAAAAAAGAGCATCTATATATAAGGGATCAAAAAAAAGTTTTAGTCTACATAAAATTTAGGAATAAAATTGTTAAATGATATATATTTAAAGACAAAAACTACGTTGAATTATTTATAGGTGAAAATATTTTTTGTCTCTAAACTTTGACACAAATTTCAGTTATAACCTAAAATTTTATTTTGTATCAATTATATCCTTATATCTTTTCAATTAGTTTTATACCCTTGAATTTGGCACCATCCAAATGGTTAATGGTAAATATTAATGTAGCCATCCATATTTATGTTTATTCTAGGTATAAAAAATGTCTCATTTTTTTAAAAAAACTTTCACATATGTCCTTGCTGTTTCTTTAAAGTTTCAAATATTTCATGTCTTCAAAACGTGAATGACTATACCAACATCTGTCATTGATAATTTGGACCATTTTAGGTTGAAGAGTATAAATGTATAATTGAAACTAATTAAAAAGATATGAGATATAATTAACACAAAGTATTATAATTGAAACTTGAGAAAAAATATTTTTGCCTTAGTTATATGTGGTAATTACGCTATTAAATATGTTCTTTTTAGGTAAAAAGATCAATCAAGGCGTCTTAAAAATTTAAGTTATCTATAGCACAACTTTTTTAAAATAATTCAATCAAAGAACAAATTTAATGATGCTTCTAAAAATACGATCGTCCATAGGCAAAATATAAAAAAAAAAAAAGTTGACTTTCAATGAGGTTTGTTTTTCATATTAAAGTCTTGTTAGTACTCGTAAAATTTGTACATTTAAATTTAGATATAAAGTTTTATCTGAATATTTTAAAATTTTAAACAAGAGTACTACTTACATCTAAAATACTAGTATAGTATAGTACCATAATTAGGACTAAAGTCTTAACTTGTTAGTGTTGGCCTCTGCTTCTTCTACCGGCGTGATCAAGAACTGAATCGGTTGTCCCTTCCGGTGTTCTTGCTGCATTTCCTTTTTTTGGGGTTAACCCATCTCTCAGTCTTCTTCTGACTTCTGGAATCTAAGGCAGCCGGCAGGAAGGCATTAAAGATTGCTAGAGGAGGAGCTAGAAGCTTGCAATTTTGAATCTTCATGATCTGGGCTTTATCTTTTTGCTTGAGTTTAGGATAAAATTCTACTCGAAGGGTTTCTTGATTCAACTAAGATTAAGAATTAAAGTTTTTTTAATAAGGTTTGAGATATTTGTAATGATCTTCTTGAATAGAGGGACGGTTTTCTCTATCCAGTAAAATTGAGGCCTTTGGAAGATAGATATGTTCTATTGGGTTTTGAATGCACTGGACGATGAGCTTGTTCCGTGGTCTGTGAACAGAAAATTTGGGAGGCAGAGGATGAGGAAATTGGGGAAAGGGCGTTTCAAAGATGAACAATTCCAAGAGGTTGCCTTATCTGTTTGTGAGGCCTGGTTGTGTTTGTGGCAAGCATGGCTTTGGTCTTAAGCACAATTACTAGCAAGAAGCAAGGTATTTAGAAACTCATCTCCAAATAAAGAATCTAAATCTGCATATGGTATTCTTTACTGGTTTTCTTAGGTTTTCTGTCAATTGCTCGCTGATTGATGCTTCATTTCGAAGTTTTCTTTTCTGGGTATCTCTTTGATATATTCTGAGATGTGGCGCATCGTTTGATTTTTGCAAATCAACCCGATAATGAGATTTGGATCCGTTCGTTCATTAATGATCTTGATGATCAAGAACTACGACGAGGATAATAATGTGTGAGGGAGGTTTGGATCCCTGCAAATTACTCTGATAGTTGTCCAGATACAAATTACTTATTCATGGGAGATTATGTTGATTGTGGCTAATATTCAGTTGAAACGGTATCCATTACTCAAGTTTATGGATTTTATGTTGTGTGTGTACGGAAGTATGGTAATGCAAATGTTTCGAAGATCTTTACAGATTTGTTTGACTACTTGCCATTGACAGCACTGATTGAATCTGAAATATGTTGTCTACATGGTGGATTATCCCCATCAATTGAAACTCTTGATGGCATACATAATTTTGATAGTGTACAAGAAGTTCCTCACGAGGGACCCATGTGTGATCTTCTATGGTCTGATCCGGATGAACGCTGGCGTCAGAAGTGAGATCATTCTTCACAGCAATTGGTGCCACCACATCGTTCTTCAGAGCAATCTTTCTTTCTTACTTAGCAATCTTTCTTGCTACTTCTAAGCAGTGATGCCTGTCGTTGGCTTTGTACGAGGGACTCCATTATTGGCTTCTTGGCTGGTGCTGTTATTATGTAGTTTTGATCTTCTTTTTCCTGGGATCTGTTGAAGGCTTTTGGACTGAGGAGGATGTGAAGCTTATTGCTGCTTAGCTTTTTTGGTTTAAATAAACTAGAATTACAGTTTATTTTCCTTTATATTAACTTTGGTTGTAATTGTTTTACTTTTTCTTTTTTGAATTGTCTTTGTACTTGACGCTCAGCATTGTTTATAATTCAAAGGATATTGCTTTTGTACAACAAGGTAATTCTTGCTAATTCTTTACCTGTTTGCGCCCGGTGTTCGACGCAAACAGTTTTTACTTCGAGTTACAAAGTGTGGATTTACAAAGTATGGTTCTTGAGAACCTTGTACCTTGTTTGAAGACTTTCTTATGAAGGTTTTTTTTTTTTTGGTGTTCTGATTTTCAAGTTAGCTTAATTCAGTTTACCATAGCTCCAACTTGAAAGGAGAGAGTTGAAATTATAATTAGTTTTTGTTATCTAGTTTTTTGTTATAGTTAATTTCTTCTATAAATACTCTTAAATGTAATGTTTTCTATATTCAATAATAAGAGATTAATACTCTAATTCTCTAAATTCTCTCTTATTTCTTCTTGGGATTATTTTCTTTTGTTTATTTTCCCTAATTTTATCATGGTATCAGAGACTAGTTGTGTTCGTGGCAGGCATGGCTTTGGTCATAAGCACAATTACTAGCAAGAAGCAAGGTATTCAGAAACTCATCTCTAAGATAAAGAATCTGAATCTGCATATGGTATTCTTTACTAGTTTTCGTTTCTTGCTGCAAAAATTCTTGTTGATTATGCTTTCTCGTTAATCATTCCTTTGGATTATATCAGATAGCTTTTCCTAATTCAGTGGGATGAATGGAATTTTTATCATGAACTATTGTTTTTTGCTGAATTTGGGTGTGGTATCTGAGATTGGAGTCATTGGGTTTGAAAATCCCATTGGATGTTACGTTGCTATTGCAATTTTTGTTCCTTTTTATGCTGGGTTTAATATTTCACGTTATCTTTGGTGCCACAGCTGCTGAAAATGAAAATTAAGTTGGTCCACAATGGCTGCAGCACATTGAGGACTTTCCAGCTACTAGCCATCTACCCTCCAGCTACCCCCATGTGCAAGAAGACTTTGTTTTGTTTTTCTTTCATTTTTTTAGCATTTGTATCCCAAGCCCATGTGATCATACCCTCAATTTTCCATTCTGTCCATGCTTCTTTTGTCCCCTGAGAATTAGTATAAATAGGGTGCTAATCTCAGTGTAAGGATCATCCAAGAGTTTAAGCATATATCTAAGTTTTCAACTTAGTTTCCTTTTGTTTCTCTTTTCTTCCGACCCTTGTTGATCCCTGAGCCATATTTTGGTATCAGAGCAAGGTTCCAGAGAGAGGGAACGCCTGAAAAGCTGCCTGAGATTCACTGTCGAAGTTTTCCGGCGACGTCGAAATCGGCCACCTTCGAAAGTCCCATCTCCGGTACTCTTTCAGGAAAACTGATGTCGGAATCGTGATCGGAAGGGTCCAAAACCTTGGACTGGAGAAGATCAACGCCGCCTGACTTACCACACTCCTTCACGCGCCACTACCGGTAGTTCACGCGCCGGCCATCTGCTCCACGCGCCCCACGCGCCTGCCAGAGGTTGAAGACGACCACGTCATCAGCCACGTCATCAGCCACGTCATCCACCCCATCAATCAGAGGTTGCCACGTGTCACAACTGCCACGTGTCCAGTTGTCTCGGTTGACAAGTCATGAAGACACGTCATCATCCACGTCATCAGTTCAGCAAATCAACAATTTTCTAGATTCCCATATTGACCCCGGAAGTCTTGCAAAATCTTATTTTTACCCCCTATACTTTCTAAAATTCCACTTTTGCCCCAAAACTTTCTGAAATTACAGATTTACCCTAGAACTTTCTAAAATTCCACTTTTGCCCCGAAACTTTCTGAAATTACAGATTTACCCCAGAACTTTCTAAAATTCCAATTTTGCCCCGGAATTTTTTGAAATTACAGATTTACCCCAGAACTTTCTAAAATTTCAATTTTACCCCAGAGCTTTTTGATATTATACTTTTACCCTCACAACTTTCTGAAATTTTATTTTTTACCCACAGTTATTTTCAAAATTTCACTTAATCTTCTTCAAAAAAGGAGAGAGAAAATGCCTCCCAGACGCAGATCCGTTCAAGAACTTGAATTAGAGGAATTGAAGCAACAAATTCAGCAGTTGCAGGAAATTGTGAATGCCCAACGAATTCAATTGGAGGAACGGAAGGAGCATCAAAGTGATGATTCAGACAACAGTACCTCGACGTCCACCAGTAACCGTCGACAACGCAGACCAGTCACTCGTAATGACGATATCAGAGTGGAAATTCCAGAATTTGAAGGAAAACTCCAACCAGATGAATTTGTCGATTGGCTACAAACTGTTGAACGAATATTCGAGTATAAAGAGATACCCGAGGAGAAAAAGGTGAAAATTATTGCTGTCAAATTAAAGAAACACGCTTCCATATGGTGGGAAAATTTAAAGAAGAAGCGCGAGAGAGAAGGAAAAAGCAAAATACGTACATGGGAAAAGATGCGTAAGGAACTAACTCGTAAGTTTTTACCTCCGCATTTTTTTCAAGATAATTTTATTCAACTACAGAATCTTCGTCAAAAGAACCTGTCTGTGGAAGAATACACCAGAGAATTTGAACAACTGATGATGAAGTGTGACATTCAAGAGAGGGATGAGCAATCAATCGCTCGCTACCTTGGAGGATTAAACGTAGATATCGCCCACCTGGTCCAACTTCAACAATATTGGACTTTGGACGATGTTATTCGTTTATCTCTTCGAATTGAGAAACAGCTTCCCAAGAAGCCTTCATATCAATCTTCTTCCTCTTTTCCTTATAGGAATTCTGCAAGTACCCGCAAACCTCAGATCCAACAAGCAGGTACTTCAAACAGCAACCCACCAAAGCCCAACAGAGAGGGCAATTCAAAAATCGTCAAATGTTTCAGGTGCCAAGGATTTGGACACATTGCTTCTAATTGTCCAAATCGCAAGATTATCACCATCATTGAAGGAGAAATCCATGAAGCTTCGGAAGAAGATGAAGGACTAGTATTTGATGATGGCCCAGTATTTGATGAAGAACCAGTGCACATTGAAGAGGTCACCCCTGCTGATCAGGGAGAATCACTGGTAATTAGACGAAGCTTGTATACTGCAACAGCCAAAGAAGAACCATGGCTGAGGCACAACATTTTTCACACCCATTGCACTGCGCAAGGCAAAGTTTGTGATGTTATTATTGACAGTGGGAGTTGTGAGAACGTCGTGTCAAAATATATGGTGGAAAAGTTGAGATTGCCCATACAAGATCATCCGCATCCATACAAATTACAATGGCTCAATAAAGGCAATGAGGTAAGGGTCTCTAAACGTTGTCTTGTAAATTTTTCCATTGGTCAGAAGTACCACGACAACACATGGTGTGATGTGATACCTATGGATGCATGCCACCTTCTGCTGGGGAGACCATGGCAATATGATCGTCGTGCAATATACAATGGCTATGCTAACACCTACTCTTTCGTCAAAGATGGAGTAAAAGTCAAGTTGACACCATTGCCACCAAGTGAACTGAACAAAGACAAAAAGGAACCAAAGCCCCTTGTGTCTTTAGTTACAAAAACACAATTCAAGGTGACGGCAGAAGAAGCTCAGACCACAAATTTCGTCCTTTTGTTTGAAGTAAATAAAGAAACAATTCTTCCTTTGGAGATAGAAGAAATGCTTGCTGAATTTCTGGATGTTGTACCAGAAGAAATCCCTCAAGGATTACCACCAATGCGTGATATCCAGCATGCCATTGACTTTATTCCTGGAGCTGTCATTCCAAATAAGCCAGCATATAGGATGAGTCCTAAGGAACATGACGAAATTCAACGCCAAGTTGAAGAATTGCTTAAGAAAGGATTGATTCAAGAAAGTGTTAGCCCTTGTGCTGTACCTGTCCTTCTAGTACCGAAGAAAGATGGAAGTTGGAGGATGTGCGTTGATAGTCGAGCTGTCAACAAAATCACTATCAAGTATCGATTTCCGATACCAAGACTCGACGATCTGTTTGATCAACTACATGGAGCCACCATCTTCTCCAAAATTGATCTTCGCAGTGGCTACCATCAAATCAGAATCCGTCCAGGAGATGAATGGAAAACTGCTTTCAAAACCAGAGACGGCCTGTATGAATATACCGTGATGCCTTTTGGATTATCCAATGCTCCTAGTACATTCATGCGTCTGATGAATCAGGTACTTCGCCCCTTCATTGGCAAGTTCGTAGTTGTGTACTTTGACGATATTTTGATCTATAGTAAAGGAAAAGAAGAACATCTAGAGCATATACGACAAGTGCTATAGACTCTACGAGAGCAGAAACTCTATGCCAATCTCAAGAAATGTTCTTTTCTAACCAAGGAAGTAAATTTCCTGGGATATATTATCACCGCTGAGGGTATTCAAGTAGATCCGAGTAAAGTCGAAGCCATCAACAGCTGGCCTATTCCAAGCTCCATCCATGATGTGAGAAGTTTCCATGGATTAGCTTCATTTTATAGAAGATTCATCAAAAATTTTAGCTCCATTGCTGCTCCACTCACGGACTGTACTAAAGGAGACAAATTTCAATGGACCGAACAAGCCCAGCAAAGTTTTGAAGAACTAAAGAAATGTTTGACTGAAGCACCAGTGCTAGTACTTCCAAACTTTGACCAAGTATTTGAAGTTAGTTTTGATGCTTCAAATACCGGAATTGGAGCTGTTTTAAGTCAAGAAGGGCACCCTATAGCCTTTTTCAGTGAAAAACTCAACAACGGTAAACTCAAGTATTCGACTTATGACAAAGAATTCTATGCCGTTGTTCGTGCCCTGCATTACTGGAGCCACTACTTGTTGAATAAAGAATTTATTCTTTATTCTGATCATGAAGCCCTCAAGCACTTGAACTCTCAACAAAAGATTAACCGACGACATGCTGCTTGGAGTGAGTTTTTACAACTATACCCATTCCTACTCAAGCACAAGGCAAGAGTTCAAAATATTGTAGCAGATGCCCTTAGCAGGCGTTATGCTTTACTTTCTACCCTTCAAACAAAGATTATCGGTTTTGAGGTTATCAAGGAGTTATACCAAGATGACCCAGATTTTGGTAAAATTTGGGGTAATACTACAATACAGTCCTTCCAAGACTACTACAGGCATAAAGGATTCTTATTCAAAAGAAAGACATTATGCATCCCTCAATGCTCATTACGAGAAGCAATTATCTGGGAGACCCATGATGGAGGACTAGCAGGTCACTTTGGTCGAGACAAAACTGTAGCTCTAATCAAGGAGAATTTCTATTGGCCAAGACTGGAGAAAGATGCTACTAAACACATTCAAAGATGCAGGATTTGTCACTTGGCCAAGACTAAAAGTCAAAATACAGGGTTATATTTGCCGCTTCCAATTCCATAAGCACCTTGGGAAGATGTCAGTATGGATTTTATCCTTGGATTGCCAAGAACTCAACGTCAAAAAGATTCCATAATGGTGGTAGTAGACAGATTTTCAAAAATGGCACACCTTATTCCATGCCAGAAGACCAATGATGCTGTTCAAGTTGCAGACCTTTATTTTAAAGAAATTGTTCGTCTTCATGGTATTCCAAAATCTATCACCTCTGACCGAGACGTTAAGTTCCTAAGCCACTTCTGGAGAACCCTGTGGAAGAAATTGGGTACCAGGCTCCAATTCAGCAGTGCTAGTCATCCTCAAACAGATGGTCAAACGGAAGCCATCAATAGGGTTTTAGGAAACCTTCTCCGGAGTTTTGTAGGAAAGAATTTGAAACAATGGGATCTTATCCTTGCCCAAATTGAATTTGCCTATAATAACTCCTCTAATCAAGCAACTGGAAGGTGCCCGTTTGAAGTGGTTTATGGTACTCGACCGCTTAGCCCCTTGGATTTGACCCCATCTACTGATAAACAGCAATATAGTGCCAATACAGACCAGCGTGCTAAAGAAATTAAGAAGCTGCATGAGCAAGTTCGAGACAAAATCCAAAGGCAAAACACGAGGTATAAGACTCAACGTGACAAGCATCGGAAAGCACAAACTTTCAAAGTCGGTGATTTGGTTTGGATTCATTTGCGCAAAGAACGTTTTCCGAATCAACCCAATGCCAAATTATCACCAAGAGCCGATGGTCCATTCAGGATTGTACAACAAATTAATAGCAATGCATACAAGGTCGAACTACCAGGAACCTATGGAGTTTCAGCTACTTTTAATGTTGCTGATTTATCTCCATACATTGATGATGACATCGAACTAGACTCGAGGACGAGTCCTGTTCAACCCGGGGAGAATGCCCAGCTGCTGAAAATGAAAATTAAGTTGGTCCACAATGGCTGCAGCACATTGAGGACTTTCCAGCTACTAGCCATCTACCCTCCAGCTACCCCCATGTGCAAGAAGACTTTGTTTTGTTTTTCTTTCATTTTTTCAGCATTTGTATCCCAAGCCCATGTGATCATACCCTCAATTTTCCATTCTGTCCATGCTTCTTTGTCCCCTGAGAATTAGTATAAATAGGGTGCTAATCTCAGTGTAAGGATCATCCAAGAGTTTAAGCATATATCTAAGTTTTCAACTTAGTTTCCTTTTGTTTCTCTTTTCTTCCGACCCTTGTTGATCCTTGAGCCATTTGGGGTCATAATATTTCAATGAGGGATGCAGCATCAATTGATTTGGTTGACTGGTTTTTGTTCTCGTCAATGTGCAGAAGTAAGAAAAGTGCTTGATGAGATAGGTGGAGGGAATGAAGTGACATGGTGTTTACTTTTTTTTGCTTATGCAAATTCTTCCCTGTTAGGCATGGCAAATGAGTTGTTTCATAGCATGCCTGTAATTGTTGAAATTGCTTGGAAATTATGTGGACTGTTATCAGTTGTTATCCTTTCAAAGATGTTCTTTGCAGGGGTCTCTTTGTTTGCTGTTCTTGGGTTTCTTCTCTATGGTTGAAGACTTTCCTGATGCTATTGAAATTATGTGCCTTGCATGAGTCCCATTCTACCTTTAAGGCTTATTGGTTTTTTGTCATGACCATGAAGAGTGTGGTCTGTAAATATGTTTTTCTTGTATCAGATTTTTTCCTAATACAAATAGGCTTGACCTGTTTTTGGCTTGGTTAGTCTTCTACTCGTTTTTAGCATTTGGTTTAGGTTTAATCTAAATATGGGAAGTGAAGCTCTAAAGAGGTTTTTTCTGCAATGATTCTTTGCTATATGGAGTTAACTTGTTGTAATTGGTATGCTATTATTAGTGGGTTATTATATGTGGCACAATTGGTTGTGTACTTTACCTGTTTGTGCTCGTTGTTCAGTGCAAATGTTTTTCTCGTCGAGTTACAAAACGTGTTTTTACCTTATACCTGTTTTGGTATTTTACTTTCTTATGAAAGTTTTTATTTCGGTCTTCAGATTTTCAAGTTGGGCTTGGTTCAATTCACCATAACTCTAACTTGAGGGAAAAATATTGGAATTGTTAGTTTTATGTTTTAGTTAATTTCTTTTATCTATAAATACCACTGTATTGTACTGTTTTCTGTTTTCTATTAAGTAATGAGAATAATACATCTATTCTATAATTCTCTATTATTCTCTTCTTGAGAATACTTTAATTATTTTCCCTAATTTTATCAATCCCAACTTCCACCCTAAGATTTCTATATGTTGATTCAGTTTGTCTTGAGATTTTTAAGGTGGTTCGATTTGTCAGATGTAGCTAAATCCAGTTCATATATAAACAAGCTATACATGATTCTTTTTTATATCCAAGTATTGTGACCGAGAATAGAGGAAGGAGAGCAAAGGTGTAGAGAGACAGAGAGATCGATGACGGAGAAAGCAAAGCATTGGTGGCCGAGAACAGAAGGGATGCATCGAGAGAGAGAGAGAGAGAGAGAGAGAAACTCCAATGAGAGCTTAGCATGAGTAACGAAAGAAAAAGGGAGAGAAGGGGAATCATATAGACAGTGACAATGACGTGACATCCCTTAATCCACATCAGCATGCTGAGTATAAAAAATAAACTAATGTGGCATTTTCAAATACTAATTAACGTTGAGTCAGGATTTTTTTCACATAAGAAAAGTTTATAGAGTATTTTGTTTAGTTTTAAAGTTGATAAGTTTTTAGCATATTGATAAAAGTTTATGGGATTAAAGTGTATTTTTTCTTAAAATATATACACTTTGATTGAAGAATTTAATAACAAAAATATAAAAAAGTACACAAATTTTTTTTTTCAAAAAAATTGTAACACAAAAACAAAGTAGAACTTGAAAGGGACGACCAAAGTAAATCTAATCCAAAAATTGATCATTAGCCCAATGTGTCCTAGCCATACCCTCCAAAATTTGACAATATCGGAGAAAAAATTCAACTTTCATTTCTCAGAAATCGCTGTTGGTTTTGTAAAATATTTCCAAATTTATTTTATATTTTTATAAATTAATGTGTATATATTTTTATAAATTAATGTGTATATATTCTATAATTTTATATTTTTATAAATTAAATTTTATATTTATTGTAATTTTATTGTATACTATCGGATGTGCTGACAATTACCAAGATCAAACAGTTGAAGAGTAATCTTATGAGTGAAAATTTGAAAAAAAATTTGTCATTGAATGAGTTGAACGTTAACTAAAATCGAACGAATGTAGATTAATCTTATAAATTTAATAAAAAAGTAAATCAAAACGTGAGGAGAATATCAATTGTTGGATTGAAACAATCCAACAATTGAGGGAGGTGCAAGAGGCTCTAGGCCTTTGCGCAAATTATCTTGTGATGGTAGATTATTTTTTAAAAAAATGCAAAGCTAGAAAGGGTTAAAAAAATTTAGAAGTTATAAAAATAAAACCAAACTATCCCAAATTAATAGGTAACGATGAATACCCATCCCCACCCTATTACCTTTTAAACCTCCAATTATATTCAACAAATCACATCCCACTCATTTCCAAACCATTCTCACCCAATCAAGTCCTAATAAACTTAAAAAAAGAAAAATAATGATTAAGAAAATAATTAAGAAATGAAGGAGAGAAGACTGAAAATTTTAAAAAAGAAAGTACAAAGCCTCAAAATTTAAATAATTATATAATGCAAAAATAAAAACTTAAAAACTATTTAATTTTTTTTCTAACACATCATACACATGAGAAGTTTTATATATATAAAATCAGTTCTAGGGACATCGGTTTACGCGATGGTAATTAGAAATATATATATATATATATATATATATATATATATATATATATATATATATGGTAACAGTTTAGTACACCTTGTAGAGTCGGAATTGGTTAAAATATATAGTAACAGTTCCAGTAAAGATCGTTGCAGAAAGCGACGACACATTCTGTGATTGTTTCCTTTTGTTTCGGACACGTCTCTCTTTTCAGCCTCTAAAGGGAGACATTTTCTCCAACCAAAACAAACAAACTTTCTCTTTCTTCTTCAACCCAAAAAATTCTCCCAAATCTCAAATCACCATTGTTCCACACCCAAACCATCTCAATCCATCTCATTCTCTCTCTGCGTTCATAATGGCTTTAACTCTTGTTTTGATTGATCTAACATATAATCCTTGATATTTAATCAGAGGGAGGTTGAAACTCCGATAGGTTTCCCCACGAGCGTCCCAGGTGAGGCCTGCAACTTTCGATTGATACATCGATCTTCTGAAGAACATAAGGTGTTGATTGAAATTTTATCGTTGCGCTTGCTTGAATTGGAGCTTTTGTTTTCTGAATGTCGTTGAACTTGTGGCACAATAATGACAGCATGATATTTTGTCCGGCTCGAGCCCATTGCGAAATGGGAACGGCCAGGGACTATAGATTTTGAATCCATTGATGTTAATTGTTAATGTTAGAGAATCTATAAGGGAAGAAGACGAAGAATATTATGGCATTCTATCGTTCATTAAGAGCACAATCAATGTCATCGAGATCGCCCATAGTTGAGAGAATAACGGAGGAACCTCCTATTTCTAACAAATCAGCTCAAAGCACAGTCACAAGTGTATATCAAGCCCATCTTGTAGGTTATTGGAGAAATGTGAGCATAATGTGGTGCAAAAATTATATGAATTATTCGTTACACCTAACAGTGGATAGTCTGGGAGGTGAGATTCATTACAATTGCAGAATTGACATCAAGCCTTGGCACTTTTGGAGCAAGAAAGGGTACAAATCCTTGGTGGTGGACGGGCAACAAGTGGAGGTCTATTGGGACCTCCGATCGGCGAAATTCTCCGGTAGCCCCGAGCCGAGCAGTGACTACTACATGGCCCTAGTCTCTGAAGAAGAGGTGGTGTTGTTGCTGGGGGATTACAAGAAGAAGGCCTACAAAAGAACAAAGGCAAAACCGGCATTGGTGGATGCCATTTTGGTTTCGAAAAAGGAAAGCGTGTTTGCTAAGAAAAGTTTCTCTACGAAGGCAAGTTTCGACGAAAGGGGTAAAGAGAGCGACATTGTTGTGGAGAGCTCGACCTGTGGACAGAATAAAGACCCAGAGATGTGGGTGAGCATAGACGGGATTGTGTTAATCCACATCAGAAACTTGCAATGGAAGTTTCGAGGGAATCAAACAATTGTCATTAATAAGCAACCCGTGCAAGTGTTGTGGGATGTACATGACTGGTTGTTCAATGAAAATGGCTCGGGTGGGGCTGGTTTGTTCATCTTCAAGCCGGGACTGTTTGAACCGGAAAACGACCGTGACAGTAGTGGATTAGATGGTGCTGAAAGCGATGACAGTAGTGGCTATTATTCTACTCAAAGTATTGCCAACTTTGACTTTTGTTTGGTTCTTTGTGCTTATAAAATTGAGTGACAAATTAAAAATGCATTTAGTTTGATGACGGACAATGAGAAACTATGTAATATTGTTTCGTTTTTGAAATATTGGTGCTTAATTTATGGATAATGAAATGAACCCAAAGAGTGTAAAATTAATTAGACGTACTCATATGAGTATTATGGATTGAACTTTTTATTGTAAAGGATTCCAATTGCTTGTATAAAATTAACTATTAAAGATCTTACTTGATTGAAACCAAGTTACATGAATTGATGATTGTAGGGATATTCATTTCAACATCTTTTTGAGTTTATATTTTCTCTATTTTAAGCTTCAAATGGAGAGTCTATTTTGCTAATTTTGATAATATGTTTTGAAACTAACTATCACAATTGAAGAAAGAAAATCAGAGAGATTCATTGCTTTTTTTTTCTTTTAATTTTTCTTTCTTTAATTGTCTTTTCTAAAATAGACTTCCAAAATTCACAATATGAACTCTCAATTTGGTGCCCAAAATGGGAAAAGAAAAGTCCTTTTTGCATTTTCAAGTTATTCTCTTTAATTTCCATGCAGCTTTTTTTTTTTACTCTTATTATGTGGAGATTATTTTGATCCTTGCAAGCACCTAAATTGTACACTGCATTGGTTTTGGCAAGGGAATGGTTTAAAAAAAAATTGGATTTCAATTAAACACACTAATTGTGTAAACGCATTACATGTTTTGGATAATAAAAATTTTGAGATATTTGTTTCTAAACTAATTAATATCTGAAAACTCGTATTTTGATTAATCTAATTCAAGTCAGATCACATTATAAATGTATAAAGTTTTCTAACATTAATTTTTTTTCATTCACAATATTTGATCATACAACTTCATTTGTAGGAACAATTGGTTGAAGTATTTAAAACAACCAATGCTTATTTTTCTTTTTTTGGTTGAGACAATAAAACAAATGATAACTCTACTTTTTTTTCCCTTCACAAATCTTGTTATAAGATTGAAAAGTTTATTTTTACATAGAGAGCACAAACAATATGCTAAATTACGATATCTTAATGACAACTTTAACACAATCTGGTTGTTTGGATAGCTCAAATGCTTTGTGTATTTCTGTTAATGAGACCTCATGGGTAAGAAGTTCATCAAGAGGGAATTCCTGTAAAGAGGAAAATGCGTCATTTTATTAATTTGGGAACTTGATCATCACTATATATATAAAGGATAAATTGGGTTAAATTTATACCAATGTGAGAAAATAGCATATTTACACTCCTCAATAATATTGATTATATAAAGTAAATTTTGAGTAAATTAGTGATTTCAACTTTTAAAGATTATAATTGATTTAACATGGTCCTTAAAATTAGATCAAACATTTTTGTGTAATCCTTGAAAAATTATATTTATATCTTAAGTTCATCCCTCCAGATGTTTTGGTAACAATAAATTTGAGATTTAGCAATAGTATGTTTAGAGATTTCATAATATATTTTAGAGACTAAAATTGAGACAAGTAATCATTCAAACAGCAAACTAAGATAAACATAATTTTTCAAAAACTAAATCGATATTTTACTTTAAATTTTATTGATCCAGCTGTTAATTACAAGTAAATTATCATGTGAATCTTATATAATAAATTTTAGAAAAGAATCACGTAGCAATCAATAGGATCTGTTTGGTTTATGAAAATATTTCTTATTTTTATTTCAATCTTTATTTCTCGAAATACGTTTTTTGAAATACTGAAAACATCTTTTTAGTATTTTCATATTTGGACTTTTAAGAAATATTTTCAAAAGAACATTTTCATTAAACTCAACCAAATACATTTTTAAGCTCATTTTCTATTTTCAATGAAAATAGAATAGGAAATGTCCAAACCAAACAGTCTCATAATCAAGTAATTAATATTTCTTAATATCTGAAAAGTACTTCATACATGATTCTTTTTTAATATATTGATAGAGTACCAAAAAAGAAAAAGGCAAGGTTTGATGTTAAATTTTGTAATATATTCATGACTAAAAATTCTAATCTAGCAGTGAGATTTGCCAAGAAGAATATCCAATAAAAATTATTTGAAATATAAGATTCAATTTAATTTAATTGATCCTTAGTTTTATAAGTGTATAAAGGAAAAAGAAAGAAATAAATTGAGATGTCGTTACTTATATCTTTGCTATCATTTTTCGAATCAAAACGCAATAAATGTATGATTTCTAAAATTTAGCATTGCATGATTCGTGTTTTAAAAAAAATTATATATTTTTCCTTTTAAGAAAAACCTGATAACAAAGATATAAAGAAGTGCATCTAAATCTAGTTAAAAAAAACTATATGTAGTATCTATAATTAGTTTTTGAAAAATTACTAACCTTTTGAGACATTTGTCAACTAAGAAAGGTAGATCAGATTTCACTTGTAGTCCTCCAAAAATGGAACCCTTCAAAGTTCTCCCAACCAAAAGGCTAAGAATATTGATCTTCACAGATTTTTCAGACATTGAACCGATTGCTATTGTCTTTACTTTTCCCTATTCAAACACAGTACACAGCTTTCAGAATTAATACATATCTAATCAGAAGAAGAAGAATCTTGTTTATATGGATAAATTAACAATTTAGTCCTTGAATTTATATATTCACTTGACTTTATTCTGTTGACTTGTATTATAAAAAGAACCCTCCTTAATTTAGAAGGTCGTGAAACTCTTGGCAAAAAAAAAAAGAAAATTTAAGGCTACTAAATTAAAGGGTTGTGCAATTCATTCCAAGAACTTCAAAAATTGGCGACTAACTCCCTAAACTTTTAATTTTTGTGCAACAATTTTCTCTTCTCTTTTCATCCAAAACTCTTACACTATTTGTCCATGTAAGCAAAATAATGTCAAATTAGTAAAAACTAAAAAGTATGTACAACCTATCATTGGCAGAGACTTTTTTGTTACAAAAAACAAAAAGAGCCATTGTTTTCTCACTTCTTAGGATAATAAGTCAAATATACTTTTTGTTGATTTTGCCTCGCCACTACAAGAAAATTGACTTTCAGTGGCGACTTTTTGGTGGTGACTTTTAAAGTCTCCACAAAAAGTCGATTTTTGGTGGCGACTAAATAAGTCGCCACTAAAAGTTTAGTTTTGGTGGTGACTCTTATAGTCGCCACTAAAAGTCGACTCTATAGTCGCCACCAAAAGTATTTTTTAAAAAAAATAAAAAAAAAGTCAGATTTTTTAAAATAAAATAAACAATTAGACTTTTGGTGGCGACTATAGTCGCCACCAAAAGTTTTTTAAAAAAAAAATAAAAAAACTCAGATTTTTTAAAATAAAATAAAAAATTAGACTTTTGGTGGCGACTATAGTCGCCACCAAAAGTCTTTTTTAAAAAAAAATAAAAAAAATCAGATTTTTTAAAATAAAATAAAAAATTAGATTTTTGGTGGCGACTATAGTCGCCACGAAAAGTCTTTTTTTAAAAAAAATAAAAAAAAAACGTCAGATTTTTTAAAATAAAATAAAAAATTAGACTTTTGGTAAGTCTAATTTTTTAAAAAAAATTAAAAAAGTCATTTTTTTCTTAAAAAAGTCATTTTTTTCTTAAAAAATTCAATTTTTTTATTTTTCTTAATTTTATTTAAAAGAAATTTAATTTTTTAATTTTTTAATTTTTTAAATTTTTAAAGTTTTTTAAAAAATTAGATTATCAGTGACGACTGAAGTCTATTTTTTTAAGTGAAATCGTTTTTTTTTTATGAAATTAGTTGAAGTTGGACTTTTGTGGTGACTCCAATAGTAATAATATATTTGCTTTTTGTTAAGTTTAATATTATTTTATTTTTGTTTTATAATATTTTTGACCTAAAATATTTTTAACAGATTATATATATAGATATATATAATATTTTGCACTTACATAACACAAATGAAGCAGTGGCAGAATGGCAAGACACACATGGCTGCAAGTAAGGGACCCAGGTTCGAATCTCAGGTATACACATGTTTGGTTTAATTTCAAATAAACTTGAATATTACACACAAAAAAATTGAGCCAGCTCGGGATAGCGAGTTATTGGATCGGCCAAGACCCGCACGAGTCGAATGGATCTCGGGTCGACCTTCCGGGCCAATCCGGATCTAAAAAGATGACGAGTGACTTTTGGTGGCGACTAAAGTCGCCACCAAAGGTAGTTTTTGCTGACATCAAAAATCATTTTTTTCACAAATTTTCTTTTTTTTTTTTACAATAAAAATGACTTTTAGTGGCGACTAAAGTCGCCACTAAAGGTAACTTTTGGTGGCGACTTTGAAAGTCGCCACCAAAAGAATCAGCCACGGACTTACGCCAACAACTTTAGTCGCCACTAAAAGTCGCCACCAAAGACTTTTAGTGACGACTTTTAGACTTTTGGTGGCGACTAAAGTCTTTTTTTTTGTAGTGCGGTGATGTTGTGAGTTATATATTATTAAGGACTAACTTCTATAAAGGGCAACCTGGTGCTTAAGGACTAACTTCTATATTTAGAAAAAAAAAGTTTAAAAATTAAATTATATAAAATAAATAATAAAGGAAAAAGTACAATTTTTCCGGCTTAAAATTTAACCAAAGTTTTATTTTTTTAAAAACTTTATTTGGGAAACTTTATTTTGTATCAACTTCATCCCATATATTTTCAAATAATTTTAATTTTGTCCTTGAGTCCAACACCACCTAAATTGTTAATGATAAATACTAATGTGACTATTTTTATTGTGCACATAAGTATCAACTTGTTCAACTAAACACATCTAGGTCAAATATATATTTTAAATGACAAAATTGTCCATGTTTCCTTCGTTTTCAATTGTTCGCATTCCTTTTACTTGAAGAGCAATTTTATCATTTCAAATATATATCTAATGTAGACATGATTAACTAGATGAGCGAGTGTTGACATGTGCAACAAAGGTGAGAAAAAGTTAATTAGATGATGTTATTAATTGAAAAGATGTGAGATAAAATTAAAATTTAGATAAAAAATTACACACGAAAATGATACTAACTGCAATAATAGATAACTAGTTTGTTGCTTAATAATGAAAGAGTACCATTTTAGTGGCCTGGAGGGCTTGAGTAAGGATAGGGGCAACTCCAGTGCACTCAAAGGAATAATCCACACCTATTCCACCATTCAATTCCTTGACCAACTCTGAAGCTGCCTTATTAGATTCCCTTGAATTTATAAAATCTATCATTCCAAAAGATTCTCCTTTTCCTTTCTTCATTTCATTTTTGTCAATCCCAATTATCTTACTAGCCCCAACCATTTTTGTACTACCTCAGGTATTATTGTGTGGTTTGAGGTGCGTAAATTTGGGGTAAAAGAAAATTTTTTCGCGAATTAAGGAGCTTCAACTAAAGAAATAAGGGTCCAAAAGATTAATGAGGGCTAGGATGTACCCTTGAGCAAGTATGATTTACAATGAGAAATAAAACATAGGTGGAGAGTGTAAGAAGAATGTGCAGGGATTAAACTGAAAAGAAAAGAAAACATAGAGTACTCATGAGAGAGGACCATATAGGAAATTGTAAGGGAGAATGGATTTTATGAGAATGGGATTATAAAACCGGTACCCTGTGAATATTGAAGTTGAGGCTAAAGTGGATCTTGGGGCACAGAGAGGGACTAAAGTGAATGAAAGCATATTTTTTGGCTTTTGGTGAAAATGGATTAGAATTATGCATATTTTATAGAAGTATGGTTGAGCATCCTAATCTTGACCAATTCTTCTAATTATTTCACAAGATCGTAAGTAATATGACTTTTGCTGAAGGGACTAAAGTGAAAAGATGAAGGTGGGGCCCACACCCCACTATCTTAAACACCCATCTCTTTCCTCCCCTTCCTTTTTCATTTTCAGCCTCTCTCAAAACTCTCTCCCTCCCTCTCTTCGGCCGTGCTACATGAGGCACCTCTTCTAACTTTCCGGCCAAACATTTGACTAAGGATTGAAGCTAAGGAAGCTCAGGAGTTGTGGTAAGTGAATTATTACCTTCATCTTTTCCTTCTTCTTTTATTCAAGAGGCAAACCCTAGATGAGGAAAATTTGGGGGAAATGGGATAAGAGGTCTCCATTGATGAATTGGTGCATTTTGTTTGTCCTAAATTTATGGTAAATGAAAACCATATATGGATATGGAAGGATATTTGAAAGAAATTTGAATTGTGGAAAGAATGAGATTTTAGATGATTTCTTCAGCTCTTTTCCTTTTGATCTTTGACTTCAAATTTTTGAGTTTTTGGGGTGTTTTTTAGTGTTCTTAACTGCCTAGAAACACCCAAGTAGAACCTATGGAAGATTGGGACCAAATGAGAGGAGTTTGGGCAAGGATGGAGCTATTTTTTAGCTCCATCCATGGCTGTCCAGACCCGGGGCGCAAGGTGCCATGGTTTGGCAGCCAAAGGAGTTTGGAGGGGCAGAAGTGGCACCCAGATGCCAGTCATGGCGCTAGGCGCCTATTAGCACGGAGATTTAGATGCGGTCTTCAAGTGGTTATAACTTTTTCGTCTAGACTCCGTTTTAGGTAAATCTTATACCGTTGGAAAGCTCTTTGAGTCCACTTTCTAATGACATAAGTTTTATTTGAAAATTATTTACCATTTAATATTTATGATCATAGGAGTACTCAAATGTCAGAATTAATAGTAAGAATTTCCTTATTTTGTAGCTTGCTGAATTTTATTTATGCATTATCATGTAAGGAAATTAATCTGAGTGACTTAGGAGATTTAATCTATACCCCTTTATATTATTTACAGTAAAGAATGGCTTATTTTGGGGTTAGAAACGTTGAATATGAGTAGATATTCAGATTTCTACTGCTTGGCACTTGAGGCTTGTGGCCGAGAGTTAAAGGACTGGGGCCAGTCTCCTGACAAAAACTGAAATATGATCTTAACTCCTTTTTCTCATGATTGACTCGGTCCGTAGATGTTAGGAGATGATTTGTCGGCTCGAGACTTGGCTAAGACATTCTTTAATGGTCGTAAGTACTCTACGCCCAGGTGAGGGAGCTTCTACTCTACCTCATTCGTTTCCTTTCTAGTCTTTATTATAAATATGTCAGCTTATACCTCCAAGTGATGATACTGGTATGAATAGTATGAATGCTTTGTGGTTTTAGTTAGATGTTCTAAGAAATGATTACATACATGTATGGAAGTGTGCTACTATTGCTTGTATGAGTGGTTTCGTTATGGTAGAAGATCATGTGTGAGTCTATACTATTGAGTGGCAGACTTCAAATTAGTATATTGCATTGTGACATACAAGTATGATGGATATATATATATATATATATATATATATATGTATATGTATATACTTCCTTTATCTAAAACATAACTTGAGTGTGTTAAAGTAATAGGAAAGGAATCACAGAGCCTTCTTAATATTTCTAAGGATGACCATCGTTGTGGGAGTTGGTACAATGTGGAAGAGTCCTGTTAAAATTAGTGGAATAACAGGTGATCATATCGGGCCTTGAATAAGTATGATGTGATGGATTATTTAATGTGGATGAATGGCTCTTTGCCATATTAGAATTATTGTTCTACTTCCATTAGTGAGGTGAAGTCCCTTACGTGTTAAAGATAACTATCGATGAGATAGGCCAATCACAAATGAGTTGATAATAACTCGAAGAGTCTATGACTCTATCATACTATGACTAATCAAATGGTACAAAAGTCCAGATGGCTTATGAATATGTGTAGGTTAGTTAATAATTAATTGAATAGTATTGTGTTATGCTTGCTTTGGTTGAATATTGGTGCTGCTGAAGTAATTTTTAATTATAATTGATCACATACGATGGTTATAGTGGATTCATGTAAATTATTTTCATTATTGCCCTGGAACGGCAGGCATCACATAATTATTTTCATTATTGCCCTAGAATGGCAAGCATCTCTTTATTATTTCTATTACCCTGAAACGGCGGGCATCACATAATTATTTTTATTATTGCCCTGTAATAGCGGGCATCTCTTTATTATTTCTATTACCCTGGAACGGCGGGCATCACATAATTATTTTCATTATTACCCTGCAACGGTGGGTATATCATAATTATTTTTGTTATTGTCCTGGAACTGTGAACATATTGTAAACTTGGATTTTACTAAATTAAAGAGTTATTACTTCATGTGTGTTCTGGTGAGACTTCGGCTTTATTTTTATTAATATAGTTACATATATACACATGTGTGGTGAAACGGTAGAAAGCTCTGCCTTAGTGATTAGCTTAGTGTTTTTATACTAGATCTGTAATCTACTTGTGAATGTGATTTGGTGATACTATGTGTTCGTAGTAAAATTTTTTTCCTTCTTGGCTATGCAGGTTATGTGGAATAAAAACCATGGTCTAGACTTGGTGGATGGGACATTGCTTCTATGTCCTACCCCTACGAGTGGCACGTGGTGGCAATCTTTACGGTAGTGCTTTTTTCTCACTAAGTATTTTCATACTCACCCTTTTCCTTGTGCCCTTGTAGGTCCTTTTTTTATAAAACTCCGTATGAAGAGTAGCAGAGCTTTTGTGTCTTCAACCCCTTTTGATTTTGGGTTGATGTTGATGTCGGGTACGTCTAGGTTCTTGATTTGCTCTGTAGTAAGTAGGACTCCTAGGATTTATTTTATTATTATATTGATGTTGTGCATGCTAAATGTGTAAGAAAATAGGCTTACAATAGTGGTATAGGCTCCATCGCTGTGCGGGTCATTTTCCTGGAACTAGGCATGACAATTTTGGCTCTACTTATAACTTGCATTGCAGCCACATAAATTGAGAGCAAACACATACACACAAAATGTTACACAATGGGAAAAATCTATTTTGGTCCCTACTAAGTAGATGGACTTTTAATTTAGTCCTCGATGTTAATTTCCCAATTAATATGATTTTTGTGCATTATTTCTTGACATATGAGCCTTACTATTGCTTGATTTTTAATTATTTATTATCTTTTAGCCTTAAGACTCTCTAATTTTAATTTCTCTAAGTCCTTCCAATTTTCTCTATTTTTACCCTCACTTTTAAGCTAGTTATTGATGTTTGATCTTGCATTTTAAGGTGCAAAGAATGACTATCAAGTAGAGGAAAAGAAACCACTTTGGGAGCAAGGAAATAAGAAGAAGGAAATCAAAATCATAGCACCAAAAAAATGCATGCTGTCTTAGTCGCCAGCGCCCGGCATTGGCTATCCAGTGCCTAGCGCTGGAACTTCAGTAGCCAGCATCCAGTTCTGCTACACAACGCTGTAGTGGAGAGCTAGAACCGCTGCAGTGCCAAGACCAGCGCTCGGCGCTTTGGCCAGTGTCTGGCGTTGGAGAAGATTTTCTGCACCATTTGTTTCTGTTAGCCATTGCAGCATCGGTGGGATTGCATCGATGCAGTGCCAGACCTCTGCTGAAGCTCGTTTTGGGCCGTTTTCTCTGTTCTCTACTGCTGCAGCGATGAGTTCGCACCGCTGCAGCGCTGGGACGCATTCTCAGCCACATCAGTATCAGTTTAAATAACCGCTAGAGTAAAATTTTTGGGGAGGCTGATCTGAGGGAGAGAGGGAAGCACCGTTTTGGCTGAGAAGAGCAAGGGGAACCTGATTTTCAAGACTTTGGGGGCTTAATCCATCATCCCACATCAGATTCATGGCCATCTTTATCCCTTTTTTTGCTTTCTGCTATTTATTTTTTATGAGTAGCTAGATTTTCCATCTAGGGTTACTATGAACTTGACTCCTGAATGGATTATGCATTCTCTCATGTATTTGCAACCTTATTTCAATCAATATAAGTCTTTTTATTCATTTTACTGCTGCATTATATGGATTTGATCAACCTATATTTATGCTTATTGTTGTCTTCGAACTCGGGAGAGGAAGGTGAGAGTAGAACACTGAATAGGAAGGACGAATACGTGAATCTTACTAAGTGTTTTCGTTTGTTAGCTAATAGGAATATTAGTTGATCTCATTTAATCAAAGCTAGGTTGGTTGTATTAGCTTAACCACACAAGGAATTACATAGGAATTAAGTAACTTAATTAAGATTCGGGAGAATTCTTTTACGTTATTAGAATAACATAGGGTTAACTTATATGGTTGAATAAGTCGTGAGTGCGTGAAAATGGTTTTTTAATTTCTAGGATGGAGGAGAGGGATTAGTGACCCTAGGCTTTTAATTAGATCAATTTCATCAGTTTTTGCATTGTTGCTGTTATTAAAAGAAAACTTATAAAAATTTACTGTCGTTGATTTTATTTATCATTCATTGACTAGAGCTATCTTCAATCCAATATTTTCGTCTAACTAATTCGATCAAAATTTTTGGGTAGTTAGTCACTTAGTCCTCGTGGGATCGACATCTTTACTCCTTTTACACTATATTACTTGTATGACTGGTACGCTTGCCAAATCACCTAACAACGTATTATTTCATTCACTTAATTAGAATATATTGGAAGAGCAACATTGTAAGGATTTTAACAATTAAGAGACTAAATTGAAAAGAAATTATCAACAAAAAATTAAATTGAAAATTCACTGACCATCTATCAGGGACTAAAGCAGAAGAATGCATACCCTTAATCCAACAGTGCCGAGACCAAAAACGACGATGGATGATCTGGGTTAAACCTTGGTTTCCTTCCAAGCAACCCCAAAACCAGTGGAGAATCCACAGGAGATAAAGCTAGCATGAGCCAAATCAATGGTTGGATCAACTTTGAAAAGGTAATTTGCTTCAGTCACCATATACTCACACTATGTGAAGCAACTAAAGACTTGGAATATTTTCTAGCTTCTTATGGACATTCTTGATGTGTTATCAAGCATTAGGCCATTATATGTTAGAGGGTATTTCAAGCACACGTTAGTCTCACTTGAAATGCAGTTCTCACATTCTTGGCATTCCCCAATGTATGTTGGAATCACAACATCCCCCACTGTTAAATTTGTCACTTTCTCCCCAATGCTCTCTACTACACTACAATACGTTGGAAGATCATTAATAAGAATATATATGAATATCATTTTATTTCAACTTCTAAACAAGGTTGTTAAAATTGGATCCGTGACTAAATCATTAGGATATTGGTTCAAGGTTTATGGATATGACTATAGTTGAACTACGGTTGAATTAATTGTAATTAAATATATATATATATATATATATATAGTATTATACATTAAAAATCTAATATAATAAATTAATAAGTTTTTTCATGCTTAAATTCAAAACTTTAAAAGGGTCTAGACAATATATTAAACAATTTCGTAAACATTTCACAATAATATATTGTAATATCTGTAAAAATTTATTGTGCATTTATATGTTTATGTGATGTTCGTGACTTGACTCCGTTGCCTATGTGTTTGATATGACGGAGGTTATTATGTTTGATTTTTCTGATATGTCATTGTGGTGAAGTGCATTTTGTAGCCTATTGTGTGTGTTGGCATGGTTCTTGAATTGGCTTAGTGGTGTGTTACCAAGTGGGGGTACAATCCTTGAGTAAACCCTTGTATAAGGACCAAATTGAAATTCAAGGGAGTAACGTGTGGCACTGTGAAAAATGTAATATGGGATTTCTTGTGAATATGGTAAGTTTTGGCTACTTGAAATTTAGATTTGTGGAGAATGTAGTGTGGCAATAAAATTATTTCCTTACTTAAGCTTCTAATTCTTTTTGGGAGCTCTTTGGAAGGAAGTGTTGGAGGAGGGTAGAATGGGAGTAAATCGTCATAATAGATTAATAGTCCACACTTAGCAAATTCCCACCCACTTTAGCAAAATCACATACACACTCCATGCACTATCTGCCTCCTTCACGCTCTTCATATTCTTCATTCTCCAAAGCACACTAAGTCCCCCAAAGGTTCCCGAATTCTTGTCCTCTGGTCGATTTCCACTTCTCTTGCCCTCACATCACAACGGAACCTAGCCCTAATTAAGGTAAATCCAGAAATCCTCTTCTTTTGGCCAATCTTTTGATTTTAGTGAACCCTAGGTTGGGATTTTGGGAAAAACAAGTTGTTGGGAGAAAACCTTACCTCCAAACCTTCTTTGAAGTTTATTGAGTTGTGCTAGAGGATGATTGTGTCAAAAAGAGTGGGGCTATGGGAGTTTTTGGCTGAGTATTTCAAGAATGGGAACTTGGGAAGGTCATTTATTAAGGTTGTTGAGGTTGGTGGGGGATGGGAGCCAAGAGGAATAGAGAGAGGTGCAAAACGAGTTTAGTGTCATTGCTTTTCTTATTAACCGTAGTTAAATATAAAATCGTAGCTAAAAATAAAACATGGGAAAGATAAAAATCGTTACAAAAAATTAGCCACGGTTAAAACCGTGGCTAATTAGAAAAGCACCATGCTTTTCTCCCAAGAAAAGCAGGGACATTGGATTCGTGCAAAACAAAGTGATTTTGTGTCCTTTTCTGCTGCTGCTATTGTCAGTTAAAGGAGGGCACTGGGTCACTGCAATGACAAGGTGGGTCGCTACAGATACGGATAGTAGAAGGTAGCATTTTCGCCACTTGCTCTCCTCATTGCGGTGACAGTTCTAGCCACTGCAACGATCGAGTTTTTCCCTGCAGCGGTTTGCTATTTACTCGCCCTGCTGTAGCGATGATTTTGGTCGCTGCAGTGGTAGAGATTTTTATTTTTTTCACGATTTTTAACCCCTTTTCTCTATGTTTTCTTGATGGAAATGGTAGGATAGCTTACATGAGCTAATTGGCACTTTCTTCTTGGAAACACACTCGCATATTACAGTAAATTTGCTTGGATTTCAGGTGAATAGTTAACCTATTTGAGTAGCCTTCAAAATTCTTTTGATGAATCCAACTATCATCATCCTCATGCAATGCCATGAGTTGGGAGAACTTTCATGCAAGGATTTAATAACGAATCAATGTAATATACCCTTTTGAATTGAATTTGTGGTGAATCATGGTGAGGAAAGGGACCCATCATTGGGTAAGGAAAAACAACTTGAGTTTTATGGTATGAGTTGTTGTGATTGTAATGGAAATTCCTTGATTGTATGTATGCTTGGATGTGCTTACGGCTTATGGCCTTGATTTTCGGATTTAAGGGATGGGATGTGTGGCCTTCGGGTCATGGGAATAAACTGAGCCAGCCCTTGGCCCTGACCTTCGGGTTACAACATCTGAACAAACCGGCCTTTGGGTCTTGACCTCAGGATCATAGCATTTGATAATACCTTGTGTTAAGAATTGAATGTGACATTATGGCTATATTACACTTTACTCGGCGTACACTAGTTGGCTTGTGAATGGGGGCCCGTGTTTTTTGTGTGAATTGGCTCCATTCTAGGTATGTTTATGATACTTTGATGTTTGCAATATTTTTCATTATTGTCTATCTTAATGAAGTTATTTGCTTATTGAGATGTCATTTTCACTTTGTTGTAACCATTTTGTAGAGTCCTCTTTCGCCAACGAGCGTACGTCTGCACGGGCGGTAGCGAAAATTCAAGATTTTTCTAACCCTCTTAGCTCCTAAGGATTGATGTATTTTGGGGAGACTTTTCCTCATGGTAAATCTAGAAGCTCTGTGATCGGAGATATATAGCGAATGGGGGTATTTTGAAAAATGATGTTGTGAATGAGACTTGTAACTATACCATTCTTTTCTACGTATTTCTTATTATTCCTTATACACTATGTGCTGACAAGGAATAATTAGAAACATGGGAAGGGATGAAATGTATGTATATATATATATATATATATATATATATATAAAACTGACTAAGTTCTGTTAATTATTTTGGTTTATGCATCTTTGTGCTATGCTTGATGTGTACCTATTTGTGAGTTAGGAGCTAGGGATTAGGCTTACAATAATAAGAGTAGCTTATAAGCATCACGTGCCAAATGGGGGTCGTGACATATATACTATGAATAACATATGAATATAGAACACAATTTAAAATCAATTACAAAATAACAAATCAATAATACCCATATGTAGAATAATATATTAATACTCATAAAATATATACAAGTTTTACAAAATATATATGAAAATTTTTTAAAAAAACAAAACTAAAAATGATTCAATCATTGAATTACTTAGTTTTTTTAGTTTTTTAGTTTTTTACTAGTTCAACTACTTTTTTCAGTGACTAATTAATTGGATTAAACCAAATCAATTATATGATCAGTTCACTAGTTTTTTTGACCTGATTGACCACTTTGGTTTGATTTTTAAAACAGTGCTTGTGAGCATGTGATCATAAATTTGAGTAAATTATTAAGTTTAGTCCTTAAAAAATTATTATTGTCTCAATTTAATCTTTGAAAGAGTAAGCATTTCAGTTTAGTCCCTGAAAGTGAAAGATAATATTTATCTTAACTTAGTTGTTTTTGTTGTTAAATTGCAAATATACTATTGCTAAATTTGACATCTTTTGTTGACAAAAATCACTTTGACAATTAGAGAAACTAAATTGAAACAAAGAACTCAATTGTAACGCTTGTGCTTTTAAAGACTAAATTAAGAAAATATAACCTTTTGGGGATCAATTCTATAATTTACTCTATATAATTTTGACCATGAAAATGTAATGGGAATATTAATGAAGCTTACATAAAATCAAAATATTATTTAGGAAGTGTAGTAACAGTAAACTAGGTACTGGTTTTACTTTTTGAGTATTTACTATGAGTTTTTTTAAAAGTAAATTATTAGAAATTGAATATTTTTATTGTAGCTTAGCATTATTTGGTTGGATCTTTGAGAGAAATTGTCCACATGGCTCCGTGTTTGTTTTGGGGAAAAATAAAGAAAATCACAAAATTTTCTTTTTGGAGATTAATTCTTGGAAAAAGTTTTTCAAAGGTAAAATTTGTATGAAAATATTTTATTTGAACCCAAGGATAACTTGTGGTGAGGGGTAAGTAGTGACTTTCATCATGATGTTAGCTTACAGAAAGTGACAGTGATGATATGACAATTAGCTAAAAATTTTAAAAAAAAGAAAAAGGGGAAATTTCCTTTTCAAGAAAACATTTACATGAAAATTTGGAGAAAAAATTGCAAAATGAATAATTTTATATTATTTTTTCATACAAATTTATTGATATAAATTTAGTTAATTATGAATAAAATTCAATATTTCTAATATTGGACCCCTTATTGAACAAAAGAAAAAACAATTTACAATTCACTAATTCAATTAAAGTTGTCCTGTTGTCAGTTAAAAGTGTGTTTGACAAGTTTATAGTTTATTTGATTAATTTATAAGTTTATTTGATCAAATTAAAAGTGTTTGGTAAACAAGATTATTTGAGTAACTTGTAGTTTTCTATGAAATATTATTTTGAGTAGCTTATAGCTGATAGTTTTTATATTTTTTCCTCTTTTATCTTTATTATTTTATTAAAATTCAAACATTGTCATACTCACAACTCATAATGCATTTTTTTCTTCTATAGGTTTCTTTTGCAAATCCGCATACAATATTGCTAATCTATTTTGGAGACGTTCGATGATACGTTTATTTTGTATTATTTTAAAATTACATAATGAAATACAATTATTAACAAAAAATGATAGGTATAACATTATTTTGGAATAACATAATAAAATGATATTATTTTGGGATCTTAAATATTTATTTTACTTATTACACTATTTATACTATTTATTTTAAATTTTAATAAAAATTTTATCTTTAAACAAAATATTATAATAGTTCAAGTTAAATAAAAAACTTAAAATTATAATTACCTAAAAATATATTTTTTTCTAAAAGTAAAATTTGTATAAAATATCATTCATATATATATATATATATAAAAGTATGTCTTTTTATATCATTTTACATTTATCAGCTAATTTAATAATTAACTTTAACAAATACTTCTAATTTCCATTTGCTAACTTAACAGTTTTTAGTTTTTAACTAAAAATTAACTTTTAATTTTTTAGTTAACTTATTAATTATTTTTACCAAACAAAACTTAAAGTATATATCAATTTTAATTGATTTAGATTGGACATTTTGCCAAGTAATTCATCTGATTGATTTACATAAATTCAAACCAATTTGGCTCAACCACAATCAGATTAGATTGGATCAGATGATTGCTGTTTTAGACCCCAAAAAAAGTTTTCAAAAATTTATAAATTAAACATTAATTTTTTTTAAAAAAAAATTTCCAACTGTATAAAACACACTTTGTCTACAATCATAATATATCCCATAGCATTAAAAATATATTAATGAAATTCTATATATATAATATCTATTTAAAATATTAATATATTATATAATCAATTGGTTAGTTTGGATCGGATGCTTCTTGTGCCCATCCAATAACCGACCCAATTAAACTGGTTTCGCCAAAATTGTATTCAACCAATCCAATAATTTAGTCAATTCTAGTCGAATTAGATCGAATTATTAGACCTAACTAGATTTGAACAGTCCGGTGATAGTGTGTCTGTGTGTAGTACTGTAAGGAAAGAAAAGACAAAAAAATGATAAAGGTGAAGCAGAGAGAGAATCTCACAACAGAAAGTCCTCTCGCCATGGAGAGATCAGTGTGGCAAACACTCGCACACAGCATCTTCACACGAACTTCCGTTGCCTTTGGAGGCTCAACTTCTATGTCTTCCACCCTCACATCGTCTTCTCCTCCTCCCCACCATACTGCACCTGCGTCTCCATTGACATCTCTTTCAATCCCAACCATTTATTATATAGTTCAATAAACGCGAAAGAGAAGAAGACAATGTCACGGCAATGTACAGTTCACAATACATACCTTTGCATGTTATGACTTGTGCTGTTCACAATACAGACCTTTGGTAGGTGGTTGTTACTAAATTTTCCTTTCCACTGGTTTCAGGGGTTCGACAGAGATTTCTTAGGAATCTTAGTATTGAAATATATTGATGAAAATTGAGATATATTAATGTATTCCCAGCGAGCTATATGTCTTGAAACTAACATAGTGCATTGGTTTAACTCTCTTTCTGGAAATGAAAAAGGTTTCCGCAAATCCTCTCGTAGTTTCGTTAACAAAGAATGTTTTGGAGCACGAGAAAATTGTTAAACAAAAAATAAACAAAAGCAGAAGATGGAGGAGGTGAAACACACACACACACACACACACACACACACACACACACACACACACACACACACACACACACACACACAGAGAGAGAGAGAGAGAGAGAGAGAGATAAGTGTTTTTTTAAATAATTATTAAGGGTATTTTTGTAATTGTATGTTATGGGTCCACGTGAGAAATGACGTGGCGGGTGATATGTATTACATGGATTGCTTAGTCAACATTTTCCTTAACATTTTTTATGGCATTAAAAAAAGAGTATATTTGAAAAATAAAAAAGACATGTAGACATATTTGACAAAAAAATATTATGAAAATATGTAAAATTCGGTGTAAACGTTAGGAAAATAAAGTATACTTTTATTTTCAACAAATGATAAATCTACCCTTTTTTTTTCCTTGAATGCCCTTCACAAATCTTATTGTTTACATAGAGGGCACAAATAATGTGCTAGATTATGATATCTTAATGACAACTTTAACACAATCTGGTTGTTTGAATAGCTCAAATGTTTTGTGTATTTCTGTCAATGAGACCTCATGGGTAAGAAGTTCATCAAGAGGGAATTCCTGTAAAGAGCAAAATTGGTCATTATATTAATAAGGGAACTTGATCATCACTATATATATAAAGGATAAATTGGGTTAAATTTATACAAATGTGATAAAATAGCACATTTACACTCCTCAATATTGATTATACAAAGTAGACTTTGAGTAAATTAGAGATTTCAACTTTGAAAAATTATAATTGATTTAACATGATCGATCAAACATTTTCATATAATCCTTAAGAAATTATACTTAAGTTTATACCTCCAGATATTTTGTTAACAATAAATTTGACATTCAGTAATAGTACGTTTAGAGATTTGACAATGACAAAAATTAAATTGAGATAATTACAACATTTTAAAGACTAAAATTGAGACAAGTAATCATTCAAATAGCAAACTAAAACTAATATAATCTTTCAATGAGTAAATCAATAATTTACTTTATGTAATCAAGTAATTAATATTTCTTAATATCTGAAAATACGTCATACATTATCTTTTTTAATATATTGATAGAGTACCGAAAAAGAAAAATATAAGGTTTGATATAAAATTTTGTAATATATTCATGACTAAAAATTCTAATCTAGCAGCGAGATTTGCAACAAAAAAAATTCAATAAAAATTATTTGATAATCTAAGATTCATTCTAATTTCATTGACCCTTAGTTTATAAGTGTATAAAGGAAAAAAAAAGAAATAAATTTAAGTGTAACTATTTATATCTTTGTTATTATGTTTTTAACCAGAACACAATAAGTGCATGGTTTCTAAAATTCAATATTTTATGATTGGTTTTTTTAAAAAAAATATTCATTTATATTTTTATTTTTAGTGAAAAACTTGATAACAATGATATAAAGAAGTGTACTTAAATCTTGTAAAAAGAAAAACAAAAACTATATATAGTACCTATAATTAGTTTTTGAAACATTACTAACCTTTTTGAGGCATTTGTCAACTATGATAGGTAGATCAGATTTCACTTTTAGTCCTCCAAAAACGGAACCCTTCAGAGTTCTCCCAAACAAAAGGCTAGGAAAGTTGATCTTCACAAATTCTTCAGACATTGAACCGATTGCTATTGTCTTTCCTTTTCCCTATTCAAACACAGTACACAGCCTTCAGAATTAATGCATATCTAATCAGAAGAAGAATATTGTTTATATGTTTAAATTAACAATGTAGTCCTTGAATTTATATATTGGTATATTCAATTGACTTTATTCTGTTGACTTGCATTATAAAAGAACCCTCCTTGATTTAGAAGGATGTGAAACTCTTGGCAAAAAAAAATTTAAGGCTAAAATGTATAGTTTCTTCAACTAAATTAAAGGGTTGTGCAATTCATTCCATGAACTTTTAAAATTAGCAACTGACTCCCTAAACTTTTAATTTTGTGCAACAATTTCCTGTTCTCTTTTCATCCAAAGCTCTTACACTATTTGTCCATGTAAGCTAAGAAATGTCAAATCAGTAAAAACTAAAATGTATATATAACCTATCAATTGCAGAGACTTTTTGTTAAAAAAAAAAAGAGAACCATTGTTTTCTCACTTAATTGGATAATAAGTCATTTATAGTTTTTGTTGATTTTGCCTCGGTCATGTTGTGAGTTATATATTATTATTAAGGACTAACTTGTACATTTGAAAAAAAAAGTTTAAAAAATAAATTATATAAAATCAAATAATAAAAGAAAAAGTACCATTTTTTCGTCTTTAAAATTTAACCAAGAAATTTAATTTTGTTTTAAAAACTTTGTTTTTGTATAAACTTTATCCCAGATATGTTTAATTAATTTTAATTTTATTCTTAAATTTAACAATGTCTAAATTGAAATAGACGAGTGGTAATGTAATCATTTTTATTGAACATATTAACGTCAACTTGTCCAACTAAACACGTCTACGTCAAATATATATTTAAAATGACAAAATTGCCCATGCTTCTTTCTTGTTCACTTGTTCACACCACTTTCACTTGAAGAGCAATTTTGTTATTTCAAGTATATATCTAACGTAGATATGATTAGCCAGACGAGTCAGTGCTGACATATGTGCAACAAATGTGACAATATCAGCATTTGCTGCTAACAATTAATTAGACGTATGGAGTTGAACTCAAGAATAAAATTAAAATTAATTGAATAGACATGAGATAAAATTAAAATTTGGATCAAAATTTAGACTAAAAAATAATACAACTGCCAATAATAGATAACTATAGTTTGTTGTTTAATAATGAGAAAGTACCATTTTAGTGGCCTGGAGTGCTTGAGTAAGGAAAGGGGCAACTCCAGTGCACTCAAAGGAATAATCCACACCCATTCCACCACTCAATTCCTTGACCAACTCCGAAGCTGGCTTCTCAGATTCCCCTGAATTTATAAAATCTGTCATTCCAAAAGCTTCTCCTTTTGCTTTCTTCATTTCATTTTTGTCAATCCCAATTATCTTACTAGCCCCAACCATTTTGGCTCCACTTATAACCTGCATTGCAGCCACATAAATTGAGAGCAAACACACACACACAATGTTATACAATGGGGAAAAATCTATTTTGGTCCCTACCAAGTAGATGGACTTTTAATTTAGTCCTCGACGTATTATTTCATTCACTTAATTAGAATAGATTGGAAGAGCAACATTGCAAGTATTTTAACAATTAAGAGACTAAATTGAAAAGAAATTATCAACAGAAATTTAAATTGAAAATTCACTGACCATTTATCAGGGACTAAAGCAGAAGAATGCATACCCCTAATCCGACGGTGCCGAGACCAAAAACGGCTATAGATGAACCAGGTTGAACCTTGGCTTCCTTCCAAGCAGCCCCAAAACCAGTGGAGAATCCACAAGAGATGAAGCTAGCATGAGCCAAATCAATGGTTGGATCAACTTTGAGAAGGTAATTTGCTTCAGTCACCATATACTCACACCATGTGGAGCAACTAAAGAGTTGGAATATTTTCTGGCCTCTTATGCACATTCTTGATGTGTTATCAAGCATTAGGCCATTATATGTTAGAGGGTAATTCAAGCACATGTTGGTCTCACTTGAAATGCAGTTCTCACATTCTTGGCATTCCCCAATGTATGTTGGAATCACAACATCCCCCACTCTTAAATTTGTCACTTTCTCCCCAATGCTCTCAACTACACTGCAATATGTTGGGAGATAATTAACAAGAATATATATGAGTATCTTTTTATTCTGACTTGAGCAAAGTTGTTAAAATCAGATTAGTCACTGAATCAGTGAAAGCATTGGTTCAAAATTCATTGTTTTGACTGCAGTTGAACCATAGTTTAGGGTTTAGAGTTCATTAGTCCAACTGCAGTTGACCTATAGTTTGACTTATTGTAATTAAATATATATATATATATATATAAATATTTAGTTTTATACATTACAAATATAATATAATAAATTAATAAGTCTTTTCATGCTTAATTTACTATTGCTAAATTTGAAATCTTTCATTGACAAAAGTTATTTTGACAATTAAAAAAACTAAATTAAAATAAACACAATCTTTCAAAAACTCAACCTTTTGGGACCAAATCTGTAATTGGGAATATGAATGAAGCTTACCCAACTCCTTCATGTCCTAATACTCGAGGAAAAAGAGGCTGCACATAAAATCAAAATATTATTTAGGAAGTGTAATAACAGAAAACTAGGTACGGGTTTTAGTTTTTGAGTATTTACTATGAGGTTTTTTAAAAGTAAATTATTACAAAATGAATATTTTCATTGTAGCTTAGCATTATTTGGATCGGATGCTTCTTGTGCCCATCCAATAACCGATCCAGTTAAACTAGTTTTGTCAAAATTTTATTCAACCAATCCAATTATTTAGTCAATTCTAGTCAAATTAGATTGAATTATTAGACCTAATTAGATTTGAACTGTCCGGTGATAGTGTGTTTGTCTGTAGTTTTGTAAGAAAAGAAAAGACAAAAAATGATAATGGTGAAGGAGAGAGAGAATCTCACAACAGGAAGTCCTCTGGCGTTGGAGAGATCGGTGTGGCACACACTCGCACACAGCATCTTCACACGAACTTCAGTTGCCTTTGGAGGCTCAACTTCTATGTCTTCCACGCTCACATCCTCTTCTCCTCCTCCCCACCATACTGCACCTGCGTCTCAATTCACATCTCTTTCAATCCCAAACATTATATATATATATATATATATATGATATGCATAAAATCAATTATTATAAATGAACATGCCAATATTAGCTGGTTAACTGTTTCAATCTTGAAAAGATTCAGGGAGGTTTCTATTATCTGAGTTCAATAAACGCGAAAGTGAAGAGGAAAATATTATGGCAACTACAAAATCTCAATACGTACCTTTACACGTTATAACTTGTGTTGTAGCTGTTGACATCCTCACTCTCACACTCACTCACTCTCAAATTACAAACAGATCCAATGAAGCTAATAGCTATGGAGGTGGAGAATGCCACAAAGAGAAGGTTGCGTGTATTTGTGTATATACTATATATAGAAATTGGAGGTTGTGTGAGTGTGCATATATATATATATACATATATAGATGTTATCTTCTCCTCGAACTTGTATATATATATATAGATGTTTTACCTCTCTTTCCTTGGTTATTTATAAACCGGCCATTACTCATCCTTATCTCTGGACCTCTTTTTGTCTCATTCGGTTTGATGGATTCATAAATCAAGATCTTTAGTTGTTGAAGATCAACGGTTATTATTTTTTTATTTTTCAAAAATTCTATTTTTTATTTTTTAAAATCAAAGTTTGTAATATTCTGAAAAGTTTCTTATTTTTCTGAAATAATAAAGGAAATAAATTTTACAATAAATTAATTTTTAAGAATATTAGAAAATTTTTAATACGTGAAGAGTTGTTAAATAATAATAATAATAATAATAATAATAATAATAATAATAATCGTAACAATGATAATCTAGTTGAACCAAATGACTATTTAAAAAATAGATAAAAATTCAATAAATAAATAAAAATTAGTAATATATATACATAATAAAATAAATAGCTTCGGATGAAAGATTTTGATCATAAAACAGACAAACTAGAGCTATTAAATTTGACATGCTTGTACTCGTAATGTTAAAACAAGAAAAATATATATTAAAATGTACATGATAATGATAATAGAGCTTCTTCTTCCTGATTCCTTCCCTTCTCCGGTTTGCGTGGATAACAGGGCACGAGGAAGCGAAAAACAGAGTAACCATGCTATGACACCTGAGATGTGACCTGCCCACGGTTTTTGAAAAAAGATATAGTGTAAAGTTTTATATATATATATATATATATATATAAAGAATAGTATAAAATTAAACTTTTAAAATTAAAAATTAATTTTATTAAAAGTCGTTATCAAAATTTAATTTTTTGAAATAAACTTTAAAAAAGATTTTAAAAATGACCGTCAGTTAAACTTACTATTATCAAATAAGTCGACTCGTTACAAATCAAAGATAAATGAATTTTTTTTTATTGAAGACAAAGACCTTTCACTATGGCCAACAAGTTATTGAAGGGTGACGGAGATCAATGATTCTCTCTCTCTCTCTCTCTCTATTTTGAAGTCCCTGTGGGTAAATCTGGAAAACTTTTTGAAAAATCAATTTTCAAAAAAAGATGAAAAATTTCACTTTGCATCAAAATTGATTATCAGAATCAAAGTGAACGCCAAACCAAACAAGCTAAGCTTACTAAAGAATCGATTTTCTAGCCATAAACAAGTGTTGACGGCATCCCATCGCTGAACCAAACATAGCCTATGTTAGACTTTCAAAATTAAAAACTAATTATATTAGGAATCATGGTCAAAATTTAATTTTTTAGAATAAATTTTTAAAAAACCTTTAAATTTGACAATGTGTGTTTAGAGTTGAACCTAGTATTGTTAAACAAGTTGGCATGTGATAAACATGTTATTATTATTATTATTATCATTGAAGACTAAGACCACTCACCATGGCTCACGCTCACTCTTTTTTTAATTTAAAAAATTTTATTTAATTAATATAATTTTAATTTTTTAGTAAAAATTTAATAATTGTTTATTAAAATACAATTTATACATGTAAAATATTATTTCTTTAATATTTTTAAATAATCAACAACTTTAATTTTTTATATTTTCTTTTTAAATTAACTATATTATATTTAAATTTGAAAATTCTATATTTATTTTTAAAAAATTACAAAACTTTTCATATTCAAATTTACTATATTTATTGAATATAATGTTATAAAATATAAAAAATGATAAAGTGAGATTATTTATACTAAATAATACAATTTTTGTTTTAAAAAAAACGTTCAGCCCGCTGGCCCCGCGAGCTAAGCGGGCCGAATTTCCTAAACCAAGGACCGCCCATTCATGGGTGGTCCTAAGTTGGTCCACAGGCCACGAGCCAAAATGACATCTCTAATTGATTTGCATACAGAAAGTGTTAGGCACCCTATAGGTCTTATTTAAAAAGTGTGCAATTATTTTAGATTCACTTTAAATTACCCTTATCAATCACACGAAAGCAAGAAAAAAGGTAAAATCAAATAGAGATATGCACAAGGGAGGACTTGGCTAGACATAGCCTATGGCCTACGTATCCAACAATTGACATCAAAGTCCACGTAGTTCGTCTAGAAAGTCAATGACGTATTGAGGTTTGAAATAGAGAAATATCTTCGAGATTTTGGAACAATAATGATATATATCCAAAGTGGTTTTAATTTTTAGAGACTCAATGAGATTATATTTGAAAAGAATCATTATTTATTTATTTTTTTAGAAATTATTTCAAAAGAAAGAAATACTTTTTTGAAGACTTTTCTTCACCGACGTTGTTATACAATCACACAGTAAGTACTGTCTAATTTTCAAAGAAATTTGAACTCCATGAGTTTATTTAAATTTTTTATTTTTTTTAAAAATTGTTTTGAAAGAAAGATATTTTTGGGAGTCTTTTCCCACCAGTGTCATTATATAATAGCACAATAAGTACTCTATCTAAGATAAAGGACGATCCATCCTAATTGAGTTAGCTTCCTTTCTTCTTAAAATTACTTCATTTTTAAATTTATTTTTTTATAGCATTGATTAATGTTGGGGCGTTCTGGCAAGTGCACCAGTCGTACAAATAATATAGTGTTAAAATGAGTAAAGATTTATCGTCTCCACAGGGACTAACGTGCTAAGTACTCCAGAAATTCAAACGCATTATTTAGGCAAACCAATTTTTGATTTAAGAAGCTCTAGTTGAAGGTAAAAGCAAATTGCAATAAAATCGAATGGAAATAATTCAAATAAAAGGCCTAGAGTTACTAATCTCCCTCTTTCGTTTTAGGAATTGCTAATTCTCCCTAACACTTGTGATTCAGTTCAATTATACACAATAATCTTAGGTTTTCTAATGGCTTAAAGTGATTCTCCCGAACCTAAATTAAGCTATTCAACTCTAACATAATCCCTTATGTGAGTTTAAGTCAAATTAATGTTAACCTAATTTGATTAAACGAGGTTAATTAATATTCCTATTAATTAACAAGTAAAACCCCTAAGTTCTAACACCCGCCCTAATCATTCAGTGTTCTACCAACATCTCCCTCTTCTGAGTTCGATGAAAGCAACAAACAAGTCATAAAGTAGCCAATTTCATAATAAGTATAGTAAATATGAAGGATATGTATGTATTAAATTGAAAAGAATCACAAGTTTCAAGAGAAATACAAATCCTAATCTGAAATTGGGTTCATAGTAACCCTAGAACAGAAAATTAGCCACTCATGACTCTAACACTACAGAAAGCAGTAAAGCAATGAGCAAATTTCATGAATCCGAGGCTGGGTTGACGGAATTCGGGCTTGATCGGCTTTGGGAATGGATTCCTCCTTCTCCTCTAGCAGAAATCGGCGCCTCCCCTCTGTCTCCCACTCAGAATACCCTAGAAAATATGTTCTAACGCATTTAAATCAGTGCAGGATCGCGAACCACCGCTATAACAGTGAATTCCCACCGCTATAGCGGTGGGAGGCAGAGAAGAAAGCTTAAAAATGAGTTTTTTCAGGTTCTACCGCTATAGCGGTGGCTGGCAGAGAAAAACGCTCCAAAAATCCTTTTTTCAGCACTCCACCCCTATAGTTGTAGATTCTACTGCTATAGTTGTGGGAGACAATAATCACATCAGCATTTTTAGAATTTCAGCTCTAGCATTTCATCTTTTAACACGAACTTTTTACCAACTCAACCTACACCAAAAATAACAAATAAACCCATTAAATCGCATAAACGAATCATGAAATCACTCCATTTATTAAAAGATCAAAAAAAACTTAAACTAAACTAAACTACTCAAAAAATGAGTTAAGAATTACAAGACAACAAGAAAGAGATCAAAAGAGAGGGTATTTAGCATCAAAATAGCACTAAATTGAGAACTCAACAATTAACAGTCGTTTGATAGAATAAAAAAATTTGCCCAAAAATAAGGACTAATGCAATACTCCAAAAGATTCTATAGTTTCCTAACTTATCATTTGCTCAAAGACTTGTACTTACTTTAAGTGTGTTATGTATGAGTCACGAGAAATTTCATTTATTTATTTATGAATACAGATTACCAGATATTCACAACAACGTAAAATCAACAAAATAACGATACCACAAAATAGGAAAATAAAAAAAAGGATAAAGTAATGATTGATTCGTTGTTCAAGGAAATCCAATCTCTAATAATGTAAGAGAATGAGTTTATTAATGATTGCAATTAGGCTAATTTAGAATTTATGTTGCTCCTTGAGTTTTCCTATATTTGTCGTGTTTGGAGCATTGCCTAGTCAACTTTAATATGGGTGGTCACTTGAAGTTTTGTAGTCTTCTTTTTCTCTACTCTAGTTTTTGCTAGGTGGTTGTTACTAAATTTTCCTTTCCACTGGTTTCAGGCGTTCGACAGAGATTTGCCAGGAATCTTAGTATTGAAATATATTGATGAAAATTGAGATGTATTAATGTATTCCAAGTGGGCTATATGTCTTGAAACTAACATAGTACATTGGTTTAACTCTCTTTCTGGAAATGAAAAAGGTTTCTGACAAATCCTCTCGTAGTTTCGTTAACAAAGAATGTTCTGGAGCACAAGAAAATTGTTAAACAAAAAACAAACAAAAGCAAAAGATGGAGGAGGTGAAACACGCACGCACACACACACACACACACACACACACACACACACACACACACACACACACACACACACACACACACACACACACACACACACACACACACACACACACACACACACACACACACACACACACACACACACACACACACACACACACACACACACACACACACACACAGAGTAGTGTTTTTTTAAATAATTATTAAGGGTATTTTTGTAATTTTATGTTATGGGTCCACGTGACAAATGACGTGGCGGGTGATATATATCACATGGATTGCCTAGTCAATATTTTCCTTAGCATCTTTGATGGCATTAAAAAAAGAGTATATTTAAAAAAATGGTCAGCCCGCTGGCCCCGCAAGCTAAGCGGGCTGAATTTCCTAAACCCAAGACCGCCCATTCACGAGCGATCCTAAGCTGGTCCATAGGCCACGACCCAAAATGACATCTCTAATTGATTCGCATACAAAAAGTGTTAGGCACCCTATAAGTCTTATTTAGAAAGTGTGCAATTATTTTAGATTTACTTTAAATTACACTTATCAATCACACGAAAAGCGAGAAAAAATGCAAAATCAAATAGAGATATGTACAAGGGAGGACTTGGCTAGCATAGCTTATGGCCTACGTACCCAACAATTAAAATCAAAGTCCACGTAGTTCGTCTAGAAAGTCAATGATGTATTGATGTTTGAAATAAAGAAATATCTTTAAAATTTTGGAACAATAATGTTATATATCCAAAGTGGTTCTAATTTTTAGAGACTCAATGAAATTATATTTGAAAATAATCACTATCTATTTATTTTTTTAGAAATTAATTCAAAAGAAAGAAATAATTTTTTGAAGACTTTTCTTTACCGACATTGTTATACCATTACAAAAAATTTGACTTTCGGTGGCGACAAAATCACCACTGAAAGTCAAAAAGTCGTCACCGAATGTTTTCAGTGGCGACAACACGTCGCCACTAAAGTTCCGCCGCTGAAAGTTTTTAGTGGCGACTTTTGTTGTCACTAAAAAGTCGCCACTAATATCCACTTTCAGTAGCGATAGCCAATGAATGTATAAATTGTGTCACCTAAAATAGGTTGAAATGAGAAAAAAGTTGCCATTAAAGAATACTTTCAGTGATGACATTATGACGCCACTAAAAAATACTTTTTGTGGCGACTTTATGTCGCTACGGAAAAGTGACTTTCAGTGACGACTTTATGTCGCCACTGAAAGTATTTTCAGTGACAACTTAGAAGATGCCACCGAAACCTCGCTTTTGGTGACAACAAAAGTCGTCACTAAAAGTGTAAATTTTTCAAAAAAAAATTTAAAATGCAATTTCTTCATTTATAATTGCAAATATTATTTAATAAGTAATTAAAGTTGTAATATAAATCATCTCATCACTTAAATCTTAAATTCAACAATATAATATATCTTCCATCAATACAAGATCTCTGGCCAGTACTCAATAATATAATATTACATTTAGAGAAGTCTCAAAATTATAGACTCATAATTCTTAAACATCAAAGTCTTAAATGTGATATACTAAATCCTTCTATCCTACTTTCCTGCTTAATCTTCATATTTGTCTTCTTCTTCTAAATCTGCATAAAAAGTGAAGATAAGCCATTTACAAATAAATAACCCATTACTTAACTCTCATTGCTTCTTTCTCACTTTCAGAACTCAACAAACACACCCTGAACCCTAACGTTCACTTTCACAATTGATCCAACACGAGTAAACATGAAAGTAGCTAACACAAAAGAAACACAATACTGGATCAATAGCTTGTTAAATTGAAGTATATAATTTGAAGAAATGGTATTAATTTTAGGCATTAAAGCCATATATTATACATCATAAATGCAAATAGGCAGTCAAAATTTTCACAAAAGCTCTATATCCTTTCTCTCTCCACCTCTTGAACAGTGCATAATCATACACTTGATATCTTTCAAGAACTATGTAACATCCTACCAAAGTTACTTTTCATATAGCCCATGTTTTATTCCTATTTTTAAAATAATTTTTTGTTTCTAAATATAGCCCATTTTGAAAGAATATGCTTAAAAATAATTTTATTATTTTATCAACATTTTATTATATATTTTACTATTTTTAAAAAATGTCTACTTTTAGAGACACTTTCCGTGACGACATATAAGGTCGCTACTGAAAGTGAGACTTTCGGTGGTGACAAATATCGCCACTAAAAGTATCACTTTCAGTGACGACTATTGGTTTCGCCACTGAAAGTAAAACTTTTGGTGACGAATTAAAAAAGTCGCTACTGAAAGTTTCACATTCGATGGCGACCAAAAATGTCGCCACCGAAAGTCTCACTTTCAGTGACAACTTTTATAGTCGTCACTGAAAGTGGACTTTTAGTGACAAATTTTTTTGTCGCCACTGAAAGTCCTTTTTTTTTTGTAGTACAATTACAAAGTAAGTACTATCTAATTTTCAAAGAAATTTGAACTCCATGAGTTTATTTGATTTTTTTATTTTTTAAAAAATTGTTTTGAAAGAAAGAGATATTTTTGAGAGTCTTTTCTCCACTAGCATCGTTATGCAATCGCACAATAAGTACTCTGTCTAAGATAAAGGAAGATCCATCCTAATTGAGTTAGCTTCCTTTCTCCTTAAAATTACTTAATTTTTAAATTTATTTTTCGTACAAGATTGATTAACAGTCGTTTGATAGAATAAAAAAATTTGCCCAAAAATAAGGGCTAATGCAATACTCCAAGAGATTCTGTGGTTTGCCAAGTCATCATTGGCTCAAAGACTTGTACTTACTTTGAGTGTGTTATGTATGAGTCACAAGAAATTTCATTTATTTATTTATGAATATGAATTACCAAATATTCACAACAACATAAAATCAACAAAATAATGATACCACAAAATAGGAAAATTAAAAAAAGGATAAAGTAATGATTGATTCGTTGTCCAAGCAAATCCAATCTCTGATAATGTAAGAGAATGAGTTTAATAATGATTGCAATTAGGCTAATTTAGAATTTATGTTGCTCCTTGAGTTTTCCTATATTTGTCTTGTTTGGAGCTTTGCCTAGTCAACTTTAATATGGGTGGTCACTCGAAGTTTTGTAGTCTTCTTTTTCTTTACTCTAGTTTTTGATAGGTGGTTGTTTCTAAATTTTCCTTTCCACTCGTAGTTTCGTTAACAAAGAATGTTCTGGAGCACGAGAAAATTGTTAAGCAAAAACAAACAAAAGCAAAAGATGGAGGAGGTGAAACACACACACACACACGCACACACACACAGAGTAGTGTTTTTTTTTCAAAATAATTATTAAGGGTATTTTTGTAATTTTATATATGTTATGGGTCCATGTGACAAATGACGTCACACACACACACACACACACACACACACACACACACAAACACACACACACACACACACACACACACACACACACACACACACACACACACACACACACACACACACACACACAGACACACACACACACACACACACACACACACACACACACACACACACACACACACACACACACACACACACACACACACACACACACACACACACACACACACACACACACACACACACACACACAGAGTAGTGTTTTTTTTTCAAAATAATTATTAAGGGTATTTTTGTAATTTTATATATGTTATGGGTCCATGTGACAAATGACGTGGCGAATGTTATGTATCACATAGATTGCTCAATCAGCATTTTCCTTAGCATCTTGAATGGCATTAAAAAAAGAGTATATTTGAAAAATAAAAAAACATGTGGACATATTTGACAAAAAAATATTAGAAAAATATGTAAAATCGGTATAAATGTTAGGAAAATGAAGTATACTTTTACTTTCAACAAATGATAAATCCACCCTTTTTTTTCCTCGAATGCCCCTTCACAAATCTTATTGTTTACATAGAGGGCACAAACAATGTGCTAGATTATGATATCTTAATGACAACTTTAACACAATCTGGTTGTTTGAATAGCTCAAATGTTTTGTGTATTTCTGTCAATGAGACCTCATGGGTAAGAAGTTCATCAAGAGGGAATTCCTGTAAAGAGGAAAATTGGTCATTATATTAATAAGGGAACTTGATCATCACTATATATATAAAGGATAAATTGGGTTAAATTTATACCAACGTGAGAAAATAGCACATTTACACTCCTCAATATTGATTATATAAAGTAGACTTTGAGTAAATTAGTGATTTCAACTTTGAAAGATTATAATTGATTTAACATGATTCTTGAAAGATCAAATATTTTCATATCATCCTTAAGAAATTATACCTAAGTTTATACCTCCAGATATTTTGTTAACAATAAATTTGACTTTCAGTAGTAGTACATTTAGAGATTTGATAATGGCAAAAATTAAATTGAGTTAATTATAATATTTTAGGGACTAAAATTGAGACAAGTAATCATTCAAATTGCAAACTAAAATTAATATAATCTTTCAATGAGTAAATCGATAATTTACTTTAAATTTTATTGATCAAACTTTTAAATTACAGGTAAATTATCATGTGAATCTTATATAATAAATTTCAGAAAAAAAGCAACATCACAATCGATATGTAATCAGGTAATTAATATTTCTTAATATCTGAAAATACATCATACATTATTCTTTTTTAATATATTGATAGAGTACGAAAAAGAAAAATATAAGGTTTGATGTAAAATTTTGAAATATATTCATGACTAAAAATGCTAATCTAGCAGTGAGATTTGCATAAAAAAAATCAATAAAAATTATTTGATAATCTAAGATTCATTTTAATTTCATTCACCCTTAGTTTTATAAGTGTATAAAGGAAAAAAAAAGAAATAAATTAAAGTGTAACTACTTATATCTTTGTTATCATATTTTTCAACGAGAACACAATAAGTGTATGGTTTCTAAAATTCAGCATTTCATGATTGGTGTTTTAAAAAAAAAATATTCATCTCTGTTTTTATTTTTAGTGAAAAACCTGACAACAATGATATAAAGAAGTATACTTAAATCTTGTAAAAAGAAAAAGAAAAACTATATATAGTACCTATAATTAGTTTCTGAAAAATTACTAACCTTTTTGAGACATTTGTCAACTATGATAGGTAGATCAGATTTCACTTTTAGTCCTCCAAAAACGGAACCCTTCAGAGTTCTCCCAAACAAAAGGCTAGGAAAGTTGATCTTCACAAATTCTTCAGACATTGAACCGATTGCTATTGTCTTTCCTTTTCCCTATTCAAACACAGTACACAGCCTTCAGAATTAATACATATCTAATCAGAAGAAGAATATTGTTTTTATGGTTAAATTAACAATTTAGTACTTGAATTTATATATTGGTATATTCACTTGACATTATTCTGTTGAAATGTATTATAAAAGAACCCTCCTTGATTTAGAAGGATGTGAAACTCTTGGCAAAAAAAAAAAACTTAAGGCTAAAATGTAAAGTTTCTTCAACTAAATTAAAGGGTTGTGCAATTCATTCCATGAACTTTTAAAATTGGCAACTGACTAACTAAACTTTTAATTTTGTGCAACAATTTCCTGTCTCTTTTCATCCAAAGCTCTTACACTATTTGTCCATGTAAGCTAAGAAATGTCAAATTAGTAAAAACTAAAAAGTATATATAACCTATCAATTGCAGAGACTTTTTTGTTAAAAAAAAAAAGAGCCATTGTTTTCTCACTTATTAGGATTATAAGTCATATATAGTTTTTGTTGATTTTGCCTCGGTGATGTTGTGAGTCATATATTATTAAGGACTAACTTCTACATTTGAAAAAAAAAAGTTTAAAAAATAAATTATATAAAATCAAATAATAAAAGAAAAAGTACCATTTTTCTGTCTCTAAAATTTAACCAAATTTTTAATTTTGTTTTAAGAACTATTTTTGTACAAACTTTATCTCACACATTTTCAATTAATTTTAATTTTATCCTTAAATCTAACGCCGTCTAAATTGAAAAAGACGAGTGGTAATGTATTCATTTTTATTATACGCGTTAACGTCAACTTGTTCAACTAAACATGTCTACGTCAAATATATATTCAAAATGACAAAATTGTCCATGTTTATTTCGTTTTCAATTGTTCACACTCCTTTCACTTGAAGAGTAATTTTGTTATTTCAAGTATATATCTAATATAGACATGATTAGCTAGATGAGTCAGTGCTAACATATGTGCAACAAATGTGACAACATCAGTTTTTGCTGCTAACAATTAATTAGACATATGGCGTTGAGCTCAAGGATAAAATTAAAACTAATTGAATAGACTTGAGACAAAATTAAAAACTTGCGTTAAAATTTAGATACCAAAATGATACTAACTGCCAATAATAGATAACTAGTTTGTTGTTTAATAAGGAGAAAGTACCATTTTAGTGGCCTGGAGGGCTTGAGTAAGGAAAGGGGCAACTCCAGTGCACTCAAAGGAATAATCCACACCCATTCCACCACTCAATTTCTTGACCAACTCTGAAGCTGTCTTATCAGATTCCCCTGAATTTATAAAATCTGTCATTCCAAAAGCTTCTCCTTTTCCTTTCTTCATTTCATTTTTGTCAATCCCAATTATCTTACTTGCCCCAACCATTTTGGCTCCATTTATAACCTACATTGCAACCACATAAATTGAGAGCAACCACACACACAAAATGTTACATGTCACGCAAATTAACGCAAAACAGAGTAAACGACAATGCAAAATTAAACAGAAAATACATAGAAATTTACGTAGTTCAATCAGTATGATCTACATTTACGGGTAGATAGAAAAATCTTTAATTTTCTAGCAAAAGTGTTTGAGTACAGTACATGGTAACTAAATACAAACACGTATATTATAAAAATATAACTACTCAGGCCAAGTTGCTCCATGGGTTTCCTCAGATCAAATACAAACATGTATATTTTTTTCCCCTTTAGGGTCGTGCTGTCAAAAAATTGGGTCAAGTCACCATATTCAAGTTTCTCAACATTACACAATGCGGAAAATTCTATTTTGGCCCTTACCAAGTAGATGCAACTCTAATTTAGTCCTCGACGTATTATTTCATTCACTTGATCTTGCAATCATCAAAATGTTTTGAATGTTGTTCGTTTTAGTTACTTTCCTTCAAAACTTAACACAGCCCAAATTTATCCATGTGGGCGTTATAAAATGAGTGGCAAATAATATCTAATTTAACAAATAATATATTTGGCGATAATTTTTTATTGAGTACATTATTGATTTGGTTCTTATAAATTGTAGTTGTTTCGATTTTATGTTTGAAAGATCAAACATCTAAATTTGATTCTTAAGAAATTATATTTTTTTTGATTTGGTCCTTCTATTTGTCAAAGTGACTCTTGATAACAAAAACTTTTGTATTTAGCAACAAAAAATGATCAATTTTAAACAAATGTAATTTTCTAGGGACTAATTTCTGACACTTGATTTTTCAAGGACTGAATTGAGAAAACTGTAATTTTTCAAGGAGTAAACAAGCAGTTTATTCATTTATTAATTAGAATAGATTGGAAGAGCAACATTGCAAGTATTTTAACAATTAAGACACTAAATATAGAAGAAAATCATCAACCAAAAATTAAATTGAAAATTTACTGACCATCTATTAGGGACTAAAGCAGAAGAATGTATACCCCTAATCCGACGGTGCCGAGACCAAAAACGGCAACAGACGATCCGGGTTGAACATTGGCTTCCTTCCAAGCAGCCCCAAAACCAGTGGAGAATCCACAAGAGAGGAAGCTAGCATGAGCCAAATCAATGGTTGGATCAACTTTGAGAAGGTAATTTGCTTCAGTCACCGTATACTCACACCATGTGGAGCAACTAAAGAGTTGGAATATTTTCTGGCCTCTTATGGACATTCTTGATGTGTTGTCAAGCATTAGGCCAGTATATGATGGAGGGCATTTCAAGCACATGTTGGTCTCACTTGAAATGCAATTCTCACATTCTTGGCATTCCCCAATGTATGTTGGAATCACAACATCCCCCACCCTTAAATTTGTCACATTCTCCCCAATGCTCTCAACTACACTGTAATATGTTGGGAGATAATTAATAAGAATATATATATATATGAGTATCTTTCTATTTTGACTTATATGCAAGGTTGTTAAAATCAGATCAGTCACTGAACCAGTAGAAACATTGGTTCAATGTTCTTTGTTCCGGTTGCAGTTGAACCATGATTTGGGTTCATTGTTTTAGAGTTTAGAGTTTAGGGTTAGGGTTCATTAGTCTGGCTGCAATTAAACTATGGTCTGACTTATTGTAGTTATATATATATATATATATATATATATATATATATATATATATATATATATATATATATATATATTAGTTTTATACATTAAAAATATCACATATTAAATTAGTAAGTCTTTTCATTTCAAAAATTTACAAAGGGTTTACACAATCTATTAAACAATTTTCTAAACACTTAAGAATAATACATATTATGAATAGTATATGAATATGGAACACAATTTAAAATCAGTTGCAAAATAATAAATCAATAATATCGATGCGTAGAATAATACATTAATCCTCATAAAATGTATAAAAATCTTACAATATATATATATATATATATATGAAAAAAAAATTAAAAATGGAAATAAAACTAAAAATGATTCAACCATTGAACTACTCAATTTTATTGGTTTTTCAGTTTTTGACCAATTCAACAAGTTTTTTTACTGACCAAATCACTAGATTAAACCAAATCAATTTTGTGATTGGTTCACTAGTCTTTTTGTCTGATTGGCATGTTTCATCCTATTTTCAAAACATTGATTTTTATCATCTGATCATGAATTTGAGTAAATTACAAAGTTAGTCTTTGAAAATTATAGTTCTATCAATTTAATCTTTGAAAGATTAAACATTTCATTGTAGTCCTTGAAATTGAACAATAATATTTGTCTTAACTTAATCCTTTTTGTTGTTAAATTATAAATCTATTGTTGCAAAATTTGAAATCTTTCGTTGACAATAGTCACTTTGACAATTAGAAAAATAAAATTGAAACAAACACAATATTTCAGAAGCTCATTTGTAACGCATGTTTTTTCAAAGGCTAAATTAAGAAAATATAACTTTTTGGGACCAAATCTGTAATTGGGAATATGAATGAAGCTTACCCAACTCCTTCATGTCCTAATACTCGTGGAAAAAGAGGCTGCACATAAAATCAAAATATTATTTAGGAAGTGTAATAACACAAAACTAGGTAGTGGTTTTACTTTTTGAGTATTTAATATGAGGTTTTTTAAGAGTAAATTATTACAAAATGAACATTTTTATTGTTGCTTAGCATTATTTGGTTGGATCTTTGAAAATTTTTTCCACAGGGCTGTGTTTGTTTTGAGGAAAAATAAATAAAATCACAAAATTTTCTTTTTGGAGATTAATACTTGGAAAAGTTTTTCAAAGATAAATTTTGTATGAAAATATGGAACCCGAGCACAGGTCATAGCGAGGGGCAAGTGGTGACTTTCCATTATGACTTTTAAAGAAAGCATTCACATGAAAATTTGAAGTAAAAATTGCCAAATGAATAATTTTCTATTATTTTTTCATACAAATTTATTAATATTTTTATAATTTTTATTTTAATATATAAATTTATTTAGTTATGCATAGAAATCAATATTTTTAATATTGAACCCGTTATTGAAATAAGGAAAAAAAATTTGCAATTCACTAATTCAATTAAAGTTGAAAAGCTATCATATCAATTAAGGTGTTTATCAGTTTTGATTGAATTAAATTGAACATTTTGGCCAAGCGATCCATCGATCAATTGAAATATTCAATCAAGCCACAACATGTTTTAGACAAAAAAAAAAGTTTTGAAAATTTTCTAAATTGAACATTAGTTTTTTTTAAAAAATTAAACATTTTCAATAGTAAAAATTACATTTTTGTCTAACATCATAATATTTCCATAGCATTAAAAAATATATTAACTATATATATATATATTATATATTAGATCGAATTATTAGACCTAACTAGATTTGAACAGTCCGGTGATAGTGTGTCTGTGTGTAGTACTGTAAGGAAAGAAAAGACAAAAAAATGATAAAGGTGAAGCAGAGAGAGAATCTCACAACAGAAAGTCCTCTCGCCATGGAGAGATCAGTGTGGCAAACACTCGCACACAGCATCTTCACACGAACTTCCGTTGCCTTTGGAGGCTCAACTTCTATGTCTTCCACCCTCACATCGTCTTCTCCTCCTCCCCACCATACTGCACCTGCGTCTCCATTGACATCTCTTTCAATCCCAACCATTTATTATATAGTTCAGTTCGCAATGTCACGGCAATGTACAGTTCACAACACATACCTTTGCATGTTATGACTTGTGCTGTTGTAGCTGTTGACATCCTCACTCTCACACTCAACCACTCACACAAATTAACTGACAGATCCAAATGAAGCTAATAGCTTTGGAGGCGCAGAATGCCTGAAAGAGAAGGTTCTGTAAATAGAAAGAGGAGGTTTTGTGAGAGTGTATAAATATAGATATTATCTTCTCTTCGAACTTGTCTACCCCTCTTTCCTTGGTTATTTACAAACAGGCCATTACTCATCCTTGTCTCTGGGCTCTGGACCTCTTTTTGTGTCATTTGGTTTAAGAATATTAGAAAATTTTTAATAAGCGAGAAGTTGTTTAGTAATAATAATAATAATAATAATAACAATAGTGATAATCCAGTTTAACCAAATAACTAGTTAAATAAATAGATGAAAATAAAATAAATAAATAAATAATAAATATACATAATAAAATAAATAGTTTGGGATGAAAGATTTTGATCTTAAAACACACAAACAAGAGCTATTAAATTGGAAATACTTGTACTCGTAATGTTAAAACAAGAAAAATAAATATTAAAATGTACATGATAATAGAACTTCTTCCTCCTGATTCCTTCCGTTCTCCAGTACCCGTGACGAACAGGGCACGAGGAAGCGAAAAACAGAGTAACCATGCGATGCCACCCAAGCTGTCAACTGCCGACCGTTCTTGGAAAAAGATATGGTATAAGTGTATGTTTAGAAATTTGTTGGGTATATTTAAGTTTGAGTACAAAATTAATTTTACATGAACATAATTTGTGTTGTAACTGTTATTAAAAATTGATTTTAAAAAATAAATTTTATTTGGATATTAGTTAGAAGGAATATTTTTGAATGTGTAATTATCAAAAAGAGTATAAATACTATATTGTTGTATTTTATTTATTTTTATTTAATTTTTTAATTATTAGTACTAATATTTGATTAAAAATATTCATTTATGAATAGATAATTTTAAAAAAATTGAGTCAATATATAAATAAAATAAATCAATTACATTTTTTGGTAAAAATTCATTGAACTAATTAATATTAAGAATATTTTTTAACGATCAATTCCATCAACTCAGCCTCCACGTGTCTATCATCAATAACCTCATCAGTAACACAACTCTAATCACTTATAGTCACACTCTCACATGTCACAACCCTCTTCACTCACTCAACCCACACTCACAGTAAAAAAGAGGAAAACAGAGGCAAATAAGAACACTGACACTTGATGGGCAAGTTATTGAAGGGCGATGGTTCTCTCTCTCTCTCTCTCTCTCTCTCTCTCTCTCTCTCTCTCTCTCTCTCTCTCTCTCTCTCTCTCTCTCTCTCTCTCTCTCTCTCTCTCTCTCTCTCTCTCTCTCTCTCTTTATTTTGATGTCCCTGTGGGTAAATTTGAAAAAGTTTTTGGAAAATCAATTTTCAGAAGAAGCTGAAAAATTTCCCTTTGCATCAAAATTGATTCTCAAAATCAAAGTGAACGCCAAACCAAACAAACTAAGCGTACTAAAGAATCGATTTTCTAGCCATAAACGAGTGTTGACGGCATCCCATCGCTAAACCAAACATAGCCTATGTTAGACTTTCAAAATTAAAAACTAATTATATTAGGAATCATGATCAAAATTTAATTTTTTAGAATAAACTTTTAAAAAACCTTTAAATTTGATAATCTGTGTTTAGAGTTGAACCTAGCATTGTCAAACAAGTTAGCATGTGATAAACATGTTCTTTATTATTATTATTATTGAAGACTAAGACCGCTCACCATGGCTCACCCTCACTCTTTTTTTTATTTAAAAAATTTTATTTAATTAATATAATTTTAATTTTTTAGTAAAAATTTAATAATTGTTTATTAAAATACAATTTATACATGTAAAACATTATTTCTTTAATATTTTTAAATAATCAACAGCTTTAATTTTTCATATTTTCTTTTTAAATTAACTATATTATATTTAAATTTGAAAATTCTATATTTATTTTTAAAAAATTACAAAACTTTTCATATTCAAATTTACTATATTTATTGAATATAATGTTATAAAATATAAAAAATGATAAAGTGAGATTATTTATACTAAATAATACAATTTTTGTTTTAAAAAAATGATCAGCCCACTGGCCTCTCGAGCTAAGCGGGCCGAATTTCCTAAACCAAGGACTGCCCATTCACTGGTGGTCCTAAGCTGGTTCACAGGCCACAAGCCAAAATAACATCTCTAATTGATTTGCATTCAGAAAGTGTTAGGCACCCTATAGGTTTTATTTAGAAAATGTGCAATTATTTTAGATTCACTTTAAATTACCCTTATCAATCACACGAAAGCGAGAAAAAACGTAAAATCAAATAGAGATATGTATGAGGGAGGACTTGGCTAGACATAGCCTATGGCCTACGTATCCAACAATTGATATCAAAGTCCACGTAGTTCATCTAGAAAGTCAATGACGTATTGATATTTGAAATAAAGAAATATCTATGAGATTTTGGAACAGTAATGTTATATATCCAAAGTGGTTCTAATTTTTACAGGCTCAGTGAGATTATCTTTGAAAAGAATCATTATTTATTTATTTTTTTAGAAATTATTTCAAAAGAAAGAAATACTTTTTTGAAGACTTTTCTTTACCGACATTGTTATACAATTATACAGTAAGTACTATCTAATTGTCAAAGAAATTTGAACTCCATGAGTTTATTTTATTTAAAAATTGTTTTGAAAGAAAGAGATATTTTGGGAGTCTTTTCTCCACTAGCGTGGTTATATAATCGCACAATAAGTACTATGTCTAAGATAACGGAAGATCCATCCTAATTGAGTTAGCTTCCTTTCTCCTTAAAATTACTTCATTTTTAAATTTATTTTTTCTATAGCATTGATTAACAGTCATTTCATAGAATAAAAAAATTTACCCAAAAATAAGGACTAATGCAATACTCCAAAAGATTCTGTGGTTTCCTAACTCATCATTGGCTGGAAGACTTGTACTTACTTTAAGTGTGTTATGTATGAGTCACAAGAAATTTCATTTATTTATTTATGAATACAGGTTACCAGATATTCACAACAACATAAAATCAACAAAATAACAATACAACAAAATAGGAAAATTAAAAAAAGGATAAAGTAATGATTGATTCGTTGTCCAAGCAAATCCAATCTTTGATAATGTAAGAGAATGAGTTTAATAATGATTGCAATTAGGCTAATTTAGAATTTATATTGCTCCTTGAGTTTTCCTATATTTGTCTTGTTTGGAGCTTTGCCTAGTCAACTTTAATATCGGTGGTCACTTGAAGTTTTGTAGTCTTCTTTTTCTCTACTCTAGTTTTTGGTAGGTGGTTGTTACTAAATTTTCCCCACACACACACACACACACACACACACACACAGAGAGAGAGAGAGAGAGAGAGAGAGAGAGAGAGAGAGAGAGAGAGAGAGAGAGAGAGAGAGAGAGAGAGAGAGAGAGAGAGAGAGAGAGAGAGAGAGAGAGAGAGAGAGAGAGAGAGAGAGAGAGAGAGAGAGAGAGAGAGAGAGAGAGAGAGAGAGAGAGAGAGAGAGAGAGAGAGAGAGAGAGAGAGAGAGAGAGAGAGAGAGAGAGAGAGAGAGAGAGAGAGAGAGAGAGAGAGAGAGAGAGAGTAGTGTTTTTTTAAATAATTATTAAGGGTATTTTTGTAATTTTATGTTATGGGTCCACGTGACAAATAATGTGGCGGGTGATATGTATCACATAGATTGTTCAGTCAACATTTTCCTTAGCATCTTTGATGGCATTAAAAAAAGAGTATATTTGAAAAATAAAAAAGACATGTGGATATATTTGACAAAAAAAATATTATGAAAATATGTAAAATTCAGTATAAACGTTAGGAAAATAAAGTATATTTTTAATTTCAACAAATGATAAATCCACCCTTTTTTTTTTCCTTGAATGCCCCTTCACAAATCTTATTGTTTACATAGAGGGTACAAATAATGTGCTAGATTATGATATCCTAATGACAACTTTAACACAATCTGGTTGTTTGAATAGCTCAAATGTTTTGTGTATTTCTATTAATGAGACCTCATGGGTAAGAAGTTCATCAAGAGGGAATTCCTGTAAAGAGGAAAATTGGTCATTATATTAATAAGGGAACTTGATCATCACTATATATATAAAGGATAAATTGGGTTAAATTTATACAAATATGAGAAAATAGCACATTTACACTCCTCAATATTGATTATACAAAGTAGACTTTGAGTAAATTAGTGATTTCAACTTTGAAAGATTATAATTGATTTAACATGATCCTTGAAAGATCAAACATTTTCATATAATCTTTAAGAAATTATACTTAAGTTTATACCTCGAGATATTTTGTTAACAATAAATTTGACATTCAGTAATAGTACGTTTAGAGATTTGACAATGACAAAAACTAAATTGAGATAATTACAACATTTTAAGCATTAAAATTGAGACAAGTAATCATTCAAATAGCAAACTAAAATTAATATAATCTTTCAATGAGTAAATCAATAATTTACTTTAAATTTTATTGATCAAACTTTTAAATTACAGGTAATTTATCATGTGAATCTTATATAATAAATTTTAGAAAAAAAACCACATAACAATCGATATGTAATCAAGTAATTAATGTTTCTTAATATCTGAAAATACGTCATATATTATCTTTTTTAATATATTGATAGAGTACCGAAAAAGAAAAATATAAGGTTTGATGTAAAATTTTGTAATATATTCATGACTAAAAATTCTAATCTAGCAGTGAGATTTGCAACAAAAAAAATTCAATAAAAATTATTTGATACTCTAAGATTCATTCTAATTTCATTGACCCTTAGTTTATAAGTGTATAAAGGAAAAAAAAAAGAAATAAATTTAAGGGTAACTATTTATATCTTTGTTATTATGTTTTTAACCAGAACACAAAAAGTGTATGGTTTCTAAAATTCAACATTTTATGATTGGTTTTTTTAAAAAAAAATATTTATTTATATTTTTATTTTTAGTGAAAAACTTGATAATAATGATATAAAGAAGTGTACTTAAATCTTGTAAAAAGAAAAACAAAAACTATATATAGTACCTATAATTAGTTTTTGAAACATTACTAACCTTTTTGAGGCACTTGTCAACTATGATAGGTAGATCAGATTTCACTTTTAGTCCTCCAAAAAGGGAACCCTTCAGAGTTCTCCCAAACAAAAGGCTAGGAAAGTTGATCTTCACAAATTCTTCAGACATTGAACCGATTGCTATTGTCTTTCCTTTTCCCTATTCAAACACAGTACACAGCCTTCAGAATTAATACATATCTAATCAGAAGAAGAATATTGTTTATATGGTTAAATTAACAATTTAGTCCTTGAATTTATATATTGGTATATTCAATTGACTTTATACTGTTGACTTGCATTATAAAAGAACCCTCCTTGATTTAGAAGGATGTGAAACTCTTGGCAAAAAAAAATTTAAGGCTAAAATGTAAAGTTTCTTCAACTAAATTAAAGGGTTGTGCAATTCATTCCATGAACTTTTAAAATGGGTAACTGACTAACTAAACTTTTAATTTTGTGCAACAATTTCCTGTTCTCTTTTCATCCAAAGCTCTTACACTATTTGTGCATGTAAGCTAAGAAATGTCAAATCAGTAGAAACTAAAATGTATATATAACCTATCAATTGCAGAGACTTTTTGTTTAAAAAAAAAAAAAGAGAGAGCCATTGTTTTCTCACTTAATTGGATAATAAGTCATATATAGTTTTTGTTGATTTTGCCTCGGTGATGTTGTGAGTTATATATTATTATTAAGGACTAACTTCCACATTTGAAAAAAAAAGTTCAAAAAATAAATTATATAAAATCAAACAATAAAAGAAAAAGGACCATTTTTCCGTCTCTAAAATTTAACCAAAAAATTTAATTTCGTTTTAAAAACTTTGTTTTTGTATAAACTTTATCCCAAATATTTTTAATTAATTTTAATTTTATCCTTAAATTTAACACTGTCTAAATTGAAAAGGACGAGTGGTAATGTAATCATTTTTATTAAACACATTAGCGTTAACTTGTCCAATTAAACACGTCTACCTCAAATATATATTTAAAATAACAAAATTGCCCATGCTTCTTTCTTTTTCAATTGTTCACACCACTTTCACTTGAAGAGCAATTTTGTTATTTCAAGTATATATCTAACACAGACATGATTAGCTAGACGAGTCAATGCTAACATATGTGCAACAAATGTGACAACATCAGCATTTGCTGCTAACAATTAATTAGACGTATGAAGTTGAATTCAAGGATAAAATTAAAATTAATTGAATAGACGTGAGATAAAATTAAAATTTGGATCAAAATTTAGACTAAAAAATAATACAACTGCCAATTATAGATAACTATAGTTTGTTGTTTAATAATGAGAAAGTACCATTTTAGTGGCCTGAAGTGCTTGAGTAAGGAAAGGGGCAACTCCAGTGCACTCAAAGGAATAATCCACACCCATTCCACCACTCAATTCCTTGACCAACTCTGAAGCTGGCTTCTCAGATTCCCCTGAATTTATAAAATCTGTCATTCCAAAAGCTTCTCCTTTTCCTTTCTTCATTTCATTTTTGTCAATCCCAATTATCTTACTTGCCCCAACCATTTTGGCTCCACTTATAACCTGCATTGCAGCCACATAAATTGAGAGCAAACACACACACACAATGTTACACAATGGGGAAAAATCTATTTTGGTCCCTACCAAGTAGATGGACTTTTAATTTAGTCCTCGACATATTATTTCATTCACTTAATTAGAATAGATTGGAAGAGCAACATTGCAAGTATTTTAACAATTAAGAGACTAAATTGAAAAGAAATTATCAACAGAAATTTAAATTGAAAATTCACTGACCATCTATCAGGGACTAAAGCAGAAGAATGCATACCCCTAATCCGACGGTGCCGAGACCAAAAACGGAGACAGATGATCCAGGTTGAACCTTGGCTTCCTTCCAAGCAGCCCCAAATCCAGTGGAGAATCCACAAGAGATGAAGCTAGCATGAGCCAAATCAATGGTTGGATCAACTTTGACAAGGTAATTTGCTTCAGTCACCATATACTCACACCATGTGGAGCAACTAAAGAGTTGGAATATTTTCTGGCCTCTTATGGACATTCTTGATGTGTTATCAAGCATTAGGCCATTATATGTTAGAGGGTAATTCAAGCACATGTTGGTCTCACTTGAAATGCAGTTCTCACATTCTTGGCATTCCCCAATGTATGTTGGAATCACAACATCCCCCACTCTTAAATTTGTCACTTTCTCCCCAATGCTCTCAACTACACTGCAATATGTTGGGAGATAATTAATAAGAATATATATGAGTATCTTTTTATTCTGACTTGAGCAAAGTTGTTAAAATCAGATCAGTCACTGAATCAGTGGAAGCATTGGTTCAAAATTTATTGTTTTGACTGCAATTGAACTATGGTTTAGGGTTTAGGATTCATTGGTCCAACTACAGTTGACCTATAGTTTGACTTATTGTAATTAAATATATATATATATACATATATATATATATATACATATTTAGTTTTATACATTACAAATATAATATAATAAATTAATAAGTCTTTTCATGCTTAATCTACTATTGCTAAATTTGAAATCTTTCATTGATAAAAGTCATTTTGACAATTAAAAAAATTAAATTGAAATAAACACAATCTTTCAAAAATTCAATTGTAACGCTTGCTCTTTTAAAGACTAATTTAAGAAAATATAACTTTTTGGGACCAAATCTGTAATTGAGAATATGAATGAAGCTTACCCAACTCCTTCATGTCCTAATACTCGAGGAAAAAGAGGCTGCACATAAAATCAAAATATTATTTAGGAAGTGTAATAACAGAAAACTAGGTACGGGTTTTACTTTTTGAGTATTTACTGTGAGGTTTTTTAAAAGTAAATTATTACAAAATGAATATTTTCATTGTAGCTTAGCATTATTTGGATCGGATGCTTCTTGTGCCCATCCAATAACCGATCCAGTTAAACTAGTTTTGTCAAAATTTTATTCAACCAATCCAATTACTTAGTCAATTCTAGTCAAATTAGATTGAATTATTAGACCTAATTAGATTTGAACTGTCCGGTGATAGTGTGTTTGTCTGTAGTTTTGTAAGAAAAGAAAAGACAAAAAATGATAATGGTGAAGGAGAGAGAGAATCTCACAACAAGAAGTCCTCTGGCGTTGGAGAGATCGGTGTGGCACACACTCGCACACAGCATCTTCACACGAACTTCAGTTGCCTTTGGAGGCTCAACTTCTATGTCTTCCACGCTCACATCCTCTTCTCCTCCTCCCCACCACACTGCACCTGCGTCTCAATTCACATCTCATTCAATCCCAAACATATATATATATATATATATATATGATATGCATAAAATCAATTATTATGAATGAACATGCCAATATTAGCTGGTTAACTGTTTCAATCTTGAAAAGATTCAGGGAGGTTTCTATTATCTGAGTTCAATAAACGCGAAAGTGAAGAGGAAAATATTATGGCAACTACAAAATCTCAATACGTACCTTTACACGTTATAACTTGTGTTGTAGCTGTTGACATCCTCACTCTCACACTCACTCACTCTCAAATTACAAACAGATCCAACGAAGCTAATAGCTATGGAGGTGGAGAATGCCAGAAAGAGAAGGTTCCGTGTATTAGTGTATATACAATGTATTATCTTATCCTCGAACTTGTTTATCCCTCTTCCCTTGGTTATTTATAAACCAGCCATTACTCATCCTTATCCAATGTTGTATCACCGGGCCCCGCGGCTGGCCCGATTCGAGTCGAATGATTGAATTCGACTGCACGCGGCTCGGTCAAGATTCAGGTGACCTGCAATTCGGATTTTTTTTTTTTTTAAGCAGCACTTTTTTAATTTACTTTACCAATAGAAATAATATTATTAAGAAAATATTAACATTTTAATTGCTTTATAAATTATTATAAATGTTTAAGACTTTTAATGTATGAATTATTATATTTGAATGATTTTATTTATTACTTTATGAATTATTATGAATATTTATGACTTTTTGTTTGAACTATTATAAATGTTTATAAATTATTATAGATGTTTATAACTTTGAATTGTGAAAATTGTATGTAAATTATTTATTTTACTTATTTTTAAATTTATTTATAAAGATATATGTATATATATATATATATAATTTTAATTTTTTTAATGTATTTACTCTGGTTAACAATTGACCCAAAGACCCGGTGGTTGAATCAGTGACCCGATGACCTGAATGTTTGTCCGGGTCAATGGTCAGGCCAGTTATGACAACATTGTCTTTATCTCTGGACCTCTTTTTGTCTCATTCGGTTTGATGGATTCATAAATCAAGATCTTTAGTTGTTGAAGATCAACGGTCATTATTTTTTTATTTTTCAAAAATTCTATTTTTTTTATTTTTTAAAATCAAAGTTTGTAATATTCTGAAAAGTTTCTTATTTTTCTGAAATAATAAAGGAAATAAATTTTACAATAAATTAATTTTTAAGAATATTAGAAAATTTTTAATACGTGAAGAGTTGTTAAATAATAATAATAATAATAATAATAATAATAATAATAATAATCTAGTTGAACCAAATGACTATTTAAAAAATAGATAAAAATTCAATAAATAAATAAAAATTAGTAATATATATACATAATAAAATAAATAGCTTCGGATGAAAGATTTTGATCATAAAACAGACAAACTAGAGCTATTAAATTTGACATGCTTGTACTCGTAATGTTAAAACAAGAAAAATATATATTAAAATGTACATGATAATGATAATAGAGCTTCTTCTTCCTGATTCCTTCCCTTCTCCGGTTTGCGTGGATAACAGGGCACGAGGAACCGAAAAACAGAGTAACCATGCTATGACACCTGAGATGTGACCTGCCCACGGTTTTTGAAAAAAGATATAGTGTAAAGTTTTTATATATATATATATATATATATAAAGAATAGTATAAAATTAAACTTTTAAAATTAAAAATTAATTTTATTAAAAGTCATTATCAAAATTTAATTTTTTAAAATAAACTCTAAAAAAGATTTTAAAATTGACCGTCAGTTAAACTTACTATTATTAAATAGGTTGATTCGTCACAAATCAAAGATAAATGAATCTCTTTATTAAAGACAAAGACCTTTCACTATGGCCAGCATGTCACTTTTTTAAAATTATATTTAAATAATATAATTTTAGTTTTTTAGTAAAAAATTCAATAATTATTTGTTAAAATATAATTTATACATGTAAAACATTACTTCTTTAATATTTTTAAATAATCAACAACTTTAATTTTTTTATATATTTTTTTAAATTAACTATATTATATTTAAATTTAAAATTTCTTTTTTATTTTTAAAAATTTACAAAAGTTTTCATATTTAAATTTATTACATTTATTGAATATAATGTTATAAAATACAAAAATGTGATAAAATAAGTTATTTATACTAAATAATATAATTTTTATTTTAATAAAAAAGGGTAAGCTCGCTAGCCTTGTGGGCTAAACGGGCTTAATTTATTAAACCCAAGATCACCCATTTACAGGTGGTCCCAAGCTGGCCTGCAAGCCACGAGCCAAAATGATATCTCTAGTTGAACCGCATATTGAAAGTGTTAGACACCATATAGGTCTTATTTAGAAAGTGTGCAATTATTTTAGATTCGCTTTAAATTACCCTTATCAATCATACGAAAGCGAGAACAAAATGAAAAAACAAATAGAGATATGTACAATGCTAGAATTGGCTAGACATAACCTAGGGCATACATACCCAACAGTTGAGATCAAAGGCCACATAATTCGTCGAGAAAGTTAGTGACGTGTTGATGATTGAAATAAAGATATATCTTTGAGATGCTGTTTGAAATAAAGAAATATCTTTGAAATTTTGGGACAATAATATTATCCAAAGTGGTTCTCATTTTCAAAGACTCGATAAGATTATATTTGAAAAGAATCATTTTTTATTTATTTTTTTAAATTATTTCAAAAGAAATAAATACTTTTCGGAAGACTTTTTTTTACCAGTATTGTTATATAATGACACAGTAAGTAGTTTGTCTAATTTTCAAAGAAATTTGAACTCAATGAATTTATTTAAATTTTTTTTATTTTTTAAAAATTGTTTTGAAAGAAAGAAATATTTTTTGAGAGATTTTTTTTCACTAGCATCGTTATACCATCGCACAATAAGTACTCTGTCTAAGATAAAAGAAGATCTACCCTAATGGAGTCAGCTTCCTTTCTTCTTAAAATTATTTAATTTTCAAATTTATTTTAGAATAAAAAAATTGCCTAGAGATCAGGACTAATGCAAATACTCCAAGAGATTCAGTAATTTCGCAACTCATCAATGGCTCAAAGACTTGTACTTACTTTGGAGTGTGTTATGTACAAGTATTAAAGAACCGGACCAGTGACCAGAGGGGGTGCAGTCCAGTTATGTATTTGGATTGGAAAAAAGTAAAACCAGTACGGAACCGATTAAACCGACTGATATTTTGAGTCAATAAGTTCAATTGATTTAAAAACAAAAAAATAGAACATCGTCATTGTTGGAAGGAGGAGGGGGAGGAGAAGAAGACAGTCATTTCCATGGATGCCGGTGAAGATAGTGAGAGAAATAATAAGAGAAGAAAACTCTAATCTACTGCCTAGGGAGATCTGAGAGGGAGATGATAAACGGAGACTTGAGGGAGACGACGACAAATCGCAAACGAAGAAGATGAAACCTAGGGAAGGGAAGAAGATTAGATAAGGAAGTCAGTCAGTTACGGTTTGGTGCAGAGATAAAAGCAAAACGTGTGATCTAAGTATATCTAGCTAGCACCTTCATGAGTCATGTGTTTTAAAATTTTTTAATATAAATATATAAGATTAACATATATATATATATATATATATATATATATATATATATATATATATATATATATTTAACTATATATATTATTTTTTTAATATTTTTTAAGTATCACTGGTTCGATCATAGTCTAAACATTGAACTTTAAACTAATACCTCCACTAATTTAGCGACTAGTTCGATTTTTAAAATATTAATTATTGTGAGTCACAAGAAATTTCATTTATTTGATCACCAGATGTTCACAACAACATAAAATCAAAAAAATAATAATACCACAAAATAGAAAAGTTAAAAAAGGATAAAGAACAAAAATTAAAGCAAAGTAACTACTCAGAACACATGTAAGCACAACAGTGGACTACTATAATACCATCCATTTCTTTTCAGGCGGTTAAGAAGTTTCAGAACATTATCCAAGACCAAAACCAAGATCAAGATTCACATTTTCAATTTTATGATATGGTAAACACAAAAGTAAACAAATAGAATACTTGATTTAGCGTCAATGTCTTTTTAGGTAGCCAGAAATTTTCGGAACATCAACCAGAAGTCAAAGCCCCCTTAAATCGAAGATTTATATTCTCAAACTTATAATACACCATAAGAACAAAAGGGAGCCATTGCTTGTTTGGAGATTTATCTTAAAATTCCCAAATACCATTGTACAGAATGACGAGCAAATCACTATCAACTATAAATTAAAAAATTATGTGAACCCCTCAAATTCCAAAATGTGATTATTTAGAACAGAAAACTAGCCCTAAAAATATGTATTTTGGAATCAAACAATCTTCATAGTGTAATTATAATATAAACAAAATAAGCTTCAAAATATGACTAGGGATTCAACAATAGCAGAGGCATAACGTACAGAGATGGAGGATGTGCCCTTGGTCTCTGATTTTTCCCCTCCTCATGCGTCTTGCTCTGTTTTTGGTCATTGTTCTATTGCTCTCTATCTGCATTTTCTATTTCTCTGTCAGGGTTCTGTCTTTGTATTCTCCTTGGTCGGTGTGCTTCTCTATGTTTTTTTTAAGACAAATGGAACTCATTTCCATTAAAGACATTAAGCCATAAATACATAAGATTTAACAAGACCTAAAGATAAATTATTACAGTGCAAGCTTGAACTTATAGGATGAAATATACATAATTCAGGGCAATACCCTAAAACCAGTACCTAAATCTAAGCAACAAAACTAAAAAAACTAAAAAATAGGGGCAACACACCCCATCTCAACACTCTTATCTCAGGAGAGAACACAAAGCAGGTCTTCTAGCAAATTTTGTTTTAACTAAACAATGCCCAGAAAGATAAGCAAGGCCAGAGTTAGAACATCGAAAAAGACGAGGTAATGCGAGGCTGTGAGGCTACAGGATTCTCAAATCAAATCAGGACCACAACAAGTTCATCACAATGAGTCTCTTGTCGAAACCAAAGACAAGACAAAGCTTCCCTCTCTGCTTCAAATATTAATACAAAAAGAATACAAGCGTTAAAGCCTTTGCCTTGATTGCTTCTAAAGGATACTAATACAGGGAGAGGGAGAGCTTTTCATAGAGTAGGGAGATATGTAGGTTGTTGCTCGTGGGCGCCTTGCTGAGGAACATAAGGCATTGTGTAAGAACCATCCTCATGCCCATTCCTGCCCACATAGCCTATGTCTTCCAGATCTACAAGATCACGATCTCTTCTAAGGACACCTGCAAAGAAAGATCAGAATCTAGATCATCAAAAAAATCATCTTACAAGAAAGAGGGGAAAACTTCTACTAAAAAAAAAAGAGGAAATACTCCCACAGAGGATAGGTGAGAAAAAAAAAAGCAAAAAGAAGAGAAGAAAGAGGAAATACTCATGTTTCTATGTTGTCCTCTTCATTACCCCTTTTTAACAATGTTAATGGGCATACTACCCCTTGAATATGCTACTGGTTTCAGATCTGGCCCTGGTTTTCCCATATGTTTTGTTTGGTTAGGCTTCACTCTATAGCCAATTCCCCTTGAATAGGAACTCCTCCTCCTTGGACCTTATAGTTTTTTTCTCTTTATTCTTTGCAAACTCATATACCTCCTCCAAGGTTTGAGCACTATGCCTTATTTTTTCTTCCAAAACATTGATAAAACTATGCAAAAAATGGGATTCAGTTAGCATGGGGTTAAATTCAAGCATGCTAGCCCGTAATTCTCAAAAGTATCAATATAGAAGGTTGGGGACCTTTTTTATCTAAGTTTATTGAAGACCTAATAATGTGACCCAACTCTTACTTGTCAAATTTGGTTAATATAGCCCTAGATAATTCTTCCCAAGTAACATAAGGCTTCCCCACCATGTAGTTATTAAACTAATGCTCTACCATTTCATCAAAATAGAGAGTTGTTACCTGTACTTGGTCTCTGTTCAGAGTGTTGTAAGAGTGAAAACATTGGTTGCATTTTCTTACCCAAAATCTAGTGTTCATCCCATTAAACATTGTCAATTCGATCTTTGGTTTAGGCTGGAAATGATAAGACTTGCCCGTCTCATTTTTCGTATGCGGGCTACTAGTTGATGGCACAGTGTGTACTAGCTGGCACATTGGAATGCCCAATGATGGTAACTCAAGCTATGCAACGCATAATATACCACGTTCTTCTATTGATGAAAGTGAGCCTGCTCCACCTAATACGCTGACTTCTATCACCTTAGTTCCTAGCTGTTGAAAGATTGCAAGCAGCTGATCCATTTTACTACTGTGGGTATAATGGGCATCTTTCACTCGTTGTTGAATGCCACAAATTTGCTGGTTGAATGCCTCTGACAATTGTTGAATCCTAGCCTCTATCTTGCTTTCAAGGTCAATTGGTTCCTTCCCTTTGTTAGGTGATTTTTCGGCCATCTCTTTGCCAGCTTGATGCCCTTGAAAATGCTCTGATACCAATTCTGTTATAGCCCAATAAAATTTTTTAGGATTAGGTTTGGCCCAATTTAAAAGGTTGATCCACTACATGGCAATTTCTATAGTTAGTAAATTCAAAAAGGGTAAGAAAGTAACTTCCTTGAATTAAATAAGGGCAATCTAGTCTTTCTCTCTTGGGTGGCAAATGGTCGAAGGGTAAATCTATCCTTCTTGCATGACGAGTGGCTCAAATCAACTCTTATAGGGGTAATTACGTAATTATCCCTCTTAACCTCTTTAGTTCCCTCGAACGGCTTAAGATCTACGACTAACATGTGTTTATTGAAGGGAACGCTTGTAATTTCTCGCTTGAGTATCTAAGCATCCTTTTTGTTGTGTTGTTCATAGCCTCCTTCAATTCTTTCTTTCTTCACCTTCTTTCTTTCTCGGTTGAGGGTAGAGCTCTATTAGGGTTCCACCCTTTCTGCACTTCTCTTTGAGTTCCACTGATTAAGTCCCTTGTTTCACTGATAAGCTGACGTCAGTAACCTTTTCAAGCACTTTCACCATTCTTTTACCTAAGTTTTGTTGTTAGTTCGAGACAATGAAGGAGTTGAAGAGTCAAGAAGACTCAAGAAAAAGGATATGATATGTGGGTTGGGCTTGTACTATACTGATTGTCATGCATGAATGGGTTGGGTTGGTACTATGTTGATGTTATGCACAAATGGTTGTGAAAGGGTATAACTGTTAGACTCTGGAATAGGCTTGAGCTGTGTTGATCCTTGTGGGCCATCAACAATGAAGAGCCATGTGGAAATAAAATAAAAATAAAATATTGATGATGTTTTTTTATAATGACTGAGGCACATGATGTGTGGCTTATATCAATTTTGATAAGGGTAATTATGTAATTGTCCTTCTAAACCTTCTTAATTCCCTCGAATGGCTTGCCAACCTCTGTCATAGCTCCACCAACTTGGGAAAGCAAAGAGAAGAATGAGTGTCTATGTTGTTTCGAGAGAAGAAGAAGAAGAAAAACAAAGAAAGAAAGGAGATACGAAGAAGAAATCATAATTGACAAAAAGTATAGGAATACATGCATTGGGAAGCAAAGAGAAGTAATTAAATTTGAGCAGGGAAAAGCTAGTGGAAAGCATAATAATATGCATTGGGGAGTGTGAGTATTGAAAATAATTATTTAATATATATATATATATATAATTTATATAAAAAAATTGACATTTTATATTAAAAAATTATTGTTTTAAAGAAAAGTAATTTTTTAAGAAATTATTTAAAAGATTATTGTTTTAAAAAATTTGTATAATAGTATTTTCTCAAAAGAAAATAAAGAAGAGTAATTCTTATTTTATTAATATAAAATTTAAATACATATATTTAATTAGTACAGGTTCGATCGCGATTCAACCATTGAATCTTGAATCGATGCCTTCACTGGTTCAATGACCAATCCTGTTTTTAAAAATATTGTTTCTTTATTCATCTTCTTTCTAACTCTGCCTATATATTATACCCGGTCCCAAGCTTGGATAAAAGAGGAGGGTTGTGTTAGGCCATCGATAGCCAATGTAAAACTTTGTTGAATCTCTCATGAACATGGATCAACGACAATATTATGCTAATGCTAGGACGTTGCTCAGAAGCAACGTACTGTATGGCTCGAGTACAGTGACAAGTGAACTAGAGCCGCTGCATCAGCACCCAGATATAATGTTAAATGTGCAAGGGTCCATTAATACTAGGCCGTTTCCCGGAAGCAATGCATTGTATGGCTCGAGTGCAGTGTCAAATGAGCTAGAGTCACTGCATCGTCGATCAAATGTAGTGTCACAAGAGCATATTCCTGAAAGGTTGAGGGTAAAGAAGTTAGTCCAGGGGAGCAAAATCAGGATTGGTACATGGAATATTGGGACCATAATAAGGAAATCTATGGAGGTTGTGGACACTATGAAGAGGAGGAAAATTAATATCTTGTACCTTCAAGAGACTAAATGGGTTGGAAAAAAGGCTAAGAAGTTTGACTGTTCAGGCTTCAAGTTCAGGTACACGGGAAAAGTAAGGACAAAGAATGGTGTAGGTATTATGGTTGACAAAGAATAGAAGCCGAGTGTGATGAAGGTAAAAAGGATTGGGGATAGGATTCTATGCTTAAGAATGATTGTTGTAAGAGATACTATCCATATCATAAGTGCCTATGTACCCCAAGTAGGGATGAATGCATATCTTAAGGAAAAGTTTTGGGAAGATTTGGAGGGATTGGTCAGAAGTATACCTATAAAAGAGAAGATTTTCATCGGGGGGACCTTAATGGCCACGTTGGAAAAGAAGCAGGACAATATGAGAGGGTTCCTGGTGGCTTTGGTTTTAGGGAGCTTAACGAGGAAGAACAGTTTATACTTGATTTCTCAATGGCTTATAATTTCAAGGTTGTCAACACCTGCTTCAAGAAGCGAGAGGAACATTTAATCACATACAAGAGTGGAGCTTCAAGGTCACAGATTGCTTCTTTTTGGTAAGGAATCCAAATAAAAAAATTTGTCTAAATTGTAAAGTTATTCCTGGGGAACCCGTGGCAACTCAACATAGGGTTTTGGTCCTTGATGTGATTATTAAGGGTCAGAAACAAAAGCATCGACAGGTGATGAACCCTAGGATCAAGTGGTGGCAGCTAAATAGGGAGAATCAATAGACTTTCAAGAGAAGACTGTTGGAGGAAAGGTCTTAGGAGTTACGAGAAAATGCTAACATCATGTGGGAGAAGATGGCCAAGAAGGTTAGAAAGGTAGCTAAAGCACTTTTAAGATAATCAAAAGGTTTTAGACAAGGAGAAAAGGAATCTTAGTGGTGGAATGAGACCGTTCAAGAGAAGATCAAATTTTAAAAAAGAATGCTTTAAAGCTATCCATCTGTGCAATAACTCGAAAAATTGAGAAATGTATCGAAAGGCTAATAAGGAGACTAAAAAAGCAGTAAGTAAAGCATGATCTAAAGCGTTTGAAGAGTTTTACAAGGACTTATTAATGAAAAGGGAGAACAAAAGATTTACAAGATTGCGAAGACTAGAGAAAGGAAATCTAGAGATTTGGATCAAGTAAGATGTATTAAGGATGAAGAAGGAAAAATTTTAGTTATAGATAGAGATATTAAAACAGATGGTAGGATTACTTTCACAAGCTATTTAATAACGGAGCAGGGTCGACTTGTGATATAGAAGATTTAATAACCTTGGAGAGAGAACAAAATTTGGTATATTTTCAAAGGATTAAGGTTGATGAGGTCAAGGAAGCTCTTAGAAGAATGGATAATGGTAAAGCCGTTGGTCCTAATAGTATTCCTATTGAAGTTTGAAAGTATTTAGGGGATGAGAGTACTATTTGGCTAACTAAACTCTTTAATGAGATTTTAAGGTCCAAGAAAATACCTGAGGAATTAAGAAGAAGCACTTTAGTGCCTATATACAAAAACAAAGGAGATATCCAGAACTGTGCAAACTATCGAGGGATTAAGCTTCTAAGTCACACTCTAAAATTATGAGAAAGAGTGATTGAATGTAAGTTAAGAAAGGAGACGAGTATTTCTGAAAATCAATTTGGATTCATGCCAGGGCGGTCTACTATGGAAGCTATTTATCTTCTAAGAGGGTTGATAAAAAGGTATCGGAGTAAACAAAAATACTTGCATATAGCATTTATTGATTTGGAAAAAACTTATGATCGAGTACCAAGAAAGGTGCTATGGAAAGCCTTGGAACAAAAAGGTGTACGGGTTATGTATATTAGAGCTATAAAAGATATGTATGAGGGGATTACAACTAGTGTGAGAACGTCTTGAGGGAAGACTAGAGACTTCCCTATTAAGATTGGCCTACATTAGGGATCATCTTTGAGCCGTTATCTGTTTGACTTAATTTTAGATGTTCTGACGAAACCTATCCAATAAGAAATCCCTAAATGCATACTTTTTACAGATGATATTGTTCTCATAGCAGAGTCAAGGGAAGAGATTAATTTTAAACTTGAGTTATGGAGAGCTACTTTGGAATCGAAGGGTTTTCATCTGAGTAGGAGTAAGACAGAATATATGCATTATAAGTTTAACAAGCGACAAGCTAGAAACGAGTTGGAGGTTAAAATTAGAGATCAAGTTGTATCACAAGTGTCAAAGTTTAGGTATCTGGGATTAATTATACAAGATGATGCCGAAATTATTGGAGATGTGGCACATAGGATACAAGCTGGGTGGTTAAAGTAGAGAATGGCATCAAGAGTTATTTGTGATCAAAAAATACCTAACAAGCTCAAAGGAAAGTTTTATCGTACTACTATAAGACCAGAAATTTTATAAGAAAGTGAATGTTAGGCGATGAAAGGACAATAAGAACATAAAATTGGAGTAGCAGAGATGAGGATGTTGCGTTGGATGTGTGGTCATACAATAAAAGATATGATCCGTAATAATCGTATACGAGGTAGAATTAGAGTGACATCTATTGAGAAAAAATGGTAGAAAACTGTTTAAGGTGGTTTGGGCATGTCTAAAGAAGACCGTTGGAAGCGCTAGTAAAGAAAGTTGAGCATATGGTTTGGAGCCCTGTGAAAAAAGGTCGAGGAAGACCAAGAAGGATACTTAAAGAAGTTATTGAACGGAATCTTCTGGTACATAAGATACCTAAATAGTTTATCATTAATAAAACTCAATGGCATTGTGAAATCCATGTAGCTGACCCCACCTAGTGGGATAAGACTTTGTTATTATGGCTGTTATATTCATCTTCTTTCTCTCTACACTGAGGGTGGAGCTCTGTTAAGGTCCCCCCTTCTGCACTTCCTATCATGTTCCACTGATTAATCCCTTGTTTCACTGATGAGCTGATGTTGATAACCTTTCCAAGTACTTCCACTGTTCTTTTACTTGAGTTTTACTGTTAGTCTAGGGTGATGAAGTAGTTGAAGAGTCAAAAAGAGAGTTGAGAAGAAGGAGAGAAATAACAGACAAGAGAAGAAGAAGAAGAAGAAGAAGAAGAAGAAGAAGAAGAAGGCGATAGGTAACGAGGATTAAGAGAAGACAAAGAAAGTCAAAGAGTAAGATCGAGAAAAGATAAGCATTTCATAAAATTTCCATGATGTCTTTTCTTTTACATTTTTGGCATTTTATAGCTTCATCTTCTCTTCTACTCCTAATTCTTCTCTATGTTTTTAGTAATCATGCCGATAATTGGCCAAAGAATCTCTAATATTCTCTACTCATGGTGCACGACTACTGTCACCTCTTTTCTTGGATTTATATTTTCTTCAAAAATATTTACATGATGCAAATTGTAAAGATAAATAGATTGAAATGTAAATGTGGACAAAATATGTTGACGTCAGCCCTAACGCTAATTGTGCTATGATTTGAAGATGTGTCCTGAGTTGCGTTAGCACTAATGCTGATGTCACGATGATGAGGATGCCTTGACTAGTTTTCTTTATGCTTTCGTGATGTGTCCTAATGTATGTTATGCATGATCTATGGGCTGGGCTTGTACTATATTGATGATCTGCATGAATAGGTTGGGTTGGTACTGTGTTGATGTTATGCATGAATGGTTGTGAAAGGGTATGTTTGTTAGACTGTGGAATGGGCCTGAGCTGTGATGGTCCTTGCGAGCCACCAATGATGATGAGCCATGTGGAAATAAAATAAAAATAAAATGCTGGTGATGTTTATTATTCTAACTGAGACATGTGACAACACGTGATATTAATCGCCTACTCTTCTCCACCTCTCTCTCTTTGATTCAGGACAGGATCTGGTGCTTGTCCTATTGCAACGATTTTAACCATTACTAAATGGTTAAAAACGTTGCAAAAGAAATTTTTTTTAATTTTTTTAAACTTTAAGAAACGGTTTTAAAACCATTTCTAAAAATGTGTTGGCAACAGTTTTAACGGTTGCTAAAGGCCAAGCACTAAATCCCGTCTCCTATGATTCTTACTATCAATCTGTGTTTTGTCCCTGTCTATTATTTTTTCTATGTCGGTGTGTCTCACTCAAGTCTCTGTGTCTTCTCTAACTCTTTTTCGATTCTGCGTTTGCTGCTAGTCTCCTGCCACCTTAGATCCTCTTGCATTGGCCATCTCTCAAAGACTGAAGGGGCTGAATTCAAATGGGCTTGGGTCATGGAGCTCCATATGCCAAATGGGCTAAAGTGGATTTAGTTGAAAAATGAGTTTTGGCTTGATGTGATATTTGGGTTTAATATGAAAGTGGGTTGAAGATGAGTGAAACATGAAGTGGGGGAGAAAAAAGGTTTTTTGGATGAGATATTGAAAATGAAGTTTTTTTTGTTATTTTGATTCTTGAAATATTTTTTTTCACACCAAAATAAATCCACAAAAGTTAATTTAAAAACATCGATATTTGTATTTTTTTTTGGAATGCTTATTTAAAATAAATTCCTAAAACAAAACTAAATTTTTTTGAAGTTTTTTCAGAAGTCTTTCAAAGGAAAAAACAAAGTAACCATGCAACTGTACGGTTTCCTCCATGGGCTACCATTTCCGGCAGGATATTTGGCTGACAAAGGGCAACACCAGTGACCCATCAACTTGATGTGTATAGGTAACTTTTCCACTCTATTTTTCCTTCCATTTATGGTCTTTTTTCTCTTTTTGAAAGCCCTATTGATGTGATCACGAAGGCTGTCCTTGAAGAACAAGAGGCTGAATCTATACTTGGGCCAATAACACGTTCAAGGGCCAAGAAGCATCAAATGGGATTGACTTGGGTTTCTTTACTTGTGTGCAATGATGGGCTGGGCCAAATTAGAAGCTTGGACTTTGAAGAATAAAAGAACTACATATTTTTCTTATTGTTTTAATAATTTTCGTGCATGACTTTTTGGGATATAAAATCTGAAGTAATTTAATGTTTTTAGAGTTGCTGTATTGTCATTTAGCTTTCCAAGTGGTTGTAGTTGTTGTTGTTGCATTAATGAGGGGGCTATAGGGTGGATGTAGTTGTTGTAGGCTAGGCTCATTAATGAGGTGGCTGTAGGTTGACTATAGTTGTTGTAGGCTCATTAATGAGGTGGCTGTAGGGAGGCTATAGTTGTTGTAGGCTCATTAATGAGGTGGCTGTGGATGCATTAATGAGGTAGTTAGCTGGCTTTTGTTATCTATAAAAGGGAACTTGCCCCCTTGTGGCAAGATAATTATATTTGAGTGAATTATATTTCAGATTACTTTCTGCACATCTATCTTCTCTTATCTAACAATTGTATTAGTGTGGCGAGAAAATCTCAGAATTCTTATCACTCCCATTTCGTTCTCTAATCTGGGGTGTGGCGAATTCCACCCATCTTAGCTTGATTGTGGCGCCATAAGCTTATCAATTTAGTTGAGTTGGTTTCTTCTCTTTATTTTCCTTGTGGTACAGATAGTGTCATCTTTTAGGCACATCATATTGGTATCAAAGCGGTGGTTTCGTGTGGGAAAACTCTTGTAACTTGAGAGTAGAACACTTAGAGAGAGAGAGATCATGTCTGGAGATAACAGTTCTGAACTTCCAATTCCAATGGAGCTTACTTTAGAGCAAGCTCAAATTCTGAAGTTGGAAAGGTCTCAAAGTCAAATGGAGAGATCTCAACAACAAATGATGGAGCGGTTGGATTGTTTGGTAGAACAAATGGAGAGGCTAAACCGTCAACCAAGGCATAGGCAGCGAAGAAATAGAAATGAAGAGTAATCAGACCAAGAAAGCAATACAGAAGATGAAAGGTCTCCAAGGTCAAGGAGGCAGCAAAGAGAGCAAGAATTGAAGATTAAGATGAAGGTCCTTACTTTCAAGGGAAGTAGCTCTCCAAAGGAATTTTTGGAGTGGGTGCAGCGTGTAGAGAAGGTCTTTGAGTGCCATGAGTACTCGGAGGCAACCAAATGTCGTCTTGCAGCCCTTGAATTCACAAATTACGCCAATTTATGGTGGGAGAATTTGAAGAACCAACGGAGGAGAGATGGTGAGGAAGAAGTTAGAAATTGGAGGCTAATGAAGAGACTTATGCAAAGAAGATTTGTTCTAGAATATTACAAGCAAGAGCTCTTCTTCAAATTTCAATCTATGTGTGTAGAAGACTATGTGAAAGAGTTTGAGATGCTAATGATTCGATGTGAACTGAATGAACCTCAAGAGCAAACAATTGCAAGGTTCATTGGTGGTTTGCATAGGGAGATTGGTGATTTGGTGGAACTACAAAATTATGTAACCTTAGAGGATGTTATTAAACTTGCAATCAAGGTGGAGAGACAAAGGAAGAGAGTTTCTAGTAAGCAAATGTCACAGCCAGCTAGAAACAAAATCACAAATTTCTCTACAACACCATCATGGGTTGCATCTAAAGGAGAAGAAAGAAAGGTGGAGAAGAGGGAGTCTTCAAAACTTCCATCAAGTTCATCAAAAGGGAAAGAAAAGGGAGCTGATTCAGAACCTCCTAAAAGGAGTAGAGATGTAAAGTGCTTCAAATGTCTTGGTCATGGGCATTACGCATCTGAATGTCCAAACCATAGGGTAATGATCGTCCAAGACACGCATGGAGAAGTGGTAAGCGAAGATGAGGCAGTCATTGAAGGAGTTATGAAAGAATATTCTGATAAGGAAAACATGGAGTATGCTGATGAAGGAGAACTCCTTGTCGTAAGGCGTGCTCTAAATTTGCAAGCTAAGCCTAGTGATGAGCAAAGGGAGAACATTTTTCATACAAGGTGTACTATTGAAAAGAAGGTTTGTGGTGTAATTATAGATGGAGGGAGCTGCACAAATGTGGCTTCTAATACTTTGGTGGAGAAGTTGAATTTAGCCACAACTGAACACCCTCATCCTTACAAATTGTAGTGGCTAAATGAAGATGGAGTTGTGAGAGTCACTAAACAGGTTGTTGTGCTATTTTCTATTGGGAAAAATTACAAAGATAAGGTACTATGTGATGTTGTTCCAATGAGTGCTAGTCATTTGCTCTTGGGAAGACCATGGCAGTATGATAGAAGAGCTTTGCATGATGGGTTTAAAAACACATATTCCTTTGAGAAAGATGGAAGGAAAATTGTGTTAGCACCATTGAGTCCTCAACAAGTGAAGACACATCAACAAGAAGCTGAAAGGAAGGGTAATTTACTTGCCAACAAAGGAGACATTGAGAGAGCTTTATCCAGCTCTAATTTAGTTCTTTTATTGCATTTGAAGGAGATAGTACCAGAAATTGTGGGATCACTTCTACCACAAATTCAAAGGCTCTTGGAAGAATTTCGTGATGTATTTCCAGAAGAACTACCAAAGGAATTACCACCAATTCGTGGTATTGAGCACCAAATTGATCTTGTACCAAGAGCTGCCTTACCAAATAGGCCAGCTTATAGAATGAATCCGGAGGAGGCAAAGGAGTTGCAACGTCAAGTAAATGAGTTGCTGGAAAGAGGATATGTGCAGGAGTCTATGAGTCCTTGTTCAGTACCGGCCTTATTGGTGCCAAAGAAAGATGGGACCACGAGGATGTGTGTTGATAGCAGAGCAATCAACAAGATTACAGTCAAGTATCGTTATCCCATTCCAAGGTTAGATGACATGCTTGATGAATTACATGGCTCCAAAGTGTTTTCAAAGATAGACTTGAAGAATGGTTATCACCAAATTCGTATGAAGGAAGGAGATGAATGGAAGACAGCCTTTAAGACAAAACATGGGCTGTATGAATGGAAGGTCATGCCATTTGGATTATCCAATGCCCCAAGCACCTTTATGAGGCTAATGAACCATGTGCTTCAAAAATTTATAGGTATGTTTGTTGTCGTTTATTTTAATGACATTTTGGTTTATAGTAAAAATTCTGAAGAGCATGAAGAGCATTTGAGGCAAGTATTTGAAGTATTACAAGAACAAAAGCTATTTGGCAATTTCAAGAAGTGCCAATTCTGTCAAGACCAAGTTATTTTCCTTGGTTATGTTGTCTCTCAACATGGGATGCACGTGGATGAGGAGAAAATAAAAGCAATCAAGGAGTGGCCAATTCCTAAAAGTATTTTGAGGTACGAAGTTTTCATGGCCTTGCTTCTTTTTATAGATGATTTGTGAAGAATTTTAGCACTATTCTTACACCATTAACTGCATGCATCAAAAAAATTGTGAGTTTAAATGGACCGAAGCTACACAAAAGAGTTTTGACTTAATCAAGGAGAAATTGTGTTCAGCACCTATTCTAGCTCTTCCAGATTTTTCAAAGGTATTTGAGATTGAATGTGATGCATCTTGAGTAGGGATTGGAACTGTCTTAATGCAAGATAAGTGTCTCATTGCTTATTTTAGTGAGAAGCTTGGTGGAGCAAGTCTGAATTACTCAATCTATGATAAAGAGTTCTTTGTACTAATTCGAGCTCTTGAGACATGGCAGCATTATTTATTACCAAAGGAGTTCATAGTCACACTGATCATGAGTCCCTAAAGCATTTGAAGGGGCAAGGGAAGCTAAATCGAAGACATGTCAAATGGGTGGAGTATTTGGAAGCTTTCCCCTATGTAATCAAATACAAAAAGGGAGAGACGAATGTGGTGGCTGATGCATTATCTCGGAGGTATACTTTGATTTCTCTTTTGAACACTAAACTGTTGGGCTTTGAATTTATTAAGGAGCAATACTTGCTTGATCCTATGTTAGCTAAAATCTATTCAGCTTGTGAGAAAATGACCATTAAAGGGTTTTATAGCCATGATGGTTATATGATCAAATTTGGGAAACTTGTAATTCCTAATTGTTCTATTAGGGAATTGCTTGTTAGAGAATCACATGCAGGTGGGCTGGCTGGACATTTTGGTGAAAAGAAGACATTTGAAATGTTGAAAGAGCATTTCTATTGGCCAAATATGATGAAGGATGTGCATCGAATTGTAGAAAGATGTGTTGCTTGTAAGAAAGCAAAGAGCAATGAGGCTGTACATGGCTTGTACATGCCATTGCCTGTTCCAGATCAACCATGGATGGATCTAAGCATGGATTTTGTACTTGGATTACCCAGAACACAAAGGGGAAAAGATTCAGTTATGGTGGTTGTTGATAGATTCTCCAAAATGTCTCATTTTATTTCATGTCACAAAATTGATGATGCTTCTCATATTGCTGATTTATTCTTCAAGGAAGTTGTGAGATTGCATGGCATTCCAAGGAGTATTGTTTCTGATCGTGATTCCAAATTCTTGAGCTATTTTTGGAAGGCATTATGGATGAAGCTTGGAACAAAGCTGCTATTTAGCACAACCTGTCATCCTCAAACTGATGGGCAAACCGAAGTGGTAAATAGATCGCTTTCCACTTTGCTTAGAAGTGTTATTAGTAAAAACTTGAAGAATTGGGATGAGTACTTGCCGCATGTTGAATTTGCTTATAATCGAAGTGTTCATAGTACTACAAAGAAATCTCCATTTGAGGTTGTGTATGGATTTAATCCTAATACACCAGCAGATTTGGCACCTCTTCCAATTAATGAAAAACTTAGCTTGGATGGCAAAAGTAAAGCTGAATTCATGAAGAAAATGCATGAAGCAGTAAAAAAGAAAATTGAGAAGAAGAATGTTGCCTATAAAAAGTCAGTAGACAAGAGGAGAAAGCATGTTCAATTTAGCCCAGGAGATATTGTTTAGATTCACCTACGCAAAGAGAGATTTCCAAACAAAGGGAAGTCTAAACTTATGCCACGAGATGATGGTCCTTTTCGAGTACTAGAAAAGGTAAATGACAATGCGTATAAAATTGATCTCCCAGGAGATTATGGTGTTTCAGCAACATTCAATGTAAGGGACATAACCCCTTATTTGGAAGATAACATGGAGCTGGATTTGAGGGCAAATCCTTGTCAACCGGGGGAAGATGATGTGATCACGAAGGCTGTCCTTGAAGAACAAGAGGCTGAATCTATACTTGGGCCAATAACACGTTCAAGGGCCAAGAAGCATCAAATGGGATTGACTTGGGTTTCTTTACTTGTGTGCAATGATGGGCTGGGCCAAATTAGAAGCTTGGACTTTGAAGAATAAAAGAACTACAGATTTTTCTTATTGTTGTAATAATTTTCGTGCATGACTTTTTGGGATATAAAATCTAATGTAATTTAATGTTTTTAGAGTTGCTGTATTGTCATTTAGCTTTCCAAGTGGTTGTAGTTGTTGCTGTTGCATTAATGAGGCGGCTATAGGGTGGCTGTAGTTGTTGTAGGCTAGGCTCATTAATGAGGTGGCTGTAGGTTAACTATAGTTGTTGTAGACTCATTAGACTCATTAATGAGGTAGCTGTAGGGAGGCTATAGTTGTTGTAGGCTTATTAATGAGGTGGCTGTAGGTTGACTATAGTTGTTGTAGGCTCATTAATGAGGTGGCTGTGGATGCATTAATAAGGCAGCTAGCTGGCTTTTGTTATCTATAAAAGGGAACTTGCCCCCTTGTAGCAAGATAATTAGATTTGAGTGAATTATATTTCAGATTGCTTTGTGCACATCTATCTTCTCTTATCTAACAATTGTGTTAGTGTGGCGAGAAAATCTCAGAATTCTTATCACTCCCATTCCGTTCTCTAATCTGGGGTGTGGCGAATTCCACCCATCTTAGCTTGATTGTGGCGCCATAGGCTTATCAATTTAGTTGAGTTGGTTTCTTCTCTTTATTTTCCTTGTGGTACAGATAGTGTCCTCTTTTAGGCACATCACCTATGATGTGTTTATCTTGAACTTACACTTTGGGTTAAATTCTTTTGAGGCTTTACTTTAATTTGGTGGAAAATTATCCTTTGGATTTTGTAATTGCAGTTTCAGTAAGGAACTCATGACAATGATAAATTGGGGAAAATAGTAAAATAAAACTGAGGAAGATGAAAGCATTTAGGAAGACTATTTATAACTTAAAGCACTCCATTGTTGCTTCTTAAATTGATTTCTAGGTGCAATTTGAATTTTAGGATATGAATGTGTAAAACCAAAAATTTGAGTTGATGTTAGGATTAGGGAAGTGGTGATCTAATTAGGGATATTAGTGATCAAGAGCTTATTAGATTAGGTGAACATCTACAATAATTAATTTGGATTGAAACATTTATTTTGGTAATAATAATAAAGTAGCACTGGAGAGTTAAAAGATGTAATCAAATTCTAGATTACATAATTCAAAAGAAGCATATATCATGGCAATTGAGTTATTAAATTAGAATGAGAAGAGTTGGAAATTGAGATTTCTTGGGAATATATAGAGTTAAAGAATTTTAAGATTATTTCTCTAGCAACTGAGATTGTTGTAATTCCCAAACTTTGATTACCATATTAAAAAAATTATCTTTGAAACTGATGGAGTAAAGTTTTAGAAAAAAAAAACAGTAGAAAAGAGGTTTAGGATGGGCAATGACAACGACGGCACTCCTAGATTTCTAGTGTGTGTGTGTGTGTATACCAACACATGCACACACACATAAATATATGAAAATTTAATCTCCTTTCCTCCACTTTGGATGCATATCTATTTAGTCTTCTTATGTGAAGTCTTCGGGGTCTCCTAGAGTGTCAGAGTAGATTTAAGAAGGATAGCAACTTATGGTTTGGTATCAAGGTGAGTAAATAAAGCAACTGCAATGTAAATTCTTTGACTTTTGATACTTGATACTGTTTATAATTTTCTTTCCAATATTTTTAATATTTAAGAAAAATTGTTGATATTGTTTCTTTAATCCAAGTGTTTTAATATTGCCTGAATTTTAAATATTATTACTTGACATATTTTAAATACTGTCAAGACAATTTTTATTCTATGAAAGGGACTTTGATATGTTTTCTATTGGATTTTAGACTAGTGGATCGAGGTTTTCATGTTTAAATGTGTGGTTTTTACTTTGAAATTAGACATTTTATTTTTGAGACTGGAATTATGGGAGGAACTCTTTTGGGAACGATGGTGCTGTAGCAATATTTGTAGGATCAGGATTAACTACAAGCACTTAGAGGCTCTAACTCTTTATTAGCTACGATTTTGTTTATTTAGTCACAGTTAAAATTGTGACTAAATATAAATTTTAGTCACGATTTAATTTAGTCACGGTTAAAACCGTGGCTAACAAAGAGCTAGAGCCTCCAAGTGTCTATAACTGATCCGCTTCCGTATTTGTAATCCTTGGTTCGCCTTGGACAATATACGTCAGTTAGCAAAGGTTGGTGGTGCTAGTCTCGTGATCTAAGGCTGCCTATGGGAGGAAGTTTTATTCAGTTGGGCGATTCAAATGTGAGGGCCACATCAGGTGGCCGATCGAGAGACCTGGAGTATCTAGGAGTTAGAGAAGGCTATGTGATCAATAGGGATATTTGTTTTTAGTTTCATTAGATGTTCCTCCCTAGACGTTTAAAAGGTTTGGATTTTGATATACTTTATTTTAGTTTTATTTATGGTTCATGATGCATTTTTAAATCTTGTCTTGAATCTTTCAAGTTAAGAAATATTGTTATTTATGTTTTCATGAATCTTGAAACTAAATTTCTGGTTAACTATCTCGACATTATAATTTAACATTGTAGTTGCTTTATTAACCCACTGAGTGCCCCAACACTCACCCTTTTTCTTTCTCTTTCCAGATAGCAAGGTCGAGCCGATATTTCACAAGAATAGTGACGGTTGTAGTCTGAGAGGTGAGCTCGGTATTGCACCATTGGGCCGTATTACTTTTCGTCATGGTATGAAAAATCAAACCGGACTAACCGATTCGATCGATTTAATAGATAATCGGCCACTAGTTCAGTCTGGTTGGCCCTTTGGACTGGCAAGCTTGAAAAACGGTAGGAAACTGATTAAACCAGCCTTAAACTGATGAAACTGACTAAACCAGCCAATTAATCGGTTTGCCTCGTTTCTTGCTTGGTTATTGTTAAAACAAAACAATGTGAATTCAAGAAGAAGGAAAAGGTTTAAGGGAACTGGGGTATGCAAAGGAAGAAGAAGAAGAGGAGGAAGATGACGACAGTGGTGAAGACGATGCAACAATTAGTAGCAACAATAAACTTTAAAAGGCTTCTAAAATGTAGAACAAACTGGCAAAGAGGAAAGGTGAGAGAGAGCCATGGGGTGTAGCACAAATCAGCAAAGAGGAAATGTGTGTGAGAGAGAGAGAGAGAGGTTTAATTATTTATTTTCTTTCATTCATTCTTGAGGCGTGCACATGTGTTAGTGGACAAAAGCACATGAGCTGCCATACAAAGGCAAACAAAGCTAACAATGGAGATTTGATTATTATAACTTACAAGAGTGCTTTATTTATTTTTAGATGGTGTATAGATAGAAATAATTTATATAAAAAATATTTTTTACTCAACAATTAATGTTTAAATATAATATATATATATAAACACTAAATATCTAAAATAAAAAATAACTTGTAAAAAACTAATTAATTTTTTTATTACAATCAATATATATATATACTGATTCGACCACGGTCTAACCACTATTGAACTAGTAAATCGTAGATCACCTCCTTCTTTGATTCAATAACCGGTCCGACTTTTAAAATATTGTTTTTCATTATAACATTATGTTTATTTTTTAATCTAGACATGGCTCTATAAATCCATTGGCAGGGTCCTCAAATTGTTAGAATTGTTTTAGATAAACTTTTGTATGTATGTATATTGATCTTAGTTGATGATAGTTGTTTGAGAGTTGAGCTCTCCCTTTATTATTTGTTGGATTGTTGTAAGAATTCTGGGAAGTCTCACTTTGGGGGAGACTTTGCCGAAAATTTCTTTAAAATTCTTTATATTTATAAATTCAATAAAAATTTCGTTATTTTTGAACTTGTGTTATCTAAAGGCTTTTATTTAATCATATTGCTCGAATTGTCTAAGTTCAATAATGTCACGACCCGTTTTCTGGGCACATGACCGGCACAATAATGAATATCTCATCACTGTAAGCCTTTCGATAAATTCTACCCATGAGTTTAGTCATTATCAAAATAACCATTCCTGAAGAAAATATATCAAATTTTCTTATTTGAAATTCATAGAGATGATTTGCACATAATAATAGATTCTCAATATAAAATACATTATTATGCTGACATACAAACCAAATGCCAAACCCCTGACCTAGATGTCCTAGACGATTACAGAGCAACATAATCTATAACAAAAGAGGGGTCTACCCGATAACGGGAAGGTCCAAAGTGATCTACTCCTCTAGCAGATATTCTTCGCTGGCAACCTGATTTGAACAAAAAGGTTGTACAAACAGTGTGAGCTTTTAAACTCAATGAGCGAATCGGCCTCGCATTAATAAAATTCAAATACATTACCAGTCATGCAAGCATATCCGAAGGCTCATACTCAACCAATAGACAGAAGATAAAAATTCATCCAATTCAACAAATGTTACTAGTACTCGTCAATGGCAATATATCCCAGAGAGCGCACACAGGCCGGCTCACCAATTATGTATATTTCCACCATGACGCACAACATCATCCTTTTACATACAAGAAGATAAAAATTCATCCAATTCAACAAACGTTACTAGTACTCGTCAATGGCAATATATCCCGGAGAGCGCACACAGGCCGGCTCACCAATTATGTATATTTCCGCCATGACGCACAACCTCATCCTCTTAGCTAGGGCGCCTCATGGATTTATCACCAATCCGGGCTATATCCCTACTGAGGGAATCGTTGTCTCCACACTCATTGGTCAAGACACCCTGTCAACCGGATTTTCCGCCTTGCCGTGAGAGGGGGTAGTGTCCCGCTCAATCATAATCAATAGCATTTCATATCATAATCAGAAGCTTAATATAATATTCATCCATATAACAGGTATAGTATATAACTATATTATAGCTTTATAAACCACAATTTAAGAGATTCAATCTTCACATCATCATGAGATACTTACTTTTTCTTATCCATACTTCTGGATTAATTATCTCATTATATTCGCCATTCTGAATCCAATTTCCCCCTATGAATCTTGGGAGTGTCCTACGACATACTTTTTATCACCAGTAATGTTAAAACTCTATTAAAACGGGGTCGTTTCACTCACCTGGATTCCGTACGAGCATCGCTTCTCTAAGTCATTACAGACAAGAGTGCTCAGGTGAATTTCGGTGTTCTGCTACGAAGATTTTCATGAAAGATTAGAGAAAATACGTTAGGATTGTTTTCGTACAGATACTGTTCATACGTACGGTTATTGTTCATATATATGGTTACTATTCATACGGTTACTATTTATACATACGGTCACTATTCATACCAGAAATAGAGAATACAATCTGTAAAAGAGTACACCAGGTAAGTTCCCAGGAAATAGTGGAGGGTCACACTGGACACACTTAAAAACCAGGTCTTTCCTTAGCCAGAACTTTCCTAGACATGTATTCTTCACAGTTTACATTCTATTTCGGTAATTAGAGAATCAAAATAACATATAAACAGCTAAGGACAGTTTTTCTGATGTGGAAGATCAGCCAAGGCCGCAACCACAGAGCATACTTAAGAAAATAACTTCTAAAATTTGAAAGACATAGAAAGGGCATAGTATCCTTACCTAAGCTGAAAAGGAAAGGCCCAAAATCTCAGAGGCCTAGCATTGAAGTAAGAGAAACTTAAGGAGAGAAGAAGAGAAGTTGAAGGTGTGAGTTTAGAAGTGAAATGAAAGCGCTTATTTATAGGAAAAGTCAAGGGTACTATTTGATACTATGCGTTAATAAAATATTCAATTTACTATTTATGAAAATGACATTTCTAATAATGCAGTTACTGTGTAAATAGCGGCAACGGCTGAAAATTTTTTCTGTTATTACTATTGACAACTTAAAGGAAAAACTATCCTTTCACCTTAAACCTTTAAGTTTCTTTTCAAATCAGTCCTTTCAATTTAGTCCCTAAGGGTATTTTTACACATAAAACGTCATTTTCTCCTACAAACTTCTTTCTAGTTTTCTCTTATGACCAAACAACATCTAGTACTTGACATTTCGATTGTATAAATGAACAGTATCGTATACGTAAATAGTATTATACGGGTGAATAGTACCGTATACTGAAATAGTAACAGTAGTTTGTAAACAAATATTTATATTTTATTTTTCTTGGGTATTACAAATAAAGCTTACAAAGGAAAGGATCTCTCCCCCTTTGTGTCAATCTCACTCCTTCCTTTGGGGTATGACAGAGTTTAATCATGGACTGTAGATCTTCACAATTGACGGTGACGAGTGAACAAAACTCTTATGTTCCTACATAGACAAAGAGAGGATTTTGATCCAAAAAAGGGATAGGAATAGCCAAAATACATGTTTGGTTGGTTGAATTTACATTTTTTTTAGAATGTTCGTTTCTCATTTTGTAGGAATTCTCAAGCTCATCCTTTAGAATGTCTTCTTATTCTTAGGAATGAGAAGCTTTTTTATCATTATTTCTTCGAAAAACTTCAAAAATTACAATGATATCTCATTTATACAATATTGTGAAATTGACTAGATTTATATCCGGTTTTTTATATATTTGATATCTTTTTTTTTTAATTAAATATAGAAGATATGTAAAAAAATTAAGAACCAATTATGCAATCCTAAGTTGTAAGAATATATACAATTGAAACACAACAAAAGCATTAATAGTAACTATCACATAAATGATGGTCCTCATACTTCTGCACCTGCATTGGAAAAAGCCTAACATCGGACGGCATAAGCTCAATACTGAAGTTTCACACAAAAACAGTCTCATAGCAGCCAGAGGTGTGATCAGATTAGAGGAAGGAAACTGCATTTTAAGTTTTGGAAAATTCTTGGGTAAAGGTAATGTGGATTTGGTAGAAGGGTGGTCCCTTCAAATTGGACTTCAGCTTGCCACCTCCTTGAACATCAAAAAATTAGAAATCGAAACAAACTCTAAAAAAATCTACGGCCTACTCACCCACACTGCTAATGTTTTTCACCCTTTCTATCATTATCTCAAACTGCAGGCAATTGCTCTCCTTTGAAGAAGTTACTTTAGCCAAAATCTCAAGAACACAAAACCGGTGCTCAGACAGAATGGCAAAAGAAGCACGAAGGAAACTTTGGCCCCTCAAAACGTTAATTGATGCTCCTTGTTTTGTTACTGCTAATTATGTTTCAGATATTGCTAGAGGCTAGCTCTGCTTTAACTACATTCTTTCATTTTTACTTTTCTGCCTCCTTATGTAGACTCTATGGTTTTTTAATGCATAATATCCCCTTTTTCACCCAAAAAATAAAGAAAGTAAAGGCCACGTCAGTAGGTGTGTCATTTCGTGGTCACTCTGAAAATTTCGTCGCTAATTTGCCAACTTTTTCAAAATATGTTAAATTATTCATGCAAGATTCTATCTCCATCAAATCTCTCACATGTGTGACCAGTGGCGGAACCACGTGTATTTCAGGGGGTGCAGTTGCACCCCCTGAAATTTATAAATTCTTATGTAAAAAGTTTTTTTTTCATTTTTCCCCCTCCTTATTTTTTTTGAACCCCCTTAATATTTTTTTGAATTCTAGTGACTCAATTCCTCTTTGTTGCTCACAGTTATAAGACCTCTACTCCCCAAAGTCACAAAATTTTTTCTTGAGAATGGTCAATTTCTCATTACATTGTTAGGAACCTCTTTGTAAAAGCTTGAAATTTAGAGTTTTTGTACATAGGTCTAATTCTATTAAATTGGTTAATTGATTATATAATTAGGATCATAAATAACATATTTGTGAATTCAATTTCATAAAATTTTTTCTTGATGATGATTAATTTCTCATTTTATTGTTAAGGATCTCTTTGTAAAAGTTTGGAATTTAGGGGTTTTGTATATAGGTCTAATTCTATTAAATTGGTTGATTGATTATACAATGAAGATCATGAGTAACATATTTGTGAAATTAATTTCATGAAATTTTTTCTTGATAATGGTTAATTTATCATTCCATTATTAGGAATCTCTTTATAAAAGCTTAAAATTTAGGGTTTTCATACATAGGCCTAATTCTATTAAATTTGTTGATTGATTATACAATTATGATTATGAGTAACATATTTGTGAAGTCAGTTTCATGAAATTTTTTTCTTGATGATAGTTAATTTATCATTCCATTATTAGAGACCTTTTTGTAAAAACTTCAAATTTGTGGTTTTTATACGTAGGTCTAATTCTATCAAATTGATTGATTGATTATGTAATTAGGATTTGAAAAAATTATTTTTTTTGTAATAGAAATATTTTTTAAGAGGAAGTTATCATCAAATGAATAACAAATTAAAATTAATTTAGAAGAATTGTCATCAGATCCAGAAAAGCGAATGAAAATTTTGCCCTCCTAACCGAGGGATCCTAGATACACCACTGTGTGTGACAGTTAGGATGGAGACATTAGAATCGATTTTGGAAAAAAAAAAGTAAAAAATTATTTAAGTCATCCTTCTAAAAAGCATTTGAAGTTAAAATATTTTAATAAAATACTATGTTTTTATTTCTAACCCTTTTTTTTCTCTCTCTCTACCTATCAAATATATTCTCATTTATTTATTACCACTCCAACGCGTATTCCATATGTAATATCCCAAAATTTATATGAATATTTAAAATCTATTTTAAAGTTTAGTGAAAAATTTAATTATGTGGAAAATGTACTTTTTGAATTAGTGAAGAAAATTTGGGAATAGAAATTTTAATTTTTAATTTAGGAAATTTTTCCAAATTCTCAAGGACTAAAGTGAAAAGAAAAGAAAATATGGATTACTTTTGAGAAATGACCAAATAGGAACCTGAGAGAAAGAATAAAGTTTATGAGAATGAATTATGAGTCCGGTACCGAAAAGATGATGGATTCGAGGTTAAAGTGGTATTTGAGACATCGAGAGGGATTAAAGTGAACAAATCTTATAAGCTAAGGTGGCTATGAGCGATTTTATCGAAAAAGAAATCGATGGGGCCCACACGTATACACTTCTCTCTTATTCTTTTCTTTCTCTCATTCTCCCGAAGCTTCCTCACTTTCTCTCTCTCGGTTATGCGTCGAATTTCTTCATCAACCATTTATGCAATTTTTGCATGGGGAAGGAAGCTATGAAAGTTAGGATGATTGGTAAGTTGATGTTCTTCTTCTTCTTCCTCTTATTACAAGACCAAATCCTTGGTTATCATTTTGCAAGATTTTTGTAGAATATTTTAATGGATGAATTTAAGTGTGGATGTTAATCTAAAACATTCCTAGGTGATTTATGATGTTATTAGAACAAGAAATTTGGAGAAAACTAGGAGAAATTAGTAGAATTTGGATATTTGAAAAAAGTTAGTGTTCTTGATGAAAATTTGAGATTTGAGCTTGGATTGTTGCTAAAAATTGGGGGTTTTAGTGTTAAAACACTCCTTAGACATTAAGGATGAAAACACATTGAAGAAACCAAAAGAAATGTTGTTTTAGATGTGATTTTAGGATTTTTGGATGAAGAACACGAAGAACATCTAAAAATTTTCCCCAGAAATTACTGTTCATCGGGAAAATTTTTTCAGATTTTCTCTGCTACTGTAGCATTGACTCGGTCAACGTTACTGTAGCTGCGTTGACCGTTGACCGTTACTGTAGCATCAGTTTTTTTTTTTAATATCGTTGAAAAGCTCTTTAAGTCTAGTTTCCAATGGTATAAGTTTCATCTAGATATTCATTACCAGTTAGGAGTTATGATTTGAGAAGTAAGTGAAGGTCGGGAATAGTGGTAGGAAATTTCTCTATCTCGTAACCCTGATGGTTTTTATCTGGTTACAATAGGAATGGTCAAAGTGCAAGGTGGGAGTGGCGAGAGCGTGAAATCCTAGTGAGTGGGTTAATATTTTCTATGATTAAATATCTTTGTTATGGACTTTATGCATCATAGTGAAAATATGTTATATATCCAAGTTTAAAGAGGATGATAACTCAAATATATATATTTATATGTTTAAATTATATTATGCTTGAATGGGACGATGAGACATAAACAATTGTGAAACTTGCCTGGTGATTCCTATTTTCTCATAATGGAGGTTATATGATGGATTGTGAATGGCATGTGAACTGAGTTGAAATGTGTCATACTCTGATTATTGAGTTCATCCATATGCGGATAGTTAAAGTATATTATTGTTGAATAATTGATCTATATTATGGGTTATGTTATGACTTGAATTGTAAATGATTGAGTTGTGTATGTGGCTCATGATTATGATTGAGGATGCTCTTAGATGTGATTGTGATTGTGTTTGACTAGAAAGGAAAAGCATGGTGGTGCACCCCATGGAGAAATCTACGTGAAGCTATAAGGGTGGAGAATATACATGGAGCGATAAGGGTGGATGCGGCAGGGGCCGCGGGCAACGATCCAGAAGTACCCTAGACGACCCGGTTGGTACGGGAAATGTGTGAAATTGATTTCACTGTTTGCTATTGTGAATTATGTTGAAATGTATTTGATTTACTTGGATATTGTTGTGAAGTATTATGAATTATATTATATTATATTATGATCGATTACGTATGATTGCTACATGTTATCATTATGATGCATGATATTTTTTTGTCATAGTGTTGTGTTGTCTACTCACTGGGCACGTGGTTTGCTCATACCCCTCTTATTAACATTTTTTTCAGAGTTGACAGTTGAAGGTAAATATCTGTACAAGGAATTATGGATCCTTAGCCTATGATTACCTTTTCATTTGTTTAGGATAAATGTATAATAGTTAAGTCTTATTCTAAGTTGTATAAATCTAAAAATCTCTGTAATCGGATAGGTTCATTCAGTGATATAATGTGAATTACTGTAGTGTGTATAGAGAACTCGGTTTGGTTGCATGAAAAAGAATGATATGATGCTTAAGAGAAAGATAGGCTTACGGAGGTGAAATGAAATTCACTTTCCGTGCCGGTCACCTGCTCAGATTTTGGGACGTGACACCATAACTATACGCACTTTAGGGTTCTCGAAAATTAGTCCTTCAACCATATATACATGAAATCAAATGAATGCCTATCCTTCACCTCCTTGCAAAATTTAGACGAGTACAGCACCCACATACCCCCTTTTTTATCTTGGTTCCTGTCAACATTTTTATAAGTGAAACTCTCATTGAATCAAGAAGACACTGATTTAATATTCATTAGTCCAACTACAATTTAATATAAATATATAATAATATTAAAAATTTAATAAAATAACTTATTTTAATGATTAAACTTAACAAATTTACAAAAATTTAAATTAACTTTTAAATTTTAAAATTAATTGTAAATTTAATTTTAAAATAATATATAAAAAATACCCACATTTAAAATAATATAGTGGTACTTGTATAATATATTTTATATCTATATATGAAAATATTTTTTTAAAATAAGTAAAAATAAACGTAAACTGATTCAACCATATAATTTCATGATTTTTCAATTTTTGATTAATTTGATCAGTTTTTAAGTCATCGATATATTTGATTAGCCGAACTAATTGTATAATTGATTCATCAAATTTCCAATCTGAGCGACGGTTCAATCCATTTTCAAAACAATAGTTTCTGTTTTTAATTTACATTTTGCCCAAAAAATAATTAACTCGTACTGGAATAGTACGTCATTTTCAGTGGCATATCCATGTGAGATTTGCAGATCCTGTCTTTCTCTTGGGTACCCACCGACATTGGTCCCATCAATAATGAAAACACTGCGGTCCAGAAGAAAAGCTGGTGGTAGTGGACGAATAATGAGACATCCCAAGCCACCAGTCATGACTTGTAATGCACCGAGTTTGCTCGACGCGAGTGTGTCCAAAATCACCGACAACAATATGATCAATGAAATGAAAAGAAGATATCTATCCATCTGAACTACTTTCTACACACAGATCTATCTCACTTTACCAAATCATCATATGTATGCATGTATGTGAATTCATTGGTCAGGAATTGCCTAAATTCTGAAAAAGCTCTGGAAGATGAGCATTGGTCAACTTGGTCCTCTTGCTGATTTCGGTCTTCTTCTTCTTAGGCTTGGGCTTCGAAATGCCTTGAATTTGCGCTGCACTCCTCCTCTTTGCAGTGTTGGTAGCAGGTTTCATCCCGTTCTTTTGGAGATCCTTCTCTATATCAATCATGTCACGAGGCAATTCGATCCCCCGGAAAAGATGTTTTAGATCATCATCCACCTTAATGGGCACTCTAGGATCATTAGGGTATGCAATGTCTTCCTGTGAATCAAAGTTGGACAGCAGCCAAATCTGCCCCGCAGCTTTCAAAGCCTAAAAATTAGACAACCATATAAAGTCTTATTCCATGCAAAACCAATTAGTTGACCAGATTTTGACTCTTCTAGCTTTGCTAAAATGTCACCTACCTACAAAATTACACAGTATCTGATTATAAATTTTGTCGATCAACTATTTCAGATAGATCTATTGTATTTTAAATATTTTGATAAAGACATGCTTACATATTTACTCATCTATTAATACCTCATTCTCGTTAAGAACATTGTTCGTCTCAAGCATCAACAAATCCTTCTTTATCATGTAAAACTCAATAATATAAAGGATGATCTTCCAAAGAAGACAAATTCTTCAGTAACAACCAGAATCAGCCGGCACAAGGAGTTCCAACTCCTAATGGGAGATTAAGCATAAAAAATGTAACCATACTCGGGCTAACGCCATAAACAGTAAGACTTTGTACTAAGATTTTGATGAAACATGAGAAGTTTCCATTTCCTCAGTAACAGCCATAATTCTACAATGACAACTAAAGTTTAGAGCAAGTTGAAAAATGATTTTACAAAACCCACCATTGTGCAGTACTGGCATACTACCTACAACATTTAAGCTTCTTTCACGAAGATATTGAGATCATACTCGTTATGCCCAAGATTCAATGTGCATGGAGAAAGTAGTAAACTCTGAGAACAGATTTCGTTTACTCAATAGGCCCAAAGCAATATAGGAGTTAGAAACATATCAATGACGAATATTCCACCAATACTAATGTAAGATTAATGTTCATCATACAAAGAGAAACTGATAGAATCTTTTACCTGCAAGTCCTCCATCACAGTTGGATAAGAATCCTTTAGGTCAATTACAGCAAGGCCCTCTGGAAATTTCCGTATCAGGTATAGAAGCTGACTTTTGTCCTTAATATCATGCTTTGACTGTAGACCAAAAGCCAAGGTTGAATGTTATAATCCATACAAGTGGTAGAACAGAAGAGGCTGTTGTTATCTAAAGCAACATTAAAACATATGAACGTCCAAATATATGCAAAGAAAAAGTACCTTGTAAGAAAACCGCTCTCCATCATAGTGTACTTTTGGGTTTTTTCTTAGACTTTCAAAAACATCTTTGTTAGCCCTCATGTCAACATAGCACGCCTCATTTATTTGTTCAGGTGTAAAAGCCTGTCTGCTCTGTAAACAAGGAGGAGCATATAACCACCAAATCATTTGTATCATCAAAAACAATATAACTTACAAACGGCTGATGAAAAAATAAGCAAGCTAATACATCACATGAAATTATTCGTGCGAACTCTCTAAACTTGTAATCTATTAATGTGATTTGGAATTTTCCAAGCATTTGATAATACAAAGAAAGCTTAATGCTGAGTGACGCTAAGTTCAACTTGTCATAACAAACATAACTTGTCGCTCATTATGTTATGTCTCTCTTTTTAGCATCCCATGACCCTAGCATGTTACTCATTAAGAAATGCCTTTCTTTATGTTCAATAATGAATTCTAACTCTTGCTTCACTTAACTAACCCAGCAGCATTATAAAATATGATATTAACACAACAACTTTATTCTTAATTAATGTATATTACAGTTCCATTATTAGCTCCAGGCTCTACCCGTCCATTACAAATGTATACCTAAAGAAAGGCACCACATCCTCCAACTGAACCTGTCCTCATCACCTGTAATATCTCGAGTACATATATATATATAAAAAGGGGCTAAATGACAAAGTGGGAGAAAAAAACGCTAAAAACCAAACGTAATATGCTATCTTCTACCTCCACCCCTTCAAATCAGTAATAGTCCCAATGAGGTTACTCGCTTCTTTTCGCCTTTATGCTGAGTCACCCTCTGTATTTTCATTCTCCAATTTTTACTTCACAAGGAACTCCAGCATATTCCTCTTGATTGCCGTACGCCAGCATCTCTTGGATCCTGTCCAGTTTCGGATTCTGAAGCTCAGATCATCAAGACCTTGCAATTTCAATTCCTTCAGGGCCCAAGCAGACCCCTTTCATCTTAGAGCTTACGATTTGGATTGGGCTGTCAAAGGGAATCTGACAACGGCATAAGGCATGGCAGCAACTGTTAAAGCGAACGAAGTGTTCTGTTCTGGAATTTTTCTTCATTTCTCTCTCGTGTTCTGTTATGTCACTGACTGAGGATGAAAAATCTCTACCCAATCAGAAATTTTGGGACAATAGCGGGTATTTAGGATCTGGGTGAAGGTTCATGGCTAAGCTTTCTTCTCTCTGCGATGCCGACGTTTGCTTCAAGTACCAACTTCCAGGTGAGGATCTCGACGCTTTGATTTCTGTCACTAACGATGAGGATCTTGAGCACATGATGGTTGAGTATGATCGCTTGCATCGTGCCTCCGCTAAGCCCGCTAGGCTGAGGTTATTTCTGTTTCCGCTAAACCCGTCGACTCCGGCTAGTTTCAGTTCGAGCGAATTGAAATCGGAGCAGCAGTGGTTTGTGGATGCTCTCAATTCTGTGCAGATTCAGCCAGTAGACGGTTCCTCACCGACGGTGCTAGTATCGGCTACGAATCCGGATTTTTTCTGTTTGGTTTTGATAAGAGTTATGCGGGAGTTCCACCGGCGAAATTGCTTGATTTTGAGCTGATTTAAGCAATTGGAATGTCGGGTTGTTATTCTGATGCTCTGCCTCTCTGGTCTGTTTCGTAAATCCTTGAAATAGTTCCCATGACAAAGTTTTATTTGGATCAATTTGTTAATTGAACCACATTAAAGTGTTAGCTTACTCCAAAATTCATGATTGGTACAATTTATTGGATTAAATATATTACAACCAGTTTTATGAAAGGATCTTTCCTTCCATGATTAGTTTTATAGATATTTTAATCAGTATTATTTAGATCCTTCACATGCCATTTTCAAGCTGAGTTTTCCTTCTTAAATTCATTATTGCATTATGAATTATATCTCTATGAATAAGTTTTATATTTTGTAACACTCACGTCATGAGAAGCATTTATAAGCTCCTTTCTTTGATAGTAAGATTTTCAAAATTTCATATTTTGAAGTTGTTTTGCTTTGATTTACAAGAATATTTTCTCTTGATATATTGAGATGTGATTGGTGGCATAAGTCTGTATTTCAACAGTATGTCTATGTTGAACCATTTTATAAATGTTTGACCAATTATGAGTATATGAAAACTATATGTTATGATGAACCAAATTGATGTTATTTGACATATGAAAAATGATGAAATTATGAAAATGGCCGGATAGAGGAACCTTTTGAATCAAAAAAAAATTATGTTTAGTCCCAGCTCCTGAACCAAATGATGTTTACTGGTCAAACATTTGCATACCTTGTAGGCAACTTTGGATCCGTAAGATAGCTATACATGCGGCTTCTCTTGTCTTCATGATTGTGTTCCTTATTCCAATCACGTTTGTTCAAGGCTTGACTCAGTTAGGGAAGCTTCAAAAAAAAAAATGTTCCCTTTTCTGAACAAGATACTTAAAGAGCCTTTGATGAGTTATTTGGCATTTATCCTCTGGTTTGAAGTGTAGAATTTTAGCTTGGAATCGAGGTGAGAGATCCTACCCTACCTTGTTTGCTTATTTAATGTATATATTAAAAGTATACTCTATATATATGTGACATGAAATTCATGTATTCATGATATACAATGAAATGTGTAAATATGATTCTGTTGTGAATTTTTCCTGAAATGGAATGCATATGGTTGCCTATGGTTGTGTAATGTGATTGTGTTTGATCTCGAAAGAAAGGAAAGTGGAGTTCATGGGATCCCCTGGGATGAAATAGGGGTGGAATGAAATCACTATGGCCATGTGATATTGAATATGATGATCGTCCTTTTAAGGACATGGTGAAATAAGGATGGATTACAGATTTGTCCCTGTGAGGACATGGGTGAAATAAGGGAGGATGCGGCAGGGGCCGTGGGGCAACGGCCACTTATTGTGGACGGGACCCGAAAAATGTCTGGGAACTTGATTTGGAATTGTATGAATTGTTTGAAATGTGATTTGGCTTGATCTTAAATATCTTGTACACCAAAACTTAGATGATTATACCGTTAGATCAATTATATATATCTGCATGTATATATGTATACCTATATTGTGTGTGAATGTGGTAGGATTCTCTCAAGTAGAAGCTGTTTTCAGTTTCAGGTATGGAGAACTTCCTAATTCGATGACGTTCACGCCAAGATTATTTTTTTTTATTTGTTTAGGATAAAAGTTTAATGTTTAGTACTTATTCGAATGTATAAATTTAGAAAAGCTCTGTAATCGGGTAGGTTTGTTTAGCAATGTAATGTGTATCATTATAACGTGTATGAGAAATTCAGTTTAGCCATAATTTCTTATTATTTTGTGCTTAAGAGAAAGATAGGCTTATGGAGGTGAGGTGAAACTCACTTTCCGTGCCGGTCACGTGCTCAGATTTTTGGGACGTGACATCACCTTTGGAGCCCCAAAATGTAGAGGTGATTGACTCATCTGTTTCTCAATATAACCATTATGATGTTCCTATTGCTTTAAGAAAGGGCACTAGAAATTTCACTAAATATCCTTTGTCTTCCTTTCTTAACTATGAGAATTTGTGTATGAACCACAATTTTTTTTTTGACCAATCTCAATACCATTCCTATTCCCAAAACTTTATTCGAAGCATTGTAGGATAAAAATTGGGTGCAGGCTATTAAGGTTGAGATGGAGGCACTTGAGAAGAACAAAATATGGGACCTGGTCAAATTGCCATAGGGGAAGAGGCAAGTTGGATGTTGATGGGTCTTTACCATGATATCCAATTCTAATGGTGCTTTAGAAAGATACAAAGCTCGTCTTGTTGCCAAAGAGTACAATCAGACTTATGGAGTAGATTACATAGAGATGTTTGCCCCAGTGACAAAAATGAATACTGTCAGAGTATTGTTGTCTATTGTTGCTAATCTTAGCTAGAGATTGCAACAATTTGATGTCAAAAATGCATTCTTAGATGGTGACTTGGAGAAAGATATTTACATGGAGATTCCTCCAGGATTTGATACAAACACAAAGAAGGGCATGGTTTGTAAATTTAAAAAACACCCAGTATAGGCTCAAACAATCACCAAGAACATGGTATGAGAGATTTACCAAATCACGATTGGTATGGGATACAAGCAAAGTTAGGGAGATTACACTTTGTTTATAAGACATTTGTCTTCAGGGGGAGTTTCACTACTCTTGGTGTATGTAGACAACATTTTAATAAAAGGAGATGAATAAGAAGGTACTAAAGTATTAAAAAGCCAATTGGTGAAGGAGATCAAGTCAAGGAGCCTGGGAGACTAATTTCTTGGTATTGAGGTTGCTCATTTGCAGCATGGGATTTTTACATCACAGTAGAAGTATGTGTTAGATTTGCCAACAGAAACAAGTAAATTGGGATATAAACCAATGGACACACCTATAGAACCCAATCATTGTCTTCATGATGCTCGTAAAGACATTATGGTTGATAAAGGGTTCTACCAACGACTTGTGGGTAAATTGATCTACTTGTCTCATAGCAAACCTAATATAGCTTATGTTGTAAGTATTGTCAACCAATTCATGCATAGTCCAAAAGAATCTCATCTCACGGTAGTACATATAATTTTACAATACTTGGAAGGGCACACCAAGCAAAGGCATTCTATTAACTTAACCTTGGAAGCCTATACATATGCTGATTATGTAGGATTGTCAGTTGATAAACGGTCAACCATAGGTTATTGTACCTTCTTGGGAGGAAATCTTATAACTTGAAGGAGTAAAGAAACAAAATGTAGTTGCAAGATCTATTTCAGAGGCTGAGTTTAGAGCAATGGCACTCAGCATATGTGAACTATTGTAGCTTAAGATCATCCTTGAAATGGGAACAACTAATGAAATTTTATTGTGACAAGTTTGCAATCAGTATTGCTCATAATCCTATTCAACATGATTAAACTAAACACATTGACGTAGACCGACACTTCATTAAAGAGAACTTGAATAGTGGTCTAATATGTTCTCCTTTCATTCTTACCAGTGATTAACTCGCGGATGTAGAACTTAACTAGCAAGCTTGGAATGTATAATTATCCATTCATCAGCTCGAGAGGGAGTGTTGGAATAAGGAAATGATCATTGTATTGATTTGTAATTATTGTAAATTAGGAAATAATCTTCTATAGTTATGATAATTTGTATCATTATAGTAATATATTTATCCCTGGGATTAAGGCTTAGATTGAGGGATTAATCAATCCCTAAACTTTAGGGATTTATGATTTCTTTCCTAGGATAGTCTGCTTACTTGTGCATAAATACTCATGTACAAATCTCTTTTTAAAATACACAGAAATTTAAACACTTTTGTCATAGACATTAAAGGAAGAAAGAAATGTGAATTTGAATAAATACCTCCAGCAGTAGATCAATAACACGCTTCATCTGAGCTCCTACGGGGGCTTTTCGAATACTGTTAATATGTTGAAGCCTCTCTGTATCATTTGAAAATTTGACAGCAGGAGCTGGAGTTCTTCCATTGGTCAAAGTAGATGCAACTACAGGAGTAGATTTTTTGCTTGCTGCGGCCTTACTAGCAGCAATGCTTGTGAGGGTTGACTGACACTTCTGCTGCTGTTTTTTAAACCGGTCTAACTGTTCTTGCAATTCCATCTGAGATTAAAACTGCTCAATTAGGAGATAAAGCGCATACATTTGTCAAAAGATCCATATCCCAGATTAAAATAATTATAGTGTGCAAGTGTTAGCAACCCCAACATTTGTCAGCAGCAAACTCATGGCAAGTATAGGAAGGTTACACCTCTCTCAGATTGTATTTATACATCTCTTAGAATTCATGAACATTACCAGAAGTTATATCAAGTTTGAGTTTTGCACTCAAGAGATTTTGGTTCTCTCTTCCTAAGAAACCAACATCATAGGAGATTGGAGGTTCTCTTTTCCCAAATGATCCGGCACCGCACTTCCCATAACAAGATCCTTAACTAGGAACCCACAGCAAGCTCTGTTCATTTTAGCCAAAATAAGATTCATGGAACTATTATAACTGATCGCTTTCCAACTAAACAAGCAGGCGTTGTGCAACAAGATTAGAAATTTAAAAAATAATAATAATTAAAAAAAATCTGGTCCAGTTATTTTCGTAGCTCAGTTGACTAATTGTAGCCTTCTTTATAGCACTCAGTGTCACCATGCACACTGAGTAACATGCTATTTGTTGATTTACTTCCATTCGCTACAATTCTTCCTATGTCGTACAACTTAAACCGGGTACACATAGAACAGCTTATCCTCACCATTTTCGTATGAGCATATTGTTATTTTCGACTAACCTTAAGGTCTCGACAAGAAAAATTAAGGAAACAATGAAAAAAAGCAAAGAAAGAAAAATACTAATCCTAACTCTGTTCTAATCTCGATAAGAGCATTTAGCTATATGATTGAGGTACAGAAGAAGAAGATTTTCAACATCCGACTGAAAGAATTATCCAGAACATGCATCTTTCCACTCGATTTAGTAGATTCAAACAGAGAAAAATCTAGTTCAGGGCTCGAATTGATCACCACGAAGATTAAATGCAAATTAGTAGTTACCCTAATTCCGCGACCGTTCTTTTCTTATACACGGTACCGCCGGAGCTCCAAACGGAGAAATGATCGGACTTAAACCGATGGCGAAGCAATAGCAGGATTAGCTTCTACGACTATCGAACTGCAGCAATTCTGACCTAAAAGAATTCTCAAGGTTTGTCCGAATATCCAAGTGTAGTACTCCCACTTGAGAGTAACACAGGTGTGATTTTATAATAACGTGAACTGTCGTCGATAAAATAATAACGTGAATTAATAATTTTGTCTCCAAATATATATTTTCTCAGTTAATCATCCTAAATTTTTGAATCACATCATTTTAATTTATCTCATTTTTGGATTACTAGCACAATTTTATATTTTAAAAATAATTGCATTTTTTAAAAATTTGATTTTCTCGATTGTATAATATTTTCATATTCGGTACATAATAAAAATTTAAAAAAATATTATATTACATTTCTGAAAATATAATAATATTATTATTAAAAATTTTGACAATTTTTATTTCTATTTATGTTATACATATTTGATAATTTTTATTTTTTATATTATTATGATTATATTTAATTATTTATTATTTTATTAATTATATTATATTAGAAACTTTCAAGAAGAATCAAAACAAAATGAAAAATTCAACATTGATTAGTTGCAATAGCCAGTTAAACTAAAAAATGGTGATAGTTTAATTTTTGGATATACCAATTTAGACAGGGTTTTAATTTTTGCGCCTAAAAAATTCAAAAAAAATTAATCTCCTATCTTATCGAATAAAAGATATCCTTCATAAAACAAATCGAAATGAAAATAGAAAAGGAAAAAAAAAAGGATAGGTAAAAAGACGAATTACGGTAAATCGTAAACTGAAAAATAGATATATTTAAGTGCCCTTACAATATAAGGAGGAATTATAAATGCTTAATGTGCTTGAATTGTTGTAGCTCTATAGACTTTTTTTCTTTCTTTAAGGGGGTTAAGTCTTAATATTTGTGAAATGATAAAATCTCTAGCAACTTCTTTTATTACTTTTTCCATATTTATTTTCTTTTTCCAAGTGAAAGTGGAAATTCATTACAAAGGGTTAAAAGTACAAATTGTTGAAACAAGTCCATGCCAAGTAACGAAAGAAATATATACAAACACAGCCTATTAAGCGAAATTAACAAGGAAAGTCAAAGATGGTCTCTTCGCAAGCACCTACAGGTTAGAACCCTGTATGCAGAGAAATTTGCTTCTCCATTGATGTGCTCTATTTTCCATTCTTCAAAAGAGGAAGAAGGCATCAACAATTTGATACGATAGTGTAATAAGGACGGTTAGTCTACAATTTTTCATCTTTAAGGAACTGACCTGCTAAGTTCGAACTTGTTTCAATTTCCAACTAGTAATGCGTTTATTTTTTTTTCCTGATTCCAGTCCTAGTTGGATAGCCTAGAGTTTAGCCTGAACTATAGGTCCTTGCCCTCTGAATTTTATAAATTCAGTCACTTGATCAATTCCTATGGTGATATCTAATGATTCCTCTAACAATAATAAAGTTACTGCTTTCAAATCCATACATTGATAATTGATAATTGACTTTGATAGAAAGGAAAAATATTTTTTAAGTATTAATATTTAATTTATGCAAAATTGTTTTAGAAAATTCCCATAATCATGAAATCATTATTTTTTTGACCAAAGGCAACTTAATCAAGTCTTGAATGAGCTTTATAATCATGAAATCATTATTTTTTTGACCAAAGGGTCAAAGGCAATTTAATCAAGTCTTGAATGAGCTTTAAGAGATGATGTTTCCTTATTTTAAGCATCTTATCATATTTCTTTTACAAGAAAATACTATTATATCTCAATCAATCTTATTATTCTTAGTTTTACGTCTCACACCTTCTTGACAAGTATCTCAATTAAACTTGAGCAGATTTAGAAAGATTAAATCAAAATAAGAGAAGTTATTATTGTTACTTATATGGAAAGAAAATTCTTAAAATGAATACATCTCGCTCAAATCAAAACTCCAATGTCTAGGAATACAAATCAGCATCTCGTGGGTTAAGGGATCAAGATAAAAGCTGAAATGAATCACACGCATCATAGAAGCCAACAATCATATGAACAAACAAATAAGAAAAGTATCGCAATCGGTCAACTATAATCTTGAAGAAAATGATCAACAATTGATTGCTTATAACGGCTAGTACTTTCATACTTATAAAGTCTATGAAGTTGAAGTTGTAAATATCAAGAACCAAGAGAGATCATTATGCTCTATATTTGTGATCATCTTTATCCTGTATTGTGAGCTTAGTATTTTTTATCATCTAGCTTTTGAGAACTATTTATTTTAGTGTACTAAATCTATAACTTACTTATCTTAAGGGTTAAACTCTTCCTTTCTCTTTTCTACTAGTTGTGAGTGATCTTTGAAAACCCTTCCATTGCTAGTGATCTGAGAAAATCTTTATAGTTGTGGTTGATCTGTGTAACCCTCTAGTTGGTGGTGACTTAGCAAAACCATCTTGTAATTATTTGTTGCTTAGTAAAAATCTCTTGTGGTGCAAGGGGACTAGATGTAGATAGTAGAGTCGAACCAAAATATATCATTGTGCCTTCCTTTCTCTTCTGCAAATGAATTTACTTAAGTTTCATTCAATTGTATCATGTTATAGTTAACTATATCTGTAAATTTACCAGAACTTCGTTAATTGGGTAAAATTTTAATAAGTACCTATTCACCCCCTCCTAGGTGTATTTTACAATTGGTATTAGAGCATGTCTCTTCACTTATCTTAACAACCTTGAGAAAATGTTCATCTTTTGTTTTTTATGTGTAGATTAAAGACATGGTAGTTCCATCTCAACTTGAAGGTTTATGTCATACCCCAAATCTAGGCACGTGACCAGTGCAGACGATGCACCTCATCTCATCGCCGCAAGCCTAAATAACCCCTTTCTATTCCCAACACATTCATTATTCCTTCTTATTAAGTCATTTGAGTCACTTCAACATGGAAATAATACTTTGATGGTAATGAGAAAATAACATGGTAATACTTAAGATAATATTTAAACACATTCTTACAATATACCATCGAGTACTCAAATAAGATCAAGTGCTCAATTAGAATTCTTATATTTTCATCCATTCAGATTCATACTCATTTCCTACTATCATCTACTCGATTACTAAGTGTTCTAGAATATCTAAAGCATAATGAAATAACAATACTATACCCCGAACAAAAAAAGGACGTGTCTCGACAAGCGAATTATCAAACTAAACTATCTTCAGTACCTGAAACTATGGGGTGTGAATCTAACCCATTACTAAGTGAGAGAAACCCTACCCTACCACAAACACACACGGCTATGCATGCCAAAAACATATAGGTGATGCATGATCATATGAGCATAGCTAGATAATTGTGCATAAACACCCCATAAATCAACCCCGTTAATTTTCTCATTGCAAGTACAAATACAAGATTAGTAATAATACAAGGAAAGTATCAGTAATAATACAAGTATAGTCAACAATAAGTAAAGATATCATATGACTTAACACCCGTCTTGCATATGTCACAACCAACCTAAAACCACATATTGCATCTACTATACACCCTATGTGAAATTACCCTCTTTCCCATCCATGCATAATCATATACGTAATATATATATATGGATACCTATATTGCACCTCCGCAAGTAAGGATTAAGCACAAACCATACACACCACAATATATGAATATGAATAACAAATCAATCACATGGTGTCACCGTAATAGAATAGCCAACACAATCCACACAAACATCACATCCATCTCGCCCTATTTTTGTAAACAACTGTCAATTCATCATACCAATCTCAATTCACCCAAACAAAATCGTTTGAGCCATATCAGGTCATCATCATATTGTTCCCACTCACTTGCAAGGAGTGCCTCAGGCCATACGAGGCTACGCCATAGTACCATGCCCACTCAACTGGCAAGGAGTCTCCTAAGCCATACATGGTCGTGCCAACACACCATGCTCAACTAATCCAATCATACTAAGCCATATGAGATCACCCAATCAAGCACCATGTATGTATGCATAACAAGCACAATCCAAGTAAAAATCAAGCAAACTTACTCAAGATATAATCAATTATGAATTTCCCTCCCCAAGGGTCTACACTTCCACGGGTTCATCACTTAAGAGCTTCCTCTACATAGGTCTAAAGCCTCCACAGATTCATCACTCAAAAGTCTAGTCACATGGGTCTTCATTCCCATGGACCAACCCATCTTATCCCGCTAAAAAGGTCACATCCACAATACACAAACAAGATACTATTCATAACTCATACTCAAGCCATACTTACATAATGCATTCATCACATGTTCAATCATTTTCACAATAAGTAAGTCAATCACAATCAAGATGCCAATTTTATTCATAATCCAGCTATGCGCAAATAATGATATATCTAAAATTCATGTGTTTCATTTATATGAATATATATAAGTGTATGTGAACTCATCCCACAACCTAACATGGTGCACTATCAATAATCACAACAATTTTCTTTGCATGTCCCATGCATAGCATAATATCCATGTGCCTTTCACATTCATTTATATACATTATATGCATACTAAATTTCCATCATCATTACTTCTATGCATAACATACATAATGTAAGTGCATTTCTCAAAACACTAGGAGAATAAATCCTAGAAAAGGAAACAACCAAGGTAAGGCAAAGTCCTCTCACCTTAAATCTACTTCAAACCTTGATTATTTGATGCACAATCCTTGTTTGAATCCTTTAGAGAGGCATCCTAATCAATTAGAATTAAATGCACATGAGAAACGACATAAAAAATAATATATGGAAGTCCCCTAGTCGTTGCAACACTACCTACCTCGCTACAACGCCCACAACCTCAAAAAATGAATTTGCCTCTATTTGCAGTCACTGCAACAACTGAACACTAACATCCATCACTGTAGCAACGGTTTCCATCGCTCCAGCAATGGGTGCCAGTAAGCCATGCTTTGTTCTCACAAATTCCACCCTCTCTCAATTTTTGGTTGGTCCTAACTCATTCCTTGACCATTTTTCATGATTCTTGGTTTTGGAATCTTCATTCAATCATTAGAAAACATCCCCAAACATCAAAACCAAATTATTTCCAAGATTTAACCCTAAATCATCCATTTTCCCTCACCAAAACCCAACTTTTCGTTCAAAATCTGACATGGATTTAATTTCACCAAAACCCAACTTTTGTCATAATTATTCACCAATCTTTGGTTCCATTTTCATTATCAAACATAGAAGAAGATTTAAGAACAAACCCAAGCCAAAACATCAACATTAAAGATCATTTTCAACCCAAAATTCCTCAAACTTGAAATAGTGGAAAAGGTAGGAAAATATGGGACTTACCTCGACTTTTCTCCTTTTTGGTGAGATTGGGTTGCTAGAAAGTTGAGCCCACTCCAGAGAATGGTAGCCAGAAACTTGAGGAAGTGGTCTTGGGCAGATGAGAGTTGAGAAGCGTGGAGAAGGAGCTAAGGCTTGGTGAGAAATGAGAGAACATGTGAGAGAGATGGATGGTATGATGAAAGTGTGAATGGTCATATATATATATATATACACACACACACACTAAAATGGTTAAATTATCAAAATGTCCTTATTCAATCCCAAAGTCAAATTTTAAGTAAGGGCTATATCATAATTTCCCTCGATCAGTATATCCTCCCCGTACTCGAGGCACTACACATCCCTATCACTATTTTTTTTTCATTTTTAGCACATAAAATTTCCCAAATTCAAATTATTTCCCTTTTTCACTAAAGGGTACTACATATTTATTTTTATTTCAATATAGTCCCTCCACGGACTTAGTATTCATCTAGCTCTCGTTGTGCTACATGTACTTCATATTTCCTTTGCCACTTATTATGACATGCTTGAATCCACACTCACCAAGAATTTTGCTTCCAAAAAACAAAAAAATTTTCCCTTGCACCGACACATACACCTTGAGATCCAATAACATTAATACCCGAGGGCCTCAGGTATTACAGTTCATATTTCAGTGAAGGTCATTCTTATCAAAGGCCACCGTACTTCAATGAAAAGCACTACTCTCATTGGAAGGAAAGGATGAGAATCTTCATTCAATCCTCTGACTATCCAATATGATGGAGGTGTACAAAACCAATTCAAATCGACCGGACTGAACTAAACCAAACTAAACCGAGTCAAAACTAAACAAATAAGGTCTAGATCAGTTTTTAAAATTATAAAATTTTCAGTTTGTCGGTTTGATAACCGAATTATATATATATATATATAGTTAAAAAACATATTAGAAAATTGCTGAACACTTTCATATTATGTTATAGTTAAAATTATAATATATTCTATTATTATATTATATTATATTATATTTATACATAGTTAAAATTACAATATAATCTACTATATTATCTTTAAATTCACAATGAAAACTGGACTATGTTAAGAAAATTTTTGCACACTTTCATCTAGTCTTAACTAATTAAGTGTTGGGATAAAAGATGAATTTTTTTGCTATGGAATTAATAATTGCAAAATCCCTTCTGATTAATAATTGTAAAATTAATAATAGCTTTTAAATTCCATTACGTAGAAAATTTATTTGACTTGGGCAATACTTCCAGATGAAACTGGACTATGTTAAGAAAACTAGAAAAGTGAATACTGAACACTTGGTATTTGGTAAATGGGGTTTTTAAAAAAAATAGATAAAAGTGAGCATTATTTATTTTTAAAAAAATTCTTTAAAGTCGCTCAAAACCGAATCAAACCACCTAAAAAACCTGAATAGGTCAAAAAATTAACAAACTGACTTGGTTTAGTTTGGTTTGGTTCATGTCTAAAATTGAATCAAAACGAATCTTTGTACACCCCTATTGTACGGGATGTTATCACTAGGGAACCAAAAATTTCAATGGATAACAAATGGAAGCCCAAAACGAGAGTTGATTAGAGGAAGATGTGAAGAATGCCCAAACAAATTTTCATGCGATCAACATACTCTACTGTGCAGTCAATGGAACAGAATATGATAAAATCTCATGCTATGACAATGCCAAAGATATGTGGGACAAGCTGCAAGTTACTCATGAAGGAACTGACAAAGTGAAGGAAACTAAAATGAAAATACTGGTTTACGAGCTTAAACTCTTCTATATGAAAGAAGGAAAAACATAGAAGATATGTTTGGAATATTTGAAAAGATCATTTGGGGATCTAAAGGTACTCAAAAAGAATTATACACAATATGAACAAGTTGTAATACCCGCCATTTAATTTTCTATTTTTAATTGTTAAATTTTATTTCATAAATATTGATTTGCAAATTGTGTGCAATGTATGTTTGTGATGTTGTATTGTGATCTGATAATGCTTTAGTATATGATTTTTTACTATAGACTAGCAGTGTGAGATGCTAGGTCATACAAGGACTAAAGTGAAAGTTTTAGGGACTAGGATGAAAGATTTTTGGAATCTTGTGGGGTGTAGCAAAATTTGTACAAAGGGTAGGAGGAGATGGAGAAAATTTTAGAGAACCTTGGTGTGAAATAGGAAATGGAAATCAACTTCTAAATCTCAAGATATTAATTTTTGAAATAAATAATATAATCAAACTATTAAGTGTGTGAAAAGAATAAAGGAAAAATATTATAAATATAAAATTATAAGAAGTATTTCGTACAGCTTAAGAAGGATTAAATGATATAATTAAATAATATAGTTAGAATGGCAAAAGTTAAAAGATAATACAATAATAAGAGATAATGCAAATGCAGATAAATACAACTTTTTCTTTTAAAAAAATGTCAAACCCAAATTAGATTTGAATAACCCATTAAGATTATCTAAATCTAAGATAATTAAATCAACTAGTTCAAACTAACCTAGTTAAATCTAATTTAAATAAACAAACCCCATTATCAGATAATTAATATTAATATAATACACACACACACACACACACACATACATATATATATATATATATATTAAGCTGTATTTCTGTTTTTTTAAAATTCAAATCAAACTAAAACAAAAACATAATCAACTAATAAACAAATAACTTAAAATAAATTGCCTACCCTATTAGTTAAAATAAATTGCCTACCCTATCTTAACCAAGAAGCGCCAAAACAGTGATCATCTTCAATCACCCACACCAATCACATAACAGCTATTTCAATCATTTTCTTCAAGTCATCATATATCCTCTACAATCACTCTACCTTCAAGTGTCGCTGCCAGGCACTTTCTACCTTCAACCACTTACACGCACTCATACATCTCCCTCGGCCTACTATCTAAGTGAAGACATCATCTAGGAACGTTGGAGGGGCAAAGTATGATACCTATAGAACAAATTCCCTTTTCACCATTGAGGAGGTCGTTGATCGATTCGATTGGGAGGGTTCGTTGGAACTCAGGTGAGTGAACTAACTCTTTTTTAATATTATCTTAAATGTTAACGTGATAAGATATAAAGATAAGTAATCATCATGACATGAAAAAGGAAATCTGGTTAAGAGATTCAGATTAAAAGAGAAATTGGGAATTTTGTTAAAATTCGGTGGTTGATGAAATTGCTAATGAGAAACATTAGGAAAGAGACATGGTTTGTGAGACAAATACAAATTATTTGTGATTTAGGATACTTATAGTTATCTGATGGAAATTAGAATGATGATTATATTTATGATTATATTGTTGAATATATTGTTGAATATATTGATGATTATTTCGATGATTATTTGGAATTATTTGGACTTTGATTGTGTTTGGATGGGATAATACCCTATCTTATGTCAAGCCAGAAATCCTAATGATATGATGGCTTGACCTCTGAGAGTAAAGACAATGATTTCCTCAGTAGGAAGTTAAGCTCATATTTAATCCATGAGATGCCTTAACCGTTGATGATGAGGTTGTGTGTCATGGCGGGTTTGATGAGATTGGTAGAGCGAGCCTACGGGTGTTCCCAAGTATTTTGCCATTGACAAGTACTAGTTTCATTGGTCTGAATTGTTTGATTGAATTGCAAACTCTATGGTATGTATCTTTTCTTGTGATTTATGATTTTTGCATATGCTTTTATTTTATTGCTTTTGCATAGCAAATTTTATTAGGGCGGAGATTAGATCGCTCACTGAGATATTTATCTCACACTTGTAGATTTACTTCTTTTTTTCAGATCAAGTATTGGAAGGGGAGTTTTCGCAAAAAGGCTAGGTTCACTGTTGGACTATCCTATTGTTGGGTGGGTCCTGAGTCATTGATATTTATTTTATTAAGCATTAGGAAGCTCTGTGGTCAACTATGACATCTAGGGGTTCTCGGACTATTAAACTATTTTATTTATTGTATTTAATTTGATTTAAATTTGAAGATTTATTTTGAAGATTTATGATATGGATTATAGTAAAAGTTGAGATTACAATTATGAATTTATTTAAGTTGATGTGATTATGTGAATGAATGAAGTTTTGATTATTTAATTTAAATATTAAAATTGAGATTCGGGAGATTGCGAGGAATCTGGGTAAGTTGTTCTCTTCTCTTGTGTGAATGTATGATATATGATATATGATATATTATTTATATTATAAATTAATATTTATTTTAACTAATATCTGGTAGTTAATTATATTTATTTTAATTAATATTCATTTTTCAACTAATATTTATTTTAATTAATTATAAATAAATATTAATTAATATCTAAATTAATTAATATTTATTTATATTTAAGTGATGTTACCTAATATTAGTCTTTATTTTATTATACATATATTCACATATTAATATATATATATATATATATATATATATATATATATATATATATGTGTGTGTGTGTGTGTGTGTGTATGTGTGTGCGTGTGCGTGTATGTGTGTGTGTATAACTATTTCAAACCTCTGAGTTGTCTTTAAAATCTAGACAGTTAAGACCATTTAAAATACTTAAAAATAAGGTCTTGATTTGGTTCACCTGTTTGTTGAATTCTAAATAATTTATGAAAATATTTATGAAATTTATGTTATTTAATAGATAAAAAGAGGAACAATGCATGTTATAAATATTCATAAATAAACAAAAAGGGGTAGAAATCAAGATGACGGTTACGCTTATAGGATTTGTGTCAACGTGCTGGTTACGTGCCTAGGTAGCGGGTTGTGACAAAATTTGTATCAAAGCCAAGTTTTAGGTCTCCTAGTAACTACAGAACGTGGTGTCCTTAGTGGACCATCCCCTATGGTTGTGAACCGCAACATAACTATAGGTCGGGGATCCACCGAAGGCCCTTTAGAGATATAGTCTTTTTCTTTCGTGTCATACCCTTGGTAGGCCAGCATAATTCTTATTCTAAAGTAGTTATTTTCTCGTATAGTTAAATGGCACATGGTCAGTCACGCACTCGTGGAGGTCGCATGAGGTCTAGTAAGACCTTGGCCCTTGTGCCCACACCATCAGTAGACACAGTATCTGAGATGCGTGAGTTTGAGAATGATAATCAAGCACAGAGCAAAGAGCTACCTGCTGTAGGCTCGGAAAGGAATGGTGGGGCACCACCATAGTTTGATCCGGAAGCTATGATGGCAGCACTGGCTACTATGCAAGAACAAGTAAAAGGACTGGCAGACCTAGTGAGGCAACCATTAGAGGACAACTCATAGGCATCGACACCTGCTGTGAGGACACAAGAATCGCTACAGATGCTACCTCCTCCCCTTCCACAAGTTCGAGAAGGGATTGTGGTAGAGATAAAGACTATAGAGTTTCTGAAACTTAAACCACTAATTTTAGCAAGAAAGGATGCTAATGAGGATTCACAGTAGTTTCTCGATTACTATGAGAAGATCTTAGATGCTTTGGATTGTCATGAATCTTGGAAGGTAGCCATGGTGGCCTTTCAATTGAGGGGTAGGGCATATCGCTAGTGGTGAACTTAAAAAAAGGGCATGGCTGATAGTGCCCCACCTGTCGGATGGAAGGAGTTCCAAGTGAGCTTCCTAGATGAATTTCTTTCGAGAAGCATGCATGAGACATGAATGCGAGAGTTCGAGACGCTACGTCAAGGGACTCGAACTATTAATAAGTATGATGCTTTATTTGTGAGTTGTTAGAATATGCCCCTTACATGGTTCCAAATGAACAGGAAAAGATTCAACGCTTCATGGAAGGACTTCAAGACTCTTTATTCTCAAAGGTGGGAGCCCAAATAAGATCCTTTAAATCTTACATGATAGCCATTGACACCACCCGGAAAATGGAAGAACGAGCAAGACATTCGAAGGACTTTAATAATAAGTGGAAGCATGGTCAAGACAAGAGACCTTTTAACCATGGAAGAAATATCAGTTTAGCACCCTCAACATCTGTTGGATATACATCTGCCTATGTGGGAGCACTTCAATTGCAACAAGATGGGGGAGGATATTAGGATAAGTCACTGTGCCAAGATTGTGGCTGACTCTACTTTGGCAAATGTTAAGATAAGAACCTTGGTGCCAACTCTACTGGTCAAACCTGTTTCCAATGCGGTCAAGTAGGCCACTTCAAAAGGGAATGTCTTCAGTTAGTGACCCGATCAGAGCAATGCTTGGTTTAGCTAGTGCGTGCTCAAATGAAGGTTACTCAGTGAGTAGAGCTATACCTGTAGTTGGTATTGGTGGTAGCAGAACCGACAGCGGACAGGGAACAGGAGGATGAGACATTACTTGTGTGTATGCACTAACCTGTCAGGATACCCAGGCATCTAACGCTGTAGTTGCAGGTATGAATTGAAACTTCAAAATATGATTGTTTTATGTTAAGATCCAGATAGCATTGTGCTAGAAGAATTATAGTCGAAAACCAAGAAATGAATATGGACTTAGTGAAACCAAGTAACTTCAGTGAGGAAGGGATTTGTGGTAGTTGAAATTCAGGGACCAAATTTCTTTAAAGGGAAAGTAATGTAATACCCCAAGAATTCTTCGATGTCTCCTTGTTACCTGGCAATCTAAAGTCGACTGCATTAAAAGTAACAATAATGTAAAGAAACAAACTTATGTTAGGCTACAAGGGATGCTTATAGTGTATGAAAGAACCTACGTAAAGATGCACAAACTTGAAGAAAAATAAAAGAACCTTTCAGTCACAGTCGAAATGAACAAATTCAAGGAATCAACTAAAACAAAAAGAAAGTCAAGCTTGTCAAAAAGCAAACCTAGCAAGTCAGAAAGTGATAAAGATTCTGATTCAAAAGAACAATACCTAAAGGCTTATTCCCTATGGTCGTCACCATTAATCTTCCTCTAACCTTATTGACTCCTTGGCCACCCTTATTGACTCCATCCCATGGGACTCAAACCCATCTCGTTTTCCTTGCAATCATACGCACAAACACAATCACAGACATTGGCATTGAAAGCATTGTGTATCAAATCCAATTATTAACATCAATAGTCATATATTTCCATTTGGCATAACTTAAATAAAACAATCCATAATAGCAATTCACAACTAAGAGCATATCTCAACCATTCACAAATTACATATCTTCAACATTCATTTTGTACCACATACATAATAGCTCATCGATATGTCATATAACAATATTCCACACTAAGACAAATTACATTTGAGTCAACTACAGGTTTATTAGATAAGAAATTTTCACAATTATATAGGCCACAATTTCTAATTCCCTTCACATAGGTAGTGCAAGTGTGTTTATATGTAGATATCCATATATATATATATATATATATATATATATATATATATATATATCCATACTCTCAGATGAGAATGGTTCGTAAAAATATTATGAGTGAGTATATGCATACACGCACCTTTACACAAATAATTCATGAATAGGCACACACCTATACATACATACCTTTGGATTCAACTACCTTGGTAGTATGTGTATGGGTGTATATATATGTGTGTGCATGTTTCATCTATGCATAATTTAGGAGGTAGGTACACATGTATACATATACTCACTTCCTAAGTTACATTCTCAATAATTGGTATAAATATACATGTATACATCCATATATTTGAAAATGAACATGCATACATACACATTGGTACCCACGACATGCACAGGGATTAATTCAAGCAAATCACACATACAATTCATCACACACACATATATCCTTGGCCAAAGCCCCATTCAACATTTGTAAAAAAAAAATCCATATGCATTTACAAATATTAATTTTTTGATATTGCTCTTCACACATGTACAAATTTACTCTTTAAACTAGCACACAAGAAGTAGTCATAGTTCTTAAACTCATATTAGTATATCTTTATATAGAAAATACAAACAAGATAAGATAGAGATCTCCTCACATCAAATCCTTGCTATAATCTACTAGCCTTACTCATCCAAATGTACAAGATATGGAGAAAGGTGCATTCCTACAAGAAAATAGACCAAACTATGAGTTTCGGGGTTACTAGGCATGTCTCAGGTGAAACTCTACACGCTTACACGCTTAAGCATGTAGAAGGCCACACAACACTACCACTTGTATGCCTAAGTGGGCATCTGTATGCTTAGGTGTGCATAGACTAGCATACCTCTGCCACCCCATGCTAGGAAGACAAGTGGCAGAGTTCTTGCTTTGTTTTCACGCCCAAATGTCCCTTTTCGTTCCCTATTCATGCATAGCCTCATTCTCAACCATTTTTCATGATTCTTTTCATAGGATTTCAATTTCAATTGTTAGAAAACTTCCCCAAGCTTTAAACCCAAGTTATTTCAAAGATTCATTCCCAAAATCATCATTCTCTTCCCTAAAACCTAGCATTCCTTCCCAAAATGTACTATACACTTCAATTCACCTATTATCTATCTTTTGGCAATGATTTACACAAATTTCTTGTTTCCTATTCAACATTATTCATAGAGAAAAGTTAAATAACAAGACCCAAGCTTGTTATTTCCCATTTGAGGCCATTTCAACTCTAAATCCTCTGAGGTCTAAAAATACATAGAAAAGAAGAGGAATAAGAGGCTTACCTCAACTCCACCCTCCTCTAATGAAGAATTGTTACCAGAGAAATATACTCATATTGAAGAACAATGACTGGGAAGCTTAAGGAGAGATCTTGGGTGAGAGGGAGTTGAGAGACGTGAAGATGAGAAAGCTAGGGCATAAGTGAGGAGGTGAACACGAGAGAGAAGAGACAAGTTTGATGTGTGGGTGGCGCGAAGCATATATATACATATAAGGGGGCAATTACCAAAATGCACTAAGTCAACACAAGGTCAATTTTCTAAGTGAGGGCAAGATTGTAATTTCCCTTAACTCGGATAAACTCCATATACCCGAGGCACCACACATTTTCATCACTCGCCTCCATTTGGGACACACTTAATTCCCCAAAACCTTTATCATCCCTGCTATTACTCAAGGGTACCACATAACTATTTTTATTTCTAATTGGTCTTTCCATGGACTCATGGTTTGATTAGACTTTCTCGTGCCACACATACTCCTTCACCCGTTGTCACTTATCAAATTATGCACAAGCCACATCTCGTAATGAATTTTCGTTCCACTTAAATGAAAAAAAAAAAATTTCCCGCACTGGCATACACATTCCAAGGTTCGTCAACATTAATACCTGAGAGCCTCAGGTATTACATCTACAAATTGAACATAACTTCATTAATTGGGTAAAATTTTAATAAACACCTATTCGCCCCCTCTATGTGTATTCTACAACCCATTTTTGAATTGGTTTGTTTTCCAAGAGATGTGTTGAAGGCTCTAATGGCATGTTTGGTATCTAAAAAAAAATTTGAGAGAAAAGGGAAGGGAATGAGAAAGGCAATGGGAATGAAGAAAAAGTATTTGGTATAACATAGAAAGAAATGGACTATTTTGTTTGGTATAAATCTTAAAATAAGGGAAAGGAAATAATTTGATTTACCAAATTGTCCCTTACAAAAAAAAAAACAAGACTAAAAAATAATAATAAGAGATTAGAATGTCCACTGCCTCCCCTCCTCTTCTTGAACACCACCTTCTTCATCATCTTCATCTTCTCCTCTCTCTCTCCACTACCCCACCACTCTACTCTTTTCCACCATGTTGTTATTGTCATAGTGATGCTCACCAGTGGTTGATCAGGAAAACTACTAGTTTTGTTGCCCCTTTGTGGTTACGAAGGTCCCTATTGCTTTGTTCTCTCCACTATCTGGGTTAGGTCCCTATCATGGTGGTCGCTATTGCAAAAGTGCAGAAGATCACAATAGAGTCAATGGAATGGAATCTCATTCTATCAGTTTTTGGATGGAATGGAACCATATAGATTGAATTAAAATGTTCATTCTTTAGCTTTCCCATTCCATGTCTTAAGTAGCTATCAAACATGTATCACAAACCATGATAATTAGATTCCATTTCCTTTAATAAATGCTAAACGCGGCGGATCCGGATCCCCTGCTTGGAATATCACCTACTCAGTTTTTAGCAACGGTTTTTACCTTTGCTAAAAACTTTCAGCAACAGTTTTTTGGTTACTAAACTGTTGCTAAAGGTTTTTTGAGCAGGCCTCTGCTTGGATTTTTTCCAAGCAGAGGATCTGGGCGCAAACGCGGCCTAGGTACTTCTTTCTTTATCATCAAGAAGAGATGAGTCTATACCAGGGGCGAACCTAGGACTCCTAGGTTAAGGGTCAAAATATATAAATATTAAAATCAACAAAAAATAAGGGGGCAAAATGAAAGAAACATTAAAATTTAGGGCCAAAATATAAATTTTCAAAATATTTTCCTTAAAATTGTAATTTTAGCCAAAATTTCAGGGGATGCATGTGCACCCCTGAACCCAACGTGGGTTTGCCCCTGGTTTATACAATAGCTCTTGAAAGGCACTTCTTCCTATTTGTCATGATGAACTTTGAGTGAAAATGCTTAGATATTTTAAGAGTCTTCATCAAAAAGTTTTTATGCGAGCTTAATTGTTTATTACTACTCTTAGTGAGTGGGATGTCTTGTAACTGAGCATTATTATACACTTGTTCTTCTCTTGATCAATTGATTGTCATTAAGTTACTAAGTACTTTGAGAAAAACCTAAGGGAATGAGTTTCTAAGTAGCTTGATAAAAACTTAGGGGAATGAGTTTCCAAGTATGTTTAGAAAAACCTAGGATTTTTGTAGGTTGTAAAAGCTAGTCGCGGGTTGACCCTTTTTGAGATAATGTCGCAAAAACTATGAAAGTATTCCTAAGTTAGTTTTGGTATATTCTTGATAAAAACTTAGCGGGTGTTTAGGTTATTATAAAGGCAAGGTGATGACCCTTAGGTTGAAGATGCCTTTGTAATTCCCATATTAATATAAACTTTTTTTATTGTGTACTTGACAAGAGAATGTAGGACATTTATTTTGTAGAATCTAAATTTTTATAAATCCTAATTAGTCATCTTCCTCCCTATCTTTACTAACACTTTATTTTTGCAACTTTTTTTAAGAATCTAACAATACTAAAGATTTATTTCTTCCAAAATTTTCCAAACTCATTTTACATGAACGGTTTTTGAAAAATAAATTGGATAAGTTGTTCTTGAAAAAGAATATATACATTCTCAAAAATAAGTAAAACCAGTGACATATACTCATTAAAACTATAAGTTTCTCTTATCCCAATTAAAAGCATTCAATTAAATTCAATTATGTAACAGTAAATCTACATTTTGGAAGCATCCTCTCGACAGAGGTTTGCATGTCTCATATGGTAGTAATTTTAATAAATTAGGATCCCATCAATGATTTAAATTTAATTTGTTAAATTTTAAAATTACTTTCCATAATTGCATAAATTAAGTTAAATAATTTCTATTTATTTGTAAAGACATTAATTATTATTATTTTTTCAATTATTCAGAATTAGACACGTTTAAAGAATATGTATATCTACCTGCTCCCAAAACGTGAAATAACCACTCTAAGAAATTGTGTTGTTTCATTTATGAAGAGAGAAGCTTGCTTTTGGGGAGAGAGAGAGCTACATTTATGAATGGATGGGGCTATGAGCCTCCCATGCCTAGTAAAAAAGAAAATAACCGTGACTCGTGAGTTAGGTTGAGACCGTTTGTAAATAAATAATTTTAAATTAATCAATTTAAATGAGTTTAAAGGGTCTAGCCCGTTTAGGCCTGCGGGTTCCTCTCTTTTTTAAAAAAAAATTTATCTTTTAAAAAAATATATTATTTAGTATAAATAATTTTTTATTATATTTTTATATTTTATAATCTTATATTCAATAAATATAGTAAATTTAGATATAAAAATTTTTGTAATTTTTTAAAAAATATATATAATTTTTAAATTTAATTATAATTAGTTAATTTAGAAAGAAAATATAAAAAATTAAAGTTATTGGTTATTTCAAAATATTAAAGATGTAATGTTTTACATTGATAAATATTATTTTAATTAAAAAATTTAAAATTATATTATCTTAATATTTAAAAAAAAAGTGCGGTCTGCGGGCCGGTCCGTTTAAGTCAGAAGACGGACTTGGTCTTCTTAAAAAGACTCCATTTAGGCTCTTTTAACTCTTGACCTATAACGGGCCAGCCCATTTAACAGTACTACTTATGCCAAAGTCGTTAGATTAAATTTGATTCAAGCTATGACTTCTCTTGTATTTTATTTTTATTTTTTTAAAAAATACAAATATTTTTTTATTAAATTTGACAGCTAATAAATTAAATTAAATATTATTATAGATTTTAAAACCTAAATTTTAAACTCAATCAATTAAATTAAATATTATTGTAAATCCTAAACCCTGAACCCTAAATTAAATATTATTATAAATTAAACCTTAAATTAAATATTAGTATAAACCCTAAACTCTAAAACATAATATTTAAACTATAAATTACTATCAATTAAATTAAATATTAATGTAAATCCTAAACCTTAAACTCTAAACCTTAAATCATTGATTGAGTTTAAGATTTAGAATTTAGAATTTATAATAATATTTAATTTAATTTATTGGCTGTCAAATTTTTTAAAAAAATTCTTTGCAATTTTTTCAAAAGATAGTAATAAAAACAAATTCTTGTTTAAAACCACGTCCTATACATCTAGGCATAAGAGAAGATCTATATTCTTTATGAATGATTACTTCTTCTATTTTACCAAGATCTTTTCTCAATCACAATGTATAATAAAATAAAATAGAGTCATGAGAATACAACTATTTTAAAATTTGCTACGAAGAACTTAACTGTTTATTGTGATTTTACGTGATTCGAATCTTAATTAGTGACATAAGTATTGTATTTGGACACTTGGTGGTTATTTACCAAAAATATAAAACAAAATAGCATTAATGACCTATTTGAAACTGAATATGAAGGAGGGAATTGTGCTATTATGACCATGGGCTTTTATAAAATAGGCCTAAACTGTAAAGAAGTTGGGCCAAATTCAAATATTATATGTACACATTAAGAATTCCCATTTCTTAAAAACATACGTTCAAATGTCCGACTTTTTTCCATAAGCCCATTTTTCTAAAACTTTTAATAAAGCCCAAAACATAACTTTTAAAAAAGATATTTATAATAAAGCCTAAATTTTATCCCAAAAAAAAAAGGGGAGCCTGAATTTGTAGATTAAGGTCTCCCAAAGAGAGGAAACGACAAAAAAGGAGCTCTGCTGAAGTTAGAGAGAAAGGTGCCGTGAGTTCGAAGGTGAGGCTGCCACCTACTTCTTTCTACTCTTTTTTATTTTTTTTATTTTTTTTTATTTTTTTTATTTTCTTTCTTCTTTTTTTTTGTGAGATTTTTTTTTGAACAGAAAATTTTTTTTATTATAAAATTTTTCTCCTCTTCCATGAAAGAAATTTTCCTTTGAAAAAGTATCTGTGAATTTCTAAAATCTAACAATTCACTTTTTTATATTTATAAAAATTTCTTCTTCAAATCGTATTTGGAAGACCTGTATTGATATTGTCTCTCCAGAGAACAATATAAGAAATGAGGCATGTTGCTTAATCCCTCTACATTTTAGTCTTTTTAATAAACAGTAATATTGTGTAATTTTAAGTTTTTTGTTTAGAGTCAATTACCTTAAATTATATTTCCTCTTTTCACATAAATTCAGCTTAAGTTGTAATAGTTTAGCTTTGTATTTCGTAAAATTTTATGTATTCATGATTTGATATCATTTTAATGAAAATGGGTTTCATTCTGATCCAAAACAAAAATGAAGCCCACATTTGTTCTTTTACAATAAATCCACTCTAAACGCAATGATTGGTTTTTTTTTTGGGTAAAAAATGATTGGTATTACGTTTATGATAACCTCTTACCAAAACTTTGATTAGCCCAATTTTTACCATAAGCCCATCTTGTTCTTTTACAATATATGAATGTATTAAAAAGAAATAACATCATCTTCGTTATATAATGAGCTGTTTTTTTTTATCGCTGAATATTTAAGAATAATAATAACAATAATATATGTTATTATCAAATTTTTGATAAAAATATGATATGTGTTAATTAAAAAAAATCTAATCATATCATGTTGACATATATAATTCATATATTTATTATATAAAAAACTATATAATTATCATATTTCATTAAAAAAATTAATAGTTTAAATATAAAAATGCATCCATAAGTCACGAGTGGATCATTTCAATCAATTAAACTGTGAAATTACACTTATCCAAAAATAATTCATCAATTTTAATAGAAAGTGCCGTCAGGGACTTGATATTTGCAACAATAATTGAACCTTCCAATCTAAAGTAGTCAAACGTAACCATTGCTTTTCACGACACAAACTGGACATCTCATCATCTAAGTGAGACAATACCTTTTAGTTTCCATATATACACTTCCACGTAGTCCTCTTAAAATGACGTTCTTCCACAATGTAAGTGTGGTGTATGTTTAATAATGGGACACGTATCACATTTAATAAATGATGAAGCCACGAGTACATGAAGTGTTAGTGAGCCCCTCAAATCAAATTTCGAGGAATTTGCTGAAGACCATAAAGTGATATATGTTTGTTCCATACCAAATTCATGTTGGGATGTTGAAAACTTTAAGGGTATATATGACATATAAGCCTCGTCTTTTAGAAGTTTCATTAAAAAATACATTATTAATGTCAGGTTGGCAATCATGCCAAGCATTAATAAGACTACAAAGAGCAATTGTCAAGATGATTCTCTCAGTAGTTGGCTTGACAATTGGATTGATTGAATCTTATAGTCCAATAACCCTATCGCTGCAGGCCAAGCTTTAAGCTTATGAATAGACCCACTTAGGCAGTAGGTTAAAATGAGTCATGGCCCGAAAGTTGACCTGTTTAGCCTATTAATTGAAAGTACTATGATCAGTCCAAAAAAAAATGGAAAGTACTATGATAATGAAAAATTTTGATCCATTTTAAAAAACAAACCTAAACAACGTAACTTATTTAGCCTAAAGGCCAAATGGGTTGGGACTGGATCGCCCAAGGGTTAACGTTTTTTTTTTTAACAAATTTTAATTTATTTTATATATAAGACCTCACTTTGTTATATTTTATTTTTTATAACATTATATTCAATAAATTTACTTAATTTAGTTATGAAAAATTTTGTAATTTTTTAAATGAATATAAAAATTTTAAATTTAAACGTAATACACTCGATTTAAAATAATATTATGAAAAATTAGAAAAGTATTGATACTTTCGAAAAACTACTATGAAAAATTAAGGTTTTTGATCATTTAAAAAATAAAGAGAAAATATTTTATAACTATGAATTATACTTTAATAAAAAATATTAAAGTTTTTTTCTGCCAAAAGGAATTTTAAAATTTAATTAGTTAAATACAAAAATTAAAAAAAAATAAATAAATAAAAAGTAGCCTACAAGTCACATGTTTAGACTCACATACCACAACAGGCAGACGCATAGTAAAAATAGTTTGTTTGATAAATAGGTTGGCCACTTTAATGAATGACCCAGTCAGGCCTGGAAAAAGCTTCCTCTACTACTAAAGCTTAGTGACAATAGGTCATAAAATATAAATTTTGCTTGAAAACACTTGTCTTGGCTCTAGTAGTCATAGGGTGAACATTCTGCAAAGTAGACATGTTCGGCACTTCACCCTTGAAAAAGAAAACTTGGATTCTGAAATATCAACTTGATAAGAAGTATCAATAGTAGTAGGCAAAACAATTTATAAATAAGTGGTAGGTGAGGAAGTATATGAAGTTGAAAGAGAAGAAATTGAAGAGTTGGGAATAAGGGTGTGTAGGTAAATGAGACAAGGTTTGGAGTTGGTGGTGAGTAAGCATTATTGATGTTTTTTAAATAAAAGAAAACCTCATCAAATAAAACATGTTCAGAGATGTACATTCTATTGGGGATTGGATCAAGAGACTTATACCCTAAATGATTGAATTATACCTTAGAAACATACAGGAAATGGATTTGTATGCATATTTATGTTGATTATAAGGTCTTGTTACTTCAACACAACTCCCGCACGTCCAAGACTGAACATCTAGAGCATGAAAATACATGGGTAACAATGGATAGCCTAATATAGACAATTCGCTATTAGGAGATTAACCCTCTCTATCATGTTAAGAATGATTCTTGAACATAACTTACCACAAAAGCTAGCTTAAGAAAAGAGGGATGCTCAAGTACATATAAAGAGCTTTTAATACATTTTCCTCATCGATATGGGACTTCAACATATATAAAGGAAGTATGTACATCCAAACACTATAAGATAGTTATAATATGATTTCACGATGATAAAACTAGTTTCAAAAGGATATTTGTGAAGAAAAAAAAAATAAGAGAGTGAGGAATGCATAACATGTCGGTTAGATAGATATATTATATATACATTAGCTAAAAGGTTTAGATCCATTTATATTAGGTGCATGCGTTTTCCTTTTGCAACATCATTCTATTCATGAGTACGGGGACAACTAAAGCTATGACACCATGAATTTATGGCAATTCATTCCCATTTACTTCCTAACTCGATTTTAACTCACTAGGTTTCTAACTTATTCTAGGTAAGGAGGCAAAACTACCTTATTATTTTTATTTTTTTTGTTAGGGTGATGATGCACTAACAAGAGTGTTGGGTTGGGTTGTGTTTTAAAAATTGCCACTTAAACTGAATCAAACCAACCTGTACTTGAACAAATTTGTTTGAGTCGAGTTGGCAAGTTGGATTTTTTAATAATAAAACAAAAATTATCACATTACCAACATTTTTATGCTGTTAAAAATTAATCTCAAAATGATAATTTAAAAAAAATTAAATGCCTTCATGATTTAATGAAATTTCAAGTCTAAGTGTTCAACTTTACATAGGCATATTAAAAAAAAAAAAAAGAGTGAGTTGCAAGTTAAGTGAGTTGGTTCAGGTTGATGAGTTGAAATCTCCCAACTCGTAATCCAAATTGTTAATGGTGGATTGAAAGAAAGTGAATCCAAACTAATTTGTCAACCTAATCCAACTTAATTATGTGAAATTTTCTATATGGACTACCACCAAAAAACCAAGATTCAGAGACGGAATTTAGAGACGAAAATTTTCCATCTTAGATTCCGTCTTTGATCTCGTACAAATTCTGTCCCTGAACTCAGATTAAAAAGCATGGAATCAGAGATGGATTTTGGAAAGGAAAGTATCCGTATCTGATTAAATTTCTGTCTCTAATATTAGGAACGGATTCTAGCGTCTCAACTCTTCATCCCTAAAATGTTTTTAATTTTTTAACTCTGAATATATTTGGAACGAAATATTTCTGTGTGCTACGTCTACCTCTAATTACTAATAATTGCAACGACATCATATTTTGTTAGGGACGAAATTTTCCCTCCCAAAATTTGGTCTCTAAAAATTGAACCCTAATCCCCAAATTCCCTTCCCCATGTTCGTCACTGTCTGCACATTTGGAGCTCCTTTTCTCTCATAAGCTCTCACAACCACTCTCTCTCTCTAGCCTCACTCTCTATAGCTCTCTCGTGTGATTGTTGGATAGTATCCAGCATCAATTTCTCCTCTCTTCTTCTTCAATCTCTCACGGTAAGGGACTTTTTTTATTTTCAATTTTTATTTTAATTTTCCCCCACCGTCACTAATCAACACCTTCGTCTCTCTTTAGTTTGCTCTGTGGTGTTGCTTTCATGTGGCCATTGTCCCCTTCCCTTCTCTTTGGCGTTGCTCTCCTGTAAATTATGGGCAAGGTAAGTAATTCAAATTTCTCTTATCCTTCCTATATCCCAAATTCCCTTCCCGCCTCTTCATCTCGTCACTTCATTGTTGTCTCTATGGCTACACTCACTGTAGCCTACTCTCTACCTCTCGCCAGCGTTCTGTCTCTCTCCATCCTCTTTCTGGCTCTATGTCTCTCTCTAGTACATCTTACTTGTTACTATAATAAAAATATTTCTAAATTTTATCTGATGATTCTGATATATTAATCTATGAACAACCTGAATATAGATTCTCTTCCTTTTTTTAATGTCAAATAAAGAGTGACTGTTGGTTAAGAAACAAACGATAGAGATTGAAGGAACGAAACTGATAATGTAAAATGGTAAAAACCCTTAAAACATATAAAAGAAAAAAGAAAACTAATTGTATATTTTAGAAAATGACCTAATGAAATTCGATTTGATGGATGAAGCATGGAATTCGGTTGATGCCGATCTTGTAAGCCATGTTTCCAGCAGAACGACCCTATCATCTTCCTTAATCATATCCTTACCCAATTCAACAAGATTAGTATCTAAGTGACTATAGAAGATGATTTATTTAGTATTAGAAAACATTTATAGATAACTCATTCTCATGTCTTCCATATATTAAAAACTTTAGAGAGCAAGACAGATTGATGCACAAAAAAGTAATTTAGAACTATAAATCCATTTTATTTGCTTACATAAAGTAATCGCAATTATGCAATATTATTTAGACATTGCATCTACATCAGTAAATATTAAGCTCAAGATACATCATTTTTTTACACCAAAATCTTACCATAGTGTTAGTAGTTTTGTTTTTTTTTTTTATTATTGTAATAGATATTAAGTGTTCATGTCTGTTGCTCCATATACACCATCAGATCGCTCTTAAAGTCCAAAGAGTTGAAGGCTTTAGGGTGCCTAATTTCTTTTTGATAAAAGAGTGCCTAATTTCAACGTTGAATCATTTATATAATAGTCAATAAAATTAAATTAATTGTGTTTATACATTAATTTTGATTAATAAGTAAAGTCCTTTTTTTATCTTTCGTGAGAGTTTAAGAAAATTAATAAAAAAGTATATTTTAAAATTTAAAAATTAAATTATAATTAAGTTATAATATAAAAGAATTATATATATAGTATATTTGGTAATTAACTAATTATACCCACAAAGATTCAATTAATTTACATGATGGGAAAATTACAAAGCTCTATAGGAACCATCGTGGTACTCGAAGAAGAGTGGCGAATAAGCATATGTGGTACCTTTCTCTGATCCCAAGACTTCAACGGTTGTTCACTTCTGAGGTGGTGGCAAAAGAAATGAAGTGGCACCATGAAAATCATCGAAAGGTTGGAGCATTATCCCACTCGTCCGACAGACTTGCATGGAAAACATTTGACCAAATACACCTAAATTTTTCCTCAGATCCTCGACATGTATGGCTTGGTTATGTGCTGATGGGTTCATGCCACTTGGCCAGTCTAGAAAGGTGTATTCATGTTGGCCTGTCATCGTTACACCTTATAACTTGCCTCCTGGCTGGTGCATGCGATATGAATATATGTTCTTGAGATTGATTATTCCTAGGCTTAGAAATTCGAAGACTAAGATAGATGTATATCTGGAGCCCCTTATCGATGACTTGAAGCCGTTATGGGAAGAAGGTGTTTTGATAGATGATGCTTCATTGAAGCAGAATTTTAATATACATGCAACACTTATGTGGACTATAAATGATTTCCCAGCTTATGGCATGATGTATGACTAGATGATAGCTGGAAAGTTATCTTGTCTCGTTTGCAAGGAATGTTGAAAGTCCTTTACACTGAAGTATGGCCAAAAAATTTCGTTCTTTGATTATCACTGACAATTTTTGCCAATGGACCATCCATACCAGAGAAACAAGACTGCCTTCAAGAGAAACTAGGATGAGAGATCATCACCACCTCCTCGATCTAACCATCAGACTGGCACAAGATTAATAGACCGAGAATTCAAAATTGTTGAGATTCACATGTCTCGAAGGCTAGCCATGTATGACCTGTCCGTGTTTGCTCAACAAGTATTGCAAGTATGCTACTGCACTTATCCTGCAAACCGCAATAAGTTTGACTAGCTGGCAGTGATGAAGGTTAAGGCTAGGAGAACTATTAACGCATAAAGTACCTACATCGGTACCGATGTATTTCAACAAGAAGAAATGAGTCTAATAATGCCTACAACGGTGGAAAACAACAGTGACCTTAAAGTCTTACACGATGATGGGCAAGATAAGGAGGTTGATGAGGATGTGAATGATCAAGCATTCATCAATGATGAAGGCGAAGAGGACGAAGGCGAGGAAGATAACTTTGAAGAAGACGAAGGTGACACAATGTCTGAAGGAGAAAGTGAAGAGAATGTCAATGTCGAAGAAGATGACTTTTCTAGTTAAATAAGACACATATATTGTGCTATAAATTAATTACCTGATATAATTACTTATGTTGTAGCCACGTATGAGGTTTCTGGTTAGTTTAATTAACTTTTTGTTACAGATGTTAGTGGTCACACAAGTAGAGGTAGAGGGCATGGAGGAGGCAGTCTCACGATATGTTTACCATGTCCCTACCATCTATGTCAGTATCACCTACCTCATCCCCTCCTCTATTCTTTAGGCCGCCGAGCACTAGCTCTAAGTAAACAGATTCTGTAGAGGTCCCCTCAACTTTTCCTCAGTCAGGCATTGGCAAGCAAACCCCAGTTAGCGTCCAGTCCACTGTGCATCCCAGTGGGACTGATCCGGTCAATGATGGATGCTGGATACGACCGATTAAAGATATGTAAGTTACTTATTTGTGATTTGTTAGTATTATTAAATTCATAGTATAATACTATGCTTTCTAAGGATCAATAAATTTAATATTTGCATTGCTTAATTTCTTTTCGATCATTAAGGTCCTCCGAGAGATTTTCCCCATCATAAAGGGAAAGTTTAAGGCTCTGTCATTCAATTGTTCCACCGCCCCTGATGCCTTGTGGGATTTATGGTTTGAAGAATGAGCGGTAAGTTATTTTGAGACTCTTTTACATTGGTTTTATTGTACTTTACTATTTGAAAGTTAGTAGTTGACTTGTTGTACAAACACAACAATGGTTGCCTAAACATGCATGCATTTCATGTCAAAAAGAACTGGAACGAAAAGTATAGCTAGGTCTTGTGCCGTATGATGGTCCGTGTCCGGACACCTAGTTTAAGACAGAACATAAGCCTAAGTGGATCAGCGAGGATTTAATGCAATAGCTAGTCCAGATATGGAGCACTGAAGAGTACAAGCAAAAGTACAACTAGGCATAGCAGAATAGGGCCTCGACTACTGGAGGAACACTTCACACAAGTAGTAGTATTTCGGCCTCCAAGCACATGCGTCGCTTGGTAATTTAGGACAGTTGACTCACTTATTTCCTTTTGAAGAATTTTTGAATGTATAGTCAGTTAAGATATGGTATTATTTTCTTTCATAATCTTGTTTTTAAATGCAAGAGAGTTAAATCGAAAGGAAGCCCAAGCTACTCAACTTGTTTATGCGCATTCACAAGAAGAGGGCCACATGCGAGTTTATGGATGACCGATCGTGGGAAGTTTATGTAAGTATATTGATTTGATATAATCTTACTAATGATCTTTTACCAGTATTTTTGGGATTAAACTTACATGTTTATGATGCTTTAATTTATGGATGTTTGCTAAGAGGAGTACACGTGGTTGAGATCCTTATAAGCATCTACAATCGGTGAGAGTGCTGTAGCTGAGGATGACGAGATTGATAACACTGCCTTGTGGTTGCAAGCGGTGGGAGAAAAGAACAAGAAAGGCCGCATCTTTGGTATGGGGTCTGAGGCTCGTCAGATCAGATCATTGAGTCACTACTCTAGTAAGCCATCCGGTCTTCATCTTAACTTTAAAGAGGGGTTGTAGCACTGCATAGAGCTTGTGTTGGAGTAGCTTAAGACCCAATAGGATTGCCTAGCAGTACTGAGGACAAACTAATCAAGGTGACCCAATAGTTGGAAGAGCAATTGGCACTGATATAGACTCAGGCATCCATGTTGGATCGGTACATGTGCATGATGGACTGCTTTGTGGGGTCCATGGATAGAGATCTAGGTCCTTTGACTGAGGATGATGAGACCCAACCCCCGTCCCATCCCTTAGACTAGGCTTTCATGGACGGAATTGATTTATCTTTATTATTTGTTTATTATTCGTGGTTGTAAACAAATGTTTCTCTAGATTTTTTCTGGTTTGAACATAGCGGTTTGAATATATAGACTTATTTCATGTTCCTGGTTTTGAATTCATTCACAGGTTTTGTTTTCAAAATTGGTTTGCATTTACAGGATCTCATCAAATAAAAAAAATTGGTCTAGAATCAAAGGCAAAATTTTAGGATGGATAATCCATCTCTAAAATCTCTAATTAGAGACGAAAATCTGGCACGGACCAATCCATCTCTAATTAGGGGTGAAATTTTGGGACAAATAATTCGTCTCTAATTAGAGACGAAAATTAGGCATGGAATGTCCCTTTCAAATTAGAGATTGATTGTCTGTTTCTAAGTCCGTCCTTAAACTGAGATAGAAATTCCGTCTCAAAATAGAAATGGATTTAGAGATGGAATTTCTGTCCCAAATTTGAGACGGACAGTTTTATGTCTCAGATACACAAAGCTTGGTCTGAGACGAATTTCTATTTCTGAGACAAAACATTTTTCTGTCTAAGATATTTGAGAAGCCAGGGTTAGAGACGGAATGAAATCTATCTCTAATTTCACCTCTGATAATTCAGAGATGGAATTTTGCTATATCAGGGACGGAAATTTTCATTTGTGATCCAATGCTTTTTTTTATAGTGTACCATAAATCATGTTTATCTATATATATATATATATATGTATTATCTAGATTTAATAAGAGGTTAATTATGAGTCCTTTTATTTTTTTATAAATTATGCAATCCTTATTGAATTGAAGCCTGACCTTGTGTGGGTTGACATAATGATGAGAATGTCAGCCCATTAAGGTTTCACAAGGAGAGGTACCTACTCTCTGCCTATATATGTGGTGTAACAGCCCCATTGAAGATACACTCTCTGAAAGCATATTAGGCCAAGATGGCAGTTTTACTCTCTTTTATTGTTTGAGTTTTCTTTTCTTCTGCCTTCTCACTTATACCCGATCATCAATTACTGTCATTAGTTCTATTGTTGCCCCAGGTACGCATATATCTATTGTTACTCATATATGCTAAAAAACTATCTGCAATTATTGTATATAGGAATTGTCTATAAATTCCTTTAATTGGTATCAGAGCTAGGTTAGCAGATTGTTATATAGCTATATAAAGTTAAAATCATATGACGATTAATATATTCGTTCATATTGATTGGGGAAAATTATCATGATTTGGGTAAATTTATTTTATTATGAAAATTGTTTTCATGGTTTGCTCCCTTTTCTTTTCGAAACCAAAACAACCCTTTTTAGTTGCTGGATATCAATTTCAATTCAAATTTGACATTGTTTTAGTTTAAACAACATTTTTTTGGTCAAATCTAGATTAATTTGTGTTGAAGTTCATAAGGGAGTTTATCTATAGAACCTTAAAATTTTCAATCTTGATTGAATTGTATCAATTGTATATATGTGTGTGTATATATATATATATATGTATAAGGGATTACAATTGATTATGATGATATTAAAATTGACTCATTTAATTCAATCAATTGAATTACATGTATACAATTTGAAAATGTGTAATTCAATTTATTAAAATTTACGTGATTGATATTATGTAATTGAATTTTTGTGTTTATCGACGTAATTATCTTAATTTATACATAATTAGATCTCATTTGCAAGGATTAATTCAATTACATATTATGAAGACGTGATTCTCATATGAAAGTATGTTATTGAAATTATGTGAATTCTCATATGACATGATTGTTTATCTCCCAAAACCTCATAAATTGGGATTGCGATGATTGAAAACATACACACATCACATCATTAAAGAAGGAGAATTTGCATAATCAATTGAATCACATTCTTGATTATGATGATTGTATCTTTATCTCATTGGATATTACGTCATTTTCACCCTTGATTTACTTACATCAAAAGTTAGGGTATATATTTGATTATATGTATATCCAATTGATTAATCGATGTAATGAGAAATTAGGAGAATTTGTAGAATTATGTAATCTCCCACTAATTATTTTGATTCGAAATTTGGAATTGTAGTCATATTGGTAATATTAGATTGATCAATTTTACAACCCTAACTTTTCAAAATTCAAGATAAAAAATTGATTAGCATTCAATTAAGATACTGAGAATCAACGTGATTTGGATTCAACCACAATCGTATGATCTTAAATTCAATGCAGTGTTTGAATCTTTTAATATGATCAATTGTAATGTAATTTTTGATTACATCAATGTATTGGAATTGATCACATCTACTTCTATATGATTCAATCAATATATATATATATATATAAAGTTGTTTGTATGCATATCGTTTTAATCATGATTGTATCCTTGGGATATATATTCAATGATTGAATATATCAATTGAATTGGTTATATGTACATTTGAAAATTGACGTTGATTTGGTTTATTTCAATTTTATATGCATGCCTAAATAATTTTGATCAAAAGTGTGTTAATTAAAATTTTGAATTTTCTTTTGAATTTGGGACTGAATCTGTCAAGAATCCTATTTTGGATATTGTGCTCTCTAAAAATTCAGCCCAAAAATTTTTTATATAAATTTTGGATATTATTGTCTGTTAAATATCTCTCACACTTTCCCCAGTAGCACCGTTGTATATTTTAATTATTTTAGAGACAATTTACAATTATTTGATTACTTAAATTGTATTACTTTATTGTAAATTGTTTCTAAATGTTCTACCAAATTATTTTGGATATCCAAAGATACTATTTGGATAATTTTGTGAGGTTCTGAGCTCGCCTACTACGGGTCTAATCTTTGGTGTTAATTTTGAAAATAATATATATATATATATATATATATATATATATATATATATATATATATATATATATATATATATATATATTTCTTTATTTTTTCAAAATAATTATGGCTTGAAAGAGGAGAAAATAGTAATTATGATAGCAATAATTAAATAATTGTTTTGAAATACCATTAATGTACACACCTTATCGGAGTGACATTAATGTTTGCTTCTTGTGGTAAATAATTTTCCCTTTTCGGCGTTTCTTTTTTTTGTATTTGGGTTGAATCTAAGTTAGTTTATATTTCTCTTAATTCTTGTTGGCCCATTTCGACCTAGAGCTTCACCAAATAGATATTAAGACAACATTCTTAAATGGTGATTTTTCAAATGATGTGTACATGGATCAACTTGATGGTTTTTTAGAAATATGGTCAAAAGCATCTAGTATGCAAATTAAAGAGATCCATATATGGTTTGAAATAGGCCTTGAGGCAATGGTACATAAAATTTCACCATGTTGTCACTTTGATCAGCTTCAAGGAGAATGTGTCTCATCATTATTTTTTTATATGATGACTAGTAGGAGTAAGTTTGTGATTTTAAATACTGTACTATTGGCTTTTGGGCTTGAAATTTTATGAGTATTCCTTATTCTGCTAGTGACACCTTGGTATATTATAATCTCTCTGTTGATGTGTCATAGTCAAAGAATTAATTTTTGGTCTATATGTGAATTGAATTATTTCATCGAGCATGATATGTATTTATTATATTTTTGAATATAATTGCTGATGATTTGTATAACTGTAAACTCACCTATCGTGGGTATAATTATGCAAAATTTTGTGAGTTGAATGATTAATTTTTTAATCATTATTTTATTACATTAATAATAATTATGCCCTATCTGTATGTTATCATTAATGTAATTTGTTGTACAATGCATTGTTAGTTTTATACTTATATCAATTATCTTTCAAGTACCCTATCGGTATTTAAAACTTTGGTTATATAAGATTTGTGCATTGTAAATATTACATTTCTCATTTATCATGATTCGAGACCCTTAGTTGGGACCATGATAAGTAAGGGATTTTTTTTCTAAATGGTATGATTAGCTGTGCATACGGAACCATTTAATTCTCTTATTGCATGATGGTATCATGCATATTAAATGTTTCCTTTTGTTGTTGTTATTCCAGCCTCTTTGCCTATGCTTGACTTCTATCAAGACTTTGAATGGGATTAATTTTAAGGACTAGAAATAATCTCTGGATCTCTATTTAGATATCACTAATATGGACTTGGCTTTGAGAGAAGAAGAGCCCGGTGCTCTTATTGCCTAGTCTACTACTGCTGAAAAGGCTTCTCATAAAAAATGAGAACATTCAAATATGGTGTGTCTCTTTGTTTTGAAATACACTATAGAGAAGTTAATCAGACAAAGTATTCCAGAGACCAAAAAAGTCTCATATGCTTCTATTGTTGGTAGTTTAATGTATGCTCAAGTTTGTACTCGTCTCGATATTGCTCTTGCTATTAATGCTTTAGGGATATATACTTAAGCAACCTAGGTTTGAGTCATTTGAAAGCTGTGAAAAAGGGTCATGAGATATTTACAAGGAACCAAGGATCATGTGTTGACCTATAGAAAGTCTGATCAACTTTAGGTCATTGATTATTTTGATTCTTATTTAGCATGATTGCCCTGACAACTGAAAGTCTACTTTCAGCTTTTTTTTTATGATAGGAGTAGCTATCTCTTGGAAGAGTATTAAATAAACTCTTAAAGCTACTTCTACCATGAAGGCAGAGTATGTCGCTTGCTATGAGGCTACTTGTCAAGCCATTTAGCTAAAAATCTTAATCTCTGGCTTTCATATTATTGAAAGCATTTCTAGGCCACTTGTAATATATTGCGACAATATTGCTGCTGTGCATTTCTCTCAAAACAATAGAAGCTTTCCTCCTTTAAAACACTTTGATATTAAATATCTGTTTATCAGAGAGAAAATTCTAGAGTTTCAAACTTATGTTGAGCATCTTGCTACAGAGAACATGTTAGCAAATCCACTAACTAAAGGCTTAACTGTTAAAGCTTTTCAGAATCATGTAGCTCATATGAGTTTAGTTAAGTTTTTTGATATTTTGGGTTAGTGGGAGTCTAAAATTTTATATTTACTTAATATTATTCTTATGAGATATGTTTGAGATGATATCACTTTTACTATCATATCTTTTAGAGAATTTTTAGATGCTTGGACCATTGGTCACGATTGCACAAAGATCACATCTTTGTAATATATGTTCTGACACTAGTTTCACATATTACTCATATCTTTTGTTGAGGATTGAGCATCTTGACATGTATAATTTTAGTGCCCCTATCGGATATGACTTTTTTATTGTCAAATACTTATTGCCCCTTGATTTGACTTGAGGATTGTTAACTTAAAAGTGACAACTCATAATTGAATATTAATTTCATATGGCAATTTTGCAATTTTGTTGTATTATTAAATCTGAAAATTATTTTTTCTTTAAACCAATGATTTATATTGTCCAAGTGGGAGATTGTTGGATTTTCTATATGGACTACCATAAATCATGTTTATCTATGTGTATATATATATATATATATATATATATATTATTTATATATTATCCAGATTTAATAAGATGTTAATTATGAATCCTTTTATTTTTTTTATAAATTGTGCAATCTTTATTGAATTAAAACTGGGCCTTGTGTGGGCTAACTAATGATGGGAATGTCAGCCTATTAGGGTTTCACAAGAAGTGGTCCCTGCTCTCTACCTATATATATCGTGTACTAGCCCCATTGAAGATACACTCTCTGAAAGCATATTAGGCCAAAAGAACAATTTTACTCTCCTTAATTGTTTGAGTTTTCTTTTCTTCTGCCTTCTCACTTATACCCAATCATCAATTACTATCATGAGTTTCATTACTGCCCTAGGTACGCATATGTCTATTGTTGCGCATATATGATATAAAGCTATTTGTAATAATTGTATATAGGAATTGTCTATAAATTCCTCCAATGTGTGCAAATGGCACTTTTAGGAAATGCTAACTAGTTAGCCAGTGAAATAAAGATAGATCTTTTTTCTCTTCTCACATGTTGAACATGTGTTTCACCACATTTAAACTAGTAAAAGTATAATACACAAACTAAATATGTGGAATAAAATCTTAGAATTCCCCAAAGAAACAGTTAACTAAGATTTGCTTGCTTCTTAAAAATCTACCTTCTTCCTTCTAATTATCCTTAAACCTAAATTTCAACCTCTCTATTTTTGTGAATCAATTTTCACCAATCAGCTTTAAGATTGGATCAGTACATTGCTTACAACACTTAGAACAAGTTTTGCTTCACTTACCTAAACTTTAAGGTCCAAAAGTTAGGAAATGCAAGCTTTTCTTTCTTCTTCTTACTTTTAGGGATGGTAATGAGATAAATCAAGGTGGATTTTTTCATTACTGAACCCAATAGCCAATAACCAATTTTGAGCACACATTAAAGCTTCCATTGTTCTTGGGTGCAATTTATTGCAACGAATCAATCTGCTACTTATATTGAAAGTAGATTTTGAAGCAACAGTAGATACAGGAATAGCTAGTATGTCTTTTACAATTTCTTAAAGAGTTGGATATTTAATATCACTAAGTTTCCACAAAACCAAAATATCAAAATAACTTGTTTGTGGCAAAACTTCTTCCTCTAAGTAATGACCCAACTCTTTTCTAATATAGGAAGTTCTAGATTTTTTCTTATTTTTAACAAACAATGAACTTAGCTTTGTTTGATATCATCTACAAATAGTGTGCTATATGATTATTCAAAGAATCATCTTCCTTAAGTGAACTTAGCCTTGTTTGCTATTCATTCACCAAATCATAACATAATTAACGAATCATATAAACTTGATTTGAAGAATAACTACCATAAAGTTGTGGAAAGTAAAACTCAAACAAAGACATCTTATATCTAGGATTAGAGCTGTCAAAACAGGCCTGCATAAGGAGAGGACCAAGCTAGCATTTAGCTAGCCTGTTTAGGACTTTGTCGAACTGGTCCGACTCGCTTAACCTGTCCTATTTTTCTTTTTCTTTTTTAATTTTTTATTATATATATTAAATATTAATAATATATTTTAAGTTAAATAATATAAAAGGGAGTGAGTAAGAGATATCATTTGAAGATAATTTTATATCAAATTTGTATAATCATTTGATCTTAATTATTAATTAATGAAAAAAAGATAGTATTAAAGAAAAAAGAGAAAGAATAATTCAAAAATGAATTTTTAGTTTTTTTTAGCTCCAAATCTCTAAATCTATATCTTTCTCTCTTTTTGTTTTTAAAAAAAGGACTATTTTTTATTAGTTTTTGTTTAAATCAAAAGTAAAAAAATGTGTGTGTGAGAGAGAGAGAGAGAGAGAGAGAGAGAGAGAGAGAGGTATGGGTTGGCAGGTTGTCCCATTTAGCTCGCTAGCTCGCCACAGGTGAGTTAGGCCATGAAAATATGGCCCACTTTGACAGCTCTATCTAAGAACCAAAATAACGGCAACACCCATAATGTCATGAATCTTCCAATATTTTTCAAAGTTTTCTAACATGGATGATGACATATTCCTTTTAACTTTAGTCATTCATTCAATGATAATTTAATCTCAAAAGTATACTTCATATCTCTAATATTTACATCGATTTTCACTTATGTCCCAAACATTTATTTTTGGTCAAATATATCCCATATGTTTTAATTTTTGTCAAAGATGCCTTTTTTTTTTAATGCCGTCAAATATACTAATGGAAAATGCTTATTGGGTGGTCCACGTGGCACATATCACCCACCACGTCATGTGCCATATAGACCTATATCCCAAAATGCCAAAAATGACCTCCATCTCTCTCTCCCTTATGTCTCTCTCCTCACTCTTTCTCTTTTCGTCTCCCTCTCCCCATCTATATCTCCTCACATACACACACACTCTCTGCATCTCTCTCGCTATTTGTCCCTCTTGAAAATCCTCTTTGTTCTACTCTCAAATCTCTCTTTGCTCCATCACTCCAATCTTATAAATATACTACGTAAATTTGCCCAAAAAGTGAGGATCATGATCTTTTTGTTTGATTTTCTTGTTTACTTTTTGTGATTATATATAGTAATATTTGAAAAACTACCTAATACTTTCGTAATGTGATAGTTTAATTAGTTTTTATCGAGATCAAATCAAATATACTTTGCCAATACAAAATGAATAATTGGGGAAAAGCAATAGGAATTACATTCTTGATAATAGGCTATAGGAAGCAGTTAAAAAGAAAAAAATCTTTAAAATAAAAATTCTTTTATCTATATAGTAATTATTTTATATCAAGCGCAGTAATTTATGTGATAGAATAGTTCAAGTGCAGTGGAAATTCTTCAATTTGTGAAGGAATAGTTCAAGATGCAAAGGTGTTATCTGAAGCATTTGATTATTCGTCCTTGAATCATGTCAATCAGAGCAGAAAAAGATTTGAAAGTAGAACAAAGAAGTTTTTTGTGAAGGACGAACAAAGAGAGGAGAGAAAGAGAGAGAATAAGGAGATTTTTGGCATTTTAAGATATAGGTCCATATGGCACATGACGTGATGGGTGGTATGTGCCACATGGACCACCCAGTCAGTGTTTTTCATTAGTATATTTGACAGTTAAAAAAAGTGCATATCTGACAAAAAATTTAACATGTGGGACATATCTAACCAAAAATAAACATTAAAGGCATAAGTGAAAATCGATGTAAATGTTAGGAACATGAAATATACTTTTGCCTAATTTAATCTAATAAATTTGAGGAAAATACACATTGGTTGTGGGATATTTTGTTCTTGAAAATAACTCAATGACAATATAACAAATCTCCAATTGTTTGCATACTTTCCTCGCTAATTCCCAATCATTTTCATAGACAATGTCTTGTACTTGGAGTCCCATATTTTCCAATGTAAAAAAATATCTTTATGTATTATAGCAACTTGAAGCATTAAAAATGTTGAATTTCATCTTGTTGGATAGTCAAAAACTAAGTTTGGTAAAAGGAATATGCAACTGTTTGACTACCTCTTCAAACTTTTCCTCTCTTTTAGGAGTTATGCCCCATTATACGACACTATCACAATCTTTTCAATTTCTCCCTTAATTATCTCTAATCCATCTTTCACAATTAAATTCAAAATATGAGCACAAAAACGCAAATTCTACAAACGGCCATGAGATATTAATTTATCAAGTTACAACTTATCTAACAATAATTAAAATAAATCATCATTAGTAAAACAATTATCTAAAGCAATTATGGACAATTTTGTATCAACATTCCAATCTATCAAACAATCAACCAATGTTTCATATAACACATCATTTGTGCATGGGCAAGGGATATAAATAAACCTAAATAACAATAAAAATTAAAGTAAATTAATTTATATTTGCATCTAATTTCTAAGATTATAGTAATAAAATAATAGCAATAAACCAAAAAATATACTTCAATATTTGATTTTGTAATATCCAAGAGCTATCAATAAAATGAGTTGTGATAGCCATGAATCCCTGCTTTTGACTGGAAGTTCACATGTCAATTGTGATAGCAACTCTACCTTTATTTCTTTCTAACAACTTCATTGTCTTTACATTTTCAGGGTCATAAATCTTCAAGATGTCACTTTTGGTGGCATTGCAGGATGAGATCTTGAATAGAGGTTGAAAGAATTTAAATATCTTCAAAATCAACAATACTAAAAAGATATATATTCATGCATAATGATAATTTTGGCTAGTTCTATCTTTGAAGTTCCTTGGTCAAATATGCCAGCTTTCACAATGATCATACAAGGGTGAGGCAAGGATTCCCGACTCTGGCCTGAACCTGGACACAAGTATTTGGGTTTTCTTTTTTGAATTCGCCCGTTACTTGGTCAACCGTTGACTTACCTAACTCAAACAGATCGAGATGGGTCGAGACAAATTGAATTAAACCAAGTGGGGCTAAAATTGACATCCTTACTCATTTTCAACAATGGTGGTTTTCTCTTTTTCTCACTCTTCTCTCTTTACTCTCAGTCAAACTAGAAAAGAAAATGAAAATGATTCAATTGAAGCCTTTTAATGTTATTATATAGTTTATAACCAAGAAAGTACGATTAAGATTATTTTATGACTAAAATTTTGTTTTGGTCCCTAAAAGATAAGTTTTTTTTAAATCAATTTGGCTCATAGACATTTATTCTCAAAATGGTCCCTCACAAATACAACCATTTTAAGTGGCCCATCTTTTACTAGCCATTTAAAACTTAATAAGAAGTGTAGTGTGGACCATTAAATGTTGATGTGACAATGTTAAGTACAATGTCAACATACTAAAATTTCATTTTGGCTCTTCACAAATAGTAGGTTCTTTTAGTTTGGTTCTTCATAAAAGTGTTGTTCTCAAAATAACCCTCATAAATGAACTCATTATCAAGTTAATCCCTCTTTGTGCCAACCATTTAAAAACTTTCAAAATTAATGTTTCAATGTTTAATTTCATGTCAACCTATTTTTTTTTATTTCTTACACATGAACAAAAATTGTGTACTTTAGAAGTTATATTGTTGTTGTTGTTGTTGTTGTGGTTGTTGTGGTTGTTGTTGTTGTTGTTGTTGTTGTCGTTCTTATTATTATTATTATTATTATTATTATTATTATTATTATTATTATTATTATTATTATTATTATTATTTTATTCTCCTTCTCCTCTTGGATTGTTTCAGCTATCACACTCTGCTTCACCTCCTTCGATTGCTGCATTATCCTGTAACAGGAAGCAACCTTCTACTTTTATTTTATTTTATTTTTTTATTTTTTTAGTTCATTGCTTTATTAATTTTGAAAAAAATTATGTGTTGTGTCATTATGTTATGTTAGGTCATAAGTCTCTCTTAAAAATAAATAGATAGATTAAAAATAAAAAAAATAGATAAGTAAATAACTACAGAGATTATAATAATCAAAAGAGTAATTATACTAATTATTTCAAGAATACAGAGTTGTCTTCATGTAAAGAAGTTGACAATCCACTTGGACTCTATTAAGTAATATGTCACAATATTTTTATCATAGCCAAAAGCCTAAAAGAACCAAAAGAAAGAAGAATTCCATCTCATATGCTACATTAAAATTATGCTCAATAGAAAAAGTAATGAATAAAAATGAAAATTTGAATAGTTCATGGATACAAATTTGAGGCCAAAAGTTGGAATGGAATTTCAAAACTATGATGCAGCGTAGAATTTTAGGGATGCATAGGATGGAATGACTAGATTTGGAGTGAGGAAAGAATATGGTAATAAAAGCTCAAATGATGGGACTAAAATCTCAATTATATTTCTTTGTTGCAAAAAAAGTTTTCAAAAGCTAGACAAAAGGGATGCCAAGACTAAAAAGAATCGAATTGAAACTAGAATCGACTGTATGGTAAGGCTAAGACTGTTACTTGTAAATGGAAGATACAAAGTGCACGATTTTATTGAGGAACACAATCATAAACTTCAGACTATAAAAACAAGTTATATGCTTGCATCACAACGTAAACTATTTGAAGTTCAAGCCCATGAGATTGAGTCGGTGGAATACTCTAGGCTTCAGTAAAAGGTGTCTTTTCACTTAGTGAGTATGGACATAGAGGGAGAACGAATCTTGGGTCTACTCTTAGGGAAGTGAAGAATTATTTGAAGGCAAGAAGATATAGAAACATGCTGTATGGTGAAGCTGGTGCTTTACTTCAATATTTCCATAAACAATTGGTAAAAAATTCATCTTTCTTCCATGTTTATCAAATGGACTCAGAAGAAAAAGTCATATACGTGTTTTGGGCTGATGCAATGATGCTAATTGATTATGGTTATTTTGGCAATGTAGTATTGCTTGATACAACCCATTGCACTAAGAAAGAAAATAGGCCACTAGCACTATTTTGTGGATTCAACCATTATAATGGAATTGTATTTTTTGGGGCAGCATTATTGTATAATGAAACCACATAGACATTTAAATGGTTGTATGAGAATTCTTAGAAGCCCATTGACAAAAAAAAGCCTCAAACGATCTTTATTGATCAAGATATAGCCATGGAAAAAGCACTAGTTAAAGTGATGCCAGATGTTGTACATGGCCTATGCACATAGCATTTGATGCAAAACTGCGTCAAACACTTTGGTTGCTTATGTAAGGGTGAACCACATTTTTCGACTAACTTCAAGTGGTATTTGTATGAAAATGTTGAGGAACCAAAATTCGAGGCCGCCTGGAGTAAACTAGTAGTAAACTATGATTTCCATGATAATACATGACTTACATCAATTTATGTTATAAAGGAAAAGTGGGCAGCATGTTATATAAGGAGAGTTTTCATGCTTCGCATATGAAGTACACAACTAAGTGATAGCTTGAACTATGATATTAAGAGCTTATTGAAGCTAGACATGGATATAGTTCAATTATTTAAGCATTTTGAAAAGATCTTTGACAATAAATGCTATAATGAATTAAAAGAATTTGATACTAGGGACAAAATTCCTAGGTTACAAATGGCCTATTCACCTATGTTTCAACAATTGTCTTAGATCTATTCTCCTCCTATGTAATACCCCGAAAAACCCGTGATTTTTGTGTATTACATAAAACTAATTTTGTGGAATAATTCAAGCAGAAGAAATTTTTCTCATTGTGTAGGAAGGAAAATATCAGTCTGAGAAGTGGCAAGGCTATGGAATATTGAGTAGTAGAGAGTTGAGGAGTGTATTAGTGGTACTGAGGGCACCAAGAGAGTTAGGATACTGATTGAATACAAGGAGGAACTAAAGTGAAATAAGAAAAACTATGGGGCACCTAGGATTTAGAAAGACCCGAGGTGGGATATTACAGATTTACTTTTACTAGTCTTGACCAAGGGTCGACTGGAGGGCAAAGTAGCAATTTCACTATAGGCGAGTATATATAGGCAGCCCTGCCTCTTTCTCTCTTCACCCTCTCTCCTCTCTTTCTCTCTTCCTTCTCTCTACTCTCTCTCTCCACTTAAATCCATCAATCGAGCTTCGATGGGCAGATCTCAGGCGATGGGGCAAGCCTCTAGCAACCAAACAACGTAGGGAAAGTGAAGAATCGAAGTAAGAATTCTGATTTTCTGAACTTTTCTCTATTTTCTAGTTTTAAGGGTATTTAGGGTAAAATTGAGATTCTGGCTTCGTTTCTCAATTAAAATTAGGACTTTGGTGTCTAATGTTCCTTAAATATCAAGGATGAAATCTCTTGGAAGAAATGATAAAAAACGATGGAGATTTGGCCGAATTTGAGCCAAATCTAAGAAGAAATAGCGAAGAATGCGATTGTGGCGCCAGACGCTAGGTTTTAGAGGATTTGAGGAAGAAGAAGTTATGGCGCCTAGGTGTCAGGCATATATGTGTTACCTAAGCATCAGGCGTGGTGCCCAAGCATTAGCCGTCCCAGGAATCTTATGCTTTTTCTTCAAATAGTCATAACTCTTTCATTTAGACTTTATTTTTAGCAAAATTTATATCGTTAGAAAGCTCTTTGAGTCTAGTTTCCAATCATTCAGAAATTCATTAATGGTTAAGCGTTATGACTAAAGAAGTGAATAAGGTTGAAATTAGTAATAGGAAATTTCTCTATTTTGTAAGCTTGATGATTTTTGCATGGTTACTTGATAGGGATGGTCGAGGCACAAGGTGAGAGCTGAGAGAGTGTGGCATCCAGGTGAGGGGATCTAAATTTCCTATATACGAATATGTACATATATGTATATATATATATATATATATATATATATATGTATGTATGTTTATATTTTAGGAGTTATTCTTCTAAATTGTTTTATATACATTTATTTGTTAAATATATTATGTGCGAGGTATGTAATGGGGATTATTTGGGATATGTGGATGAGATAGTGGATTGGTTGTGTAACATTTGCTAAAATTATACTAATTTTGTACAATTTAAGAAAATAATAAAGATCTTGTGAAAAATTATGGTTAAAACCATGAAACTTTCTGAAAAGCCTGGGAAAATATCAGATTGCATAAAAATAGGGCAACTTTGGAACCTTTTGCAAATTACAATTTTAAACTGGCAGAGGACGACTGGTCGACCGGTCTGGAACTATCGATCAACTGATAATCTTCAAAGTTATGTGTATCTTAAAATGAGAGGTATCAGTCAACTGATGTAGGGACATCAGTCAACTAATGTACCCTGAGCTTTATATTTCAAAAAATTAACTTGAAAATATGGAAAAATCGTTTAGTTTCATAATGCACATAATCTACAACACTTCTTCAACTTTTCTTTATAAATTCTCTTTTAGAATGAAGCTAAAATACAAGGAACTTACATATAACTCATACTTCTAGGCATATACGTAAATTGTGCCTAGATCTCTAAAGGTTTACATAGGAAATTAACATTACATTCCTTTTCTATGTGTAACTACCTAGCAACTGTGCTAGCTTGTTCCTTGCTACATTTTGCTTCTTTGCCTCAACTCCTGAAATAGTTAGTTATAACATAAAACATGAGATATATAATCTCAGTAGCTAGTTTATTTAGAGAAAACATTTTAAGAACTATTTCAGTCATAAAAGCAATTCTTAATAACTAATTCACACTTCCATGAACATAAAAGAATTTACATAAAACAATCTCATTTCATGAAACATAAACTGATTTCTGGACATATAATTGGTGTCGTAAACCTATTTCTTGTATAGTTCACTATACTTGGCTAATTAGCTATTTGGCTACTTTAGCTATTTCTCAGGAAAAGTTCTTAATGTCTCATGAGGAATTCTTAGTTCTGTCATCCCATAAAGACATAAACTTTACTTTTCAAGAGAAAGTTAATTCTTTATTCTCATGGAGAACTTCAACATATCTATACTTGTTGAATCATGAAGAATGTGGTAAATAACTAATTTAACTTACTTTCTAGCTTTCTTATAAAGAAAACTCTTTATCCTATGAGGAATTACTACATCCAATCAGGAGTCAAGTCTCATATTCATAAGAAAACATGTTCTCAAACATTCATGGATAGCTTTATCATAAAACAATAACTTATCATACACAAGCATGATAAATAACTGAAAATAAATTACTTTTATGAATAACTAGCTACCTTTGATTCTTCCTATAGTTGAGATTTGAGTAATATCTTCTAGTTTTCCTCTAGAATCCCTTGTTTCCCTTAGTTTTCAGACCAACTCCTTCTTCCTCTTCTTTCCTTAGTCTGAAAAACCACAATTCTACCAATTTCAAACTCTAGAATTTATCTAAACTAGAGAAATTAAGCTAGGAAGCTTACCTTAGGTGATTTTCTTGTTAGAAACCCAACTAGAAGTCCTTTCTTTTTTTTTTTCTTCTTCTTCTCCACGTTTCTCTCTTTTTCTCTCCTCTAAAATTTCAGAATTCTCTCTTTCTCTCTCTCTACTTCCTTCTAAAAGGGTTTAAAGAGTCCCTTTAGTATAGAAATCCCTCTTTTACCCCTATTTTCTTATTTCTGAGTTTCCTTGGTATGTTAGGGGCATTCTAGTTAATTTCCCATTGATTTTTCAGTTGGAACGGACTTATTTTCGTACTTTAGTAGGCGATTAGTCAACTGATTCAACCCGATTAGTCGACTGATTACTACAAGACCTAAAATTTCAGCATGACAGAGAATTATCAGTCGACTAATCTCTCCTAATCAGTCGACTGATTGCAGATATCAGCAACCTGGTCATTTTCTGATGCTATTAGTTGACTGATTGTTACCATTAGTCACCTAATTCCCTCATAACTTCATTTTTCTTCTATTCTTAGTTCATTTATCCTAGTTTCTCATGCTTTTTCTTGATGACTTGCTTCTAGGTATCCCAAAAGTATATTTTACTATTTTCTAACATCATTTCCAACTTAATAAAGAAAATATAACTTTAATAGAGGAAAAATATGGGATGTTATAGGTTGTGGGGTATTGTATTTGTGTGGATGCATTGCATATTATCATCTGCATATTTATATTATGGAATGTATGGAAACAAAGGGATAGACCTCATATATGAGTGGGAATAGAGGCATGGCTCTCTGAAGTACACATTGAGGGTTGGTCTTCAATGTGGGAAGTGTGGGATAAGCATTGCATCTTATTCATTTGCATAAGATATTGTGTGTGTAGTTGCCTGTTTTGTCTGTGGGGTATATGTTTTGGCTCAGAGCATAATCCTAAAGACCATATGCATGTTAAGGCTATGGGTATGACCCGAGAGGCCGGACACATGTTATGGTTATGGATATGACTAATGAGCTGGACATATTATAGAGATTTATTGAGTGATAATCTGTGGAAATATAAACCCACATTGATTAAGCTCTTAAGATGTAATATAGGAGTTCGGACCCTTGAGTAGGGTTACGTGCATTGGAAGCATAGATCTTAATGTGTGCATTTAATGCATGTTGTGTATGCGTGTGTTTGGGGGAAAATATGACGGTACATGATACCATATGCGTACCTATGGGCAGCTTGGTGTCATGCAGGATGAATTCCTGTGTCACGACCCATTTTCTAGGCACATGACCGGCACAATGATGAATATCCCATCACTGTAAGCCTTTCGATAAATTCTTCCCACAAGTAAAATCGTTAGTCATTATCTCTATATTCTCAAAATACCATTCCTTAATAAATACAAAGAAAATACATCAGATTTTCTTAATTAAAAATAATAGATCCTCAGTACGAAATACATTATCATACTGAAATACAAGCCAAATACCAAACCCCTGACCTAGATGTCCTAGACGGTTACAGAGCAACATACTGTATAACAAAAGAAGGGCCTACCCGACAGCGAGAAGGTCCAACGTGATCTACTCCTCTAGCGGATGTACTTCGGCGGCAACCTGATCTGAACAAAAAGTTTGTACAAACAGTGTGAGCTTTTAAACTCAGTGAGCAAATCGGCCTTGCGTTAATAGAATTCAAATACATCGCCAGTCATGCAAGCATATCCGAAGGCTCAAGCTCAACTAATAGACATAGTTAGAAATTACATACAAGAAAAATTCATCCAATTCAACAAACGATACTAGTACTCGTCAATGGCAATATATCCCGGAGAGCGCACACAGGCCGGCTCACCAATTTTGTATTTTTCCGCCATGACGCACAACCTCATCCTCTTAGCTAAGGCGCCTCACGGATTTATCACCAATCCGGGCTATATCCCTACTGAGGGAATCGTTGTCTCCACACTCATTGGTCAAGACACCCTTTAACCCGGGTTTTCCGCCTTGCCGTGAGAGGGGGTACTGTACCGCTCAATCACAATCAATAGTACAACAGTTCATATCATAATCAGAAGCACAATATAATACTCATCCATATAACAGGTATAGTATATAACTATATGATTCAAATTTCATATCATCATGAGATACTTGCTTTGTCTTATCCATACTTCTGGATTAATTATCTCATTATATTCGTCATTCTGAATCCAATTTCTCCCTATGAATCTTGGGAGTGTCCTACGACATACTTTTTATCACCAGTAATGCTAAAACTCTATTAAAACAGGGTCGTTTCACTCACCTGGATTCCGTACGAGTATCACTTCTCTAAATCGTTACGGACAAGAGTACGCAGGTGAATTTCAGTGTTCCGCTACAGAGATTTTCATGAAAGATTACAGAAAATACATTAAGATCGTTTTCGTATAGATACTGTTCATACGTACAGGTACTATTCATACGTACAGTACTATTCATACGGTCACTATTCATATGTACGGATACTATTCATACCGGAAATACAGAATACAATCTGTAAAAGAGTACACCAGGTAAGTTCCCAGGAAAGAGTGGAGGGTCACACTGGACACACTTAAAAACCAGGTCTTTCCTTAGCCAGAACTTTCCTAGACATGTATTCTCCACAGATTATATTCTATTTCGGTAATCAGAGAATCAAAATAACAGCTAACGACAGTTTTTCTGATGTGGAAGATCGGCCAAAGCCGCAACCACAGAGCATACTTAAGAAAATAACTTCTAAAATTTGAAAGACATAGAAAGGGCATAGTATCCTTACCTAAGCAAAAACGGAAAGGCCCAAAATCTCAGAAGCCTAGCGTCGGAGCAAGAGAAACTTAAGGAGGGAAGAAGAGAAGTTGAAGGTGTGAGTTTAGAAGTGAAATGGAAGGGCCTATTTATAGCAAAAGTCAAGGGTACTATTTGATACTATGCACTAATAAAATATTCAATTTACTATTTATGAAAACGACATTTCTAATAATGCAGTTACTGTGCACCTTACGCGTACGATTGAAAATTTTCGTTTATTTACTATTAGAAACTTTAAAGGGAAAACTATCCTTTCACCTGAAACCTTTAAGTTTCTTTTCAATTCAGTCCTTTCAATTTAGTCCCTGAGGGTATTTTTACACATAAAACGTCATTTTCTCCTACAAACTTCTTTCTATTTTTCTCTTATGACCAAACTACATCTAGTATTTGACATTTTGATTGTATAAATGAACAGTACCATATACGTAAATAGTAACAGTAGTTTGAAAACACGCATTTATATTTTATTTTTCATGGGTATTACATTATCACCCCCTTTAAGAAATTCGGTCCTCCGAATTTAAATTACCTCAAGTCGTAAAAAGATGCGGATATCTAGAACGCATGTCGGCCTCGGCTTCCCATGTGGCTTCTTCGTGAGTTTGATTCCTCCACAAAACCTTGACGGATGGAATCTCCTTAGATCGGAGTTTCTTTACTTGACTATCGAGGATCGCCACCGGTATCTCCTCGTATGACAAGTTTTCATCTACTAGGATAGAATCATTCTGAGAAGGGTGAAGTATGTGAGAAGGGTCATGAAGGTACTTCCTTAACATGGATACGTGAAAAACAGGGTGAATCCCTTCCAGATCCATAGGTAGGGCAAGCCGATAAGCCACTTTTCCCACTCGTTCTAGAATCTCATAAGGCCCGATGTATCTAGGACTCAACTTTCCTTTCCTTCCAAATCTCAACACACCTTTCATTGGAGAGACCTTAAGGAATACCATATCGCCGACTGAGAACTCCAAATCACGTCGTCTGTGGTCAGCGTATGCCTTTTGTCTACTTTGAGCTGCTCGCATCCTATCTTGTATTGTCTTAACCTTGGTTAGGGCATCCTGGGCCAAGTCAGGTCCTAATGCTTTCGCTTCACCTACCTCGAACCAACCGATCGGAGATCTGCAACGTCTCCCATACAAGGCCTCAAAGGGTGCCATCCCAATAGTGGCCTGGTAGCTGTTGTTATATGCGAACTCTACAAGATACAAATGCTTTTCCCAGCTACCACTGAAATCTAGAATACAAGCTCGTAACATATCCTCTAGCGTCTGAATCGTCCGCTCTGACTGTCCGTCTGTCTGTGGGTGAAAAGCGGTACTAAGGTCCACTCGAGTACCTAATGCCTCCTGAAAACTTCTCCAGAAACGAGAGGTAAATTGAGGACCTCTATCAGAAATGATAGATATAGGTACTCCATGCAACTTTACTATTTCTTTAATATACAATTGTGCCAACGTTACTACACCATAAGTGGTTTTGACTGGAATGAAGTGTGCTGATTTGGTTAGTCGGTCAACAATGACCCAAACTGAGTCATAACCTCCTGTGGAACGAGGTAGACCAACAACAAAGTCCATCGTCACTCGTTCCCATTTCCATTCAGGAATCTCTAATCGTTGTAACGAGCCTCCTGGCTTTAGATGTTCAGCCTTAACCTGTTGACAGGTTAAACAACGAGACACAAATTCTGCTATGTCTTGTTTCATTCCTTTCCACCAGTAGATCTGTTTCAGATCCTGATACATCTTGGTGGCTCCTGGATGTACAGCATATGCAGCACGATGGCCTTCTTCCATGATGTCTCGTCTAAGAGTTCCAACATGTGGTACACACAACCGTTGTTCAAAATGTAAGACTCCTGTATCGTCGAGTGTGAAACTATTCACTTCACCAATCTTCACCTTTTCCATAATTTGGACAAGCTCAGGATCCTCCATTTGAGATATCCGTATCTGGTCAACAAGGGAAGATCTAGCCCTGATATGGGCTAAGAATGATCCTGTCCTTGTAACCTCAAGAGTAGCACCTTTTGCTCTCATCTCTTGTAGTTCTTGGATCAAGGGTCTTTTTGTTACTGCTATATGGGCCAGACTACCCATAGATTTTCGACTCAAGGCATCTGCTACCACGTTTGCTTTGCCTGGGTGGTAAAGAATATTGCAATCATAATCTTTTAGTAATTCTACCCATCTCCTCTGCCTCAAGTTTAAGTCCTTTTGGTCGAAAATATATTTTAGACTTTTATGGTCAGTGTAGATTTCGCAAGTTTCTCCGTATAGATAATGTCGCCATATCTTTAAAGCGAAAACTACTGCTGCCATTTCCAGATCGTGGGTGGGGTAGTTTTGTTCATGTTTCTTAAGTTGTCTCGATGCATATGCCACTACCTGGCCATGCTGCATGAGAACACATCCCAACCCTACTCTTGATGCATCGCAGTATACTGTAAAACCTCCTGGTCCTGAGGGTAAGACCAATACAGGTGCTGAGATTAACCTTTTCTTGAGTTCTTGGAAGCTTTCTTCACAAGTGTCATCCCATTGGTACTTTACCCCTTTCCTAGTCAGTCGTGTGAGAGGGGCGGCTAACTGGGAAAAATTTTGGATGAAACGACGATAATATCCTGCCAATCCCAAGAAGCTGCGAATCTCCGTGACGGAGGTAGGTCTAGGCCACATTTTGACCGCTTCTACTTTGCTTGGGTCTGCTTGGATGCCATCTTTGGAGATCACATGTCCCAAGAAAGTTACACGATCAATCCAAAACTCGCATTTAGAGAATTTGGCGTACAATTGATGATCCCTCAATGTCTGCAACACAACACGAAGGTGTTGTTCGTGCTCTTCTGAAGTCTTTGAGTACACCAGAATGTCGTCTATGAAGACAATGACAAATTTGTCTAAAAAGGATTTAAAAATCCTATTCATTAAATCCATGAAAGCAGCTGGTGCATTCGTTAATCCAAATGACATCACCAAGAACTCGTAGTGCCCATATCTGGTACGGAAGGCTGTTTTAGACACATCCTCCTCCTTGATCTTGAGTTGGTGATAACCAGACCTCAAGTCAATCTTTGAAAAACACTTGGCTCCTTGAAGTTGATCGAAAAGGTCGTCGATGCGAGGTAACGGGTATTTATTTTTGATAGTTACCTTATTCAGTTGCCTGTAATCTATGCATAGTCTCATCGATCCGTCCTTCTTTTTCACGAACAGAACAGGAGCTCCCCAAGGTGAATAACTTGGCCTTATAAAGCCTTTGTCTAGCAAGTCCTGTAACTGAGTCTTTAACTCTTTTAATTCTGTTGGTGCCATTCTATAAGGGGGTATGGAGATTGGGCGAGTATCTGGTGCTAACTCTATCTGGAACTCAATCTCTCGATCTAGGGGTATACCTGGTAGATCATCTGGGAAGACATCTACAAACTCCTGGACTACTGGAACGTCTTCTACTTTTAGTTCTTCTTTCTTAATATCTTTAACGAATGCCAAGTATCCTTTACAGCCCTTTCGCAATAAACGTTGGGCACACATTAAAGATATAAGATTCCCAGAAATTTCACTCCGTTCACCATGAAATACGAAAGAAGGCTCCCCCGGAATATTAAATTTAACTATCTTATTATAGCAATCCAGGGTGGCATGACAAGATGCCAGCCAATCCATGCCCAAGATGACATCAAAGTCTGTCATATCTAACAGCATTAGGTCTACTGTTGTATTTATTTCCCCGACTCTTACCTTGCAAGCTCGATAGCCTCGTTCTATTAGTAAGGTGCCTCCAGTAGGCGTAGTTACTAAAAACGGACATTCTAATCTAACAACTTTTTGCTTAAAGTTCTTAGCAAAGAATGGTGACACATAGGAATGCGTAGAGCCAGAGTCAAACAAAACATGTGCAAAATTTGATTCAATCAGAAGAGTACCTGCTACCACCGTATTAGACGCCTGAGCATCTTGACGGGTTAAAGCGAATACTCGAGCGTTCCCTCGGCCTGCTGAAGCCTGCCCTCGACCACCTTGTCCTCTGCCAGCACCTCTTCCGATTCCATTGCCTCCTACAATTACAGGGGATCTGTTGGCAACAGTAGCCTCTGATTGATTAGGGCGTACTGACCCTTGGCCAGATCTCGTGTAGAGTTGGGGGCAATCTCTTTTGATGTGGCCCTGTTGACCACATTGGTAATAGACCCTAGTGTTGTTGTTGACAAAACAAGCTCCGAAGTGATTTCTTTCACATTTAGAGCACCAGGGCCTTTGTTGACCCCCTGTACCACTTTGTTGACGCTGTGGTGCACTAGCAGTAGAGGCTGCACGTCCAGAACTCTCTCCGTGGTAGCGTGATTTCTCATCTTGTTTCCTCTTTCTTTTGTTATTCCATTTTTCTTTTTGCATATCTCTTTCTTCCATCATACGGGCGATGTCGACGGCTTCTGTGTAAAATGAAAAATCTCGTATTTTCGATCCCACCCTGTCAAATAAAGACTCTCGAAGGCCTTTTATAAACCGTCGGATCTTTTCTTTCTCAGTTAGGACCATGTGAGTAGCATATTCAGACAACTCTATAAACAGATTGTCGTATTCATCGACGGTTCGTGATCCTTGCCGGAGTGCCTCAAACTCATTCATCTTTGCTTCTCGTATACTCTCCGGAATAAATTGTTCTCGAAAAATTCTTTTAAAGTCATTCCATTTAATGGGTGGGGCATTTCTGGCCATGCCCTTCTTCCATGTTCGCCACCAGCGGTCGGCCTTACCTCTTAACTGAAAGGTAACAAGGGTTACTTTTCGAGGTTCAGGGCATTCTAACGTGTCAAGGATTTTCTCACAGTCATCTAGAAAACGTTGTGGGTCTTCATTAACATCTCCTGCAAAGGTTGGCGGATTCAGCTTCATAAATTCTGAGATTTTGACCTCTGTACCTACCCAATCCTGAGGAGGGGGTGGAGGTGGCATCTGGTCTGTCTCTTGTACTTTTGCAGCATGTACTGATGCCTGTGATCCATCTTCAGATGATTGTCCCATCAAAAGTTCCTTTAGCCCATTCACCTCGTTCTGCATTGCAGCTAATGCTTCCATCACTACAGTCGCGTCAATTTGTGATGGTTCTCCAGCATTTCTTCCAGGGTTTTCAGTGGATATTTCTCTGTTTTGTGCATGGTTATCTTCTGCACGATTAGGCATCTCCAGTCTTGCATTTGCTGACTGAGCAGCTGGAGGGACCAAGGCCCTGCCAGATCTTGTGCGGATTCCAGAAGCGTTTGATTTTCTTGGTGCCATCTAAACTTATTCTACAATTAAGAATGATATATATCGTCACTATTATGCTTCAAGTAAAGACACGAAAGAAATGGATTTTAATCTCTACAGGGCTTTTGGTGGATCTTCATCCTATGGTCGTGCTGCAGTCACGACAATAGGGGAAGGCCCACTAAAGACACCTTGCTCTGTAATCACTAGGAGACCTAACAACCTATGCTTTGATACCAACTTTGTCACGACCCATTTTCTAGGCACATGACCGGCACAATGATGAATATCCCATCACTGTAAGCCTTTCGATAAATTCTTCCCACAAGTAAAATCGTTAGTCATTATCTCTATATTCTCAAAATACCATTCCTTAATAAATACAAAGAAAATACATCAGATTTTCTTAATTAAAAATAATAGATCCTCAGTACGAAATACATTATCATACTGAAATACAAGCCAAATACCAAACCCCTGACCTAGATGTCCTAGACGGTTACAGAGCAACATACTGTATAACAAAAGAAGGGCCTATGTTAAGTGCTAGATTTAGTACCATTTGGTGCTGAATCTTTGTTCTATTTTATCGCCTACTTGTGGTTGCTTGTATATTTTTTCCGTTGTTTTTGATTGGTTTAGTTTAGTTTAGGAATTTTAGAGTTTAGTCTTCTTCATGTGATTATTTGACCAAGAACGTCGCTAATCATCATTTTATTCTCTTTGACGTTAGGCAAGATGGACGAAGCTGCAGAGGAAGAAGCAAATAGTCACTTTCTGTCTACCACCGCTATAGCGGTGGATACTCACCGCTATAGCGGTGGTTCTTGCACAAAAATTTCTGGAAGCATTCCTTACTGTCCTGTACCGCTATAGCGGTGAAGACTTACCGCTATAGCGGTAGTCGCGATGCTGCACTGATATAAAATGCTTCAGATGAGATTTTTAGGGTATTCTGGAGTTGGAGACTGAAGGGGGGCGCCGTTTTGGCTGAGAGGAGCAAGGGGAACCTGATTCTCAAGGCTTGGGGAGCTCAATCCATCATTCCACCTCAGATTCATGGCCAACTTCATCTCTTTTTCTGCTTTCTGCTGTGTATTTTCTATGAGTAGCTAGATTTTCTATCTAGGGTTACTATGAACTTGACTCTTGAATAGATTTTACATCCTCTCATGTATTTGCAACCTTATTTCAATTAATATAAGTCTTTCTATCCATTTTATTGTTGCATTATATGGACTTGATCAATCTATATTTATGTTTGTTGCTGTCTTCGAACTCGGGAGAGGGAGGTGAGAGTAGAACACTGAATAGGAAGGACGAGTGCGTGAACCTTACTAAGTGTTTTCGCTTGTTGGCTAATAGGAATGTTAGTTAATCTCGTTTAATCAAAACTAGGTTGGTTGTATTAGGCTTAGCCCACACAAGGAATTGCGTAGGAGTTGAGTAACTTAATTGAGATTCGGGAGGATTCTTTTAAGTTATTAGAATAACCTAGGATTAACTTATAGAGTTGAATACGTTGCGAGTACGTGAGAGGGGTTTTGTAATTTCTAAGATAGAGGAGAGGGATTAGTGACCCTAGGCTTTAATTAGACTATTTCATCAGTTTTGCATTGTTTACTGTCATTAAAAGAAAATCTATAAAAATTTACTGTCATAGTTCACTTTTATTGTTAGTTCTTCATTAGAGTTGTCCTCAATCCAATTGCTTCGTCCAACTAATTCAATTAAATTTCTTGGGTACTTAGTCACTTAGTCCTCGTGGGAACGATAATTTTACTCTCAAATCACTATATTACTTGTGCGATTGGTGCGCTTGCCAAATCGACTAACAAGTTTTTGGCGCCGTTGCCGGGGAACTAAGATTTGTGCTAATATTCAAAGAAATTTAAAGGGTTAGCTTAGACGTTTTCCTTGTTTTGTTTTGTTCTCTTTTGCTTTTGTTCAATTTCTTATTATAGAGTCATTTTTTTTTTTTTGTTTTTTGTTTTTGCTGTGTTGATTTTTGCCGCTGAATTTACTGTCATTGCTAATTAGTATCTTCTTTTTGTGCATGCGAGGTGCCATTAATCAAGCTGATCTTCTTTTTGACCCGGAAATCGAGAGACTTGCACGGAGAACTCGAAAAGAAGCCAGAATTAGAAGGACCCAAGAAAGACAAAGTTCTCAACAAGAAATGGCTGATGATAATGTAAATCTGGGTGGTGTTGAAAACAATGGAGGCAATGGAGTGGAAAATTTGAACCAATATGAAAATAGAGCTGTGTGGGATTATGCCTCACCCAACAATGCTGGACATGCGTCCAGCATAGTGAAACCTCCACTTGGTGCAAACAACTTTGAAATAAAAGCAGTCTTGATGAACTTGGTTCAGCAGAACCAGTTTGGGGGTAGCCTGATGGAAGACCCGAACAATCATATCACAAATTTTCTGGATATTTGTGATATGGTTAAAATCAATGGAGCCAGTGACGATGCTATCCGCTTACGTTTGTTTCCCTTTTCCTTAAGGGATATGGCTAAAAGTTGGTTGAATGCTCAACCAAGAGGAAGTATAACAACGTGGGATGAGCTACAGACAAGATTCTTGGGCAAGTTCTTTCCTCCATCAAGGTCGGTCAAACTGAGGAATGAAATCACTGCATTTTATCAGCATGAAGGTGAAAGCCTATATGAGGCTTGGGAGAGGTTCAAAGATTTATTGGTGAAATGTCCTAATCATGGTCTACCGGAGTGGCAACAGCTCACTATCTTTCACAGTGGTCTCACATATGAGACTCGAGACAAACTGGACACCGCAGCTGGTGGTGCTTTGATGGCGAAGTCCATAGTGCGAGTAAAAGAAATAATTGAGACAATGGGGGCAAGCCAAAATGCATCCAGTCGAGCCAAGAATGTTGCAAGAAGGGGAGTCATGGAACTAGACACACTGAATGCTTTGTTAGCTCAGAACGAAGCATTAACAAAGAAAGTTGACATGCTGTGCTCTAGGCAAAATGAACAGGCGAAGGTAAATGCAATAACGATGCCTGAAGCAACTTGTGATTTCTGTGGAGGGGCTCACGTTAATGGTTGTTGTGAAGAATTTCCTTCTGTGGAACAACTAAATTACTTGGGCAATATGCAAAGGAACCAGAACAACCAGTACTCCAACACATATCATCCGAGTTCAAGAAATCATCCAAATTTCTCCTGGAGTAATAATCACTGCCTTAATCCCTCGACTTCTTCTTCTTCTAGTAGGCCTTCTCAACCTCCAGGTTTCCAGAATCAAGGTAATTATCTTCCTCAGAACAGAGCTCCACTACCTCAGGTGGAAAAGAAGTCATCCATGGAAGAAATGTTCATGAAGTTTATGGAGAGAACTGAGGCTATAAGCCAAACCCAGAGTGCAGCCATTAAAAATTTGGAAATTCAAATGGGGCAGTTGGCTACTGCTTTGAATAGTAGGTCACAAGGCAACTTTCCTAGTGACACAGAAAATAATCCCAGAAAGGATGGCAAGGAACAATGCAAGGTGATAACTCTCAGAAGTGGTAAGCAACTCCTTGAAGCTTCTACTTCAAATGTTCAAACACAAGATGATAATCTTTTTGATCAAGAGAAAGTCAATGAGCATCTACAACAAGAGGTGAATGTAACTGAGCATGAAATACCAAAGGCCAATGATAAAAAGGAAGAATTGGCGAAAGAAAAAGCGCAGAAGGACTCATATGTGCCTTCTTCCTCCCCTTCCAGAATTATGCCTCCTATCCCCTTTCCTCAAAGGTATAAGAAGCAAAACATGGATAGGCAATACCAAAAGTTTCTGGAGATATTGAAACAGTTGCATATAAACATTCCCTTCGCAGAAGCTTTAGAGCAAATGCCCAGTTACGCGAAATTTATGAAGGATATGCTCTCAAGGAAGAAACGACTGAATGAATTTGAAACTGTGAAGCTGACTCAAGAATGTAGTGCAATACTTCAGAGGAAGCTACCGGTTAAAATGCAAGATCCTGGAAGCTTTGTTATCCCTTGTAATATAGGGAAGAATTTTGCTGGTAATGCTCTGTGTGATTTGGGGGCTAGCATTAATCTGATGCCCCTTGCCATCTTCAAAAAGTTGGGTTTGGGAGAAGCAAGGCCTACTACTGTAACGCTGCAGCTGGCAGATAGATCTCTATGCTACCCGAATGGAGTAATTGAGGACGTGCTGGTCAAGGTAGATAAGCTAATCTTTCCTGCGGATTTTATTATCCTTGACTATGAAGAAGACAAGGAAATCCCCATCATTCTAGGGAGGCCATTCCTTGCAACTGGAAGAACTCTGATTGATGTCTTTAAAGGAGAGCTCACTATGCGGGTGAATGATCAAGAAGTCACCTTCAATATGAATAAGGTGATGAAGGCACCAGATGAATATGAGGAATGTAATCTTGTGAGGGTTATTGATGAAAGTACACGAATGCACTTTAAACAGTTGGTGAGTAATGATAGTTTGGAAACATCTCTAATGATGGAAGAAGAAACTGAGAAGGATGAGATCAAGGAAGTAATTGGATCTCTCAATTCATCAGAGCTATTTTGCAATCCAAATAGAGCTTTTGAGAAGTTGGATAGACCTGAAGGCAAAATAACTCTTTTGAAACCATCCATAGAAGAACCTCCTAGATTGGAGTTGAAACAGCTTCCATCCCATCTCAAGTATGTTTTTCTTGAGAACAATGACACCTTACCAGTGATTGTGTCTGCTACCTTGACAGAGGAGCAAGAGAAGCATTTAATAGAGATCCTGAGAAAATATAAGAAGGCTATTGGATGGTCCATAGCTGACATCAGAGGAATTAGTCCATCAGTGTGTATGCATAAAATTAACTTGGAGGATGGGCATAAAACTTCTGTTGAGCATCAGAGAAGATTGAATCCCGCTATGAGAGAAGTGGTCAAAAAGGAAATCCTTAAATGGTTAGATGCAGGAATCATTTATCCTATATCAGATAGCTCGTGGGTGAGCCCGGTTCAGTGCGTCCCTAAGAAGGGGGGTACGACCGTAGTGGCTAACAACCAGAATGAGCTTATTCCAACCAGAACTGTAACCGGGTGGAGAGTTTGCATGGATTATAGGAAGCTCAACAATGCCACTCGGAAGGATCATTTTCCATTGCCTTTCATTGATCAGATGCTGGACCGATTGGCAGGACAAGATTATTTCTGTTTCTTGGATGGTTATTCGGGGTACAATCAGATTGCCATAGCCCCTAGTGATCAAGAAAAGACTACATTCACATGCCCTTATGGTACATTTGCTTTCCGGCGTATGCCTTTCGGACTGTGCAATGCTCCGGCAACCTTTCAACGATGCATGATGGCAATATTTTCAGATATGGTGGAGAAATCTATGGAGGTATTTATGGATGACTTCTCAGTTTTCGGAACTTCATATGAAATTTGCCTGACAAATCTAGAATTAGTGCTTAAAAGATGTGAAGAAACTAATCTTGTGCTGAATTGGGAAAAGTGTCATTTCATGGTACGTGAAGGAATTGTGCTCGGTCATAAGGTGTCAAAAAGAGGTCTAGAAGTGGATAAGGCAAAAATTTCTGTTATTGAGAAATTGCCACCCCCAAACTCAGTAAAGGGTGTAAGAAGTTTCCTTGGGCATGCGGGTTTCTATCGCCGCTTCATTAAAGATTTCTCAAAGATTGCAAAGCCCTTGTGCAAATTGCTGGAGAAGGATATGCCTTTCCATTTTGATGAGCAATGCATGAAGTCTTTTGAGGACCTGAAGAAGAAATTAATCTCAGCCCCTGTGGTAGTTGCTCCTGATTGGAGCAAATCATTCGAACTTATGTGTGACGCCAGTGACTATGCTCTGGGAGTGGTGTTGGGTCAAAAGCATGGGAGAATTTTTCATCCTGTTTACTATGCTAGCCGGACTCTAGCAGATGCACAGTTAAACTACACTACTACTGAGAAGGAGTTATTGGCTGTAGTTTTTGGGTTTGAAAAATTTAGACCATATCTGGTGGGAAATAAGGTCATTGTTTTCACGGATCATTCGGCAATCAAGTATTTAATTGGTAAGAAGGACTCCAAGCCACGTTTAGTCCGATGGATTTTATTACTGCAAGAATTTGACTTGCAAATTGTGGATAGGAGGGGAACTGAAAATCAAGTGGCTGACCATTTATCCCGAATAAACACGGACATGAGTGACAAAGTGGAGCTGCAAATCAGTGAAAGTTTCCCTGATGAAACTTTATTCTTTGTTGAAGAGACCCAATTACCATGGTATGCTGACATTGTGAATTACTTGGTATGTGGGCTTGTGCCACCTGACTTCACTTATCAACAAAAGAAGAAGTTTCTGCATGATGTCAAGGTTTATTGGTGGGATGAACCAATCCTCTTTAGGATGTGTGCTGATCAAATCCTCCGGCGCTGTGTACCAAAGGAAGAAATTGAGAATATCTTGTGGCACTGTCATGGATCAGACTATGGAGGACATTACAACAGTGTTCGGACTGCAGCAAAAGTATTGGAAAGTGGATTCTATTGGCCTTCGCTGTTCAAAGATGCAAGAAAGTTTGTTGAGAGGTGTGACCGGTGCCAAAGGAGTGGGAATATATCAAGAAAGCACGAAATGCCTCTAAATATTGTGCTGGAATTAGAAGTTTTTGATGTATGGGGAATTGATTTCATGGGGCCATTTCCCCTATCATACTCTAACCAATACATCTTGGTGGCCGTTGATTACGTATCAAAATGGGTGGAAGCAATTCCTACACCCACCAATGATGCAAAGGTGGTACTGAAGTTCTTGAAAAAGAACATATTCTCTCGCTTCGGAGTCCCCAGAGCATTGATAAGTGATGGAGGATCACATTTCTGTAATAAAAGTTTGGAAGCGCTCTTGGCCAAATATGGAGTCAAGCACCGGATAGCCACTCCGTATCATCCTCAAACTAGTGGCCAAGTGGAAGTGTCTAATCGGGAATTAAAAAGAATCTTGGAGAAAACAGTTAGTAACTCACGGAAGGATTGGGCAACTAAGCTTGATGATGCATTGTGGGCTTACCGTACTGCTTTTAAAACCCCAATTGGAACTTCACCATTCCGGATGGTCTATGGCAAGGCATGCCATCTTCCGGTTGAACTTGAACATAAAGCATTTTGGGCTGTAAAGTTTCTAAATTTTGATGTGAAAAAGGCTGGGGAAAAGAGACTTTTACAACTGATTGAGTTGGATGACCTTCGTCTTCAAGCTTATGAAAGTTCTCGTTTATATAAGGAGAAAGTTAAAAGATGGCATGATCAGAAAATTACTCGCCGATCTTTTGCTACTGGCCAAAAAGTCTTGCTCTATAATTCAAGGTTGAAGTTATTCCCTGGAAAGCTGAAATCCCGATGGTCGGGACCTTTTGTAGTCAAAGAGGCATTTGAGAATGGAGCAGTGGAGATAGCTGATTTAGAGAGCAATCGGAGCTTCAAAGTAAATGGCCAAAGACTGAAACATTATCTGGGACACGAGAGTGAAAAGGAGGGGACTTTGATTGCCCTCACTACACCAAGTGAATAGGCGCCCTGGTAAAGTCTGGCTGAAGACTATAAACTTAGCGCTCTTGGGAGGCAACCCAAGTCTTTAGCTTTCTTAGTTAATTATTATTCTTGTCTTTTAGTTTCTGTTGCTGGTTCATTGTGTCTGCTGTTATTAGTGTTGTTGTGATGTGTCAGAATTCGTTGATGTTGGGAGTTATTTTTCGCATTTAGTGTCTATGAAATGGTCTAGAGGTTGAGGGTTGGCATATTAAATGTTTTGAATCAATAATGTGGGCTGCTTGGACTGTTATTGCTGACATGTGAATGTTAACACTTATTTTTGCTGACTGATCAATTAAAAAGGGGTGAACATGAGTAATTATACATGCATTGTGAGGCTTTTCATGGTTAAAAGAATTAGAATTTGCATGTGAAGGAAAAAGGGTTCATTGTGGAGTGTCAATCTGCATTTTGGAGGGGCAATGTCTGCAAAGTACCGCTATAGCGGTTCATACTCACCGCTATAGCGGTGAAGCATGGAAATACTACTTCCTCTCTGTCAAATACCGCTATAGCGGTTAAATAATACCGCTATAGCGGTATAACTCCAACTTCGAAAAAATAGATAGAAGCTGTCTCTGCCTTGTACCGCTATAGCGGTATGTGTGTGCCGCTATAGCGGCGCGTCGGGATTTAATTCCCAAACTGAACCCTAATTCCCAAACCCACGCCGTCGACCCCCTCCTTCTTCTTCCTCCCTTGTGCGACCACCCCCCTACTGTATTTTCGAAGCCCCCCTCAGAAAATTCCTTGCCTAATCATCACGGTTTGAGGCTAATTTTGGGTGTTTGGGTGTCTTTCAACCGATTGAAACATTCTTCCGTGCTCTCCTTGTCTTTGATTGAGTCATCATGCTAGGTAAGTGTTTTTATTCCCATTTCGTTTAGTTTTCGTCTGATGTTTTCCACTTTCATGCAATTTTTGGTTGAATTTTCGAAGTTTGGTGGGTTCCCTTGATTGTTGATTGTTGAAACCGATGTAAACTTTAGTTTTTGTCATGGGTATGTTGTTCTTCGAATTCTTAGGGATTATTGCTCACATGCTTTGATTATTGATTGTTGGTTGTGCTGCATAAATGGTTATAGATGGAGATTAGAGATTAAAATTGTTATAGACCAATGTTTAGGAGATGCATGCACTTTAGGTGTTCGATAAAATGCCCAAGTGAACTTTATTTTAAAGTTGTGCATAAAATGCTTGGTTTTGCTGCCCGAGTGATTTAACATTGAAGCACTTAATTGCAATTTGAGGGTTGATGAATAACTTGGTTAGAGTTCACAAATATTTAACATGTGTGCATTTTGAAGTGACTTAATTGAGCATGACTGTTGGGGCTGAATTATATGTTTTGAATTGCAGGAACCCTGATTGTTTTGGTATTCCTTATGGCGCCCCCTGTCCCTAAGAAGAGAAAAATCCCAACCAAGAGGAAAGAAACCCCGGGGGCATCATCATCAGCCGCACAATTCCTCACGTTCAGGACTCCAGAACATGGAATGAGATTCGATAAAGAGATAAGCAGAAGAAAAATCCTCCCTGAGAAAGTCTTCAATCTAGAGGAGGATGAATATCCAGAAATTCAGGAGCAGATCATTAATAGGGGATGGGACAAGATATGCAGTCTACCTGAGCATGCATATGTGGATATGGTGAAAGAATTCTACGCCAATACCTTCAGAACCACCAATGACACAATGCAGAAGTATAACACTGAAGTTAGGGGCAAACTGATTAACTTCTCTCAGGAGGCTATCAATGAGGCGTTCGATTTGTGGAACCCAAGAGAGCAGGACTATCATGGGTTGCTAATATTGAAGTCTTGGGATCCCGAAGATGTGCGCCAAACGATCTGCAAACCCGAGGCCCAGTGGGAACTGAACGCAAGAGGTGAGCCATACAAGGTTCATCGGACAGACTTATTGCCAATTGCCAAAGCTTGGTTCAGCTTTGTGCAATACACTATGCTTCCGTCCTCGAACTTTTCAGATGTTTTCGCCGAGAGAGCCCTGCTAATCTACTGCATTATGCGAGGAATCACAATTAATTATGGGGACCTAATAGCCGATAAGATTGAAGAATTGGCTCAAGCAAAGACTGGGGTTATCGGATATCCCTTCATACTGACAGCATTTTTGCTAAAGAAGGAAGTTCCCACAGACGATATGAAAATAAAGAGGCCTCCTGGGATCACGAGTACTTACATTGCCAGTTTATTCCCTGTGGAAGGAAGACCAGCACCGCGGCATCCAGTCGGCCGCCCTCGACGCACGGCACCTCAGGCTACAACTACTGTGACGTTGGCTGATGTCAACAGGGAGCTAGGAGAAGTCAAACAGTCAATGACTTCCTTCAGAGCAGAGCTGGGTAGGACGCAGGAGGATGTACGCTATACGATGGATTACGTGACTGCATTGGGATCTCTGATGGCTGAGAAGTTCAGCCTGGATTCCTCGAGGCTGCCGGTAAGAGGAGAGGCATCCAGTGCTGGTGTTGAAGCTGAAGGAGAGACTGATAATGGAGCTGGCGATACTGAGGAGTTGGAGTCAGACTAGAAGGGAGCCTCACCACCCACTTCTGACATTATCTTTTCTTTTCTTTTCTTGTCTTTTCATTTCTGCCAGTGACATGCTTACTTTATATTAGTGCTTTATGTTTTTGTGAGCTGATAATGATATCTGCATGGAGTGATTTGATTAACAGAATATGAAACTTCTTGCAGTTATGTGTGTTGCATATATTCTTCAGGCTGTGATTTCTTTACTCCTGTTAGGTAAACATAGGACAGTGAGGACACTGTCAACTTAAGTTTGGGGGAGGGAAATCTCTGTTTTTAATGTCTTATCCATGTTATGGTGCAATATATGCAATATGTGGGTTAAGCACAGTCGTGTATAGCAAATATAGGTGTAGGCAGATTCATCTATCCAAAAAAAAAAAAAAAAAAAAAAAAAAATTGGCCTTGGCAAGAGAAAAATGTGTGTTGTGACTCAAACATAATCATGTTCTTAAAATTTAAACTCATGAATATGTTTTTAATTAAGAACTAATCTTATTTTCTATAATTTGAGGAGGTTTTTCTAAAAATTTGAGGAGGCTGTTTGAAACCTAGGAAATTCTATAAGTGAATACTGTTGTTTAAATTTTTCTTCCCTAAAGAAGCATGAAAAGGATATAAACTTGATAAGGGGTAACAGTCTCAGATTTCTTAAATAAATTAAATAAGTTAACAATGGTAGCTTGAGGAGGAGGTTTATGTTAAAACGGTATTGTGTGGATTAGGCGCACGGGTATTGTTTTAGCCAATGAACCTTGCTTTTGAGTTGCTTGAAAAAGATGAAAGGGTAGAGAAGTATTGTGTGGATTAGGCGCACGGGTATTTCTCTTACTCTACAATGTTCTCTGTGAGGGTGAAGGGGGAAGAAGAGTTGTGTGGATTGGGCGCACGGACTCTACTTCTTGCTGGATGCCTCTTGTTCTATGCAGGCTAAATTGAACGATGGAATTTGAGCTGTATATCCTTGAGAGTGTCAAATTATAGAAAGGGAAGCATAATTTGAGTGACAGTATGGCCGCTTTTGAAGTTTCAGTGGTTTCAAATTGTAAACTTAAGTTTTGATTTAAACTTCCTGATGATTATTGGCTGTACGATTCCTTCTTTGTTAAAAGTACTTCTTGAATTTAAATCTTAGAGGATGGAAATGTTTTGAAATATGCAATTAGCATTTCTATCTTGCCGAGTTCGAATGCAGTTTGATTTTGACAATGAATCTGTTTATCTTATGATTGCCTTACGCTGTTGTCTGTTGAGAGGATTGATTTGCTTGAGGACAAGCAAAAGTGCAAGTTTGGGGGAGTGTTAAGTGCTAGATTTAGTACCATTTGGTGCTGAATCTTTGTTCTATTTTATCGCCTACTTGTGGTTGCTTGTATATTTTTTCCGTTGTTTTTGATTGGTTTAGTTTAGTTTAGGAATTTTAGAGTTTAGTCTTCTTCATGTGATTATTTGACCAAGAACGTCGCTAATCATCATTTTATTCTCTTTGACGTTAGGCAAGATGGACGAAGCTGCAGAGGAAGAAGCAAATAGTCACTTTCTGTCTACCACCGCTATAGCGGTGGATACTCACCGCTATAGCGGTGGTTCTTGCACAAAAATTTCTGGAAGCATTCCTTACTGTCCTGTACCGCTATAGCGGTGAAGACTTACCGCTATAGCGGTAGTCGCGATGCTGCACTGATATAAAATGCTTCAGATGAGATTTTTAGGGTATTCTGGAGTTGGAGACTGAAGGGGGGCGCCGTTTTGGCTGAGAGGAGCAAGGGGAACCTGATTCTCAAGGCTTGGGGAGCTCAATCCATCATTCCACCTCAGATTCATGGCCAACTTCATCTCTTTTTCTGCTTTCTGCTGTGTATTTTCTATGAGTAGCTAGATTTTCTATCTAGGGTTACTATGAACTTGACTCTTGAATAGATTTTACATCCTCTCATGTATTTGCAACCTTATTTCAATTAATATAAGTCTTTCTATCCATTTTATTGTTGCATTATATGGACTTGATCAATCTATATTTATGTTTGTTGCTGTCTTCGAACTCGGGAGAGGGAGGTGAGAGTAGAACACTGAATAGGAAGGACGAGTGCGTGAACCTTACTAAGTGTTTTCGCTTGTTGGCTAATAGGAATGTTAGTTAATCTCGTTTAATCAAAACTAGGTTGGTTGTATTAGGCTTAGCCCACACAAGGAATTGCGTAGGAGTTGAGTAACTTAATTGAGATTCGGGAGGATTCTTTTAAGTTATTAGAATAACCTAGGATTAACTTATAGAGTTGAATACGTTGCGAGTACGTGAGAGGGGTTTTGTAATTTCTAAGATAGAGGAGAGGGATTAGTGACCCTAGGCTTTAATTAGACTATTTCATCAGTTTTGCATTGTTTACTGTCATTAAAAGAAAATCTATAAAAATTTACTGTCATAGTTCACTTTTATTGTTAGTTCTTCATTAGAGTTGTCCTCAATCCAATTGCTTCGTCCAACTAATTCAATTAAATTTCTTGGGTACTTAGTCACTTAGTCCTCGTGGGAACGATAATTTTACTCTCAAATCACTATATTACTTGTGCGATTGGTGCGCTTGCCAAATCGACTAACAAGTTTTACCCGACAGCGGGAAGGTCCAACGTGATCTACTCCTCTAGCGGATGTACTTCGGCGGCAACCTGATCTGAACAAAAAGTTTGTACAAACAGTGTGAGCTTTTAAACTCAGTGAGCAAATCGGCCTTGCGTTAATAGAATTCAAATACATCGCCAGTCATGCAAGCATATCCGAAGGCTCAAGCTCAACTAATAGACATAGTTAGAAATTACATACAAGAAAAATTCATCCAATTCAACAAACGATACTAGTACTCGTCAATGGCAATATATCCCGGAGAGCGCACACAGGCCGGCTCACCAATTTTGTATTTTTCCGCCATGACGCACAACCTCATCCTCTTAGCTAAGGCGCCTCACGGATTTATCACCAATCCGGGCTATATCCCTACTGAGGGAATCGTTGTCTCCACACTCATTGGTCAAGACACCCTTTAACCCGGGTTTTCCGCCTTGCCGTGAGAGGGGGTACTGTACCGCTCAATCACAATCAATAGTACAACAGTTCATATCATAATCAGAAGCACAATATAATACTCATCCATATAACAGGTATAGTATATAACTATATGATTCAAATTTCATATCATCATGAGATACTTGCTTTGTCTTATCCATACTTCTGGATTAATTATCTCATTATATTCGTCATTCTGAATCCAATTTCTCCCTATGAATCTTGGGAGTGTCCTACGACATACTTTTTATCACCAGTAATGCTAAAACTCTATTAAAACAGGGTCGTTTCACTCACCTGGATTCCGTACGAGTATCACTTCTCTAAATCGTTACGGACAAGAGTACGCAGGTGAATTTCAGTGTTCCGCTACAGAGATTTTCATGAAAGATTACAGAAAATACATTAAGATCGTTTTCGTATAGATACTGTTCATACGTACAGGTACTATTCATACGTACAGTACTATTCATACGGTCACTATTTATATATACGGATACTATTCATACCGGAAATACAGAATACAATCTGTAAAAGAGTACACCAGGTAAGTTCCCAGGAAAGAGTGGAGGGTCACACTGGACACACTTAAAAACCAGGTCTTTCCTTAGCCAGAACTTTCCTAGACATGTATTCTCCACAGATTATATTCTATTTCGATAATCAGAGAATCAAAATAACAGCTAACGACAGTTTTTCTGATGTGGAAGATCGGCCAAAGCCGCAACCACAGAGCATACTTAAGAAAATAACTTCTAAAATTTGAAAGACATAGAAAGGGCATAGTATCCTTACCTAAGCAAAAACGGAAAGGCCCAAAATCTCAGAAGCCTAGCGTCGGAGCAAGAGAAACTTAAGGAGGGAAGAAGAGAAGTTGAAGGTGTGAGTTTAGAAGTGAAATGGAAGGGCCTATTTATAGCAAAAGTCAAGGGTACTATTTGACACTATGCACTAATAAAATATTCAATTTACTATTTATGAAAACGACATTTCTAATAATGCAGTTACTGTGCACCTTACGCGTACGATTGAAAATTTTCGTTTATTTACTATTAGAAACTTTAAAGGGAAAACTATCCTTTCACCTTAAACCTTTAAGTTTCTTTTCAATTCAGTCCTTTCAATTTAGTCCCTGAGGGTATTTTTACACATAAAACGTCATTTTCTCCTACAAACTTCTTTCTATTTTTCTCTTATGACCAAACCACATCTAGTATTTGACATTTTGATTGTATAAATGAACAGTACCATATACGTAAATAGTAACAGTAGTTTGAAAACACGCATTTATATTTTATTTTTCATGGGTATTACATCCTGAGTGGGTGTTTATATATATATATATATATTGTATATCTGTGTAGAATAGGGCTAACATAGGTGAGTCCGTGGTTTAGACTCACCCTCCGTACAGTTGCAAGTATGGCAGGGCGAGCAGACCGAGGACTCGTAGATCAAGGATGCCTCCCCATTGTCTAGGGTAAGGTAATTTATTTTTATTATATTTATCTAGTATTGCTCTGTAATTAGATAGGCCACCTAGGATCCTGTGGAAGAAATTTAGGCTCACAGTAGTATTAGTAATATATTGTACGCACCAGTCACAAATTCAATCCTGCAAATGGGTAAACTACTAGCTTGGGTTTGGGGTCGTGACATTCTACCTTTGAGTTAGTCTAAGAAGAGTATGACTTACACGCTGCTACATATATAAAGGAGAAAAATGAAATCCAACAATTGTAGGATTATGTCATTTACTGTCATAATGTGAAGAGAGCTTATAAGGTAGTGTTTGAGCCTTCCAACAAGTCAATCACATGTAGTTGTAAAAATTTTGAAAGTGAATGTATACTATTAGGGATGTTCATAGAGTCAGTTCTATTTGATTTTGAGCCTTAACCAAATCGAACTGAACTAGTCAATTTTGCAAAAATCTGAACCTATTTAGGGCGATTATATTATATTGTTTTTAATTTTCTTATGTCAACAAAATTTATTGAAATGTAGAGGTTTTAGTTTTATGTTTATGTTTATGAGCACAAGAGATAAAAATAATGTTATTTTGACCATAAAAAACAAGATCATCAGTTTATGATACTGATATCAGTTTTATGTTTGTACTATTAATTACTTATACGTAAGTAATCCACCACATTTTATGTTTGTGTACAAGATCATCAGTTTGTGAAATTTAAATGCCAATTTTTACTACTCTTTTATTTATCTGCAGTTTTTATGTTTGTACTATTATTTACTTATACATAATTCATCCACCACAGTCTATATTTGTGTTTATAGTCTTATAACAGTATTGTAGTCTTATATATAAATATAATTTTTTTAAAAAGATTGGTTTAGTTCGGTTCAGTTTTAACCAAATTGCATCTTGGCGAAAGACCTATAATTTAGAATTTAATCATAAAAGGAAGTCATAAGAAACTATGAGATTAAGTGATAAATGAATAAAATTACCATAAAAACACAAAAATGAAGCAAATGGTCGATTTCCATAGGAGCAACAGTCGACTAGCAGCCTTGAAGAATCTTGTACTACCAAATTGGGATGAAACAATTGACTGCCTAAGGTCGACAGTCGACTACCCAAGGTTGACAGTCGAGTGGTTGGTGCGTATATTTTATAGCACATAAAATATTCCAGCAAGTATACTGGGTCGCAACAAGTAATAAAGTGATGAGTAGAGTATCGTCCCACAGAGATTGAGGTATCAAATAAAATTCAATTATGCTAAGTGAAATGCTATTAAGACTTATGAAGGAAATTTCAGAAATTACACAAAAAAGGGGGGGTGATGATTGAAACAACACAATATAAATAACTGAAATTTAAATAACTAGATAGAAAACAAAACAGAGAAAAGATGTGGATTGGTCACAAATTTCATGGAATTGTACATCATCATCATTTCCTTTGAATATTCTTGGCTAATTCTATTATGTAATCTTCAATCTAAAATTCTCAGAAAGTCTTCTAAGACTGAATTATATTAAAATTATAGTTAGGAAGATCTTCACTAATCTATAACTCAAATATAATCCGATGAAGTCCTAATCACATCAATGCCCCGCAATCGCATATGACATGTTATCTCTTGTCCTACTCATTACAAATACGTAGCAATCGCATGCATGTATAAATAACAAGCTTCATAGGACAATAAATAAAATAGAACTTTGGCCGAGAAAATACTCATTGGTCCAAATGAATTAAAGTACAATTTCCATTTCATCAAATGACCGACTACACAAGAAAATGAGATTGATTTCGTTGGTCTAATCCGATTAATTCATAGACAAATTAATCTTTGAATCATTGAAGAACAATTCAATTAAATTACAATCCATTCAATGTTGGCCAATTTTCTAAAATATGATTGAATCCAAAAGCTTTGAAATTACAATCTAACTTATCCAAAATAATTGACTAAAATCTTAGATCAACCATTCAATTAAGTCATGAAGCTCAAGAAAATTATTCAAGCCACATAAATAAAACTATCTATATCTAGATAATCTAATTTATGGTGAAAATTACAAGGTCAAGCTCAATATCTAGCTAACTCTAGCATAGACATAAAAATCCCAAACTCATTGAAGGTTCATCAAACATTTAAGAGGAAGAATAATCAGTAAAATCCATTCCATTAAACGAAAATGCATTAAAATTGAAATTGTTCAGCAATAAAACATCATAGAACCAAACTACATCAATCCTTAAACTTAGAAAATTACATGGAAGAGAAGGAAAAACATGACAGAAAACAGAAATCTAAGAAACTATGAAGGAAAATGCAAGAAAAGGAAGGAAAATGGGAGAAAGAGAGTCATTCCCAAGTGGGAAGGCTTCCTTTCCCTCTAACCAAGCTAGAGAGTTGCCTCTATGTTGCTCCCAACCACTGCTGCCCAAGGAAGGTAGAAAAATGGTGCTAGGACTTCTTATCAGAAAAATGACTTAGCTTCCTTAATAAATTTCAATTTTTGCAAATATAAAACTGATCTAACACATGCCTAAAGGGATATTCTGCCCTAGATGCCTCCTTGGATGCCTCTTCCATGATATGGCAGCACTTTAACAGCAAAACAGCAGCAAAATTAATATTTCTGCAGCAGCAGAAAAGTATGGCAGCAGCAGAATGGTATGGCAGCAGCAGCAGAATTAATATTTCTGCAGCAGAAAGTGACAAACAGCAGCAGAACAGCAGCAGAATATCATGGCAAAATTAATATTTCAGCCATGCTTTTCTTGACCTACGAAAATTAATATTTCTGCCCAAAAATTCTGACTACATGGCATTGAATAAGAGTTCAAGTGGGCCCCACATCCAGCATATCCTAGTAAGCATCTACATCACCCAAAAAGTGCCACATTAGCATCCAAATCATCATCTTTGTCCATGTCAACACTTTTCTCTCCAAAATTAAAATTTGTAGGAATTAAATTGAGCATTTTACAATTCAAGTTCTAAAAATATAAAAATTGAGACACATTCAATCCATAAATAGTTTATACCCAATAAATTCCAAAACATAATAAAATTAGAGAATTGACAAAATTAAAGAGGCAAAAAGGACTAAAATAGGGACTAAAATAAATGGAAAAAGTATGTTATCAGTGGTTCATGATAGATCAGAGTTGGGCGGTAAGCTGCTCAATTTTAAATGCAGAACCACCTGGGAATTTATGAAGGTAGCTCAGAAATGATTGTTAAGACAAGAATTTGGGGCAAGTCAGAAGATTAAAATAAAGATTTAACAATATAAAATTGAATTAACTAAATGCTTTATGAAGGAAACTAAGTTTGTCAACGAAAAACAGAGCAAATGGCCTAAAGTTGATAAGAACTAGTTGGAAACAATATAAGACAAGCAAAAAAAATTAGTTAGAATCAAATGGGATCAGTTAGAAATAGCTTAATTGAGAGTAAATTTCAATCTATAAATAGGGAAACATATAAGGAAAAAACATCAAAATCTTAAGTGAAAACAAAGTTGAGCACAAGAGAAATAAACATAGAAGTAAGAGAGTGCTGGAGGTTTGAGTTTAGGCCAAATTGCAGTAGAGGAACAAAGGAATTTAGGAAGAGGATCCGAATGACCAAAATAGAGGTAGCTTAGCAATTCATAAAAGTATTGATTTCCTTTACTGAATTTTTATGATATGTCTATGAATTGGTTTCAACCTACAATTGTAGTGTAATACCCCTAAATCCTGGCACAAGTGAGCCTACGGCTTCGGTGAACATCGTATGGATGGTAGGAAAAAAAAATTTATGAGAAGATTTTAAGAAAGTAATGGATTAATGAAAACAAATAATGATAATAAAAGTTATTAGGGACTTATTTGAAAATGTTGTAAAGTTATATGGAGCCTTTGATTTTGAAGGGAAAAGATAAAGGGAAACAAAAATAAGTTTTGGAATCTTCAGGCATGATTGGAATTTTTACAAAATTCACAAGGACCTAAGTCAAAGTTTTCCTAAGAAAGAGCATTTCTATGTAATTTACTATGAGATATAGACAAGTGGTGTGAGAACATGTCATGTGTATCCATCCCTACCACTCGTTAAGCTTTAAGGTTTCTAAAGGAAGCCAAGAATGATTTCGAATGGTGAGAGTACAGAGAAACCAAGAGAAGGAATGTGAGAGAGACCTAGAGTAACGGCCACTATCCCACCAGTGACCAAGCTCCTCCCTCTTCGTCTTCTTTTCCTTCTTTGTTCACTCCCGTTACATTGAGAAAGAGATAGAAAGAGATAGAGAGAATGGGAGTTGAGTCTATAGCTATCACAACAACCTCTACTCACTCCTTCACTAACAAATCTCCAGCTACTAGTAGCCTTGTCTTCACCAGAACTTATCAATTTGAGGTAAGTTTCAAGAATTCTCTTTATTTTCCTCCACATTCATGACCTTTGAGCTCTAGGTGCATGATTGATGAAATTTAGGAATTTCTGAGTTGAGAGGGAATTTCCTCAAATGGGTTTTCTTTCTTTATCTTCCTCCATGTGTTTGGTTGTTGTTTGGAATCACTTCTTGAAGTTTGAAGTAAGAAAAAGTCATAATTGAGAATGAAGAGAAAAGATTCTCGACTTGTGGAACAAAAAGGGAGTTTTTGAGTTAAATCTATAATTTCTTTTAATTCCAGTAAGTTAAAGATTCTTAAGGTTAGAAAAATGTTTTGCCTAGGCTAAAACCATGGGGGAAGGCTGGGATAAGCTCCTAGTGTGGCTTAAGTGCTATTAGCCGAGAGGAATGCAAAAATAATATGTTTTCATTGCACCAAGACTGCGTTGCAATGACAACTAATAGAGGAGGGTTTCATCTGGTCACTGCAATGTAAGGTTTGGTCGTTGCAACAATAGAGTACAAAGAAGACAACCTCTTTGTTATCATCTCTTACTGCAGCAATGATAGGCATCACTACAACAACAACTAAATTTTCTCTTAAATCTCTTCTTTTTTTCTTACTTGATTCCTTTCTTGAATTACTAGGACCCTATCCTAATCTTATCTACAAACTTTCCCCCACATACAAATTTCGCGAATTAGAGGTAGTATTGAACCTACTTTATTTATGCTTCCATGTATATGTTACAAAGTGAAATTTAAAAATATATAGTATATTTGATGAATGATATGTACTTGACAATGCTGAATTGAGAACTCGACGATAAATTGAATATGTGGTAATTGTAATGTGTATCCCATGAGTGAGGGAGATGCTCTACTTTATTTTTGTTGGCTACTTCTTCAAATCTTAAATTGCACAACAAATGCTAGTTTGAATATGGATTTAGAGAATAAATAAGCAAATGAGTTATTAAACATGAGACGATTATCATTAAATTGAATTATGTTATGACATGGAAAGAACTTGGTAGCTCCCTTGAGAATGAAATAAGCTTAAATGCATGTTTGTTCGATTTTGACCTTTGAATTGTGATAAATTGCTTACATTTGATTGTAAAATGTGACGAGAATTCAATAGTTCAGGAAATGTATTGACTATGCCATGATTTGGTTAATTACAACGAATCAACATCCACAGTGTATAATGAACAATTTGTGATATATAAATTGATATGATAATAAAAATACTACAATGGATTTGTGTGATTGTGCTTGCTGGTGATACAATTATACACTATAGACCATGTATGAATTGAGAAATAACCTTATGTGTTATTATGGATGTTGTACAATCTCTTGGGTGCCTTTATATGCATGTGAATAAAATTTGCTTGTCACATCCCAATTCTGGGCATATGAGTAATTCTATAAACTCGAGGGTGTCTCTCTATAGTATCCCATAAAATCTCTTATCAGTATTAATACTTAACATAAATTTTCTAAGAAAGAGATTTTGCATATATACATATAAAAGTTCAACATAGTAAAATAGTAAATATAAGCCGAATATCATACGGTACAATAAAACTTTCTAAGCCTAGGTGACCTATAAAGATTACAGAGCATTTCCTAAGCTTTTAAATTCATAAGCCCTCCAAATAAACATGAAAAGTATCTTTAAGGATTACTAATCCTCCTACGGATTTTCTTCTTCCTCATCTACTGTATTTGAAAAAAATAATTATATAGAGTGTGAGTTCATCAAAACTCAGTGAGTAAATGACTGTGCAATAATAAATATATTACAAGTACAAATACCATGATCATTATCACAATAAGAATAATTATATTCATGTCCAAGGTTTCTATACCATCTGTATTTGATTTATGTTCAGGGATTCAATTCCTATTGTATTCATGTCCACAACTATTCATGCATTGGTATCTTGGGAGATCAATCCCTCAACCATTCCATATGTATAATTACATGCATTGAGTATCTTGGTCAAGCCCTTAACCATTCTATATGTATAATTATATGCATTGAGTATCTTGGGTTAAGCCCTCCAACATTCCATGTGTATAATTATATTCTCAATTATAATTCTCATCAATATAATTTTAAATCACACAATAAATTCTATTATCAAGTTATCATCACTAAATAAGGAATTTAATTAAAATTTCTAATTGCGATATGAGGTGGGATTTATATTGTATTTGGAATAAAAATAAATAAACTCGGTTAACAAGGTCATCCACTTACATAGATTTCGTATCTGAGTCATATTTTTGATTTGTTATAGAAAAGAACACGTAGTTGGATTTCAGGTTCCACTACGGAGATTTGCACAAAGATCAAATAGAAAAAGTTAGGGTTGCTTTTGTACAAAATATTATTCATACATATGATTACTATTCATACGTATGAATATTATTTATGTCCACAATACTATTCATGTGTATGGATACATTCATACATACAGATACTATTCATATATACAAATACTATTCATATAGGGAATAGCAAACATAAGTCGTAAAAGAGCATACCATAAAAGTTTCTAGGAAAAGGAGGTAGGTCACAATGGACACTCTCAAGTACCAAGTCTTTCCTTAGCCAGACCTTTCCTAGACATGTATTTTTCACAATTTTATACTCTATTCTGATAATCAAAAAATAATTCTCAAGTAATCAAGGATAATTCTTTTTTGATATGGAGGATCAGCTAAAGTCACAACCATAGAGCATACTAGGAATTTAACCTCTAAATAATTACAAGAATTTAAAGGAGCATAGTATCTTCACCTTGGATCTAAACTAAGGAGGAAAGACCTAAAATTTCAAAGTCCTAACATTGGAGCAAAAGAAATTTTGAGAGAAAAGAAGAGAAACTGAAGGTGTGAGTTTAGAAGTGGAATGGAAGAGTCTATTTATAGGAGAAGTCAGAATACTATTCGCTAATAAAACACAATTTACTATGCGTTAATAATTCAATTCACTATGCACTAATAATTCAGTTTGGCACCATACACTTTACTGTGCAATCACGAGGCGGCTGAATTATTGGTTACTATTGGGAACTAAAGAAAAAATTATCCTTTCTTCTAAATTTTTAAATTTCTTTTCACTTTAGTCATTTTCATTTTAGTCCCGAAGGAGATTTTCTCACATAAAACGTTATTTTTCTCCCAGTTTCTTTCTATATTCCTCTTATACTCAAATTATATTTTACCCATGGGATAAATTTCATATCATAACATCTATTATATCCCATAATTTATGCAATCGATAAGTGAAAATCTATATTTTCAACAATATACACAAATAATCATACAAAAATTAAACAGATAGGGGAATTATTTTCTCCAAAATAAATTTATTGTAGTTTGTGAACCCTCATAACTTTAAAATATAGCAGGTATTACAGTGATAGTACTCTACGACATGTGGATTATGAGTAAGATTATGACTACTTGATAGCACCGCTATGCAAGTCATAGTTTATGATATCATGTGTGATGTTGAATGTTTGAGAATTGTGTTGTGGACATGGATATCTAGAAATGTGTTGTTATGTTAGGAACATGTGCGTGTGGATGAACTACCACCTATGGGGTGTGTGTTGCTTGATGTGAATGCATATATATTATTGATTGCACAGATCATTGGCACATGTGTAGTATAGCCATATGTATTATTACTGCATTTGAGGTGTAATGGTTTAGGTTGAAGTCCCATATGGGGGAGCAACAAGTTGAGATCAAACTTATCATCATTCGATGGCCATCGATTATGATACAATGAGGTATAATAGTATAGGTTAAAGTCTCATACGAGGAAGCAATGTAACTGTCACGACCCCTAAACAGAGCACATGATCGGCACAGTAATCAGGGACAAGTTATCCCTAGACCGTAAGTCTACTATATAGGTCGTTACAATTTTGCAAAATTTTCTAACACAAACACATAACTATTGTAATAAGCATAAATATACCTACACCTAGGACACCTACGTAGCTACAGAGCAAGCTAGAAACATATGTACAAGAAGACGAAATCAACCTTGTTGCCCAACCATGAGACTGAATCACACCCCACAACATTCTTTAGACTGGATTGTCTTCAAACCTGCAAGGTGGTACATAAAAAAAAAGGTAAGTATGGAATAATCAGTAAGAACTAGCTTACCTTACCCATGATTCATCCATAAAACTTTTAGTACGTTTAAAGGAAGACACCTCATAAGGGACAGTTATACCTTCAAGTGACATCACTTTATGAAAAGCAGGAAACTAGTTCTCTTACCTTTTAAACATATGCCTGTAGGCTGTAGGCCTTCTACCATAGTCGACATCACCTATTACATATGAATCACTTCTATTATATATGAATCACTTTGCTTTAGAAAATTATAAGCTCCATGACATACATATCTTTACTCGAACATAAACATGATGTGTGCGCTTAAACATGTGCAAGACTTACCTCAATATCTAAGTCATGACTACCTCATATTTCGCTACAATAGTTTGTCTGTTGCCATACAGATATTTCTATGAATAATTAAGCATAGTGCATTCTACGCTACTTCCATGTCATATTATCGTTGTCTATTCAATGACTTTCATCTTGAGGCATTAAGGCGTCTTAGGGTTATAACTATCACAAAAATTATGCGATACATATTTTTATATACATGTGGTTTCATACACATACCGTGCAAAAAGCAGACATAGCACATACAAGAGGAAGAAATAACAAGGCCTTAAAGCACGTTCACATATCTAATTCTCTCTCATGCTACTTTAATCCTCTGTTGCATAAATGCTACAAGGCTATATCGAAACTTGATGCTATAGGCATTCAATTAGGCCATTGGCACCCAATCATGTCATATCAAGCATTCCTCACAAAGGAGGTATATACATAAGGCAATCATGAATCATCACATACTAAATGCAAAAACTCGATTGTAATTTATTTACATAAATATCATAGTCATAAGAATATCATACAACTATCAAACATGCTAAGTTGATTGAATCACAATGGGCCATCACCGTATCTAGCTTCAGTGACCTACCAAGCCCTCTTAAAGAACTTCAGGTCACTAGGGAAACCTGAGCCACCAAGCCCTTTTGCTAAAGATGATGTTGTGGACTGATGGCCCGTCAAGCCTCCTTTGTTACCAGGATCACTGTGAGTCCTACTCAACCTAGCCCCTTACCATGGCCATGGGCTTACAAGTAAATCATCTGCATTTAGAGATATAAGGAAATAGGAACATGTAGAAAACAAACAAGAGCTTTAAGGCAGCACAATCGTGCGTAAAAACAATCAAGAGATCTAAGGCAGCACAACCATGCTAAAAAACAATCAATACATACTTAACATAATGCAAGATCCATGCATTTGTTTAGTCATTATTCATGAAAGTAATGCATGTCACGTGTGAATGTACTATACCTATAAATGATTTCGAGTTCAAATCATATCCCCCTTGCACTCACAAGCTCATTATACATAATGCTTTTCACACTTAAATTAGCTTTCTTATACGTTCAACATGAAAATATGTATGGCTATCCCTCTAGATATGCTCATGCACATACATGCACATGGGTACACATACTCAAATAAAATCAAAATTTCAAGTAAGTTGCTTCACTTGCTTCATTGGCACATCAATGTACCACATCAGGGTATACATATACATATATATATATATATATATATAAGTATATCTATATATATATATATAACAAATCATTCAGTATGCTCACTCTTATAGGTAGCCCACATATGCTACAAACATCAAACAATTATATTACATGCAAACATGTGCATTATTTATTCTTCAACAAGCATACAACAAGTTTTTCAGTACCTATCAATTCATCATGCTTGGTTTATATTTAGAAAACATAAACTAGTGAGGTAGAAATTCCCTCAAATTTTTAACCTATCCCCGTAAGTGTATTAGGGTCTTTACCACTTTACCTAATCAACCACCTCCATTATCCCCTATAGCATTCTAATGTGAAAAAAATATAAATGAGGTTACATACATTATACTTTCTTTAACTTATACAGAAGAACTTAATCATCCATAACAATTTTCATGGCTCTACTTGCTAAAAATAAGTTAACATCTACTATATGCATACAATAGGTCCTTTCTAAATGTGGTCATACTTTAAATTTACTCTCTCCTTTAATCCATGGGGAGTCTTTGTACTCAAAGTATACAATTGACGTTGCATGGTACATTTTGACATAAAAAAATTATGGCCATTAAATAAAAGAAATTCTTTTATTCTTACCTTAACTTGAGCACCACTAATATTCCAATTCCTTAGGAATTTACTAAGCTTAATTAGTATATCAAGCTTCAAACACTCACCAAAAACCTTAATGGACCCATAAATATGAAAAAGAAGGATAAAAACTTCACAATTTTCTGCATTTTCCTTTTGGGAGTGAGTTGCCCAGACCTGAGATGCTTGGGTGCCAGTCTAGGCACCGGCCACTAGGCTCTCGACTAGCTTGGTACCCTAAGCGCTAACCATTAGGTAGCTAGTCCATGGCTTCCTTTCAAGTTACCCAGCTCCCTAAATCCTTGCCAACTTTCTTTTAGCACTTGTTTTGGGGTTCTAGAACATTCAGAAACATCTTCTAAAACTAGTATGAGCAACAACAAGGGTTAAATCCAAGAGTTCACATTGACATCTTCAATTCCCTCTCTTTGCTTTCCTTTCTCATCCCATTCAAAATCATGTTTTAATCACAAATTCTTTGAATTCCTAGGTTCTTACTTTAAATGAAAGCATGGAAGGATAAATCCCCTTAAGATTCAACCTCAATTTTGTACTTATCAAAATTTCTATCCTAGGGTTTTGCTTATAAGATTTCAAGAAAAGAGAAGAGAGTGTAGTTCTTACCTTGAGGGAAGAGAACTTTCGATAGTGAGTTCACCAAAGAAGAAGGTGAAAGCATCTATGGAGCTTCCTAGCCATGGAAGAGGAGGAAAGGGCTACGAGAAAGAGAAAAAAAGAGAGGTGAAAGAGAGAGACCATTGTGAGGCATGAAAGAAAATGAGAAAACTGATGTGTATTTATGTGTCTTAGAGGTGTCGGACCCACCTTCCTTCAACAACAACAACAAAGCATTATCCCATTAGGTGGGATTAGCTACATGGATCACACGACGCCATTGAGCTCTATCAATGACCAACTCTTTAGGTATCTCATTTACCAGAAAATTCCATTCAATAACTTATCTAAGTGTCCTTCTTGGTCTTTCTCGACCTTTTTTCATATGGCTCCAAACCATCTGCTCAACTCTCTTTACTGGTGCTTCCAACAGTCTTCTTTGAATATGCCCAAATCACCTTAAACAGTTTTCAACTATTTTTTCCTCAATAGGTGCTACTCCAACTCTACCTCGTATACAATCATTACAGATCATATCTATATGACCACACATCCAACGCAACATCCTTATCTCTGCTACTCTAATTTTATATTCTTGTTGTCCTTTCATCACCCAACATTCACTCCCATATAAAATCACTGGTCTTATAGCAGTACGATAAAATTTTCCTTTGAGCTTATCAGGTACTTTCCGATCACAAACAACTCTTGATGTCATTCTCCACTTCAACCACCCAGCTTGTATCCTGTGTGCCACATCTCCAATAATTTTGCCTTTATGTTGTATAACTGATCCCATATATCTAAACTTTGACACTTGTGATACATCCTAATCACTAACTTTCACCTCTAACTTGTTTCTAGCTTGTTGCTTGTTAAACTTATAATGCATATATTCTGTCTTACTCCTACTTAAACGAAAACCCTTCGATTCCAAAGTAGCTCTCCATAACTCAAGTTTAAAATTAATCTCTTCCCTTGACTCTGCTATGAGACCAATATCATCTGCAAAGAGCATGCATTTAGGGATTTCTTCTTGGATGTGTTTCAACAGAACATCTAAAACCAAGTCAAACAAATAAAGGCTTAAAGATGATCCCTGATGTAGGCCAATCTTAATACGGAAGTCTCTAGTCTCCCCTCCAGACGTTCTCATACTAGTTATAGCCTCCTCATACATATCTTTTATAGCTCTAATATACACAACCCGTACGCCTTTCTGTTCCAAGGCTTTCCACAACACCTCTCTTGTACTTGATCATAAGCTTTTTCTAAATTAATAAATGTTATATGCAAGTCTTTTTTGTTTACTCTGATATCTTTCTATCAACCCTCTTAGAAGATAAATAGCTTCCATAGTAGACCATCCTAGCATGAATCCAAATTGATTTTTAGAAATACTCGTCTCCATTCTTAACCTACGTTCAATCACTCTTTCTCATAATTTTAGAGTGTGACTCATAAGCTTAAATAATTCCCTTAGGGCATAAGAGAATTTTGGGAATTCTTTCAAAACAATCAGTAAACCACACCTCAATAAAACACAACACTTATACACCAAATTTCTATTTCACAGCATATTTTATTAAAAACTCAAAAATTTATAGTTGTTCACTTTGGTCCCTCTTAGTATCTCATATATTGTCGTGCCTCCACCTCCACTATACTCATGTCACCAACTCCTCAACTCTTCCTCTATAAACACTTCTCTACCCAAGGGTCCTTGTTTATGCCGCTCTTATGGAATTACTTATCATTTTCCTTTTCTTTCACTTTAGTCCCTTTCTTGCCACTCAAGTTTTTTACTTAAATGTTTATCTATTCGCAAATTTTTTTTACACTTTTGTAATGACTCTCTCTCACTAACTACGTAATACCTCGAGTATTACAGTAACATATAGGTTTTTATTTAAATTGTAATTGAATTTAAGATTTTTCCTTAGAAAAGTAAAGTGGTTCATTTCCAAAATCCCTACTTAGTAATTTAAGAACACGTTATTTTTACAGAAATTCATTAAAAAAAGTATAATTAGATTAAAGAAAGTAAATTATGAATTGAAACATAAATTTTTTGAACTTGGATAGAGAGCAAGCAGTTGTGTTTGCCATTAGCCAGTTGACTGTTTGATCGCTGCTTCAAATGACTATTTAATTCTAAAACTTGTTGATTGACTAATACAAGGTATTGGTCGACTGGTAAGTCCTATTTCTCAAATCCACGTATTTGCCAGTCGACTACCTCTATTAGCTGGTCGATTGGTGAATAAATAAATTATATTTTCTGAATACCAACATTTCTCATCATCCATTTTGATATAATAATTTTTTCTAAGATATTATACAAGGGAAATTATATCCATTTGTTTATATACATGACAATACCTATGTTCTTACATCATGTAAGATATTATACTTTTATACATTTTGCAGAAAGAATACTCTATATTCCATTATTTTGTTAGTTTTCTTCACTTTCACATGGATTAAATGGAAGATTTAAGCTAGATAACTTACCTTTGATGTATTCTTGCCTAAGTTCCCACCAAAATCTCTTTCTCTCTCCTTTTCTTGCTCTGCATGTTCACTTTCTCTCTCTAACTCAGAGTATTCTTTCTGCATAATGTATTTTTCTCTCTCTTAGCTTGCTTAAATAAGAGTTCTATAGAATTCCTCTTTGTGAATTCCCTATATTTCCCCTCAACTTGTTTCTGATCCATTTTTATATGTTCCAAGGTTATTTTGGTAATTTCTCATATTAGATTTTTAGTTTTCAACCACCTTACATCGCAACCCTATGACCTGCCAATTGGTCACTAGCCCTTTTATCTTGAAATTTTTCTATCATAGAGAGTAACTGGTTAACCACTTCCTTGTTTCTAGTCGATTGCTTGTAGATATCAAAAAAATTCTTTAAATTCTACTACTACTGGTCGACTGATTGCTATAGGAAGTCAACTGTTGGTCCTAATTCAGCTCTTTCTTTAAAATTTAACATAATTATCTTACTCATGGTTGTATCTTTTATAATATTCACTTTTTTATTAAGGAAAATTTCTTAATTCAAATTATATATGTAAGAATAAAGTTAAAATTTAGGATATTACATTTCCACCCCTTTAAAAGAATTTTGTCCTCAAAATTCAAGCATTTACTTATAACATGTTTAATTTAATCACATATTATTCTTAGGAATACATACTTACCTTAACTAAATAATTTAGGATATTGTTGTTTTATGTGGTCCTCCATTTCCCCAGTAGCTTCTTCTTGTGTTAATCCTTTCCAGACAACTTTCACCAAAGGAATTTGTTTGTTGTGTAATAACTTGATACGAGTATCAATTATTCTATTCGATTTATCTTATATGTCATATTGTCTTGTAAATGCACATTCTCAAGTTCTATAATATGTGTAGAATCTGGGAGACACTTTCTCAGTTGAGATACATGAAAAACATCATGGATATTGGCTAGGTTGGGTGGCAAAGCTAATTTATAGGCTTTGGTACCAAACTTTCCAAGGATTTGGAATGCTCCTATATACCTAGGAATAAGTTTCTTTTTTCTTGTGATTTTAAGGAAAACATGATCACTAATATTAAATTCCAAAGGTCTTCTTCTCTTAACTGCATAGCTCTTTTGTCTACTCATGTAATAAGAAGAAGTTCCCTTATTAATTTAATTTGCTTGGATGTTTAATCTACAATTTCTGGTCCTATTATTGCCCTTTCTCCTAACTCAACCCAGCAAATAGAGGATGTATACTTTCTTCCATACAAAGCTTTATAAAGGGCCATCTGGATACTAGATTGGTAACTGTTGTTCTAAGTAAATTCTGCCAATGGTATATAATTGTCCCAGTTACCCTTAAGTTCTAATACACAAGCTCTTAACATATCCTCTAGAATTTGGTTCACTCTTTTAGTTTGTCCATCAATTTGAGGATGATAAGTTATGTTGAATCTTAATTTAGTTCCTATTACTCCTTGTAAAGATCTCCAAAATTTAGAGGTGAACCTAGGATCTCTATAAGATATTATACAATTTGGCACTCCATGAAGTCTTACTATTTCTTTAATATATATTTATGCCAATTTATCTAGGGTAAATGTAGATTTAATTGATAAGAAATTAATAGAATTAGTTAATCAGTCTACAATTACCCATATAGTGTCATTACCTGAAGATGTCTTAGGTAATCCTATTATGAAATCCATAGAGATACTATCCCATTTCCAGACTGGCACATCTAAAGGTTGTAATGCTTTTGGGGATCTTTGATGTTTAGGTTTTGTTCTTTGACATATTAAACATTTACTAACAAATTTTACTATATCTCTTTTCATTCTAGGCCACCAAAATTTTTCCTTCAAATCTTGATACATCTTTATTATTCCTGGATGCATGGTATATTTACTTTGATGGGCTTTACTCAAGATATTTTCTCTAAGATTTCTTATGTTTAGAATATAAAATCAAATCTTGAATTTTAACAATCTTTAGTCTGTGAATTTACAATCTATAGCTTTTTCTTTTACTCATCAATTGTTTCACTTCATTTACATAAGGATCATCAGGTATTGCTTCAAGAATTTGTTTTTCCAATTCACTCTTAATCACTAAGGAACTTACTTTAATACCTTTAGGTTCAATGGATGCTTCAAGATTTAGATCTCTAAATTCTTCAATGAGTCGCTCTTCCCTCAACATAGTAATAGCCATATGTATTGATTTTCTACTTAAAGCATCATCTACTATGTTTTCTTTCCCATGATGATATTTAAGAGAAAACTCATAATACTTTAAGAATTCTATCCATCTTCTTTGCCTCATATTTAACTCTCTTTGATCAAATAAATATTTTAAAACTTTATGATCTGTAAAAATTTCAAATTTAGCTCTATATAAATAGTGTCTCCAGATTTTAAGAGCAAAAACTACAATTGCAAGCTCAAGATCATGAGTTGGAAAATTTTATTCATTGGGTCTCAATTTTCTAGAAGCATAGGTTACAACTTTTCCATGTTGCATTGATACACAACCTAAACCTTTTAATGAAGCACCAATATATACCACAAAAGGTTCCTGGGGATCTGGAACAACTAGAATAGGTGTTGAGGTTAATTTAATCTTTAATTCTTGGAAACTCTCTTCACATCTACTATCCCATACAAAAGGTTGATTATTCCTAGTTAGCCATGTTGAATGTAAAGCTATCTGTGAAAATACTTTAATAAACCTCATATAATAACCACATAATCTTAGGAAATATCGTTTTTGGTCTCTCCCATTTTAACACTGCCTCTACTTTACTTGAATCAACAAATAATCCCTTTCCAGAAACTACATGACTTAGGAATTTTACTTCTTTTAACCAAAACTCACATTTACTTAACTTGGCATACAATTTCTTTTCTTTTAAAGTTTGAAGTATAATCCTTAGGTGTTCTTCATGTTCTTCTAAAGTCTTAGAATAAATTAAGATATCATCAATGAATACTACCATAAATTTATCTACTTAAGGTCTAAAAATTATGTTCATATAATCCATAAATAAGCAGGTGTGTTAGCTATCCCAAAAGGCATTACGAAGAATTTATAGTGACCATACCTAGTCCTAAAAGTAGTCTTAGGCACATCTTCAACTTTTATTTTCAATTAATGGTATCCTGATCTTAAATCTATCTTTGAAAAGATCGAAGCTCCTGCTAACTGATCTAGCAAGTCATCTATTCTAGGAAGAGGATATTTGTTCTTGATGTGATTTTGTTTAATTTTCTATAATCAATATACATCCTCATAGTACCATCTTTCTTCTTAATAAATAGCACAGGTGCTTCCCATAGAGAAACACTAGGCCTAACAAAAACCCTTTTCTAGTAATTCCTTAATTTATTTCTTTAACTCAGCTAGTTCCACGGTGACATCTATAAAGGGGCATGGAGATAGGATTAGAACTAGGCAATAGATCAATAAAGAATTCTACTTCTCTATCTGGGGGTAAACTAGTTACATCCTTTGGAAACACATCAGGGAAGTCTATTACTGCCACAATTTGTTCTAAAGTTTCTTCTATTTTTACTTCTACACAACAGATAACAAGATCCCTTGGCAATTTTCTTTCAAACATTTCACAGCTTTGTGTGGCATATAAATATAAGACTTCAGTACTAGATTGTTGGGTTGGTATATTTATAGGTAAGAATATGGTTTTCTTGGAACAATCAAGTAAAGCATTATTTTGGGATAACCAATCCATTCCAATGATAACATCTATGCCATGCATAGGAATACAAACTATGTCTAATGCAATCATTCTACTTTCAAATTGCACAACATAATTTAGGCAAACTTGGAATGTGTGGACTTAGTTTCCAGTAGGAGTAGTGATTGACAAACTATGAGATAAAGTGTTCATTTTAAGTCCCAAATTTTTAACACATATATATGAAATAAAAGAATGTATTACTCCAAAGTCAAATAGTGCATTTACAAGAGTATTTTGGATAGAAATCATACTTTGAATAAAGTCAGTAGCTTGCTCAGCTTCCTCTTGTGTCAGTGCAAACACTCTTCCTTAGATTGGTTTTCTAACATTCTGAGGTGTTCTTTATTGTACCTAGCAATTTCTAGCATAATGTCATGGTTTTCCATATTTATAACACACATTTTTTCATGCATAGCAAAGGGTGTTGCCATGATTTTTCTTGCATTTTGGACATTGAGGCCTAGGATTATTAGCTTGATGATTTCCTTTTGTTTGACCTTATGAAACCTTTGATTTCTTCCTCCATGTATTTCCTCCCTTATTGTATTCATTAGACTCATTCTTTTTCTTTTCTTTCATTTCCCTCTCAATATTTTCTTCTTAAATATACCTCCCAGTCAACCTACACTTGTTAACATGTTGAGCAAAATTTCTAATCTCTAAAAGCCCCACTTTTTTCTCTAATTTCTACATTAAGTCCCTTTTCAAAATAACATGTCTTCCAAGCCTTATCATAGTTATGTTTTAAATAGGTAGAAAACTTCGATAACTCCTCAAATTTAGCTTCATATTCACTAACAGACAAATCCTCTTGTTTAATTTGAATAAACTTAGCCTCCTTCTCATTCCTCACACTTTCAGGAAAATATTTTTCATAGAAGGTACTATGGAATACATCCCAAGTAATACTTTTCCCATTAGCCTCTAATAATCTTTTTACACCTCTCCACCAATATTCAGCCTCACCTTTTAACTTAAAAATTGCTAATGTCACTTTTGCTCTAAACTACACTCCGTTACTGCAAAAAAAAAAATTTCCATTTGATTTATTCATTCTTGAGCTATAACTAAATCAAGAGCACCTTTGAAAGAAAGTGGTTGTAATTTTCTAAACTTAGCTAATACCTTACTGATGGAGTTGCTACTAGTATCTTCCTTATTTTCCATTTTAGATTCTTCTCTATTTTTCCTCATTTCTTCCCTTATAAGTTTAAAAAGTTCAACTATTACATTCTGGGTATTAGCTAAATTTTCCATGATTTCAGCTTGAGAACTTCTAGGTGAAGAAGACATCTGCAAAACACACTTACAACACATTGGCTACTATATAAGTATATTTATTCTTAACATAATTCTTATCACTAGCTCTTATATCAATTTAATTTCACCCACATATGTAATATCTAGGTTTTTATTTAAAGTGTAATTGAATTTAAGATTTGTCCTTAGAAAAGTAAAGTGATTCATTTCCAAAATCCCTACTTAGTAATTTAGGAACACATTATTTTTATATAAATTCATTGATAAAAAAATATAATCAAATTAAAGGAAGTAAATTATAAGTTGAAACATAAATATTTTGAACTTGGACACAGAGTATGCAATCGACCATTTGCCATTAGGCAGTTGATTATTTGGCCTTAACTTTAAATGACTATTTAATTCCAGAACTTATTGATCGACTGATATAGGTACCAGTCGACTGGTAAGTCCTATTTCTCAAATTCTCATATTTGCTAGTCGATTGCCTCTATCTATCAATCGACTGGTGAATACGAAAATTATATTTTTCTGAATACCAATATTTCTCATCATCCATTTTGATATAATACTCTTTTTTAAGATATTATACAAGGGAAAGTATATCCATTTGCTTACATACATGATAGTACCTATGTTTTTACATCATGTAATATTAAAAGGTCAAGCTATGGACTTTTATGCATCAAAATATCAAAGCTTGACAATAAAGGAAGACTTTAACTATTATACAAAAGCTCCTCTACAAAAAGACTATTCATAAAGTTCTATTTTCATCATGGACACATTTCATTCACATCCCTTAGCTTCAACCCTTGAAATTGTTAGCCATACATAAAAATGAGATATATAATCTTAGTAGCTAGTGTAAATCTTAAAAATAAACTTGATAATTACCATGCACAAATCTTCATCTTACATGGACTATTATTGTTGTTATGACTGGAATGTCATTTTAAACTATTTTTACTGAACTAAGCTAGCTACTAAGATGTCCCATCTCACTATTTCCTTGTTTTTAACTTACCATTCCATGGAATTCAGTAAAGGGAAAGGCTGTACAGAAGTAAACAGAGGGAAACCAGGGTATTTGATAGGTTTTGGCTATAGTAATACAAAGTAAATTAGGAAATGTATTGTAACTATAATAGTGCAAGTCTTTTTGTAAATGTATGAGTCTTGCACTAAGTGTTTCAAGCTATGCTTTTTGTAAAGTTGGTAATCAAAATATGGTTTTGTATAATTATGATACTTTATAATAGTATGTAGTATGTCTAAAATAAGTGTTTCCATTCCTTTTTTGAATGTGAAATATTGACATCCATATCTTAAAGATCTTAGTAAATTTAAAATAAATAGTTTATAACTTATGCTTAACAATAAGAAATCAAGGGGAAGTAGGTAGCAGAAGCTTTTAACTAAAGAAATAAGCTTCAGAAGTCTACCAGTTGACCAGGATTGCAATGCCAATTGACCGGTTCGTTCTAGAAAGCCTTTAAATACAAACCGTAGGTGAACGGCCGACTAGTAAACATCCATCAGTCGACTGCTCAACTACTGAACAATATAAGATGTTTTTCAACTTCTACTATGTGTTAATTCTTGTCTTCTACTTCATAGGAAAGATAATTTAGAAGTAACACGATTAAAGGATGGAAGTTTTTACCCCACAACTAAGTAAGGAAAGAGCTTTTGATAAAAGTTTGAAGTTTATGAAACAAACAAATATAGCTTAGGAACTTGGCAACAAATATGTTTCTTCAAGGCTAAAAGACTAAAAGTTTAGGACATAGGCAAAGTCATTAAAATAATTTGGTATCATAATAGAAGAGCCATACTTTAGAAATAATAGGAAATTAAAAGGGACGTTACATAAACCAAACCAAATCAAACTAACAACCAAATTGAACCAATTAAAATTCACATTTCGAAAACTAGTTTGGACATCTTTTTTGGGTTTTGGTTTATTCGGTTTGGTTTTGAACACCCTTATATACTATGCTTTCATGCTTTGAAGGTTTATGGTGTGCATGGTGTGAAGATAATCCCGAAACAATACATTCTACCTCAGTGGACAAGAGAATTAAGAGTCGGTGTGGTACATCATTCAAAGGGAAAAGAAATAGTCTAAAAATTAGGAGATGCTTCAAGAGTTGCCTTGAGAGTCGATCGAAGAAGAAAGGAGTTGTAGGCATTAGAGGATCTCAAGTTCAACATAATGTAGTAAGTAAAATATGTTTGTGTTTGTATTTAAATATCACTTCATATATAATCCATGATATTCATAAATCTTGTAGACTAGTCAAGTACAAAACCAAATTTAGGCGCCTTTGGATGATTCTATGACATCACTTGAAGCATTGGATTTTAGTAGATTTTTCTTAAATGTGAACCAAAATATTTGAGGTTGGTTTCTAATTCTAACTCAAATTTTGTGACCTAGAACAAATTTGATAGAATATTTTTAGGATGATTAAACTGTAAATAATTTTTGTGCCTAGTCTTTTTTCAACTTAAAAATTAATGAGAGTGCCACGTAACCATGGATAAATAACTAGACAAATAAATGTAGATCACTTAAATAAATTAGCATACACATAGAAGTATGAGGCATCAACCATCAAAATATTTTCAATGCCAAAATCTAATATAAGTAAATAAAATAATATAACTCAATTCTTAATATGCTTTGAACAAGTACAATTAGATAACCTTCATCTTCTGTTGCAGGAACCTCCACCACTGCATCATTCTTAGACCCATTGAGAATACATTCTTAAGAGGACACATTCCTGTTAGGTTGCTAGACTAAAATAAAATAAATGATTTTCCAGATATGTCAATGAGCTTCTTGAAATTGCCCTTATTAAGTGTGGTTAGTCTTATGACTAAAATTGTGATCTGTTTTAGATTAAATTTATGATCTGTTTTGTGAAAAGATATAATTAAAGTTTGATTCTTTTTTTTTTCTAATTCTTATTGTTGAAATGCCCCTTGGTTATATATTTTACTGGACTGAAATGTATTGTTGGTTCTATTTTGGTTGATACTGGAGTTTGATTATGTTTTTTGTTGCTAGAAATTGCCTATTGTTATTTTTTTTGGGGACTAGAATGGTTCTCTAGGTTAAAAACAGAGAAGAAAGATATTGGAATATATTGTTGGATTCTGTGTGTTTGGTGTGCTATGTGTCACAGATGACGACTCACTCGCATGAACGACCAAGATTAAATTGAAGAAAGTTAAAAGAAAAAAAAAAGAATGTCCCCCAAAACGTATGGTTTCATTGAAATGGTGATTTTGGGGTTCAACTCAGGCAGAGGGATAGTGACAAGCAATACAATTAGAAGGTATGACGGCTACTTGATCAGATGATTGAGATGTAAAGAGAATTTCCCACCCTCAATTGCTGAGGAGCCATAAACATATTTTTGGCTATCTAGCGCACACAATCGTACACCTCATTCTAAACCCTCAAGGCTCACTCACAACCTCATCTCTACCCATTTCCTCTTCCTCTCTCAAAAGAGCACCCACACAACACACACTACTCTTTGGCCATCCCACCAACACCCATCTACTTCTCTCTTGGCTGCAATACCTAGTAGCAAAAACCTTCACCCATCTTCACTCTCTCATTTAGCTCTCAACTCTCCTCTTCACCTTTTCTTCTCACTTGGCAAGGAAATACAACTCACATCTCACTGTACTCACATCTCTTCACCTACATACAGAAAGACTCACCCTTAGTTTTCTACACCAATACTCGTATATATGAGAACACTACACATAACCACAAACATCTGGTAGTAAACACCTTTACCCATCTTCACTCTTCTATTTAGTTCTCAACTATCCTCTTCACCTTTTCTTTTTAACTTAGCAAGGAAATACCACTCATGCCTCATTATAACTCACATCTCCTCATCTACAAAAAAAAAAAAGACTCACCTTTAGTTCTCTATACCAACACTCACACACATAAGAAAATCGTACACAACCACCCATGTTTTTAGTCTGCATAAGTAGAGCATCACATCATAGACCCATACTCAGACATCTTTCACACTCATACGTCCACCCCTATCACTCTTTTCTTCCTTCCACATTCTCACATTCACCATAATCTCAAATACATACATACACACACCTTGAACCAACACACTCTTACACATAACAACGTCAGAGATAGAGAGATATTGTAAAGGAAAGAGTGCAAGATTGAAAGCGAGAAATAATGAAAGATAGAAAGCTGAGATTTTTTACCTATTTTTAGACCTCAAAACAAAGCATTATGCATAGTGACTGAGAAGTCAGAGCGAGAGAAAAATTGTGAATAGAGAGAACGTGATAATGAGAAGAAAGACTGAGATTGAAAGACCAAAGAGGGAGGGATCTTAGTCGATGTTGTATGTCTATTTTGTGGTGACCAAAACAGAACATCGTGAGGTGTACACTGAGGGGAAAGTGTTGGGGCAAATATGTTTTTCAAGTCCACTTATTTTTTGATAATGTCTCCTATTTGATTTTTGGGCTTTTCTATTTATAGAAGGTTTACATATTCAAGCCCACGTAGTATTGAATGATATATTGGCTCGCTTCATGTTAATATCCATGATACCATACGCTTTCTTTAAATATTTGAATATCTTTCTCTGCTTTTAAGGAAAGTGCAAAGGCATTTATTAGCTGGTCTATGAGGCAAAAAGTGAGTTTTTAGGACCTAGGGAACTTTGCATGTATTTATTAAGCACATTTTCACTCTTGACATTGGCTTTCCCCTACTCTCTTCGTGCTAAGCATTTATAATGGAAAAAAATAAAATATTTTAGAGCATTAATATTTATATCTACTGACCATCACAATATTGCTCATGGGTTAGTTCCTCATAAGGCAAAAAGGAAGTGTCTTAGCACCTAGATTATCTCAATTATTCATTTTGCCAACTCTTTCCTTCTTCATGCTTCTTCTACACTACTCCTTCAATAAAGAACATTTATGGTAGAGAGATAAGCTAGTATCTGCATTCATGAGTATTCAATTAAAGAGCTTTGTGTTACAACAACTATCTTCCTGTTTCTTCATAGTTATGCATTAATGGAGGAAAAATGATGAAATGGAGCATTTAAGAATCTATCCATTGGAAATCATCAACAGCAGACAAAAAGGAGACAAAATGAGCACATAATACCCCAGGTATTACTGTGTAGTTAAAGGTGCGTAAATCCGTGAGAGTAAATTTTTTTTGTAAATTTAAAAGTTCTGACTAGAAGGAAGAAGGATCCTAAAATATAATGAGAACTAAGCCTTACCCTTGATCAAGTAAAATTCACAATGGAAAAGGAAACATATTGGCGAGTGTAAGAAAAATGTTCAAGGACTAAAGTGAAAAGAAAAGAAAACATAGTATACTCATGAGAAAAGACTGAATAAAAACCTATGAGGGAGAATGGATCTTATAAGGATAAAATTAAGAGTTTGGTACCTTAAAGGATGATGGATTTGAGGTTAAAGTGGAGCTCGGTACACCGAGGGGGAATAAAGTGAACAAATGATGGATTTTTGTAATTTAGCAAAAAAATTTAGCAAAAATAGGATGTGACGATGTGTGTTTTTATGGAATTATAGTTAAGTGCCCTAAGTATGATCAAGCCTTTCCAATTCCCTTGCAAGATCCTAATTAAGATGGTTACCAAAGGGACTAATTTGAAAGGAGTGAAAGTAGGCCCATACATACACTCACTTAAGCATCCATCATCCTCTTTCCCATTCATTTCTTTCTTCCTCTCTCATAGCTCTCTCCCTCTCTTTCAGCCAGCACTCCCAAGCTCCCTTCTCCACATCCATCCATGCCAATAGCTTGAGGAAGAAAGCCATCGAAGCTTAGGAGGTTAGGAAAGCAAGTATTCTTATTCTCCTTCTTCTTTTTCTTCTTTTTCTTTCAAGAAGGAAACCTTAGGTTAGCAATTTGGGGAAATTTTGTATAATGTTTCTATTGATCAATTGGTGTGGTATTATTGTTTTGAATCATTCTTAAAGAACCTTTTGGTTTAATGTGGTTGAATCTTTGGGAGAAAATTTGAGTTTTTAAAAAGATGAAATTGGAGATAATTTCTTTAATCTTTCCCTCTTGAGTATGGCTTCGAATTTCTGAGTTTTGGGGTTGTTTAATGTGTCTTTAACTTACCTAAAAACACCCAAGAAGAACCTATGGAAGTTTGGCCAAGAATGGAACCATTTTAGAGCTCCATCCATGGCTGCCTAGGCACCAAGGTCTGGGTAGACAAAGGGCTTGAGGACAAAGGGGTGGCACCCAAGCGTCATCTTGGCAGAGAGGGCTACAGTGTTCTTTTTTAGGACTTTTTTCAAATGGTCGTAACTCTTTCATCTGAAATCCGTTTTTAGAAGATCTTATACCGTTGGAAAGCTCTTTGAGTCTAGTTTCTAATGATTAAGTTTCATTTGTAAATTTATTACCTTTTAAGAGTTATGACCAAGAGAGTGATCAAAGGTCAAAATTAGTGGTAAGAATTTCTCTATTTTGTGACATTGACCTATTTTTACATAGTTACCTTATACGGATGGATTCTTTAATGCATCTTCCATACCTTTTAGGATGACATGGCTAACTCAAAGTAGAGGTGAGGAATCTAGCTCTTCTCTGAATGTTTATATATATTTAATTTATGATTGTCTTCATAAATGGAATTTTAATTTAATTTGCGTGTTCAGGTAATAATATGTCTAGTTTACATATTATAAACCCATGAGAAATCATGGGGCACAAATGGAATTGGTATAAGTGTTACCAATCTCTACTAAGTACCAAATGAAAAATGTTGATACATATTACAATATGTATTCATGAAAGTATATAGTAAGAACTAGCACAAAAGGCTTGTAATTGTTTTTATCTGTCTTGTGTGTTGTGATGTGTTTGACATGCATGGTGGAAATAATTAGGACTTAGGAGGCACGAATTGAGATGGTATAAGTGCTACCACTCTATTAAGGATGCCATATATAACCTTTGATAAATTATGCATATGGGGGACTTTAGTTATTCTATTTAGTTTAGAATGTTGTGACTGCAGATGTGTTTAGTGGGAGAACATCAATGGGAATGTAGACCCATGTGACAACTCTTAAGCGATGAATCTATGCAAATGTAGACCCACATTAATGAAGCCTTGAGAAACAAAAATATGGGAATGCACACCCATATAGTGAAATCCTTGAGCATGATGTATGGTATAATACCTATGGTTTTTATGGCACCTTGGATAATAAAAGTTTAAAATTTGTTATCAGTGCATTGGTTTTACAAATGTATGTTTGAACATGGAAAATTTTTTCGCTTGCTAAAAAGGAAAATGGATGTATGTGTTCGAATTTATTACTTATAGATATGCATGGATATAATGTTTAAAATGTGGGAAAATAATTCGTAGGACATGTGCGATGAGTCGAAGAAAGTTGATTTTAGTTGAAGAATTAAAGAGAGGGACCTATGTGAAAGAATTTATAATTTTGGGGAAATTTGTGATTTTTGAAAAATAGTGGTGTTGGATAAATCAATTGAGTGATGAGATGAAAGTTACTAAGTGTGAGGAGAACTTTATAAAGAAAATAATTTAATTAAGTTGATTGGATAAATTATTTGATTTGTGCACTTAAGCCCCTCTTGAATTCATGAAGAAATTAGAGAAAGGGCTAAGTTGAAATATTTAAAAAAATTGCTTCTCCAACACTTATTAAAAATCAAACTTCTCAGTTTCCCCTTCCTATTTCCTTCATCTACCTCTCCCTTTCCATTTCTTCTTGCACTCTCTAACCCCCACTCCCCAAAAACCACAAGATCTTGACTCTTCCTTTGGGTGTGGAAGCATTTCCAGTCATTGGAAAACCTTGAGTTTGATCCATGAAATTTGAGATGGAAATGAGTTTATGGATGTCCTTTTATGGATTGGATACTTGCTTTGATGGCCAAAACATTTGGAAAACTTGGGATTTTGGTTTGGGATTGAAGGGATAAAGTTAAGGGAAGAAGGGAGTAAAAAAATCTGTGATTTCACGTTTTGGACACTGTCAATTACCGCTGCAATTATGGAATTTGTCATTATAGCACTGGTTCACAGTGTATCCTCTAGTTAGTTTTCAAATGGTCATAACTCTCTAATCTGAACTCTTTTTTTAGCAAATCTTATATCATTAGAAAGTACTTTGAGTCTAGTTTCTAATGATATAAGTATCATTTGAAAATTCTTTATCTTTTAGGAGTTATGACCAAAAGAGTGACCAAAGGTCAGAGTTGGTCCCAAGCATTTTCTTCCTTTGTGTCCTCTATATTTTTTAGCATGGTTTTCTCTTAGGATTGGATTCTTTGATGCGTCTTCCACACCTTTTGGGATGAAATGAATAGCTTAGAGTTAAGGTGAAGGATAATCTCTATTCTTATCTTGACCATGTATTAATTCCTTTGAGAATTTCTTGTTAATATCATGGCAATTGATGTTGATTTAATTTAATGGTACGCATAGGAAGGACCCTTGAGATTTGAGTACGGTGGTTATGTTAGTGGAAGTGTAGTACTTGAATTGTAGTGCATGTAAGTGGAATAGATATAGAATAACATTTCAATTGTTTGTAATACTAATATATTACCTTAAATGGATTGGAATAATTGTAGGGTGAGGTTTTACATATAATTAGATTGATTTGCCTATGAGAAGTGAACGATCTTGCTATTGTTATGCTTGTGGATTGGTTGGTTATTATTTAGTGAATGGTTAATGGATGATATGTATTGTGCTTTCTAATGTACTATTGTGATTTGTGTGTAAATGGGTTTTAATGTGTACTTTAATTATACTATGTAGATTGTGTATAAACCTACGAGAGGCATATGGTTTATGAGAGGTCTTATATTCGCATATGGGAATGACGGTGCTTATGAGAATCCCGACACCTATGAGAGGCACATCCTAAAATAATTGACTAGACATTGTTTGTGGATTATTGCATGTGTTTAGTGTGTGGTATTAGGGTAAGCATATTTTGTATAATTTTCCTACATGATATTGGGATTTCTTTCGTGATGCTCTTGTAAGAGCTATGTATGGATGAATTTGTTTTATGGTACCAAGAGTTCTTACGATTTTCTCTTGGTAGAGAATGTTGTGCATGGATTTTCTTTATACGTTAGATTCATTTATTATTTCGAGCTATAAAGTGTGAATTGATGAAACTATTTAATGGAGACCTGTATAGTCAATTAATATGAGAGTATTGATTGTTGTGATGGTGCATTATAGGAAATCCTTGAGCTATTTATATATGAGAGTACCTGATTGCTATGACGGTGTATCATAGGAAATCCTTAAGCTATTTACATATGAGAGTACTCGATTGCTGTAATGGTGCATCATGGGAAATCTTTGAGCTATTAACATATGAGAGTACTCGATTGCTGTGATGGTGCATCGTGGAAAATCCTTGAGCTATTTACATATAAGAGTACCTGATTGTTGTGATAGTACATTGTGGGAAATCCTAAAGTTGTTTACATATAAGAGTACATGATTGTTGTAATGGTGCATCATGGGAAATATTTGAGCTATTTACATATAATAGTACCTATTACTGTGACGGTGCTTCGTAGGAAATCTTTGACTTGTTTATATATATAATACGACTATTATTTGAACTGAGTATATAGTATGGGTTGCCCAGCACAAATGGTGCTAACTATATAATGTGTAGAAATTATTGGTGACGAGTTAGAAATCGAGAAATTGTGGCAATTAGTATTGTTTGCTAGGTATATGCTTTTATGTCATGGACATTGTCAAAATTTCATGATTTTGCTGGGTTTGAAATCTTTGCTTGAGTTTTGTATTTTGTGGAAACATGTGAACATGGAGGATTATATTGGACTATGGTTGTGGGTTTATATTGGTAAATTGTCGTATACTAAGTGTAGGATTTATATTGGCCACATGTGTGGTATACGTTGATGATGACAAATGGGATCTTTCTTGGTCATACCTATGTGAGGAGTACTTGGTTCGTGCTTCTTTTATGATAATTAGTTTTTCCTTCATTGAGTTTTATGCTCACTCTCTCTCTTATACTCCCTTGCAAGTTTCTTGAGTAAGTGTTAAGCCTCCGCACAAGGAGTAGTTGAGTCTCCGGGTCCACATTCCTTTGCGTTGGAATGCTGGAATATATATATATATATATATATATGGTGGTTGTGATGTTTTAAGTACTCTGTAGTTAGATAGAACACCTAGGAAATTTTGGTTATTGTGATTATTGTGATTAATTATGTATGGATTATTTTAGAATTCCCTTTGTTATAATTGGTGATGGATTATTCATAGTGTCCTTTCAAGGCATTGCGTTTTGTGTGAAGTGATAGGCTTACAGTGATGATGAGGGAATCGCCCCATGCCAGTCATTGACCTGAGAAAGGGTCGTGATATATGGGGGAACATAGACCCCCGGCAAGGCGACTCGTTAGATATGGATAATCAGTCCGTGGGAATGTAGATCCACGTGACAGGGCTCTTAAATGATAATTTGCGGGGACGAAGACCCACACTGATGAAGCTCTTGAGAGGTAGACCTATGGGAACATATACCCAAGGGGAGTGATGTGTGTATTTGACAAGTGCATGTAGATTGATATGTGATGGTGTATATATATATATATATATATGTTATGTGTGTGACCAGGGAGGTTGAAGTTAAGGTTGGGAGTAATGGCATCAAGAGTGCACTTTACATGAGTTAAGAGTGCGATGCATGCGTAAATATTCAAGGAGGCCTGATGTCACATGGGCAGGGTTTCCTCTGTGTATATATATTTCTATATAAATACTTTTATATTGCATATTTGTATAGAGTATGGCTAGTTCGGGTGAGTTTGTAGATTAAACTCACCCTTCTCATAGTTGCATGTATAGAAGGACTTTTAGACTGATTATATACGAACCAGGAATACCTCCTCAATGCTTAGGGTAAGGTAATTTCATTTTACTTTTGAATTATTACTCTAGTATATTGTAATCCGATAGGCCACATAAGACATAGTGCATATTGTTAGGGTTAATTTGAGAAAAAATTCAGGCTTCCATGACCACGGTTCTGGGAGTGGTAAAACTCCTAGCCCATGGTTTTGGATTGTGACAGAGCATATGTCAAAAGAATTAAATGTTGAGCATTTAATGAAGAAATAAATGGTGAGTCATGAGCATTTAAGTTCCTATCCGTTGGGAATCTTCAGCAACAATGGCTAGTTCTCCTCCTTATTTATTTAATCACTAGAGCATCTCCATGAAGTTAAGAACAAAGTGTAGAAAAGGGTTTTTTATGTAGAGAGAACATTCTCAACCATATCTGATCTTCATTTTCTATTATGTGCTTTGTGTAAGCTTGTATCGTGTTGGATGGTTAAAAAGAGTTTTTTTTCTTAATTTAATTCTTGTATTTATGTTTAAAGTTTTAGATTCGCTTAAGGGTTGTAAAAGCGTGGTTGTTGAGCCTTGAGTAAAAGGTTGTAATTGTTTCCCTTGTGAGAAGGGTTTCAAGGTCGAGTCTGTCTGAATGTAGAAAGTAAAGACATAGGAGGATTGTTCTTAAAGGGAAAATGTAGGACAGTAGGAGGATTATTCCTGAAGGGTTTTCCTTGTAATACTTAGTTTATTAAAAGTTATAGAAATCTCCTTTGCCTTTGGGAGAATGATGTAGGATCTAAGTGGTTAGGATTTGAACCTCTTTACATTTTGTTTGTTTATATCTTTCTCTTTACTCACTGTTCTTTTAAAGATATTAGTTTCTTATACCTTACATCCTCCTGAACTGAAATATTTTTTAGAGTAAAAAGGAAAACATTTCAGAATACACAATTCAACCCCTTCTTGTGTATATCTGCACTAACAGAGATAGAACAAAGAGAGGCTGACTGAGAGAGTGGAAGAGAAGGGAAAGAAGAAGAAGAAAAGAGAGGTGGAGACAACAGTTGAGATGGAGCTCTTTTTGCAAAATTGAATATTTGACATTTTGGGGAAAATTGTTGTGAGCCCAACGCTTTCATGAAATTGCATTCAGACCCCATGTTAGAAGTTCCTTTTCATTTATACCCTTCTTTTTGCCAGCTAGGTACCTCTATATCTGTAATACCTATGAAAATTAGGATCATGTGTTTGGGGATATTATGGTATTTTACCGTGTAAAATAATTTAAATTAAAAAATCTCCATTTTTAATTCATTATATTCAGATGATTATTTGTAGAAATTGAGATAAATGATTGAAACAAGTATTTTATTATAGGTGGTATTTTTTAGAATTAAGAAAAACAAGAAGAAGAGAAAATTTAGTGGAATTAATATAATTATCGAAGAATAATTATATTTGAACTACTTGATTTTGAGGCATCTAGATATAGACACCCATGGGTTATCCAAGACCCACCACCCTATTTAAAGCTTCTTCTTCCCTTTTCTCTTTCCTCTTTTCAAGATGGAGAGGCAGAAGAGCAAGGAAGAGGAAAATTTTCTCTCAGCTCCTCCAAATCCTTTCTTCTATTTCTCCCAATTAATTCCTTAGTTTCAACTACTTTTCGACTCCCCTGGGGTTGCTGAAGCTATAGGTAAGCTTCAATCTCTTCCATCTTCTCCATTTTTGGATTCCCTGACTGCCCAAGAGGAGAAAATAGGTTTTGAGTTAGATTTGTTGTTGGTTTTGGGTTATAACATGTTTGAGGATGATAAACATTGAGTTGGATGCCTAAACCCTGACTAAAATGAGGTTTGGGGGTGCTAGAACCAAGAGGCAGGGCAAGGGAATGAAGAACAGAGCAGATGAAATTTTGCAAAATTTGGGTCTGCTACCCATTGCTGCAGTGACATAATCTATGGCTGTAGCAGAGTTGGTTGCTACAGTGATAGATGGACAAAGAACGATGGTCTTTGTTGTCCCACAGCTGCAATGGCCAATTCAGTCGCTACAACGACAGGAGACAGAGAGTAATGCTTTGTTGGCCTCATCACTACAGCGACAAGAACATGATGCTCCCATCGTTACATTGACAGGATTTTCCCCCAAATTTCAATTTTCGTTGTTTTTATTTATTTATTTATTGGGTTTGGTTTCTAGGTAGCTTGGGAGCTTCATTGGCTTCATTTCTTGGGATTCTATTACAATAAAACCTTGTCGGCATTAACATGAGTAGGTGACCTTGCTACTAAGTTTTATTAAAACTTTCTCAAGTACAATATAAATCACATTCACGCCAAAAGAGAATATTAATTAGTAAAATTCCCCTAGTTAGTGGCATTAACTAGATTAGAATTTTATAAATTTTTATTTAGAATTGTTGACTATATATATTATGTAATGGTTGTTTGAGCTTAAGCTAAGTAGTAGTCCTGGAATAGTTGGATTCCTTATGGACGAACCTCGAGAATTATGGGTAGATGAACCCATGAGCATAAACCAAGTAGTAGTCTTGGAATAGTTGGATTCCCTATGGATGAACCTTAAGAATTTAAAGTCTAAGGGTAGTTAGACCCTTAGCATATTTACATTGAGAGATGACTCAATGAGATATACGTGAGAATGTAAACTCATGAGTAATACTAGGCAAAAAGTCCGTAGATCGCGGGCCGGCCTGTGAACGCCCATAAATGGGCGGTTTTGGACCGAGTAAATTAGGTTCATTTAAGCACACAGGCTAAACGGTCTTTTTTTATTTTATTATTTTTATAAAAAATATATTATTTAGTATAAATAATTCTATTTTATCATATTTTTATATTTTATAACTTTATATTCAATAAATATAGTAATTTTGGATATAAAAACTCTTGTAATTTTTTGAAAATAAATATAAAATTTTCAAAATTAAGTATAATATAGTTAATTTTGAAAGAAAATATGAAAATTAAAGTGATTGGTTATTTGAAAATATTAAAAAATGTTTTACATGTATCAATATTATTTTAATAAAAAATTATTGAATTTTTTACTTAAAAAATTAAAAATTATATTATTTTTTTTAAAAAAGGGAAGACTGCAGTCAGCCCGTTTAGGCCCGCGGTCTTACGCGGGCGGTTTTGATCTTCCTATATGAAGACTGTTTATAGACCGACCCGTTTAAGTCAAGACCATGACAAGTTGGCCTGGACCGCTCGTTTTCCACCACTACTTACGAGAGGAAAAACTTGTGTTTATTGCATAATTATACTCTCTGTGTGTAATTTGTTTATACTCATACATGTTTTGGATGTATTTTATTGTATTTGTGTGTGATTTGCATAAGGGAAAGTTAAGGCTGAGGGAACGTAGACCCTTTGCACTTTTTTATTGAATTGTAATTCAATGAGGAGTTGCGAGAATGTAATCTTGTAAGAGGATGGCACTTTACGGTTTCATAATAAGATACACTTGTATATGTGTATCTATATGTGCCTGTATGTGCTAGAGAAATTTATTTTAGCTTATGGTTGTGATTTTGTCAGTGATTCTGGTATTTGTACTTATGCCTTATTTTATTGCACAGTCATTTACTCACTGAGTTTTGATAAACTCACACCCTCTATGGTTATCTTTTTTAGATACATCAGTTGAGGAGGAAGAGAAACTGTTGGAGATTTAGTGACTTTTAGAGATGTACTCTATTTTTTATTGGAGGGTTCATGGAATCAATTTTTGGGCTATATTCCTAAGAGAATGCTCTATAATCCTATAAGACACCTAGGTCCTAATGTGTAGTAGGAGATTTATTGTTATTTGGCTGTAATTTGCGTTGTGTTTTGTTGTATATATTTCCGATGTTATGGGATGAAGGAGAAGGCACTATGTAAATTTATTTTTTTTTTTTTTGAAAATTTATGATTTGTATAGTTGTGGATATTAGGATTGTTCAGGGAATTTATGAGTTACAACGAGGGTACAACCTAAGATTTATGTTATCTTACGTGCCCAATTTTCGTGGCGTGACAAAGTCTTTATTCATTTTAGGTCCCTCTATGTCTTTTTCATTTAAGTTAAATCCTTTTGTGGTTTAATTAGCTTAATGGGCCCTTAGAATTTAATATTGCATTTAATTCCCTTTCCTTTGTTCTTTACATTTTAGTCCTTTAATTAATTTTAGTCTCTACTTGTGTTTTAATTGTGTTCATTTGTTAATCTCTCTTTTTGTGACAATCCTAGATTAGTTTTTTCTCAAATAATTATAAATTTAAACACAATCACAATCCTTTAGCTTTATTTGATTTATGAAAGCAAATTATATATTTATGAATTCTTTGACTCTTCTAGCCAAAAAATTGAACTCTTTCTTTTATTGTATGCATGTCGAACTACGTGAACTCTATTTCTATTTTCATGGGTATGTAGGCCTTAGGCAAATCCTATGTCAAGTCCCCTTTTGTGAATAATATGTTTTCCTTTTGATCTTGTTCACTATGTTGTTTAATAAAAGGGTAATTCTAATAATTCAAAAGCTATATTGATCATTTTGCACAATTGTTTAGGGTAACCGTTATTAGGAATGATTGTTGTGGGATGTCTAATACTTTCTTTACTCATAATCAAACCTGTCTTGTTTTCGCAAATTGAACTTTATCTTTTAAAATGATTTTTCCAAAATTTTTCTTCAAAATAAAATTTTTGGTAGTGACTCTATTTTCTAAAATTTGGTTTTTGTATTCAAAAACTTTTTTTTTAAAATTTTTTTTGAAGGCATCAAGCGAGTCACATTTCGAGTGCAACAAGGGAAAAAATCTTTATTATTATTTGTGTTCTTGGCCTCATATTTATTGATTAAAACGTCTAGAAAGAAAACAAAGTGTCACAACTTCCTGTAAAGAGGTTGAGTAAATTTTGTTGTAATATTAATGGAAAGATTATAAGGGGGAGGACGAACTCAAGTTTCCCAAAATGCATAAGGGGAAAATCCTTTGTTTATTGTCATGTGAACTAAAAAGGAAAATGGTGTGAGAATTTTTTCCTGGTTTTTTTTTCTGGGAAGATGCGAAAAGGCTTGTAGGATTCTTGTTGCCTATATTGTTACCGACTAAAAGAAATGACACAATTAATTGACTTTATGTAATTTTTTAAATGGAAGTTTATTTGCCGATACTAGATGCTATGGTACTACTTACTTTCAAATTTTCTTAAAATATCCACTTTTAATTAAAGTTTTTGTCAAATTTAGATGTTGTAATACTTTTTAATTTAACGTTTTAAAATTTACATTATACATTCTTTCAATTTTTAAATGGTTGGCATAATAATAAATTAACTTGATAACGATTTCATTTGTGAAAATTATTTTGAGAATAACACATTTATTATAAGGACCAATTTGAGAAAACTCTCATCTTTAAAGGACCAAAATGGAATTTTATTAGATTGAGATGTCACCTAATATCATCACATCAGCATTTAACATTTTATATCACACTTTTTGTTAAATTTTTAATCAACCGAGAGACCAACTTGATAATATTTTTATTTATGAATGACCATTTTGAGAATGATCATTTAGCAGAAATCAAATTTAAAAAAAATATTTGTAAAAGATAATTTTAGTCAATTATTTTACAATATATATATGTAATACAGTTTAATGAAAGAAAAGGAACATATTGTTTAAGGAAACGTAAGACAAGTGGCAGGCAACTTATTGCAAAATGCCAATTGGATTCAAGTTCCATATTTAAGATACTTAAAAGTTAAAACACTTAAAATATATATATATATATATATATATATATATATATATATATATATATATATATATGTGTGTGTGTGTGTGTGGGGGGGGGGGGGGGGGGAAGACTACGTAGGATTTAAGGGGTTTAGGTGGATATTGGGACTTGTGTTGGATTTTAGTTAAATAAATTATTTTAATATTAAATAAAATTTTCTTGTTTTTTATAAAATAAAATGAATTAAAAATTTAAAAAATTTTATAATTTCTTATATCTTTATAAGAAGATTTTTAATTAAAATATGACAAATGTATAATTTTTCAATTAAAACACCGTAAGTATATAATAATGTAATATTAAGTTGTAAAAAAGTATACAACTATTTTGTAAAGATTATACACTTATCGTATTTTGATTGAAGAGTTATACATTTGTCATATTCTACTTAAAAGTTTTGATTGTAAAGATATAAGAAATTATAGATTTTTTTAATTTTTAAATTCATTTTATCTTATAAAAAGTAAGAAATTTTTATTTAATATTAAAATAATTTATTTAATTAAAACCCAACATAAATCTCAATATCCATCTAAATTCCTTAAATTCTACGGCTCGGAGCTTAACCTCCAGGGAGATCGAGCTCCTTGTATTCTTGCCCTATATATATATAGAGTCACCTATCATGTATCTCTTATTGATACAATACTGGAATATTAATTTTTTCCATGTTAATGGAAATGACTTTGAGGTGATATAAATTAAAATCACTCATTTTCTTTAATGATGCCATTAGTTTTAGCCAATCAAATAACATCTAAATAATCTTTTATAATCATAATCTAAATAATTAATATTGAAAAGTTTGAATTTGAAATAAATAATTTAATGTTACAACTAATTTTAGCCAATCACTAACCATCTAAATAATTGATTTTGAAAAATTCAAATTTATAATAAATCAATTAATAACGCTGAAAGTAATGGTTGGAACCCAAGAGAGGGGTGAATTGGGTTTTATAAATTTTTCACAAAACTTTATTGGAAGTTAAAATGATTTTCTGTAAAAGTACAATGCTTAGGATAATAAATACAACACAGAAAATCAATGTGCTATCAAGATGAATAATTATGAAGAGCAAGGAAATAAAGAATAGATAACAATAAGCACAAATAAAGGAGTAAGGGATAGAGAGAGCAAACTCAGAGATTTATACTGGTTCGGCTAATCTCAAGCCTACATCCAGTCCTCAAGAAGTCACTTGAGTATTTTCACTATACTTGCAAGTTTGATCTGGGTACTTGCAAACCACTACAAAGAATTTCGTTAGCCAAGGCTCCTCCACAACCCAATGGAGAATTTATGAAACCGGGCTCCTCCTCAACCCTCCGGAGAATTTCTGTTAAACTGGCTTCTTTATAACCCAAAGGAAAGCTCTCTCAATAAATACTCTATCAAGGAATACTCTCCTTGATAATACAACTCAAGATAATATTTGTGTTGATCAAAATCAACAATTACAGAGAAACTCTCTAAAAACAAAGTATATATTACATTGATAAGCTCACAAGAGTATAATCTGCTCAAGAGAGAATTTTTAGATGATGCTCAGCAATAGAAGTGTTCTATCTTCTTTTTTGATAGCCCCCAAGGTTGATATATATAGCCCAAGGACGAATAAGACCGTTGGAGACAAATCCAAGGTGATTCCATAATGATGTCAGCAAAAACTAACCGTTACAGCATATTTTCTGATGTCGGTGGTCGACCAGTGTGGCACGTTGGTCGACCAGTATGGCACGTTGGTTGACCAGTGTAGTACGTTGGTCGACCAGTGTAGATGGGGTGGTCGACTAGTGCTCAAATATTTTGCCTCTAGAGCTCGGTGGTCGACCAGTCAGCATAGGGTGGTCGACCAGTGCTCAAAGACTTTGCCTCTAGAGCTCGTTGGTCGACCAGTCAGCATAGGGTGGTCGACCAGTGCTCAAAGACTTTGCTTCTGGAGCTCGTTGGTCGACCAGTTAGGCTAGAGTGGTCGACCAGTCACTTGTTATCTTCAAAATCTTTGTTTTTAGAGCATGGTGGTTGCTTTCTTGATGCATCCAAGCTTCTAAGACTTCAAATCTTCTAATTCTTCATTTCTTAGAGCTTTGTTGTTACATGTTATTTTCTTTGAGTAAAGCATGATATTGCTTTTCCTTGTTCTTCAATCCAATGCTCACTCTTTCTTGTTTTGAACCAACCTATAAAATATGTCTTACTTGCAAATCCAATGGTTAGTTCAATTCATGATAATAGCATGATTCAATATATGCAACATATATATTAGGTAACATAATCATGCTTAAGTACTTGTAGCATATATATGATAATTAACCTTTATATATATCAATGCTACATTCAATGCTACATTTCAAATACATTTGTCATCATCAAAACTTATGGCATAAAGCCTTATGGTCAACAATCTCCCCCTTTTTGATATGACAAATCACCAAAGAAAAATATGCATCACAAGATAATGAATGCAATATGATAAGCACATACACCATATTTTTCTACTGTTTCTTCTCCCCCTATTTGACATCAACAAAAAGGTGTAAGGAACACAATATATAGAAGTTAAAGTACATACCTTCTTTAAGCCAGGATGTCAAAACATGTCAATATAGCATGGGGTGAGGATACATCAAAACTTATCATTGATTTTATTGACATGTAAAAATAATTTTCAGAAAAATTCGCATGTTAAATGAAATGAGCCAAAAGATAAAACTTGAAAGAGTTTTAGGCTCCCCCTTAAACCTTGCATAATTTGAAAAAGAATAATGAATACCTAATTCTCTAAATGTATTCTTTTTCAAGATCATCTATATATATTCAAGAGAGACAAAGCTCCCCCAGAATTTCATAACCGTTTTGATTTGCAGAATTTTGAAGTAAGAATTTTGAAGAAATTTCTGCAATATTTCTATTGAAGATGATTTTTGCTTGTTTATGAAAAGGCATTTTAGTAAATAGCAGAAACATTGAAATCTTTGAAGTATGTAACAGGAAATAAACATCATTTGCTGACATATGATAGAAATATTTGCAGCACACAACAAAAGTATGATATATGGATTAGCAAAGCATGATATAAACAAGAATATTAATCATAATCCATAAATCAAATACTAATATTTTTCAAGATATTTGAAAACAATTTCTGCTTATATGCATAAAAGTATTTTAACATATAGCAGAAGTAATTTGAAATAAGGATATTCAAATCCTTTTCTTTTCAAAATAGATAATGCTTCAATATGGCAAAGCAATTTCAGCAGAGTAGAAGTAATTCAAGAATTTCATGATATTTTTCTAAAATATTTTGCTTCAAAAGGAATTTAGAAACGTTTCATCCAAGGAAGCAATATATATGGATTAGTGTAACAAGATATAATCAAGGATATAGTTCATAATTCATACATTAAACATCAATAGCCCTTTGTCACCAACAACAAAAGAGATCTTTAAGACCTTTTCTTTTTCAAAAAGAATATTGCTTCATATGATAAAACATATTCGCATTGCGGAAGCATTTTTAAAGTCCTTTTTCAAAACAAATTTGCTTCATAAAGGATAAGATAGATTTCAGCACAACGGAAGCAATTTATATACCCGTTCAAGATGTAAAACATTTTAAGCAGGATATATATAATATATATCATTACAACAGAAGCAATATAAATCATTAAGGCCAAAGTGCAAAGGACATATATTTAAAGAAGATCAGTCAAGTATATTCAATATAATATCTATTTTGAGATGAGTAATCATACCTCTCAAAATTCTTTTATCCAATCAACTGATTGTTCTTATCTTTCTTTTGCAAGAGCTTGTTTATCCAAGAATTGTCTTGGTGTATAGACAATTTATTTTGCAACCCTTGACTATTTGATCCTTGATGAAGATTTCAAACTTGTATAGTTTGACTATCCTTTTGGAAGAGCCATTTGTACCTTTAAGCTTCTTCATCAGCTAAGAAATATCCTTGCTCAAGATATGATTAATAGATCCAAAAATCATATAATCATTTGATAGATGATAGGCAAGGAAAGTTACTTCAAAGAATTTTAGTGGCAAAAGAAATGTTTTTCTCCTTTGAAAGATGAGCCACTATAGTTCATATTTAGCTTGAGGCGCAAAAGAGAAATTGAAAATAATATATGAGTTTTAAAAGTATTTTTCAATCAGTTTAAAGACTCTTTCTTGCTATTCATCTAATCTTCACATAAAGCTCATAATATTTGATGGATTAACAATCTATTTCAAGCAAGGCTAGATAATACCAATATTTTGAATGTGCATGCTTGATTAGAATCACCATCTTAATTATTGAGTCCTTTATCCTCAAGTTTAGTGGGTTGTCATTGCAAGCTCGAGCTTGAGAATACTTTTCCTCACAAAATAATGAAACTTTTATTCTTAGGTACCCAAATAATTTGGGTCCTTGACATGTTAGTTCATAATTCTCAAACAATAGAGACGTTTAATAAGAATGCTATGCCTCCATGGAATCCAAAACTTTGTAGAGAAATCATTCTTCTTTAATGATTAATACCATAAGAAGCATATAAGATGAAAATCTTTTGAAATGAAGATTTCTAAATGCTTTTCTTTTCAAAACGAAATATGATAAAGCAATTTTTGAAACAAACTCTTTTGAAAGAATGATTTTATGAAAAGATTATTAGAAAAACTTTGGCAAAAAGAATTTCCGAATCCTTTTATTTTAAAAAAATTTTTGCTTCAAAAAAACATAAAATGTAGAAAGAGATGCAGCACAATAGAAGCAACATATATATCCTTTTAATGATAATAACAGAAGATATTATAACAGGATATATATCATAGCAAATGCAAATTATATACTCATATAAGATATACCGTTTTAAAATTGGAGTATATAATAGCATAGGGGAAGCAATTATGGATTAGCAAAAAAGATATAGCTATTATAAAGTAGAATCCATAGGCAGAGGAAGATTTCGAGTGAATACCCATTGAGATGCATCTTCAATGATGAGTTCCTTAGGATGACTTTTGGCATACCTCAAATCCTTTGAAAAATCATCATTGTTGCTTGATGGCTCCTTCTCATGAGGTAATTTTTCTTCTTGAGGCTTTTCTTCTTCTTGAGATAGTTTGGCATTCTCTTCAATGCCATTATCTTCTTTTGAAATAAGGGTACACTTTCCCTTTTCAAAAGTTCTGAAAATAATTTTCTGCTTATGTATAGAGACATTTAAGTACATTAGCAGATGTAATTTTGAAATGAGGATTTCCAAATTCTTTTCTTTTTAAAAAAAATGATAAAGCAATTTCAAATCCTTTTCCAACATTTTTCTAAATAATTCTTATTGAAAGAATGTCACCATATTTAGCACAGTAGAAGAAAATATATATCTATTATCATATATAAAACATTTTATATCCATGATATATCATATCATCTCAGTAGAGGCATTATGTATTTTGAAAAGTATACATATATTTATTCAGGGCTATAAAAACATTTTCTCACATGAATATATATATCATCATTACATAGCGGAAGCAAGTTACATACTCATTCAAGATAAAGCATATTATAACCAGAGTATGTAGTAAAATAATCGAAGTAATATGGATTAATAAAATATAATCAGATATAAACTATAATCCATAAACAATTGTTCATAAGCCATACCTTATGCAAAGATATGACATGTATAGTGCTCAAACCATGATGAATGGTATAAAGACAATTTAAGCATTTAACATATCTTTATATGCAATGATGTGATCAAGTATGTAAGATATCAAAGAACAATATGCCATTGCAATGAAAGTATGTAAAAAAAATTTGCCAATATAGCCAATTATGATCGGGGAGTATCACTCAATTAAATAATAAAGAAGTAAAGGATAGAGATACTCATCAATTTTGACAAACTTTTGTTGCTTCTTGAACTTCCTCCTTAAGATGTTGATATCCTTGTCTTCCTCATTGCCCTTCTTTTGATCCTATCTTCTTGCAATTTTAATTATCTTCATTGATTGATTATTTGCAAGATTCTCTCAAAAATAATCTCTTATAAGATCACCCATGAAGCTTTGAAGAGATCATTAAGTACATAACAGTAAAATTTAAATCCTTCATCTACTATCATCCCCTGGTCGACCAACGTGTCCACACTGGTCGACCATCGAGAGAATGAAAAGGTGCAAGGAGCTTACTGTCAGGCATTGGTCGACCATCGTGAATGAGCTGGTTGACCACTCATGACCAAAATTGCCTTAGTTAGCCACTGGCTTGAGTTGGTCGATCGGTCTGAGGACCTTGGTCGACCACTTATCTCAACGTTCAGCGATCTTCTCCTGGCGTTGGACGTTGGTTCAATGTAGGCTTCGTTGGTCGACCACTGATAGGAGCGTTGGTCGACCAACCAACTTCAGAACTATAAATCTTACTAATTTCGGAGAGCAGAGGAAAGAGAGTACCTTAGAGGATATATTTGAGAATTAACTTCTGCAAACCACTTTTGGTGGAGCACTTTGAAGGTTAAATTAGCAATGTCCAAATAAATCTTGAGAATCAAGAGCAACATTATGTTTAAGATATGCCATATTAATAAAAGTGCTATGCTTCCATGAAATGCAATTTTGCAAGATATTTGATTTCATTGAAAATATTTGAATAAGATTACAATAAGGAAAAATACTATAGGCAAGAGTAATCTTATTGTTGTGAAAGCAAGAGAAATATGCATGTAATGGAAGCAAGTTTTCGTGATGCGGTAAAAAGGATAGTTTGAGCAGAATTTAAAAGAAAGATTTTAGCTCAAAACAAAATTTGAATCTATAGGCCGCATGCCTAACAGTTGTTTTCAAATATAGCATGCATGAGTATCAAAGATAGATGTAAGGCATATTAGAGAACAGACAAAAGCATTAGAGAGTAGTAAACATATCAGTCAAATTTCTTACAATGCATTCCAACTTATATGTTTACTTATCCATTGCCTCCTTTTGATGCAAGAGAGTGGAGTTTGAATGATGTAGCCATTGAAAAGTCATTTCCGCTCCTTGCTTCGAGGCAAATATGCAAATTAATCCTTTGTCTTTGATACCCAAATTTCTTTGGGTTTGCCTGGGTCATGAGGTCCTTTTTGAACCCATTTCATTTTTACTCCATGAATAAGATTTTTCTTATAAAAGCAGGAGTAAGATTTGTGCCCTTTCAGTCCACAATAAAAACAAGTGCAAGTTGGACTATTGGACATCTTTGCAGAAACAAAGAAGTTTTTAGAATACTTTTGGTTTGATTTACTTTTAGAAACAAGACCAACTTTGTTAAACCTTCTTCTTTGTTTCAAAACTGAAGTATTTAAAATTTCTCTTCCTTGAGAGAATTTTGCAAGTGTGTTTTTAAGATCATCATTTTCCTTTTTCAAAGAATCACACTTGGTACAAAAGTAATTTTTGTTGGTAGAGATACTTCCCTTTAAAATCAAATTCTCTTCTTGCAAAGTTTTGTTTTGATTTTCGAAACCAAAATTCTCTTCCTTGGAAATAGAAAATTCATTTTTCAATTTTTCTAATTCATTTTCAAGAGAAGAGTTTTTTTGTTTTGAAGCATTTAATTTCTTTGCAAGTTTTAGAGATTCTTCATGTAAATCATCAAAGGCCTCTTGTAATTCATCAAAAGAGTAGTCAAATGAATTTACCCCATCTTCATCTCTGGCCACAAGACAGATGTTGGTTTCTTCATTTATGTCCTCCTTATCAGAATTGCCATTTCCCCAAATGGAAGATATGTAAGCTTTCTTTGACGATTCTGCTTTTGGTTGTGGTTTCTCTTCTTCTCCTTTTTCTTCTTCGTCTGCCACCTTGGTGATTTGAGATTTTCCTGTAAGTTCAACACCAAGAGCTTGCAATTGATTAAACACAAGATGTATCTCATTAATGGTTTCACAATTTTTTATTTGAGCAATTTCAAGTTCATTAATGAAACTTTTATACTTTAATTCCTCAGCAATAAGATCTTCCTCATATGCAACTTCAAGAGTTTCCCACATTTCTTTTGCAGTTGCACAATTGGAAATTTTGAAAAATTCATCTTGACTCAATGCACAAGAAATAATCAATTTTGCCTTAGCATTGAGTTGCACTAAACTTCTTTCAGTATCATTCCATTCACTCTTGGGTTTTGGAATGCATTTTCCTTGTTCTTCCTTGACAGGCATATCAAAACCATTTTCTATAACTTCCCAGAGTTTATGGTCTACTGAAATTAAAAACATTTTCATTTCATACTTCCAATATTGAAAATGATAAGCATCAAAAACTAGAGGTTCTGTGAAAGAACAATTTTCAGACATAAACCACTCACTAGATCCAACCATGTTTACTCTTAGATGGTTAAGTCTCAAATCAAGAGCCCAAGCTTTGATACCAATTGAAAGTAATGGTTGGAACCCAAGAGGGGGGTGAATTGGGTTTTATAAATTTTTCACAAAACTTTATTGGAAGTTAAAATGATTTTCTGTGAAAGTACAATGCTTAGGATAATAAATACAACACAGAAAATTAATGTGCTATCAAGATGAATAATTATGAAGAGAAAGGAAATAAAGAATAGATAACAATAAGCACAAATAAAGGAGTAAGGGATAGAGAGAGCAAACTCAGAGATTTATACTGGTTCGGCTAATCTCAAGCCTACATCCAGTCCTCAAGAAGTCACTTGAGTATTTTCACTATACTTGCAAGTTTGATCTGGGTACTTGCAAACCACTACAAAGAATTTCGTTAGCCAAGGCTCCTTCACAACCCACTGGAGAATTTATGAAGCCGGGCTCCTCCTCAACCCTCCGGAGAATTTCTGCTAAACTGGCTTCTTTATAACCCAAAGGAAAGCTCTCTCAATAAATACTCTATCAAGGAATACTCTCCTTGATAATACAACTCAAGATAATATTTGTGTTGATCAAAATCAACAATTACATAGAAACTCTCTAAAAACAGAGTATATATTACATTGATAAGCTCACAAGAGTATAATCTGCTCAAGAGAGAATTTTCAGATGATGCTCAGCAATAGAAGTGTTCTATCTTCTTTTTTGATAGCCCTCAAGGTTGATATATATAGCCCAAGGACGAATAAGACCGTTGGAGACAAATCCAAGGTGATTCCATAATGATGTCAGCAAAAACTAGCCGTTATAGCACATTTTCTGATGTCGGTGGTCGACCAGTGTGGCACGTTGGTCGACCAGTGTGGCACGTTGGTCGACCAGTGTAGTACGTTGGTCGACCAGTGTGGCACGTTGGTCGACTAGTGTAGTCCAAAAGTGATTCATCAGTCACGTTGGTCGACCAGTGTAGATGGGGTGGTCGACCAGTGCTCAAATATTTTGCCTCTGGAGCTCGGTGGTCGACCAGTCAGCATAGGGTGGTCGACCAGTGCTCAAAGACTTTGCCTCTAGAGCTCGTTGGTCGACCAGTCAGCGTAGGGTGGTCGACCAGTGCTCAAAGACTTTGCTTCTGGAGCTCGTTGGTCGACCAGTTAGGCTAGGGTGGTCGACCAGTCACTTGTTATCTTCAAAATCTTTGTTTTTAGAGCATGGTGGTTGCTTTCTTGATGCATCCAAGCTTCCAAGACTTCAAATCTTCTAATTCTTCATTTCTTAGAGCTTTGTTGTTACATGTTGTTTTCTTTGAGTAAAGCATGATATTGCTTTTCCTTGTTCTTCAATCCAATGCTCACTCTTTCTTGTTTTGAACCAACCTATAAAATATGTCTTACTTGCAAATCCAATGGTTAGTTCAATTCATGATAATAGCATGATTCAATATATGCAACATATATATTAGGTAACATAATCATGCTTAAGTACTTGTAGCATATATATGATAATTAACCTTTATATATATCAATGCTACATTCAATGCTACATTTCAAATACATTTGTCATCATCAAAACTTATGGCATAAAGCCTTATGGTCAACAAACGCAACTTACTTATAATAAATCAATTAAAAATGCTACTCACAAAAACATAACAGAGAAGTTTACAAAAATTAATAATTATAAGTAAATTAACCATATTATAAACTTTTGGTAAGGAAAATGAAAGCAATATTTGAGTAACATGGCATGAGAAAAGAGAGTTAACCATAATATCAGAAATTTATAATAACATGTTCCAATATTTTTTAAAACATAATTTTATAATGTCTATTACTAAATATATCTTTTATTAATTATTTGTCTAACTTATTGAATATCTAGAATGTTTTATTGTAGAAAGTCATCATATTTTGCAATCTTAAGAGTTCAAAGTAAAAAAAAATTGAAAATTTAATCTCTTTAAAAAAAGAAAAATGGTCAAATATTTTTTTAATATAATATACGAAAAAGTATTAAATAATTTAATTTTTTATATATAAATGCATAAAAGATAAGATGAATTATAATAAATTTAAATTCTTTTATATACAATTTTCTTTTTCATTTTTTAAACATCTAAATTACGTTTTGTGCATTGCACGGGTCTTGATTTCTAAAAATTGAGATGACAAATTTCAAGTTATTACACATTTTGGAGTTCTTCCATATATTTGAAAGAATCATACTACCAAGAGTTCGACTTTAGAAAAGGTCGAGTTTTCTCTCACAATTTTACTTTGTTTTTTGTTTGTCAGTTTTTTATTCCTAACACGCACACCAAGAAAAAAATAGGTGTGAGGGGGTGTAGCTTTTTCCTATTTGAAACGAATAAAAGTTTTATGTGTTATATACTCAAATGTATATAATTAAGAACAGGTATCAAGAAATATCATATAGTATGCATAACTATTTGGGGAAATAGCTGGACAGGGTCCCCAGAAGCCATTGTACACTAGCTCAAGAAGTTTATTATACTTTGATAGTTGGTGAAAGGAAGCATGTGACCTTTCCTTAAATAATTTACATTATTTTAATTTAACTTTGGTAGATTATAACTTAGAAGCACTTTTTTTGTCACACTAATAAAGGGATGTCTAATTTGTGATTTTGCCACAAAATGTATGTGTCAGCCCTAATGTATTATGCTATAAGTTTTGATGATGACAAATATGTGAGAATTATAGTATGATTTAATCTTCTTGGCCCAAATGTATGATTTAATCTTCTTAGCCCAAATAATATGATTTAATATTCTTGGCCTAATGTATGATTTAATCTTTCTTATCCCAAATAGTATGATTTAATTTTCTTGACCAAAATGTATGATTTAATCTTCTTGATCCAAATGCATGATTCAATCTTTCTTAGCCCAAATATATTTAATGCTTTATATATTTAAATATAGTAGTATAAATTGATTTTTGATAAAGTTTATTGGTTATTGAAAAAAAAATATATGATAAAGTTTACTGGTTATTGAAAAAGTATGATAAAGTTTATTGGTTGTTGTAATATAATTTGAAAAAGAATGCTTTTACTGTAGCACTTTTGAAAAAGAAATTTGATTGTGGAAAAAGTATGATAAAGTTTATTGGTTGTTGTAATATAATTTGAAAAAGAATACTTTTTACTGTACCACTTTTGAAAAAGAAATTTGATTGTTGAAAAAGTATGATAAAGTTTATTGGTTGTTGAAAAAGTATGATAAAGTTTATTGGATATTGTAATAAAATTTGAAAAAGAATATTTTTTACTGTATCAAATTTGAAAAAGAATATTGATTGTTGAAAAAGGTTGATAAAGTTTTTTGATTGTTGTAGAAAAGTTGAAAAATGATGATGAAGCTTACTGTAGCAATTCTGACTAAAGCAGTCACTGTAGCAGCAAAGTTTCACTATATAAAGGGGACTTCACAACACCATTTGCATCAAGCTTCAATTGTTCATTTCTCATATTATCCTGCGTTCCATTCTCTCTAAATTGTTAGAGAAAAATTCTAAGAATTTCTGCGTTATCTACACTTTGAGAGTGTCAACCATTATTTTCCTTAAGCCTTCAAATTTAGATGCTCAAGGATAGGTTCCTTGAGTTAGTGTTTGAGAGAAAACATAGTGTAAGGGGGAGAGACACCCTTGAGGGAGAAAAGATCTATGTTGTAGTGGTTTGCAAGTATCCGGATTAAACTTACAATTATAGTGGAAATATTCAAGTGGTCTCTTGAGGACTGGATGTAGGCTCGGGATTAGCCGAACCAGTATAAATCTCCGAGTTTGCTTTCTCTATCCCTACTCTATTTACATTTGAAGTTAATTAATTAATGCTTTGCATTTATATTTGATTTCTACCTCAAGTATTAATTAATTTGTGTAGATTTATATTTGCACCTTAATTTCTTGTACTATAAAATTGTTCATCTTGATAACACTTTAATTTTCTGAATTAAATTATTATCTTTAGCATTGTCCAATTTCAGAAAATCATTTTAACTTCCAATTAAGTTTTGTGAAAATTTTTATAAAACTCAATTCACCCCCCTCTTGGGATCCAACCATTTCTTTCAGTATGTGGTAAAGGATGCTATAGAATTGCAAGCAACATAACAGTATTAATGGAACCAACAAAAAAAAAGAGTAAAATATTAATTTAATTTCTAAAATATTATGATTTTTAATTTAACTCTTGAAAGATTAAGTGTTTTAATTTAGTCATTTAAATATTATATTTATCTCAATTTAATTATTTTTATTATTAAATCATAAATTTATTATTATTAAATCTCATGAGTTTTCAATGCTAAAAATCATTTCAATAAAAAAAATGACCAAATTCAACAATATAATTTTTCAAAAAAATAAGAGTAATTTTTTCTTTTCAACGTAATCTAAATTTTGCTCGGTCCATGGGCTTAAAGGTCTTGACAAGTAAGGCACTCAGGATTGACTTACCTTCTAAAAATACATTTTTTGATTATTCAATTTTTAAAATTTATTGTTAAATGAATTGTTCTCATAAATTAGGATCTTAATATAACTTAATCTTTTCATAAAATCAAATTATATATTTATTTGTTTTAAAATTAACTCAATAACAATATGTACAAAGAATAGACTTTTAAAAATTAATTTATTTAATCTTAAGAATTAAACAATAATAAAATATATTTTTTAAAAAAATTAATTTCATGTATAGTTTATACATTGATTTTGGATTTTCTAAGCACAAGGAGTATAATTTTTTTTTTCTAATTTACGTTTTTAGAAATTAAACTTATTTTATTTTTAAAATTCAAATAATCATCACTATTACAATCGAAATATGAAGTAAACTGGAACATGTTATTGGCAGTAGCGCAATTCATCGCACTTTAGAACTATCTTAGGGGCCTTTTTTTAAAAGTATTAAAATGTTTGAAACTATATATATATATATATATATATATATATGAATATTAAGATATTATTTTTAAATCTAAATATTATATAATTAATCTTATTTATTTTTCAACATTTTGTAAGTATTAAATTTATGTCAAAAGATGCATCTTTTAAACTTTTTATGAGATTTGATTAAACAAAATGTATTAAGAGTTATTAAAAATTTTACAAAACTAAATAAAACAAATGAATTTGTTGCTTGACCCATCTAGGCCATTCATTTTACAAATTAAGGCCTAAACTATAATTTTTTTTAAAAAATAAACTTTCTGTAATTTAAATTATTAACCTTACAAATCAATGACTCAAATAAAATAGCACCTTCTTATTTTTTTAGAAAAAAAATCTCAAATTTAGATCAATGAGTGATTTCCACAATAAATTAATTTTCATTATCAAATACGTAAGTCAACTAATAAAATATTGTCATAATTTAATTATATATTTTAAATTTAAATTATTAAAAATATAACTGTATTAAAATTTAATAAAAAAATTTATTATGATCCTATAAATTTAAATTTAAATTAATTAATATCCCGTAATTTAATATCCTAACACCTTAATAATTGTTTGTCCAAAAAAAAATGAACGACTCTGCGGCGGATGCCTTTCCCCGTAAGAGTTAAGACATACACACTCGTGAAAAGTGAGGTTTTATCCATAAGGTCGCTTCTTGGACGCGTGTAACCTAAGAATAACACATTTATTGTAAATAATAACGTTAAATCCATCGATGCCGTCTTCAAGAAGCAACGAAAAGACATTTGAGATGCAATCTCTTTCTCTCCTTCACAAAAAAGTGCAAATATCCTCCCTAAAGCAAAAAGTGCACACCTTTCTCCTAATTTCCCAAAACGCCCTTCACTTTCCCACTTATTTACGCCCTCATGCCGCATGACACGCATGCTTTCGGATCCTTAAAAATCCTATCTAACGCTCACGCACTTGGAATCCACGTTACAAAAAGAAAATATGGAATTTACGGGAATATTATATTATTCTTTTTTCCGCAATCATTATTTCTAGAAATATTTAATTGCTCTTTGACGGAAATTTCAAAGAGGGATAATTGGTCAAAAAACCACAGGTGCTAAACCAAACTCCAAAAGGGAAATCTCCTATGATTAACAGAAGGGGCTTTCTTTATTCAAAAAGCGATAGCCAATAATTAAATAAATTTATGATGGCCGTAAAATGATAGATTTTGTAGACTGTAGTCTGCAGTAGTTGAAATATTTATTATTAGAAATTTAATGTAATAAATAAATTAAATCATGTCATAAAAATCATATGAAAGTGGTATTAAATTAGTACAGTACAACATTAATGGACGAACGTAACTGTAGCACAGGTTCATGATTCTGAGAGGAGTCAATTAATGATTTAATTAATATATAATATATATAATTTTTTTTAATCTGATTCTTCATAGATAATGTCTTGTAATTTTATTCTTGAAAAATTACCTTTTATGTAATATGGTCATTCAAAAATAAAATTTCTAAACTTAGTCCTTTTAATTTTTTTTTCTCAATCAAAATATCCATTCATTAAGTAAATTTGAAATGCTACATGACTGTTAACCAATGTGGGGCATTTATTTAAATAAGACTGTTTGCTCAACATTTGTGTTCATTAAATATATATCAGTAAAAATTGTATATAGAGTAGTTAATATTTGAAAATTTTTCAAACTTTTCATAAAATTTAATTTAATAAAATATATTTAGAATTATTAAGTGCTTGACAAAAATAATAAACAAATACACTTAATGACATGAAATTTGAATATTCATTAAGTGCAAACAAATGTTTGTTAAGTGTCTTTACTCCTTAAATCGATCTTTTTCTTATCAGAAAGTTGAGAAATATTTTTTGCAAGAACTACTTTATTAAAAAAATGTTTGAAGCATTAAATTGAAATTTTTTACTATAGAGGATTAAAATTGTTACGAGAGTGGTCATTTAAAGATAAAATTGAGAGTTTTTATCTTTAAATAACCATAGTTAAAAAAAATATTTAGAGACTAAACTAATAATTTACTTTTTAAATAAATATGTTATGTTTTCAGATTATATAAGATGAAATTTCAAGCTTAAATTTTGATCAATGATAAGTTAGAAAAAATGATAGAGAAAGAAAATACAGTCCATTGTTGTTACAGTAAAACTAACTGGACCATAATATAATTTGCGGAATTAGGGGAGTGTAAATATATTTCTTTTATAATAACAGCATTTATATATAATTTTTTTCTTCAAATTAACCAAGTATTTTTTTTCTGAGAGACGCATAAATCATGCTAATCAACAACTTGTAATTTGGATAGTAAATTTGTAAACAAAAATACATTTATTTAAGTGATACTGCAAATTAATATTTTAAACGAATCAGACTCAATCATTCTAAATTTCACAAAAATTCAATTGAAAAACAAGAAGAACAAATTTAATTTTTTATAATAAATGGAATTTTATAAATATGTAATACTAAAATCCATGAAGAAGCCAATATATAAACTTAATAGACCAAACAAACAAAATCCTAAAATTAGAACCCCCCCCCAAAAAAAAAACTAAGTGACGTAAACAGTAAGTAGGCAGTGGACAGGTAATTAATTAATTAATTAATTAATTAATAAGAGGCACTCGATATTTATTATTAAATCCACTAGATTAAAGTGCAATTTCAAGATTATTTAAAAAAAACAACTTGGGTATTTTAACTACAACAAATTAATGTAACTTGCACTAGTCTTTTTCAGATATGGTTAAAATACATTTAGCACGCTCTCTAACATTAAATATTACATTTTTTTTCTAAAAATTTTAAAATATGTTGCAAAAACGTTTTTTATCAATTTATTTGCCATTAGATCAATTATATTTTTGTACAATTAATATAAGATTATAATTTTTTTAACATAACAGTATAGACAATTAAATTGATGTTAATATCTAATATGAAACTTTGATTTTATCTTTTAATATGATAGTAAACATTCTTAAATAATTTCATTACTTCAAAAACATGTGCACAAAATTAATTTGAGGGACGAAAAATAAATCAGAGAAAAGTCAAGTATAATATTTAAAACCATAAAAGTATGAAGTGTAATTTAGTGAACTTTTGGAGAGGTTAGCGTAGTTTACCCTAATTTTTAAAATATTCTCAAAACAATATTTTAGATATTCAATTCTTGAATGTAAAAGTACACGTTTATTTTTTAATAAATAATTTTTAAAAAAATTAAACTCCTTATTCGTTAACTCACAAACAAAAAGAAAAAGACAAACATAGAAAATTAAATTAATTTAAAGAATCAAATTGCTTATTTTTTAAATTTAAAAAATAAAAAGAAAACATAGAAAATTAAATTAATTTAAAGAATCAAATTGCTTATTTTTTAAATTTAAAAAATTAGACAATTAAATATATATTCATTAGAGACATAGAATTATATGCATACATACATGTATATATTGCAAGAAGAGTAAAATAATATGAGAAATGAGAGGAGAAAATATTTAAAGTTAGATTACAATTTGATAGTTAAAATTGATGCAGAATCTATTTATGTAAAAATTGAAAAAATATTATTAATTCATATTAATAAATTTTACATTAATTAGAACTATTAAATTTTCATCTAATGATAATTATTTTCTTCTTTTATTATATTAGATCACTCTTTTTATTAGATATATCTTGTATATATATATATATATTTTAAAAAAAAAGTAATTGATAGTGTGTAGTGTATAGATATTTTGACAAAAAGCCAAGCAAGTACCCATGGAATCAATGCATTGTTTGCCGCCAAAGCGTGAAAAGTCTAACCGAAAAGGTAAAACAAGAGGAGAAATACGTAATAAAAAAAATTTAAAAAGAAATATTCCCATTGGTCCACCTCACCCAACATGTGATGCACTTTTCAGCAAATTTCAACACCTCAACCCCCATAATTCATTTTGTAATAGAAAGGAAAGAACAGCTACAATCACATGGACACAGATGGATATATGAGGATAAAGCGAGACAGAGAGAGAGAGAGAGGGTAGAGAGAGAAAGAGTTGAATCTTAATTGTAATTCCAAGGGCAGATTTTCTTTTTCTCTTTTGTGGAGGGACCAACAAAAAGGAAAGGTCCAACCTTTTCCTTTCACTAGGAAAAAGACATGGTCCCACTCCCACGATATTTTATTATTTTTTTACCCTTTTGCTTTGCACTTTTTATCAACTTTGCTTATGTCACTTACCTACATCACATTAAAAAACAATAAAATTTTTTTAAATTTTTATTTTTTAAATTATTAATATCTAAAATTTTACTAAATTCTAATTAATTTAATTTTAACAAATTTAAATTTTTATTTAAAAAAGTGATAAACCACTTTAATCAATTAATCCATCAAATTATATAAACTCTTTTAATATTAATTTTTTATCTATAATATTCAAATTTATTATCTTACTTTAAAAAAATAAATATTAAACTATTTAAATCCATTAGAATTAATATTCATTATAATTTGGTATCACATATTAATTTTTATTAAATTATAATAACAAAAATTTTGCCTAACTCTAATTTATAAAAATATATAAAAAAAATTCCATTATTCTCCGTCATCTCACACCTGCACATCCACTTCCCCATATCTAATCTACACATCTTTCTATTCCTATCTATCTGAACAGAGAAGAGGAGAGAGAGAGAGAGAGAGAGAGAGAGAGAGAGAGAGAGAGAGAGAGAGAAGAGAGAGAGTCATTGTGTTTGTCGAAAAGTCCAGCTTCTACTTCTAGGGTTCCTCTTCCTCCTGACCTTTTCAATTTTTTGCCAATATTTTATACATAACATTTCTGAAAAAGCAAAACCCTTTTCCGATCTTGTCTTCCCGCTGCCTTTCTTGCCGTAAGGTAATTATCTTCCCTGTACTCTCTCTGTCTTTGTGTTAACTATCTTTCATAGAATATGTATTCTTTTTAACAGTTCATGTTTTTCTGGGTTCTGAATAAGACCAAAAGGGGATAAACTTGAGATTTGGGTAATTATTCTGGTCTCTGGTTGTTCGATTAAGTTTCTTCATCCTCGCTGTGCCTGATGTCAGAGATTTTTATGATTTTCAGCTCAATTAGAACTGATCTGCTTCTTCTAGTTACTAATCCCTTAGATGATGTTTGGATGGTTACTTCAAAACTCAAGTTTAATTTTGGTTCAGTGAGATTTGTCTTCAAATTTATTTTGACGATGGAAATGTCCTGTTTTGAGATAAAAATTGGTGATTAAGCTATGTAAAATTTCATTTATATGTAAACTATTTTTTTTTCTCTAAATCAAAATTTCTATTGTCTTGGAAAATTTTCTCAGGAATTAATATTATTGTTGTCTCAGTTATGATTTACAGTTGATTATGTAGAATATATATTGTTTGATTTTCAAGTCCGTTACTTTTTTATTTTTAATATTTATTTTGTTCGGATATATTTAAACACACACTTGAGTTTGAGTTGCTTTTCATTTTAATTATCACTCTACTTTTTGGTCTTGGCTGCAATTTTTCATATTTGAACCCTGTTCTATATATATAGCCATGCTATTTTTGTATAGTTAAGACTTCAATGCTGAAATCCCATATTAATTTTTCTTTTCTCTCTATGTATTGCTAATTATGACTAAATTGTTTCTTGGCAGCGATAGAACTTGCAGTATCAAATTTTTGGCTCTCTTGTCTGACTGCTTGTAAGTTGTGAAAGAGTAACTGAATTCTGCTTCATCATCTTAGAGAACAAAGGCAGTTTTATTTGGTCAGCAGATATTGCAGTTTGTGTAGAGGATTGCTAATCGAAGTATTCTTTCTTTAAGCAACAGAAGAGTGAGCTTAAAGATGGGTTATATATGTGACTTTTGTGGGGAACAGAGGTCCATGGTGTACTGCCGTTCTGATGCTGCATGCTTATGTTTGTCTTGTGATCGAAATGTTCATTCTGCTAATGCCCTTTCTAGGCGTCATTCGAGAAATCTTTTATGTGAGAGATGCAATTCACAACCTGCTCTTGTACGGTGTTCTGAAGAAAGGATCACACTATGTCAGAACTGTGATTGGTTGGGTCATGGTGCCTCTACATCTTCATCAACACATAAGAGGCAAACAATCAATTGCTACTCTGGCTGCCCTTCAGCAGAAGAACTTTCTTCTATATGGTCATTTGTCTTAGCTGTCCCTTCTATTGGTGATTCTACTTGTGAGCAGGAACTTGGTTTGATGAGCATTAATGAGAATGGCAACAGAAATGCTTGTGTTCCTCCCGAAAGCCAGAATGTATCTGGTTCAGCTCAAGTAACTGATATACAGGGCATGGATAAGTCTTGGGTAGGAGCCTCTTCAATGCCCGAATCAAGCTCAGAACCTCATATTCTGGACCAGTCAACCAGACCTACTGATGAATGTCTGCCCAAGGTATTAACCCAATGTCATATTAATCAGACCTACCAACAGCATAGCCTATGAAATTGTGAGCTTTCAGGGAAATCATTTCTATGTCCATTTGATTTGCAATTTAATGTTTTGCTCCCACACAGAATCCATAGAGTAATAACAAAATTGTTGGGGAAGTGATTTTCATAAGCATTTCCTGGTCCACAACCTCATTTAGCCAAATGATAATTCCGTTTGTTGGATTTCAAAGTTCAGGATCACAGCAGTTTCATTTTCTAAATGACTATTGCAGTATTCTAAATTGCTTTACATTGGTTGTCTCTACTCACTAATTCTTTCATGGTCTAAGATATGTATTGATTTTTCAAAAATTTTCAGCTTTCCTGGATTTATTGGTAGCTTGAACTAAAAACAGGAACACTGAGCAAATCATAACCCCTTTAGTGCACAATAGAGTAGCCATTTTTGTTCAAATAGCAAACAGTACCTCTAACAACCAACTTGACGAGGAGGGATATTACTAGATTTTGTCCCCAAATATGAGCTACCATCATAGTTATGCCAATTACTTTAACTGCCCCACTGTGCTACAGACATGAATTCATTTAGGTTGGGCTTGGATGAAATAATTTGAGGGGAAAAGTAATTTTTGGAGGTATTTGAATTAATTCATTAAAATATTACTTGTTTGAATTAGGAGGGGTTTTGTTTTCAAATTTATGAGGTAATTTAATCAAATATATCTAGAAGAATTGGACATTCCCCCTATAATAGGTGGAATTTCAGAAATCTATTTTCTCTTATTTGTGAAGGCTTCGTTTTTATACCATTTTTTATACACACACGTGAGCATACATACATGCATGGATACATATACAAGTAGAATTGTAGATTCACACGCGAAAACATTTACAAATACACACATTCAGTCACATATGCATATACACCCATGTGCATGCATGTATAGAGATGAGGCCACGTATGAATATACGCATGCATATGAGCATTTACACATGCACAGTTGCACACACAAGTATATGCATACATTCGTATACACCTGTGCATGTGTTTACACACATCTGTCCACTTGTATATATCCATATGCACACACGAGTACCCACACACTCTCCCCTGTATATTCACATCTGCAAGTGTTAATATGCATACACATTATATACATGTATAAAAATATATACATCATACATACATGTATATAATCAGAAACAAGGAATTTTATAGTTAGTGTGGTTACCAACCAAGAAATTTAAAATGCTAGGAAATTGAATTTATCAGTTTGAGGTCCTTGCTTTTGAAATTTTCTGAAATATGAAATACCACAATCCAAATGCAACCTTAGGCTATTGCAGTAGATGTAGGGGTGTATCAAGTGTTGTTGAGTAGACTTGTGTTATCCATTTTAGGGTTCTAAGATGTTCTTTCTTTCCATGGGTTTGGACCGTTATCCCATATTTTGACCCATGAAATTGAATGATAGTAGATGACCTGATGATTGCCTTGCGGAAGATATATATATATATATATATATTTGTATTTATATGTATATTGCTCTTATGTACATGATAATTGCACCTTACATGGTGGACCTTTGTATTACTGCCAATAATTTTTACAGTTAACTGGAATGAGTTTAACATTTTTTAATTTTCTATATTAAAATTCTCATAATTTCATTTATGCACTACACTAATCTTGTAATTTATTCTGTAGTTATACTGTCCCAGTGGAAAAGGTCCTGTTCCATGTGAAGATGAAAATGATAACCTGTATGGTGATTTTGATATGGATGAAGTAGATCTGAATCTTGAGAACTACGAGGAACTTTTTGGTATGGCTCTTAGTCATTCTGAAGAGCTTTTTGAAAATGGTGGAATTAATAGCTTGTTTGAGCCAAAGGACATGTCTGCTGGTGATTCCAATTGTCAGGGTGCTGTTGCTGCTGAGGTAGTCATTCTTTTTTTCTCCTTTGTCTATGATAGCCTTGGTTTTTTAATCAATGATGCGTCTTCTACTGTGTTCCATATAACCAAGAACATATCTCATTGTTCTTTATATCTCATTATCCATATTCCCAATACTTCTTGAAATTGACCAGGCAGTTTAAAGCCGCAAATCTAAAATTCTAAATGGGAATAGTTTTCATTGAATATGATGTTCTGGTGTATTCAACTGTGTACGCTGTTTTTTGTTTCGTACACAGTTGAAAATAGGCATATAATCGGTTCCAGCTGGGACATCCCCAGCTAGTTGCATCCATAACATGCTCCTAAAATCAATTTTTAGTTAACTTGCTGCTTTTATTTATAAAGGAATCAGGCCATTCAGTATGTTTTTACTCCTCTTTTTAGCAGACTCATTATTTTTGAGATTGCTATTGAGTTCATTCTTTCTCCTTTCTCTGTCTAAAATTTCTCTCATCCCTTCACTCTCTTTCCTTCGCTGTTCTCTTTGTTCTACAGAAGTGTTAATGGAGATCAGATAGTGCTCTCTATCATCTCTAGGCTTTTTAATGTGGAACTCACTTGCAAAACTGAGTAATATCTATTTTATGGCTTAGGCATACTTTAAAGCTGTTTGTGCAGTCCTCGCTGGTCTTTTACTGAGAATGGTGATGGAAGGATGCCAATTATTGTGTTAATATTGCAAAATGCCACTAGGCCTTAAAACCTTTTCCTTTGGCTTCCTTTCTCCATTTCAGGGGGGACGGTTGTTCTGATTCTTAAATATATATTAATGGCATTGTCAACTGACATTGCTAATTATTTATACTTATATGTTATTTTCATTTTTCAAGTCCCTGGGTACACAACACTACTTAAAATTACTTGGATGTTAACAGTTTTCTTCCATCTAAATTTGATGACCAAGGGAGCACCAGCTAGTATTCGTGATATAACTAATCCCTGTAATTGACAAGGCTCAAGGTTGGAAGGTGGAATTAGTGCCGACTTAATACATACCAGACTTTGCTCTCACCATGTTATGAATAATGCAGATCATCTGGAAACATATCAAACTGACAATGCAAAATATTAAAGAGCTGGTGGTGAATCCTGATTGTTCAGAAATTTAAAAAAAATTGTTCAGAAATTTAAAAAAAAAAAAAAAGTAAAGCAGGGATAACAAAAACATTAATTTTGATTTATTCTATTTATTTTTAGCTGTACCTTTATGTTTTTCCCCTTCTAAATAGCATGCAAGTAAGTCTAGGAATGGGATGTTCAGTTGCTAGCTTTCTGTTTGTTGCATGCTTGCCATACTGGAACTGAATATTATTGTGGGGGGCCATGTTAAAAGGATTAGCATATTTTGCATAACATACTTATGGTCAGTTTTTGTTCAGGGTTCATCAGCTGGACTGGTCAATGTGGTGCAACCAGCATACAGCAATGCTGCCTCAGCAGATTCCATTTTGAGTACCAAAACTGAACCGGTTCTTTGTTATACGGGTAGGCAAGCCCAATCAAATCTTTCTTTTTCTGGGGTCACAGGGGAAAGTAGTCCTGGCGACTATCAAGACTGTGGAGCTTCTGCAATGCTTCTCATGGGAGAGCCTCCTTGGTGTCCTCCTGAGAATTCCCTGCAATCTGCTAACCGCAGCAATGCTGTCATGCGTTATAAGGAAAAGAAGAAGACACGCATGTAAGTACATTGCTATGATACTCTATCTATATCACGGTACTGGTGCAATTTTATTGATTTTTGAGAAAAGGTTAAATTACTCTGTTGGGTAGTTTCATTCAATTTTTAGTTTGGTCCTCATAATTTAAAAGTTTGTAATTTTGTCCTTATAGTCTTAAAATTTTAAATCAGTCCGGGCCTTTAAATCTTTGTTAGTATGCTATTAAACTTCTGTTGACATGACCATCCATGTCTGATCTTGAGACTCTATGAATATCCATGATTCATGGCAATTCACCCAAGCCATTCAACGCTCACATGCCACACTTGAGTGAGCCTCGCCCAAGTATCTATTTTTATCCTTTTCATTGGCATGAATTGTAGTATTCATAATTAGCCACATCAGCATATTTAAAAGCATACCATGAGTTTAATGACGGGGCAAAAATAATAAATTTTTGAAACTAAAGGGACACAATTACAAACTTTTAAATTATAGGAATCAAATTGAAAATTGACTGAAACTATGGGGACCAACAAAGTAATTTAACCTTGGGAAAAAAAAAATTTAAGCAGTCATACTCAAGTTGTCTTTTTTCAGGTCTCTAACTTGTGATTATTAATTTGACTAGCTGTTTTCTGTCATCTTACCTTCTTCCATTTTTACAACTTCCAGAACAACATAATTTCTACTTTACTGGTTTTAAAGTGGTAGTAATATAAATGGAGTAGATATCAACAATTTTAGTAAAAGGAAAGAGAAGGAGATAAGCTTTATTATTAGAACTTCTTTGTCAGTGCCTGTCATTAGGTTAGCACATCTGCTAGTTCTGCAAGTTGTGTCCCTATGAATCTTAGAATAGATTTCTACATTTGTGTGTGTGTGTGTTCTTTTTTTGATAACAGATTTCTACATTTGTGTATCTTACATGTTAGGTTTATAGTGTGGGAAGTGGTGGCCCGCGATGTTTCATTTTCCCATAACCTACTTATTAAGTAGATTAAGGAAAGTGATTAGTTGTAACTGAGGAGTTTTAAGATACACATCCCATTAGGTGCTATTACCGGATAAGCAGTGGAGTTTAAATAGCAAATAAAACCTAGCCTTTATTTTTTGATTTTTGGTTACTTGATGGACGTACTGTATTAAATCATGCTCTATATAAATCGGTCTTCTTTGCACCCTTAAGGTTAGCACAATCCATCATCAAACTTTTTTGTGCTATGAGACAAAGGGTTTAAGGAAAGGAGAAATTGATTTTATTTTTCAAAGGTTATGGCTTCCTTCTTAGGTAAGAGACAAAGAATTCTAGTAACCATGTATGCTAGAAAAAATGTTGATCTCAAGATCCTGTTTATGATGCTTCACTGAAGTTTACATTTGTTTGAAAACAAAACAATGTCATCATATGGATCAATAGTACAATACTACAATGAAATTTTTGTGACAATCTTATACCCATATTCTGCCTATATGATCAAGTGATCAGTAATATTTTTGCATTTCTTTAGCTTACCTCACTATTTTTGCTTTTAAGCTATATACTTTGATGCTAATTGTTGGATTCGTTTTATTGCCAAACTTGAAATTATAATTGCTATGCAATTAAAAATGGATTGTGGTTCTCCTTTTAGGTTTGAGAAAAAAGTGAGGTATGCCTCTCGCAAGGCAAGGGCCGATGTCCGAAGGCGTGTGAAGGGCCGGTTTGTCAAAGCTGGGGAAGCCTATGATTATGACCCTTTGAGCCCAACCAGGAGCTATTGAGTGTACAACTTTTAACCATGTTTTTTGGAAGGAAAGATGCATTCGTATAGCTGCAGAACAAACATGCATTTATACATAAAAAATCGAAGAAAAAGATCAATTCATTATTCTTACTCCATTCAATGACAAGCTGTCTGGTTTGATCACAGGGCCTAGATTTTTCTCCGGGGAAAAAAGAAGAGAGCACAAATGAGGCTGTGACCCGATGCTTCAACCATGCAAAGCTCAGGAGCAGACTCGGTGGCCACCGTGAAGGGTATGCAAGATGTGATGTGAACTGAATATATCACATACATTGCATCTCTTTTAGGCAATAAAATTTTTTATTGCCTTTCTGTTTAACTCCGACAAATGCCGCTGCTTAATCCATCTCTAGGAATGGGGCAGTTCTTGTGAATCTTTCTTCGACCTTAATTACGACCTGTGTTTCTTTTATGTCTATTCCACTCTGCCCTTGTCACTGTGTAAGAGTGCCTGCCATGGCATTTTAAGTGACTCAACTTTATAGTTACAGATAAGCTACGAGGTTGTCTTAAAATTTTCCCCCTTTTGTCACGTTGATCTGTATAGCAGAAAGTTTACATATATGCAGTTGAGGTATAATTGCAGAACAGCTCCTGAGGTCGGAGAAATTGTAAATTTGACGGGCCATGTATAGAATAGGACGATACTATTTATGCTTATGGCATGATACTATCCATAAAAAGCATATAATAATTCAAGTTTTATTTGTACTCGATCTGGTGGCAAATAATGTGGTTGAATTGCATTTATTTAGTTTGCCTAATTTGAGATGTTTCAGTTCTATAAAGCCCATTGATGACAATGATTTTATTTTTAATTGTTAGCAACCTCTGGTAATATCAGCTCAAAAAACCTCTAGTAATCAGTTTACCGGGCATCAATTGTATCATAACGAATAGATAGAAAACGATTCACTAGTTCGTTTAGAATTTATCAGATTATCTTTCAAAAAATAAATTTATCTATAAACTGGGGTTAAAGAAGATCTCACACTCCTAGATGCCAATGACAGATCATTTCGGATTTGAGAGAACCTTTCTGAAGTGAAAATATTAAGAATATTGACAATGCTTTCCTCCTTCTCTACGTTTGCGTTGCCAAAAATCATAACATTATCTACAAATAACAAACGTAGAGTTAAGAACAAGACTTCGTAAAGATGAACACCATAAGCTTATGATAGGTATTAAAGACATAAGAAGAGACGGAAGGCAAGGACTCAAGTCAGACTTAAGTGAGATGCCAATGACAGATCATTACGGATTTGAGAGAACCTTTCTGAAGTGAAAATATTAAGAATATTGACAATGCTTTCCTCCTTCTCTAGTTTGCGTTGCCAAAAATCATAACATTATCTGCAAATAACAAACGTAGAGTTAAGAACAATACTTCGTAATGCTGAACCCCATAAGCTTATGATAGGTATTAAAGACATATAAGAAGAGACGGATGGCAAGGACTCAAGTCAGACTTAAGAAAGGTGCATGGAAGTGTCAGTAACTGATTTGGAAGGATGGTTATGAATTGCCTCTAATGGATTGAGATGAGGTGGCAGTAGTTAGGACATAAATGGGAGGTAGTTAGGAGTCAGAAAGAGGGGGGGGGGGGGGAATCAAGTGGATTGGTCATCTTTGAAAGCTAGTAATTATGTGTGAGTCGAGTTTGAGTGTCTATAGTTGTAACTTTCCATTGAAATCCAAATAAAACAAGTTCATATTTCATTCAGAGTTTGGGTTCCATCATTTGTGATATCAGAGCAGTATGAGCCTAGTATGGTTAGCATGAGAATGGAGACGCGATTTGAGACTATGGAGAGAAACCATGCGAACTTTAGAGAAGAGTTTGACTCAGATAAGGAAGCAATTCTCGTGATTCAAAAATCGCTAGGGAGGTTCAAAAACAGAGGAGTTGAGTTTTGAGTGTCTGTAGGTTGTAACTTTCCATTGAAATCTAAATAAAACAAGTTCAGATTTCATTTAGAGTTTGGGTTCCATCATTTGTGGTATCAAAGCGGTACAAGCCTAGTATGGTTAGCACGAGAATGGAGGCACGATTTGAGACTATGGAAAGAGACCATGCGAACTTTAGAGAAGAGTTTGCAGTCAAGGAAGCAATCCTCATGATTCAAAAATCGCTGGAGAGGTTCAAAAACAGAGAAAAGAACGTCGATGTTGGTCCAGTGATGTCTTAGACTGTGGGAGAACGGTTGATAACAGAGGAGTAGAACGCAGAACATGAAATCGAACATGGATGTAAAATGGAGATTTCGATATTCGCTAGAGAGGATGCAATGGGATGGATCTTCCGTGTTGAGAGGTATTTTACAGTGAATCTCCTGCAAGAGGAGAAGATTGATGCAACGATGGTGTGTCTAGAGGGCGAGGTGTTGAATTGGTTCCAATGGCTAGAGGTGCGACGTATTGTGCGTTCATGGGCTGATTTCAAGAAGGCGTTAATATTGAGGTTTCACGAGGCAGAGAAAGGAAGCTTTATGAGATGTTGATGTCGTTGAAATAGGGGGATTTAGTGGGAGAGTATATAAAAAATTTTGAAGTCTTGTTAGGCACCTTTGCAAGAAGCCTCAAAAGAAATGTTAAAAAGGGCATTTATGAGTGGAGTGGATTAAATCAGGATATCAAGGCGGATCTTAGGATATTACCCACGGGTACCTTGGAGGAGCTCTGGGCTTGGCATGTAAGGTCGAGGCCAAGAATAAATTGGTTGAGAAAAATAGGGAGAATTTCTTGATCAAACATTTAAAGACTGCTGCAACAACCAATTGGAATGGATCTAAACCCGTGTGGACTTGACTTTCTGGGTCCAGTGGCTCCAATCGAGTTAATAGTGTGACCACTCCTAAGATTGTAGAATCTAGAGGGGGAAGGGAGAATCAAACCATATTGCCAACACAGGGAGCACTGTTAGTAATAACATACCTTCAGCTGGTAGTAGAACAAATGCAATAATAACAAAAGTGGAGTGGCCTTCAAGAAATTGACTGATGAAGAAATAGTGAGAAAGAGGGAGAAAGATTTATGTTTCAAATGCGATGAGAAGTTTGGGCTGAACCATCAGTGTAAAAACAAGCAATTCCAAGTTATGGTCCTAAACACCATTGAAGAGGATGTTGAATGGAATGGAGAAGTAGAAGTCAGTGAAGATGAGGCAGAACCGAAGGTAACCATGGACTTGTCCATGAGCACTGTGGTAGGATTGTTAGTTAACGATTCCATGAAAGTGGTGGGGCAAATAAATGGGGAAAAGTTGATTATACTAATTGACAGTGGGGCTTCGCATAACTTTATCTCCCAAGAAATTGTGAAGGAGCTAAATCTAACCACCAAGAAAGTCCCAGCATTTGAGGTGTCACTTGGAGATGGTTATAAGGTGAAGGGTGAGGATTGGTGCTCCCAAGTAGAGTTGGAGTTGTACGAAATGAGCATCTCTCAACTTTATCCTTTTGAGTTAGGGGAAGTAGACATAGTGCGTGGCTGAAGGACTTGGATGAAGTCAAAATGAAATTGGAACAATTAACTATAAAGGTAAAGGAAGGGTGAAAGGAGTGGTTATTAAAGGAGATCCTGCTTTGGCCAAGACGCTAGTTTCATTGAAATCAATGATTAAGACTTTAAAAAGAAGGGAGTATGGATTTTTGATTGAGTCTTGGAGAAATGACACTGGGAGAGTTGGGTGAGGATGGGTTGCCAAAGGATGTACAAGAAGTATTGAAGAAGTTTCCAGTAGCTTGTACAGCTACCACATAGAACAAAAGACCACACCATTACTATTAAATCGAGGGAACAATCAACTAATATTCGGCCCTATCAATACCCACACTCAAAAGACAGAGATAGAGAACTTGGTGAAAGAGATGTTGGCAGCAGGGATTATTAAACCAAGTTGCAGTCCCTATTCAACTCTAGTACTGCTGGTTAAGAAAAAAGATGGGAGTTAGTGTTTTTACGTGGACTACCAAGCTCTCAACAAGAATATGGTTCTTCTCAAGTTTCGATACTAGCTATAGATGAGCTTTTGGTTGAATCAATAGGTGCCTAGATTTTTTCCAAGCTGGACTTGAAGTTCGGATACCACCAAATAAAGATGAAGGAGGGAGACAAAGTGAAAACAACATTTCGAATGCATCCGGGTCATTATGAATTTATGGTGTGCCTTTCGGTCTCACTAGTGCACCAACAACATTCCAATCATTGATGAATGACATCTTTCAACCCCACTTGAGGAAGTTTGTATTGGTGTTCTTTGATGACATCCTAGTTTTTAGTAAAGATTGAGAGTCGCACTTGGAGCACCTAAGTAAAGTGATGAAGATATTACAAGAACACCAACAGGTAATTAATCAAAAGAAGTATGTGTTTGCGAAGGATAGGTTGGAGTATATGGGCCACATTATTTCTATAAGGGAGTCAAAGTCGATCCTTAAAAAATTGAGGCTATAATCAAGTGGCCAAAATCGAGAGACACAAAGGCATTACAGGGTTTTTTGGGCCTCACTGGTGCTATATGATTTTTGTGAAGGATTATGAGAAGTTGGTAGCACCATTGACAGAACTTCTGAAGAAGGATAATTTCAATTGGGGAGAAAAGGCAAGGGAGGCATTCCAAAAGTTAAAGGAAGCTATGATTACAGTACTAATATTGGCTATGCCAAATTTTCTAAAGCATTTGAATTGGAGACGGATGCTTTCGAGTCAGGTGTGGGGGCTATTTTAATATAAGAGGGTAAGCCTATAGCCTATTACAATCAAGCATTAACCTGTACAGAAAAACTGACTTCAGTTTATGAAAGAGAACTCTTGGCCATAGTGTTTACTATTAAGAGATTGCACCATGACCTTTTTGGACATCCCTTTATAATCAAGATGGATTATAAGGCTTTAAAATTTTTATTGGAGTAGCAACAAATAGGGGCTGACCAGCAAAAATGGATCTCTAAATTAATGGTGTATGACTTTGAGATACACTACAAATCGGGAAGGAGAATAGGGTGGCAGATACTTTGTCGAGCAGGGAGAATGTTATAAAGTTTAAGGCTGTTTTAGTGAGGTAGCGAGAGGATTTTTCTAAGTGGAAGGAGGAGGTCGATAAAGATGAGAAGTTACCCACAATCAAGCAAAAAATTGTGATAGGTTAGCAAACACCAGAGGGGTATGCATTAAGAAGGGCTATCTACTGTACCAGGACATGTTAGTTTTGCCTAAAAAGGGTCACTGGGGATATTCATGGATGTACCAGAGGCTGTCCTTTTTGATATATTGGGAAGGAATGAAGAGAGATATATAGGAGTATATGGTCAAATGTGGGATTTGTCAAAAACACAAGTATGAAGTGTTAAGTCCAGTAGGTCTTTTGCAGTCTTTATTCATTCCACAACAAGTTTGGGAAGATATTATTATGGATTTCATCATTAGATTACCAAAGTCGAATCAATTTGATACTATATTGCTGATTTTGGATCGTTTCACTAAATATGCCCACTTTATATTGATTTCTCATCATTATACAGCCAAGGAGGTTGCAAAGATTTTTACGAAAGAGGTAGTACGGTTACCTAGTTTTCCTAAGTCTATTGTCTCGGATAAAGATAAGTTGTTCATGAGTACATTTTGGCAAGAGCTTTTCAAGCTCTTGAGCATGAAATTAAAGTATAGTTCATCCTATTATCCAGAGACGGATGGGCAAACTGAGGTGATGAATCGTATCTTAGAAACTTATCTGAGATGCTTCACTTCAGATAAACCCAAGAAGTGGACAGAGTGGCTATCATAGGCTGAATTTTGCTTTAACACGACTTTTAACAAGGCTTTGGGGATGTTGCCTTTCAAAGTGTTGCATGGAAGGGAGCCACCAACTTTGTTCAAACTAGAAGATGTGTACTCTATTGTGGAGGACATAAATCAGAAAATTATGGGGAGGAATGCTCTCATAGAGGAGTTAAGGGGGCATTTGGAAAAGGCACAAGCATATATGAAAACTTATGCAGATAAGGCACAAAGGGATGTTAGTTTTAATGTAGGCGATATGGTGCATTTGAAATTAAAACGTTATTGGCTCAATTCATTGGCAAAGAAATTGAATGAGAAGTTGAGTCCTCGATTTTATAGCCTATTTAAGGTGCTAGAATATATGGGAAAACATACCAATTGGAATCGCCACCTATAGCTCAAATCCATTCTGTGTTTCATGTATCTCAGCTTAAAAGAGCAATTCAACCAATAGAGCAGGTACATCAACCTCCCACCGAGTTGACAGAAGATTTGGAGTTGATCACAACTCCAGAGGTGATTCAACAAGTGAGAACTGTCACTAGTGGAGTACAGGAAGTTTTGGTGAAGTCGAAATGGTTGCTGGAATGTGACAGCACTTGGGAGCAATATTTTATCATCTAGCAGTAGTTCTTTAATTTCCACTTTGAGGACAAGGTGAAACTTGTTAGGGAGGGTGATGACTGATGATAGACACTTGGTATTAAAGACATATGAGAAGAGACGAAAGGCAAGTAAAGAGAGCCTCAGGACTCAAGTTAGACTTAAGAAAGGAGTAGGGAAGTGTTAGTAACTGATTTGGAAGGACAATTACAAACTGCCTCTAACAGATTGAGATGAGGTAGAGATAGTTAAGACATATAAATGAGAGGTAGTGTCACGTCCCAAAATCTGAGCACGTGACCGGCACGGAAAGTGAATTTCATTTCACCTCCGTAAGCCTATCTTCCTCTTAAGAATCATACCATTCTTTTTCATGCAACCAAACCGAGTTCTCTATACACCCTACAGTCATTCACATTACATCACTGAATGAACCTATCCGATTACAGAGATTTCTAGATTTATACAACTTAGAATAAGACTTAATTATTATACATTTATCCTGAACAAATGAAAAGGTAAGCATGGGCTAAGGATCCATAATTCCTTGTACAGATATTTACCTTCAGCTGTCAACTCTAAAAAAATGTTAACAAGAGGGGTATGAGCAAACCACGTGCCCAGTGAGCAGACAACACAAAACTATGACAAAAAAAATATCATGCATCATAATGATAATATGCAGCAATCATACGTAATCGATCATAATATAATTCATAATACTTCACAACAGCAAACAGTGAAATCAATTTCACACATTTCCCGTACTAACCGGGACGTCCAGGATACCTCTGGATCGTTGCCCGCGGCCCCCGCCGCATCCACCCTTATCGCTCCATGTATATTCTCCACCCTTATAGCTTCATGTAGATTTCTCCATGGAGTGCACCACCATGCCTTTCCTTTCTAGTCAAACACAATCATAATCACATATAAAAACATCCTCAATCATAATCTTGAGCCACATACACAACTCAGTCATTTACAATTCAAGTCACAACATAATCAATATGGTTCCAGCAACATAGCATGTATACAACATAACCCATAATATAGAACAATTATTCAACAATAACATACTTCAACTATCCGCATATGAATGAACTCAACAATCAGAGTATGATACATTTCAACTCAGTTCACATGCCATTCACAATCTATCATATAACCTCCATTCATGAGAAAATAAGAAAATATAATTATATACATCACCTGGCACGTTCCACAATTGTTTATGTCTCATTGTCCCACATCATTCTCTTCAAACTTGGATATTCAACATATTTTCACTATGATGCAAAAAGTCAATAACAAAGATATTTAATCATAGCAGGTATTAACCCACTCACCTGGATTTCATGCTCTCAGCACTCCCACCTTGCGCCTTGACCATTCCTATTGTAACCAGATAAAAATCATCAGGGCTACAAAATAGAGAAATTTCTTACCACTATTCACGACCTTCACTTACTTCTCAAATCATAACTCCTAACTGGTAATGAATATCCAGACGAAACTTATACCATTGGAAACTAGACTCAAAGAGCTTTTCAACGATATTTAAAAAAAAAATGATGCTACAGTAACGGTCAACGGTCAACGTAGCTACAGTAACGTTGATCGAGTCAACGCTACAGTAGCCGAGAAAATCTGGAAAAATTTTTCCGATGAACAGTAATTTCTGGAGAAAATTTTTGAATGTTCTTCGTGTTCTTCATCCAAAAATCTAAAAATCATATCTAAAACAACATTTCTTTTGATTTCTTCCATAGGTTTTCATCCTTAATGTCTAAGGAGTGTTTTAACACCAAAACCCCCAATTTCTACCAACAATCCAAGCTCAAATCTCAAATTTTCATCAAGAACACTAACTTTTTTCAAATATCCAAATTCTACGAATTTCTCCTAGTTTTCTCCAAATTTCTTGTTCTAATAACATCATAAACTACCTAGGAATGTTTTAGATTAACATCCACACTTAAATTCATCCATTAAAATATTCTACAAAAATTTTGCAAAATGATAACCAAGGATTTGATCTTGTAATAAGAGGAGGAAGAAGAAGAACATCAACTTACCAATCCTCCTAACTTTCATGGCTTCCTTCCCCAAGCAAAAATTGCATGAATGATTGATGAAGAAATTCCTTTGCAAGCATAATCGAGAGAGAGAGAAAGTGAGGAAGTATACAGGAGAAATGAGAGAAAGAAAAGAATAAGAGAGAAATGTATACGCGTGGGCCCCACCAATTTCTTTTTGATAAAATCGCTCATAGCCACCCTAGCTTATAAGATTTGTTCACTTTAATCCCTCTCGATGTCTCAAATACCACTTTAACCTCGAATCCATCATCTTTTCGGTACCGGACTCATAATTCATTCTCATAAGCTTTATTCTTCCTCTCAGGTTCCTATTTGGTCATTTCTCAAAAGTAATCCATATTTTCTTTTCTTTTCACTTTAGTCCTTGAGAATTTGTAAAAATTTCCTAAATTAAAAATTAAAATTTCTATTCCTACATTTTCTTCACTAATTCAAAAAGCAAATTTTCCACGTAATTAAATTTTCACTAAACTTCAAATTAGACTTTAAATATTCATATAAATTCTTGGGATATTACAGGTAGTTAGGAGTAAAAAGGAGAAAATCAAGTGGATTGGTCTAGGAGAGACGCTTGCCTCTTAAAAGCTAGTGACTGTGTGTGTGAGTCGAGTTTGAGTGTTTGTAGGTTGTAACTTTCCATTGAAATCCAAATAAAAACAAGTTCATATTTTATTCAGAGTTTGGGTTCCATTAGCTTGCTTGTTTAGATCCATGGCTCTTTTAAAGAGGAGAGATAATCCTTCCTCTACTATGATAAAGAGATAAGGGGAAAGGGGGTGATATTCCACTAAGCTCACACAACAAGAAATCCAATTTATCCATCTTTGATTAAACTCAAAACAGAAAGTCCAATCTAGCTTTTCATAAGCTTTGCTAAAATCTAATTTGATAGCCAAACCCTTAATTTTTTTTCTCTTTTTCTATTTAAGATAATGAAGAACCTCGTGGGCTATGATAATATTGTCATGAATGTGTCTATTTGCCACGAAGGCACTTTGGGAGAACAACCTTTAGCCTATTCACTGAGAGCTTAAAAATAATTTTATCAAAAAAATTGCAACAACTTATCAAAGCCTCTCTCGGCCTATTGTTTTGGAGCTCCCAAAATTCCTTCTTTGGCCTCTAAAAGTCAATTTGTATTTTTAATTGTTTCTTTTTCCTCCTGATCCTTGGGCTACTAGTTTTGCTAAAAATATCCCCTTCAACACAATTTTTGTTCCATCCTTCCCTAGCAACCTCTAAGAATTGTGTTTTTTTTTTTTATCAGTTTAATGGACTCAAACAAATAATCTTCCCTTACTCTTCCTTATATGCTAGAGCCTTCTTAGGATTATGGGGCAATGGTATGACTTTACAGATGGGTCAACTTCAATGGCTAAGAGCTCTCTAGCCGTGGAGGAATCCCCTCTTTGTAACAGTTCTAACTTATGATTTTCATGGCGAGAAGAGGGCTTGATAAGGCCTACCTCCTCAGCCATAGAAGAAATAGTGATGGTTTTCACATAGCTTTCATATTCCTAACATAGTATTGTCCTCTTCCTTTTTGAACTAAGGTCATCCCCTAGAGTAGAACTCATCTCATAGGCACTTTTTATCAACATCATCCCTTTCTTAAAGACCTGAGTTTCTAACACTTCCCTAGCTCTTTCTAAGGTCAATCCTTTGCTTCAAGCAAGCAGGAAGTTCTTACACAAAATTCTCAAATCACATATACCGATTCAAAATATTTAACAATGAATATAACTATTGATGTAAACAAGGAAAAGAATAAAATTAAAGTGAAGAGGCCTTCAAGTCTCCTCTTTCTTTGTACATTTGGCCTCCAATTTCTATGAACAAGAACCTCTTCACCTATGAGCAGATGTGTGTGGCATAGGATATGTCAGAGGAACCATGTTCACTACTATGCCAGTAGAACATGTTGCATATATCCATTCGTCTGACGACCAATCGGTCCTCAAGATGCCGAAATGTCTACTTTGTTCAAGCTGGTGATATCGTTTATGCTAGATCATCTTCTATCTTTATTCATTAAGTTTAGACGAATGAAGTATTTCTGGGCATGGCTTGCTACTTGAGTAGGCGTTCTCATCACCACAAAGTGCCTTGATATGCTTCGCTAGTCACCTTTGCCATACTTCTCTAATCCCAGAAGAAATATCTCATGTTCATATTCTATCCAAGCAATACCCTTCTGTCGTTCCTAATCTGATCTCGAAGCTCTAGCCCTAGTTCCATGATTGGACTCACCGTTATAACGCCCTATGGTACCCTTCTTGGCTACCTCTTCATCACTAGCTTGGTTGGTTAAAGACCATCCGAAAAAGAAGTGTAAGACGGTATAGGCACAAAACTAGATTTGATCAGCTTAAGATCGTCGACCATGAGTTCGTAGTGATGTTTGATCTCTTCTACAGTTTTCCTTGGTACATCAACTGCAATCTTCTCCCCTTGATCTGAAGCATCTTCAGGATGAGTGGCTAGGGCATTTTCAAATGTTGTGTCCTGCTCTCTGCTCCACACTTCATCCACAAACATCTAGGTCTGTGTTGAATAAACTGGGATTTAATTTATTGCAGGAAGGAGCAAAAGTCTAGGTTAAACTCATCATAAATGCCATAGATTGTTTGGTTTCCTTCATGGGAATAATAATTTTAGAAAAAAAAGAAAAGAAAAATAAAAAAATAAAAAAAATATTTGATATGATATAAGAAGGAATAGAAAGGCCTTATTATTACTTTGTGTGCTATGTTATTTAAGATGAATGAAAGAAAATATTTTAGTAAAATTTTATTGAATTACTCTTCAATATAAAATACAATAAAAAAAAACTTTAAAAAAAGCCTCCAAAGTCCAGAATGGCCTCAATTCAACATCATCACTATCATTTATCTTCTGCCTTTTCTCCCTCTCCTAATGGGTTTCTTGTCTTTTAAAGTCAAGCAAGATGCTTAGTCTATTTAAATTGTTAATTTTTACAACTAACGGTGCAGATTTCAAAAAATTTATTTTTTTTAAAAAAATTAATTAAAACAATTTAAACCGTTAATTTTTATATAATAACCTAAATGAGCTAAGCAGGGAATGATTCTCAAATAGAGACACAACATAGAAAATAACCTAAACGAAGGTGAAGTGGGGCATCTACTTTGGATAACATTTATTTTATCTTCGGCCTCATTAGGGTCCAGATTCCTTCAGCATGTGCCTCACGTGACTCTTGCATTAGGCACGTGTCATATTGCAACCTTTCAACTTTTTTAATTTTTTTAATTTTTTTTATATATTGTGAGATGTCTTATTGTTGATATTGTGTGAATGTGTTTTATAAAATTAATACCATCAACTTTTAAAAAAGAAATTAAGAAGCTTATGGGTTAAATCATTTTTTCGATTCTTATAATTTTGTTTAATCTTTACAGTAAACTATACCTTTGGTCCTGTAAAATTTTAATTGTCTTAATTTAATTCTTAAAAGATTTAAAATTTTAAGTTAATCTCCAGAAGATTATATTTATCTAATTTTCATCCATTTGTTTATCAAAATAACTTTTAACAATAAAAAAAAATTGAGATTTAGTTATGATAAATTTTGTTATTTTAGCAATAAAATAATCAAATTGAGATAAATACTTAATTGTGATATTTGATCTTTCAATGATCAAATTAAAATAATTATAATTTTTTTAATGACTAAATCATTAATTTACTTTAGTTTTTAATTAACTTCTTATAGTTAAAAAAAATATTTTGTTATTTTTTACTTACAAAGCCAACCGTGAACCAGTTAGGCATATTGAGGGTAAACAATTTAAATTAATTCGTCTAAATTATCTAATATAAGTTGTATCATACATTATATATATACGTGAGTTTATTTCATTTTTCTCTCTACTTTTATTTTTTTTTTACTGATATAAATGATGTATTTCGCAGTGTCAACATGAATATAATTGGTTGTGTCAATAAAATTTGATAGAACAATTTTAGTAACAAGAACTAAATTAAAAATTCCAAAAAGTTATAAGAATTTAATTGTAATTTTCAAATTATAAGAAACAAATTAAAAATTTAAAAAAATTAAGAAAATAATCTAACTAAGTTTATCTTTGAATTTTTTACAATACTTTACACTTTATAATTGTGAAATCGATCTGGTTTGAAAAAAACTATCAGCGTGTTTCTCGTGAGCAAAGTTAGGTACTGGTATCACCTACTGACGACACCCATGACGGAGGATAGTCATCACGTGAATTTCACGTGACATTTGATCATTCATCTTTGATAGTGACAAACCCACCATTCCATCTCTTCTTCCCCCGTCTTCCACTCAAAGTCATCCCTTATTACTCTTTCTTATTCTTGTTTTTGAATCAGATTCTCATATATTTATAATAAACTTTTATACTAAAAATAATTATTTATAAACATGCTAGGCTGATTTATTAGAAATATGTAATTTTCTGAAGATAATTAAATCCCAATTAAAAATTCTAATAACAAAAATATGACAAATATACCTAAATTTTCTTCTTTGTCTTTTTCCTCATTTTGTCCCACAATCGGAAGTCTAAGGGTTTCATTGGTTGTTGTTCTTAAAAATGGTTTTTGTTTTTAAAAATTAAATAACAAAAACACTGTTTGGTGTGATGTTTTTAAAAGATGAATTTAAAGAAATTTGACTATCATGTGGTAGTCTTATTAGAGGATATTTTTAGTTGTAGAACTTTCCCTCTCTTCAATGTTATGTACAGGCAATATATATACTGACAGTGATTTTCCAACTCATCTCCGACATTGTATGGATGCGTGGTATTTTTTTACTTATTACTAGTATTTGGACCTATCACTACTACAAGAATATTAACTTTCAGTGACGACTTTTTGGTGACGACTTTACTAAAAATCGACTTTTGGTGGCGACTAAATAAGTCGTCACTAAAAGTTGAGTTTTGGTGGCGACTCTTATAGTCGCCACTAAAAGTAATACTTTCGATGCGACTTTTTAGAATCGTCATCAAAAGTCAATTTTTTTTAAATAAAATTAAAAAAAATTAGACTTTTGGTGGCGACTCTCATAGTTGCCACCAAAAGTCTAATTTAAAAAAAATAAAGAAATTTGGATTTTTAAAAAAATAAAATAAAAAATTAGATCCACTAAAAGTTAATTTTAAAAAATAAAAATATTAAAAAAATTCAAATTTTTTTAAAATAAAATTTAAAACAATCAGACTTTTGGTGGCGACTAAGTCAATTTTTTATTTTAAAAAAGTCTGATTTTTTAAATAAAATAAAAAATAGACTTTTGACGCCACCAAAAGTCTTTTTTAAAAAAAAATAAAAAAGTCAGATTTTTTAAAATAAAATAAAAAATTAGAGTCGCCACCAAAAGTCTTTTTTTTTAAAAAAAAAAAAGTCAGATTTTTTAGAATAAAATAAAAAAATTAAAAAAGTCATTTTTTTACTTAAAAAATTCAAAATTTTTTATTTTTTCTTAATTTTTTTAAAAAAATTAGATTATCGGTGACGACTAAAGTCTATTTTTTTAACTGAAATCGTTTTTTTTGTGAAATTAGCTGAAGTTGGACTTTTGTGATGACTCCAATAGTAATAATATATTTACTTTTTGTTAAGTTTAATATTATTTTATTTCTGTTTTATAATATTTTTGACCTAAAATATTTTTAACAGATTATATATATAGATATATATAATATTTTGCACTTACATAACACAAATGAAGCAGTGGCAGAATAGCAAGATACACATGGCTGCAAGCAAGGGACTCAGGTTCGAATCTCAGGTATGCACATGTTTGGTTTAATTTCAAATAAACTTGAATATTGCACACACAAAAATCGAGTCAGTTCGGGATAGCGAGTTATTGGATCGGCCAAGACCCGCACGAGTCGAATGGATCTCGGGTCGACCCGTCGGGCCAATCCGGATCTAAAAAGATGGCGAGTGACTTTTGGTGGCATAGTTTTTGGTACCACCAAAAATCACTTTTTTCACGAATTTTCTTTTTTTTTTTTACAATAAAAATAACTTTTGGTGGCGACTTTTGAAAGTCGCCACCAAAGAATCAGCCACGGACTTATGCCAATAACTTTAGTCGCCACTAAAAGTCGCCACTAAAGACTTTTAGTGACGACTTTTAGACTTTTGGTGGCGACTTTAGTCACCACCAAAAGTCTTTTTTTTTTTTGTAGTGTATGTGATGTATGAGATTCTACACTAATAATCAATAATAAATTTAACAATGTTTAGAAGTAAATATTTTTTAATATATATGTAACATTTGTTATTAAAAAATATTATATATTATTGAAAATTTTTTTATACGCTACATTTGTGTTGACATTTGAATATTTCCATTCCTTATCAAGAACTAATATCTTTAAACCTCTTCTACTTTGAATTTTGAAAATAGTAACATGTAGTTGTCCATGAGAGAATATCAAGATCGGTAAATAGACACCAACATTAGACAATGATTGGTCTTGACTTTTATTGATAGTCATTGCAAAGCATACAATGAGGGGAAATTATCTTGGAGTGAGCTTGAACGATAATCATGAGTTTGAAAGAGTTATTGTTAGTCTATGTATGAACACCTTCTCTCTAGCATTAGTACCGGAAATGACACTTGCTTCTATAACATGATTTCCAAGTTTAGTGACCAACAAACTTGTCTAGTTACATAATCACATAGATTTTTCAATATTTCTCAATAACATAACACACCAACTTTTAATTCCAGCTCATGATTGGGCAATCCAAATAATCTTATGCTATTTAAGAATTTAGTAGTGTACACATCTTTAACACTACATCTATTAGTATCAGTTTTACATATATTATCAGAGCTCAAATAAATCTTTTCCTTACCTATAATAAAATAAAATGATAAGAATGGAGATATTATATAACTAATAATTTTGTTGTCTTAAATAGAGAAAAAAAAAATATTAAAAGTTTTTAATTAGACAAATATTATTTTAAATAAAATAACCATATTGAAAATATTTTAAAGAATATAATAATATTGAAATTGTCATAGTTGTAGTTTTATATGAACATTACCGTGCCTAGGAAAAGCTGTAACATATGATCAATAACTTCATCAACATTTTGCAAAATAGCCCTTTTTTGAAGGTAATTGAGCTGGCCTGCATTTCCTAGTAGATCAAGGTAAGTATAATCTACAATGGCTTCTATAGGATTACGACCTAACTTGATGAGTATATCATCAGGAATTTTAATTCAGATTGATCATTATTATTGGTGTCAGACTTTCCTTCCATAATATCAAAATCCATTGTGAGAATTGTAAGATCTCATCAATGTCATTATTAATTGAATTAGATTGCAACCTCATATTTTTTTTGTCAACCTCTTTACCTTGCAAAAATCTCATAAATATGATGCATTGATTGTTTAGAAAACAAACTCTTCTCTTGTTCCTTTAGGAATTCCTAGCAGTATTTGTCTAAAATCACCACCAAAGACCACAACTTTTCCTCCAAATGGTTGCAAATCACTTTCTTGGGTTAAGAAGAGCATTATATCTCTTAAGCTCTTGTCCACTGCTTCAAAGAACATTTTATTTGTCATTGGTGCTTCGTCTCAAATGATGAGTTTTGTCTTCACGATTAGCTCAGCTGTCACTACCTTGCTTTTTATTGCATGTGGAGTCTTTGTTCATTTCTAAGGGTATTAAAAATCTTGAATTTTCTGGTCTTCTACCTAGTAGAAGTAATGATGCAATGTCACTCGACATAACATTTAATATAATATTCCCCTTTGATCTTATAGAGGTAGATAATGTTTTCCATAAAAAATTTTACCTGTACCACTATATCCACAAACAAAGAAGACACCACCATAGTTTGATTTTACCACATTGAAAATTTCATCATATATTTCTTTTTGCTCAGGTTTTAAAGATTTGAATAGATCCGCTGATTTGTCAGCCAATGCTTTTGCATCGTGGTTAAGTTCATCTACAATGAGCTTGTTTAGACTCGTAAGGCAAGCTTGTGTATATGGCTTTGCCATAGAATTACACTCTGCAAGACTTCTACCATTGCTTTGAAGTATTTTGTCAATCTCAATTAGAGTGTAATTCTTTAGGTTATCATCATTCAGTGTAAGCATTGTTTACAAAAAAAAATCACAATTAGTAGACATGAATGAATAGCTTAATATTAAAAAAAATCATAATCTAAACTTTACCTTCATGGCCAGTTAACATTATTTGTTTATGTAATATATCCTCTAACATTAATGTCCTGTATTGTTCCATAAAACTTCAGGTTGTGAAAGACTATCTAAGAATAGCAATGTGCAAAACAATCTTCTAAGGTAATCAGCACTGCCCCAAAAGTTGTCTTCTTTTATTATGCCATCAACATTCTTTTTCATCATCTACATGCATCTTCATAACATGTTAGAACCATAACAATGTTAAGTAATATTCGTAAATAATGAAGTTCTCCACTACTGGGTATTGATTGACCTAATTTGATGGCATCCACTGCTTTAATTCTCTTTTGTACACAAATGAAGTTGGAAAAATTTCCTTGCTTCTCTGTACTTCTTATTAGCTTTAAACCAATGGTTGCATTTCAAATACCAATTGTTTGAATATTTTCTAAATCCAGATCTTGTGACTCCTTTGACCTGCCATGAAAGGATATTCATATTTCTTTCACACTTGGCTAATGTATCTTCTCGCTCCTGCACTTGTTCATCTATCCAACATACAGTACTACATTGCATAGCCATCAAATTCTTAAACCAATTGGGCATAAGAGCCTCAACTTTGATCATGTATTGAAGTTCATCAGAGTTAAGACATATAAAAGATTGGATGATCACCTTTAAATGTTTATGCACACTAAAATCCAATATAACAGTAGAGTCGGCTTCCAAGTTATTTCTCATACCAAATCGAGTAAATATATTAGAATGAATCAATGACATGTCTGCTCCTTTTCGGTCATCACGGAAATGACGCTTTGTGTTGGTAAAGACATGGCAGTAAAACCAATATCATCTTAGAGTTTCTTAAAGCTTGAATCTCAAGAAGAATATCATCATCAGATATGTTCTTAACCTAAGTTTCATGAAACACTATTGCCCAAGTTTCTATCCAGTCAGCTTGTGTCACTAGCCCCTTTAAGAGCAAACCCATAAGAAAGGTCAATAGCAAAGCTAAACCACTGGCGACCTCATAAACTGCTAAGGAGGTGGCTGCATAGCTACTGGCAAGGGTCGAGATGATGATGCTGATAAACATGTCACTTTTTCAATCACATTACAAACATTAAATTTTGCAAATCGTTAACTGAGACATTATGTGAAGATGAAGCCTTGTTCTCAAGAGATACACCTTGTACCATTTTCATAATCTTCAGTAGATTGTGCTTTGAAGGAAAATTTATTGGTCCAGCAATGAAGGAATACTTTCAAATAATTGGCTTAAAGGGAACAAACACAAAGGATAATGAAACAAAAAGAAAACACAATATATTAAACTTGAATAAGCAAAACAGTAGAATAAAACAACTAATAATTTGTGATTAAATGTTCCAAATACATATCAAGAAAAAAAAACAACAAAGAAAAAGACAAAGTTTCAAAGGATTGAGCTTAACATGGTAAAGGAGACATAATTAATCACTTAAGATCTTAAAAAAAACAATAAATTTGTTGAAAGTAAGTTCGATTGATAGTCATCTTCATGTCATCTTTTCTCCATAAAATCTAGATTCCTCTAGCTGGATCCATGGCATCCACCTCCAACCACATACCAAAGTTCAAATAATTAAGGATATTCTCTGACAATTGAAAAGAAATATGTGTCTCCATAATTATAACAACCAATTGTTGCATTTCACATACCAGTTATTTGAATATTTTCTTAAATCTAGGTCTTCCGACTTCTCGAACAATTCATGAAAGGATCTTCATATTTCTTTCACACTTAGGCAATGTACCTTCTCGCTTATCCACTTGATCATCTATCCAACCTAAAGTATTATTTTGCATAGCCACCTAATTTTGGAACCAATTGGGCATAAGAGCCCCGACTTTGATCTTGTATTGAAGTTCATTGGAGTCAAGCTGTATAAAAGATTGGACAATCACCTTCAAATGTTTGTGCATCTAGCCATGCATCATAAAAACAGAATTGGCTTCCAAGTTATTGCAGATAACAACTCGAGTAAATATATCAAAATGAATTAATGGCATGTGGAGCCATTCTTTTGTGGTCATCATGTATATGACACATTGTGTCATGGAGACATTGGCGATTGAACCAATATTATAAGTTTCATAAAGCTTGAATCTTGATAAGAATATCATCATTAGATATATTCTTTGACATGTATTTCATGAAGCACTATTGCCCAAGTTTCTATCTAGTCAGCTTCTGTCGTTAGCCTCCTTAAGAACAAACCCCATAAGTAAGGTTGATAAGGAAGCCTAATCACCGGTGACCTCATGAACTTGCAAAGAGATGGATCCCTAGCTACTAGAAAGGGTCGAGATGACGATGCTGATAAATGCGTCACTTTTTCAATCACATCACGAACATCCATATTCTTCATATAGTTATATGGGACACCATGTGAACATGAAGCCTTGTTCTCAGGGGATACACCATGTACCATCTTCATAATCTTAAGTAGATTATGTTACCATCTTCATAATCTTAAGTAGATTATGTTGACCCTAAGGCTTTATGCCATAAGTTTTGATGATGACAAATGTATTTGAATTGTAGCATTGATATATAAAGATTAATTATTATATATATGCTACAAGTACTTAAGCATGATTATGTTACTTAATATATATGTTGCATATATTGAATCATGCTATTATCATGAATTGAACTAACCATTGGATTTGCAAGTAAGACATATTTTATAGGTTGGTTCAAAACAAGGAAGAGTAAGCATTGTATTGAAGAACAAGGAAAAGCAATATCATGCTTCACTCAAGGAAAGCAACATACAAGGACAAAGCTCCAAGAAATGAAGAATTAGAAGATTTGAAGTCTTGGAAGCTTGGATGCATCAAGATAGCCTATGTGTTTACATTAGGTATATTTTATATAGGCTAGTATAGTTGTGCAACTCAATGATTTAGATTTGCATACATTGGCTCAAGTATTTTAAAAAAAAAGATAGTGAGATATGAAGTTTTACAAAAGTTAGTTTTTGACCTTTGGTCACTCCTTATATTATATCTCATAAATGAAAAATTATTTTTTCAAGTATCTTAATCTCATTTGATATTAGACTCAAAGTTCTTTCCAACGGTATATTATTTATTCAAAACGGAGTCCAAATGAGAAATATATGACTATTTCAAATATAGTTTGAAAAACTGAAAGTTGATTTTACTGTACTTAAAAATTATTCTGTTCTGACCTATAGTCAGTGTTTTGATTATATCTTTTAAACGAAAAATAATTTTTGAGTAAAACTTCACTCATTTGAAACTAGACTCCAAGAGCTTTCCAATGATATATTATTTGTTTAAAACGGAGTTCAAATGAGGGAGTTATGAATTTTTAAAGAAAGCTCAAAATCTGTATTTCGCTACTGCCAGCCGGTGGTTGACCAGGCAGCTTCCGACTGGTCGACCAGTTGTCTTGAAAATGCTATATTTTGCTACTGTCAGTGGGTGGTCGACCAGGTGACCCCCACTGGTCGACCAATGGACATCTGGACTGCATTATAAGTGCTGTAACGGCTATATAACGGCTAGTTTTTTAAAATCTTATATATATGACCTTAGATACACGATTTTGAGCAAGAACAAAGTCCTACAATGTGATACTAACTTCTTCTATCATCTTTGAGAGAAAGGAAAGCATTCTTGAGCCAAATTTTGCATATTCTCTATCATTAGAGTTATTAGAGCTTCATTTGTATTCATCTACTCTTTAGAGAGAGTTTCTTTGTATTGTTGATTTTGATCAATACATATATTATTCCGAGTTGAGGTTCGCAAGTACCGGTGTTGGAAGAACTTGCTTTGGGTTGAGGAGGAGCCCAAATTCATAAATTCTCCATTGTGGTTTCGCAAATACCTGGATTGAATTTGCGTGGTTGTAGTGGTTTGTAAGTACCTTGATTAAACTTGCAATTATAGTAGAAATACTCAAGTGGTCTCTTGAGGACTGGATGTAGGCTTGGATTAGCCGAACCAGTATAAATCTCTGAGTTTGATCTCTCTATCCCTTACTCCTTTATTTATGCTTATTGTTATCTATTCTTTATTTCCTTGCTCCTCATAATTATTCATCTTGATAGCACATTGATTTTCTGTATTGTATTTATTATCCTAAACATTGTACTTTTACAGAAAATTATTTTAACTTCCAATAAAGTTTTGTGAAAAATTTATAAAACCCAATTCACCTCCCTCTTGGGTTCCAACCATTACTTTCAGATTATGTGTTGAAGGAATAATTAATGATCGAGGAATGAAGGAATACTTTCAAATAATTTACTTAAAAGGACAAACACAATGGATAATGAAACAAAAAGTTAACACAATATATTAAACTTTAATAAGCAAAACAATAGAACAAAACAACTAATAATTTTCCATTAACTGTTCCAAATACATATCAAGAAAAACAAAACAAGGAACATGTTAAAGTTTCAATTGATTGAGCTTAACATGGCAAAGGAGACATAATTAATCACTTAAGTTCTTAAAAGAACAATTAATTTGTTGAAAGGAAGTTTGACTGATAGTCATCTTCATGACATCTTTTCTCTATAAAGTCAAAATTCCTCTAGCTGGATCCATGGAATCCACCTTCAACCACTTACCAAAGTTCAAAGAGTTGAGGATATTCTTGGACAATCTACCAGAAATATGTGTCTCCATAATCACAACAACCAATGGTTGCGTTTCACATACCAGTTGTTTGAATATTTTCTTAAATCCTGATCTCGTGACTCATTGACCGTGCCATGAAAGGATCTTCAAATTTCTTTCACATATGAGGAATGTATATTCTCGTTCCTCCACTTGGTCATTTATCTAACCTGGAGTACTACGTTGCATAGCCATCCAATTCTTGAACCAATTGGGCATAAGAGGCTCGACTATGATCTTGTATTGAAGTTCATCAAAGTTCAACCATATAAATGATTTGACGATCACCTTTAAATGTTTATAGACCCTGGCATCCATAATGAAAGCAGAGTTGGCTTCTAAGTTATTGCTAATACTAACTCGAGTAAATATATCTGAATGAATCAATGGCATGTGCAGCTTGTCACGACTTGAATTTACTACTGTGATAAGCGTGGTCGGTGCAACTCCTATACCGCTGCTAGCTTAATTTACCCTCACTTTACCCTAACTACGTACACTACATTCTAGGTGGCATATCTGATTACAGAGCATACTGGAAAGAATATTTTTAAAAACAAATAAAAATTATCTTACCCAAAGTAATGGGGAGATATCCTTGATCCACGAGTCATCGAACTAATAGTCTTTCTGTACCTGCAATTGTGAGGGGTTGAGTCTAATCCACTGACTCACCTGAAACAACATTACTCTTATATATATATATATATAACACTCATTTCATGTCCCTAATGTCTTAAGCACCCTAAATGCGGCCCTAACCTATACTGGGTTACTTGCACACACATACCCACGTATGCACATCATAACAAGAAAAGCACATAATTCATCTGCCCCACGTAGGTCTGCGTCTCTATGGGAAACTCATTTAAGAGTCACATCATTGGAGGTCTTCATTCTCGTAGATGTTCAGCTCAAGAGTTTCATTACTTGGGTCTGCATTCCCATAATTATATTTCTCAAGGTTTCATCAACGTAGGTCTGCATCCCCTATAGATTTGTCGTGAGAATCCATCACTTGGATCTCTATTTCCATGGACTAGCCCTTTTCCCAAACATATACACACATGAATCAAATGATGACATCAATCTCAAATGTTGCCCGAGTAATCCCATTCTTGCAAATTCTCCAAACCTATTGGGTACATCATCTACAAGTCGCCTAAAAGAAGAATATAATAGCCCACTTCGATCTTTCCCTTTCAAGCTCCTCTTTGTACTGATGTTGTGCTTGGGGAGGATTCTATAGCCTACTTGGGCTTCCCTAACCTAGGCACCACATCAAACATACAACCCCAAATAAATTTCCTATAAGCATACAAATGCAAAGAAATGACATAAACAACCATTTTTATTTCTTAGATCATGGCAATCAAACATTTCCCAATTGCCACCCATATGCAACGCAATGACAACAACTTTTAATCATTCACACACAACTACATGTGCCTATTTCATGTGCATTTGGAAATTTAATTCCAAATGCATCATCATACTATTTATTCCATCACATAAATACATTAAATAAATTCTTATAAAAAGATTCTATGAAGTAGAAGAATACATAGTAAGGCTAGGATCCCTTACCTAGAATTGAAGCTCTTCCGGTCCCCTCAAGAAGCTTGAACCCAAAACCATACCATGGCACACAAATAAGACATTTAGGCACATAAAAATTCAAAAAGAAACACTAAGCCAAGGCACCATAGCCCAACCATCATCATCCCTTCCATCAACCTTAGGTGCTCAAGCTCCCTTGTTACGCTAGGCATTATCAGGTGGTGGTGCCCTAGGAGCCACCTATTGACGACTTGCAGTAGTATAGTGAAAATTAAGTAAGAATATCGTTCCCATGAGGATTAACTTGCTAATTACCTCATAAATTAAAAAGTATTAGTTAGACAATTCAAATTTGTATTGGTTCTTTTAACATAATGTAAACTTAAAGTTAGAAGTGAGTTGTATATAATTGTATGGATTCTAAACAAACACAATAAAAATCACAAGATTAACACAACCTAGGATTGCTAATCCCTTGTTGTTGTTCATATGTTTTAATCTCTCTCCCTCTTGTCCTCCCTGGGCATACATGCTAATCTAGAATACAAGAATGCTTAGAAGAATTTTTCCCATTATCAACCAAGACTAAACCAAAGATTTCATAATTCCTTGTGTAATCTTAGGGTTCACTTATGCTTAAATCCTAATCTGATTATGTAAGGTTAATATTTATATTCCTATAAAATTAACAAATCTTTCCTATAAAGTTAACAAATCTATCACCTCAAACATGTAAGATTCAAGACTCACACTACTCATTCTATGGTCTAGGTTTTTGTATTTCTTTCCTAAGTACAGGAAAACCATCAAACAATCCATTAAATTGATCAAGTTTAATAAAAGTAAAAAGATAAGAATGAATAAACATGTATCAATGGCCAAATGATCACAATAAGTTAAGAGATTTACAAAACCTAATCCAAACTAGGGTTCATAATAATTCTAGTACAGAAATTTAGCTACACATGTTTACAAAATACAGAAAATGAGAGAAGAGAAGAGAAAACTCTATGAACCCCAGTTGGGTGGAAGAAAAAATGCTCCAATCTTCACCAAAAACTGGTTCCCCTTACCCTTAAAGCTCAAACCAGCATTCCCCCTTTGTTTCCAACTCATAATGCCTAAAATTTCTATCCAAATTGCCTTTTAAAGCTTCTAGCACGTGACAACAAAATGGGTCATGCGCTTAAGCGCACACTTTTCCCACTTAAACATGATTTAGGCAGAATTAAGTCATTCTTCAGCACGAGAAACCTGCTTAAGCGCACATTATTCCCGCTTAAGCGCACGGTAAACATAATAAAACCTTTAATGTTCGCACAGCCCAATTAAGCATGTGTTTTACCTGCTTAAGCGTGAATATGGCAGAGAGCAAGTCACCTTCTAGAGCTTTATCCACTTAGGCGCATAAGGGATAGCTTCAAATCTTCATTTTGAGCCTATTTTTCTTCTCCAAGGTTCCCTCTCTTCATCTTTTAGATCTTGGCTTAGGATTTCTCATTCTTCAACATCATTTTCCTAACCATGAGATTTGTAAAAACATAATCTCCCTTGGACTTACAATTATAACCAAAAAGAATGTGATTAGATACCAAAAATTGTATTTCTAACTTAAGAGTAAGGTATGTATGCAACTATCAAAAAGTCAAGTGTTAAAGCCCTAACATTAGCCAAAAGTATACAAAAATGATTCAAATTTCCATATAATTTATATTAATGCTAAGGACTTGTCACCACCCTTTGCTGCTCTCAAGTTCATGCTGAGTGGTGGCACCTTAGCTCCCACCACTAGAAACTTAAGATTCATCTCGGTTTCCACTCGATTCATACTAAAACTCAACCAATTTTCATGATTTTTTCCATGGGATTTCATGATTGATGTTTAGGGGTTATTTTAGCACCAAAACCCCTAATTAACTCCAAGAATTAAAGCTTAAATCATTAAATTTCCTTCTCAAGAAACCTAACTTTCCCTTTATGCTTTATCCACTTAATCTCATCTTTAATCTTGTTCTTCCTACCAATTATTGCTTCTAATTTCATTATTAACAACCAAGGAATGTTTTAAAGTATAACCCAGGCTCTAAAGATCCCCAACAAGCTCAAAATGCACCCAATTCTTCATAAATCTAAAAAATAAGAAAGAAATTGAGAAAGTAGAATAACTATCTCAATTCTTTGCTTTTTCAGTAGTGGTTGGCTGCTGGAGACTCGAACCTTTGTTGAAAAATGATTACTGGAAGCTTGGGTGGTGGCATTGGTGATAGAGATTGAGATAGGATAGATAGGGGAGAGAGCCATGGGGAGGCAAATAGGAGAAAATGAATGGAGTATGTATAGGCCCTTATATATACCCATGGGAAGGAAATTACCATTTTACCCCTCTGTTAACCCAGGTCAATGTTGGTAATGACAAGTCTATAATTTTTCTAACTCGGATATTTTTCACACTTTAGGCACCACATAAAAATCCCATCACTAATTTCCCTCTTTGGACTCAATAAACATTTAACTCCCTCAGTGCCACTTGTACACCTCCCCAGTCCCTAGTCACTAGTTACTCTCCTGAGGTGCCACCTCTAACCTCACACTCCTTATTAAGCAATTGAAAAAATTTCTATATTTGAATTATTCCTTAAATATCCAACTATACTAACACCTAGAAACCATAAATGTTACACAACCACTCCTTTTTTTTATCATCATGGATATGACACATTGTGTCGACAGATACATTGGTGGTAGAACCAATATCATATGAGAGTTTCTTAAAGCTTGAATCTTAATAAGAATATATCATTAGATATGCTCTTGACTTAGGTTTCATGAAGCACTATTGCCCAAGTTTTTATCCAGTCAGCATGTGTAACTAGCCTCTTTAGGAGCAAACCTCATAAGCAAGGTCAATAGGGAAGCCTTACCATCGGTGACTCATAAACTACAAAGGAGATTGATCCCTAGCTACTAGAAAGGGTCAAGATGACAATGCTAATAAACGAATCACTTTTTCAATCACATCATGAACATTTACATTCTACATATAGTTATTTGGGACACCATGTGAAGATGAAGCCTTGTCCTCATGGGAACATCTTGTACCATCTTTATAATCTTCATTATACTGGGCATTTAAGGAATACTCATTTGTTTAGGAATGAAGACTGTTTCTCAGTCTTCGAGTTAATTTGACATCTCTACCTAAACTGCACATCATAGAGTGTTTGAAGAAGGTGCTTCGAAGTTGACATGTTTGAAGATGAAGAGAGTGTTTGTAATACCCGAGCAATTCAAGTAAATTATTTTCTTTAATCATTGCATCTATGTATTATGACTAGTGATGTTGTTAATACCATTGCTCGCTTATGTTAACTCAAAAATTTTCGTGCAATGGAATCCTTTTACGAAAGAGATGTATATGTGTGTAGCTATGGTCTTGGGATGATGTGGAATCTAATGTTATTAAATAATTAACTTTAATTTGGAATGAAATATGGTGGAATGTTGTGCTTAACTTGAAATTTTTTTTCAAAGTATCAAAAAGGTTGACTTTGGGAGAATTGAACCAAAAGGGACAAGGAAGGAATTTTTGAAATTCCTTTTATCTGACTAAAACCCTCTCTTGGTTTCATTCATTCATATTGTTCTTCATCTATTGCTCTCTTTTTCGGTGATCATCCCCTTATCCCACCACTTTCGCCCACTTCTTCATAACTATGGTGTTCTTTGAACATCAAGCATCCTTCCTTAGTGATATTCTCAAAAGCTTGTAAGATTTCTTCTCATTTCTCCTCATATTTTTAGATAAACAGGAACTCTAAGTTGGGTTAAGTGATATTCTAAATTTAAGGGCTTTGGAATGGTCTTATGTTGTTCTTGATGATTAATATGAGTTTTGAGAAGTGCTTTGGCAGGAAGATTGTGGGAGAAAACTAGCAATCTTAAGTAATTCCTTCCTAAATAAGGATTTTGGGAAAATTTAAATATTTTGTTAGAAAAACTTATCATATGCTCTTTCTCTTATTTTTCCTAGTTTCTTGCTATCATTTATAAGATTTGGGGTCAAGCTGCTCTATGTTTTAAAGTAGGTAGTTGTTGAAATAAGGTAAAGAGGGCAAAAGAGGTTGTTAGGCATTTATTTTTGAACTTTGCTAGACAACCAGTCGACCGTCGTATGTAGACCAATTGACTAGCTGTCCTGGTGCTCTTTACCCATTTTGGATAAAGGAGCACTGGTCAACCGATATAAGTTAATCGGTTGTTCTTAGGCAATTTTAGAAATCTTAACAGAAGCATATCGGTCGAATTATAGGTCTTTAATGGTCGATCGACTGTTTCTAGGATCAAATGGTGGATTTACAGTAGCGAATTGGTCAACCAGTATAACGATAATAGTCGACTGGTTGCTCTTTGTTACTTTACCAAAATTTTCAATAAAATTCAACCAGTTGACTGGTAGATGATTATCGGTCGATTGGCTGTCTACTGTCAAAATTGGCTAAGTTGAGCTAGTCGACAACCGGATAGAGGGCAGTCGACCAAATGCCCTTGGTCAATGTTTTAGGATTCTTATTGATTCCCCCTTTTTTGTACATTTAACAATAGAGTGCAACTTTTATACCTTGGGATTTCTCTTCCTTTCAAGCTATCACCTTATACAGTAAATAAATCACGCCACTTTAAGGTGAAGGACTAAACATATCTTTAAACCTATAATTGTTTTAAGAGCTTATTCATTATGTAACTGTTTTAAATTAAGATCTTGAATATATGTAAGGAAATGTATTGGATGAACCTTAAACTTGTACAATGATATGAGGGTTGACCCCTCTTGAATTTTACTTTAATACGAGGTTGGCCCCTCTTGAATTATACAATAGTACGAGGGTTGGCCCCTCATGAATCATGTAATGTATGAGGGTTGGGCCCTCTTGAAAATATAGAAACCTTGAATGAAAAGGAGTACTCTTTTTATCCTTGTACTTATTGACTTGATAGATGGGTTATGCATTGATGGCGTGTAGTTATGAAATTTTTTTATGAATCAATTATGATTCCTTTACTTTTGCTAGAGGTACACAGTAAGTGCTCCTTCTAAAAAATTTATATGTCTCTCATTGAGTATAATTTACTCACCTTTTTTGTGTACCTTTTGCAGATTCTTTGTTAGCTAGTGAGTCTTCATACGAGGAATAACAGGTCCCCACCCCTAATCCCTTATGACCGAGGTTGGTTCTTTTGTTTCTAGCAGCATTTTAGGATACGTCAAGCTCTGTAGTTGGCTAGAACTCCTAAGTTGTTGGTCATATGGATGATGTTGTAAAATTATATTCTTTTTGTAGATTAAACTAGTATCTTCAGAACAATCCCTTTGACTATGTGGTTTAGTGTGACGAAAGGAAGGCTTAGCAACATGATTTCCTATTAACATGGATTATGTATACATATGTATGTTTACGAAAGGAATTGAATGTGAAATGGAAAGACTTTGGAATTCATATTACTTTGTTTATTCTTCGTATTCCTTTTAGTTGAATTGTTTATAAAGATAAAGGAATATGGAAAAGTGTTTGGAAAAAATGAGTGAGAGACTTGATCAAGGAAATATACATTGTGAATTCACATTTCAAGGAACTCTTTACATTCTAAGACATTGATTCTGCAGCTATGAATAAAAAATTATTATATGAGCATTGACAATAAAGATTTAAATGAGGGGTAGGTTTTCTTCATATATATATAAAAACATATGTAAATAATAAATAAGTAAACAATATCGTATAGATGTGATCACGAAGTTCACTTACTACTACGTTGCAGGAATCAAGATACCTCTCTATCAAATACTATAAATATAGCACTCCCAGTACAATTAACCACCTTAATATCCACTTTAAACCTACAAAATTACATCTCATATAAGTACTTTATTTCAAAAGAAATGGAAAAAATAAATCTTTCTTTATCTTGGGATAGTGGAGATCACAATGCATCCACATCTATCACAATAGAACTTTCTAGAGCACCAGAGAAGGCTAAATCTAGTGATGAAGGAAGTGGTAAAAAAGGAAATCCTAAAGTGGCTTGATGCTGACATTGTTTACCCTCTCTCAAATAGCTCGTGCATGGGCCCGATGTAGTGCGTCCCTAAGAAGAGAGGTATGACCATAGTGGCTAACGCCTAGAATAAGCTGATTCCTACAACAACAATAAAGGGATGAAAGGTCTGCAAGAACTATAGGAAACTCAATTATGCCACTTGGAAAGATCACTTCCCACTATCTTTGATTGATTAAATGTTAGATTGGTTGGCTGGACAAGATTATTTTTGTTTTTTGAATGGTTATTCGGGGTACTTGATTTCCTTAGCCCCGAGTGAGCATGAGAAGACCACATTCACATATCTATTTGGTATTTTTACTTTCAGATGTATGCCTTTTGGATTGTGTAATGCACTTATGACTTTCCAGTAATGCATATTGGCCATATTCTTTGACATGGTGGAAAAGTGCATGGATGTATTTATGGACAAATTCTCTGTTTTTGGCACTTCCTATGAGGTATGCTTGGCCAATTTGGAATTGGAGCTTAGAACATGTTAAGAGACCAATCTTTTTCATAATTGGGAGAAATACCACTTCATGGTGCATGAAGGAATTGTTCTTGGACACAAGGTGTCAAAACGAGTTTTGAAGGTTTACAAGGTAAATATTTTTGTGATCAAGAAATTACCACATCCAACTTTTGTTAAGGATGTTAGAAATTTTCTTGGACATGTGGCTTTTTTTCACCGTTGCATTTAAAGATTTCTCCAAAAATTTCTAAACCATTGTGTAAGCTGCTGGAAAAGGATGTGCAATTTAATTTTGATGTTGAATGTGTAAAAGCCTTTGGAGATTTGAAGCAAAGGCTAATTTCTGCTCTTGTGGTGGTCACTTCAGATTGGAGATGATAATTTAAACTAATGTGTGATGCGAGCAACTACGCATTGGAAGCAATGCTGGGTCAAAGGTATGGGTGTTCAAAACTAACCAAACCGAACAAAAATTGAAAAATAAGATCCAAATCAGTATTCAAAATTGTGAATTTTTTAGTTCAATTCGATTTTTCGATCTGGTTTTCAGAACAAACCTAACCATTAGTAATTTATATATATATATATATAGTTTAAAAAAACTAATATCAGAAATTAGAATAGATTTTCATCTTCCCACTTCCCAAGCCCGAACTTTCATCTTTTTTCCTTGAAGCGCTGGCTAAACCCTATTGACCTACCCCTTTCCCTTTCACTGAACATTGTCTAAGCCTTTGATCTGAGTCGAGTGCTTCCATTTTGTGTGAAAAGCTTGGTTTAGCCTCTCTATCTCTCAGTCGTTTCAGTTTTGTTGTTAGTGCTTCTACTTCTCACTCACACTTAGTCTCTCTAATCTCATTTGCACTCACTCTGGCTTCTGGTATCATTTTTTCTCATCTCTTAGCACACATCTTTAATTCTTCAAACACTAAATCAATATAGCTTTGATTTCAAATTTAAACAATGTGATGCCCTTTTTTTTGGAAGTGGTAAACTGATTAATAACTCTAAACCAATATAAAATCCCTAACCCAATAAACATAACTATGTATATCATAGTCTATTTACTCGAGCTCAACAAATAGAGCAATCAAAGCAGTAACAAATATTCGTTCTTGTATCATGCTCATACCTTCAACCTATTGTACCATATTGCTTTTTAGTTTCTACTATCTATGCTAATATTTTCCTCTATTTAACATAAACCTGAGGGAATTTTTTAAAAAAAGAAACCTCTGTATGTTTGTTTTAAAAAATTATTTACATAAAAAATTAAGACCTATATAATAAACCAAATTGAACCACCCTAATAAAATCGAACTGAACCAAACCTCTTAAAATTACAATTGAATAGGTCTAAGTTTTAGAAAGGTTGGTTCGATTTGGTTTATGCCCAGAACCAAACTGAACTTTTGTACACCCTTAGCAGATGCATAGCTAAACTACATGACCACTAAGAAGGAATTGTTGGTTATGGTTTTTGCATTTCAAAAGTTCACATCGTATTTGGTAGGGAACAAAATTATAGTATTTACTGATCATTCAGCCATCAAATATTTAATTGGGAAGAATGATTCAAAGCCTCAGTTGATTCGCATGATTTTATTACTACAAGAATTTGACTTGTAAATTATGGTTAGGAAGAGTATTAAGAATCAAGTTGCTGACTACCTATCCCAATTGAGTACTGAGGCCATGGATGATATAGAGTAGTAAGTCAATGAAAGTTTCCTTAATGAAAATTTATTCTTTGTTGAGAAATAAAAGTTCCATGCTATATTGACTTTGTAAACTTCTTGGTATGAGCATCAACTTTTAGCAAAAGAAAAAATTCCTTCATGATGTAAAATCTTATTGGTGGGATGAGCCATTCTTGTTCCGAATATATGCTGATCAGATATTTTGTCGGTGTGTATCGAAGGAAGAAATATAAATCTTCTTATGGCATTGTCATATATCCGACTATGGAGGCCATTATAGTAGTGTCTGAACAGCAACTAAGGTGTTAGAAAGTGGCTTCTACTATCCATCTTTATTTATAGATACAAGAAAATTTATAAAGAGGTGTGACCGGTGTCAAAGGAGTGGAAACATGTCAAGGAAGCATGAGATGCCTCTAAATAGCTTGTTGGAAATAAAGGTGTTTGATGTACAAGGGATTGACTTTTTAGGGTCGTTTCCCTCATCTTTCCTTAATCAATATATTTTGGTGGTCATTGACTATGTGTCTAAGAGGGTGGAAGCAATTCCGGCACCCACCAATGATGTCAAAGTTGTGACTAAGTTATTGAAAATGAACATTTTCTCTCGCTTTAGAGTGCCACGAGCTTTAATTAGTGATGGAGGTTCACACTTCTGCAACAAGAGTTTGGAGAATCTTTTGGCCAAATATAAGGTCAACAGATGGCATGACCAGAAGATTATTCATCGGTCTTTTATAGCTGGTCAAAGGTCTTGCTATATAATTCAAGACTGAAATTATTCCCCAAAAAATTAAAGTCAAGGTAATCGGGGCCTTTTATAGTGAAGGAGGTTTTTCCACATGGAGTAGTGGAAATAGTTGACCTCGAGGGTACAAGAAATTTTAAAGTTAATGGTCAGTAGCTGAAACATTATCTGGGCGAAGAATTAAAGAAAGAAAGGAGTTGTCTAGCCCTTCATTATCTAGAAGCTTAGGGGCCCTGGTAAAGTCTAGTTGAAGACTATAAACTTAGTGCTCTTGGGAGGCAACCCAAGATTTCTTACTTTCATAATTTTCATTGCATTTTATTGATTTGATTGGTTATGGCTGTGGCCCTATTTTTATTTGATGTTTGCCACTTTCGCTAATATGAGAATGCTAAATCAGATGTAGAATTGTTTGATTCTATATTGAAACTTGTGTAGATGGTTGTTATGTGTTGTAAGTGGGATGGTTTTGTGATAAAATTTATACATTGGTTTGACTGGATGAATTTTGAGCTCATTGTGTGTGAATGATTAAGTTCGCGAGAGGTTTTATCTTATTCACATTTGATAATTTCATGTATAATGCTTATGCCATTTGGTGTTGCAGTGGTGAAGCCTTTGGTTATTCTTGTTTTGCTTCTATTGTTTTGGCACTGTAACGGTGAAGTCTAGGCAATGTCTATTTTGTTAATGTCAAATGCCACTGTAGTGGTAGCTTTGGTTGCTACAGTGGTGAAGCTTTAAGTTTAGGTGTTGCTCTCTGCCAAATAGCACTTGAGCAGTGGCAAATAGCACTGAAGCAGTGATAGTTACCGCTGTAGCGGGGAACCCTAGAGAATTTCAATTGCTCTCTGTCCACTCCCACTCTAGTGCACTGCAGCGCTTGTCAGTAGGAGACCCTTTAGCTGCCTTGTTTTTTTTAAAAAAAAAACCCTTGGCACTACAGCAGTGGCACTGACCGCTGTATTAGTGACTCACCTATTTAAGGAATGAGCCCTAATTTCGACCACATTTTTCGTTGTCGTCACCCCACTTTTCTTGTTTTCTCTGCGATTTTGGCTTTTGTTTGATATTTCTGATCGTTCCTTGTTTGTTTTGGCTCTTTCATTCACATTCAACCCCTTACTTTTGCATTCTTGTGTGTGTCCTTTGGAGATTTTGCTATGCTCTTATGTGTGCCCTTCTCCGTGGAGTTCTTGCGTTTCCTATGTTCGACCCTATGATATTCATCATGCTAGGTAAGTGTGTTTCCCTCATTTATTTTAGAAAATTTTAGTTTAGTCCTATGTTAGTCTATTTAGTGATTAAAGGGTAGTTTAATTTATATCTTTATCTTTTTGTTGTGAGTGAAAGGAGAAATTTTTTGTTTTATTTTATGCTTTTGGTTTTCTTTCTCTAGTTTGTTAGAAAATTTTAATTTTTTCTTTACGTTATAGTTTATTTTTGCCTTAGCTATGATATGAGTGTGAGAAGTCGTAAAAATTAGGATTGCATTAAATCTTGAGTAGGAAATAAAAATGAAAATCAAAATAATGCTATTATATAGTTTTTTTAATGTTTATGCTAGGAGTAGGCTTTTAGAATTTTTTTTTAAATTCCAGAGTTGTTTTTAGGTTTGGGGGGAGTTCTCATTTTCAACCTAGGGAATTTTACAAAGCATTTTACATTATCAGAGATGCAAAGTTGTTGAAATTGTTGTGTGTTAGTTGTTGGATGTATTTTTATGTTAGCTTCCTCATTGCCCTAGTCTTCCTAATGGCCCTACCTGTGCAAAAGAGAAAAAAGTTAACTGCCAGAAAGAACAGTAATGCAGGTGCCTCTTCTAGTGCCTCATATAACATATTCCGCACCCCAGATCATCAAAAAAGATATGATGATAATATTGTGGGGAGGAGAACAGTGAGTGAGAAGGTGTTTAATCTGAAATTGGATGAGTTTCTGAATATCAAGCTCAAATAAGAGAAAGAGAATGGCTTAGAATTTGTGCTTAATTTAGTCAAATAATTCTATGCAAATACCTTCAGAGTACAGGACACCTTTAAAAAGTACCACACTAAGGTAAGAGGAATGTCAGTTGATTTCTTGGCTAAAACAATTAGGGAGACATTCGAGATTGATTACTCGAGTCGTTATGATTGTCATTCCATGAGTATTGCCAAATCATGGGATCATGAAGAAGTAATCAGCACGATATGTAAGCTAGGAACACAGTGGGAATTAGATTCAAGAGGGAAGCCTTACAAAGTGAATAGAACCACCCTCTTGCCAATATCAAAAGTTTGGTTCACATTTATTTAGCACACTATGATGCCCTCTTTCTCAACACGTTTTCAACCATGATTTCCTTATTTCCCTAGGCTCTAAGTTCATTAAAAATGCCCTCAGTAAAACACAACACTTATACACCAAATTTCCATTTCATAACACATTTTATTAAAAATAAGAAAATTTATATTTTGTTCAATTTGATCCCTTTTAGTGTTCCATACACTTTCAAGCCTCAATTTCTAGCATCCTCTTTATACCGGCTTCATAACATCACCTCTCCAAACCTTTCTCCCTCAGTTGTCCTTACTTATGCCAATTCCCATGAAATTAGTTGTTACTATCCTTTCTTTTCACTTTAGTTTCTTTCTCGACACTTAAGCTTCTTACTTAAATATTTATTCAATCGTGAAAAATTTCTACAAGTGTAAAATTACCCTTTCTTACTAGCTATATAATACCTTCGATAAGTGTTGGTGGAGACATTGGCTGTAGAACCAATATCATATAAAGGTTTCTGAAAGCTTGAATCTTGATAAGAATATCATCATAAGATATGTTCTTGACTTGTGTTTCATGAAGCATTATTGCCTACGTTTCTTTCTAGCCAGCTTGTGTTGTTAGCCCCTTTAAGAGCAAACCTCATAAGCAAGGTCAATAGGGAAACTTAACAGCTGACAACTTCATGAACTTGCAAGGAGATGGCTCCTTAGCTATTGGCAAGGGTCGAGATGACGATGCTGATAAACGCATCACTTTTTCAATCTCATCACAAATATCTAAATTCCCCTTATAGTTATCTAGGACACCATGTGAAGATGAAGCCTTGTTCTTATGGGATGCACCCCTGTACCATCTTCAAAATCTTGAGTAAATTGTGTGTTGAAGGAATAATTGTTGGTCGAGGAATGAAGGAATACTGTAAAAAATCAGTTTAATGGGAATAAACACAAAGGATAATGAAACAAAATGTATACACAATATATTAAACTCTAATAAGATAAATAGTAGTACAACATACCCTATAATTTTCAATTAACTATTCCAAATACATATAAAAAAAACAAAACAACAAAGAAAAGGTCAAAGTTTCAATGGATTAAGCTTAACAAGGTAAGAAGACATAATTTATCAATTAAGATGCTAAAAGAACAATTAATTTGCTAAAAGGAAGTTCGATTGATGATCATCTTCATGACATCTTTTCTTCATAAAATCTAAATTCCTCCGGCTGGATCCATGGTATCCACCTTCAACCACTTACCAAAGTTCAAAGAGTTAAGGATTACCAGAAATAATTGTCTTCATAATTACAACAACCGAAGGTTGCGTTTCATATACCAGTTGTTTGAATATTTTGTTAAATCCAGATCTTATGACTCCTCAGACATGCCATGAAAGGATCTTCATATTTCTTTCACACTTGACCAATGTAACTTCTTACTCCTCCACTTGGTCATCTATCCAACCTGTAGTACTACATCGCATAACCATCAAATTCTCTAAACAATTAGGCATACGAGTCTTGACTTTGATCTTATCTTGAAGTTCATCAAAGTCAAGCCATATAAAAGATTGGACAGTCACCTTTAAATGTTTGTACACCCTGCCATCCAACACAAAAGTAGAGTTGGCATCTAAGTTATTGCTTATACCAACTTGAGTAAATATATCAGAATGAATAATGGCATGTACAACAGCTCCTTTTCAGTCATCACAAATGTGACTCATTGTGTCAATGGAGACATTGGCACTAGAACCAATATCATCTAAGAGTTTCTTAAAACATGAATATTGATAAGAATATCATCGTCAAATATGTTCTTGACCTATGTTTCCTGAAGCACTTTTGCCCAAGTTTCTATCTAGGTAGCTTGTGTCACAAGCCCTTTTAAGAGCAAATCCCATAAGTAAGTTCGATAAGGAAGCCTAACCACTGGCGACCTCATGAACTGGCAAGGAGATGGCTCCCTAGCTTCTGGCAAGGATCGAGATGATGATACTGATAAATGCATCACTTTTTTAATCACTTCATAAACATCCATATTCTCCATATAGTTATCTGGGACACCATGTGAAGATGAAGCCTTGTTCTCATGGGATACACTTGTACCATCTTCATAATCTTAAGTAAATTATGCATTGAAGGAATAATTATTGGCTGACAAATTAAGGAATACTTACAAATAATTTGCTTAAAGGGAACAAATACAATGGATAATGAAACAATAAGTAAACACAATATATTAAACTTTAATAATAAAAATAGTAGAACAAAACAACTAATAATTTTTTATTAACTGTTCCAAATACATATCAAGAAAAAAAAACAAAGAAAAAGTCAAAGTTTCATTTGATTGAGCTTAACATGGTAAAAGAGACATAATTAATCATTTAAGTTCTTAAAAGAACAAATAATTTGATGAAAGGAAGTTCGATTGATAGTCGTCTTCGTGACATCTTTTGTCCATAAAATCCAAATTCCCCTAGTTGGATCCATGGCATCCACCTTCGACCACTTACCAAAGTTCAAAGAGTTGAGGATATTCTTAGACAATCTACCAGAAATATGTGTCTCCATATTACAACATCCAATGATTGTGTTTCACATACTAGTTGGTTGAATATTTTCTTAAATCCAGATTTGATTAAAGCTTTCTCAACAGTCCTAACCGATTTGGTTGAGCCTATTTAGCCTACCTAAGGGGTTGGCTGATCTAGCTTTTAGCTAGCCTATTTAGGACAAAGTCAAATTGGCCTGGCCCAACATGCCCAACCCGCGGGTTATGCTCACAGGTTGACTTGTTTCTTTTTATTTTTTATTATATATATATATATATATTAAATATTAATAATATATGTAAGCTAAATAATACAAAGGGAGTAAGAGACATAATTTAAAGATAATTTCTTACTGACTTTGTATAATCATTTGATCTAATTATTAATCAATTAGAAAGGAAACCACTAAAGAAAATAGAGAAAGAATAATTAAAAAATGATTTCATTTTTAGCTTTTTGTTTTATTTCCAAATCTCTAATTCCATACATTTCTCTCTTTTTTAAGCAAATAGATTATTTTTTCTTAGTTTTTGTTTAAATAAAAAATAATAAATAATAAAAGAGGTGCGAGTTGTTGGCTATGGAGACATTGGCAATAGAACCAATATTATCTGAGAGTTTCTTAAAGCTTAAATCTTAGTAACAATATTCTCATTAGATATTTTCTTGACTTGTGTTTAATGAAGCATTATTGCCAAAGTTTCTATCCAGTCAGCTTGTGTCGCTAGCCCGTTTAAGTACAAACCCCATAAGCAAGGTCAGTTGGGAAGCATAACCATCGGCAACCTTATGAACTGCCAAGGAGATGGCTCCCTGGCTATTGGCAATGATTGAGATGATGGTGCTAATAAAGGTGTCACTTTTTCAATCACATCACGAATATCTATATTCTCCATATAGTTATTTGGGACATCATGAGAAGATGAAGCCTTGTCCTCATGAGATACTCCTTGTACCATCTTTATAATCTTAGGTAAATTGTGTGTTGAAGGAATACTTATTTGTTTAGGAATGAAGATCTTTTCTTGGTCTTCGGGTTGATTTGATATCTCCACATGAACTGTACATCATGGAGTGTTTGAAGAAGGTGCTTTGGATTCAACATGTTTGAAGATGAAGAGAGTGTTTGAACGAAAGAGGAATATGTGGTTTATGAAAGAGAAGAATATGGTTGAATTGTTTATGAAGATAAAGGAATATGGAAAGGTGTTTCAAAAAAAATTGAGTGAGAGACTTGATCATGGAAATGTCCATTATATATTCACATTTCAAGGAACCATTTACATTATGAGACATTGATTTTGCAACTATAAACAAAAAATAATAAGCATCGACGATAAAGATTTAAATAAGGGTAGATTTTCTTTTATATATATATATATATATATATGAGAACATATGTAAATAATAAATGAATAAACAATATCATATAGATGTGATCATGAAGTTCACTTGCTAATACATTGTAGGAATCGAAATACCTCTGAAACCTTTTTTGTGCATTTGTGAAAATAAGTGTAGAACCAACCTTTTTGGGTTTCTATACTAATCATAGTTGCCAATTTTACACATGTAGTTTCCTTCAACAATTGTAAGAAGCAATTGTTAAAAAGTAAAACGAAACAAGATTTTTTATAACTTGGACAATTGGTTAAAAGTCCTTACAACACAACAGTATCTAACTTCATCAATGGTAATTCTATTCTCTATCTGTAAGAGATCATCACCAGTTGAGTTCCTAGATTGTACAGATAGATGAATGAGACAATGACTTGCTAAGTCGCCACCATTCTTCATCTTTTAACACCAAAAGAAGCAAAATGACTACATACACTAATTAAAGCATCCCAACTAAACAGACAAACCAAATATACTACATAAAAATAGTATTATAATCACTAACTTTTCAAGATCTCTATACTCCTGAATATTAGGATTTATTAAAAAAAAACCTTGTAGCATATAATGAATTTGAAATCCTTCTCCCACCTAAGAAAATAAAAAAAAATGTAGTGTGAAATTCTACCTCTACTTAAAATATGGACAAGCATACTTTTATGCTTATTTTCTTTCAAGAATATGTATTATTGTACAACAAAGAAGAAATTATCATACAAAAAGAAAGACATTTTTAACAACACAAAACTACCGTAACATTTACAAAAAAAAAATAACAACTTATTCTCACCAAAAAAATTATAAATCTTACATGCATTGTGTGACAATAACTGTCGGGTTCAAATCATTCTTGGCCAAATGAGAATCAATCTACTTTGGAAAACTCCCCCACAATGTGAATATTAACTTCTTACCTCTACAAAAATAATAGTAGCTAGGGGTGTGCATGGGTCAGGTCGGTTTGGGCTGAGAGGAAATCTCAACCCAAACCGACCAGATGTAGGTGGGTTGGTTTAGGTCAGGTTTATTAATTTTAGAAGCTGGACCCAAACCAACCCAAATCGACCTCTAACAAGTTGGTTTGGGTTGGGTTGGGTGAGTTACTTTTTTTTATCTCTCTCTCTCTCTCTCTCTCTTTCTGTAGGATATATGAGCATTCACATGAAGAAGAAGAAAAAGCACCATTACCATTCATACAGAGCTTCAACAACAAGAAAAAACAATAAATCTAATATAGAAACAAAATAACAATCCAAAAAACTTTTAGTTCTGTCTAAAAGACTAAAACAATACAATATATTGAAAAAAAAAAAGATTTATTGATATAATAGATCAGAGATTGTACAAGGTTGAAAAGCTTTTTCTGGGGGAAGCTAGTTCATCATCATCATCGTCACTGTGAAAGGCTTTCTGAGGGTGGTTTGTCTTCTTCGATCTCTTCATTTCCACAACTTCTGTCTCTTTCTCTGTCTTCACGATCACGACAATTTGGTATTCTAGAGAGAGGAGAAGATGAATGAAGGCAGAACTGCAGAAGTCAAGAAGCAGAAGACTGATGCGCCACTCAGAGACTCGACCAAGGAGGGATAAGGATTGGGAAGCCGATGATTAGAGAAGACAGATGACTAAGAAGTGAGGAAGCCGAGGACTGAGGAAGAAGTATAGTAGTGAAGAAGATTTCAGACTCTGGTGTATTTGGCATTTGGGAAAGTAACGTGTAGAACCCTAAAGTTATAAAAAGATAATAATTAAATATCTATCGAGTTGACGGATCATGTTAGGTTGAAAATCATGGACCCGCACCCCGACCCACCAAGCCAACCTAAACCAACCCAACTATGCAGGTTGGGGTCGGGTTAAGCGGGTTAGGCAGGTCCGCTGGTTTAGTGCTTAGCCCTAATAGTAGCATCATAAACAAATATCAAACAAAAAATAAAAAAATGAAATCAATAACAAATATAAATACTTGCCATTATCCAATTCCAATTCTATGCACTTAATTGTAGTCTTGTCCTTGTTGAACATGACCTCAATCTGACCATATGTACTCAACTTTCCAATGACATTTACATATTTAAAACAACCAAGAATAAAAGATAATGAATAAATAGATGTGCAAAAATATTTAACTTGAATTTAATAATGTACATAATAACAATTGAAATCATACCAACTAAGAAGTTTTCATCTACACGTCATGATAAGATGTTTTCAATGGGACAAAAATAAAAAACATACATCTCTATCAAAGAATCATCCTTAAGGAAACATAACTTTGTAGACCATTGGAAATGAATATTATATGGATGCCTAGTTGTCTGTTAGGATCTATTGTCATGGCCGACATCGAACTGAGTTATAAAATACTTTGCCCTCAGTTAGAATATCCTTAAATTTACTTAGAAGTGCTCTCCTAATTGTTGCATGAATGCGAGAATCCTACAAAATAATGAAACAACAAATCAGACTTAATGCTTATTGTAGAAAAGAGTCAATCCTTATGTTTAATTTTTTTTTTAATTTGATAGATTAGGATATACTTTCATAGTAGAAAAGGATAGGTTATTTACTAATTATTTGCTTTCCTAGTTTAGTGAGCATTCCTTATTCAAGATGGATTCTCCTACTTATTTTTCTCCTTAGTTTAGTTAGGATTTCTTTGTATAAATATCAAGTTTTAGTTTCATTATAGATAAGAAAGAAGAATTTCCTTTTAGCAGAATTCACATAGTATTAGAGCAAGGTTTCTAACCTAGCCATCTCTCTCTCTCTCTCTCACAGTGTCCCTCCAGAATCACCTTCAATGGTTTTTCACCTCAACACAACTTCAGTTGTAATCTTCTCAAGGTTCACCTTAGTTATCATTTTGCCTTATTGGAATAAGTATATAGCTTCTTCCACCCTCAAATAACCACCATATTGGCTGAACCACTCTCGGGTTCACCTTAAGAGGTCATTAACAACCCATCTTCATCGATCAGAGCTTCTCCAATTATCGCACACGCTGCTATGGCCTTGTTCTTCTGATGCATCTTCTCATGTATCTGTGCATGACACTATCAATTTAATACCCATTTGGACAAACCTGGTCACCTCCCATTATAACCTAATCTTTATCTTCCTCAGTTGGGCTTCTTACCATCATCATGAATACATAGTCCATATCCTTGAAATTCAATTCCATACCCAAGCAAAATTCCTTAATCAATAATTCCTCAGTCAATATCATTGACAATTTGCCTCTCCTTATCACCAGCCACAACTTCCTTTAATAGTCGTAATTCGTCCTCATGTATGTTTTTGGCAAAGGAATGGATGATTATCTCACTAGTGAGGTTCCCGTTCCTGAAGCAAGAGACCCTAAGTAATGAACCTAGAATACAAAAAATTGCATAGTCATGTCATGGTTAATAAATTCCATGACCACAGAGATTGAAGAGAATTTTCTCCTTTACAAAATAACCAAGGAGATTTGGAACATAGCATGTGAAACCTACTCAAGTTCCAAAAATACCTCTAAACAATTTAAAATTGAAACCAGACTTCATGACCTTCTACAAAGGGGTTGAATGTTACTCAATATTTCAACACCATTACCTAGTATTGCCAATACCTTGACATATCGAGATCTACCCCTGGAAATATCCTAATGATGCTGCTCTGTACAAAAAGATTATTGATCAAAAGAAAATGTTCAAATTCCTCCTTGGTCACAATAAGGATCTAGACGAAGTCAGGGGAAGAATCATAGGAACCAAGCCCCTACCTTTCATTCAATAGAGCTTTTATGAAGTTTGAAGAGAAAAAAGTAGGAGGAAATTGATGATGACAGAAAATTTGGGCAGTTCAACTATAGAAGGCTCAGCTGTGTACACACATAACTCGTCTCAACATAATAAACAAAAAAAAAAGGGTGGCCATGGTGTGAACATTGCAAGAAGCTTAGTCACATTAAAGAAACATACTGGAAAATACATGGGAAGCCCCAAGATTGGAAGCTTAGTCATGCACAGAGTGATTAGGACAGCTGTATAAATGATGCCACTGCATTCGACAAAAACAAAAAGACAAAGATCAGTCCATTCACCAGGGATAGATTGAGGCACTATAAAAGCTACTTGGTCAAATCTCCATTCAATCTCAATCATCATCGTTCACTATTGAACAACATACTAGCATGTTGGCACATCAAGGCAACAGATTCGGGGAAGATGATTGGCTGTGTTGAGTTGTGTAATGGTCTCTACATGCTCAAAGAAAGTCTTCCTCTACATAGACAAGTTCACTCCATGTTAGGATTATATAACATATATAGCCTAGCTTGAAGGGGAATTTAGAAAGGAGACGATCATTATATTTAAATTATTTATTTATTTTTAATTTGATAGATTAAGATATAGTTTCCTAATAGATAAGGATAAGTTATCTACTAATTATTTGCTTTGCTTGTTTAGTGAAGATTCCTTATTTAAGAAGGATTCTTCCACTTATTTTTACTTAGTTTATTAAGAATTCCTTTGTATAAATATTAGGTTTTAGTTTCATTATGAATTAGAGAGAAGAATTTCCTTTCATCAAAATTCACACTTGTACATTGGACCACATATATAATAAGGCAACACACCATTGTATCTTCCAGCACCATTTCAACCATGTTAACTTCTTTTAGTAGATTGAATCAATGAACCAACAATAAACGTATGACATGAACCTTGATCTTCCAGTTTTGACACAGAGGACATATTTCCTTCACATAATCCAATTTCATAACCATCGAAAAACACAGTGATAATTAAGAAATCACAAAAAGAAAATGAAGATATCAAATGGACTCAGTGATAAGCTTGTAAGGGTCCATGAAGATACTTTTAAGCTAAAGTAAATTGAAGCACAATGATAGAAAGAAAACCAAAGGAAATGACTTATATAGTTCTAAATTTATTTGTTACAAAATACATCATTTAAAATATAGGAGCGAGTGTTGGTCCCTTGGGATTCTCAAGAAAGACAATATCAAAAACAAATTTCATTGACCAACTAAACAGTGCATCATTACTTCATGTTTACCAATGTGGGAACCGATAGTGAAATAAATAAGGAGGATTATATAAAGCCAGCATGAATAGTGCAGGACACCGTGTAGTTAGGCACAGTCAGCATGGAAAAAATGGATGACATGTCATGCCAGCTCAGGTGCATTTAATGTAGGAGGTGAAACTGCTTTATAATAGTATATCGATGATTGTTGTTTTCTATTAGTAAAAAATGATTAATTTTAAAAGTAGTTTTTGAAATTGTTATTTTTAATATAAAAATGAAAAAAAAATATTTTGGCAATTAATGACAACTTTTAAATGTGATTTTTTTGCCCTCCTTTCTAATTTCTATAAAAGAAAGTGTGTTTTCAATATAATTTTTGTGAAGCTATCGATTTTTTTGGCAATTAATGACAACTTTTAAATGTGATTTTTTTGCCCTCCTTTCTAATTTCTATAAAAGAAAGTGTGTTTTCAATATAATTTTTGTGAAGCTATCGCTTTTAGTAACAAAGCTATGTGATTATTAGTTTGACTTTCACTTTCGTTCCAAGAGCCTTGTTTTGCTTGTTGTTCGTTACTTTTTCCTTTCTAAATAGTCTCTTTTCCTAGATCATGATGGAGATATATAAACTTTGTCTGAGAGTTCAACTATAACTAGGGGTGAGCACGAGTTGAGTCAATTCGAGTTAAGTGGAAATTGGAATTCTCAACCTAGGCTGACCAAATGTCATCCGGTTGGGTCTGATTGAGTTCAACGTTTTTGAAGGATGGAACCAAACCAACCAAACGAACCTTAACATGTTAGGCGGGTTGGGTTTTTCTCTCTTTTTCTTCTTCTTCTTCCTCTTTCCCTTTTGTTTTTTAAATACATTTTTATTTCTTCCTACTAGTCTACTATAGTAACAATAATAAAAATACGGTTATGTGCATTAATCATCAAGGGAAAAACCAATAGCAAGTACACTAAAAAATTAATTCAACAAGTACACAACAACTACAATCCAACATTCTAGTCCTAAGAATGCCCAAGTTCCAAATAACACAAGTACATAATAAAAACAATAACATAAATTAATAAATTGCAATCCGACATTCTTCAATCTTCATATACATGCTTCCAAATTCCATGTCCAAGAGCTCTAGTCCTAAGAGAAGAAATAAAAAGAAAAGAATTAAGATTATAGAAACAATTTCAAACTAGAGAAATATAAAATTATAAATGTTAAAAATATCACTTATTTTAATTCTTTCAATTTCCTAAACCCTCTAGTCCCTTATTGTGTTATTATCAACAATGTCCAATATTTTTAAAACAATTAAACATCAAAAAGTAAACAAAAATTTAAATGCACATAAGTGTAGATAACTAAAGATATAAAATTATCAACGTTAAAAGTTTTACTTGTTTCAATTCTTTCAGTTTCATCTATGATACTCCTCAAATCAATGTCTTTCTTAGACACCCTCAACCAATTTTGAGCTTAAATCAAAGCTTTAACAGTAGTAGGATTCCAAGAACTACGAAATAGGTTAAGAACTCGGCCTCCAATGCTAAATGCATATTATAATATACTATGGATACAGGGATGGCTAACACATCTCTAGGCATACAAGAAAGAACTTGATATTTCCAAGTTTTTTCCTTCCACCACCTAAAGATATCAAAATCATCATAATTAAATTTAGTATCATCCTCCAAGTATCTTTCTAACTCATTCATCTTATCATCAAAATGTTTTTTTTCTTCAATTGCATATAAAATTCAGAGGACCAAATACCATCATCTCTATCTTCATCATCATTGCTAGTACCTCTTTGTGACAGTGAAGTAATATCAGATGTCATATGGCTAGAGCCTTCAGTATTAGGCGGATACATTGACTTGTAATAATCAAACAATTTTTTTTTTCATTAAGTTGCTCAATCTATCCAATATTTTCCTGCTTTTGTTTGAATCATACATCTTTTCGAAACAGAATTTAATAAAAGCCATTTTATAGTGCAGATCAAGAACAATAGCCACAAACAACAAATAATTTATATTATCACCCTTATCCCAATATTTATCAAGCTTGGGCTTCATATTAGTGGCCATGTTACACAACAAGACATTATCACTATCCATCCATTTCTTTAAGACTTTGTTGATGTCACACAGTGTTTGAAAAAATGTGTGGGAAGTAACATGTATAGAGTTGGAGAAAGAAAGAGTAGCATCATAAAAAATTTTTTATAACTTTGTAAAAGTACAACATGACTCTAATCATTAAAGGCAGTAGGCCCCCATCATTATTAAGCACAAAGACATAAGAAGGATCGTCATCTTGGAGGCAATAAAATGCCTTTCTAAAATTTTTAGTTGTATCTAACATAAGATAGATAGAATTTCATCTAGTAGGCACATAAGTGTCAATGACAGTTTATTTTCTATGTTCGCATCACACACCTCTTAAAGTTTGCCAACCTAATGGAAGATGACTTAACAAATTTGCTGGTAGCTCTAATTCTAGTAATAAAACAGTCCATATCTTTCAATCCATCATTAACAGTCAAATTTAAAATATATGCACAACATCTTAAATTCATTAACTCTTCATTCAATATAGTTGTGCAATTCCAATCAATCAATCTCCTCCGTAAATAAGCTATAGTAACATTATTAGAACTAGCTTATCAATAGTCACTGTGTGTAAACTTTCTCAATTCCCCAATACTTCAAACATGTTTCTAAGATGTTCCTTATGGTTTCACCCTTATGATCTAATATAAGAAAAAATCCCAAGATCTTCTTGTTTAACACCCAACCATCATCTATAAATGACCAGTGACACACACGTAATCCAAATTCTGAATTGAAGTCCAAGTATCAATTGTAACAGAAATCATTCTAGACATACAACTAAATGACAACTTCAACCTCTTCTTCTCTTGTAAGTACAATTGATAATAATATCTAGCCATAAAAAATTAAGATCGAATCTAAAATTTTGTTTGAAACAACTACATAGTGCATTCCTGACCTATTTGACTCCTTTAGTCTCATCATTTGCCATGTCTATAGATAATAAACTTGACAAATTCAATGAAAAACTTCCATAGCAATCGACAAGAGATTGACCATAATTTGCATATAAGACAAAAACACAATCTTTTAACCTTGTCTAGATGCCTAAAGTTTATCTATTCTACAACACAACCAAATTTGAGATGTATTTATTTTGTATTACAAAAGTCAAGAAATAGACCAAAATCTCATAACTAATTTCAACCCATCAAAGGTGAAAGTCACAGTAATCAACCACCTAGGAAGAGGGAACATAAACACCAAATTTCAAAGCCATATCATCATCCTTTGTTAAAATGGCTAATAACATATTCAATTAGGAAAAACCATAACATATCCAAATTCAGTTTCTCATCATCTTCCATGTCTACAAACAAGTAGCCATTTATTGCAAAAGGACAACAAGAGAAAAAGCCTTCTTTTCAATATAATCTGCATATAATCATTCATATTCATAGAGCATTAGTACACATGAACCAGAAGGGACCTTCTTTTCAACATCATACTCGGTTCGTATAAACTAAAAATGGTTTATACAAACCAGTAATCTAGTTCGTATAAACTAGATTTCTAGTACCCTACTAGAAATCAAGTTCAAAGAACTAGCAAAATTTAAATTAAATTCAAAATAAGAAAAAAATTACATGTGTAGTGTGTGAAGCAATGATGTGGATAACCAAGATTGGAGAAGATAAAGGCTGAAGAGTTTGAGAATGAAGACAGAAGATTTCTGAGACTGAAATTAGAGAAGGCAAAGGCCAAAGAGTAGTCAAAAGACTCATATTTTGCTAAGATTGAAACTCGTGGCTAGAGAAATAGGCGTACAAAGAGTTTGAAATTAAAGACATAAGACTTTTGAGACTGAGGAGATTGGATAAGGCGAACCCTAAAATAAATCATTTCATTTAGTCATCGGGTTGGGAAGTTCCCAACCTTCTACTTGAATAGCTCAGGGGTCATCTAATACCCGTATTTTTCAGGTGATAGTATTTTAATTGTAAGGGATAATTCAGATATGAGGAAAAAAATTTTAGTTTCTTAGTAAGGCATGTAAGGTTAAAGATGGCATCTTGGGGAAAGTAATTAGTGACTGAGGATTAGTGAGGTGTACATGTGGCACTGAGGGAGCCAAAGAATTACTAAGTCCAAGGAGGGACCAAATGAAATAAGAAAAATTATATGGTATCTAGAATATGGGAAATACCTAAGTTAGAGAAATTATGGACTTGTCATTATTAACATTGACCATGAGTTGACCAGAGGGAAAATTAGCAATTTCACCATAGGGGAATATATATATAGGGGACCACACCCTTTCCACCCTCATTTCTCTCCCTCACACTCACTTACATCCCTCCTTCCTCATATTTTTCCTTTCACTTAAGTTCAACTCCTAAGCTTTCAACAACCCATCTTCTGCAAGGATTTGAGTCTCGGATGACCAATCTTCATTGGAAACGCATAGAAATGAGGTAGGCATCCCACTTTCCTAAATTCTTTCATATTTTTGGATTTATAAGGAATTAGGTTTGTTTTGGATCTGTTAAACTTGGGTAGTGTTCTAAAACCTTCTTAGAGATTGATGATGGAATTCGAACCATGAATTGATAGAAAAATCAAGATTTAAGTTGGGATTAAAGAGTAGAAAACCTAAGAGGGAAAAGTTAGGTTTTTAAGTGGGAAAATAGATATTCAAGCTTGGAATCTCGAAATTAATTAGGGGTTTTAGTGTCAAAAGGCTCCATAAACATCAAGAATGAAAACCCATGGAAAGAATTAAGAGAAATGGTGAAATTTAGACCAAAATCAAGCTAGAAGCAAGAGCATGTTCATGCTCTCAGCTCGTGGCACTCAAGACACTACCCAAATAGAGAGTTTGGGTGTTGGCCCCTCGGCGCCACCACCTAAATGTGTGTGTAACATGAAAAGGGGGCCTGAGTGCCTCAAGTGCTAAGGTAGGTGCCCAAAGCCTGGGCTTGGTTATTTCTTGGGAAATTGTACGTTGAACAATGTGGTATGTGTCCCGTAGATTTAGTTATGGCTCAAGGTTTGGCTGAGGCATTTTGCAAGGGCCAAAAGAGCTGCAAATTTAAGTGAGGGATATAGTTCTACAATGTATGTTTTTATGTATTTATGTTTTAGGATTATTTTTCCTAAATTTAATTAAAAATACAATTATATGTTGATTATATATGACTAATGATTGGGAAATAATTAAAATCCATGAGTATGAATAAAAATGATTGGTTTGATCATATGCTTGCTTTGTGGATTAAAGGGGAAATCGTAAATTTCCATAACAAAGATTTTTGTTAAATGCAAAGTGGGGGAAATGAGTTGTGATGAGATTTGAGTATAATGCGTACTTAGATTTGATTGGGACTGTGTGAGTGGATAGTATGGGGTACCTGAGTTGAGAAAGCCGAAATGGGCTTTACAATCCTCCCAAGGGGCAATGTCATGGTAAGGTAAGGCCCAACTTAAAAAATACTAAGGTTGGCTACTAAATTTCTCAGGAGGTGACTTATTAGCAACATACTTAGTAGATGTGGGATTTACTATACTTGTGTTATGATTATTATTGTTGTTTATGCATATGATTGTGTTTGTGTTTGGATGACTTAGTGTGCACTCCTAAGGTCAGATACTGGCACTACCGGGATAAGACATAGGCCAAGACCAAGAGGGCATGGGCTAGGACTAGTGATGAGACCTAGTAATGCACTCCTGGGGTTAGAAATTGGTAGTTACAGAATCAGGGCATGGGTTAGGACTTAGAATGGGAGTCGTACTATAGGGTCAGTGGACATAGAATCCAAGGGTTGGTCAGTGGAAAGGTAGCTCCATGGGACAATATCTCAACGATAAATTCATGGGAGAGTAGTCTCACATTGATGAAGCCTTGAGAAACAAAAATATGGCAATGCATACCCATATAATGAAACTCTTGAGTCGAATGTTAGGGGAATAGAGACCCACAATAATATGGCTCTTAAATGAGTTTCTCGTAAGGATGTAGACCTACATGTGAAGGATGAGTTATGTGTGTGGTAGCATATACGTGGATATATATGTTATGTGTGATATATATACCACTGGAAAGGTCAGTGTCGAGGATTTAGGCATAGTGGCATCAAAAATACACTTTACGATAGTCAAGAGCATAATGCCATGGGCATGTTTTCGAGGCGGCTTGATGTCGCACATGTTTAGTTTCCTAAAATGTTTAATTGTACATATATATATATTGTATGTCTGTGTAGAGTAAGACTAGTTTGGGTGAGTCAGTAGATTAGACTCACCCCATCACAGTTGTAGGTACAGAAGGACAATTAGTTCGATGACTCACGAATTGAAGATACCGTCCCATTGCTTGGGGTAAGGTAATTTTACTTATTTTTCAAGTATTTTTCTAATATGTTCTATAATCGGATAGACCATCTAGGATGTAGGTTATGATAGTTTGGTTAAATTGAAAAATCCTAGTTTGCGACAATGTGGATGTCACATTGTGCGTATTTATCACAGCTCCCAGTTTCGAGTCGTGATAAGTCGGGTTTGGCTTTTCAACCCAACCAAAAAAAACTCAAAAGTACGGTTTGGGTCGAGTTGATCTGGTAAACCCGACCCACTACTCATCCCTAACTACAACAACAATAGATGTTTATCATCCAATGCATTTGCAATCATCAGATGCACTTGGTTCAAACATTGTATCTTTTAAGTTAACAGGTCCTGAAAATTATGATCTTAAGAATAGACTATGATTCTACACTTAAACCTTTTTTTTAAAAAAAAAAGCTTAAATTATTGAAGACTCTCTTGATAAATCTTTACACTCTTTTTGGGATAGGTGTAACAGTTATGTTATCTTGGACAATTAATTCAATATCTAAGGATATAGTTTCTAGGATTTTGTATTCAAAAAAGATGTTTGTCTATTGTGGAATAACTTGAAAGAACAATTTGATAAAACTAATGGCCTTCAAATCTATCACCTTCATCAATAAATCCCTACTTTATTATAAGGAACCAATTCCATCTTCACTTACTTGACTTGCTTAAAGTTGGGAGGAGTATTCATCCATTATTAATGAAGCTTCTTGTGACTGTCCCAAGAATAAGTATTTTCTTAAAAAGCAATAAATCCTAAGGCTCTTTCAATTCTTCATTGGACTTGTTGATACTCTTATGTTTGAATTCAACTGCTCCCTATGACTCCTTCACCCACTATTAATCAAGCCTATTCTATACTTGTTCAAGAAGAAAGTCAAAGATAGATTTTCAATACAATGTCCATTGAATCACCATTGGAATCTACTGCCTTATCCACTTCTGGAAACAAGAATAAACCCAAATGAAATTGGAATATTTTATAGGAGCATTGAAATGTTCAAGGACAAACAAAGGAATCTTCTTATATGCTTTATGGATTCTCAGCCATTTTCAAATATATAAAGAAAAGTCCTCAGGAAATTTGGTACCAGTAACTAATGCTTCTACCTTTTCCTTTAGTGAAGCATCTAATTTGACATATATTCCTATAGCCCCTGTTAGCGATTTGGAAAGTGTATCAGTCGCACAAGTAATACAGTGAAAATAGAGTAAGAATATCATTCCCACGAGGACTAACTTGCTAATTACTCAAGAAATTTAAGTGTATTAGCTAGACAAGCAAATTTGATCGAAAACAACTCTAAGTTAAGAACTGAAGAGTAAAATTCAATAATAAACTTTTTATTATTTTTTCAACAATTAACAATGAACACAGAAAAAATTGGATGAAATTAATACAATAAAAGACCTAGAGCTACTAATTCTCTTTTTCGTCCTAGGAATTGCTAACTCTGTCTTGCACTTGTGATTCTAATCAATTATACACCTTAATCTTAAGTTTTTTAATGGCTTAAAATAATTCTCCTTAATCTAGATTAAGCTACTTAACTACTACGCAATCCTTACGTGGGCTAAGCCTAATACAACCAACCTAATGTGATTAAATGAGATTAATAAGTATTCTTACAAGTTAACAAGCAAAGCCCCTTAAGAAATTAAGGTTCACGTACTCGTCCTAACCATTCAATGTTCTACTCTCACCTCCCTTGCCAAAATTTGGTAAAAATAACACGCAAACAATAACTGATCAGATTTAAAGCAAGCTCAAAGTAGATGAATGAACAGGCATGTATTAATCCACTAGAATTCACAAATACAAAGAGATCACAATTCCTAATTTGAAATTAGGTTCATAATAACTCTAGAAAAAGAAATTTAGCTACTCATGACAGTAGAACCACAAAAAACAACAAAAGAATGAGAAAACTCCATGAATCCGAGGTTGGATTGATAGAAATTAGGACCAGAGAGCTTCGAAATGGGATTCCTCTTCTTCCTTCAGCAATTTCGGCTTGCTTCAGTCTTTCTCATGCTTAGAATCCCCTAAAACCTTGCCTTAATTGCTATTTATACAAGTAGTAGGTGGCAGAAAATTGCAACCACCACTATAGCTGCACATGCCCACCGCTATAATGTTAAACTTTAAAAATTAATTAATCCAGGGAGCTACTACTATAGCGGTGGGAAGCAAAGAGGGGGTTTCATAGTAAGTTCCTCTAGTAGCCACTGCCATAACTGTGAAGATCCACTACTATAGCAGTGAGTGGTAGATAAGAAATTCCTCTATAGCAACTTCAGAAATGTAGCTCTAATAAGATCCATCATCTTGCATAAGTACCTCACTAACTCATCCTATATCAGAAAATAATAAATCATCTATTACTTGTAGCATTGAATTATCAAATCACTCAATTTACTAAAAACTCTAAGAAAACTTAAAGTAATTTAAACTACTCAAAATATAGGTTAAGAAAGGCAAGTTTAGGCAAGATAGATACCAAAAGAGAAGGTAGTTAGCACCAAAATAATGCTAAGTTGAGAACTTAACACTCCCTCAAACTTGAACTTTTGCTTGCCCTCATGCAAATCAACGTTCACAATAGACAACAGTGCAAAGCAGAAGTCAGATAAGCAGATTCACAAACAAGATCTAAAAATAATTGAACTAAGCAAGGGAAAGAGTGATTTGTGCAAGTTAAAACCGAACCATCTATTAAAATTAGATTCAAGAAATACTTTTACTAGAGAGAAACCATACTTGAAATAATATCTTGGAAACTTAAATAAAAATTCAAATAAACACTTTGATATTTTAGAAACCTCTTAAAGCAAAATACAGTTGCCTCAATTATTCATTCCTCTTTATATTTTTACACTCTCAACAATTTTATTCCAAATTCCCAATTGATTCATTCAACAAACTAAACCAGAGATGTAGCTAGAAGGAAGCAGAGTCAGTACACCCAATCCACACAATGCTTCCTCCTCTTTCACACCCAAGGAGAAAATTACAAAGTGAGAAAAGTGCTCGTACGCCTAATCTACACAACAATTCCCTATCCCTTTAGTCTCTCAAACCAACCGAAGGTATGGTTCATTGGATTGAAAAGTGTTCGTGCGCCTAATCCACACAATGCCACCTTAAGATAAACCACTCCTTCCAGCTAGTTAATTATTCTTATTTGTATAAATAAAACGCCATTCTTTTTCTCTTTTTTTCTTTAATTATTGAGCTTATTTTTGATTTTAGGAAAGCTTAACTCAAGTATAAGTAATTATTCTAAGAGTTGCCAAAACTTCAATTAGCCTAAAATGAATTTTGAAAGAAATTTCCTAATATTATTAAAACTAAGGCTAATTCTCTGTTAAAAGCAATTTTCAAAAACATAATTTTAACAAAATTTTTCTAGTTTTTAACACCAAATTATCTTTTTCCTTTGCAAATATCTAATCATAAAAGCAAACAAAATTTTTGAAAATCTGACAAAACTGATAACCATCTATGCTTTACGTAATTGTCTGTGCTAGACACACCAAAACAAACAAACACGTAAAAACAAAATTCAACAAAAACATACACAAAATTTCTCTCCCCCAATCATGAATATAATAGTGTCCTCACTATCCCAAATTAGCAAAATAGAGGAAAAAGATGCAGAAAATCAAACAAACAATAAGAAAGAGTAACACCATAGAAAAAATAATCAAAACAAAAACAAAAACAAAAACAAAACAATTAAAACAAAGAAAGCAAAAAAACTTGGGTTGTCTCCCAATAGCGCTAAGTTTATATCTTCAGCTAGACTTTACTGGTGCTCGTTCAAGGTGGATCTTCCAATGTTGGCTACTTGTTAAATGCTTTCAAACAAGAAACAACAATGTCAGGAGGCTTGAACTTATGGGGATTATCATGAAACTTTGCATAAGCCTCTGAAACTCCAAGAACTCCTCTTGTTCTTTTCACCATATCTTTAGCATCCTCCAAATAATCTCTACACATCTCATCATGAAAATAGCCATGAGATTCCTCATTAATCATCTTTACAAGGGTCATTAGAAGCTTGCATTGCCTTGTTCATGTTAAAGGTGATCTCTTGATCATTGACCCTCATGGTTAACTGGTTCACGCCACTACAATACTGAATCATCCAGAATTAAATTCGTGGCAATCTTGCGATATAGTGATCCCCAAGTCGTATTCACTCAAGGAGCCTTATTTCTAGCCATTAATTAATTGTTCTTAACACTCAAACACTAATAACATAACATATAAACGAGGGGTTTTGGTTGTGATAGTAGTATAAAAATATAGTAAACAGCAGCAAAGAGTAATAGAGAAAAATTGACAACTAACAAAAAAACACAACCAGCCTTGGTCTTTCCTAAAGATGTAATCTTCCTAGTTCTCTTGAAATGCTAAGTCCTTGTTCTATTTATCATCTGATTATATAAATAATAAAATTTCCAAGAAGAATTTCTAGACTAAATCATACCAAGTTATGATTAAGAAAAACTCCTCTAGCATAACCTAAATGTAACTCCAGTAAAAGTAATCAGATTTTTGCAAGGTGACCAACATTACATATCATTTCCATTTCATTTACTATTTCAACCAGATATAGTAAATACTCCTCAGATGCAAAGTGTAAAAACTAGTAAATGAAAATGCTCTCTAACCAAAACAACATAAACCACAAACCATAGGCAAAAACAAAATGGAAATGGAATAAATAGACAAATACTTATCTCATTAAGCACATGAACTCAGATTACAACTTCAGTTCTAACCAACACTGATTACAAGGAGATTTTAGACCTCCATAAGAGCAAAACCAGCAAAACAGTAGTGAGAAAAATAGAGGAAAAGTAATCTACAAATTTCTAAGTTACAGCAGTGAAGAATAATGTTCTGAATTACAAAACTAAAGCCCTATATGCCCTCAAGTTGACTTTCAAAAGAGCTTAAATGTGGTTGTTCTACTGTTGCAAAAGGAAGTCTAAAGTGTTGATGCAAATTCATGAATTAATGGCAGCAAAACATGCTTTCTTGGTGCAGAAAAAATGTAAGAAGGGAAGTTTCCAATTTCAACAAAGCTTGGGGAAGAGAGGGGCTGCATACATGGCAAAAAGGGCTGGATAAATCTGAAGGTGGGTCCTACACATCCATGTCAGCTGGTCAACAGAAAAGAGTGCCAAGTCAGTGTCCAAGTCAGTGTCCATGTTAGCAAAATGTCCACCTCAGTACCACATCATCATGAAATCTACAAAATTAATTTATGCAAAATACCCAAATGGATTAAATTGAGTCTTTAATAATTTAAGTCCTAAAATATGAAAATAATTCATTTTCCATCCAAAATTGATTTAGACCCAATAATTCACAAAGTGTAATAAAATTGGAGAATTTTCATAGATGAAAATGTAAATTGACCAAGATAGGGATTAGAATGTATATAAAAATGATAGATATCAAATCCCTCACACTTAGTCTTTTGCACTCCTGGGCAAAATCAATCAAAAGCAACAAAGACATCAAAGGACACAATAAGAAGTGTAGAAAGTATGCAAAAATGAAATAGTTCAAGCTTGAAAAGATTTAACGCTAGGAGAAAATAAATCTTAAATTTCTAAAAAGTTCAAGCATCATGGAAATTTCGTTGACAAGAATGAATCCAAGTAATAATCTACTGGCAAGGAACGGTCTATATGCTCTATTCTCTCAAGTGTTTAAGGTAATGCACTCACATTTCAACCTATCACAAATTTACTACCATAAGCTGTCAAGAATCTAAATATCTCCACTACTTAAATCATATACATGCTTGAATTATTAGGACTTTACAAGGATGCAATGTTAGGTGAAGGAATGATTGGATGATAGAGAGAATTACAAGCAACAAAGTTTAACAAAAACTTAAAGAAATGAAGATCATCAAGTCCTAAGAGACTAAGCACGAATGAAACTTGGGCATAAAATTGCTACTTTTCTTTTCTTTTCTTCTTTCTTGCTTTTTTTTTCTCTGTTTTTTTAACGTCTTTTTTTATCTCTATATATTTTTCATGAAGAATTGTCAAATTTTTCCTTTCTTTTGAGTAGCGAAAATAAAATTCAAAACAGCCCATAAATCCTTCTTTTTACACATGCTCAATCTCTTTTCAAAAGAAATTTATGGAGCTTTTCAAATCCCAAGTTTGGGGAAAAAACAGAATTTGTTTTAAGGTGGAAAAAGGCTTGAAACACAAGAAAGAAAGGTGGAAGTAAGGCATAAAGTGGCACACAATGGAAACAACACATAAGATGGCTATTTGCCTAGAATGGTTACAAGAAACAAATGCCTAAATCATTTCCAAGCATGTATATGTAATGTAGCCTCAACAAAGATTCAAGACAAATTCTAGAGTGAAAATCATGATAGGGAATAGTCATAACAAGAAAGGATATCATTTTGCAATAAAGGCTCAAATTCTCATGGTTTAAAGACTATTACTAAAAATTCATTAAAAACAACGACATTGCCATTTTACTTGAATTCCTTAGAAAAAGAAGACTAAATTCTTTTCATGCTAAATCAATCCATACTTAAGCTATTTCATCATGCATGCTTTCTTATAAAAATACCATTAAATTTTCAAAAAGAGAGCATCAAATTCGGACAAAACAGAGCAGTAAATTTCTGCATTGTAGAATTTCTGGCGATGCATCTTTACCGACATATAATGACCCTAAAACATATGCGAATAACTCCAAAAAAAATCCTACAGCTAGAAGACATAAAAAGCTTAAACACATGTAAAGAAAGTACAAAAATCATAGCCAATCAGTACAGAAAATTCGTGTAAGATAGCTTAAAAAATCTGGATAGAACAGAGAAAACATGCAGAAAATTTCTAAATCAACAGTTAAATTGTCTCCCTCCTCCACACTTAAATATTGCATTGTCTTTAATGCAATTTAGCACCAAACATCAAATAAGTAAAGAGGACATAAATTAAAAAGAAGGGAAAGAGTACAACCTTATCATGAAGCTAGTACACTGTAGAGTCAGATTTCTCTGAAGTTTCTTCTTGGAAGCCCTCATAGAATTTCTTCAACCTTTGCCCATTCACCATGAATTGTTTGTTGGTGGCCTCATTTTGGATTTCTACTACACCAAAAGGAAAGACATTAGTAACAACAAAAGGGCCAACCCATCTAGAGTGAAGGTTACTGGGCATGAGCTTGAGGTGAGAGTTATAGATAAGGACTTTGTCTCCTACTTGGAACTCCTTCTTCTCAATTTTCTTATCATGGAAGGCTTGGAGGGCTTTTGTCCTCTCCTTGTAGATGCGTGCATTTTCATAAACTGTTAACCTTAGTTCTTACAATTCTTGAAATTGTAACTTCCTTTCCTTATTGACTAGGGTCATATCCATATTGCATTACTTAACTACCCAATATGCCTTGTGTGCAATCTCTACTAACAAATGACATATTTTAACAAATACCAAACGGTACGGAGACATGCTGATTTGAGTCTTGAAGGTAGTTCTATAGGCCCAAAGCGCATCCTCAAGCCTCTTGCTCCAATCTTTTCTATTGGGATGCACAGTCTTCTCTAGTATTTGCTTTATCTCTCTGTTGGAGACTTCTGCTTGCCCATTGGTTTGGGGGTGGTAAGGTGTAGAAGTTTTATGCACCACCCCATACTTCTTCAATAATCCTTGTATGTTTTTGTTACAAAAGTGTGATCCTTGATCACTGATTATGGCCTTGGGGACACCGAATCTGTAGAAAATATGTGAATGAAGAAAGTCTATAACAACAATAGAATCATAAGTTCATGTGGCTTTAGCTTCCACCCACTTCGACACATAATCTACAGTAACTAAAATATACATAAAGCCAAAAGAAACAGGAAAAAGACCTATAAAGTCTATACCCCGCACATCAAAAATTTCACAGAAAAGAAGAGGTTGTTGAGGCATTCCATTTCTCTTAGACACATTTCCAGTTCTTTGCCATCTAGAACAATTCTTACAAAACTCATAGGCATCCCTGAACAAAGTAGGTCAATACAAACCAGAATCTAACACTTTCCTAACAGTTCTTTGTGGACCAAAGTGTCCACCACATGCAAGAGTATGACAAAAAGTAGCACATATACAAACTAATGATCAGGAACACATCTCCTAACAATTTGATCACTACAAATCTTCCATAAATAAGGATCATCCCACATATAATACTTAGCTGTACTTCTTAATTTATTTAATTGATGTTTATTTTGGTGTGCAGGTAATTCAGGTGCAACAAGAAAATTTACTAAATCAGTATACCAAGTTTCACCAGTACCATGTAAAAGAAAAAAACACTCATCTGGAAAGTTATCTCTAATAGGGAAATATTCCAATAGAAGCTCAGAAAGTTTACTCAAATGATCTGCTATGACATTCTCTGCTCCACTTTTATCTTTGATCTCCATATCAAATTCTTGGAGAAGTAGCATCCATCTAATCAATCTCGGCTTCGCATCTGGCTTCTTCAGCAAATATTTCAAAGCTACATGGTCAAAAAACACAATCACTTTAGAGTCAAGCAAATATGATCTAAATTTATCTAAGGTAAAGACAATTGCTAAAAACTCCTTTTCTGTGATTGTGTAGTTTGATTAAGCTGAATCAAGGGTGCATGAAGCATAAGCTATCACGTGCAACTTCTTCTCTACTCTTTGTGAAAGTACCTTTCCCACAGTATAATTTGAAGCATCACATATGAGACTAAAGGGGAGCTTCCACCATGGAGGTTGGATGATAGGAAAGGAGGTGAATTACTTCTTCAACTCATCAAAGGCTAACATGCAAGCATCATCAAAAACAAAATCAGTTTCTTTCAGGAGAAGTTTAGAGAGGGGTAGAGCGACCTTACTGAAGTCCTTGATGAATCTCTTATGAAATCCTGCATGGCCAAGAAAAGAGCAAACTTCCCGCACAGAAGCGGGGTAAGGTAAAGAAGAAATAACATCAACTTTTGCTTTATCTACTTCTATGCCACAGGATGACACTATGTGGCCTAGAACTATCCCTTGCTCTACCATGAAATGACATTTCTCATAATTCAAAACCAAATTCTTTTCCATGCATCTCTCAAGAACTCTCTCCAAATTTTTCAAAAATGTATCAAATGAGTCTCTATAAATAGAAAAATCATCCATGAACACTTCCATGCAATCTTCTAACAAATCAAAAAATATACTTATCATGCATCTTTGAAAAGTGCCAGTGCATTGCAAAGACCAAAAGGCATGCGTCTATATGCAAAAGTGCCGAAGGGACAGGTGAAGGTGGTCTCCTCCTGATATTCAAGTGTAATGTTTATTTGAAAATATCTAGAAAAACCATCAAGAAACTAATAGTGAGACTTTCTAGCAAGTCTCTCAAGCATTTGATAAATAAAAAGAAGGGAAAAGTGATCTTTTCTAGTTGCTTGGTTCAACTTCCTATAATCAATACAAACAAGCCAACTGTTTTGGACTCTAATGGGCATTAACTCATTGTTTTCATTTGTTATTATAGTCACCCTGGGTACCACTTGTACCGGACTACCCACTTACTATTAAAGATAGGATAAATAATTCCAGCTTAAAGGAGCTTACTTACCTCCTTCTTGACCACGTCAAGAATCATAGGTTTGAGTCACTTTTGGGGTTACCTCACTGGTTTAGCCTCTTCTTCAAGGAGAATTCGATGCATGCACATAGAAGGACTAATTCCAGAAATGTCTGCTGGAGTCTACCCAATCGCCTTCTTATTCTTCTTCAGCAAATTTATCAATTTTTCTTCTTGATTAGGCTTCAAATTGTTGGCTACAATGACTGGAAATTGGTCCCCTACTTCTAGGAAAGCATACTTGAGGTTTTTGGTAGTGCCTTCAACTCCAATGCAGGTAGTTGGATGGTGGATGGAATTAATTTTTGAGGAGTCATGTCCAAGGAAGCACCTACATATTCAAATTACTCGAAGACATAATCCTTGGCTAAAAAGGAGGAAGGGTCAGCAGCACAAGAAGAAAGAGATGAAGAATGTACAATATTACAGTTTAAATCACTACATCTACAACTACCTAAAACAAAAACAGAATCAAAATCTAAACTAGAGAAAGTGATAGAATCAGAATCAGAATGTAAATCAGAATTGTCAATACTTACAGAATTTTCAATTTTAGTACAAACTTGACAAAATTTAAAACCAGCACAATTGCACTTAAAAGCATCCATCAAATCAGAGAATTCAGGAAAGTTAGAAATCAACTCAGTTTGGAAATCCTCACATGCCTCATCAACCAAATAATCCAGAAAGTTCACCACATGTACATTGGAATGATTTTCCATAGGATGTTTCATGGCACCTAAAATATTGAAATCAATTTTGTTGCCAGCAAACTCCATAGATAAAGTCCCTTCATGCACATTGATAATAGTTTTTGCAGTAAAAAAAGTCTACAAAGTATCAATGGTGCATGACTAGGAGTGTTATCATTTTCCATATCCAGAACATTGAGGCTAGAGTATACTGATTTAGGCATAACATTGATTGAGACTCCCAAATCCAACATAGCATTAGAGAATTTCATATTGCCTATTGTGCATAGTATGGTGAAAGTTCCAGGATCTTTGCACTTTGGTGGCATGGGTGGTTGGATGAGTGCAAACACATTCCTCCCCAAATTTACTCTCTTATTGCCCCTTAAACGCCTCTTATGAGTGTACAACTCTTTAAGGAACTTGGCATATTTAGGGATTTGGTTAATCGCCTCCAAAAGTGAAATATTGACCTCTATTTTTCTAAAGGTCTCCATAATATCTTTATCTATCTCAAATTCAGAAGCTTTCCTTGATTGAGTTTGCCTATGGGGGAAAGGAAGAGGTATTTTTTGAACCACTTCTTCCTTTTTTTCTTTTACTCACTGGTTGAGGATGAAGGAACACTTTTCTGCATATCTAATTTTTCTAGTTTAAAATCAGAAGGTGGACTATCCACTTTCTTACCACTCCTTAAAATGATGGCACTAACATTGCCTTTTGGATTTATTACTGGTTAAAATAGCAAACTCCCTAAACCTTGACTTTTCAGCTCATTTACTATTGTAGCCAACTGATCAATCTGAGCCTCCAAGTTTTGTATATTTTTTTTTTGTTCCTTGCTGAAATTAGAGAGTACTGGTGGCTAATTACTTCATTAAATCCTCAAGACTAGGCTCAAGTTTCTTGGGTGTTGGAGAAGGTGCATGGCTAGGTCCAGGTAAAGTATATCTTACATGGGGTGGCTGGTAAGGAGGATTGGAGGTATTTCTATATCTAAGGTTGGGATGGTCATGTCACCCAGGATTATAGGTGGTGGAGTATGGGTCAAACCTCTGTTGTTGTGATGGCTACATGGGTCTAATAGGGAATATACCAGCACATGACTCAGTTGGGGTCTCTTATAGCTGAGGACATTGATCTGTATTATATGTGTCCAAGGAGCATATACCACACACTAAAGTGGAAGGAGGCAACTGTGATCTCTGATTTAGTTGTGTTATTTGATTTAATGCAAATTGCTTCACCATAGAAGCTAACTCTTCTAATTTATTTTCTATCCTTTATTGCTCCATGGAAAGTGTTCTCACTTCATTCACGGTACTTACTGGACCACTCAATCTGGTACCAAACTGCTGCATATTTTGAGCCATCTTGGCTAATAATTCATTTACTGCAGTTGGGGTTTTATTTACCAATGCCCCACTAGAAGCTACATCAACTATATATCTATCCATAGGCATCAATCCCTCATAAAAATATTGGATGAGAAGTTGATTTGAAATTTGATGGTTTGGACAGCTTGAACAAAGCTTCCTAAATCTCTCTTAGTACTTATGTAGAGTTTCACCACTTAATTGTCTTATACCATTTATGTCTTTCCTAATTACTAATATTCTAGAAGCTAGAAAGAACTTTTCTAAGAACGTCTTTTGTAGGTCATCCCATTTCATTATTGCAGTAGTTGGTAAGTAGTAAAGCCAATCCTTGGCTGCCCCATCCAAAGAGAAAGGGAAGGCTATTAGCTTGATCTGTTCTTCTCCTACCCTTTGTGGTCTCATGGTGGAGCAGACAACATAAAATCCCTTCAGGTGTTTATGCGGATCCTCACTTGCAAGACCATAAAACTTTGGCAAAAGATGGATTAGACCAAAATTTAATTCAAAGTTAGCATCCAACTTAGGATAATTTATGCACAGTGGTTGATAATGCACATCAGGTGCATTCAACTCTTTAAAGGTTTGCTCATGCCTATTTTGAGGCACTTGTGCATTTTGATTATCCATCCCATTTGTCCTAACTGACTCAAAATTAGTTGATGCTATCACAATATCAGATTCAGAATTTGATTCTAACTCTACACTACTGACAACAAGATCTGTAAATTCAAACAAGAGTTCATATACTATGTTATTCCTAATGCTATTGCTTCTTACTAGCCTATGGAAGGTCCTATCAATTTCAGGATCAAAGGAGGATATGTTCACGTGAAGAGACCTTCTCATACACTAGGAAGGGTAAAATTCATGAGAAAACTATAGAAACACTAAAATCACTAAAAACGGTAAAACATCAAAAACACTACTCTAGCCTATGTAAAACACCCAAAAATTAAGTACCTTAGAAAAATCTGATTTTTCTTGGAAAAATCCTTCACAAGTTAGAGGAACAAATGAAAAAAACAAAACTTAAAAATTCAATCTACAAAAACCACACAAAAAATCCCAATTAAGTAGAAAAATCATAAAAACAATAAAAAATAGAAAAGAGGGCCTAAACGATAGAATTTGGTAAAATGGCCGCCCCAAATATGAACATTCAATTAGTAAAGTGGTTCATGACACTACGATGCCGAATCGCCCAGAATTGAATTCGTGGCAATCTTGCGGTATAGTGGTCTCTAAGTCTTATTCACTCAAGGAGCCTCACTTCTAATTACTAATTAGTTATTCTGAACACCCAAACACTAATTAAAAGCACATAAACGTGGGGGGGTTTTATTGACAGTAATAACAGAAGTGGTAACAAAATAGCAACAATGAACAACAGCAGCAAAATATCAGCAGAACAAGTTTGACAATGACAGAAAACCATGCAACCAGCCACTAGGATTTATAGGAGTGTAACCATCATCACTTAGCTCATTGATCAGTTTTGTTCTCATTTCACCACTTGGTTCTTTATAAAAAAAGAATGATTCCAGAGTAACATCCAGAATTTAATACTACTAACTATAGCCAATAATATCTTCATTAACTATAACTAGACGCATTTCAAAGGAAAGCCTCAACCAAATCAAGTTAAATATCATCTAACTAGCCATTTCGTTTCACTCACTTTTCTAATCAGTCAAGCAAGGTTATATCTCATATATAAATCTGTTTATGCTCTTTCAAATTTAACCCAAAATCTGACAGCAACATAAACATATAAGCAGAACAGAAACGAAATAAGATGAAATGAAGAATAAAACACTTATCTTGCACTTTCAGTTCAAGCTAAAACATCCCAAGGTCCTAGTGACTAATTACAATGGAGATTTAGCCCTCCATGAGAGCAGGGCAGCAAAACAGAAGAATGAAAACAGAGTGGAAGAGAGAGTTACGAAAATTGCTAAGTTCATAAAATAAAAGTGTCATCTGATTTTTAAAAACTGATGCCTTCAATGCCTTAGAGAATATTCTACCCTAGATGCCTCTTGGATGCCTCCTTGGTGCTTCTTCCATGATGTGGGCAGCAAGACAACAGCAACAAACAAATTACTCTACTGCTTTGCTGTTTCTGTCTGCTATTAATTGCTGCAAGAGGTCCATGCTGTCAAAACAGAAATTACATTCCCCTTTGCTGTAAAGTGTAGAACAGTGGGGACCAAAAATTCAGTCAGCCCTAGTTAACCATTCAATGCCCAGTCAGCATGTCCAGGTAGCCTCCAAGTAAGCAAAACATCTATGTCAGCATTTTTCTCTCCAATAATTAGATCTAAAATTAAGCACATGAATTAATTGGGATAAAATTATGAATTTGAATCATATTAATTCTATAATTAATTTACAGCCAATAAATTCAAAATATAATAAAATAGGAGAGTTGGCAACATTGAAATAGCAATAGGACTAAGATAGAGACTAAAAAGTATATAAAAATGCCCGATATCATAAAGGGGGGTTAGAACTTGCTTAAAATGTCAAAAAATAGTGGTATGCCAAGGTTGAGGTTAATCGAAGATAGCCAGTTTTTGCATATTTGGAAAATGAATAGTAATCGAGAAAAACTCAAAACTTGTAACCACTTTCAGCCAATCAATTTAGAACCAAATAAAGACACAAATGAATAACTAAATAGGTAACTCAGAAGTGAATTGGCTCCCCGGAAACGGTGCCAAAATTCTGGTTGATGCCACTACGATGTCAAATCACCCATAATTAAATTCATAGCAATCTTGCAATATAGTGATCCATAGGTCGTATTCACTCAAGGAGCCTCACTTCTAGCCATTAACTAATTATTCTTAACATTCAAACATTAATAACATAACACATAAATGGGGGGTTTTGGTTGTGACAGTAGGATAAAAATATAGTAAACAGCAACAAACCAGTAACAAAAAAAATTGACAATAAACAGAAAAATGCAACTGACCTTGGTCTTTCCTAAAGATGTAATCTTCTTAGTTCTCTTGAAATGCTAAGTCCTTGTTCTATTTATCATCTAATTATATAAATAATAAAATGTCCAGGAATAACTTCTAGACTAAATCACACCAAGTTATGATTAAGAAAAACTCCTCTAGTATAACCTAAATGTAACTCCAGCAAAAGTAATCAGATTTATGCAAGGTGATCAACATTACATAACATTTCCATTTCATTTACTATTTAAACCAAATATATTAAACACTGCTCAGATGCAAAGTGTAAAAACCAGTAAATGAAAATGCTCTCTAACCAGAACAACATAAATCACAAACCAGAGACAACAACAAAATGGAAATGGAATAAATAGACAAATACTTATCTCATTAAGCACATGAACTCAGATTACAACTTCAGTTCTAACCAAGGCTGATTACAAGGAGATTTTAGCCCTCCATGAGAGCAAAACCAGCAAAACAGTAGTGAGAAAAATAGGAAAAGTAACCTACGAATTTCTAAGTTACCGCAGTGAAGAATAATGTTCTGAATTACAAAACTGAAGCCCCATATGCCTTTGGAATATTCTACCCTAAATGCCCTCGATTTGACTTTCAAAAGAGTTGAAATGTGGTTGTTCTGCTACTGCTAAAGGAAGTCTAAAATGCTGAAGCAAATTCATGAATTATGGGCAGTAAAACATGCTTTCTTGGTGTAGAAAAAGTGTAAGAAGGGAAGCTTCCAATTTCAACAAAGTTTGGGGAAGAGAGGGGCTGCATGCATGGCAAAAAGGGTTGGATAAATCTAAAGGTAGGTCCCACACATCCATGTCAACTGGTCAGCAGAAAAGAGTGCCAAGTCAGTGTCTATGTCAGCAAAAACGTCTATCTCAACGCCACATCATCATGAAATCTCCAAAATTAATTTATGCAAAATACCCAAATGGATTAAATTGAGTCCTTAATAATTTAAGTCCTAAAATATGAAAATAATTCATTTTCCATCCAAAATTGATTTAGACCCAATAATTCACAAAGCATAATAAAATTGGAGAATTTTCATAGATAAAAATGCAAATAGACCAAGATAGGGATTAGAATGTATATAAAAATGCTAGATACATTAACTTACCTTTATGAACATCAATTATAGTCCTTCCAGTAGCTAGAAAAGGTCTTCCCAAAATGATTAGGATCTCCTTGTCTTCATCATAATCCATGACAATAAAGTCTGTGGGGAAAATTAACTTGTCAATCTTGCCAAGTACGTCCTTAATAACTCTGTTCGGATAGCATAATGAACGGTCAGTCAGTTGAAGAGTCACTGTAGTGGGCCGAGCATTTCCCAAACCCAATTTCTTGAAGATAGAAAGTGGCATTAAATTTACGCTAGCTCCTAGATCACACAATGCTTTATCAACAAAATTCCTCTCAATATTACATGGGATTACAAAACTACCTGGGTATTGTATTTTGATAGGCAACTTCTTTTGGAGAATGGCGTTGAATTCTTGAGTTAAGGCTACAGTTTCAAACTCTCCTAAATACCTTTTTCTTGGCAAAGCATACTTCATGAACTTTGCATAACTGGGCATTTGTTCTAATCCCTTCGCAAATGGGATGTTGATATGAAGCTGGTTCAAGATCTCCAAGAATTTTTTGTATTGTCTATCCAAATTCTGCTTCCAGAATCATTAAGGAAAAGGAAGTAAAGGAATAATTTTTAGAGCTTTTTCAGTATTCACCTTCTCTTTGACTTTTTCAGCTTTCTGACTCACCTCTTTATGTTGTACTTTATCTTTCTCTTTTAACTCGTCTTCAACCGTTATTGCTTCCTTTTGCACATTTAAAATGGGATTTTGAGGAGAAACAAAATTTTATGGAAGCTCTTTGCCACTCCTTAATGTTATGGGTTTGCAATGCTCCATGCCTTCTCTTCTCAGATTATTTTGAATGTCACTAAGAAGATTACCTTGCAGTCTATTATTCAGAGCAATGGTCATCTAACCCATCTGAGTCTCTAAGTTTTTAATTGCAACATTCTAAGTCTGAAACATCTTCTTACTCCTTTCTTTAAACTTCATGAACATGTGCTCCATTGATGGTTTCTTTTCCATTTGAGATGGTGGAGCTCTGTTTTGAGGAATATAACTATTTTGGTGGTTGAAACCTGGAGGTTGAGATAGTTTACCAGAAGATGAAGTTGTAGGGTTTAGACACTAATTATTGCTCCAAGAGAAATTTGGATGGTTTCTTGCCCCCGGATTGTAGGTGTTGGGATACAGGTTATTTTGACTCCTCTATTGATTAACCATATAGTTCAATTACTCCACTACAACAACTTCCTCACAACACCCATTGATATGGGCACCACCACAAAAATCACATTTTGGTTTAGGGCTAACTACTACACTCACTCTTACTGGCTCCTGTTGTCTAGAACATAACATGTCGACTTTTTTAGTTTAAGCTTCATTTTGAGCCAACAAGGCATTGGGGGTGTCCAATTCCAAAATTCCTTTTTTTGCACTACTTCTGGCTTGGATGGAAGAATTCTGATTAGCTCCCACAGTTTTAATTATCTCTCGAGCTTGTTAAATGGATCTTTCTATCAATACACCTCCAGTGGCAGTGTCCAGTCTATTCCTAGTTTCATACGTCAGTCTACTATGGAAGATAGAAATGAATGCATGGTTTGGGCATTTTTTCAACATCTCCTTAAATTGTTCCAAGCAGCATATAAACTCTCACCCCTCTTATTGGTAAAAAGTCATAATTTCATTCCTCAATTTAATTGACCTTGAAGGAGGGAAAAATTCATCCAGAAATTTATTTTGGAGCTCATCCTATGTAGTGGTGCTCCTTAGAGGTAGAGTTATTAACCAACTTTTTGCCATTTCCCTCAAGGAGTAGGGAAACAAGTAGAGGTGAATTACGTCGTCAGTTACTCCATTTAGCTTAACCATATCACAAATATCTAAAAAGTTAGCAATATGGTTATTTGGTTCCTCCATAGGACTTCCTCCAAATTGATTTTGTTAAACAAGATTTAACATCATTGCCTTTATCTCAAAGTTGTTGTCCTGGAAGGGAGGCTTCACATGCTTAAAGTATTTTCGGTATTATGTGGTGAAGCATAATCCTAAAATTGCTCTATGTCCCTCTTAATTCTCATTACCACCAAGATTTTGATTTTCTTCTGCCATTTCCTCTTCTTACGAGATTTACTTCTCTTGAGTTTTTCTAGTTCTAGCTTCTTTTCTATTTATCCTCATAAGTCTCTCAATTTTAGGTTTAAAGAGTATATCAGAAGTGTCAATGGTGCCTTGCATACACAGTAGAAATCACCAGTCAGAATCGACAAAAGGAAATTAGGAAAATAACTCTAAAAGCAAAATTGACTAATTAAATAAAAAGAAAAGAGAATTAAAAAATTTTAAAACAAAAGAATTCAAAGCAGAAAAATATCTAATCTAGCACCTTTAAATCTCTTAAAATATTAGCTAAAATCGTTAGTCCCTAGCAACAGCACTAAAAACTTGTTAGCGATTTGGCAAGCGCACCAATCGTAAAAGTAATTCAATGAAAATAGAGTAAGAATATCGTTCCCATGAAGACTAATTCGCTAATTACTCAAGAAATTTAAGCATATTAGTTAGACAGGCAAATTTAGATCGAAGATAGCTCTAAGTTAAGAACTAAAATTCAACAATAAAATTTTTATAATTTTTCCAACGACTAACAATGAACACACACACAAAATTGGATGAAATTAATTCAATAAAAGACCTAGAGCTACTAATCCCCCTTTTTCGTCCTAGGAATTGCTAAACTCTCTCATGCACTTGTGATCTTAATCAATTATACAACTTAATCTTAGGTTTTCTAATAGCTTAAAATAATTCTCCCGAATCTAGATTAAGCTACTTAACTTCTATGCAATCCCTTACGTGGGCTAAGTCTAATACAACTAACCAATGTGATTAAACAAGATTAGCAAGTATTCCTACAAGTTAGCAAGCAAAGCTCCTTAAGAAATTAAGGTTATACTTGTCCTAACCATTCAATGTTCTACTCTCACCTCCCTTGCCAAAATTCTGTAAAAGCAACACGCAAACAATAAACTAATCAGATTTAAAGCAAGCTCAAGGTAGATGGATAAACAGGCATATATTAATTCACTAAAATTCATAAATACAGAGAGATCACAATCCTTAATTTGAAATTAGGTTCATAGTAACTCTAGAATAAGAAATTTAGCTACTCATGACAGTAAAACTATAGAAAACAGCAAAAGAATGAGAAAACTCCATGAATATGAGGTTGGGTTGGCAGAAATCGGGACCGAAGAGCTTCGAAATAGGATTCATCTTCTTCTTTCAGTAATTTCGACCTCCTTCAATCTTTCTCATGCTCAGAACCCCTAAAACCTTGCCCTAATTGCTAATTATACCAATAACAAGTGGCAGAAAATCACAACCATTGCTATAACGGCACATGCCCACCGCTATAAGGCAAAATGTTGAGCTTCAAAAATTAATTGATCCAGGGACCACCACTATAGCTGTGGGAGGCAAAGAAGGAACTTCAAAGTAAATTGCTCCAGTAGCCACTGCTATAGCTGTGAAGATCCACCACTATAGTGATGAGTGGTAGATAAGAAATTCCTTTGCAATAACTTCTGAAATACAGCTTTAACAGGATCCATTATCTTGCACAATCACCTCACCAACTCAACCTACATCACAAAACAATAAATCATCCATTACTCGTAACATTGAATCATGAAATCACTTAATTTATTAAAAAATCTAAGAAAACTTAAACTAATCTAAACTACTCAAAACATGGGTTATGAAATTCAAGTCTAGACAAGATAGAAATCAAAAGAGAAGGTAGTTAGCACCAAAATGGTGCTAAGTTGAGAACTTAATAGCCCCTCTATTCAATAAGGAATCATACCCAAAACTCCTCAAGCTTTTGCAAAAGGAACCCATACCTGAGGTTAAAGCCAATATAGTAGGTACTGTTGTAATCTTTTCAAATCTTAGTTCTCAAAGGCAATGGATATTGGGATACATGTGTAAGTAATAACTAAATGACTATCAATTTGTAGTGCTTAGTTGATATTTCAAAATGCCTTAATAGTTCTAATGTGCATTTCCCAAATGGAAATCCATATATTGTCTCTTACATTGGCACTCATGTCTTAGCTTTAAATCAAAAGTTTGATAATATGTTTTATATGCTAGAATTCAAGTTTAATCTTGTATCTGTTTCTAAGCTTACTAAAGACTTATCTTGCTTAGTTAGTATTATCCTGATTTTGTCCCTCTCTAATGGAAAAGTGATGGGTATTGGTAGAGAAACAATAGGACTCTATGTTTTGACATCTTAAATAGCCACTACATTGACTTTATTCCTTCATCAACTTGAAAGCTCATCTAAAGAGACTCAACTATGGTGGAAAGGTCTCAGAGATGTACTGTTCAACAAACTTAGAGAACTTAATTATATACAAGATTCTTCTACTGAAAATGATTATATTTCTAATTGCCCTATATGTCGTTTGGCTGGACAAACTCATATGTCATTCCTAACTAGCTATATTCAATGTTCTTTTCTATTTGATATGATTCATATTGACCTTTGGGAACATAGATATCCTACTTATGATAATAATCTATTCTTTCTTACAATTGTAGATTATCATTCTAGAAATTGTTGTGTTTATTTGATGAAACATAAAACTGATACCTTATCTATCTGAGACAATTTATCTCCCTTATCAAGACTTGGTATGAAAAAGTAATCAAGTATGTAAGATCATACAATGGTACATAATTCTTTAATAAGAGTTATGCATCAAAGTTCACATGTTAAAATGCCTCAACAAAATGACATTACAGAGCAAAAACACAAGCATCTGTCATAAATGGCAAGAACCTTAAAGTTTCAAGCTTACAAACCTATTCGCTTTTATGAAGAATACATTTTAACAACATGATATCTCATCAATCTTCTTCTTAATCGGAAGACACAAACATTCAACACCTTCATGTGTTTATATATCTTTGTTATGCAATAATGCTTTATAATAATGATAAGTTTGCATCAAGAGTTGATTCCTCTATCTTGATAGGTCATTCTCTCACACAAAAGGGTTGCAAACTTTTAAATCTAGAAAATATGCAATTCTTATTAAAAAAGATGTCATTTTTCATAAGAATGTGTTTACCTTTAAATTTAAATCAAGCCATGCCACTCACATGCTTCAAACAAAAAGGATATTGATTCCTTACCCTTTGACACTTTATTTCTTCAGGAATTACCAACACAAGATCACTTAGACAATTTACTTGATCCAATGAATCTAATCTAGTTTTCTTAGATCATATTGAAAAACCAAAAAAAAAAATTGAGTGATTCTTCTTTAGATCTTGCTGACAACTCAAGTTCTTCTATTACATCTAATTCTCATGCTCTAAGCGATCTTCCAAAATGACAAACCCACCTAATTGGCTTCAAGACTTTGTGACTTCTGGATCAAAAACTTCTACTCCTTATTCAATCACAATCTTTTGAAATTATTTTGCACAATCTTTTGAAATTATTTTGCACTTACTTGCAGCATATCTTCCTCAATTCCATCTCTAAAGTGGTTGAACCTACAAGCCATTTTGATGCTTTGAAAGATTGACAATGGATGAAGGCAATGTAGATGCAGATAATGGCTCTTGAACAAAATAACACATAAGAATTGGTTCTTCTTCCTCAAGGCAAGAAAGCCATAGGTTGCAGAAGGTTTATAAGGTGAAGCATAAGTCTAATGGGCAGATTGAACACTTTAAAGCTCAACTAGTAGTCATAGGCTATAGTAAAAAAGAAGGTGTGGATTACACTAAAACTTTCTCACCCATTGCAAAGATGGTAATTATGAGAATTTTACTTGCTTTAGCTATAGCTCATCAATGGCTTTTTTTTTTTGAGTTGGATGTACACAATGCTTTCCTTTGAGGAGATTTGAAAGAAGAAGTGTATGTGGAAATTCTTCCCAAATTTGGAAAATAAAGGGAGACAAGTGTATGTTGTTTGCTCAAATCTATATATGGCTTAAAGTAGGACTTTAGGCAGTGGAACTTAAAAGTGAAAAAAGCTCTAGTTTCAAATGGATATTGTTGTGATGTTAATCTGTGTTGACAATATTTTGATCAATAGAAATCATGAATAAGTGATATAAGAATTAAAGAAGATCTTGCAGAAAATTTTCAAGGTTAAAGACCTTGGGGATCTCTTCTTTTCTTATAATCAAAGTAGCAAGTTCTAAGATGGGTATTATACTTCAGAGGGAGTATTCCCTCAATTTAATCTTAGAATTAGGTTTTGCACTTGCGAATCTCAAATTGTTTTCTTAGAATCAAAGTAGCAAGATCCAAGATGGGTATTATACTTTAGAGGAAGTATTCCCTTGATTTAATCTTAGAATTAGGTTTTGCAGGTGAAAAACCAATAACTACATGCCTCTTGAAAAGAATCTCAAGCTAGCCTCTTATTAGTATGACAAGCTCTTTCATCCTGGCAAAAATGACACTTTATTATAAGATTAGTGGCCATGGCTACCGAACTGCCCATAATTGGATTCTAAGTCTAGTTTGCAGTATAGTGTGAGAACTAGGTCGTATCTCTCGTTGAGCCTCACTCTTTTATCACCAAATTAGAAGCTCAGACTCTTATATACACTAATTACACTAATAATAGATGGGCGTGTTTATAGAAGATAAAAACACATACAAGGACATAAAAGTAATGGAATAGTAGACAGCAAACAGAGAGTGTATAATCAATCACAGGTTTCCTTGAAGTGTAGCTACCCTCAATCTATCACTATGATTAGGTTTAGTTGTGTTCTATCACTTGGTTATCATGCTAATATTTCCAGAAAACCTTCCAGAATTGGACTACATCAAAATTATGGTCAAGAAGACCTTCACTAATCCATAAGCAAATGTAATCTGATGAAGACCTAACCAAAATCATGCACAATAATTGCCTATACATGTCATTTTCAACCTACTTACTATACCAACCGATTACAGTAAGGTAATTTCTCAAATAATGGAAATAGAAATCATGTTCATACAAGTCTAACCAAAAGCAAGCATAAACATAAAAACAGAAAGGTAAAAAATAGGACAGAAAATGAAACAAAAAACAACTAGAACACTTATTTGATTGTACCCAAGAATTCAATTTACAACTTCCAGTTCACCTTATGACTGATTATACAAAAGTCTGAGCCTTCCATGAGGAAAAACGAAATAACAGAAGGAAGAGCTATTGAGAAAGCCCTAAAACAGACTACAGGAAGAAGAAAATGTTTTTCAACAAAGGAAAATGAAAGTCTGACGGTGTTTTAAATTATTTTTAGGAGAGAGGGTTGACTTCAACTTCAATCCCTTTCGGCTTCTATCTGGTAGGCTTTTAGCATCATTGTGGAGAGGAATTGCATGAGGGGGGGCTTCAGAACTGATCTTTTCTGGTCCAAAAAATTATCCTATAAAATTTGCCATATCCAGATTTTGGCAGCACAGCAGTTCTGAATGCTTGCATCCGGTCAGAATAGATTTGCAGTAGATGGGGTCCACATCCAGTCAGCAAAGCATGTCCAATTAGTGCCCACTAAGCTAATCACGTCCAGGTCAACAAATTACTCTCTAATTAATTCAATCTGCAAGATTAAGGAGTGGATTAGCCGGTCTCTAATTGTAAAGATCAGAAATTAGGGCATATTAATCCTATAATTAAGTTAGACCAACTAAATTCCAAAGCATCATAATATTAGAGAGTTTCCATGATTAATATGCAATAAGACAGTTAAAGGGCTACAATTATTGTAAATATGCGTGTTATCAAAGATGTAGAAGTTTATAGAAAGCTTATTGGCCAACTAATTTATTTAACCATGACATGACCATATAAACATTTGTTGTTCAAAATATCAGTCAATTTATGCAAGAACCAATGCAATCTTATATGGAAGCAACTTTAAGAATCGTGAAATATGTTACGAATTAACTAGGGATAGGGAATTTTGCTGTCATCCATTAACAATCTATAACTAATGGCTTACTGTGACTTAACTTAGGCCTCGTGTAGATACTTGAAGATATGTGAGTGGATATTGAATCAAGCTTGGTGACTCACTCATTTCATAGGAGAAGAAGCAAATTACAGTATCCAAGTCATCGACAAAAGCTAAATATTGCAGTATGGCTCACATTGCTTCAGATATCATTTGGATTAAGGGGCTACTAAAGGAATTAGGAGCTCAGCGGAACAAGCCAATACAACTGCATTGTGATAATAAGGCTACACTTCAGATTGCTGCCAACCTTGTGTAACATGAGAGAACCAAGCATATTGAAAAGATTCAAGATGGAACCATCTACACAAGTCACGTTCGTTTTAATGAACATCCTGCAAGTTTGCTAACCAAGGCCTTAAGGAGTCAACAACATAAGTACCTGATGACCAAGCTCAACATTAAAGATATTTTCCAAGTGTCAACTTGAGGGGGAGTGTATTGTGAGGCAAGTTGACGTAGTTATTTATAATTTTACCTATTTTCCCTTGAGGTTAGTTAGCAACAAACATGTATATATATACATGAAGAAAGGCTATAATAGATTCAAGTTTTCATTGAAAAAAATATCAGAGGATTGTCTCTCTTGACTTCGAATCTTTGTATCGTCCTTTTTTTTTTTCCTCTCTCTCTCATTTTGCACATTCTAAAGTTTCACAAAAATAGATATAAACAAGTGGGACTTAATAGATTTTACTAGACTTCATTAAGTAGACCTTATCTCTATTTCCATCTTTCTCTAACATCATTAGTTAAAGAATTTTAAATCATCTCATTCTTAAAAAAGTAAGAGATAGTGTTTTGCATTGGTACTTATGAAAATAGTGATCTGACACTAATGTTTTTTCATTTTAATCAAAGATATCTCTACACCCAATAAGATTTACAAGAAATAAATAAATAAATAATTTTTTCAAGTTTATTAAATGCAAAGAGTACATTTCTTTACAAATTGACGTCTCTAGCAATATTGAACTTTTTTTTTTTAAGTTTTGAACAACTATTATCACTACAACCAGCCAATTTGAGTTCACTAGTGTTTTTTTAATTCTTGCAAGGAATTTTATCATGAACTAAAACCCCATTTTGGTCCCTTATAAATATATCTTTTCCAATTTGGTCCCTCGCTAATTTTGATTCTTAATTTGGTCATTCACATGCCCCTTTTCTCAATTATGTCCCTCATAAATGCCCTTTTTTTCAATTTTGTCCCTCACAAAACCAAACATTTTCAATTTGATCGCTTCGTGCAGTTGCCGTTAAATAATTCAACAGAAGTGTTAATTTGATAGTTATAACTCATTGATGTAGATCATTAAGTGCCATATAATTTATTTTAAATCAATTTCTTCTTCATTAGACTCCTGACCAACAATTAAATAAAGAAAAGATGCATCTATAAGGTACCATGCAAGTTGAGAATGAAAACATAGGAGGGACCAAATTGAGAAAAGAAGCACATGTGAGGGACCAAATTGAGAATTAAAATCTTTGGAAGGATCAAATTAAGAATATTTGGATTTGTGAAAGACTAAATTAAGAATGAAAATTCGTGAAGGAATAAACTGAAAAAAAGAACATTTATCAAAGACCAAAACGAAGTTTTAGTCTTTTGTCATGTATTCGCGCACTTTCTAAATCCAAGTGGTTGATGTATCCTTCAAGCATATATATAAACGTTGAAGACATAATTAAAGTTGTGCTCTAGCTAGTTTGCGCTGTAACGATAAGATTGGGATGAAGCAATGCAATGACAAAACAATGATCATTTTTATATTTAAAGCATAGTTCGTTCAAAGACATTTTGGACAGGAGAAATTATAGTGTGTCACTTAAATTATTTTAACTTTATTAAACTATATGATACTAATAATATAAAGGTTTAAATATACTTGAGTTCTCTATAGTTTCATTGAAAAATGATTTTAATCTCTAGAGTTTAAAAACAATGAATTTAGTCTCTATAATTTTCAAAACCATGAAATAGGTCCCTAACATTATTTTTGATTAGTCAATTGTTGGTCAACACTGACTGAGATTCTGATGTCAGTATTAAAATCTATGTCAGTACTAACTATTTACCATTTATGCTGACATGGATTAGCCATTTGGATTCCCTTCAAAAAAAAGTTTCAGAGTATTCACGTAGGTCATTGGTCAAAATTTTCTTTTTGTCTAATTTTTAATATAAATTCGTCTTGGTCCCTAATTTAAGAATATTTTTTTCTTTGTCAAAACCATCCCTATAAACTTTTAAGTTTATTCACTTTAGTCCATGTTCTTTACTTTCATTTTTTTTCCTCATAGTTTGGTCCTCCAAATTAGTCTATAATTTTATTTGTAGTCATGATATGATTTAATCTATCATTTCTACCCAAAAACAATACAAGTAATGAATTAAAATTCAAGTTTCAAAGCTTGACTTTTATTCACTTAATTCATTGGTTAAAATTTTTATTTTGTCTAATTTTTTTATAAACTCGTCTTTTACTTTGTCTAGATCCCTAGTTTAAGAATATATTTTTTTTGTCAAAATATCCCCTACAAACTTTTAAGTTATTCACTGTAGCCAATGTTCTTCACTTTCATGCTTTTTTCTTACAGTTTGGTCCTCCAAATGAGTCCATAATTTTTTTTAGTTATGATATGATTTAATCTATCATTTCTACCCAAAAACAATATAAGAAATGAATTAAAATTCAAGTTTCAAACCTTACCTTTTATTCACAATTTGTTCAAAATATGCTTTTTATATCAAGAAGATAAGTTTATATAAAAAATTAGACAAAAGAAAAATTTTAACCAAGGACCTAAGTGAATAGAAGGTAAGCTTTGAAACTTGAATTTTAATTCATTTCTTGCATTGTTTTTTAGTAGAAATGGTAGATTAAATCCTATCATGACTAAAAATAAAATTATGGACTGATTTGGAGGACAAAACTGTGAGAAAAAGGCATGAAAGTAAAGAATAAGGACTAAAGTGAACATCTTAAAAGTTTGTAGGGAATATTTTGACAAAGAAAAATATATATTCTTAAACTAGTGATCTAGATAAAGTAAAAGACGAATTTATATAAAAAATTGGACAAAAGAAAAATTTTGACCAAGGACCTAAGTGAATAAAAGGTAAGTTTTGAAACTTAAATTTTAATTCATTTATTGTATTTTTTTTGGATATAAATGATAGATTAAATCATATCATGACTAAAAATAAAATTATGGACTGATTTGGATGACCAAACAGTGAAAAAAAATATGAAAGTGAAAAATAGGGACTAAAGTGCACAAAATTAAAAGTTTGTAGGGAATGATTTTGACAAAGAAAAAATATATTCTTAAACTATGAACATAGACAAAGTAAAAGATGAGTTTATATGAAAAATTAGACAAAAGAAAAATTTTGACCAAAGACCTAAGTAAATAAACTGAAACTTTTTTTTAAGAAGTTCATGTGGCTAGTTCACATTACCATAAATGATACACAATCAGTACGACATGGATTTTAATACTGACATTAGCATCTCTGTTAGTATTGACTAACCAAAAACTAATCCCTATAACTTATTTCATGGTTTTGAAAACTACAGAGATTAAATTTATTGTTTTCAAAATATAGGGACTAAAATTATTTTTTAATAAAAATATAGGGATCTTAAGTATATTTAAACTCAGTATAAAAAGAAATAAAACTACTTGGTATTAATGTTTCCATGGATGGAAACTATGGAGTGCTAAATTATTAATGAACGACACCAATTACATGACTTAAATATATCATTTTTCTTTCTAAAAAATAACAATGAAATTACAACTATAGAACGTCAAAATATCAATTTTTAAATTACAAAGTACTAAAGTAAAATATAAACTAAACTGCAAATTAATAAGGATCCGCCACAAAGCGTAGGAGAGTCCTGCGTGCTAATAATATTTTTGTCACAGGTAAAATCGTAACTAAATTTTAGTAACGATTAAAAACGAGACTAACAACACCTAATACTTCTGTACGCTATAGTGGATCAATGTCCACTGCAAATTATCTTTTTGAGCATTTCAAATGCCAGATCGTAGCCAACTAATGAATTTGTTCTAGTGTCCTGTTTGGTTTGATTGAATAGAGAAGCTGAGAAAGAGAATGAGAATGGCTAAAATGTTTGTTTGGTTGGTCGAATTCTCATTTTCTTTGAAGTCTATTTTCTTATTTTGTTGAAATTTAAATTTCTAATCTCATCTAATAAAATAGCTTCTCATTTTGAGAGTGAGGAGTTATTTTATTATTATTCTCTTAGAAATCTTAAAAAATTGCAATGATACCCTATGTATATAATATTGTAAAATTTATGTTATAATTATGTTTATATTGAAGTAACAAAGTTTATCTTTTGTCGTCTATATCCAAGAATATACTAACCATGTCCTCTACATATAAACACAAAGCAATCTTTTTATTCATATTATTAGAAAAATTATTATTCAGTTATTTTTTTTTTCCATTCATGAATATTTTTGTTATTTTTCCTAAAATTCAATTTTTTTTAATTTCTACATAAACATTATTCTAATCAAATAAGATAGTGGAATAATTTTTTTACCTTTCCATACCTATCAAACAAAATTTTAAACTACAACTTCCAATTTCATGAAACATCATTTTCACTCCCATTGAAAAAATTTTCCATGGGACCAAAGAAATATGCATCATGATAGACAATTATTAGACAATCGAATCAAGGACCGATGTTCTTGTGTAATGTACCATGCGTGCCGACAATGTGAACACCAGCCAACTTAAAATTGTGAATGATTTACAATACAAGTTTGTTTGTAGCATAATACAATCAAAACAAAGCAACGTCAACAATCATCAATTAGGTAACGTAGAATTACTGTATATGCTTATTATGTAAGCAAAAATCCGAAAAACATCAATGGATTAAAACCATAACTTTAATGTTCTAGGATCTTGACTTTCATGTATTCATACAAATAGAAATTTAAATAGTACAATTACTTACTTGGATCCATTTTTTTTTTTTTTGCAAATTTGAAGCCATTTTGTTTCTTCTAAATTTCTCTCAATTTTGTCTCTTTGATAGTTAGGAGGCGAAAACAGTAACTAACACTTTTTTTGACTAAACTTCATATCTTTTAATTACTGTTACTTTTAAATTTGAAATCAGAGTAAAGGAGTATTTTATCTTTTGACCTCTATAAAGTTTTTAATTATTTAATAGCCTCTCAACCATCACAAGAAGGCCCCAATATATTAAAAATTTATCATTTAGGTCCTTCAATATTATACAATATGAATTTAATAATTAAAATCATTAAACTTAATTACATGGGCCACATATTAGAAAATAATCTAACATATTAAGCGTATATAGTCTTAAGAATCAGTCTAGTCATTAACCAAGGTTGGTCTTTAAGCACTGGTCCAATCGTCAAATCATTGAATAAATTGCTTAACAGGAGAATATATATATATATATATATATATATATATATATATATGTGTGTGTGTGTGTGTGTGTGTGTGCACGCGCGCGCGCGCGTGCTCATGCTCATAAATAAATATCAAAATAAATAAAATAAATAATTTTTATGTAAATTTAACAATTAAAATATGTTAAAAATATATCTTAAAGTAATTTTAGTACACGAATATTATATTTAATAAAAAATATATTAACTTTTATAGTTATATTTTTATTTTTGATTGTCTCGTGGTTATTTAGTTATTTTTAATTTTATATGATATTATAAAATTTGTTAATAATATTGTTCAACTTTTATGAATTAAAATAATTTTAAAAAATATAATGATATAATATACATAAAATAATAATATTTTATATTTTAAAATACTATTATTATTTCTATATACATTTTTGAAGCACTTATATGATAATTAAAACTTTCTTTTTTAATAGTTAAAATGTTATTTTTCTTCTATAAAGTATTAAATTCAATATTAGTTAAACATTTTTTCCTTATGTATTTTTTTGTTAAAATATGGGAAAAAAAAAGGTTAAAACGAGCTTCTGGTTCAATCAAAAGCTGGCTAGCTCAACCAAATCAATTGCAAAAGAGACACGTATCAGGTCGCCAATTTTCGAATCAATCTGGGTCCAAAAACAATGTCATTGAGTATACTCAATTTTTTCTCCTTAAAGGATGCCCAAGATTTTATGTTAATTTTTGAATGATGACAACTACTATCTTTAGTTTCAAAAAAGGAATTAAAAAAATATTCTCCATAGACGTGCCCTTGAATAAAAAGATGATTACTCCAATTTTCCTTGGTAAGCATGTCCTAGAATAAAAATTTTTTGACATACACATTAAACAAGTGAAAGATAGAGAAAGTCGACCTCTATAAAAGTTGACCTCTCTATAGTTTCTCCCTTTCAAAAAACTTCAAATTATTATACACATGAGTCTCTTTATCACCTATTGTCGTCAAGTTTGATGGAATTGTTGACGTGGTGCCATTATGTGATGATATGGCAGTGACATAATATTTAGTGATTATCTTGTTTACAAAAGAGAAATTTCAGGGACCATGTCGTTTGTGAAAAAAAAAAAATGAAAGACAAGTTTTTATTGTTGTTTGCTAGTGGATGGAGGAATGCTTCCAACTAGCTTATTGAAACTATGGTTTAGATTTTTTTTTTAAAATTGTACAATTGACCTAAGCTTGCTATAAGTAAAATTTTGACTGATGGCAAGAAATCTTAGGGTTCTGAATTTGGATCCTCTCATATTTTGATAAGAACATAACAATTATGTTTTTTATCTAAATTGTTTAGATTAGATCAGACGATCTAGATAAAAAAAATATTTCATAAGATTTATTTTTTTTAATTATATTTTTATCCGAACCATCTTATTTAAGATAAATGATTTAAATTTAGAGAATATATATAATCTTCATATTTCCGCCAACATACGAGGGAGCCTAAATTTTTCTTTCAAATTTGAAAATAACTAGAGTAGAGAATTATATGTACTACTTGAATGGTGGGATCAAATCAACGGATTAGATGGCGAACAATGATAAACAAAGTGAAGGTTGGCCAACTTAAAATTACGTACGATTCACAATATAAGTTTAATTTTAGCCTAATACAACCAAAACAAGGCAAAACAAAATAAAGGGTATGCGATGCAATAATGGCTATATCTCATCAATAATCAACTAGTAGGTAACGTGGAATTAATGTAAACACTTATTTATTGTACTCTTCCAAATTTGAACGGCACCTATATATCATGATTCATTCACAAAGATAAGAACTCACATGACTTGTAGGGCTTCTTTTGCAACGCATGTACTAATTCGGTTGCTATATATATGTCAAATTTATCACATTCATTAAATTTTTAGTCCTTCTATGTAAGAGTGTTAATAGGCCTAATTCGGTTTTATTTTGAGTCTAAATTAAATTAAATCAAATTTATTAATTTTATAAAATTATAGATCTATTTGATTTTAATTCTTAAATAATTTGATTCAATTTTAGACGATTTAGTTTAGTTAGACAGTTTAATTTAATTTTAGACAATTTTGTTTACTTTTTAAATATTATAAATAAACATACACTTGTCTTTGAAGTTAATATATCAAATGTTAAAATGAAAATTGGTTAAATTTTGATTTTTAGTATGATAATTTTTTTTACAATCCACAAAGAAACAATTAAAACATATAAATTCAAATTTTGAAGGTGAAATTTGTAAAATAATAAAATAATAAAAATATATATGAGATTCATTCATTTATTTACAAAATAGATTTGGTAAATATAATACTATATATAATTATAATTTTTATATAAATTTAGTTTGATTTGATTTCAATCGAACTAAACTAAATCAAACTAATAATCAAATTAAATTGATTAAAATTCATATTTCAAAAATTAATTTAGACATATTTTTTCAATTATAGTGAAATTTTTATCAATTTTATTTGAGTTAATCAATTTAATTTGGTTTTCAACACTATTAGTTCTATGAAAGGGGCAACATTTCTTTTATTTTAAATGTTTATGTAAATAATGGATATTTGTTGTTGTTGTTGTTGTTACATAATTTTTAATTTATTTTTTGAAAATTATTTAATTTAATTTTAAATTATAATAAAGTTGAGTTATAAAATTTAAATAAACATTTTCATTAATTAAAATATGAAGTATAAAAATATACTAAACACTCACCTTGAGGAAGCGATACTGTTTCAGATGTCCGGACAAAAGGGGACAGAACTTTTTGGTTGAAATGGCTGGCTAGTAATTATGTGATATATACCGACTTTTATTTTCTTTAAATTAAAATGTAAAGAATTTTTTTTTAAGTTAAAAGATTGTGTAATTTATTTTTTAATTTTAAAAGTTAGCAATCAATTTGTCTAAATTTTTAATCTTGTACAATATAATTCCTCTATCAATTTTTTATCCAAAAATCGTACTATTTATCTATGTAGGTAAATTAATAAGAGAAAATGACCAAAAAAAACTATCATTTTGTCACCTGAGATGATAGATTAAATTTATTTTTCGTTGATTTAATCTCTTCACATCTATGTGAACAAATTACATTAAATTTTTTGACCAAAAAAATTACCAAAGTAATTATAATGCACGAAATTAAAAGTTTAAAAGGATTGATTGGCAACTTAAAAGAGATTTTTATGAGCCTTCATTGCTCTATAAATATTAGGTCAAAACGTAAATAATCACCCTTATCAACTTTTTTGTTCAAAATTATAAAGTCCCTAATTCATATAGGTTCTTTTTTCTTTTTTTGGTTAAAATTCATATGGTTTGAGTTGGGTTGTGGTTGGTAAAGTAAAAAATAATAATGAAGCTATTAAAAAATTTAATATGTATTCAGTAGCGAAATGATAATTTTTAACATTTTATATTTTTATAATAAAAATCTCTTAAAATATAAGTTAAATATATTTCCTTAATGTGATTTTTTAATTTACATAAATACAAGAGAGTATATGTTTAAATATTAATTTTATTTATTTACTTTAAAAAAGAAAAATCTTGGTGTCTGTGTGTCAGATTTGTTTTGGTACAGTTAACAGTATTGGATATAGCATGTCGAATCCCAATGCCTCGTTCTGCTTCCCCAATCACATAAAACCGACAACACAGAATCTCGAAAAATTTGAATAGGCTAAGGAAGCACAGTCCCACATTCACACAGAGGGAGAGAGAGAATCGCTGCACATTAATAGCGAAAGCGACGTCGCTTTGAGCTGCTTCGCTATCCCCACAAGGCGAGTCCCATATGCGAGACACGTGTCGAGCGCTGCCTCGCCATCGTCACGCACCTGTGCAAGGCGAGGACACGTAGTCCAGGTGCTTTAATGAGTGTGCGTTTTATGATTCAGTGGGGGTGGGGTCCCCCGAGTGATAATTCATTGTTCATGTGAGATTGTTCATTTGGGGGACTACCCATGCAGATGCAGCCTTTTACTTTCTCCCCTATCTTCCTGCCACGTCTACCTTATGCGTCCTTTTTAAATAAGATAAACGAGTATTTTATGTCTCACTTACATCAGATTTTATTTATATATTAAAAATTTTTTTGACTCATGTTTAACATATTTTAATTTTTGTCATATATATTAATTTTTTTTATAATTTTATCAATCAACTTAGTAAAATACTAATTAAACTAGTATGTAACAAAAAGCATCGACCACATGTCTGTGGACTCAATAAAAAAATTTAAATTTTTTTTTTAATTTTTTTAAAAAAGTTTCAGTTTATTAAGTTAGGTCTTTGGTCAAAATTTTCTTTTTGCTCAATTTTTGACATGAACTTATCTTTTACTTTGCCTAGATCCCTAGTTTAAGAATATATTTTTTGTCAAAATATACCTTGCAAACTTTTCAATTTGTTCACTTTAGTCCCTGTGTTCACTTTCATGCTTTTTCTCACAGTTTGATCCTTTAAATCAATCCATAATTTCATTTTTAGTCATAATATGATTTAATCTATCATTTCTATTTAAAAACAACACAAGAAATGAATTAAAATTCAAGGTTTCAAAGGTTGCATATTTCTCCCTCTCATAAAAGGTAAGCTTTGAAACTTGAATTTTAATTCATTTCTTATATTATTTTTGGGTAGAAATGATATATTAAATCATATTATGACTAAAAATGAAATTATGGACTGATTTGGAGGACTAAACAGTGAAAAAAAATGAAAGTAAAAAACATTTACTAAAGTGAACAAATAGGGGATATTTTGACAAAGAAAAAAATAGATTTTTAAACTAGGGATCTAGATGAAGTAGAAGACGAGTTTATGTTAAAAATCAGACAAAAGGAAAATTTTGACTAAGAACCTAAGTGAATAAACTGAAATATTTTTTTAAAAAAAAATTTTATTGAGTCCACGTGGCTAACACGTTTTTTGACATGTGGCAGCCTAGTCAGCATTCTTTTAAGTTGACTAACTGAGTTACAAAAAAATGGTATATGCGACAAAAATTGAAATATATGGAATATAAGTGGGTGCAATAAAAACTTTTTTGAGACATAAATGAAAATTGGTATAAACTTTAGGAATATAAAAGTACCATTTTACCTTTAAACAATGTAGTCTTTTATTATTTCATCTCTAAAAATTAGTACATCATAAATTAAAAGACTAAATTAACATTTTAGTCAGTGAAAAAAATTATCTTTTCTCAATTTTGCTCCAAAAGATTATTCTCCATCCAAAAACGTCCATTTGCCTAAAAATTAACTCTCACTTAACTTTATCAGTGACATGGCCAAAATAGAGCTGATGTGGCTGTTATGTGTTGAGTTTAGATTACTAACATTAACTAGAAGTTTACAAGTCACAACTATGTCAACTCTGTCCTCCCTTTTATGGAATTTAGGGGGCCTCCTTGGTTTTGGACTAAGGAAGCTCATTAACTCCTCTCACAACCATTCAATAACTGTGAAGAGTTAAGGAGCTTCCTTAGTTTTGAAGTTAAAGAGGCCTCCCAAATCCCTCTTTATAACTAAATTGAGATAAAAAAAATTTAAAAATTAAATTGAATAACAATGATAAATAAGATTATATTTATTCTATTTTAGTTATTGATAAATAAAGTGTTTTAAATTAATTAATGACATATTGTATTTATTTTTATTTTTCAATTTAATTTTAGCAATAAAAATTTTAAAATTTAATAACAATATATTTGACAAGTCAACAAGAAAATATTTAAATTGAGATATATGTAATCTTTTAAGATAAAAATTGAAATAATTAAATTTTAAGAACCAAAATAAAATAAATGTATTTTTTGGAGACTAAACTAACGGTTTGCCAATCATAAATTAATTTGGACCTGTCTTATGGAGAGTTTGAGCTAAGTTTTTTCAAAATTTATTTGCAAATCTCAAAATTATGTAATGGAGAAAAATTTAATCTCTTTGAAAGTGGAACTCCTCATAGATTTTTTTTATTTTTATGTATAATTAGTCTTTTTTAATATTAAATTATAGATGTGCTCTTCTTTTAAAAAAAATTTATTTAATCTCTACAATATTTCAATTATTTTATTTTTCAAAAAAATTATTTTAATCCGGTCATATTATCAAATACGATTTTTGTATTGATTGAATTAATATAGTTTTTCAAAATCAAATTTGAGATAGCTGTAATATCTTGAAGATTAAATTAATAATTTATTTTAATTTTAATAATATTTTTTATAATTTAAAAAGATAAAATATTATATTTTAAAGTTAGAACAAATTTTCTTTTATAATTATTGCATTTAAAAAAATAAAAAAAATGACTCCGACAACATGATAAGCTTAAAGAATTTTATTTCATTCTTAATCATAGTTTTTGTGCCTTTGGATTTCTTGCCTCAATGGCCTCTAAATCCATGACAAGTCATATCCGTTATTGGAAATATTTGCTGAGAATACAGGACTCCTGTCACTATTTCAAGCTAGTGATATTCCAAAAGCGGATAAATTCTATTACATTTATTAAGTATATTTTATTTTTTGGAAAAGATTTATTAAGTGTGTGCTTGAGAATTCAGTGGGTAAATATATGTTGGCCAAACTAAATTAAATAAAATGTGGTTAGAAAAAATTTAGATTTGAATGAACATAATTTATTTTTTGAAGACATTTGGACAAACGTAGTTTGAGACAAAGTATGATGTTTAGATGTTAATTTGTAAACGTGATTTTAGATCTGTAATTACAATAAAGTACATGAATTTTATATTTCAATTTTTGATATACCATGATGTTTTGAAAGTATATTCTAAATTTTATAGTTATATTGTTAATAATAATTATAATTAAAATGTTAATAAATTTTTAATTATAAATAAATTATTGACTAATTTTTAAATTAAATTTTAAATAAAATAAACTAAGTATTCATTGTAATTAAGTTTTAACAAAATGAATTAATAATTTAAGCAAAATGAACTACCTATTATTTAAATTTGACTTCTACATTTTTTAACTTCTTATTTAACTAGTTTAAACTCATTATTCAACCATAAAACAACACTCAAAATTTGGTAAACTCCTTCTAATCTTAATTAGAATCCTTATTATAACAATTCTGTTCATTTTTAAATATTTTACTTCTAACCTACAAACTTTCATTTCATTGACTTAGGTCTTTGGCTAATATTTTTTTTTATCTTTTGTATGATCCCATATCATATTTAGTTTCATTTAGGTCCCTAATCTAAGAATATATTTTTTTCTAAAATTAAATTAACTCATGTAAACTTTTCATTTCTTTCACTTTAGTCTTTGTCATGCATATTATTAGTTTTCACTTGGTATATTAGTTTTAAGTTAAAGTTCAATTTAGTCCTTCTTTGTCCAGTCCATAAGTTTAATTTAAATTAAATTTTGCTTTAAGTTCCACATTTATCAAAAACTTTTTTGTTTATTCACTTACCAAAAACATTAATTAGATTAATTATTTTAACTATGTCTATTAGCCTAGAGTCTTGTAGCCCATAATTAGGTCCATTAGTTTCTAAGCCTAGAATTAATTATTATAGCTTAAACAAAAAAAAATCAGAGTTGTCTTCTAACCCGCCCCCTGCTTCGAGGGTCACGAAGACTCGACGCATGACTCATCGATTTCCAGCGACTAGGGCTTCCAGAGAGCTGCATCATGCGGCTCTCGTCATTGTCAACACATCCCCGACAGCGGACGACACCAAACAAGACTAGAAAACGAGCATAGACACACAAAACAATCACACGAATAATAACAAGGCCAAACAAAGGATGCGTATAACAGGGAGAAACCATACCAGAACGACAGGAAATGGCCAGAAATGAAAAGCAAAGCAAGAGGATAAAGATGGTGATGTCACGGAACACAAGACACAGGCACACAGAAGACGTAGCAATGAAGAAAAACATAAGACACAATAATAACAGAGAACGACTACACTACACTGAGATGCAACACAGCAAATGTTATGAACCAAAATGACACACACAGAGTGCACACAGCAGGGGTAAATTGAGAAATAGAGTAATGACCCCACCTACCCACGTTAATTCCATCGCCAGAAGCTACAAAATGGAGTGTTGGATGGAACCACGTTAATGGCATATAACTCAAACCATGTTTTCTTCTACCTCGGTTTGCCATTGTTACCAAACATTCCAAAAATGTGTAAACCACATTAAATCCTTTCTAAAACGTGGTTGAAAAAAAAAAAAGGCAACGTGCTACCAAACTAGCACTGAGTATGATTGAAAACTAGAAAGTCATGTATTCAATTTTTCTTTTATATTAAATGAAGAAATTTTAAACAAATTACATTTAGTTTCTTTATTGGGTATATATTGGAAAAAGCTTAACTTTAGTTTACTTTCTATCCATAAATTTAATTTTTTTTGGTATAATATATTTTTTAGAATTAATTAATTTATTGTTTTAAATAAATATATATTTTATGTTAGAACTTAATATTAATTTAATTATATTTATTGGTATATTTAAAATGTTTTCTCATGTTGTGTTTAAAATCAATTGCAATGAGTGAATTACAATTCTTAAGTTGATATATAGTTAAATTATAATCCATGTTCATTTTGTTTAAGATACTATGCTCGTCTCTCTTATAATTTGTTTTTCTTTAAATTAACTTTTTGTACAAATAAAATTATTTAACAGCAAACATTGTTAAGTTGTTAAATTGAGAATAAAACAACAATTTTATATTAAAGTTTGACATTAACTTAACTGTTTTATGATCGTATTAAAAATAAATTTATAATATCAGTTATGTATAAAATTAGATTAATTGATGTAAATTAAAATAATTAGATAAAAAAGTAAAATAATATATAGAAGATTTCTATAATATGCATAAAATGTTAGGCGAGTCAAATGTAAAATTAAAAAAAAAGATATGAAGTTTAATTTAGTAAAATCTCAAAAAAAAATGTAATTTATTCTCAGAATTTTCTGTAAACATATAATATCTATGAATTTATATGAAATAAAATTTAAAAGTTATGTACATATATATATATATATATATATATATATAATTATTTCAAATTTTCAAGTAATTGCATACTCTTAATGTAATCTCTTAAACTTAGAGATTTAAAAATATATTAGTGTAAATATCCTATAATTTATGATTGAAATTTTTATATTTTATTATATTTTAAAAACGCTTAAAATATTTAATTTGAACAATTTTTCTTTCATATTAGGGATTAATGAATTTCCCCTAAAATATTAAAAACTGATCTCATTTTCTTATATTGGGGGGCGGGGGCATACTGATCCTCATTTTTAGACGTTAAATTTATGATTTTGTTTTTTTTTTGGGGTAAAATATGATTTTGTTTTTACAAATACACCTTTGAGATATAAGTTAACTATCATATTGTGCCATTGACGTTGTCCTGATATTACTGCCATTCAATACCTACTCGCCTCTTTAACTGCTTGAAAAGTCAGTATCATCGGTAAAAAAGTTTTGAAAAATGACAAATTTTTAGAACTTTGCACCAATCATATCAACCATCGTTTTGGAAACTCAAGTAGATATTTAACCAATTAGAAAATTGATTTATTGGGGTATTGATTATTATTAAATCAGTAGTTGAACATGTTGATTATTTTTAAAATAAAATTATTTCTATTTAATATAATAAAATATATATTTAATATAATTATAAAATGCAATAATTATTCATTATTTTATTTTGATATAAAATATTAAAATATAAACTTAAAATTATAAAAAAATTCATTAATTACTTATATAAGAAAATAATTTAAAATATCATAAAAATACATGTCTATTATTTATTTACATTTTTATTACTCTAAACTATTCTTTTTCTTATGTATCATCAATTAACTACCACACAAGCAATGATATACACAATATTTTTTTGAAAGGCCGAGGACCCAATTCATTGCAAATCAAAATAGTTTTGAAAATCAACATTGGCCAAATGCAACAAAGAATCTAGAGGAGACCAAAAACAAAATTGAAAATTTGACATACACCCATTCTTAGCAATGTAAATGGGCCACCTGACTACTAGTTCGACTAACAAGACAGAATGAGAAAAAAGAAAAATAAGCAGCTATGTATCTCATATCTTGTGTCAACATCTCTAGATGCGAGACATCACAGTCACTATGGAAAGCTTCAACCAGTCGCTTACAGTCTGACTTAGCTTCCAAATCTTAGAAGCCACGGAAATTCGCAAGCTCCAATGCCCAGTAGATCCCAAGAGCTTCTGTGATTTTCGGCTTGTGGGCACCCTATACTTCCTTCGATGCTGCCAACAGAATATGACTCACAGCATATCTGAACATAACTCCAAATCGTCATTTTCCACTTCTCTATTCACCTGCATCTGTGTAGAGCTTGATTCGACCTTGCCTCAGTGATTTTCTAGGAACTGATGGTAGGAATTTGAGATGATTGTGCCGGTAGTATTAAATTGCTCATATTGTCTGAGAAGGTCAATAGCTGGGATTATAGCTTCATGTGGAGTGAATGATTTGCTATTGAAAATATAGGAATTTTGATTGGTCCAAATACCCCAGCAAACCAAGATGACTAAAGCCAACACAACATCATTCTCAGACTGAAGCTTGTCCTAAAGCCAATGAAGGCGCGCAACAATAAAGTCTAATGGTTGCATCCCAATAGGAGACACAAACTAGTTCAAGATGGACAACTCACAGCCCAAAAAAAACATGATGCAAGTCCTTGATACAATGCATTGGAATCTGAACTCCCTTCCTTTGTAGATTCACATTGCATGGTATGGCACCGTGCAATAATCTCCAAAAGAATAATTTGAATTTGGGAGGAATAGTGAGCTTCCACAATTTCTGCCAATTAATTCTAGTCATTGATGATGTAGGAAGATCCATGTTCTGTCTCTCCATTAACCAAGATAACCTGATCTTACAGTATACATAGATTCCTTTGAGTAGGTCCAAATAAGAGAGTCTAACAGAGGTCGTCGAGAAAGGGGAATACTAGTGGTGCAGGGAATATCCACTGGGAGAAACATCTCCTTAATCAATCTTCTAGTCCAATCTTTGTTCTGTTGATCTATGATGTCATTAGCACACATATCCGCTCGATCCACTGGTTATGGAGTAATTAACAACTTCTGTTTTGATGAGATAAACATTTATCTCCCCACACATACACCAAATGTCTATCACCAATTCGCTACATACATCCATCCATCAGAATATGTCAAGCTGCCATAATACTTCGCTAGGTATAGCTACAACAAAGATTCAATTTTGCTTGGAAAAATATGTACGGGGATAATATCTCCCTTTAAGTACTCTCGAAACCAAAGATGTCTTGTCACGCCCCAAAAATCAAACATGTGAATATACATAAATTCTATGGTGTACCTCAGTGGTAATCCATAATTTTTTGAACAGTCCTAATATCCACAACTATACAAAATATAAATTTTTTAAAAAAATTTAAATTATATAATTTACAATGCAAATTATAGTCAATAAATAATAAATTTCTTAATTATTGCAAGACCTATATGGCCTATAAGATTACAAAGCGTATTTTCCTAAGTAAATAACCCAAAAGTTGGTTCTAAGAACCCTCCAACAAAAATGAAATATGTCTCCATAGGCTCCTCCTTAGCTGTTATATATAAAAAATATAACCACAAAAAGTATGAGTTCATCAAAACTCAGTGAGCAAATGACTGTGCAATAAAATAAAGCACAAGTATAAATACCATAATCACATTTATAACTGAAATAAATAAATACATCTAGCATGTACAGACACGTATAGATACACAAATACTAGCGTACTTTATTATAAAACCGTAACGTTCTGTCCTCTTGTGAGAACTCTCTCGCAACTCCTCTCCAAATACTCTAACACAATCCTCAAAGCATATACAAGCATAAATATTCCACACACAAAGTATGATTATGCATCAATCACATGCCTTCCTACTCGTTAGTCTATGTTCTCACGTATACCTCATCGAGTTATCACCCAACGACTCATATACGTCATCGAGTCATCACCCGATGACTCATATATCTCATCGAGTTATCATCTGATCTTTGAGGTTTGTCACAAGGAACTTGACCAAGTTCAGGACTATTACTCGGCTTATGCTTATAGGTCCCCATATTCTCTTGTCTTTTTTCACATGCAATGCATTAACACAATACAATATATCTCATAATGCACAATGCAACATTCACTATCCCCATACACATTTCACATAATAATCTCTCAAGTCACAATCATCACAAGAAATTCCATACTCTAGTTAATATTACTAACTAGGAAATTTAATGAATTAAATTCACTCATGGTGTGAGTGAGATTTATATTGTATTTAAATAATTTTAAATAAAAACTTAGTTAATAAGGTTACCCACTCACCTTGATGTCGTCAAGGTTTGCTGTGAAAGAATTCCCAATAAATCAAGCCAATGAAACTCCTAAGCCATCTAGAATTAACCAAAATCAATAAATAATTAAAACAAGAAAAATTCTCACCACTAATTCTGACTTTTTCTCACTCATTTGATTATAACTCTTAACTAGTAACAAATTTCCAAATAAACTTGACCATTAGAAACTAGACTCAAAAAACTTTTCAACGATATAAAGTTTGCTAAAAAAAGAGTCCAAATGAAAAAATTATGGTCATTTGAAGAAAGGTTTAAGGAAATCACTGCAGCCTAATATCAACATGACATCAGCATGTCGTCAGCACCTTAGCGCCTGGGTGCCATGGTCCTCTTCCCCAATCCTCTCTGAAGCTTGGCGTCTAGGCACCACGATTGAGATCCACAAGATTTGGCCTCAGTTTTGGGTTAAATCTGGCAAAATCCTTACCGTTTTTTCATGATTTTTTTAGGCTAAAATGCACTTTACCCCCCTAAACTTTACTCCATTTGCAAGAAACTCCCCTAAACTTTTAAACTCAACAAAAAACTCTCCTCAACTTTCATTTTGTGCAAAAAAACCCCTGGCGTTAGTTGACTGTCAGTTGACCGTTAACTAAATGTCACGTCATCAGTATACTGGACACCTCAAATGCCATATCAGATATTTTTTACAGCTCACCTGCCACATAGGCTGCCACATCAGCATGTTAATATAACCCTAAACACCAAATCTCTTTCCCAGCAATTTGAAACAATGCTGTCCCCGACACTCAAACCCAGTCATCGAGAATAAAATCTTGTCCAGAGGAAGACGAAGACAAAGTCAGATGACGCTAAATGAACACGAAAAATAGGAGGAAGCTTGAATAGAAGATCGTCTATTGATTTATCATTCACGCTGACACAGGTGAGACACAGAAAGGCAACAATTTCTCTTCCCTCGTTCTAAAATTTGTCTTCATTCATTCACAGAGGACCCACCGTAAATAAATTTGTTTGTATTGATGTTGGTTGACCTTTTTATTCATGGTAGTTGACCCCTTTATTCATGGTCTTTATTAGCCATTTCCTTCACTCTTTCTCCGTGCAAAAGCTAGTGGTCCCAACGCCATTTGTATTACATTAAGTAATTATATTAAGTCATATATATACTTTATTAATATAGGTGAACCTTAGTATAATAAAATGTGTATTTTGTTGAATTTAGTGGTCACTGTAAAATTGTTTCATGTAAATTTGAATTTGAAATTATATGTATAATGTGTATTTTTTTATTGTACATTTTATATTCTATTTATTTATGTTTTAATTGCTTTATTATATTTGGTTTTTTAGGTGCCAAGCCACCATGAAAAATATAACATTGGAAGTGTACTATGGAGGAAAAATTGTATTATCTCCATCTGTGTGTTATGTTGGGGGGAGAAAGGAAGTGACTAAGAACCATGACCCTGATTGTATCACAGTCACTGACATCATATCCTTTGTAAAAGAAAGCGGTTATGATATTGATGTTGAAATGTGGTACAAGTTCGGTAACCAAGATATGAGCACTATTGCCCTATTTAAAAATGATGGAGATGTCATTAGAATTTTAGAGGAACTTAAGGCAAAAGACTTCACCGTGTTACAGGTGTATGTAAACCACAAGGTTGGGGAATCATCATTACCTAGGGATTATTGTGAGGTCGTTAGACAATATAACCCTGGTAGCACACTCAAGGTCCAGTAAGAAGGATTTCGATTTCAGAGACTGTATGTCTGTCTAGATGCATGCAAGAAGGGGTTCCTTGCAGCATGTCGGCCAATCATATGTATAGATGGATGCTTCCTCAAGGGAAGCTTTGGTGGACAACTTCTGAGTGCCATTGGGAAGGATGCCAATGAGAATATGTACCCTATAACATATGCCATAGTCGAGGTGGAATGCACTAGTAGTTGGGAATGGTTTCTCAACTTACTCTTTGACGACATTGGGTGGCCAACCGAAAAAAGGATGGGTAATTATGTCTAATATGCAAAAGGTAAGTGTATTATTTGTTGTCTTTTTTCCTTTTAGTGATAGTCTCTTTTCTATTTTTTAGCCTTTTTTTTACTAAGATTGCACACTTATCCCAAATTTTGTGTTGAAGGGATTGCTAAATGTGTTGAACTCCATTGGGTGTGATCATCGATTTTGTGTACGCCATTTGTATGCAAACTTCAAGAAGAAATTTTCGGGCCAAAGTTTGAAGAATGAATTGTGGAATGCTTGTCGAGCGACCACAAGGAGCGAGTTTGATCACTATATGAATTTGTTGAAGGCACTTGACAGTAAAGCATATGATTGGCTTATTAAATATGATCCTAAATTATGGAGTAAACATGCATTCAACACTAATGTTAAGTGTGACATTGTGCAAAATAATATTGCAGAGACATTCAATTCATTTATACTTGAGGCTCGGGATAAGCCAATAATCACTATGTGTGAGATCATTCGAAGGATGTTCATGAAGCGGTATACCACAAAGATCGAAGGCATGGAGAAGTATAAGGGTCAAATATGCCAAAGGATCCAAACTAAGTTAGAGCGTGCCAAGGATCAATCACGAAGCTTCATATGTTATATGGTTGGAGATGGAAGGTTTGAGGTTGAAAGTCCTTGGAAACGAGAAATTGTCAACTTGTACGAGAAAACTTGCACATGCAATTGTTGGGACTTGACTGGCATACCTTGTGGACACGCAGTTGCAGCCATTTACAGGATGAGAGATATTCCCGAGAACTATGTCCACCATTGGTATAGTAAAGATGCTTTCTTGCACGCATACTTCAACGTGATAGGTCCTGTACCAAGTGATGTGTACTGGCTGAAAACAAGCTATGATTGTATTTTGCCTTCCCAATACAAGAAAGCCCCTGGTAGGCCCAAAAAAGTGAGGAGGAAAGCGGCAGATGAGCCACAAAACCCCTTCTTGATCAGAAGAGATGGTGCTACAATGAAGTGTGGTAATTGTGGTTTTATTGGTCACAATGCACGTGGATGCAAGGGTCCAATAAATCCCAATAGGAAGACGTACAAGAAGAATCCGAAGAAGGCGAGCCAAGCCTCGGTTGCCCCACTTACGGTTAGTAGTTATGCAAATCGTAGTGAATAAATCATATTTGAGGTAATTGAAGTTATTAACGTGTTACTATTTGTGTAGGCAAGCCAACCATCACCTACGCAGAGCACTCAAGCATCTACGCAAGGAGATCGTAGTCACATCGTATGATTTTGGGTTTCGAGAGTGTGAGAGGGGTCCTTTTTGGTATAATTAGTAATTTTGGAGCCCTTTTTGTTAACTTGTAACTTTGATACACATTTGGTTTTAATTAGTAGTGTTGAGATCCTTTTTGGTATGGTTAGAGATTTTGGGGCCCTTTTTGTTAACTTGTAACTGCTACATCTTATTTATTAATAGTGAAAAGAAGCCAACTTGTTCATAGAAAAAGAAAACAGAGCCTAAGACTATATTATGTATTAGTCATAACCAATAATACTATATTACATCTCTAAAGCAATTACCACTTGTTCATTATATAACCACAATACTATATTAACTTGTTCATTACAGAGGCCTACTACTACATTAACCCGTACATTACATAAACATAATACTACATCAACAGGTTCATTACAAAAGCCTAAGACTACATCAGCAGGTTCATTACAAAGCCCTACTATTACATCAGCTTGTTCATTACAACAAATTCACTACATTCACTTGTTCACAATCTGGAGCAGCATCGTAATCCCTGATATAAGCAAATTGATTACAATAAACAATTTCATCTCTTGTACGGTGCCATTTACTCTAGTCAGTTCATGCTTAAGATATGCAAGATCAGCATGTCGGTTAATTATGTCTTGTACAGTCAAAGTAGACTGGACATCTCTTGTATCAAGTGTATTCTCATCAGTCTCTAGTGGCTTTAACCAATCAAAGAAATTACAACGTTGATCCTCACATGTGTAATACAATCTATTTGGATTCTTTGGGGTCTCGGAGATTCTAATGCATGCCTTTCTTTTGCAAAAGCATCGCTTGTTTCGCGCTCTCATAGCACCTTGACCTTTGCTTTCACCGGTACTAGAGGTAGCCATCCTAGTAAAAACTAGCACAACTAGTAAAAATCAGCACAAACAGAAGTAAAAAACAGAACCAGAAAAGAGATGCAGTGAACCAGTAAAAAACATAAACCAGTAACCAGTAAAAAACATAAACCAGTAAAAAGATGCAGTGAACCAGTAAAAACAATTGATTACTATAAAACCAGTAAAAAACACAAACCAATAAGCAGTAAAAAACATAACCAGTAAAAAGATGCAGTGAACCAGTAAAAATAATTGAACTATAAAACCAGTAAAAAACATAAACCAATAAGCAGTCAAAAACATAAACCAGTAAAAAGATGCAGTGAACCAGTAAAAATAATTGATTACTATAAAACCAGTAAAAATCATAAACCAGTAAGCAGTAAAAAACATAACCAGTAAAAAGATGCAGTGAACCAGTAAGAAACATAAACCAGTAACCAGTAAAAAGATGCAGTGAACCAGTAAAAACAATTGATTACTATAAAAGCAGTAAAAAACATAAACCAGTAAAAAGATGCAGTGAACCAGTAAGAAACATAAACCAGTAAGCAGTAAAAAACATAACCAGTAAAAAGATGCAGTGAACCAGTAAGAAACATAAACCAGTAACCAGTAAAAAACATAAACCAGTAAAAAGATGCAGTGAACCAATAAAAACAATTGATTACTATAAAACCAGTAAAAAACATAAACCAGTAAGCAGTAAAAAGATGCAGTGAACCAGTAAGAAACATAAACCAGTAACCAATAAAAAACATAAACTAGTAAAAAGATGCAGTGAACCAGTAAAAACAATTGATTACTATAAAACCAGTAAAAAAACATAAACCAGTAAGCAGTAAAAAACATAACCAGTAAAAAGATGCAGTGAACCAGTAAAAATAATTGTTTACTATAAAACCAGTAAAAAACATAAATAGAAAAACAGAACCAGAAAAACATTAACCAGTAAAAAATAAAACAGAAAAACAGAACCAGAACACCCAGTATATTCAGTAAAACATTAACCTGTAAAAAGGGAAACCAGTAAAACCAGTAAAAAAAAGAAAAATTAGAACCAAAATACCCAGTATATTTAGCCAGTCAACCAGTAACAATAAACTAGTAACCAGTAAAAAACATAAACTAGTAAAAAGTGCGTATATGTTGTTGTTCATATTTGGCTTATCTGCTCAAAAAATTGATGATTTTACCTAATTTATTTTCTCTCATCTCTCTGCCTATTATTGCAAAGCCCACTTCTCTGCATGCTATAATTGACATACATATATTATACACACATACAAAATGATTACAAATCAAGGGACACTTGAGACAACTAGAAAATAGCAGCACTGAGACAACTTGAAATGCTATAATTGACATACATATATTATACACACACGCAATTCACTCAGACAATAGCAACATTGAGACAACTCGAAAAGGAAAGAAAATGAAAATGATGAAAAACTGACATCATAGCCATACCGCCATCGCAGCACTAAGACCATTGGGCTGCCATAGCCATACCTTCAATGAAGAAGAATAAAGAAAAAATTAAAAGAGAAGAATGGGATGTATGAGATGTCCCCAGTAGTAGAAGAAACCATGGAGCAACAGAACTGAAATTCATTTCCAGAGAAGCGGGATGGCCCCAGTAGCAGAAGAAACCATGGAGCAACCCAAGCGAAATTCATCCTGGAGAAACCAAATTTCGAACCATGCCACGAAATAGAGAAGAATGCGAACCCTAAATCACAAAATATGGTGATTGGAAGTTAGATTCAAACCCACCTGAGGAATTTGCCCACAGAAATCGCTGTTGTCTTCCTCCCTAGGTGCTGCGTGATCTTGCTCGCGCAGCGTCTGCTTGGCTGGATTTCTGCCGTAGAAGGTCAGGTAGGGCAATATAAGGGTGATGTGGCAGGACACTGATGTGGCAAGTGACTGAGGACGCTGAGTTGTAAAAAATGCTGACATGGTAGGAGCTTCAGTCCAAATCAGCATTTAATTAACAATCAACTGACGGTCAACTAACGCCAGGGGGTTTTTTGCACAAGATGAAAGTTGAGGGGAGTTTTTTGTTGAGTTTAAAAGTTTAGGGGGGTTTTTTGCACATGGAATAAAGTTTAGGGGGGTAAAGTGCATTTTAGCCTTTTTTTTATGGGTTCCCATCCTTGACACCAAAACCCTCAATTGTAATCGGCAATCCAACCTCCAGTCTCAAAATCTACCCAAAAAGCTTTAAAACTCAAAAATAGGAAAAAGTTTGGGAAATCAGAATTCCTACCTTGATTTCTTGCTTTCTTTACGTCAGTTAGTCGCCAACGACTCGCCCTACCATTGAAGAACCGCTCACCGGAGCTTGGTTGGAAGATTTGGATGAAGAAGGGTAAAGAGAAGGAAGAGAGAGAGAGAGAGAGAGAGAGAGAGAGAAGTAAGAAAAGTGAGAAATGAGGGAAAATGAATGAGGCCGCTTATATATACCAGCCCATTGTGGAATTACTTCTTTGCCCCCCGGGTCAACCCCTAGTTAACCTCAATAATGATAAATCTGTAATTTTTTTTAATTTAGGCATTTTCTATATTCTAGGTGCTACCTTAGTTTCTCATTTCATTTGAGTCCCTTTCTGGACCCTGTAGACATTCAGCTTCCTTTACGTCTCATGACTGCTCACTCTCAATTCCTCGTCTCCTAACATTATTTTCATGAAATTTTCTCTTCTTCTTGTCTTTTCCCAAATCTCAAAAAAATCATTAACAATAAAATACCTAGTCTAGTCATTTATCTCAAATCCCACAAATAATTATTCAAAATGAACAAACTAGGTATTGAGATTAAATTGACTAATTAAATTTAAATTATTTTACACGGCAAAATACCATAATAGCCCCAAATACGTGACCCCAATTTTGGCGGCTATTACATTTCTCATGATGAAGAAGACGCCACCCTTGCTTAGCAAGCAAAGATTGGTTAAAATGATACATGCTCCGAAACCCCATTCCCTTTTTACCCTTTGGTAAGCACATAGTTCCATGAGACCCAGAGAATTTTCCTTGTATCCTCACAACCACCCCGCTAATAACTACTGATAATAGACTACCAATCATGACAAATAGACATGGATAAGACAAAACAACTCATAACATATGTTGGTAAAGCTTGAGCAATAGATTTTATAAGAATTTTTTGCACAGCTTGAGATAGTGTTAAGGATTTCCAACCCTTCAGCTTCTTCTGCATCCTGTCAAGCAAATTAGAGAAAATACATCTCTTAGATCAACACATAAAAGTAGGCAAACCAAGATATTTAGTAGGAAGATCAATAATCATTGCTTTAACCCCTCCTCGGATTATATCTTGACATATTCTAGGCACATTTTGACTAAAAACGACCTCCATTTTCTCAAAGTTCACTTGTTATCTAGAAGCTTGCTGATAGGAATGAATACAAGCCAACACCTTCTCCACCTCATTTGATACAACTCTGGTAAATATAAGTATATCATCAGTAAAAAAACAAATGTGATATTGCTGGTGATTGTCTACCAACCTTCACCCCATGAATATGGCCCTTTTCCCTTGCATCATCCAATAACTAATTAGATATATACAAGTGGATAGTACAAATGAAAATTATTTCTATTTATAAAATCAAATGATTAATCTAAGAATTACACAATAATTAAGAAATGATGATATCTGGTAGTTACTTATTATTATTATTCTTATTATTATTAACAAAGAAGCTCGAACCTCAGCTTAATCCTATAATACCCAATTTTATATTATTTGAATTATAAAATCAGTGGTTTGATAGTTATTTAAATGTATACAATATGCATGCTCAACTAATATTTTAAGATATAAATTCAATATTGGCTAATTACAAATAACAACAACTGATAGAATCACAAGAACATTGATATTCAAAGATAACAATTTGAGAAGAGTTTTATCTTTTATTTTTAATTAGTCTAAAATGGATTAATATTCCATCAAACCGGTGGGGATACCCTTGATAATTTTTTTTTTAAAAAAAACAAATATTTGGATTATGAATTTAATACATTTAACCAATTTAATAGATAGATAAGTAAGTTTTCAATAATATAAACAATACATTCTCAAAAAAAAATACTCTAAATGAAAAAAAAAAAAAAAATATATATATATATATATATATATATATATATATATATATATATATATATATATATGAACACATGAATTTAATTATTTTTTAGATTTTTTTGAATATTTTATACTCTTATCATCAACGTTTTAAATTATACTAATGTTTTTTAAGGTAATTAATAGCAAAATTAGCTCAATTTTTTTTTAAAAAAAAATCATAGTTTAAAATATTCATTTAAACCTGACCCGAATGATTTTGAAACTTGACTTCAATTTACTAGTTTATTAATACATGATTTTGGATTAATAACTTCACGTGCCATGAAATTTTTATTTAATTAATAGAAATTTCATACTAATTTGGCTTCTTCATCATGTTCCTTTAATTTCAAGATGTTCCTAATTGTAGTAAGAGATGCCTCATTGGTATTACATATTTTGGGAATCTCATTACGAAGATAGATTAAACCAAGGTTGCTTATATTATTATTGGATTTAAAAAAAACTTACCATAATCAAGTAAGATATGAATGAAAATTATATGTATTTTTAAGGTTGATCTTATATTTAGAACTAGTCCATCATTTGTTAACAGTTCATCATTTTAGAGATTGAAAATATTTAAACAAATTCATATCATCAATTATTGGTCACACCATGTTTTAAGACAAAGAAAGTAATTTAATTTTAAAAATGTTTGAAAGAGTAAATTAAAAAAATTCTTATGGTAATATTAAAAATATTATTTTTAAAGATTAAGTTAGTTTTAACTTTAGCTCTATTCAGCTTCCAACTAAGAATTGGACTAAACTCAGAGTAAGGAACCAATAGCCAATGCATCCTCCGTTGTAAAGAAACTAGAAGACAAAAAGTAGGAAGATTTAAAAAATACAGAGCAAATTATTGATTTCATTTTTATAAGATTATTTTTTTTTAATTTGATCCTAAAAGATAAAGTGTTTCAATTAATATATTTATCTCAATTTTGTCTCTTTATTTATCAAAATAATTTTATGTAACGAAAAAATTTAAAATTTAGCAAGTATAGGTTTTGAGATTTAGTTTTAAAAAAGATCAAATTGAGTCAACTGCAATCTTTTAAAGGACTAAATTGAGACATTCTGAATGTATTTGGTCAGTTTGAACTCTCAAACTTGATTTTAAATACAAAACAGTTATGATATATTTGGTTTGTGAAAATATTTTCTATTTTTATTTTCAGTATTGATTTTTTGAAATATTAAAAATATTTTTTGATATTTTCAGATTTAAATTTATTTTAAGAAATATTTTCAATAAATTCAATCAAATATATTTTCAATCTCATTTTCTATTTTAAGTGAAAATAAAAGCTGAAAATGTTAATACAAACAAGTCCTTATTATTTATATCAAATTTATGTTTAAAAATTAAGTTGATTTAAATTTAAATACCCAAACTATTCAAAGACGAAATTGGTAATTCATTCAAAATGAAAAATAAAAACAGTAAAATTAACATGTGCTTTGTGACAGAAAATGAAAGTCAATAATATTTCTGGAAAGGATGAAGAGGTTCGAAGTAGAACTAGAAGAAGGAAGGGGGCGGATGGATGATGTCATAAAGAGCCCCCGATCCTTGGAAATGGTTCAAACGTTAACCATGGTTAACATACCACTCTGCACGGAAAAGCAGAGGCCCTAACCATGGTTAACCCAAACCGATCATATCAATCGGCAATCCCGGTGAGGAGTGTGGGGTTCCTTTCCTCTATAAAGCAACGCCAGAACCCAAATCCACATTATCAAATCAAGTATCAACTAGCAACCCTATGGGTTTCGCTTAATTGAAGAAGAAAGAGAGTCTTCTTTCTGCAAAACCAGAACCGTAATCTGCAAATTCTGCCTTGTGTAAGTCTCGAAATGTATTTTATTTTCTTCTTGATTCTTGAGAAATCTTTGCTTCCATTAACGAGAACGTGCTCTACGAAATGCTAGATCTCTTATTTGACGTCTGCTGCCGAAGTAGGGTCATGCTCTGAGGGATATGTCATTCGTGTGATTTGATGTGATCAGTGATTGATTTTCTTGTCCTTGTTGTGATCCATAAATGGTAGATCTTGTTGGTGATGAAGCCTACCCAATTATTAACATTTGATTTTCAGATTTCTGTTCTTCGGTTTACAAACTGGAACCTCTGGTATAAATTTAGATGTTGCTTGAGATCTTAACTATGATTTCTTCTGGTTTTCCTTTTCTGTAATCAAGAACTTGCTCGCTTCTCTTTTAATTTTTCGGGATCGATTTTTATGAATAGCTGTTCTTTTTCTGGAGAAAGGAAAAGATCATCATCGATTCTGAATATGGAATTGAGTTTTTCTTTTATATTTCAATGAGATTTTGTTCCTCTTGCCCATCCAAACTGTAGGGTTCTTTCAGATTTTCTTGTTCTTTTCCCCTTCATGTTTTGTGCAGATAACATAGAAAAATTGCTATTTGGTCGGGATTTAAGCCTATTATGTTTGTTCTTTCAATGCATAATTGATTATTCAGCATCTTTTTTTTTTTCTATTTCGGTTTTGGTATGATTAGTATTCTAACCTATCTTTCCTCTAATCTGTTCTCAGGTCAGATATTAAAGAAACTAAGAGAAGACCCTGGAATCTCCATACATTTTCATGCTTGTTGGTTCTGCTTGACTTACAATCTTTTGTCCAATTAGCTAAATTTTAAGCTTCCACCGTTGAATCACATTTCATATAAAGTAATTTTGACACCCTAAAAGACTCCAAACTTAGATCAGAATGGGACTTTCAAGTCTTCCTGCTCCATCTGAAGGAGTACTGTGTGTGCTTTTGGTGAACACTGCCTTTTCTATATCTATAGTTAAAGGCATTGTTAGAACAATTCTTCACATTGTTGGTATAACTCTCTCATCACCACCACCCGCCCCATCATCATCCCCTTCGGCAGACATCTCTGAAACCCTGCCAGAGCCAATCGAATTCGACCTCTGCTCACCGGAGAGTTACATTGACGAGTTCAGAAGCCGGTTGCCAACACTCCGGTTCGACAGCATATGCAGCTGCAAGCATCCTGAACGCGAACATGAGTGTCCTGTGTGTTTGACCCAATTTGAATCAGATTCTGAGATCAACCGCCTCTCCTGCGGCCATCTCTTCCACAAGGTTTGCTTGGAGAAGTGGCTGGCCTACTGGAACATCACATGCCCACTTTGCAGGACTCCATTGTTGCCTGAAGAAGATATGTCTTCTTGCTTTTGGTAAGAAGATAAGTATTGAGTGAGCATGAATCGAGTGGTAGAGTAGAATTGATCATGGGTTAAAAAGTATATCATTGGGGCCAACCCAATAGGCGTGGAGGAGGAAGTTTCCATGTACAGTATAGTTTTAGTGTACATACTTGTGAGGATTTTGATGTTTCTGTGATCTTGAAGCTGTGGGGGCCTTTTTGGTTTTGCCTAATTTCCGTGTTTATGGTCTTACCACACAATCAAGGAATATACTCTCTGCCTATGTGTTTGTGATTGTCCATTATGCTTCCCCTTTAATAGGCTTGTGATGTATTCCTTTCTGGGTGTCTCATCCTGACGGAATCATAATGGCTTTTGGTATGAAAGCAAAATTTGTAAATCTTTACATGACACTGTTGTTTCAGTTGTAGGGAAAGTTATGGTGAGCTCAATCTCTCAGAGAAGTTGAGTTCTTTTATTATTAAATTAATATTAAATTATTTTAAAATTTATGTATATGATGATAAAAAGGTAAAACTACTGTTAAAGATGATGCTACATTACATGACAAATGGAACCTCCAACTTCAATGCTAACCACAAAAATACTATTCTGAGTTGGTAAAACAGCGAGTATTGAAGATGTAACGAAACAAGAGTCATGTGACACCAAAGAATCCTGAATCTTGATCTTGTTTTGCCTTAAATTTTCGCTGCCAATTTACCCTTTATTATATATATATATATATTTTTTTTTTTTAAATTTTTGGCCAAAAGCCAAGGGGTTTCTTTCAAATTGCGAGGTTGTACTATTTATTTGTTCAACCGTGGAAGTTGGTGGTAAATTTTTGTGAATTATTAATTTTGTGTAGCGTAGCTCATTTATTCTAATACTACTTATCAATGTAAGCTTCAAAAAAAAAAGTTGAATAAATTAAAAAAAACTTTAACCTATTATGTTAGGAGACATTTTAACCATAAAAATGTAAAAAGAAAAGACAATTTATTCCGTTAGATTTATCTATTTTATGACCTCGTGTTTTTCAATTTATGTGGGTGATTGGATTTGCGGCGGCAAGTATTTTTCCTAACTCGATTTTGCACAAAATGAGTGTATTTGACTCTGTGGTCGGCAAAATTGATTTCTTTCTAACCTAGGTTTGGATCCACTGTAACTACCAATAGCTTCTTTCATTAAGCGCGTTCACCTACCTCTTTCACTGTGATTTGCTTTTCTTGTTTTCTCGCCATGCCCTTCCATTTTTCTTCCTCTGTTTTTTGTATTAGTGACCTGTGATAGTGCAACCAATTTCACTTTCCAAAAATTTTTGTCCACTGCCACCATTATCTTGACCAGAATAAACAAAGAGGGAGAGAGGAGAGCAAGAAACTGAGAGTCGAGTAAGGAGAGTGACGGAGGTCGATGGCAAAATAAACAAAGAGAAAGATGAAAGATGAAAGATGAAAGATGAGGAAGAGGAAGACATTTAAAACAGTAATATAATTTATTATTAAAAATTTATTTATTTTATATTAAAAATTAATATAATTTATTATTATTTAAAATTTTTATTCAAACATTAATATAATTTATTTTATTATATTTATATTTAATAATAAATAAAATTAAATAAAGATTAATAAAATAAGATAAATTTATATCTTTATGCTAATTACATATTCAAAAGTATTTTTATTAATTAATATTCAAATAAAATTTATTTTTTAAAATTTATTTTTTAATATCAATTTTTAAACATAAATCACGTTTATACAAACTTAAGTTTACCAAAATCAATTTTACTCAAAATTTAGTTTTAGTTTTCAAACACCCCATTATACATAGACAAGTAGAATAAATGTTTCACATGAAAAATTAGTGGAGGGAATATGCTTTGTAAAATAAAAAAATTTAATGGAAGTTTATTGCTAAGTTTAAAAATTGAGGGAGTGCACAAATTCTGTGAGTCGAGGGAGGTTCTTAGAATTTTGGTCTTAATATTTTAAGGATATTTTATGTTTAATAAGATAAAAGACTAATGTGTATATATATATATATAAAGACTAATTTAATTTAATTTATTAAACAAAAAGGGTATTTTTTTTAAAAATAACATCTTTGAACATTAAATTATTACTGTTGATAAGTACAAAGCACTAGAATTTATGGCCTTGCTATATTAATATTATACACACATCATTTAGGATTAAATATTAATGCAAATGGCAGAGCAGTTTTCAAACAACAAAATGAGTAAAGAATTAATGGTACCACCGTGCCAGTGCTGTCCGCATCCATTGATCTTTCTGGATAGATCGTTAATTACCATATCGACCTTCAAGAATTGTTTATGATCTATAGTTTTTAACAATTAGTTACATCATATTAATCTTAATTTTTTTCATAAAGTACATTAATTAAATCTTGTAGTTAACACAGTTAATAGAGTAGCTTAGACTGCCCAATATCGATTAAATTAGAAGTTTAGTGGCTAAGTTAACAACCAGTAACATTTGTACCAAACAAAGTGCATATACTTCTTATCATCAACTTTATCATGTCACTGAGATAGCTTGGCTTTTTGCTTTTGGGCAAAAATGCTAGCCACTAATATTTCAACTATATAAATCATAAATGCTGGGTCACTCAGGCAACTTGCTAAAATTTAGGTAAGAGAGTTACTAATAGTAGTTGATGCATTTCTTAAATTATTGAGACAAGGGTGATAGCAATTAACTTTTAAGAATTGATTGATGAAGGTGGAACAAACATGACAGTTTGATCTTAAAAGAAGTAGGGCCCTCCTTAGTAATTATATATTTTAAGATAGCAGTTAATTATTTAAAATTATTGTCGTGGCTCATACAATGAGATTGTAACAAAAAAAAAACATAAATAAAGCAAATCTAAGTATATATATTACATTTTACATGAATTAGAACTACACTTATAAAAAATAAAAATGTCAACACTATAAAATAAAATAATGAAACAGATTCTTTATTATTGTTAGTTGCCATCACGTACCTGAAAAAAAAAATGAGAAACCAAATTGGGTAGTATTAATTAAATATCAATAAATTGGGATAACATATAGAGAATAATTTAGATTTCTTACCTTAAAACATGTTAAATATATATTTTTTAAAACTTCTTTATCAAATATTAAGATCTTTAAAGTTTTTTTTGCTTCTTACTCTTAAAATTAATAGTGTCAAAACGGGTTAAAACTCGCGAGTCAGCCCGTGACTGCCTATAAATTGACAGTCTTGAACATGCTATTTTAAACATATTTTTTCAAATTGGCCTAAACAGGCAAACATGTTTAACCAGCAGGGCTTGTTGGTTGGCTTGTTTAATTTTTTTTTAAACAAAAATTTTATTATTTAGTATAAACAATTTTATTATATCTTTTTTTTATATTTTATAACATTATATTCAATAAATATAATAATTTTGGATATGAAAACTTTGGTATACTTTTAAAAATAAATATAAAATTTTTAAATTTAAATATAATATAGTTAATTTAAAAAAATGAAAATTAAAGTTATTAATTATTTAAAAATATTAAAGAAGTAATATTTTACATGTTAAAATGTATTTTAATTAAAAATTAGTGAATTTTTTTATTAAATTAATTTAAAATTATATTATTTAAATATAATTTTTTTTAAAAGAAAAATAAACCACTAACTTATTTGACTGCTCAAAATTGTAACATATAATTAACTAAAGATCGATGTCTTAAGAAACTATCTAATAAATGAAAGTGATTGACCTTAACTATTATTGATGGTCGTTACAAAATATAACACTAAGAGAAAATGTCTTTTCCTAAATTTAAAAAGAAGCATAGAGTCTGAGGAAGTAATGATCATTTTGGAAATGGTTAGCTTGACACTATATGTAATACCCAAGAAAAATAAAATATAAATATTTGTTTACAAACTAATGTTACTATTTTAGTATACGGTACTATTCACCTGTATAATATTATTTATGTATACAATACTGTTCATTTATACAATCGAAATGTCAAGTACTAGATGTGGTATGGTCATAAGAGAAAACTAGAAAGAAGTTCGTGGGAGAAAATGACGTTTTATGTGTAAAAATACCCTCAGGGACTAAAGTGAAAGGACTGAATTGAAAAGAAACTTAAAGATTTAAGGTGAAAGGATAGTTTTCCTTTTAAGTTTTCAATAAATTTTCAAAGGTGTACAGTAACTGCATTATTAGAAATGTCATTTTCATGAATAGTAAATTAAATATTTTATTAGCGCATAGTGTTAAATAGTACCCTTGACTTTTGCTATAAATAGGTCCTTTCATTCCACTTCTAAACTCACACCTTCAACTTCTCTTCTTCTCTCCTTAAGTTTCTCTTACTTCAATGCTAGGCCTCTGAGATTTTGGGCTTTTCCTTTTCAGCTTAGGTAAGGATACTATGCTCTTTCTATGTCTTTTAAATTTTAGAAGTTATTTTCTTAAGTATGCTATTTGGTTGCGGCTTTGGCTGATCTTCCACATCAGAAAAACTGTCCAGTGTGACCCTCCACTCTTTCCTGGGAACTTACCTGGTGTACTCTTTTACAGATTGTATTCTCTATCTCTGGTATGAATAGTAACCGTACATATAAATAGTAATCATACGTATGAATAGTGACTGTATATATAAATAGTAACTGTACGTATGAATAATGACCCTACGTATAAATAGTAACCGTACATATAAATAGTGACTGTATATATAAATAGTGACCCTATGTATGAATAGTAACCGTATGAATAGTAATCGTATATATAAACAGTAACCGTACGTATGACAAGTATCTGTACGAAAACAATCCTAACATATTTTCTCTAATCTTTCATAAAAATCTCCGTAGCAGAACACCGAAATTCACCTGAGCACTCTTGTCTGTAATGACTTAGAGAAGCGATGCTCGTACGGAATCCAGATGAGTGAAACGATCCCGTTTTAATAGAGTTTTAGCATTATTGGTGATAAAAAGTATGTCGTAGGACACTCCCAAGATTCATAGGGGGAAATTGGATTCAGAATGACGAATATAATGAGATAATTAATCCAGAAGTATGGATAAGAAAAAGCAAGTATCTCATGATGATGTGAAGATTGAATCTCTTGATATGTGGTTTATAAATCTATAATATAGTTATATACTATACCTGTTATATGGATAAATATTATATTGAGCTTCTGATTATGATATGAAATGCTATTGATTGTGATTGAGCGGGACAGTACCCCCTCTCACGGCAAGGCGGAAAACTCGGTTGACAGGGTGTCTTGACCAATGAGTGTGGAGACAACGATTCCCTCAGTAGGGATATAGCCCGGATTGGTGATAAATCCGTGAGGCGCCCTAGCTAAGAGGATGAGGTTGTGCGTCATGGCAGAAATATACATAATTGGTGAGCCGGCCTGTGTGCGCTTTCCGGGATATATTGCCATTGACGAGCACTAGTAACGTTTGTTGAATTGGATGAATTTTTATCTTCTTGTATGTAAGAGGATGATGTTGTGCGTCATGGCGGAAATATACATAATTGGTGAGCCGGCATTTGTGCGCTCTCTGGGATATATTGCCATTGACGAGTACTAGTAACGTTTGTCGAATTGGATGAATTTTTATCTTCTGTCTATTGGTTGAGTATGAGCCTTTGGATATGCTTGCATGACTGGTAATGTATTTGAATTTTATTAACGCGAGCCCGATTCGCTCATTGAGTTTAAAAGCTCACACTGTTTGTACAACCTTTTTGTTCAGATCAGGTTGCCAGCGAAGAATATCTGCTAGAGGAGTAGATCACTTTGGACCTTCCCGTTGTCGGGTAGACCCCTCTTTTGTTATAAATTATGTTGCTCTGTAATCGTCTAGGACATCTAGGTCAGGGGTTCGACATTTGGCTTGTATGTCAGTATAATAATGTATTTTAAATTGATAATATATTATTACATGCAAATCATCTCTATGATTTTTAGATAAGAAAATTTGATATATTTATCGGAAGGCTTACAGTGATGAGAGATTCATCATTGTGTCGGTCATGTGCCCAGAAAACGGGTCGTGACGAAGTTGGTATCAGAGGAATGGTTGTTAGGTCTCCTAGTGATTACAGAGCAAGGTAACTTTAGTAGGACCTCCTCTATCATTGTGAACCCGGGCACAACTATAGAGAGACGGCTCTACTGAAGGTCCTGTAGGATTTTTCATTTCCTTTCCCTCCAAGACTTATCTCTTCTTAGGAATTATGTTCTCAGTTTTAGTTTTAGACAGATGTGGCTACACTTTTGAACTTAGTCAAGGAAAAGTTGTTATTTGTTTTGATTCCGTTGCTGTCGGATCAAATTTTTATATGGTGGATTTTATAAGCTGAATTCATGATTGAATTTGTGTAGCTATATTATTTTATGGTACCAGCCAATAAAAGAAACCACTTGCATTAAAAAAAAAACTGAAGGATTACATTGTAAAAAAGGAAAGAGAAGTTTACTCATGCATGAGTAATCTAAAAGCGAGGTGGTCTTGGATTAGGAGGGTTGTATTGTATCATCACCCCTCGACCATTCCTTGGAGCAAGAGACATAGCAATGTCGCGGAGGGTAGTGTAAATTCCATTCATACAATCAACACTTCTTTGCTGTTGATTGCAGAAGCACTGGGTGGACCAATAGAAGAACCTATCTATTCTCGAAGTCATTGCCGCGTTATTGCGTTTGGTTAACTTCTCCAGGTCCTCTATCATCTTCTTGAGAATCTTCACCTCCTGCTCTAAACAGGCGATTTTATCCTCTGAGCTATGGCCTGTGCTAATCTCCTCGGCTTCCTTAATCTTCTTCATCTTCTTCTCCTTTTGAATTTCTTGAGGTCCCTCGAGAGGTCTTTTGCCCTTGTCCCTGCATAAACTTAAGTTTAAGTCAAGTTCTTCTTCCTTAGCCTCTACTGTGAGATCAATGTACTTCCTTGAGGCCATGATTTGGAAAATTTAGAAATTTTTGTAAGAATATGAGGCGAGAGGAATACTGGGGGATTGTAGGCTCAGAGATTATTACTCTTTGTGGTGTGGTAACTGAGAACGCTTAGAAGGTTTTTATAGAGAAAAATTTGGACTAAGAGACAAAGAAGATATCTCTTCACCGCACCCCTACACGATCAACCTATGGATTTCTACAAGCTGGAAGCCAAAAGTCTAGGGTAGGCGTGCACACCAACAATGCGTTACATTAATGCCAAAACCACGAAAGTCAGTATTCGGTGGATTTGCGGCCGATTTTACTTGGTTTTCCCGTTTTTCCCGTTGGCATTTTCCGAAATTCAAAGAAGTTAATAATATAGCCATTAAAGATTGCCTTGGATGCTTTTATGATGAACTGAAATGTATTTCTCTGTTTTATTGTGTTGTTTTTTAGAGCCTTCAGTTGAGTATAATATACATAACTGATTGAATCATGTTGTAATTACATGTATGTATGTTATTCATGCATAATGAGTGAAGGCTACGACCAAGGAGAATATGTGATGATCCTACATATACTCATAGAGAATGAGAAATCAAAATGACTTGGATAGAATGAAATGTGTAGAGGATAATACATCTTCATGGTTACACATACTTACATATAATGATCTCATGGGCAAATGAAAGGCAGTGATTTCCTTACATCATGATAATGCTTAAGGCATGCGACCGTAAGCAGTTAACTTTGTTTTAAAATATATATATTTACATATATATTATGTGTAAGTCTAGAGTAAAGACACCGATTAGAATATAAGATAAGACTAATATGAGACTACCCGATCATAGAGTGATATTGTGATATGAGATTACACTATAAGACAAGTATAGAGTGAGAAAATTATAGATTGAAACGGCGATTAGTCAAAAATTTTGAGAAAGGTCAAGATTAGCCGAAAATTTTTTTGAGGAAATCTTTGACTTATGTTAATTGCATTAAATTATATTTACTATTTACTTGCATGTCCGACATTAATTGCTGGCATTGCGACGTATGTGATCTGTAAACCTTATAGCGAGCGGCGTGTAGGTTGTGGTGGCTTTAGCTCCAGGGGTTTCGGGTTGTCTATAAATCTTGTACGCCCGTTACCCCACTCATCACACCAAGCGAACTTCTTTCATTACATACCTATTTCTCAATTTCCATTCCTTTCTCATTCGAAGTTATTTCTGAGATCCCTAGAGCAATGGCCGATAATAAGTCTTTCAACTTGAATTTTGAGACTGGCAATGTAGAGCTTGATTTAAATCTAAGTCTCGGAGACAACAAAGGGAAGAGACCTGTAGACAGGTCACCAGAAATTAAGAAAAGAAAGAGGGATGTAATAGAGTTGGAGGAGGACAGTACTGCAACATCCTCAGAAAATAAGCTTGCGTTCCTAGAGCGTAAGATCGAAAATCTGGAGCGTAAGATAGAGAGCCTGGAATACAAGACAGAGGACCAGAAGCGACTAATAAATTGTCTCTTTGAAAACCAAGAGAAACTGATAAACCGTCGTTTCGGAGAACTAACTAATCGAGTTGATAGACATTCAATGTTTGCAACTCAAAATTTTCGTGACCAACAAGCAAGGTGTATTGACTGTATGAACGGAGTAACTTCTGCTCTTCGCCAAATTTCTCAGGCGCTTCCTCTAGAAACCCTTTCTAGGCTACAACGATTAGCTTCCTCCTTAAGGTCTGAAGCACCTTCCTCTTCTAGACCTGGAGCACTTTTTACATTTCAAAAGCCTACTCGTCCTTAATTTATTCTTTCTTTTGTTTGTATCTAAAGCTATATTTGGTCTAAGCTTCACGTAGTAAAATTATCTATGTACTAGAAATAAAATTTAAGTCAGTATTTAGATCTCCTATGTTGAAGTGATTTCTTAAAGAACTTGAGGAATGAGAAGATGTTGGACTTATATTTCGTACTTGATTATGGAAATTCTAAAGCAGAGTATGGTAATATCCTTTTGACTGAGAAGAGTTACTAAAATGATATTTCATTGCATTTCTGAGCTATGGAGGAGTGCTAAATAAGTATTTTATGAACCTATACATAAAGAACTATAGGTTTGCCCTAATCATTGAAGGGATACGACTCTATATGAGTCATTGAGGTGAGAGGAATTTCCATATATATAATTATGCATGAGGAGTATGTTATTTACTTAACACATTTTCTAGAATTGTTCTTCTTAGAGATTTATGTAATGATTTCATTTTATATGACACCTTCAGCTGAGAGTGTCGCCTTAAGGTAGAAGGATCGCCTTTGGGCAAGAGTATTACCTATGGCCAAAATGACGCCTTTAGGTGGGGTGCTTGTATTCGTAAAAGTTATAAGTTATGTGTATGATAACTTGTGTCTTGATATTCAGTATAAACTGGAAAGACCACGTGTCACTTTTGAGAAGACACCTATTTGAGGTTTTACATAGAGACAGAGTTCGTCTCTGATCAGATGGTTTAAGTTTGGTAAAGGTTATGAGGATGAGATACTTTATGGTACAAAAGGTTGTGGAGAAGATCAAACTGATGAGGAAGAGATTGTTTGCTATTTAGAAAAGGCAAAAGTCCTATGAAAATTATTGATAATGCAGTCTAGAGTTCACAGTTGATGCTATAGTGTTCTTGTAAATCTTACCAGGGATGTGAAGAGGTTTGGAAAGAAAGAGATACAAAGAATGAGATATAGACAAAGTAATCACACTTATTTCAGTCTTGAAATGAGTTTTGAATTCGGGGGACCGAATTCTCTTAAGGGGGTGATAATGTAATACCCAAGAAAAATAAAATATAAATATTTGTTTACAAACTACTGTTACTATTTTAGTATACGATACTATTTACCTGTATAATACTATTTACATATACAATACTGTTCATTTATACAATCGAAATGTCAAGTACTAGATGTGGTTTGGTCATAAGAGAAAACTAGAAAGAAGTTCGTGGGAGAAAATGATGTTTTATGTGTAAAAATACCCTCAGGGACTAAAGTGAAAGGATTGAATTGAAAAGAAACTTAAAGGTTTAAGGTGAAAGGATAGTTTTCCTTTTAAGTTTCTAATAGTAATAACAGAAAAATTTTCCATCGTACGCGTGAGGTGCACAGTAACTGCATTATTAGAAATGTCATTTTTATAAATAGTAAATTGAATATTTTATTAGCGCATAGTATCAAATAGTACCCTTGACTTTTGTTATAAATAGGCCCTTGCATTTCACTTCTAAACTCACACCTTCAACTTCTCTTCTTCTCTCCTTAAGTTTCTCTTACTTCAATGTTAGGCCTCTGAGATTTTGGGCTTTTCCTTTTCAGCTTAGGTAAGGATACTATGCTCTTTCTATGTCTTTCAAATTTTAGAAGTTATTTTCTTAAGTATGCTCTGTGGTTGCGGCTTTGGCTGATCTTCCACATCAGAAAAACTGTCCTTAGCTGCTTACATATTATTTTAATTCTCTGATTACCGAAATAGAATGTAAACTGTGAAGAATACATGTCTAGGAAAGTTCTGGCTAAGGAAAGACCTGGTTTTTAAGTGTGTCCAGTGTGACCCTCCACTCTTTCCTGGGAACTTACCTGGTGTACTCTTTTACAGATTGTATTCTCTATTTCTGGTATGAATAGTAACCGTACGTATAAATAGTAATCATATGTATGAATAGTGACTGTACATATAAATAGTAACCGTATGTATAAATAATGACCCTACGTATGAATAGTAACCATACATATGAATAGTGACTGTATATATAAATAGTGACCCTATGTATGAATAGTAACCGTATGAACAGTAACCGTATATATGAACAGTAACCGTACGTATGACAAGTATCTGTACGAAAACAATCCTAACATATTTTCTCTAATCTTTCATAAAAATCTCCGTAGCAGAACACCGAAATTCACCTGAGCACTCTTGTCTGTAATGACTTAGAGAAGCGATGCTCGTACGGAATCCAGATGAGTGAAACGATCCCGTTTTAATAGAGTTTTAACATTATTGGTGATAAAAAGTATGTCGTAGGACACTCCCAAGATTCATAGGGGGAAATTGGATTCAGAATGACGAATATAATGAGATAATTAATACAGAAGTATGGATAAGAAAAAGCAAGTATCTCATGATGATGTGAAGATTGAATCTCTTGATATGTGGTTTATAAATCTATAATATAGTTATATACTATACCTGTTATATGGATGAATATTATATTGAGCTTCTGATTATGATATGAAATGCTATTGATTGTGATTGAGCGGGACAGTACCCCCTCTCACGGCAAGGCGAAAAACCCGGTTTGACAGGGTGTCTTGACCAATGAGTGTGGAGACAACGATTCCCTCAGTAGGGATATAGCCCGGATTGGTGATAAATCCGTGAGGCGCCCTAGCTAAGAGGATGAGGTTGTGCGTCATGGCGGAAATATACATAATTGGTGAGCCGGCCTGTGTGCGCTCTCCGGGATATATTGCCATTGACGAGCACTAGTAACGTTTGTTGAATTGGATGAATTTTTATCTTCTTGTATGTAAGAGGATGATGTTGTGCGTCATGGCGGAAATATACATAATTGGTGAGCCGGCATGTGTGCGCTCTCTGGGATATATTGCCATTGACGAGTACTAGTAACGTTTGTCGAATTGGATGAATTTTTATATTCTGTCTATTGGTTGAGTATGAGCCTTTGGATATGTTTGTATGACTGGTAATGTATTTGAATTTTATTAACGCGAGCCCGATTCGCTCATTGAGTTTAAAAGCTCACACTGTTTGTACAACCTTTTTGTTCAGATCAGGTTGCCAGCGAAGAATATCTGCTAGAGGAGTAGATCACTTTGGACCTTCCCGTTGTCGGGTAGACCCCTCTTTTGTTATAGATTATGTTGCTCTGTAATCGTCTAGGACATCTAGGTCAGGGGTTCGACATTTGGCTTGTATGTCAGTATAATAATGTATTTTAAATTGATAATATATTATTACATGCAAATCATCTCTATGATTTTTAGATAAGAAATTTTGATATATTTATCGGAAGGCTTACAGTGATGAGAAATTCATCATTGTGCCGGTCATGTGCTCAGAAAACGGGTCGTGATACTATATTACTCTTAAGAGAAGTAGGACCCTCCTAAGTAATTATATATTGTAGGACATTTTTTACTTTTTAGGCATGTGAGTTATTAAAAATAAGTAGGTTAAGTTGATGATAAGAAAATATGTAAGCATATTAAGTATTTTTTAAAATTAAATTCAGTGGTTTATCTTTAACATGTTTATATTTTTATTTATAATTAAAAATTTATTTTTAACAATCTGAGATTATTTTTAAATCTCAATATATATTGTTATGGACTAGAATTAGATATACCTTTTTATATATTTGTGATTAAATTTTTTATTAAAAATATAATGAGTAAAAAAAATTGTTAAAAAATTAATTATGTGATATTGAGTTGTATGCAATATATAATTATTTCTAAGGATGCTGTACCTAATTTTTTCCTATTATTATTTTAAGTGTAAAGGTATTAATAATTCGATTTATTTCTCGCCATATTAATGGTGTGTAGTGTCACAATCATACGTTTGACTCAATATAAATTCAATTAAAAATTTTAAATTGTTAATGTGTTAATCACTCTGTGGGTAAAATATTTAATTTTTACAATTAAAGTGAACATGAATGTTTAAATTCAATTTTTTCATATTATCCTCTTATAAAACTTTTATACGAAGTTTTCGAACTCATAAAAGCATCATTTCTGCCAAGAAATGACCAAATTTCGTTGTTTCTTCCGAGGCAATATTTGATTGTACTCATCTGAATTTAATTTGGTCAAATTTCAATCCATTAAATGTGACTTTTTTAAAGTGCTTATTTGTTTAAATATGTCTTATTCTGCTAGATTTCATGAAATTATTTTTTTTACTAATATATATTTATTATATATAAATATTAAAAAATAAACAATCTAAATTATTTAGTCTTTATACTGAAGATAAAAATATTTTTTACGTCTTTAATATTTATATTAAATTTTAATTTTATCTTTAATATTTTTTATGTCAATTATGTTTTATATATTTTATTTATATTTTAAATTTATTATTTTTATTAATGTTATCTTTCTTAAACCAATAATTTATTTTGCTACTGGGTCCATAAAGTTGACTTTATTTGCACACTTGGAACACAGAACTGGTGTCTAAGATTAATCAAAATCAATGACTTGAAGATTGCAATAATATAGAGTTACATGTCAAGAAGTAACCCAACAGACTGGGGCTCAAGGAGACACAGAAATTAAAAGAGAGGGTTTGGTGTGGACCATCATTCTTTTTAATTTCTTTCTTATTAATCAAATTGTGGTAATAGGCACAGACAGCACACCCACCTGTCTGATGTTGACAGTGATAAAACACAACAACATTGGTTACACTTGTTCTCTTCCTATAAGGCTGCTTGGCACCATAATTGCCAAGTGCGTTATTAGGAAAATCTCACTGTTTGATTAAGACAAAACAGTATCGTAGTTTCTGCAAATCTTGTCGCAATTTAATTTTGATATTAGTAAAAAAAAATGCAAATCTTATCGCAATTTGATTTTTGATTAGTGTTGTCGGTGTTAGTAAAAAAAAAAAAGCTATTAAGCTCAAATAGACAATGAGAATTAACTAGGGTTCTTTTAGGGTATTTAAATATATGGTCATTTTCACCCAAAAAAAAAAGGTTATCTAATTGGTAAGGCATGTGAATGGAGTAATGATTGTCTAACAAAACCAAAACTAAGTCAACAAGTTTGAGTCTAATTCTGGTTACGGACTTAGCTCATTTAGAAAATGGGCTAAGCTTTTTAAAGTAGATCGGATTTTTTATTTGAGTCCATATTTTGCATTTTTTAAAAGATTTATTAAAAAAAATTTTTGTGTGGAATAAAAACCCTAATAATGATGTCATGCAATTGTAATATGATATATATGGTAAAAAATTGGGTATCGAATTAAATATATAAATTATTTATATATTATATATTATTAAAAAGTAAAAATATACATTATATAAATGATACATTTTAATATTTAAATACTATAATATAGATTTTATATCATATATAAAATATTTTATTATTTAAACATGTGCTTTATTATTTTAAAAAAAGCATATATAATTAATTTGGACTTATGAAGCTTGGGCCATTCTTAAAAAAAAAGTCCAAACCCACGTATTTTTTTTCAAACATTTTTATTCTAGGTTTGTTGTTTGCGAGCGGCCTCCCTGTTTTTCGACGAAGAAAAGCAGGTGCTTTTCTCTTTACCAACGATTTTAATCGTTACTAAAGTAAAACAAAACCGTTGCTAAAATATAAATGTGGCTAATTTTAACAACGATTTTTATGTTTCGCGACACTTAATGTTAGTAACGATTTTGTAATTGTAGCAACGGTTAAAACCGTTGCTAAAAAGAAAAGCACTCTACTTTTTTAGTACAGAAAAGCAAGGGCGCCGGACTCTTTGTTGTTTGGGGGTTGGACAGAGTTTTTTGCTTATGATCAGGTTGACATAGCCAAGAGAAGAAAAAAAAAACTTTGTTAGATTTTGAATGTGATCCGACTTCCATAAATGATTCAAGTGGTATAAGTTGAAGTGGAAAATAATAAAAGTGAAATACCATTGTTTTAAATCTTTAATAAGTGCTAGACTGTTAGACTATTTAATTGAAAGGTTAAATTATTCTTTTGGTCCTTATAATTTTACTTGATTTTTAATTTGATCCCTATTGTTTAAAATTTGTAATTGAGTTCTTATAATTTCACAAATTTTTAACTTAGTCATTGTTATTAAAATTTTATCTATATTTTATTAAATTTTACTAACATAACTAACTATATCCATATTACCACTCTAAATATACATGATTTATGCCAACAAAAATAAAAAGTTAGATAATTAAGTGATATTAACTTACATATATATAATATAACTTATGTTAAATAATTAGAACGAATTTGTTTAAGTCATATATATTTTGAATGTTAATATGATATATAATTGTTCATATCACTAAAATTAACAATATGTTGACAAAATTTTAATAATAGAGATTAGATTAAAAAAATTATGAAACTATAAGGACTCAATTACAAATTTTTAAATTATAGAGATTAAATAAAAAATTAAGTAAAATTATAAGGACAAAGATCACAATTTAATCTAATTGAAACTATAATTTTTTTTAATAATTTATTGATTAAATTAATGATTTAATTTTTAAAATATTATTCTCTTTTTAATTTAGTTTTCTTAAAAATAATGTATCTTACTTTAATTCTTCAGGTATATATATATTTTTTCAACGATAATGTTCCTCCATTAGATAAGATTAAGATTTCGTGGCTGTTATCCAATAATATGTAGTTATCCAAATTTCTTTAACATTAAAATAATGTCATATTTGCATTAGAGAGCTTGCAAATGTTCATTAATGGGACCATCTTGATTGAAAACATGTTTTAAAGGCTAATTAAAATACTTTATCTTTTAAAAACTAAATTAAATGAAAAGTAATCTTTCAAATACTAAAACAATAATTTAATCCAATCTATCTAAGCTCTATATAACTTTTTAATACAAATATTATAGTGAAAACTACATATAACCAGTATAAATTATCACTTAATTACAATTTTAATCTCTAAACTTGAAAAAATAGAACTTTACCCTGTAAATTATTATAAAAGTGAAAACACAATATATTAATCAAATTAATATTTAAAAAACTACATGATTTTAAGAAAAAAAAAAGTAAGACATCATGAATAGAAAAAAATTGAAGAAGGTGGTGAAGGCATTAAGTATCACCTAACAAATCTTGAGTTTTTAAATGCTCATTTTAACTTATATATATATATATATATATAACATTTTTACTTTTTATGATAATTGAAGAGAATTAAACTTTAAAGTTAGGAAATTAAAATTATAATTAGACTATAATTCATAAAAATTATGTATAGTTCCTACAATATTATATCTTATTGTTATCCACTCTTGGGAATTAGGATAAAAGGGAGATTCTAATATTACGTTCACATCTCAGGGTAAGACAACGGAACACAAAGCTCAAGTGGTTCAAATCTAAATGTGGTGGAGCTTATCTATATAATATATAAGTTCACTTCTGCTTTGAAATATTTAATGCAACATGAACAATAAATGTATCTCAGTCAGTCATCATGTATCTTTTATTAATGCAATATTGAACTATTAATTTTTTTTCATGTAAATAAAAGTGAATTTAATGTGGCCTTAATTAAACACACTCATTCTCTTAATGCTTCCACTAATTTTAGTTAGTCAACAATCATCTAAATTTTTTATAATTATCATTTAATGTTATCACTGATTTAGCCAATCAACAACCTAGATAATTGATTTTAAAAAATTCAAATTTAAAATAAATTAATTAATAATGCTGCTTCCCTATAATAAATCAATTAATAATACTGCCCATAAAAACATAACAGAGAAGTTTAAAAATTAATAATTATAAATATATCAACTATGTTGTAAACTTTATCAATATTCTTAATATTATATGAAATTATATAATTTTCTACTAATATCGTTCAACTTTCATGATTTAAGAACATTCTACATAAAATAATAATTTGAATTGCATAAATAATAACATTTTATGTTTTATAATAATAATGTCATGAATTCTATTTATTTCAAGACATATTTTTGTTCCTACTCTCATATTATGAATTTAAGCAAAAAAATAAAAAAAATAAAAATAAAAATAAAAAAATTGAGTTGCGGGTCAACTAGATTACCATATTGCTTAAATTTTGACCGAATCACTTACAATCCAGTTTAATTGAATGACCTAGATTAGGTTAATTATCAAAGTTTGGGTAGACCACCTTGTTAGAGATCAATCCGAGTCTAAAAAAAAGTCTAGTGCCAATATATATATAATATATATAGAAAGGAACATATTCAAGCCCCAATTAACACAATCATACCCTAATCCACCATGAAGTACCCTGTTTTAAACAACCCATTGGCTAGGTTGGCCCAAGGCTTTTCATTTCGAAACAGTCCATCTTTCATAGTGGGTCTCTATGGTTTTATTTTCTTTCTAAAATACAATAAGGATATTTTTGAGTTAATTGGTGAGGCTAAATTCCGAACAGTTTTAGACTTCATTTTTCACGTAGTTTAGCACTTTTTGAAAATTACGTGAAAAAAAGTACTTTTTGAAATAATTTTTCTTTAATGCTGGTCCTAAAGTTTAAATTCAGATACCTAAAATAAGAAGGCAAAAATAATATTTCACTTATTTATATTTATTTTAAGTTTTATTTTAATTTTTTATATTTCAAATGTTTCATATTAGTTATTTATGTACAAACTCACACCGTATTAGTCATTGTTTTCGTCAAATATATTAGGCCATTTAGTAGACTTGGCATTTTTCTATCTTAATATTGACATAAATTATCTACTTGATTGTTATGAATTTTATTAGCCTAACAAACTTAATGAAAAAAGATTGAAACAGTACGAGTTTGCAACATAGAGGACCAATATGAAGCATTTAAATATCAAAAATCAAATTGAAACTTAAAATAAATATAAAAAACCAAACCATTATTTTTGCCAAATGAGAATTAAGTCTCTTTTACAACCAATTTATTCCTTTCAAGATCATATTTATATAATAGACTAAAAGAATTCTATTCTTGGACATTAATTACAAGTATGTCATTAATTACATCCAACTGGTCAAGTGCTTCTTCATTCCTATAATATAATTTAAGATTTAAAATGAAAAATTTATTTAAATTGATATTTTTGTCTACTTATTAACATAATAATTTTTTATTGTTTTCAAATACATTGAATTAAATTACAAATGAAATTCAATAACATTACGTGACATTTTCTAATTTTGATCTCACTGTCAATTTCCTTCACTGGCTCACTGCCCATAAAATTATTGCACCTTCTCTTGGTAACTGGATTCTTGTCATTTTTTCTTGACCACTGCAAAAATTTCTACAATATAATTTCTACATAATACATAATTTTAGAATATAATTTTATGAGATATCTTTTACAATATAAAGTATGATATTGTAATAATATAACTAATTAAATTAAATATCAAATAATATAAATAGATGATATAATTATATCTTATCAAGTTATAATACATTATAATATAATTTAAAATTTAAAATAAAAAATTTACTTAAATTGACATTTTTATTTACTTTTTAACATAATAGATTGAAATGAATTATAATTAAAATTTAATAACATTAAATCAATAAATTAATCACATCACATTAAAATCATGAAATAAATTTTGGTGAAATAGTAGAATAAATTTAATTACTTCTTTACAACACAGATTTCAAAACTTTCGCTAATAATGGTGATTTACTGTTGTGCTTCTTTTTCTCTTATTTATTCTAATATATATAGTCAATTATATATAATTAATTGATTCTCTCTAAATCGTGTTCGGATTCTCCTCCGTAGGAGTGAGTGACTTTTTCTAACATCACGAATAAAAATGTGCCACGTGGCACTCAGTCTAAATTAATAAAAAAAGAAACATTTCACCCATGCTAGAGTCGCCAAGAATCAGTGCATATGGGAAGACATTCATGCCATCTAACTATAAATGAATTCTTATTTATGAATTCAACATTTAATATATAAAGTATCTTGTTATTATATACAAAACTCAGCAATTTACAGAAATTATTATAGACTAAAATTCTATTTGGGTCCCTAAAAAATGCCCAATTTTTTCATTTGGTCCTTTATAGATTTTAATTCTCAATTTGGTCTTTTACAGGTTGATATGTTATCAATTTAGTCCTTTAAAAATTTTTCATTCTCAATTTCATCCATCACAAATTTATATATTATAACTTTAGTCAATTTTTGCTGACCATAACTTTTTATGGTCACAATTTTTTATAAAGGGAATAAATTGATAATATATAAATCTATAAGGGACCAAATTGAAAATAAAAATATGTAAGGGACTAAAGATCAATATTTGATATATTATTTATTTTCTATTTTTTATTGATATTATTTATTTATTTATTGATTATATTATTTATTTATTTATTGATATTATTTATTTATTTATTTTTATTGATATTATATTTGATATATTATTTATTTACTTTTTATTTTTTATTGATATTATCTTTTTATTTTTATTCATCTTTAGTCCTTCACATATTTTTACTCTCAATTTGCTCCCTCATAAATTTATATATTATCAATTTATTCTATTCATCAAAAGTTATGACTATAAAAAATTATGACTAGAAAAAAAGGACTCAAGTTATAATATATAATTTTGTGAGGGATGAAATTGAGAATGAAAAATTTTTAAGGGACTGAATTGGTAACATATTAGTCTGTAAGGGATCAAATTGAGAATTAAAATTTATAAAGGATCAAATTAAAAAATTGGGCATTTGTGAGGGACACAAATAGAATTTTAATCTATTATAATTTGTGTAGTATTGCTGAGTTTTGTATATAATAACAACATGCTTTATATATTAAATGTTGAGTTCACAATTAAGAATTCATTTCTGGTTAGATGGCAAGAATGTTTTCTCATATGCACTGGTTCCTGCGTTCGACTCTAGCATAGGTGAAATGTTTTTTTATTAATTCAAATTGAGTACCATGTGGCGTGTTTTTATTGGCGACGTTAGACAAAGTCACTCACTCCTACAGCAGAGGATCCAGACGCCTCTAAATCAATGGTCAATGTTTTGATATATATAGTAGTGTAGTTCGGTCACGGGCTAGCCCGTCACGGTCTTAACTTAAACGTGTTGGTTACAGTCTGGCCCGTTTATAAACGGTTTTCATATATGAAGACCAAGACCGCCCGCGTAAGACCGCGGGCCTAAACGGATTGACCGCGGTCTATCATTTTTTTAAAAAATAAAATAAAATAATATTCAAATAATATAATTTTTAATTTTTTAAAGTAAAAATTCAATAATTTTTTAGTAAAATAATATTTATACAAGTAAAACATTATTTTTTTAATATTTTTAAATAACCAATCACTTTAATTTTTTATATTTTCTTTCAAAATTAACTATATTATACGTAATTTTGAAAATTTCATATTTATTTTCAAAAAATTACAAGAGTTTTTATATCCAAAATTATTATATTTATTGAATATAAGGTTATAAAATATAAAAATGTGATAAAATATAATTATTTATACTAAATAATATATTTTTTAAAAAATTAATAAAATAAAAAAAAAATATCGCGGTCTGCCCGCGGAGCTCGCAGTCTAGACCGTTTAAACCTATTTTTAAACGGGCCTAAATTTCTGAACTCAAGATCGCCCATTTATGGACGGTCACGGTCTTGACCGCGGGCCACGGTCCTTTTAAACAGCACTAGATATATACATGGAAACAGCTGCCACTACGTCCAACAAATCGAATTGAAATAAAAATTTTATTTTATATGATGGGATGGGTTACTAGATTTTTAATAAAGCAATCATACAAAATTAGTATCTTCTAAAAAGGGCAATTTGTAGAGCATTTATTCATATAATTAATATTTTGATTCCTTTTCATTTTCAACAATCAAATCATCCTAGTCATCCTAATTAGTGAATTCCCATAAACTTTGATTCCTTTCTCGAGTTATAATATATTACATTATAATTTAAGATTTAAAATGAAAAATTTACTTAAACTGACACTTACATCTACTTACTAACATAATTTTTTTTTATTATTTTCAAATACATTGATTTGAATTGATGATCTGATTTACAATTAAAATTTAATAATATTAAATTAATCACATCACATTAAATGCATGAAAGGAATTTTGGTATAACAATGAAATAAATTGCTGTACTAATAATGATGATTTATTATATTCAATTTATTATGATCAATATTCAATAACTATGAATTGTTCATATTTCTTACTCTTGCTATATAAATATCAGGTTATTCTAACTGTCATGTATTGCTCTCGTGTTTGTATTATTTATTCTTTCTGTAGAATCATTTTTCATTCTATTAGTGATTTTCATATGGCTAAATTTAGTGACGTTATTGATATTAATGCATCAAGGGATGATTGGAGGGTTAAAGTTTGGGTAATGAGGTTATGAACAGTTTCATCATTCAATATGTCTGAGGAGATTTTTAGTTTGGAGATAGTTTTCTAAGATTCTCAAGTGAATTCAATTTCATTATATTCAAATGTTGAATATGTATTATTTTATTCATTATGTTTATGTTGTGTTTATTTTTTACCTTCTAAGGGTGATCGTATATACAGTCATGTGAAGAGATCATTTATTAGTAAGTTCAAGCATCAAATAACTGAGGAAAATATTTGTGTGATGTTTATGTTTGGTGTAGTTATAACAGTGAGTATTGTACAACAAAGTATCCATTCATGTTTGAGTTTCGCTTTTCAACTGATATCTGACTAACTGAAGATGATTTGAGTATTCCAAAATCTATCTTTTTCTTTTGTCCATTTAGTGATATTTTGAATTGTGTTGCCAATGATAACTATTTTTTTGGGATAAAAGAGGAAATATAAATTAAAGAGGAAGTAAATAGTTCATACATAGAGTAAAAGAGAGAAAAACTAACAAACTGAGGCTGAGAACTAAACGAAAGGGCCAAACAAAGGCCAAGAAGCCTCTAACTACAGTTATAATTAAGATTACAGTTATAGCTAAGATTTAAGTCACGCAAATACTTGACTTGCACAAAAAGGGGGCTTCATTATAAATGCTCATGGGCAGTCTGTGTTTCCTAGCTTCCTTTGCCAAAATGTCCGCATAAGAGTTTTGTGATTTGGAAATTTTGCAAAGTCTATACTAATCAAAAGACTGGAGGGAATGCCTTCAATTATTCACAATTATTGCAAGAGGGTGAGCATGATTAATTTCACCAGAGAATAAGTCAAGAATAAGTTTACATCCATTTCAATTTCTATTCTCTTAATGTTTAGGGAGGTCGCATGAGTGATCTTGATCTGAAAGGCCCAAGCTTCTGGCAGAGAAGGACTGCCGAGGCCAAGAAATTTAGTAAAGCCCCAAAACCAGTGACTTTGATTTGTTCTAATGATTCTACCTGCAGCATTTAGGTTGTTCTTGATAGATCCATCTATGTTAATTTTAAACCAATCAACTGTAGGTTTTATCCAAAAGTTTGTAACAGTTTCAGGGTTTGCAAGGAAGGGGAAGTGAAATAAAATATTTTCAGAACAATATTAGAATTCAACAACTCTTTTTTTAATCAAATTTGATAAGGAATTGCAGTTAAGGAGTTCATTTGAGAAAATTTTTCTGTTCCTTGCAAGCCAGATGTTTTTGATTTTGTAAGTGAAAATGGTTGCCCAAGGGATGTTAAGAATAGAAAGATTTTCATTTTTACAGTTAATGTAGATCCAATTTTGAAGGTTTCCAAGGAAGAAAGTCTGGGGAGGGGGCGAGGGTTTAAAGAAGCCCATAACTATTTGGTAAAAGGGCTGTCTTTAAGGATGTGGATGTGAGATTCAGAATTTGTAAGGCATAAAGGACATGTGTCAGGGATGTGGTTAATTTTTTTTTCAAAGATATTTATTTGTGGGAAGCCCTTTTAGATAGGTTTGCCAAAGAAAAAAAATTTTCTCTAGGATGGGCTCTATTTTTCCAAATCTATGAAAAGGACATATGAAGAGACTGATTTGAGAGAGGGGGTTATTTTAAGTTTGAGGTTTTGGAAAGAAGAAGCTGTAGGCTGATTTTGAAGAAAAGTGGCCATTTGAGGATAATTTCCAGCTTATGATATCTTCAGAGGGGAGAGCTTGTTGGGGGAGAAGGGTGGAGAAAATTTGTTGTCTTATGTTGGGTTCAAGGTCAACAAGGATAGTCTCAAGTGACCAATATATGCTAAAAGGGTTTGTTTTAATGACTGTGTCAACTTATCTGTTGATTTCATCTTTTGGTAGAGGACCTATAAACTTTGATCTTAGGGGGGCGTCCAACTAGAGGTCATTGCAGAAATTTGTGGAGTTTCCTTTTCCAATGATGATTTTTTAGCAACTGAGAAGAAGAGAAAGGAGATGCTGGATATTTTTAAAAGTGTAGGATTTATTAGTTTTCTTTTTGTAGAGATCACCAACTTCTAACCCTTGAAAAGAAGGCATTCAAAAAACTCTAGACTTTAGTACAGATCACCAACTCCTAACCCTTGAAAAGGATCTCCAAAACCACCTCTCCTCACTCTTAGACTATGAAGAATCTATTTGGCAAATGAAATCAAGCAAACAGTGGCTTGCACTTGGTGACAGAAACACTTCTTACTTTCACACTGTAACCCTAAACAAGAGATGGAAAAATAAAATCTATAACCTCCTAAAAGATGACAACACTTGGACCCATGACTAAATAGAAATTGAATCCAAAATCACAAGATTCCTAAAAAACACCTTTACACAAAATGCCATTAATCACATAAGCTCATCTTCCCTCCCAACTTTGCACATACCAAACCTAAATCTAGTTGATCATATTCTCTTAAACCAAATCCCAAAGGAACATGAAATCAAATATGCTCTTTGTGCCATAAGCCCCCGTAAAACCCCAGGAGATGATGGCTTCCATGCCATCTTTATATCAAAATCAGTGGGAAAACATTAAAAACCAATTAATTTTTGTTATTCAACAAACTTTTTCCAACTTTTTAATCCTTCTAGAATGGGGGAATACCTTTCTTTGCCTCATTCCCAAAATTGAAAATGCTCATAAACCCTGTCATTTTCGACCTTTAGGCCTTTGCAACACCTACTACAAAATCCTCTCAAAAATTTTAGTCAATAGGTTAAAACCCCTTCTCCCATCTCTTATATCCCCATTCTAAGGAGCTTATATCTAAGGAAGACACTGTTTAGACCTCTTCGTTATTGCTCAAGAGACTATGAACTCCATGAACCTTTCAAAAGCAAAAAATGGGTGGATGATCATTAAGATAGATATAAAAAAAGCCTTTGACTCCATTTCTTGGAGCTACATTGAAAAAATTGTGACTACCTTTAATTTTCCTTTAAACCTTCAAAATCTCATTATGTCCTGTTTAAAAAATATTACTTACACCCTCATAATCAATAGGAAAAAGTGTTCTCCTTTCACCCTTCTAAAGGAATAAGACAAGGTGACCCCCTCTCCTCCTATATTTTTATCCTTGGAATGGAAATGATATCCCACCTCATCAACTAAGAAACTATTGCAAAAAGCCGGTTTCCCTTCAAATTCAAAAATAAAAATGCACATATCTCTCACCTTTTATTTGCTGATGACATCCTCCTTTACTCTAATCTAAACCTTAAAAGCATCCAAGCAATAAAAAATGTAATAGACACCTTCTCTAAGATAAGTGGCCTATATCTCAATCTTGAGAAATAAAAAATCTGGATCTCAAAAATAGTCGATCAAAACAAAGAAATATTATTGAAAGAAATCTAGGAATAAAAATTTCAAGCAACCTTGGCTTATACTTAGGTTACCCTCTTAAACCAAACTACAAAAAATTAGACTTCAATTTTATATTAGATAAAATCAGCAAAAAATTACAAGGATGGAAATCTAACCTTCTTTCAAAAACTAGACAAACCCAGCTAATAACCTCAACCATCTCGGGCCTCTCTAGTCATCTCATGAAAGCCTTCCTCCATCCAAATGACATCCTCCTAAAAATTGATAAAAAAAAAACTAGAAATTTCTTCTGGGGTCTTCGGAAGAAAGGAAAAAGATCCATACCTTAAATTAGGAAAAAATTGCTCGCCATAAATCCTTAGGTGGGCTAGGAATTTGGAAAGCCTCTTTTCTAAACAAACCTATATTCTTGGCCTCACTTGGAAAATCTTCAATAATCCTCAAAACTGTTGGTCCCAAATTCTTAAAAACAAATGATAACTATTTAGTTATCTTCTATTTTATAGATTATGTTTTATTTGTTGTTGATTCCAACTTTCTACGAATAATATTGTTGCGTTTAAGATGTCATCAAGCTAGTCAATAGATTTGGTCCTATTATAAAGAGCTAACAAGAGTAGGCATATGGAAATGGAGATTGATGATACAAAGTATTATTGTTGTCATTTTTTCTTTTTGTTTTGTATTTTGATCATTATGTTTTTGTGTATTTATTACTCTATTTTGTTGTGTATTTATTATATCTTTCTGTTAGTGATTTTTTTTCCTTAGTTTTAATATGTGTGTGTGTGTGTTTTGTAGGTGTAACAAAATTATGTTCATTGTGGGGACAATTCGCAAACAAGCTAAATTAATATTTTGTCAATAACCCAGGTCTCCAACTATTATTGTTATTCTTTGGTGCAAGATTCGACAATTCTCTAGTACATTGTCTGTCACTTACTCTTTTGATTTCTTTGGTGTAATATTCATTGTCATATTTATTTTTGAGCTAATATTGATACTTATTTGTTCAAGTTCTGTTAGGAAAGAATTGAAAATTTTTATACTTGACAAAGATAGAAATGCCAATTTAAACACTATAAATGTAGTGTATAAAGATGTTTTAAGAAATCTTTATTAGTTGTAAGCAAACTTTATATGATCTTTTTTATAATATTGTTATATTGATTCAAAGTTATTTTATATCATTCGTTAATTTTTTTTTTATTTCGTTCTTTTCAGACTAAGGACATTGTATTTGAAAAACATTTGCAAATAGCATATCACATTGAATGTGTATTTGTATTGGAGAAATATTTTTGTTGTTTGGATAATTTGGTTTTTTTTCATTCAATTTCATGTAAATAATCTAAAATGTTTATCTCTTATACCAACCACTGTATGTTTATTGTCAATCAATTATTATTATTTTTATAAGTTACGAAAGTTTTTAGAGTTGTGAATTATTCATGCATCAGACATATCACACACTAGTTGAATCAATATTGGAGCCCCGGGTTTCATTCTTATTTAATATGTGATATTGCATAATTTCTTCAGCAAACATAAATTTTTTTTATTGTTCAATAATAAATATATAATATTTTTTTAATTTGATGCTATATTATTTTATTCATAATATTTATTATATTCATTTACATACATATAGATTTTTAGGCGATATTATATTTTTAAAAGGAATATAATAATAGTTGTTATTTCGTTTTTCTTATTATTTACTTAATTTATTGGATAAATAGATACTGTCTTATTATTTACTTAATGTTCTTATTAAATACCAATCCAAACTCATTTCACCGTGAACCGTTGTTCTCTTTGTATTAATGTCAGATATATTTTAAAATTAAAGGTTAAGGTAAATTTTTGTTTGGCATATTTATAAAAACAATGTTCACTTTTCATAGAAAAAACCGATATTAAAAATTAGAATACATTTATTTGATCCTTAAAAAGATTATGGTAAAAATACTCTTTCATTCTTTATGTTTACTGTAGGTTTTGATTTCTTCCTATATGTTTGTTTTGTGTTAATTTAGCTGTACTTATTTATAAAAAAAGGTGTCAGTTTCATTTTAATTACTATCGTTGTTAAAATTATTAACAAAAAATGTTAATGTGTTGGTACACATGTACAATGACTCATTAGATGTTGCTAACATTTAATCTTAGGTTTTAATTTTTCTGTCACATTTAGAGTAAGTTTTAATTTCGTCCCTTATGTTTCATATATGTCTCAATTTTGTCTCTTAAGTTCAATGTAAGTTTTCACTATTCACTATGACAATTGACAAGGTAAATTTCAATTTCATCTCTTATGTTTGAGGTAAATTTTTAATTTCGTTTACTTACAAAATGAACTTTTCTATTTTTTTTAATATTACTCGTATAGATGATATTTTAATATGACATTTTGAACACTTCCTTAAATGCTATGATTCAATAAAACATAAAATTATATTGAAAACAAATGAGACAATCTAAATGTCATAAAGACCACAACACTAGGAGCACGGTATAATTGAAATTACACCATATCATCTTATGATTGTTAGAAAATAAAAAGATTTCATAAAATTAAAATGTAAGTAAATGGGTCCATTTAGCATACTTTTAAGGATAAAATAGTAATGTTCAAACAATTAACATAAAAAAAATGGTTGTGGTACAAGAGATCGCATCGTCGAAGATCACAACAAACACGATGGTGACAAAGACATCATTTAGAAAATAGATCGAAGAAGGGAAGCATCTGGATCAAATAGTCGTAGCTGAACATAATCGAAATGAATCAAGATTGGCAAAAAGCTTAGAAACTAGATCAATCGCAACATCTCATAAAGCTACAACAGTTGAGATGCTTGCTGAAAATAAAAGCCCTCAAGAAAAAAAAATCATTCAAGGAAGCATTTTGTCAACAGAAGACAACAGAGCTGATCTAGGATGACCTAGAAATTACTGACAACATTGAAGATCACCCCCTAACAGTCACAACAAACCTACAAACCCAAATTTCGAGTATCTCTTTCACGAATTATTTAAACATCTACTGGAAAGAAGCCCTAATCATCAAAGCGACAAGAAAATTGTTCGAGGCAGTATATTTCAAACAGCTCCTACTTAGTCTTTGGAAACTATCAGGAAATCGAGTAATACATCTACTGGAAAGAAGCCCTAATCATCAAAGCGACAAGCAAATTATTCGAGGCAATATATTTCAGACAGCGCCTACTCAGACTTAAGATCATCACTTCAAGATGGCAGATAGGTCAAGATCCTTTAATGGTCCAACTTTGAAACGCAATTGCAAGCCTTCCCAAAGGATCAACAAAAGAGTCACAACCATCTAGATAAATCTTCGATTTTTGCCTTTGGAATATCATTCATCTCAAGCACTCATTGTCGTCAGAACATTTCTTGGGCAAACAATTGCACTAGATATAAGCAGATCGAGAACACTACAACTGAGTTCGGCGAGAATCTGCGTGGAACTCAACATCGCCTCTAGCCTCCCAGGGGTTATTAGCAACAATGGTAGTCAACGGGAGGTAATCTATGAAAACCTTCCCTTATATTCCCCTTCTCCTTCTTCACTGCTTCTCTTGAAATTTTCTTTCGCTTTTTATCCAAATTGTAAGTCATTGGAACATGCTAGATCTTCCTTCAATGACTGGATGTTGAGCCAAAAAATTTCAAATAACTTTCAAATTTCAAACGCTAAATTCAAACATAAATAAAAATTAATGCATACAAAAACTTCCCTAACTAATGCCTTAATTATCCCACATGAAAAACCCTCTCACTTTGATGGCACCTTTAACTATGTAGCTATACAATCACTCACAAAAATCTTTTCTACATCCCTAGCTAATGAAACCTTTGATGTCTGTTACTCCAACTAATTAATTTACCTTTCAAATCAGAACGACCACCCTACAAGTCCACCTCCCCCTTCAGCTAACCTAACCATAGAATGAACCCTAATCCCTTTGTCTTCCACTGAAGCCCCTTCCAATGATATCTCTCTACCCATTAATTGCAAAAATCTTATCACACCACTCAAATATGCACCTTCAATTGAATTGACGTCCTCGAGCTCCAAAACTCATCATAACAGAGAATAACAATACATTAAATTTTGTTGCAGATATAAACATCCTAATGGCAAACTTAAAATCCAGTTTTACACCTTCTATCGATCAAACTCCCGCTGTGTCTAACCTGCTTCATATCCGTCCCGACCATCAGCACTCTAAGAATGAATTAGGAAAGCTCAAATCTTCTACCACAATCGTCACTCTCCTCTCACTGCACCCCCAACACACCACCAAACTCACTAAGTCAAAATAATTAAGCAACCCATAATAGCTCACCAAACCAACAAAACCAACCAAACCCAAACCTCGTCTGCCTAGTCATATCCGTTAGGATCTCACCACCTCACCTTTGAGACATGGACAAAAACCCCCCAGTGGACGACAACACCTTTTATTTGTTGACAAATATTTACGAAACTTACGTTCACTATCCCACCAACTCAATAGGAACCAAACTTTGCTGGATCAATCTCCTAAAAGGTTTGCTAAACAATATCTCGTGGAGAACAACTTGGACTAACCTGATGTACAATGTTGTATCGAACTCCCTCTCAAACCCACAATCACGTTACACTCTTCAGAAGCTACAACTTATAAACATTCTCATGATTCCTCTGCCACGAACCTTCTACCAGACCCACCCTCACAATAGATTCCCCCTTTATCCCATGCATGTGAGTCCAATCTTAAGACCTGTACCCCACCCCTTCTCATTTCTCATATTCCTTTACACAAAGGGGGCACGATAGTGGACATTAATGGGAACCATGAGCATAACCACCCTCACCAGTGCTCCACAAGGAACCACAAAATTGGTCATCTCTGCCATATACTTTATGAAGTACGAAACAAAAACCCTTGACTACTATCTTATGTTTTCACCTATGACCTTCACAAACTCCATTAAGAACCACCTTAGACACAGATTTGCCTCAAACCACTCAAACCAAACCCTTGGAATGAATATATTAAGCTAGAATGTTCGGGGAGTTGTAGGTGCAAACTTTAGAAGAATTTTTAAAGAACTTGTGACCACTCACCATGTTGATGTTGTTATACTGACTGAGACTAGAGTTAGTGGAGACAGAGCTAACAGAATCATTGCCACACTTGGTTTTGAACATAATATCAAAGTTGATGTCATGGGCTTCTTCGATGGCATCTGGGCCTTATGGAACCCGAATGTAGTCTCCATTCACCCCATGGCAACCTCCTTCTAAGAGATTCACCTGGAATGTTGGGTAAGTGAAAAAATTTCTCCTTACTGTCATTTCTACCAGCCCTCTATTTGAAACATGAAATTTATTATGGTCCTCTTTTATGAACTTAGCCCCCTATTAAACATCCCCTAGCTTGTTGTTGGCAATTTTAATGACATTGCAACACCTTATGAAAAACTTGGAGGTTGTCCACCATCTCAGACAAAACTAAATTTTTTTGACTCTTTCTTAGACTGTCGTAGCCTTCTAGACTTAGGGTTTATAGGTCCACATTTTACTTGGACCAATAGTAGAAATAAGAATCACACAATTAGATCATACATTGATAGGGCTCACACAACAACTGATTGAATTACCTTTTTCCCTAACAGTAAGGTCTATCTTCCTAGGCTAAGATATAGTCATTGCTCTATTATTCCCAAAACTAATATTGTCCACACTTATGGCATCAGACCTTTCTACTTCAAAATTATGTAGATAAGCCAGAGGATTTCCCCTTATTTGTTAAAAATTATTAGGATCAAAATCACCTTAGTCTAGATGAAACTATCCTCTACCTTAACAAATAATTTGACTTTATGGAATAAACTCATCTTTAAAAAAATCTATAAAAGGAAGAAAAGACTCTTGTTAGGCTTGTGGGCATTTAGAAATCAATTTGCTTCGACGATAATGATCAACTTAGACTTCTTGAAAAAAAACCTACAAGAGGATTTGTTAACTCTTCTTAGATGTGAAGAAGAATTTTGGATCTTAAAATCCAAAGTCAATTGGCTTTCCCTTGGAGACCAAAAAAAAAATTCCATCGAATTGCCTTGATCAGAAGAAGGAAAAAACAAAATTACTCAGCTCATAAATAATGATGGTAATTGGCTATATGACCCAAAAGACATTGGCATTGAAATTAGCACTAACCTCTGTAATAGCCTTAGTTAAATCACTGATGTGTCTACATCTTAACAAGCTATCCTCAAATGTTCCCAACCATAACTGAGGTTGAAAGTTGTATATTCTGCATCCCTCCTGATGAATACAAAAATCAGATCAACCCTTTGGAATATCCACCCCTTCAAAGCTCTAAGAGAAGATGGTCTTTATGCCATCTTATACCAAAACAATTGGGATCAAACTAAGTCATATCATCAAGGGTATTGTTAATATATTTCATTCATGGCAAATTGACACAAATTTGTGCAAAACACTATTATGTCTTGTACCAAAAATTGAAAATCCTTCAACAGTAAACCACTTTTGCCCTCTTAGCCTTTGCACTACTCACTACAAAATCCTAGCAAAAAAATTAGTTAATTGTCTCAGACCTTACCTTCAAAAATTCATATCTCCTACTCAAGGTGCCTTTATTAAAGGACAACACACAACGAATCTTTTCCTTCTTGCACATGAAACACTTCATTCCATGAATAACTCAAAAAGCAAAATTGGTTAGATTATTCTAAAATTAGACATTAGGAAAGCCTTTGACTTCATCTCCTGAAGCTTTATCATTGATATCCTTAAAGCTTACAATCTTCATCCTTAATGGATCTCTGTCATTGATTTGTGTTTCTCTCATATGGAATACTATCTGATTTTTAATGGCTTAAAGCTTGCCCCATTCAAGCCAAGGAGAGACATCAGGCAAGAGGACCCTTTGTCCCCTACCTCTTCATTATGGCTATGGAGTATCTCTCAAATCAAATTAACATTGCAATAAATGCTAAAACTTGGAAACCTTTTAGACTCAAAAACCAAAACTTCATTGTTTCTCATCTTTTCTTTGCTAATGATGTCCTCCTTTTTGCAAAAGTTGATAATCTAACAATTCAAATTATTAAGGATGTTATTAATATTTTTTGTAAAAACTAGTGGGATGGAAAATAACCTGGAAAAATCAAAATTGTGACTCTCCTTTTATCCCCAAGAACAAGAAACATCATTACAAATTTTCTACAAATTTCCTACACATCAAACTTAGGAACCTACTTAGGTTATCATCTTAAAACAAGCTACACCTCTTCGAACTTCAATCATATAATCTATAAAATCCAACAAAAACTGCAGTGATGGAAACTCCAACACCTCTCCTTTGCTGACAGATTTCAATTGGTTTCTACTACCTTGAACCGAATTCCTAATTACCAAATGAGAGTTTTTAGTCTTCCACAAAAGATCCATAATAAAATAGATAGGTTCAATAGAAATTTTATTTGGGTCATACTTCTACAGATTAAAAAAAAAAACCATCTCATAAACTAGGGAATGATAACTAAACCAAAAAATTGGGGGGTTTAGGTCTTAGGAATTCTAGTGACATGAATGCTGCCTTTATGGCTAAACTTAAATGGGACATTAAAACAAAAAGAAAGACTTACATTACGCTATTCAAACAAAAATACAGTGACCCTACCAAGCATTACAAAAGAGCCTCCTACACCTATAAGAGCATCTTCAAAGATAAATAACTCTTTTCCCAAAACATATCCTATCTTGTGGGAAATGAGAAAGACATCCTTGGTTAAATAATCTTCCCTTATGCGACCAAATAGTCGGCCCCTTTCCTCATAATGAAACTTTAAAAATGGTCTCTAGCATCATTACAAACTCCATGTAATGTTCTCTTATTTACTAATTTCTAAATATCTATTTTATTCTTATAATATTATTAATGACATCATCTCAATTTACTTGAATAGAATTAGATCATGTTTATGAATAATATTTTGACGTACTCTTTAAAAATTTCTCAAAATATTAATTTATTTAGGAAGAGGAAGACTAAAATATAATGATAGTTAATATAAATTTCTTTCATATGTTCTAGTATCAGAAAATGGTACTTAAGTAGGATTCTAAAAGACGTATTTTCTTCAAAACTAACTAAAGTTTAAGGCTTTATTTAGTTGTCATTTCATTGCTTTTTATTATTAAATAATTACGAACAAGAGACAACTCTACATTTGACACTAATAAGAAATTTACATCTCATTCATACCATAGGTTCTAATGTCATCTTCATCATAACATAGTAAATTAATTAATTTCCATAGACTTTCTAGTTCAGCGCATGTTATCTCAGTCACTATCATACATGACAATGCTATTCTATTGCTATACTACAAATTTACTTAAGATGATTCCTAAGAGCCTCTCAACATAATTTACATAAATATTTCAAATTTATACTGTACAGGAAGCAACATAACTCATAAACTTTCTTCTTCTTGCTTCCCACTTGGAAATTGTCAGTTTAAGGAAAACATGATGAGACAAATGTCTCAGTAGCTAGTAATTATAAATTTTATAAAAAAGGAGCCACTTCCAGCATAAAAGTATGTGTATGAGTTCATATATAAAACATTTCATAGCATGTAAATTCAAAGACAATTCATACATAATGCCTCTGATCATGCCATGAGGTCTACTTCAATTTCAACTCTCATATAATTACTTTAAAAGTTACTAGATAGCGGTAGAAAATTTGAGTGGTATAATTAAGCCCCGACTCGACCTAGTATATGCTCATTTGTCCCCTAACATTACATTACCCTAAACCGGTCACAACTGTCATTTGCTACTCGGCTGGGTCGAGTTTATACAGACACATGTTGTATACATAAATTAATGACACATGTAGTAACATACATTTGCATATATGCAAAACAATCTATATTCATAAAACATTAAGCAAAACAAAACATGCTATTATGAATTCAAATAAACTAGCTACCTGGAATTAGGATCAACTTGTAGCTTGTTGATCTTCTCTCTCAAGCTCTTTCTCTTTTACAGTTGGTCTCTATTTCAACATATAAAAGATTTAAGCTTGATTCTTATCCTATTTTAATCTTAATTCTAAACTTCCCTATTTATCTTTCTGAACAAATTTTTTATGCTTTCAAGATCATCGCAGTTTTACATATTTAGTAGTATAGAATCTAAGTTCTCTTCATCTTCAAATCCTAACATTCAAACATTCATTTTAATTCTAAATCCCATTAAATTTCTAGAGTAAAAACTCATAGACAAAATCCCTTTCATACTGCACTTTTTCTCAGTCTTACATGAAAACATATAAATACATATTCAATAAGTATTTTGTTTAGTTAAGAATCCTTATATTTCTTATAGAAAACAAGATTAATCCCTCATATTATAACACCCTAATTTAGCTCACTCATATACCAATTGAAGAAACAACTTACATTAACATCACAGAACTCATGACTTGACCAATTTCATCCTACTTTGTTTTTTCTAAAAATTCACGTACCTTCTTGGTTTAGCCTTCCTAACTAGCCCCAAAAGTTCAAGTTAATAAGATTATCACCTAATTAATCATCTCTATCCATATGCAAGATGAGAGGGACTTATTTTGGGAAGAACAGAACCAATTCGAAATCCACTTACCTTTCTTTGTGCACTGCTCTGTCTCTCAATTTCAACTTCTTTTTTGTTCAAACTTCAGTTTTGACCAAGCTTCCTCAATTTCTGGTTTGAATTTCTACTACTCGGTTTTATTTCTAAGCTCTCTCTCGGCTACACTCGATTATTTGAAGAGTGTCGCCTATTTTTGTGTAATACGCGCTATATTTTTAAATTATAAGTATTCAAGAATTACGATAAATTTATTTCGAAGAAAATAAATTCTCTATCTGTTTAATTTTTGTATGCTTGTTTGTGCATATTGTTGAAAATACATATTTTTATTTATAGATTGTATAAATTATGGGATGTAATAGATATTATGATATGAAATTTATCCCTTGGATAAAATATGACTTAAGTATAAGAGGAATCTGAAAGAAACTGGGAGAAAAATAATGTTTTATATGAGAAAATCCCCTTATGGACTAAATTGAAAAGGGCAAAAGTGAAAAAAAACTTAAAAGTTTAGGAGAAAGGAAAATTTTTCCTTTAGTTTCTAATAGTAAACAATAATTTGTCGCCAAGAAAGTCATATGTGTATAGTAAACCAAATTATTAAAGCACATAGTAAATTCAATTATTAAAGTACATAGTAAACTAAATTATTAAAGTGCATAATAAAATAAATTTTTTATTAGCGCATAGTACCTTGACTTTTTCTATAAATAAGCTCTTCCATTTCATTTTTAAACTCACATCTTCAGTTTCTTTTCTCTCTTCTCCTCAAAACTTCTCTTGCTCCGATGTTAGGGCTCTGAAATTCTAGGTCTTTCCTCCTTAGCCTAGATCCAAGGTAAGGATACTACGCCCTTTTTATGTGTTTCAAATTTTAGAAGTTATATTCTTAAGTATGCTCTGTGATTGCGACTTTAGCTAATCTTCCACATTAGAAAAACTGTCCTTAGCTGCCTATATGTTATTTTGATTCTCTGATTACCAAAATAGAATATAAACTGTGAAGAATACATGTCTAGGAAAGTTCTGGCTAAGAAAAGACCTGATACTTAAGTGTGTCTATTGCGACCCTCCACTCTTTCCTAGGAACTTTCCTGGTGTATTTTTTTATGACTTATGTTCTCTATTCCCGATATGAACAGTATCCATACGTATAAATAGTAATTGTATGTATAAATAGTATTCGTATGTATAAATAGTGACCGTATGTATAAATAGTGACCATATATATAAATATTATCTATATGTATAAATAGTAACTGTACGTATGAATAACATTCATATATATGAATAATAATCATATGTACGAATAGTATCCGTAGACATAAATAACATTCATACATATGAATAGTATTTTGTACAAAAGCAACCCTAACTTTTTATATCTGATCTTCGTAAAAATCTTCGTAGCAGAACCTGAAATCCAGCTACGTGCTCTTCATTGTAGCAACTCGGAAAAGTGACTTGGATACGGAATCTATGTGAGGGGATGACCTTGCTAACTGATTTTGTTTATTTTTATTCCAAGTACAATATAAATCCCACCTCATATCGTAACTAGATTTCCTGTTTAATGATGATAACTAGAAAATTGAATTTATTGTTTGATTTAAGATTATATTGATGAGAATTATGATTGAGTATATAATACACATGGAATGGTTGAGGGCTTAACCCAAGATACCAATACATGAAATTATACACATGGAATGGTTGAGGGCTTAATCCTCAATATACTAATGCATGTAATGATTGTGAACATAAATACAACGAGAACTGAATCCCTGGACATAAACCAAATACAGAGGTATAGAAACCCTGAATATGAATATAACTATTCTTATTGTGATTATGATTATGGTATTTATACTTGTGACACATTTATTATTGCATAGTCATTTAGTCATTGAGTTTTGATGAACTCACATTCTCTATAAATATTTTTTTTAGATATAGTGGATGTGAACGAAGAAAATCTGCAGGAAGATTAGTATTCCTTGAAGATACTTTCCATGTTGTCTAGAGGGCTTATGAATCCAAAAGCTTAGGAAATGCTTTGTAATCTCTATAAGTCACCTAGGCTTGGAAAATTGTATTATATTGTATGATATTTGGCTTGTGTTTACTGTTTCACTATGTTGAACTTTTTATATGTGTATATGCAAAAATTTCTTTCCTGCACTGATCAGAGATTTTATGGGATACCATAGAGGTATACCCTCGGGTTTATAGAGTTACTCACATGCTCTAAATTGGGATGTGACATTTTGTGCTAACAAAATAGGACACTCCAGTCTCTTTATCATCAAGCTCTCATACAAAAATGGAAGAAGGAGGAAGAAGAAAGGCTTATTGAGACAAGTTGAAGAGGAGAGGCACTCTTTCTTCCTTTTTAGTGAGTTTTTCTTGGTTAAATTTCGGTGGAGATAAAGGGTTCCATGTGTAAGGTTCCTAAGTCGCCATTAATATTAGTTTAGTTTAAATAATAGAAAGCTCTTCTCAAACTTTTTATCTTTGCAATTACGTCCATAACTCAATGGATAAATTTTATGCCTCTCAAAATTATTTCATGACATTCTCTATACACTTTTATTTCTTTTATTTATTTATATTTGTTTTTCGTTTAATTGCCTTTTCACCATTTTAAAGTTCTTCCCTTCACTTATCCTCACTTCTCATAAATTTTCTAACATTCTAGTCCCTAGCTTGAAATCGAGATGTTACACTCTAACCATGAAAATCACTAGAACTTGGAATCCATCCCCTTTCCTCTACTAAGCAATCTCTTTGACCAAATCAAAAGCATTGCCCTCCCGTTTCCCCACCTAAATTTAAAGGGTAGTTTCTTCTGGAAATTAACTGTTATTGGCGAATTTACCCTGACTTCTGCCTAGAACTCCCAATTCTAAAAAATAGACCCCCTATGTAAGTACCTTTTTGGATTTGGAAGGCAAACTGTAATTGATGTGAAAAGATCTTCCTTTGGAAATGTTTCAATAAAGGCCTACATGTTTTAGCCATATTCTACCAATGTAAATTACCTTTTCCTAAACTTGCCCTCACTATAACATGGACAGTGAAACTCTTGAACATGCATTGAGAGACTATGCAACTGTTATCCTAATCTGGGCAAGCTTTTTCACTCCTGCAAATTTCTTCACTGGAAACTTTGAAACTTGGCTTCACTCAAACTCTATCAACCATAATTAAGACAAGCTAAGTATTCCCTGGAACATAATCTTTCTCTACACCATTCACTCTATCTGACTAGCCAGAAACAAAGTTATCTTCCAAAATGAAACTAAACCACCTTCCGAAATTGTAAACCTTGCCTTTAGCAAGGCTGCAGAATTCTAGTCCAACAATATCCTTTCAACTTCAACTACAACTCCTACTACAAATAGATATATTTTTCTCTGGCTTCGCCCTCCTTCTTGGATTAAACTTAATGCTGATGGATCCAGGACAAATTTCAATCTGGGTGCATGGGGATGTTTAAGAAATGAGACAAGAAACTAGATTAGAGGCTACTCTAAACACATTGGCATTGGAAGTGTGCTCCAAGTAGAATTATGGGCTATCCTATTGGGTCTTAATCTAACAATCCATATCAACAAAAAAACTTCAAGACTGAGATTGAGATAGATATAAGACAAGATATTGAACTTTTACTTCATCATTCTTCTTCTAATTTTCATCCTTTAAATTCTCTCATTGTAAATTGCAGGCACATTCTTTTTGGCTGGCTTCCTTGAACACAAGATTCACAACATAGTTAGACAGCCAAATGCCTGTGCAGATGCTCTTGCGAAGGAAGGTAGGAAGAAGAGGCCTTTAACCATCTATGTTGAACCACCTCAACATATTCTCCACCTATATCATGCAAACAAAACCAACTTCACTATAAGCTCCTCTTTATGCCATCCAGCTAACTCTCAAGCTTCTGCACACTGCTTCTGCTAATGGCTATGGCTCCTGATCAATTTGCTTGGTCTGAAGATCTTTTGCCAGTACTATTAGGTTATTTTGTGTATCTTTTTTCTTCAAATTTGACCAAATTGTCGGTGTCATGACCTATTACCTAAGCCCGTGACCGGCATAGTGACAACTAACCCTCTCACTGTAAACCTTACCCTTTTTAGTACTACCCTTTAGTTGTAATTATTTCATTACAAATTTGCACATACGAATATGTTATAAACATACATCTGGCCTAGATACTAGTATCACCACACAAACTCATGCAAGCATTTACATACATTCAAAATAGAGGAACTCGTACCTAGTTTCCATGCTACGCCCATAGTTCACACATATTTAACTATTCCCTCACATCCATTCTTTTCTTATTTATCATAAGGCATACATTTTCCATTCCTTTTATTAGGAATCTCACCTTTAATTATGGCTAAGTCTTATACATAAATATACGTACATCAAGGCATCATGATTCAAGTCCAAATATCAAATATCATAATAAAACATTTGATTGTCTCATACTAAATCCAATCATCATAATTCAATAAAAGTACAATATGTAACATGAAATTATTTGTAATACATCATAACAGAGTGTACACATGATGTGTCTAAAATAAAGCATAATTAACACAAGATCCCTCATAGTATTCTAAGTGACTACAGAGCTTCCTAAGACTAAAAAATAAATCGAATAACCAAACCTACCCGGCAGCAGGAAGGTCCTCCATAACCTCACTACTCCTCAAGTTGGGTTTCCTCGACTAACATGATCTAAAAAAATGTAACAACGAGTGTAAGTTACAAAACTCAATGAATGGTACAACTATTCCCTAATACAAGGTCAAACAATCAAATATTACATGAAATGGTCATTGGGCCAAATCTCAAACCAAAATTAGAGTTCAGTTGTCATACCAAATACTTAGCATTTACAATACACCAAACGAAGTGCATATATCAATGACAAGGTGCCAATCGAGAGTGAAGCTCACCTAGGCCACCTCCTTATCATGATGGCCCTAAATCATCCAACTAGAGGTACTTGTCAGTGGTAAGGCAACAATCGAGAGTCTACCTCACCCAGGCCACCTCCTTGCCATGACGTGATCTCAACTCATTTGTTGGGGCGCCAATCAGAGTCAAACTCGCCCAGGCCACCTCCCCAACCTTGCCATAAGGGTGTGTACCAACTAGTACCAAGCATAATCAATTCACAAATTCAAACATAAACATATATTCCACAATATTATTCCAATAATAACAAAACTGTATATCTATAACGTTATTCACATGTTCTATTGAATGAACTTTCAAAACAATGGTTCATTCCACCGTATTTATATGTAACATCAAATATTGCATGCTTATCACCAAGACTTCACGCCTCCCATAGGTATTATTATCCTGATATAATATATTGTGTTAATCCATTTTAATATACATTATAAATTCGAAACTCTAGTATTAATAACAAAATGTGATCTTCAATTTTATTATGATATCGGAGTTACTTTACTACTAGTCTCGGGAGACTTCCCTACGTCATCCTATATGATACTCGATCACATATTCGTATTAAAGCACAGTCGTTCTACTCAACTGGATTCCAATGTTAACTATTCTACCATGCCCTGAGTGTTATTCAGAGGGGTATAAGATGTAAGATAACCAATTCACAACTACAATACAAGATATTGCAAGAAAAAGGTGAGAACTATGAAACTAGAAAATTGCATGTTTTTGCACACGACCTATCATCGCTGTTTTGATCATAACTCCCAAATGGTAATTTGTGAACGATTTTCATTGTGTTGGAAAATAGACTCATAGAGATTTCTGGTGATATCTAATTTGTTAAAAAAAGAGTTCAGATGAGGGAGTTATGGCAGTTTGAATTAACATGAAAAATAAAGTACAAAAGTTTGGGTTTCCTAGTTCTTATCTTTGTCTCCAAAATGCACGAGTGGGCTAGGTCTTTTTTTTTTCCTCTTCCTTGAGTGTGGATGACGGCTAGATTTAAGAGAGTATGAGAGTTTGGTCAAGAAGATGCCTAGAGTGACCTTGGTGGAAAGGAGGCACCTAGGGTTCTCTTTTCTTTATAAAGAGGGTAGTTAAGGTTTCAACAAGGGAATATAATTTTTAATTATATTTATTTAATTATTTATCAATTGAGTGTTCTTAAACTTCCTATTAGGTTACTATGTGAAGTTTTAGGGTAGAAGAGTGCAAGGTGGCGTGGATAGGGCTCAAGGAAGGGAGAGAGATTGATTTCTTTCCAAAACCATTACAACTTTCCTATTTGGTTTGGTGAAAAATTTCCTAATTGCTTCACATGCGACTTTCCTTATTTCTTGTGATTTTCTTTCCTTATCTCATATATCTCCAATTATTTATTTCCCAAAACTTAATAATTAATTAATTAGTTTTAATTGTTCTTATTTAATTTACCAACATTACAAGACATCTTACATGTGAAAATTTTCCTAATTGCTTCACACGCCTATACCTTCCTTATTTCTTGTGATTTTCTTTCTTTATCTCATATATCTCCAACTATTTATTTCTCAAAACATAATAATTAATTAATTAATTAGTTTTAATTATTTTTATTTAATTTTCTAATATTACAAGACATCTTACACGTCTAGTCATCTTAAGTATGTTTTATTATTATTCATTTATATCATTTATCATCATCATATAACTTTTGACTTGCCATAGTCATATTAATGACACATGCCCCCCACGTCACCTTCTAGTATCCAAGGTAGCTCCACCTGACATCTAGGTCATGCATTTCAGACACACAAGCCCAAGCTTCGCATTAACAATAAGGCCCAAAAGCAAGCCCAAAAATAACATGGGCATGTCGTCCAATATATTATTTATTTATTTTATTTATTTACTTAATTCTCTTATTATTCCATAGTTGAAATTAAATTATCCCATATTTATTTTATTTAATTTCCAACTTGATGTAATACCACCAAGCCCTTAGCCACACTTTAGTTCTTTTCATTTCAGTCCCTAGTAAGTCCGAATTACGGTTCACATAACCAACAACCAATGCATCAAAGTAACATTCTTAATTTCTTCCAATTCAAGAACAAAGGACATGTGACACATGCTTTTCACTTGCACACACAAACAGGAATCCATAGGCAATAGAAAAATAAACACAGAGAAATTTTAAAGCCACATGTACTATATTTTAAATCCACATGTATTACAGTTGGACATGTCTTTCATGTTTAATTTGTCCTCTAGTTTATGCTTGTTTCATCATGCTTGTTTAATGTGTATCAGACTATGTTTTTCTAATTTAATTTTTCTCAGTTTACCAAAAAAAAAGTATGTTCAGCCTAAATTGTCAAATTTTTAATGGATATTATATATTGACAACGTTAAATGAGTCTTTATCCATGTATTTAGACATGTCAATAATTTATTAGTGATTTAGACAGTATACTTGCAAGTTTGGATGAAATTGATATTTTTTGTAAATAAGTAGAACAAAATTAAAATTTATCTCAAATATAGAGGACGAAAAAACTATTTTTGCCAAAAATTATATACCCTCAATTTTTTTTAAGAAATAAAATATTTCAACTTAGTCCCTAATTTTTTTAATTAATTTAATATTTCATTGTCACAATAAAAGTAATTCTACTTTAAAAAAAGAAATCTCTTTACCAAAAAAAAAGGAAATCTCACATAATTGTTAAACAGTTAAATAGATTTTTTACGTGGCTTTAGTTTCAAAATAATATTATTCTCTTATCGGATAGTTTGTAAATATTTTTGAGAGGGAAGCTTTTAATTGAAATAAAATATTTGAAAACTAAATTAGACATTTACTTTTAAAGAATAAAGTTGAGTTAAAAAAATATTTGAAGGATTAAATTAGAATATATTTTTTTTAAAAAAAGTAAGTTAAGAAAGGTATATATACTAAACAGGTTTTATTTTTGTAATTAAGAGAAAAAAAAAAAAGGCAAAATCGCAGGCTCTGAACGCCCACCACAGAAGGCGCCAAGCTACCCATTTATGTATTGCTAATTTAATTTCGCTATTTATCTTCTCGCTGCGCTCTTGGCATCAAAACACACAAACAACACCTATCGAATTATCGATACTCTATCCAAACCAGCATTTCTCATTCTACTATTTGCACCAACACAACCAAGACTATCTTCCTTTAATCTTGTTCAGAGAAGCATTTTTGGATTTTCCAGTTTCTCCCAGTTCAAGCTTCCATTCCAAATGAGAAACTCGAATCAGCTCTGGCGTCCACTTTAGCAATTCCAATGGCGGGGCTCTTGGAGGTCATTGCTGTTGTTCGCTTTATGAACCATCACCAACTTCTTCGTCAGGACAGTCCCTTCTCTTCTCCCCCTTGGCTGTTCCCCTCGAAGAGGTCTCTGTCGCTGTAAGTTTATATGCCTGAGTCACTGTATTTGATAAGTGATAAATCTTGTTGCATTTCAACTGAATTGCCGTTAGTTGTATTGGCTGATTATTTTCAGAATAAGTGAGGTCTTAGTCTTACCCTTTTTTATGTGGTTTTTTTTTTGTGGTACTTTATACTGTCATCTTACCCTGGCAAAAAAAAAAAAACAAAAGAAATTACAAAGTTCAGGTTAGGAGGAAAAGTTCCTTTCTTCCTAGTTCATACCATGTTTAGTAAATTTCATTATTTGGATATGCAGAAAAATTGTATCGGTAGATTTCAGAATCCAGTTTCACTGTGTGCATTCGTCTGAAACTGGGACTGATTGCCAAGTCTCAAGAAAAATTCATATGCTTTTAATGTAGTGATTGGCTTACTTGCAGTCATTTTACCTACCCTTCTGAATAGAAACCAGCCTTGGTTGTATTATGTGTAAATTTTAAACTATGTCAATAACTTGATACAAAGCAATGTATTCCAGCTCACTGAAATCTTTCGTACAGCATGAACCATATTATCCACTGAATATAGTGAAAAGCAACTTGTCATCTCGTTAATCTTTTAATGTAAGTTACTAGACGTGGTTTACGAACTTTACATTTAGCAACGAGTGTGCATTATTAGAATGATGGAAGAGACATTTTTGATGGTTTTATAAATGCAAGACAGAGGATATTTTCTGATTGGTCAAGCATGAAGCTCAACACAATAGGAATGTTAATATATGGTAATGTGGTAGGGTACACACTCTTTGCAGTGTTCATTTGTTTGGACTCTTGGTAGAACTTATGTATTCTAACACTGGGACAGGCACATATACCATCATGTACCACCCCAAAATGTTTTCAGATTCACATGTTGTGTGAAGAATCATAGATCGGTCAGAAGATTAGCTACATTATCAACAGGTAATTTGAGCATTTGCATTTGTTAGCTAAGCTCCTATCAGTTTATTGTTGTTGATCTTCAAACCCCTCTCTATGTGCACATGCACATGCCTGTGTTTATTTCTTTGAAGTAAAAAAAAAAATAGCTTCTTTATTTAGGCTTGAAATTACTTGCTGTAATATTGTTCATAGTTGTTGGATCTTTATCCCAACTGTTTTGTTAATCTGTTTATTTCCCCTGCAGCATCCAAATCTTATCAATCTTTTAGTTTCTAATTATATGTCAGTGTTAAGATTTATTCTAGTAGATCTAATTGTCAACAGCTTTGGAATTGGGTGCTTGTATGCTTGTAGTTTTGCTTACCTTCTTGTTCCTTGAGCCAGCTTTATGTACTCACTCTTTTGGAAACAGCTTGAGAATTAAGGTGCTCAAACCTGGCTTTGTTCTCACTTTTGGCTCCAATATAAGCAAGACTTGAAACTGGTTTTTGAGTCTTAGTTCACCTAGCCCTCTGCTTCGTCTGATTCTCTCTAGCCTAATCCAGCTCAGAAGTGAAGTAGTTATGCAACAAAACCTCAAAACACAGTCCACCTTTGTTGAAGTTTGATCACCCAGCCCCTCTGTGCATTAGTTCTGCACCAAGCCGGTCAAGCCCTCTGGAATTAGCATCTTATTCTACCTTTCAACAAGCTTACGTTCTCCTCGTTTGTAACAAGCTGTTCGTCAATTAGCAACAAGCATCGCCCCTTCTTTTCCTTTTCTATCCATGAGGTCCTTATCTCATATTTCAATCTCTAACTCATCTATTTTGCTATTGATTATTTTAAACTACTAGGCCATTATAAGTCCTTTTTTTACGACTCTTGTTATTAGTTACTTGACCTTTAGATATTGATTTATGGATAAATGGATATGTTATTGCCTAATAATTTATTTAATTACTTTTTGTCATACTTTGATGCATTTTAAGTATCTTTTATTTTGGGTTTGTATACATATATATATATATATTTCTATAGCTATTTATTAAGGTATGTAATTTAAGCGTAGAGTTAACTGCCCTTTTATGAGTAGCAAGATTGACAACAATGTGATAGAGCTAGGCTCTCAAGGATAGATTAACTTCAAATACTGAATGATATATTCCAATGGATCTCCAGAAAACAGTATAGTACACCCTTCGGTAATTCTCAGACGTAATAGTAGCCACACAGCAACAATACTGAGAACACTACAAGGAAATATGCACCCAAAACACTGATAGACACTAGCATTCGAGAGGCTAGTACTCTCCCACCAACTCTTACAATTTCTCCATACCTTCCCCTCTCCACAAAAACAACTTAAGTACCTTTCTCTTCTCCACTACAGTTGTCAGCTCATTAATTAGTTATCCCCTTTTTCCCTACTCTCCTCCACTTCTTTGCTTCTGTTTGCGGGCTTGTCCTTGGGCCCATTTCTCCTCTTGTACTGCTAAAGGACCATGGGCCTAACATTACCCCCTTCGATGAGACTCACCTTGTCCTCAAGGTGGAATTGGGGAAACTGCTTATTAATAAGGTCACATGGTTCCCAGGTGTTTTCAAATGCTGGCAAGTCTTTCCATTTTATCAGCACCTCCTTAGTATCATCAATGAGTACCCTGACTCGCTTGACCTCCTCAAGTTCTGTCATCATCTCCAACTCTTCATTTAGCATAGTAGGTAGAAGTTGTGGCTGGTCTGTATGTTGAAGTGATTTCTTAAGCTGCAAAACATGGAAAACTAAGTGTATACGTGCAGTGTGAGGCAACTTAAGCTTATAGGCAACCTATCCTACTTTTCCTCCACTTCAAAAGGACTATAGTAGCGAGCACATAGCTTCTCATTGTGTCTCTTAGCTAAGCTTCGTTGCCTGTAAGATTTCAGTTTAATGTAAACAAAATCCCCTTTGTCAAAACTAACATCCCTCCTTGATTTGTTAGCATATGATTTCATAACAGCTTGGGCTTTGGAGAGGTGCTCCTTAAGCTCTTGTATCACTGCATCCCTTTCTTGAAGCTGTGTATTCACATCATCCACGGTGCAATCTCAGTCAACCCATTTGAAAATAGTAGGAGGATCTCTGCCATGTAAAGCCATAAATGGTGTCATTCTAGCAGATTAGTTGAAAGAGGTATTGAAACAATATTCTGCCCAAGGTAACCAGCTGCTCCACCTTTTGGGTTTTTCATGTACAAAACACCTTAAATAAGTTTCCAAGCTCTGATTAACTACTTCCATTTGACCGTCAGTCTCTAGATGATATGCTAAGCTATAGGCAAGGGTAGTACCTGAGAGTTTAAATAACTCTTGCCAAAAATTGCTGATGAAAACTCTATCCCTGTTTGACACAATGGATTTAGGTATGCCATGTAATTTCACCACCTCCTTTACAAATATGTTGGCAATATCTTCTTTGCATGAAGCTCCTATTGTTGATTTTCTTTGTTTTCAAGGGGACCAATTTTCTTGAAATTTTCATTTTTCTAGAAATATCGATGATAGACTTGTGGACAAGCTTACTCCATTGCTAGATATTTTGGATCCATTCAGTGCTTCTTCTCTCCCTTATAAAAGGTTGTGATCTTTGGACTCCTCATGTTCTTATTCTTTCACTTCTTTTTTTAAGTTCTTGATTGCTAATTCCCATGTTTCGTTGCATTTTAAAAAATCTTTTTGGAAAGTGAAGGTGCCCTCTAAGGTTAAGGCTTTTGTCTAGACTGCTATTCTCAGTAGAATCAATACTAAGGATCTGCGTTAGATCAAGCGACCTTCTATAGCTTTATCTCTCGATATTTGTGTGATGTGTTTGAAGAACTCTGAGTCAAATAGTCACTTGTTCTTATATTGTGAGGTTGCTAGGGAGATGTGGACTAAATTATTTGTCCTCTTCGAGGAGAGTTGGGTTTGTCCTTTTGACCTTAGTGCTTTCTTCGCCACTAATTTTAAGGGTTTTGGTTTTAGAAAGGATAATAAGGCTTTGTGGAAGGCAGCTTTGTTTGCTACCGTATGCTACCGTATGGTGCCTTTGGTTGGAAAGAAATGCCAAAATATTTAAGCAGTGGCAACTGCCTCTTTTTTTGTTGTGGGATAGAATCCGCTATGTTGCTACTCTGTGGGTGTCGGCTAATGAGGTTTTTAAGGGGGTGCCTTTCGATGTTGCTTTTAGAGACTGGAGTGCTTTAATTTATTAGTCTTGTTGTTGGGCTTTTGGGTTGATCTTGCAGTTTTCTCTTGTTTTCAGGAGGATATCTTATCCTCCTTCTGTGTTTTTTCTGTTTTTTTTTAAAACTTTTTATCTTTCTCTCTTCCTTAATAATATTTCTTGTTCGATCAAAAAAAAAAATCTTTAGCATGATAGGGATGTGATAACGAAATGAAATGAGCATACTTTGTTAATCGATCCACCACCACCATGATAGTGTCAAACCTGTTGGACTTGGGCAATCTAGTAATGAAATCCATGCTTATATCCTCCTAGACTTGCTATGTTATAGGAAGGGGTTGCAACAACCCTGCTGGACTCAAGGCTTCGTACTTGTTTTTTTTTGACAAGTAGCACACCTAGCCACAGACTCTTGTATTTGCTTCTTCATACCATCCCAAAACAAAAAAATGGCCATTCGCTTGTAGGTTCGTAGATATCCAGAATGCCCACGCACAGGTGTAACATGAAATTTAGCAATTAAGGATGGTATTCTAGAGGAATTCTTGGGAAGGACCAATCTGCCTTGATACAACAAACATCCCCTCTTCAATGTATATCCTTTTGGTCGGTTCTAGTTTGTGATGAGTTGTTGTACAATGGAACTCAGTTTTTCATCCTTCTCAACTTCTTCCTCCTACCTCGATAAATCATCATATTGGCATACTGAAAATGCTTTAAACTCCATATCATCCTTCCGTGACACCGCATCGGCTAGCCGATTGTCTCTTCCTGGTTTATATTGAATCTCAAAGGAGTACCCCATCAATTTGGAGATCTAATGCTGCTGATCTGTCCCCAACTGTCGCTGTTCTAGCAGATACTTCAGTGCTTTTTGATCTGTTTTAATCACAAATTGATGCCCCCAAGAGATAATAATGCCATTTTTTTACTGCCAACGCAATGGCCATCAATTCTCATTCATATACCGACTTGAGCCAACACCTATCAGACAATGCTTGGCTGAAATATGCTATAGGATGTCCTTCTTGCATAAGTACAGCCCCCACACCAAGACCCGAAGCATCCGTCTCAATTTCAAATGGTATTGCAAAGTCTGGCATAGCAAGAATTGGAATTGTGATCATAGCTTCTTTCAATTTCTCAAATGCTTCTTTTGCCTTGCTTCTTCGCCATTTAAAGGAATCCTTCTTTAACAGGGCTGTTAGAGGAGCAGCGATCTTGCCATAATTACGCACGAATTTGCGATAATACCCCGTCAAACCTAAAAACCCCCTCAAAGCATTCAAATCTTTGGGAATTGGCCATTCAACCATGGCCTTAATTTTAGCAGGGTCGGCCTTTACTCCTTTTGTAGAGACAATATGCCCAAGGTACCCTAACTGTCTCTTAGCAAAAACACATTTTTTGGTATTAAAAGCCAACTGATTTTCCTTGAGGATCTTCAAAGTTTCTTTCAAGTGTTTGAGGTAAGTACCCATATCAGGGCTATACACTAATATATCATCGAAAAACACCAATATGAACTTCTAAAGATGTGGCTAAAAAATATCATCCATTAGAAATTGAAAAGTGGACGGAGCATTTGTAAGTCCGAATGGCATTACCATGAACTCATAGTGTCTATGGTGAGTTCGGAAGGCTGTCTTGGCTTCATCTCCCTCTTTGATTCTTATCTAATGATCTGGATTTAAGATCCAACTTGGAGAATACTGTCGCCCCCTTTAATTCGTCCAATAATTCATCTATAGCGGGTATTGGAAATTTATCGAGCACGGTTATTTTGTTGAGCGCCGAATAATCCACACATAATCTCTAGCTATTATCTTTTTTTTTTCACTAACAGAACTAGGCTAGAATAGGGGCTACTGCTTGGTCAAATTAATCCAGTTGCCAACATCTCCCTTACTATTTTCTCAATTTCCTCCTTCTGTGAATGCGGGTACTGATAAGGTCTGATGTTTGGAGGCTGAGTGTTTGGTTTAATTTCAATAGCATGATCCCCAGCCCTCTTTGTAGGCAATCCCTTGACGTTCTTTTGCACTTGTGGAAACTGATCTAACAGTAGCTAAACCTCTTGGGGTGTCTCTTCTTCCTCGGTGCTCACTTCCATTTCACCAAATTCTATCATATATCCTTCCCCTCCTTCAAATTTCTCATCATTGATTTTAGTGAAACCAAAGTTTTGGCTAGAGTAGGATCACCACAAATGCATCTCCCCTTAACCTGTAATTTGAATTTCATAGTGAGCTCTCCCCAATTCATTTTAACCTCTGACTATTCCACCAAAAAGTTTTTTATTAGTTCAAAACGATCAATATGTAGAATCAGAACAAGTGATTGCTGAGATTAAATTGACAAAGTTGACAAACCCTCCTTCTTTTCTTTTGATATTTTCGAGCCAATGAAATTTTTTTTTGGTTTTAAAAATTGGATGTGGAAAAATAAAAATACAGAGTTGAAAATTTCGGATTATACAGAGGAAAAGACAAAAGAAATTCAGAAAAAAGATGAAGAAAAACGTATAGAAATAGCATAAGCTTGGGATAGCATTATATATGCTCAAGTAATAAGGGGTTTTTTATTAGTAATCCAATCGATTCATAGACTACAGATATATATACATAGGGAATCATAAAAATAATCCCTACAATCAAGCAATACAATCAAGCTAATCAATCCCTATAATTAAGCATATTTACAGACAATATAATAAATCCCTATAATTAAGCCTTTATATCATAACACTCCCCCTCAAGCTGGATCATAGATGTTAATCATGCCCAGCTTGTTACAAATGTAATTAATGCTGGCTCCATTTAAGGCCTTAGTGAAAATATCTCCCATCTGGTCTTCTGTTCTGACATATCCTAGAGTAATGAAATGATCTTCAATCTTTTCACGAATGAAGTGACAATCGATCTCAATATGTTTAGTTCGTTCATAAAACACAGGATTAGAAGCAATGTGAAGAGCAGCTTGGTTGTCACATCATAATGTTGCTGGTAGTGGGGTCTCGAAGCCAACTTCTTTCAATAGTTGGTATATCCATACAATTTCACATATTGAGTTTGCCATAGCTCTGTATTCTGATTCTGCAGTTGATCGAGAAACAATATTTTGCTTCTTGCTCTTCCATGAAACTAGATTCCCTCCTACAAAGACACAATAACCAGTAGTAAACCTCCTATCATCTTTGCACCCTGCATAGTCTGCATCAGAGTAAACTTCAATCTTAGTGTGTCCATGATACCCATAAAATAATCCACGTCCTGGGGCTCCTTTTAAGTAGCAAAGAATTTGTTTTAGAAGTGCCCAATGGTTGATAGTCGGAGAGGACATAAAGCGACTGACCACGCTAACTGAGTATGCAATATCAGGGCGAGTCACGGTCAGATAATTTAATTTTCCCACAAGTCTCCTATACCTACCATGATCATGAAACAGCTCACTGTCATCCTTTGCAAGCTGTATGTTAGGAGTCATAGGGGTACTTGATGGCTTAGCCCCCATCTTTCCTGTTTCTGCCAACAAGTCAAGAACATACTTTCTTTGGGACAAGAAGACCCCCTTCTTATTTCTCAAAACTTCAACCCCTAAGAAATATTTCAAACGTCCCAAATCCTTTGTCTGAAACTATGATTGCAAGAAAGTTTTAAGGCCAGAGATGCCAGAACTGTCACTCGCAATTATCACAATATTATCAACGTATAGAATGATACCATCCTTAGACTGCCTATAAAATACCGTGTGATCAGACTTGCTTTTCTTCATTTCATATTCCAAAGTTAAACTTGCCAAACCATGCGCGAGGGCTCTGCTTCAGACCATATAACGATTTCTGAAGTCGACATACTTTTCCATATTCCCCCTGAGCAACAAACCTAGGTGGTTGCTCCATATAGACCTCTTCTTGAAAAGTACCATGAAGAAAAGCATTTTTAATATCCAACTGGTGTAGTTTCCAGTTATGAGTGGCAACCAATGAGATCAACAAACGAACTGAGGTAAGTTTGGTAACTGGAAAAAAGTATCTGAATAATCAGTACCATAAGTCTGAGCATATCTTTTCGCAACAAGATGGGCCTTCAACCGGGCCACAGAACCATCAAGGTGGACTTTAATTGTGAACACCCAGTTGCTCCCAATAGCTTTCTTCCCAACAGGTAAATCCATTAATGTCCAAGTGTTGTTATAATCAGTGCATTTATCTCTTCTATCATAGCATCACGCCACCCAGAATGAGCCAAAGCTTCATGGACAGTCTTAGGAATGGACACAGAGTCAAGGTTGGCCAAAAAAGAGCAAGATATAGAGGATAAATGATCATAAGAAACAACTGAGGCAATAGGATAAGTACAAAGACATTTACCTTTGCGAAGGGCAATAGAGAGGTCTGGAGAAGCTAAACCGGGATCCAGCGACGAAACAGATGATGGAGGGCATGAATCAGAGCCTGCAGGCGATTGTCGTCGAGTGTAGACATGACAATTGGTGGGCGAGTAGGTGCCAAAGAAGGTGTAGGAGTGCCTGTGGATGGCTGAGAATAAGGAACAGTGTAGACGAGCAGATTATCATCTTCCCCCGGAACATAAAAAGAAGAAGAAATAGAAAAGAATGGAATGTCTTATTGGAAGGTAACATCAACAGTAATAAGATAGCGCTGAAGAGTAGGAGCGAAACACCTGTATACCTTTTGGAGACGAGAATAACCAAGGAAGACACATTTAAGAAACTTAGGGTCTAACTTTGTGACTTGGGGTCTGGTGTCCCAAACAAAACAAGTGCTGCTAAAGATACGGGGCTCAATAGGAAACACAACTGTGGATGGGAAAAAAACAGAATACGGAATCTTTCTACCAAGAACAGAGGATGGCATGCGGTTAATCAAAAAACAAGTTGTGTAGACAGCATCAGCCCAAAAAAGTTTAGGAACATGCATTTGGAACAAAAGAGCTCTAACAACTTCAAGTAAATGTCTATTCTTACGTTCAGCAACTCCATTTTGGGCAGGTGTGTCAACACACGAGGATTGATGCAAGATGCCACACTGAATCATGTAAGACTGGAAATACTCAGATAGATACTCTTTGGTATTGTCACTCCTCAAGGTTTGTACAGAAATATTAAATCGTGTTTTAATTTTAGCATAGAAAGCACAAAAATGTGAAAAAACTTTAGACCGACTCTTCATTAAATATAACCGGGTAACACGAGAGTGATCATCAACAAAAGTAACAAAATACTTAAAAACCTGCCTTGGCCACAATTGGACAAGGACCCCAAACATCAGAATGAACTAATTCAAAAGGGGACGTAGCCCGTTTATTAACTCTAGACCCTAAGGGAACACGATGGTGTTTTGCAAACTGACAAGACTCACAAGGTAAAGACGATAAATGTCAAAATTGGGGATGGAGCTGCTTGACTGGGAGAGACGGATGACCTATACGACAATGCACATCGAAAGGAGAAAACGAATTAGAACACGCCAAAGATCTTGGTGTCTGAGTATCAAGAGTGTAGAGGCCGCTAGACTCATGCCCTCTGCCAATAATCTGCTTTGTCATAAGATCCTGAAAAATACAATGAGTAGGAAAGAATGAGACACTACAATTTAGGGCACGAGTGAGTTTACTAACAGAAATCAGATTAAATGAAAAATTAAGTAAACTCAGCACTGAAGGTAGAGATAAAGATGGGGTCAGGTTAATGGTGCTAGACCCAAGGACACGGGGTGTAGAGCTATCAGCTATAGTCATATAAGACGAATGGGTATGAGTATCAAAAGTAGCGAAAAGACTAGGATTACTTGTCTTGTGGTTTGAAGCACCAGAATCAACAACCCATCTGGACGACGAAGAAATTAGACATGTGGGGGATTTACCTGTATCAGCAAAGGCAGTAGTAGGAGTAGAAGTCTTAAGTGATTCTTGATATTGAGTGAACTTGGCAAAGTCATCATTAGAAACCACAATAGTCTTATCAACAGATGAGGCAATATGGGCAGATCGTCCTGTCTGATTCTTGTTGAGAAGTTTCTTGCAAGTGCGTTTTGTATGCCCCAGCTCATGACAGTAATAGCACTCAACTTCACCGGACTCCTGACTCCGATTTTCCATATTCTTGTTACGATTGTGCCATCCTCCCCGTGAGCCACCTCGAGATCCACCACGACTAACAAGAGCACTGCTATTATTAGTAGTGATTTGAGAAGGTTGTGAGTTCTCTGAACGAAGAACTCTAGCAAAAACTTCTTGCAAAGGAGAAATTTCAGATGCTGAGAGAATTTGAGATTTGAATGTTTCAAAATCTGGGCGCAAACCTGTCACGAAACTCATAACTGCGATTTTCTCTCTTTGAGCTTGCTGAACCTTAATATCGGAACTAAAAGGGAGAAGCATATTTAGTTCTTCATAGGTTTTCTTAAATTCCATGAAATAAGCAGTAAGAGACTTGTCTTGCTGCTCTCCTCGATAAAAGGACTCACATACTTCGTAGATGTAGGATATGTTTCCTCATCCAAAATACAAAAAATCCAAATTCTCCATTAATTCTTTCACAAATTCACAATGGTTAATCAAACCAAGTACCTCTATGTCCATAGAGTTTCGAATCTGCAAGAATAGTCTTGCATCATAACACAACCACGCTTTCCGAGTGTCATCACTTGGAGGATCAGAGATGAGATGATCATCCTTCTCAATGCTCTGCAAATATACGCGAACGGTTTTACTCCAATCTAAATAGTTGGAGCCATTGAGTTTGTGCTCGGTAATCTTCATCATCACGGGGACTACCTCAGCCATAACTGTAGATTTACTTTCTGCCATAGGTGGACAAAACACACAGCAACACACAAACAAAACCAAAATAAATGGATTCACAGTCAGGCCTAGAACAATAAACCAAAGGGAACCAAACCCAACCAGAAGTCCAAACAGCAGGGGAAATGCCAAAAAGGACTGGAAGTCGCTGGAAAATGAACGAAAACGCTGGTGACACAAAACGGAGATGAAGATGACGTCTGACGCACCCTCACGTGCCGGCGTGTGGATCCGTTGGCAGAAAGAACGAACGGCACGTGGAGGTCACACGCGCTGCCGATGGCTTCGGGACTCTCGGGATCCGCCGGCCGGTGAAGTCTGAATGTCTTTTGGGGGGGGGGGGTGATGAGAAGCAGCAACCACCGTAGATGGGTGGGCTCTTCTCATGCACGCACAGGAAGCAAAGGCGAACAAGAACGCACACGCACACCCATGTAATTATAGAGAAGATGATTTGAATTTTATATATCTTTCACTCATTGACTACAGATATATATATACATAGGGAATCATAAAAATAATCCCTACAATCAAGCTATAAAATCAAGCTAATCAATCCCTATAATTAAGCATATTTATAGACAATATAATAAATTCCTATAATTAAGCCTCTATATCAGACCTAAGCCATTCAATTCCCATTACCACATCAGTACCTCCTATGTCAAAAACATGAAATGTTTGCAGCAGCTACTCTCACGTCAGGAGTTCTTCTTCCACGAATCCTATACCCATCACCCAGTGATACTTGAAATGTTTTAGTTGTCTGTGTAGGAAGATTTAATTTCTCCACCAACTCGGCTGATATAAAGTTATGTGTGGCCCCGCTATTTATAAGCACCAGCACCTCTTCTTCTTTCACCTTCCTTTTCAATTTCAGAATATGGTTCCCTATAATCCCCACCACTGAGCTCATAAGAGTTCCGGGATTCGTTCTCCCTTTCCCACATCCACCTGTTCCTCTTCTTCATCTTCGTTGCAAGGTTGCAGAACCATCACTTGAAGTTGTCTATATTTGCAACGATGGGACAGACTATACTTTTCATCACATCTATAACATAAGCCCAGCTCTCTTTTCTTGGAAATCTCCACGTCTGTGAGCCGTTTCACGTTGCTACCCGTCCTGTTCGTGTTGGACGCTATCGAAGATGCTGGGTTCGACTTGTCTGAAATGTTCTTTGGTTCAATGTGGGTTCAGAGTGGTAGTACGCACCAGTTCAGATCCCCCAGACACCCTGGTCCAGCCGGAATTGGGCTTGGTCATTGTCCATTTGGTTGATGCTGCCATCTTCAAATGCCTCGACGAGAAATCATTTTAGGCCTTCTCAAATATGGCATTCTTTTCCTCCAGACTGTGGGCCATGTCCATTAAATCTTAGAGCGACCCAATTCGCATGACTCGGAGCTCCGCCTGTATCTCCTCTTTAAGGCCGTTTTTGAATGCTCACATCAACATGTTGTTTGATGCTTCTATTAGTGGCACTGAGAGAGATTCAAAATGTTCATGATATTCTGCCACTGTTCCTTCTTGCTGCAGGGCCATGAGCATTTCATAATCGTCGCCAACTTGGGAATGCTGGAAATGGTTGAGAAGTTGCTTATTGAACGTCACCCATTTCTTCATAGGATTGCGAATGTCTACCAATTGGTACCAATTGAGGGCCTTCCCTTCCAGACACACAATTGCGGCCTCCAACTTCTCATTTTCAATAATTTTGTGCATTGAGAAGTATCTCTCTAGCCGAAATAACCACCTAATGGGTTCTTTTTGTATTTCAGGCTTTCTGAATCTGGTTGGGTCCTTTTTAAATTGATGATTCGTATCTTCTTGCGCCTTGGTGACTGATTCTGTATTTTCTTCTTGATGAACTTCTTCACCTTATATGCGTGTCAATGACTCTCTTACCTCCATTGCCCATTCCTTCAACGTGTCCAAATCCCCCTTCATAGTTCCCATCTCCTTCTCTATATTGTCAACTCTTCCTTCCATCCTAGTGTGATAGGAATTCAAATACCGTGTTGAAGGGGAAAATTCGTTATTTCATATCAATAAATTTGAGATCTATTTTTCCCTATGATCTGGGTGGAAAGAGCCAAAATAATGTGAAATATGACTTGAAGATTGCTTATCTTGTTTTAAGAAACTTTTATTATTTGATATAGGTATTTTGATTATTAGGAAAGTTTTCATTTTAATTATTAGGGAAGTTTTCATTTTAATTATTAGCAAAGTTTCTATTTTGATTATCAGGAAAGTTCCCATTTTGATTATTAGGAAAGTTTCTATTTTGCTTATTAAGAAAGTTTTTATTATTTTTCTAATCTAGATTGATTCCCTATGCATATGAGAATTAGGGTTTTATTTTTGCCTATAAATACTATGTATGGCGCATATGAATACGCACATGAATTCTGAATTTTATTTGTGAGCAATTTACTTCTTGGTTCTTCTGAGAACTTGTGAACTTATCAAGATTTGTCTTGTGGTGTTCAATTAAGACTTATCACTGACCTTCTTCCCCTTTTCTTGAGTGTGGTGTCCATTATCCTTTCTTATACCAAGGTTCCTACTAGTAGAGTATTGGGTCGAGGTCTTTTCTTTTTGAATATGAATTTAGACTTTCCGGGTTATTTATTCTTTTTTGCATGTTGGGTGTTGTTGCATTTGCATCAAGGTTCATATCCCCAGGGTCTTTCGCTTTGATACCAAAATGACAGAGCTAGGCTCTCAAGGATAGATTAACTTCAAATACTGAATGATATATTCCAATAGATCTCCAGGAAACAGTACAGTACACCCTTCAGTAATTCTCAAACGTAATATTAGCCACACAGCAACAATACTGAGAACACTACAAGGAAATATGCACACAAAACACTGATAGACACTAGCATTTGAGAGGCTAGTACTCTCCCACCAACTCTTACAATTTCTCCATTCCTTCCCCTCTCCACAAAAACAACTTAAGTACCTTTCTCCTCTCCACTACAGTTGTTAGCTCATTAATTAGTTATCCCCTTTTTCCCTACTCTCATCCACTTCTTTGCTTCTGTTCTCGGGCTTGTCCTTGGGCCCATTTCTCCTTTTGTACTGCTTAAGGACCATGGGCCTAACACAATGGTTGTAACAAAATCACAAGGTCAGGAGTTAGATTGCATGCTTGATCTTAAACAGCCAATTCTTGCAGTGATAGAATTGCCATTGTGTATGCCCCTCCCCTGGAGGGCAACAAAGAAAAGATTAGTCAGATGGATTGATAAGTGAACAGATCATAATTACGAGGATTATGTAGATTATGTTCATGAGAAAACTCTTCATCCATTAAAATGAGATCTAGACTTAAATGATTAATAATGTTTCAAGCTTAAATTAGACAAACATAATAAGCCTTATTTTTGGTGTATGCGACATTGATTCTAAGTTAATAATGATTTAAATTGTCTCTGTGCTCTTGTTTTACCATTTTATCTTATTCTTATTGAGGGCTTCTGTCTGTTTCTGTAATTTAGTTTTTAATGTTTCAAGTCATGATTTCTGAATGTATTTTTCTGAATTTTAGACTTGATAATGAATCTGACAGTCTGATTTTTTAGGCAAGCCAAGCACCAGTGTTGATGAATTATGCAATATCATTTGGACTATAGAAGCTGATTTAGAAGATGGTCAGCTTCTTTACGTAACTGGTGATCCTTCTGTATTAGGCTGCTGGAAGCCAAATATGGCTCTATTGATGTCTCCTACAGAGCAGGATAACTTATGGAAGGCTGAATCTAAGGTAACTCAAGTGTGCTGTCACTTTTAGCTGACTGGTATATTTATTTTTTTAGCAAGATAAGTTAGTATGGAGATTCTTCTAAGTTCAGGTGGCCTTAACATTTTTTTTTTTTAATCGATCTCACAGTGGAGCTAAGTTCAGCTAAATAGATTTTGAAATACTTTATACACACAACTGCATGCATGCACACAAATACTTAAAAAAGAAACAAAAAATATTGAGAATAGCCAAAAGTTTCCCAAAACATGGAAAAATTTTATCTATAAAATGTCCTTTAAAGCATGGAAAAATTTTATCTATAAAATGTCCTTTTTCTCTGGATATCCTCAAGACAAACACCCTTGAATAAACCAAATTCTGACCTCTGTAGAATCTGAGATTCCTCTTAATCTGACTGCACCAAGTAATAGGAGACACATTACCATAAGGTATTGCATTCTTGTCAACAGGCACTTCTACACCTACTTTGTAAGACTGAAAAATTTACACCACATTGCTGCTGGATAACTGAAAAACTAGTGTCTGATTTGTCTTTGAGCTACTGTATGTTAGATTCTTCCTGTTCATGATTAGGGCCATTGTTAAGTTGAACTTAAACCGAGCTAGACTGATCAAACTTAGATTCTTCCTGTTCAAACAATTTATTCCTGCAGATTGCTTCTGGCTTGAACTTCAAATATAATTACTTTATTAAGGGGAAATCAGGCTCCTCAAGTGACATCCATTGGAAGCCTGGACCAGAGTTTTTTCTGTCAGTACCTCTTACTGCCAATGAAGATGCTAAAATTTTGGTGAGGGATTCATGGGTTAGATCTGATTCACAGATATTTTCAGCTCATGGATGGAGCCCCTACATAGAGGAAGCTTATCTTTTAGAGCCAACCCCTTTATCTTTTCCAGTCAAAGGTGTTTCTCCATATTGTTACCCTTTTATAATTAAATTCTTTGCCTAATATGTTTCTGAACACTCAAATGCTTACAGTGGTTTGACAGATGAAGAGAAGATTAAAAATCAGCTAGAAACTGACATAATAAACTCAAAGGCACTTGGGGTGGAAGATCAAATCTATTATGACATTCAGGATATGGTGAATGAAATTGACAATGATTTAAACTGTAGTAGCATGTGTTCTGATACATACCAGCCTATTGAAGAACCCTGGTTACTCCATTCACGTCCTTTAATCGTCTCGAAGGATAAATTAGAATCTGATGAAGCAAAAGCTGATGGCTCTGTAGGAGACCAAGTGAAGTCAGTAGATACAGACGATTTTTTGCCTAAAGAAAGTACTGATATAATTCCAAAGGACCCTGTTTCTACCATTGTACTGATTAACTCTTCAATATGTACCATGCAAAGGATTGCTGTGCTGGAAGATGGGAAATTGGTTGAATTATTACTGGAACCAGTCAAGAGTAATGTGCAATGTGATAGTGTATATATAGGGGTAGTCACAAAGCTTGTTCCCCATATGGGTGGGGCTTTTGTAAACATTGGGAGTTCTAGACCTTCTCTTATGGACATAAAGCATAATAGGGAACCGTTTATATTCCCTCCATTTCGCCATAGAACAAAGAAAAAACAAAATGATTCCAAGGATTCATCCATTCCCAGCAAAAATGATTCCACATCTCATGATAATGAAGTCACTGAAAGAATGGCAGAAATATCCTCTGAGGATGGCTCTTTACAATCAATGCACAATGACTATGATGAGCAGGAAGGAGAAGATGATTATGATATTTCGGAAGTCCTTGAGGAAAATGTAAATGGCAGCTTGGTTGATGATGGTGAAGTTGACTTTGAGGATGACATTGATGGAAGTGAAGTCCATACAGAAGAAGAAACTAACAACATTTCCCTTTCTACAGTCATAAATGGGTCTATCAACTATCAAAATTTGGAAGAGAATGATAAAAGGGGATTCCATATACCTCCTGAAGAAAGCAAATGGAGTCAAGTTCGTAAGGGCACCAAAATTATTGTACAAGTTGTCAAAGAGGGCCTCGGTACTAAAGGTCCCACCCTTACTGCTTATCCAAAATTAAGAAGTAGATTCTGGGTATGCTTTTATGCATGCACCCCTCCTCCAAGATTATTCATTACCCTACATTAATTTTCATATACTGTTCTTTATCTAAATTACACTCTCTGACCTGCAGATCTTGCTTACTCGTTGTGATAGAATTGGAGTCTCCAAAAAAATTTCCGGTGTTGAGCGCACAAGACTGAAAGTAATAGCGAAGACATTGCAGCCTCAGGGATTTGGCCTCACTGTAAGAACTGTTGCTGCTGGTCATTCAATAGAAGAACTCCAGAAAGACTTGGAAGGTTTGCTTTCGACTTGGAAAAATATAATGGAACATGCGAAGTCTGCAGCACTTGCTGCAGATGAAGGTGTAGAAGGGGCTGTTCCTGTTCTTTTGCACACAGCAATGGGTCAAACTCTCTCAGTGGTCCAAGATTATTTCAGTGAAATGGTTAATTTTGTTACTGATTTGAAGTACCTCTCTTCATTCATCTATATAATATTGGTAGAAATAACATGTTACATTGTGTCTCCTGGTTACATTTTACCTTGATGTGCCTTCAGGTTAAGAGAATGGTGGTTGATTCCCCAAGGACATATCATGAGGTATGTCATAAAGTTTTTACTGCAAAAGGATGTGGCCAGAACTAGATTATATATATCTTTTTGTGTGAGCAACTTCAACTTTACTTTCCCCTGATAGAGTTTTATCTAGGAAGAGGGGAATTTTCTTTGTGATCTTGCTCCACCCAGCTGTGGCTTGGGTTCTTAAATATCGGTTTACCATAGTCTCTTAGTAAATGCGTGTCAGAGCTTGGAAAAAGCATGGAAGTTAAGAACTTTATTTACATGAGTGTAATAAGGGCAGACCTGGTGTCACAAAACTTCGGCTATACGCAGGGTCCAGGGAGGGGCTGGACCTACTTTGTGGGTCTAATGTAGGCAACCTTACCTTGCATTTTTTGCAAGAGGTTGATTTCACTGCTCGAACTTGTAACCTGGAGTTCACGGGGTTCAAATCCTGGAAACAGCCTCTTCGCTTACGAGGGTAAGGCTGCATAAATCTAGGGGCGAAGCTACATATACTTGTTGCACCCCCTGAATTTTACAAATTTATATGTAAAATTTTTTTTTTCATTTTGCCCCCTTTTTTCTTTTTTTTGAACCCCCTTAATATTTTTTTGAACCCCCTTTAGTGACTCAGTCCCTCTCTACTGCTCACAGTCACGAGATCCCCACTCCCTAGAGTTACGATATTTGGAGTTTTCTATCAAATTGGTTGATTGATTATACAATTAGGATCATGAGTAACATATTTGTGAAGTCAATTTCATAAAATTTTTTCTTGATTATGGTTAACTTATCATTGCATTATTAGGGACTTGATAGGACCCAGATATAGAAATGGAATAAACACAGTAAAAATGAAGACTAATAACTAAGGATTGTATTTAAATATATTGATAAATCTCTACCAGTGGGTAAAGAAGACAACACTAATAATCACTCACACAATAGCACACTCACAGGAATTAAAAGATCTCTCACACAAGAACACAATACCACAATACCACAGAGAATGGATTAAAATGCAGTTACGCACAGAACAATAAAGGAAAACACAAGACACACAACACACAAGATAATCCACCTAGCTTTCAAGAGGCTAGGTCCTCTCCCCTCAATTCCAAATTCCTTTCTCCACCTTTTTCACTCCTCACAGACCCACTTATATCAGCCTGTCATGCCTCCTCTGCTTCCACTATTGTGTCAGAACTATTTCTCATTTCTTCCCTTGCTCTCTTGCCTTTCCTAGAGTACACTTTTGGGTCCATTTTGTGGCTGGGCCTAGCCCTTACCTCTCCCTGATTGTGTTTTCTTTTGTAAGGTGGGATACTTGCAGGCCCATCAATACGCACCCCAACAAGCTTCTCCTTGTCCTCTAGGTGAAAATCATGAAATTGGGTCTGCAGAGAAAGTGAACCAAATTCCACCATGAACCCTTGTTCCCCCTGGCTCATCGAATTCAGCATACTTTTAAGGGATACAATGGTTTTTGTAAGTGGGGGATCTCCCTTCAGACAAATTGTATTTCCCCCTTCCTTGTAATTCATAGACAGCTGCTTCCAATTAATTTTGACATCCCCCAAGGATTCAAGCCATTCCACCCCCAAAACCAAATCCTCTCCACCTAAATAAAAAACATAAAAATTCTGTTTGATGTGAGCTCCTTGCAAATCAACCTCCATTCCTTTGCATATCTTCTTTCCTTGAACCCGATACCCATCCCCCACTATAATGACAAATCTCCTGTCTATTGTGGGTATTTTTAATTCATCCACTACTTGGCTAGAAATAAAGTTATGGGAGGCCCCACTATCAATTAACACCAGTACTTCCCTTCCATGGGTGTTTCCCATCAATTTCATTGTCTTCCACTCCGAGAGCCCCACGATGGCATTCATTGACAGAGCCATCATCTCTTTAGTCACAACTGGCTCATAATCTCCCTCTTTGGGCTCACCTCTATCTCTCCCATCTTCACCCGATTCAGTGTCTTCGATTTTAGACAACAGGAGTACACTTAGCTGCTTGTTTTTACACTAGTGATTGGGGCCATATTTCTCATCACACTTAAAGCGAAGCCAAGTCGCCTCTTCCGAGCTACTTCAGTCTCCGACAAGCATTTCGAACTAGAACCCACACTACCGATGTTGCTATCCTTCTTCTCTGTCGTCACTGTCGCCGAACTTGCACTGCCAGACTCGTGCGACTTGCTGTCCCCCATTGGTTTCGAGTCAAACTTACTCGTGTAAGACGAGTAATAAGGTGGGTGAATTGTTTTGACGTGCTCTAGCAAGTTGGATGCCTGATTCAAGCTGGGTTTGGATAACTCACTCCATTTGGACCCAACCCAACAACAGACTTCGAAGCATTCCTCTGGGCTTCTTTTGTTTCTTCAGCAAAGAATTTCTATCCTCTACCTTTTGGGCTAACTCCATTAGGCCTAACAAGGATTGGGATCCCAACATCCTCACTTCAGCTCTCACTTCATCCTTCAGCCCATCGGTGAAGGCTCCCACCCGGGGTTCATCTGAAGCTTCCTTCAAGGTGGTCGAAACCACCTCAAATTGTTCTCTGTACTCAGCCACCGTGCCCACTTGTCTCAGAGCCATAAGACGTTCGTAGTTTCCTCCTTGTTGCAACGGATGAAATCGCCTGAGCAATTCTGTCTTGAACTCCGACCATGATTGAAGTGGTTTGCGGGTCTCCAACCATTGAATCCAGCTAAGGGCTGTCCCCTCCATACAGACCACCGCAGCTTCCATCTTCTCGCCATCGGGAATATGATTAATTAGAAAATATCTTTCAGTTCTGAATATCCATCCTGTCGAGTCTTCTCTGTTGAACACCGGCAACTCCAACTTTTGGTATTTGTTAGGATCCTTCTCCTCCATTCCCTCAGTGTTTTGCTGCACATTTTCGCCTTCATTTCCCTTTATGAGTTCCCGGTTTTGATTCTCCTGTACACTGTGATTGTCTTCCTCCACTCTTCGAGAAGTTCTCAGTTCTTCAATGGCCTCCTTTATCTCTGCCACCCATTGTTTAATGTTTGCTATATCCTGCTCCACGTTTTCCATTCTCGCTTCCATTCTTGATTCTGTTCGAGTATTGACCATTCCCTCACGTCACCGATCTGATACCGATTGATAAGACCCAGATATAGAAATGGAATAAACACAGTAAAAATGAAGACTGATAACTAAGGATTGTACTTAAATATATTGATAAATCTCTACCAGTGGGTAAAGAAGACAACACTAATAATTACTCACACAACAGCACACTCACAGGAATTAAGAGATCTCTCACACAAGAACACAGTACCACAAAGAATGGATTAAAATGCAGTTACGCATAGAACAATAAAGGAAAATACAAGACACACAGCACACAAGATAATCCACCTAGCGTTCGAGAGGCTAGGTCCTCTCCCCTCAATTCCAAATTCCTTTCTCCCCCTTTTTCACTCCTCACAGACCCACTTATATCAGCCTGTTATGCCTCCTCTGCCTCCACTACTGTGTCAGAACTATTTCCCATTTCTGCCCTTGCTCTCTTACCTTTCCTAGAGCACACTTCTGGGTCCATTTTGTGGCTGGGCCTAGCCCTTACCTCTCCCTGATTGTGTTTTCTTTTGTAAGGTGGGATACTTGCAGGTCCATCAAGACCTCTTTGTAAAAGTTTGAAATTTGGAGTTTTTGTATATAGGTCTAATACTATCAAATTGGTTGATTGATTATGTAATTAGAATTTAGAAGAAGATTTTTTCGTAATAAAAATATTTTTTAAGAGGAAATTACTATCAAATGAGCAACAAATTAAAATTAATTTAGAAGAATTGCCATCAGATCTAGAAAAGCAAATGAAAATTTTGCTCCCCGACCGAGGGGTCCTGGATACGCCACTGCGTATATCTATCTTCCCCAGACCCCATTAGGTGGAAGCCTCGTGCACTGGGCTTGTCCTTTTAGAGGGCGAGCCTCGGCGCAATGGTAAGGATGTTGCCATATGATTTACATGAGTGTAATAACTACTATAAATTTTTTACTGATGATCCTTCATAAGCATTCTGATCTAGCTTTCGATATTCTAATGCTGCTATACCAATTGAGTATTTCAGGTCACTTGTTTATTGAAGATTCTATTACAAACTTACACAATTCAACTTGTTTTTGTTATTAACCTTTTCATTTACCCTTCAGGTGACCAATTACCTTCAGGAAATTGCCCCTGACCTTTGTGATCGTGTTGAGCTATATGATAAAAGAGTTCCTCTTTTTGATGAATTTAACATTGAAGGAGAGATCGACAATATCCTCAGCAAAAGGTAAGGTTATGTTCTTATGTTAACCATATGTATAAATTTTTAACATCTACATTGTACTATTTGTTTTTTGATATATTTTTCTTAATGATCTTTAATTAGATTTTTTATACCAAACTAACATATGTGGAATGCAGTAGGAACATTGATAAGGATTATTTCAGAACTTTTTGAATTGTAATGAGAAAATGTTGGGTTTTCAAAACGGTAATTATTGGGGTTATTTGGGATTTGTCATGCTTCTAATACTTGGTGTTAAGAATTATGGAGAAGAAAAGCTAGGGATAGTGAGCCAGAGCAGGAAAAAAAAATCAATAAAAGAGACTCAATAACAGTGAATTGACCCTAACCTTCATTTATAATAAAACTATGACCACATAATGACTCTAATACCCTTAATATTGGATGCTATACTAGTAACACGTTTCTTATTCCATAAGACTTTTCTGAAAATTTATACTCTTTTAACTTTTTGGGATTAAGGGTTTATTCAGTTTAGGAAAGTTTGAGGAATATTCCAAGACATCTTTGTAAATTTATAAAAAAAATTAACACTGTGTCTCAGTTTTTGTAAAACTTTCTAAACTAAATGTTCTGTACAGTTTGAAGTAGTTTATGCCTGCAACATCAGTTTAGTTAAGAATTTCTTTCTTTGAAATGAATTTAATCCGGAGGACAAGGAATAACATAAATATAGAAAGGACATGAGGAAAAAATCAATGCATGAGTCCCTTCCAATTATGTGGATTTCTTTAAAAAGAGAATCTTGTAAAACACCAAAATCAGAGCCTCGTAGAAGCATAAAATAAAATAAAATAAAAATTTATTTTATCCTTACAGTAATCATATTAATGAAAATGGTGTTCAAATGTTGTATCAATTCATTCCAGAAAAATTCCATAATGCAGTAGCAACTTTCCTTTCTGGTATTAACATGGCAGGTATTTTGAAGATGCAATTCTTGTCCTTCCAACCAATCTCATCCAAGTTATGGCTAATAGCATACTTAATCATTATCAAAAGGCTTTCTTAGATGGTAAATCTAAGATTTTTTGATATCAAGTTATTGATCTTTCACTAGCTTCCTAATTGGTCAAATTGTGGTTTAAAGTATCAGAATATTGCTAGCAAATTCACAAGATAAAACCCCAACTGTAACTAGCACTGTCTTTGCCAATGGTCTTTCATAAAATGCGAAATTTTCTGGTCTCCTGGAAAAGTTGATGATGAAAATTTTAACCTGCCAGCTTTCTTTTTGTCGATCACTTTATAGGGTTCCACTTGCAAATGGAGGTTCTCTGGTCATTGAACAAACTGAAGCATTAGTTTCTATTGATGTAAATGGCGGACATGGGATGTTTGGTCATGGAACCTCAATGCAGAAAGCTATTCTAGATGTCAATCTTGCAGCTGCAAAACAAGTATGTTGGATTCTGAACTCTATTCTCTATTTGCAGATAGCTTTCACTATGCTAAGATAAACTATTGGCGTTGTTGTCACCTGTGAAGACAAGTATGAGTATTACTTTTCACATTAATATGTTTTTTTTGTGTGTGTGTGTTTTAAATAAAAGATAATTAGGAAGAGAAAAGGCAGCACCAGTAAGCTGGAGGATCTTTCAAGAAAGGCAACTGAATAGAAAACCATAAAAAACTAAACACATGTAGAAAATACCTCTCCAAGTTCAATCCCTCTTCATTTCTAATAGGGAAGTTCTGTTGAAAAGACCATGGGAAGAACACAAGAGAAGCTGTAAATACTACCCTATGACATACATACATCTGTTGTTCTTCTGCATTTTCTTTTATTTCTAAAGGTTATGTATATCCTGAAATCCATTTAGATGGATTGTTTCACCTTAAATCCCAGATTTTTTAAGAAAACTGATGGATTTTTTTTCATAAAAATTTCATGGATATTTCCCATGGTTTAATATTGTTAATCTTCAAGTTCAATTCATTGTCATTGTGGAACTCTATACACGGTCAATGAATAGGAAATCATCACATCATCAAAATATGTAAGATATTTTACTTGCATTAAAACTCTTCATAATTTAAAACATGTGGTGGCATGCTGTTCTTTGATAGTGTATAATTGTGTTTTACAATGACAGCGGATTGATTTCGAACATGTTTTTCTCTGTTGTTTTGAAGTGATTAATGGCTATCAACTTCACTTGATCAAATATACATTTCCTAAGAGTGCAAACTCCTAATCTCGTGCTGAATGTTAACAAGTTGAACTTTGAATATTCAGCTACTAAGTAAACTCCAAGGATACAAACAGTTTAAAAAATCAGAGATCCTGAAAAGTGATAACTATAGAACTTCTAGACGATAATAAACTCCAAGGCTTCTAGATAATAATAAACACCTAATGCTTTAACACTCCCTCTTACCTGGTAACTGATGGAACCCAAGCAAATGCTTAAGAAATTATATGAGGAATACGAGAATTGATGGAATTAAAATAGCTAAGCAAAGACAATCCACCAGGATGGCAGGATTGCCTTTACGGAAAAACATAGACTACTGGAGAAAATAGAAAACTCTAGCTATTATAGATGCTAGAAATCTCTGAAAAACCTAACTAGAATTTACCCATGTCCTTTCCCTCTTTAACAGAATTGCCAAACCCACCCTCCTTAGAGTAACATGTCTCTGCTGCCCAACTTCTGCCCCAAACCCCTAAACCATTGCATAACAACTTTCGCACAGCCTTCCTTCCTAGACTCTCTAGAAGAACACTTGAATATTGGGGCATATAAGTAACACTTACCCTACAATGAGTGATAGGTCTTTCAACACTTGACTTCAAACTGAAGATTTTTCAAGCTTCAATTAGTTAGAAATAAAACTCAAGCAAAAGAAAATCAGATTTAAACTTAGACAATTAGACACTGCACCATGACTCACAAGGTCGTACACTCAACCCCAACTCAAGATCATCACAGTAACCAGTACCTGCTTCCAATAAGCATTTGCTGGACATTCTCCCAGCTTCTCTCTTTGGTCACAAACATTTAACAAACTGACAGTTCCAAGAATTCTCTGATCTACATCCCTTGCTTGACCTTCTCCCAACTAGTCTCCACTACTTGGGTAGCACACCAGGGCAGGCAACAGCGCACAACTCTAGTGCAACTTCCTTGACAGCAAAACCAACAAACCAACACTTGAAAACAAACCACTATACCATTATCAACATAGTAGAACTCAACATCAACAACTCCATGATGGAAAACAACATCTTCACTAGATTTAATAACCATTCTTAGGCCCTATAAAAGCCACATACAAACTCCCAGCACCAACTCAGTTCACAAGTACTAACAATTACTGCTTCCGAGACAAAATCTGACCTATTCACCTAGGCTGCTAAAAACAATACTGCCTCCTAGCCTCAATACTTTGACATTGCACCTTTTATATGCTGGAGCACAAAAATATAACCTCTTTCTCATAACTAAGAAAACGCAGCTTACTAACTTCTAAAACAATTATGAATCGACCCAGTCAAGCTCTTGCAGCCCCAGCCTTCGTCGAAACACGTGTGATTGGACCAACTCCCTGTATATCCAGTGCTATGTACCTTCCTTTATAGATAATTTTCTGAGGACAGAGTTTAACTACAATATGAATTCCTTGAGATAAAAATAATTCATAAGACTCCAAGACAATCAAAAAGAAAAGAGAAAAAAAAAACTCCAAGGCCCCTAGATATAATAAACTTCTAATCCCTTTAACACTTAACTCTCGTGTTGTAATGCTTCCTACAATAAGTCTTTCAAAAATCAGCTAAGCCAGTAACTTTTCAGAGTAATATTCTTGAAGCATTTGTCATGTTGATACTCCTTAAATCCAGGATGTTTGTTTCTAAACTTGGTAATTTCTTGTTGAATTTCAACTATGTTCTTGATAAAATCACATGTTGATTATCTCTGCGGCAGTTAGCAGTCAGTGTTTTTCAAGGAGAAAGATTAATTAACCATTCAACGTATAAACCTCTATCCAAGTATTGCCTTGTATCTTATTATTAAATCTTCTAAACCACCTCATTTTATAAGATTAGGAGAGTGGAAATAAAATCAAATAAATTACAAAAATAAGTCCAAGGAGGGACATAACTTGACATACACAATTTAAAGAAAGCTGTATTTACTTTTGCATGTTGGTTTATTCGGAAGTTATATCTTATCTTTAGTCATTGATCCTAATTTTCGTTCCCTCTCTTTCTTTTACCAAGAAAAAGAAAATATTTACTGAGGGTTTTGTCTGCTACATGTTTATTTAATAGAAACTGTGTGTTACAGATTGCTAGGGAGTTGCGGTTACGGGATATTGGTGGCATTATTGTGGTAGATTTCATTGATATGACAGATGAAGGTAAGTGGTAAACTTTCTTGTTTCTGCAATTAATGTATATACCAAGTAGTGAATGGTGTTGAAGATGGCTTCTTTCAGAATACTGTTTATCTCTGTTTTGGGTATTACAATCACTTTTTAAAAATTTATAATTATATAGTCCATGGTAATTAAGATTGAGATCTTACACATGATCGACAAATGTATAAGATAAATCGAATCGCAAGATTGGATTGGGGATCGTGATAAATTTTTTATAAATATATATATATATATATAATTTATATGGTTAACTAAAATTCTTAGACAAGTATGAACTTATCCAAATGTCAATATTTAAAACATGTCATATATTGCAATAGTGACAAAATATTATACATAACTACATTTAAAAATTATCAAAATATAAATTTCATACATTAATCAAGTAATTGAAATTCTACTAAATAAGACCTTAATCCTATGAAAATAAATGTTTGTCTTTGGCTTTTGACTTAAAAAATAGAAAGAAAGATTAGATGTAGTTAGGATTGCGATCCTACGATCAAGATTGCGATCTTGAACGATCTTACGATCTTGATTACAATGATATAGTCCTATGAGAAAGTTTCCATGGAAATAATGCTATTACTGATATTTCCTGAATATTTGAGTCCATAGCACGTTGTATCTCCTCCTTTTATGTTAATCTATTTTCTGTATTATGTATCATTATATAATTTTTATTAGCCTAACCTTTAGATTATTTATGTTTTTATGCCTATGCTTGCAATTTTATTTAGTGATGACTAAACAGTTTAATTATTGCTTATTGGCTGATAATTTAGCTTAACTTTGGCACAGAGGTTTTCTCTATAGTCGTTTATATAAGTAAATTTTATCTCTTATTATTATTATTATTGAATTCTACTGTTTTGTTAGCTAGTCTCCTGATTAAACTATATTTAATCCCTATTGACAACTTCCAGAGGTTTTGTGTAAGGGAATTGCAATAAATAAACCGTCATTTATAAAATAAATTTTCATGAGCACTGTACTCAAGGAGTCAAGGTTTTGCAGGGTGAAGTGGAGGAAAAAAACATTTTCTTTTTCTATGCTCCTTTATCTTTGTGAGTTTGTCTTAATCTAACTAACTTCTTCCCTCTTAGTTTGTAAAACATCTCTTTGTGGTGAAGTTCTTATAACTTAATCCTAATGATCAAGGTAATCAAGATCAAGATCTTGTACAAGATCGGGGGATTGAACACAAAATCTACCTTTCTTTGCCTTTTCCTAGAAAGTAGGATTGGATTCAAGGTGGTTGATTCTATAGCTCTAATACCATGTTGAGAAAATAGGAAGAGCAAAAGTTACTGAGAAAAGGGAGGGACACCAAACAAATTATGTTATTGAAAGTCTCAATTACTTAGTTTATAACATTAATCTCTTAGCCTCTATTTCTACTAATAAAATAACCACAAAAAGACACTCCTTTCTCTTTGCATTCACTACGAGTAACTAGTTCCTTAAGGTAGAAGACTTTCCCAGGTTATCAGTACCTCTTAACATGGTCTCTTTCCTTAACTTACTAGACCTTTCTAAATTCTTAATATTTTTTAACTGCCCTTGTGATGAATATGTACCTTGATCATGGACTCTAAGACATAATTGCCTTAGTCATATACAATTTCCTGGATACAGTAATATTTTTAATTGATGCAAGCATAACTAACTAAAGTTTGAAACTGTTGGTCATTTTCCCTGTCACTTTGAAATGTCTTCTCCCTTGCAGTGATTAGTCTTAAAGTTCTTGTCAGTATATTTGTTATTGAGTCTGGCTTCTTGATCAGCGAATAAAAGATTGGTCTATGAAGAAGTCAAGAAAGCTGTTGAGAGAGACAGATCCATGGTTAAAGTCTCTGAGTTGTCTAGGCATGGACTTATGGAAATAACACGAAAGAGGGTATGTTACTCGGCTATAGTATATTTTCTTCTGTTATTAAAGATTGTTTAAACAGATTGCAATCAAATTCAATCAAGATTCATTAAACTACCTTCTAAATGGTTACCAATACTGGACAGGTTCGACCAAGTGTAACTTTCATGGTTAGTGAACCATGTTCCTGCTGCCATGGCACTGGCAGGGTTGAAGCTTTAGAGACGTCCTTCTCAAAAATTGAACAACAAATCTGCCGTCTTCTTGTAAGTAGAAGTTTTCATCTTTTGGATTTCTATTTCAGTCATCAGATCATGAAAAGAAATAGCAATTTAAGACCCAAAGACCTTTGAAAGGATAAGCCATAATATTGGGATGAAAACTTTTCCTGGTGATTCTTTTTATTTGATAATTCCTTAAGCAACAAGAACCATGAAACTTGTACATCTTATTCAGTATGATGGAATTCAAAGTTTCCCCCATTGGCTTGCCTTACTTAATATTACTTGCTGCTATCTATTTCTCCTAGCTATTGCCATCATCTCTTTTTTTTTTTTCTTGTTCAATGACTTTCCAACAGTATTGCTACTCAATCTATGTAATGAATGTAAGAATTCTTGTTTCCTCCTCCGCCCATTTTACCAGGCAACGATGAATAGGAAGGCAGACCCTGAAAACCCAAAATCCTGGCCAAGATTTATTCTGAGAGTTGACCATCATATGTGTGAATATTTGACTTCGGGGAAGAAAACAAGACTTGCAATACTGAGCAGTTCTCTCAAAGTCTGGATTCTTTTAAAGGTATAACTGATTTCTTCACAATGATTGTTATCATACTTATGCTATTGACATCTTTTTTTTTTTCTTTTTTGAAATTTATGGCTAAAACACTGTTATAGGATCATGTTATGGGTCTTAAAGGATTAGAGGGTGAAGGGTTCAAATCAGAAAGGAAAGAGGAATTCGATTTCTTCTTCCTACCTATTTTGGTGTTTGTTGGTTCAGATTATAGAGAAAACCAAGATCTCTAGTGTTTACACACAAGGATTTTGATAACACTGAACTCATAATTTCATCTACACAGACAACAACAACAACAACAACAACATAGCCTTATCCCACTAAGTGGGGTCGGCTACATGGATCGCACGACGCCATTGAGCTCTATCAATGACCAACTCTTTAGATATCTCATTTACTAAAAGATCCCGTTCAATAATTTCTCTAAGTGTCCTTTTTGGTCTTCCTCGACCTTTTTTCATAGGGCTCCAAACTATCTGCTCAACTCTCCTAACTGGCGCTTCCAACGGTCTCCTTTGCACATGCCCAAACCATCTTAAACGATTTTCAACCATTTTTTCCTCAATAGGTGCCACCCCAACTCTACCTCGTATATGATCATTACGGATCTTATCTCTTCGTGTATGACCACACATCCAACGCAACATCCTCATCTCCGCTACTCCAATTTTATGTTCTTGTTGTCCTTTCATTGCCCAACATTCACTCTCATATAAAATCGCTGGTCTTATAGCAGTACGATAAAACTTTCCTTTGAGTTTATCAGGTACTTTCCGATCACAAACAACCCCTGATGCCATTCTCCACTTCAACCACCCAGCTTGTATCCTATGTTCCACATCTCTAATAACTTCGCCATCATCTTGTATAATTGATCCCAAATACCTAAACGTTGACACTTGTGATACGACCTGATCACCAAGTTTAACCTCCAGCTCGTTCCTAGCTTGTCGCTTGTTAAACTTACAATGCATATATTCGGTCTTACTCCTGCTCAGACGAAAACCCTTCGATTCCAATGTAGCTCTCCATAACTCAAGTTTAGAATTAATCTCTTCCCTTGTCTCTGCTATGAGAACAACGTCATCTGCAAAAAGCATGCACTTAGGAATCGGTACATAATATAGCAAACAATTGGTAACTGTCAATAACCACCTACTATAGATAAGGAAATAATGACTAGTACGAAATAATTACTAATTACTGCAGTAAAGAAAGAAACTAACTTCATAAAATAATGATAACTAAACTACTCCACTGCTATCTACTCTGCATGACCATCAACAAACACAAATGTGGTAATCAGCGAGGCCTGCACACTGGTCCCTGATTTCTTATTTTTATTCAAAACTGAATGAATCTGAATAGAAAGGGTAATGACAACTCCTAAATTCATGCTTTTAGTGAGCTGAATCCAAGTAGTTTACTGATAGGTACCTGGCTTGTGAGAGCTTGTGAGAGTGCCCTGAACTGATTTCTCTCCTAGAGAGACCCTTCCTCAGCTACGCCTAGGCCTAAAGCTCATCAACAGCCATACTCACTGCACTCCTTTCCTCCCCCTCTCCCTTTATTCCGAGTAATTAACTTATTTCCTTGGGGAACTACACGTGTCCCCTCTTGATTCCTTCACATTCTCTTTCTGTTATCAAGCGGCTAGGTCACCACGTTGCTGCCCTTGGTGGTTCCTACCCCTTCTGTTGTACACCTTATGAATACGAGATCTAATATTCACAAACAGCTGAGTTCATTTATAACCCTGCCACCCCCTTTTTAGTCACTCTCGTGGAGGTTATACACTACATGAACCATATTTGGATTAATCTACTTTAGTCAAAATCTTCACCTTGTGGATAGTAAATATTCCTATCAACTTAAGAAGCATGAACACTAATATGAACATGAGACATGACATGAACAAACATCATAACGCAACAATCTATAGTGTCTATGTATAATTTGAACTGTCAATTTGTATCTGATACAAGTGTCAAATACATATCGAGCACATAAATAGGTGCATGTATGTTTTAATGTGTAATACCTGACTCCTCCAAAACCTTAGTGAACGCTACATTACTGTCTAAAGGATGTTCCTACAATTAGGATTATTTCTTAGGATAGCTTCATGGGATTTTATTCTTCTGTGTTAAAGTTTGATTGAAAATATGGTGGGTCCTACTAGGGGTCAAGTTGCAATTAATGAAAGTTGCAAGGTAATTTTACCAAAAGAAAAAGGTGTGGGTCTCATAGGTTGAAAACTTGCAAATTTGAAGGTAAATTGAATTTGTCTGAGAAAAGGCTACTGGGTTAGGCACAGTTGTTTTGGACAAATTGAAGGCTGCCAGCATGTGGAGGCTTCTTGAAGGCTGGAGGTGCTGTATTTACAGCAAGAGGGAAGAGGAGAAGGAGCTCTATAAATAGAGCTTTTCTCTTCTCATCAAAACCATCCTATAGGAGGTCAAGGGATATCCTGAAATGCAAGACACATTAGCTTGTATTTAATTCTTTTTTTCTTTGTACTCTTGTTTTAGAGTGGTGTGAGATGTAAGTTAAATACATACTTGGGAGTGTGTGGGTGTATTTGGGTACCGGATGGTACCGGGTATTGGGTACCAGTATTTGAGAGAAGTTTCTGTATATTATAAAAATTTTGCACATAGTGTTTTCTCTAGTTTAAGGAGGTTTGGGCATATTCAAAGAAGACCATTGGAAGCGCCAGTAAGGAGAGTTGAGCAGATGGTTTGGAGCCCTATGAAAATAGGTCGTTGAGCAGATGGTTTGGAGCCCTGTGAAAAAAGGTCGAGGAAGACCAAAAAGGACACTTAGAGAAGTTATTGAACGGGATCTTTTGGTACCTGAAGAGTTGGTCATTGATAGAGCTCAATGGCGTCGTACGATCCATGTAGCCGACTCCACCTAGTGAAATAAGGCTTTGTTGTTGTTGTTGTAGTGTTTTTTCTAGTTGTCTTTGACAATGGTCGTAGTTTTTCTCTAGTTTTGGAGTTTTCCACATTATTTTCTTGTGTTGAGATTGTGTTTATTGTTCCATTTTATTTCTCTGATTTATTTGCTCAAAGGTTATTTTCAAGGGGGAAATGGTGTTTTTCCCAACAAATGGTGTCAGAGTCTGGGTTGTGAATTCTATCAGTTTTTCTGAGGTTACTATTCACATAAAAAGTGAAATTCGTAAATAGTGGTGGTTCGCAATAATTGTGAGAAACGGTTGATGTTCCCAGTTGCTTGAGAATTATCCTTGATGCTGGGTTGCTAGAACGAAGTGTGGTACTGTTTATAGTTATGTTCACTATTCCAGTATATGGTTGTCAAATTTTCAGTTGTGGTGAGATTTGACATAGAGAAATATGGGAAGGTCAATTTTGGCTTGTGGCAAAGTCAAGGATGTGTTGATACAATCTTGGTTGCACATGGTTGGACATGTTGTTTAGGTGGAGCAGGTTCGGCAAAAAGCTCCAAGGTAGATGCTATGATGATATCCTCTGAAAGGTGAGAAGTATATTCTCATGGCATGTCTGCGTTGTCAGGGAAGAGGATGAGTTGTTGCTAGTGGGTCCACAATTGCACATGGGCATTAGTTGGCATTGATGCAAGATGTGTGGTAGAATGATGTCGATGGCTGAAGAACTTCCAAGGAAAGCCAACATTGGAGGTTGCACCATAAATTTTTCACCAAGGCTTTTCGACATTTGCCAAGGTGAAATTCTTAAAATTGATTAATTCTGGGTGAATATACTCTTTTATGGTGGAGTATGATAGTTCTTGGAACTATGATTGTCGGTGTAGACAATGAAGCAGAAATGTGGATATTTTCAATCAAGTGAAAATATGGTGAGTCCTACTAGGGATCAAGTTGCAATTAACGAAAGTTGCAACTAAAAGAGGTCAAAAGAAAAAGGGTGTGGGTCTCACAGGTTGAAAACTTGCAAAAGTTTGAAGGTAAATTGAATTTGTCTGAGGAGAGGTTGCTGGGTTAGGCGCAGTTGTTTTGGACAAATTGAAGGCTGCAGGTATGTGGAGGCTTCGTGAATGCTGGAGGCACCGTATTTGCAGCAGGAGGGAAGAGGAGAAGGAGCTCTATAAATAGAGCTTCTCTCTTCTCATCAAAACCATCCCATAGGGGAGTCATCCCATAGGGGGTCAAGGGATATTCACAAGATACATTAACTTATATTTAATTCTTTCTTTCTTTGTATTCTTGTTCTAGAGTGGTGAGAGATGTAAGTTAAATACATGCTTGGGAGTGTGGGTGTATTTGGATACCGAATGGTACCAGTGGGTACCAGATATTTGAGAAAAGTTTGTGTGCTGTAAAAATTTGTACATAGTATTTTCTCTGATTGTCACTGACAACGGTTGTGGTTTTTCTCCAGTTTTAGAGTTTTTCACATTATTTTTTTGTGTTGAGATTGTGTTTGTTATTTAATTTCTCTGGTTTATTTGCTCAAAGGTTATTTTCAAGGGGGAAATGGTGTTTTTCCCAACATTTTGCATGATACCTAATTGCATAATGAATTATCCATGTAAATGTTGTGTCACTATATAGTATGTATACCAATACTTGGTGAAACTCATCTGCTGGGAAGATTTTTTTTTTTTTTTGATCGAGGGGGCAAAGGCTATAATGAATATACTTCTGGATGAACTAATCATTGCTTAAAGACTAATTTATATATCAGTTATCATTTCTAGGTTGACATTTTTCGTTTCCTACATTGCTTAGCACTGATCGGATGATACAAAATCCTGCAGGTTGCTAGAGTTTTCACCAGAGGAACATTCGAAGTGAAACCATTTACAGATGACAAAGGGGAAAAAAATCAGCACAAGGTCGCCATTTCACTGTTAAAATCTTCTGAGGCCAGTGGCAAAAAACCTGGTCAAAACGTGACCCTTGTTCCCGTTAAAAAATTGAAGGCTAGGAGGAAATAAATAATTATGCCCTAGTGATCTGTATAATAGTTCTTTCTTGAAATTCCCTTTTTCTTTTTGTTTCCATCTGTTTGTGGATGGTATACGTAGGCTAGGGAGAGAAGGTATGACTGGGTGGCAGAGCAAAATCATGAGGTCTCACTTTTGAGAGTTCTATGTTAGGAATAAAATGTTATAATTGTTAATTTATTTTTGGATTGAAATTATCATGAGCAGAATTTCTCATTTTGGATTTTATTTCTTCAGTAGTCTTGATTTAGAAGTTCCATGAGTGAATCCTTGGGAAGTTTAAAACACGATATGTAGAATTATATTTAAAACATCCAATCATGTAATTGAGTAATAAAAAATTTACTTCTAATGTTTTTATGTAAAAATTGATTAAAAACTAAAAAAAAATGAATTTGAATTATTTGGGGGCTCGGTGGTTCTGGTAGTGATCCGGTAAGAGTATTCTTTTGGGGGCTGGCGTTAAGGGAATTGTTATAAAGAGCTCTTAGGGAGTGGTTATTGGCAGTAAAAAATGGAAGGGGATCTTAGGGGAGTTAAGGGTATGTTTGGAAAATCAGTAAGCAAATAGAGTTTGGATAAATCTAAATTTAGATGAATGTGGTATGGCTAATTTTACGTTTTGGTAACCCTGAGGGGTAGCTCGGTTGGTCAGGCTTTTGAGTTTGCTTTCCAAAGGTCCCTAGTTCGAGTTCCCTTAGGGCCATTAGAGGTTTTATTGGCTATTAACTTCAGGGCTCCTTGGGATTAGTCGAGATACGCACAAGCTGGCCCGAACACCTAAGAATATGAAAAGAAAAAAAAATTAGATTTTGGTGAATGTGATTTATGTTAGGAAAACAATTTGGCACTTGGTTTGGGATAGATTATAATGTTTGAATGTTAGTTAGTAAATGTGATTTTGGATGTGTAATTATCATAAAGGTATATATCTTATATTTAATCTTTTGATGTATTATTATTATTTATTATCATTTATTTAAATTTAACTTAATAAATTATATCAATGTTTTAATAAAGTGTGCTGAATTTTTTAAATTTTTTTGGTTTATTTGTCCATTATCTCATTAAAATATTTTTTAATTTAAATAATTTAAACTAAGTATAATTATAATTAAACTACTAATAAATTGCTAATCACAAAATGAATTATTGACTAATTTTTAATGAATAAATCAATTTTAATTTTTCAATTACTAATTGAAATTTTAATTATTTATCCAACATGGTCTTTCCATTTTTATTTTGGACAAAGAGATTTTACAAAATTTATATGGACTTGGATGAAAAAAATAGAAATTTAAGCATCCTTGCCATTACTTTAGCTAAAACTTAGTCATGGAGGCAGCATAAAAAACGGACACGTGTCCCACACATAGAGTCAATGTTTTAAGATTAGCCAAGAAGCCTTCTTCTATCAATGGCGTGTACACACACACGCTCTCTTTTAGCCTCAGACCAGTCCCGTCGCCTTCTTGATGTGCTCGTTATTGCATGTGGCTTCGTCAGCGTCGAGTAGACTGTTGGTATGAGAACAAAGCATGTGTGAGAATAGAGTTCTCTTTCCTCTTCTTTCTTTCCTCATTTCCCCTGCTTACTAGCCACGAGAACAGAGCATGCGTGAGACCACTATACGCCTCTATTTTTTGTGGTAAAAGATAAAGTATCTGAGGGAAGCCAAGCTAGCATGAGAGAAAATAGGAAGGGCAGTAAAGCGTCTCCAGGGGCATTTTGTGACCAACCATGTTTGATGATCACGAAAGCAACATTGGCATGTGTTGAAGCAACCGTGATTGGAAAGTTTGAAACGTGGTTTGCTCATCGACCAGCCAAACATCCTAGTTTTACTCCAAACTATGTTTGAGCAGTGTAACCATGATTAGCCTCATCACCAACGCTCTTCCAAACACGTACTTAGTAGGGCGTAAGTTCAAAGAAGTACTGAGGGTTTAAGTTGATAAGGGAGTAAGAAAGGTATTATGGGCTTTAGTGAGGGTTAATGGAGGCCATGATGGAGGAGTGGGCCATAGAGGTTTTGGTCCATATTTTCTAAATCGAAGACAGTGGGCTATAGGGATTCTTCTTGTTCTAAGATTCGACCTAAGAACCATCACATTTAGAATGGATATTGAGGTAGAAGCCCGGGTCGAGTGGGATAGGGTTAACCTACTTTAGAAGTTGCCTTAGAAGTCCCAAGCAGAGGCAGTCAGATCGATAGATGAGAACGCGAGTTACAGTAGTGATGTGCAGCATGACATGCGACTGCCATTTTGAGGCCTTTTTTTTGCAATTTGAGACTATTAAAGGTGGAACAAAACTCATTGATGAGCCATTGTGGGTGGTAAGGATCAGTGTTGTCCGACCCGAACCGGCCCGGCCGGGTCGACCCGGAAACCGGCGACCCGGCACATGACCCGGTCCGGGTCACTTCAACGGACCGGTCTGCACACGGACCGGTCAAGACCCGGCCGACCCGGCCGGGTCTTGGTCGACCCGGTGACCCGTGACCCGATTTTTTTTTTTAATTTTTTTAAAAATTTTTTATGGTTAATATTATTAATAATTTTTAAAAAAAAATTGTTTTATTTACTCTAAAAATTAATGCCTTTTTTTCTCCATATCTACACCGTTCCACTACAAACAAATTGGAACATAATATTCTCACTTTATTTCTCTAAAAATATTAGTTAAATTTCTCTTTCAGTTTCATAAATTTTATTTAAAATTGAAGTTAACTATTTACGGTTAAAATATGCCAAAGTATTATGTTGGACAATAAACATTTTCAAGGAAGTCTATAACAAATATTGGTTTCAAATTAGTCCTTTAAATTTATAACAAGCCATTTAAAGGATTAATTTGAATTCTACAAGTGGTGGATTTTTTTTTATAAAATCGAAAATATTATAAAATAAAATATCAAAATTATTATTTTTAATTTAAAGAGGATAAATTAATTTTTTCTTAAAAATTACTTAATTATTAATGACTTTATAAATTATTATGGATGTTTAAGACTTTAAATGTATGAATTATTATATTTAGATGATTTTATTTATAACTTTATGAATTATTATGAATATTTATGACTTTATGTTTAAATTATTAGAGATGTTTATGAATTATTTTGGATGTTTATAACTTTAAATTATGAAATTTACATGTAAATTATTTATTTTACTTATTTTTTTAATTTATCTATAAAAATCTATAGGTATATATATAATTTTAATTTTTTAATGTATTTATCCGGGTCAGCAATTGACCCGGTGACCCGGCGGTTGAACCAGTGACCCGGTGACCCGAAGGCCTGTCCGGATCAATAGCCGGGCCGGTTCTGACAACATTGGTAAGGATAGTGCTGATGAAACCTAACAATAATCATTTGGTTAGAAAAAGATTAGGGGTTGCGATGAGGCATCAAGATAGGGTGCTTTGTGGTGATGGAGGGCATTATGAGGGTTCTAGAGGTATTTTTTTGCTGGCCCATCAAAGGAAACTGTTCTAACAACTTTTTTTTGTGGACTAGCCCAGCCGATTAAACCAATGGACTAATGACCTAGAAGCCAGGCTGGTAGGATTTAGTGTTACTTTTGCGTAATGTAGGACTTGTGCCAAAATTGCTTTCTATGCTCGCCAAACACCTGCTTGGCACACAATAGTGGTCCGATCAATGTGGGCCCCACATAAGTCGATGGGGCCCATGCCGATCGGACAACTCTCATGCGCCAAACAGAGGTGCTTGGTGCTAGGAAAAGTAGAGAACCAACACCCATTTTCTCGTCGCATCAACTAGCACTTGGCCAAGTGCTTTAATTTTTTACGTAATTAGATTTGAAGGTAAAATTGGTTGTATTTTTTGAACTATAGCACCCAAGATCATAGTTAGTGTAATACCCATGAAAAAATATAATATAAATGCGTGTTTTTAAACTACGGTACTATTTCATTATATGGTACTATTCACCTGTATAATACTATTTACGTATACGGTACTGTTCACTTACACAATCGAAATGTCAAGTACTAAATGTAGTTTGGTCATAAGAGAAAACTAGGAAGAAGTTCGTAGGAGAAAATGACGTTTTGTGTATGAAAATACTCTCAGGGACTAAAATGCAAGGACTGAATTGAAAAGAAACTTAAAGATTTAAGGTGAAAGGATAGATTTCTCCTTAAGTTTTCAATAGTAAGCTGTCTGCGATTGTACAGTAAACTAAATGATTAACGCACGAATTATTTTATTAGAAATATCATTTTTATAAATAGTAAATTGAATATTTTATTAGCACATAGTGTCAAATAATTAAATAGTACCCTTCACTTTTCCTATAAATAGGCCCTTCCATTTCACTTCTAAACTCACACCTTCAACTTCTCTTCTACTCTCTTTAAGTTTCTCTTGCTCCAACGCTAGGTTTTTGAGATTTTAGGCCTTCCCTTTTCAGCTTAGGTAAGGATACTATACCATTTCTATGTAGTTATTTGATTCTCTGATTACCAAAATAAAATGTAAACTGTGAAGAATACATGTCTAGGAAAGTTCTAGCTAAAGAAAGACATGGTTCTTAAGTGTATCCATTGCGACCCTCCACTCTTTCTTAGGAACTTACTTGGTGTACTCTTTTACAGATTGTATTCTCTATTTCTGATATGAATAGTATCCGTACGTATGAATAGTAACCATATGTATGAATAGTATCTATACTAAAACAATCCTAACTTGTTTTCTCTAATTTTTCATAAAAATCTCCGTAGCGGAACATTGAAATTCACCTGTGTATTCTTGTCCGTAACGACTTAGAGAAGTGATACTCGTACAAAATCCAGGTGAGTGGAACGACCCCGTTTTAATAGGGTTTTAGCATTACTGGTGATAAAAAGTATGTCGTAGGACACTCCCAAGATTCATAGGTGTAAACTGGATTCAAAGTAGTAAATCTAGGAAAATAATTAATCTAGAAGTATAGATAAGATGAAATAAATATTTCATAATGATGTGAAGTTTGAATCTTTTCAAAAACAGTTTAATTGTTATCTTGATTTGTGGTTTATAAACTTATAATATAGTTATATACTATACCTGTTATATGAATGAATATTACATTGTACTTATGATTATGATATGAAATATTGTACTATTGATTGTAATTGAGTGGGACAGTACCCCCTTTCACGGTAAGGTAAAAAACCTGGTTTAAAGGGTGTCTTGACCAACGAGTGTGGAGACAATGAGTCTCTCAATAGGGATATAGCCCGAATCGATAATAGATTCGTGAGGTGCCCTAACTAAGAGGATGAGGTTGTGCGTCATGACGAAAATATACAAATTTGGTGAGCCGGCCCATGTGCGCTCTCCGGGATATATTGCCATTGATGAGTACTAGTAACGTTTGTTGAATTGGATGGATTTTTATCTTCTAGTATGTAATTTCTAACTATGTCTATTGGTTAAGTTTGAGCCTTCGGGTATACTTGCATGACTGGTGATGTATTTGAATTTTATTAACGTGAGGCCAATTCGTTCACTGAGTTTTAAAGCTCACACTCTTTATGAAATCTTTTTGTTCAAATCAGGTTGCCGGCGAAGAATATCCGCTAGAGGAGTAGATCACTTCGAACTTTTCAGCTATCGGGTAGGCCCCTCTTTGTTGTAGATTATGTTGCTCTGTAATCGTGTAGGACATCTAGGTCAGGGGTTTGGCATTTGGCTTATATTTTAGTATAATAATATATTTTATATTGAGGATCTATTATTATATGCAAATTATCTCTATGATTTTCAAATAAGAAATTTTGATATATTTTCTTTGTATTTATTAAGGAATAGTTATTTTGATAATATAAAGATAATAACTAAATAATTTTACTCATGGATAGAATTTATCGAAAGGCTTACAGTGATGAAATATTCATTATTATATCGGTCATGTACCCAAAAAACGGGTCATGACATTAGTACTGTCAAATAGGTCAAGCCGACCTAACCCAGATCGGCCCACAACAAGTCAACACTTAAAGGAGTTGGTATGTTTATAAACGAGCTTGGGACAAGATGCCCAAGCCTGCTCGTACTTGGCTTGCAAGGACTAACGGGCTAGCCCACTAACCAAGTGCAATTTCTTCTTTTTTGTTTTTTTAATTTTTGTTCTAATTTTTTTAAAATTTTTTACTTAATACAAACAAATATTACTTTTAATATGTCTAAACTATAATTTACTTAGTTGAGGATATATTTCTTTATTTAGTTTATTGAAATAAAAATAAATTTATATATTCTTTATTTGATATTTTTACAAAATATAAATAAGTAAATTTAATTACAAATAAATAAATATATAAACATCTATACTTATATATGATAAATCATTTTAATTACAAATAAATAAGTATATAAATATCTATACATATATATATTATAAATTAAAATTAAAAAAAGGTTGTCCTGCAAACTCTGCTCCTTTAACCCATGGATTAAAAAAGGCTAAATCAGGGGATCTAAGCCTGCCCATGAAAAGGCATGTCCAGGCTGGCCCATAAGCCATAGGCCCAATTAACAGTGCTAGTCATACTGGGGAGGCAGGTCACACATCATAATTAATGCCATTGAAGGAGTGTTATTTCCAGTGACATAGTTATACCTAATATATCATGAATATGAATGCTTCATTACCTGTATGTAAGAAGTTCATTTGGATAATACTCACATTTTTGTTTAACCCCATGTCAAGCAAATGATACAAAGTCAAATTGCAAAATGTAAAAAGGACACACACACACACACACACACACACACATATTTATTAAATATGAAATTTGTGTGCTAAATTCTTTTAAGATATATCTTTTAGGATACTTTAATTGAAAAATTTACGTATAAATTATTTACTTTATTTGTTTTGATATTTATTTCTAAACATATAAATATACACACACAGACACACATAGACACACACACACACACACACACACACACGCACGCGCGCGCGCGCGCGCTCACACACTATAGTTCCAATTTAGCATTCAACTCGATGACTCGAGTTTTTGGGTCAATAACCGAGTTGATTCCTAGAATTATGGTTCTAACGTGACAACCAAGATGGGGATATAGGGAAGTAGCCTTTGTGGTAGAAAGTAATGGTGATTCTAAGATAGAGGGATCACACTATTTTAGGGAAGAAGAGGAGCAGTTTTTTGAGGAAGACTACTTGTTATCTAACTTTGATAATGAAGAATGGTTTCTTATTGAACAACTTGAAGAGGAGTTTTGTGGTCATCAGAAGGAAGAGGAAGTTCATATAAATTTTGAAGGTTCAAGAGAAGGAGGATGTTTAGATCTCCTGTAGCCATGCTAATTTGGAGCATATTAGTGCTATTCTTTTGTGTAACATTGTGATACCAACAACACCTTTGATCACCTCTTTACTATATCAAAATCTTGGTCTTTTTATCCTCTCATGCTCCCTTTTCTACTTATATTATTCCTTGTGTGCTTATTGAGTTTCTTGCAAGGGATGCTAGATGCAACGATATACCTAGGAATGGTATCCTTCCTTTGCCAAAAGCTTGTTAATAAGTTGATGATGCAAGGAATTTTGGGATCTAAAGGGAGGTTATATTTAATTATACTCTGGAGGGGTAAAAGGGATAACTTAGACCTACATTCCTTGCTTGATAACCTTAGTTTTTAGCTAAGAGATAAGTCTAAGGGAGAAGTTAAGGTGAAAATTACAATTAAGACCTATGAAGGGAAGGCGAAAAGAGTTGAGAATGAGTTGAAAATATTAACCTTATCCATAAATTATGGTAATTTCAATGAGGGTAAGTCTATTAAAGTATGAAGATTTTTAGTATAATACATGAGTTGGTATGTGAGTGTTTAAGGGGTTTATTTAGGGCATGTGTGAAAATTTCGATGTGTGTGTGCACAAGTGTCGAATTACGCAAGGAGATTTTGTACCTAAGTATATGAAAGAGAATTGTGCACATATATGCATGATTAAATATTTTCCCAATGACTTGTTTATACCATGTCGATGTTTGACGTTTAGGAGGAATGCATATATTGTAATACTTATGGAACCTATCATGAATTTGTGTATACAAGAGAGTTATTTGTGTGCCTTGGAGTTGGAGGTGTCGTGAATTGACAAAAAAGGGAGAAATATTTAACTTAATCCCTGTGTAGGGACTAAATTGAAAATTAGGATAAAATATGCTATTGTTGTGAAATTGTAATTTGGAGTTGTTAATTGGAGCACATAATCTTGTGGGTTTGAATGGCCTAAGTTGGGTATGTGCTTGTAGTCAAAATAATTTATTTTAGCATGATTTTTATTTTGCTTTAGGAGTCACATGAAAGGAGTTTGGGAGTAAGAGGGGAAAGAGGTAATTTCGACTCTAAACACACCCACACTTAGTGCTCATGCCCCACCTATTAGAGCACACACATTTATAATTGTGTAATCTATTTTCTATACTCTCTTCGCCTCTTCCACTATTTTTTCACCCAAAACCCTTGAAAGCTTGTTAGATCTGTGACCTTTGAAGACTTCTCGACCTCCAGCGACTTTTACGGAAAACACCTGGATTCGAGGTAATCTTCAAAATATTCTCTATTGGTTATGTTTTTGGTTCTAACAAGCCCTAGGTTGATTTTTGGATGAAAGTTGAGTTGTTAGGGGCAAATCTTGTTTTTAAAACCTTTTTGATGTTAGTTGGGATGTTATAGAAGGGGTTTGTGTGAATTAATAAGAGTTATTTCAGACTTTGGAGCTAAAATTTTCAAATGAAATATGTGAACTTTGCATTTTTTGTTGTACTGAATATGGTCCCATTTCACTTCAAATTCATGCTTGTATACTCAATCTTTTTTATGGATTTTAGAGGGGTTTGGTAGAGATTTATGAGGGGAATTTCTGGTTGGAAGTTGGGCACTAAATGCTTAAGAGTTTGGATGGATGAAGGAAGAGTTTGGAAAGCAAAAGGAGTATTGCAGCGAGTTTTACTACAATAAACAGTGGAAGTAAATGATGAAGTAGCCAGAAACAAAATGGAAGTGCAGGATTTCTGTACTCTAGCACTGCAATGCCAAAGGTAGCGCTGCAATGGTCTGGGTAGGAGATTTTCATGACAATTTAACCTTGAATTCCTTTCTTTCATGTATGTTCGATTAGGGGTTGGTTTCAAGACTTCTTGAGCCATTATTCCTGTGATGCTAACGCTTAGAAATAGTAGAGTTTGGGTTGGATCCCAAGTGAGTAAATAGCTTTACTTAGCATAGTCTAAGAGATAATTCTTTGCACATTGTTACTTGTTTGTGTGCATGAGTAATGTGTAAATGATTTAATTGAATGCTTGGAAGCATAGTTGGAGGACCATGGAAGTGGAAATAAATAGCAACAAGGAGAATGAGGTTTTTCTATGAGGGAATTATTTTTGGTTAACGATTGTCGAGTATTGTTGTTTTATTTGGCTCATGTTAGTGCATACCTATGCTTGGTTAGTACTCATGTATATATATTACATACCATGGAGATTGTATGGCTTCATGCCAAGGAAATTTTTTGGCTTTATGCCTTGGAGATCATACGGCTTCATGCCGAGGAGAGATAAATCAATTGGCTTTCAGGCTTGAGAATTCATCATGTGATGCATGCCTTCTATTATACATGGCATCAATTTTGGTGAGATGCAAACTTATATTGACATGTGATGTTTGGAGTGTAAAGTACTCCTTATAATGATTAGGCATGTTGGAGATTTTCTTGTATGGAATTGGAATTGTTCAATTCATGTGTGTTACTATATGGATGTCTATTGACTTTTAAACATGCATTTCTAGGAGAATTATCCACATTTCAAACTATTTACATTACCCCATGCAGTGATGAGAGATATGCCACATTCGGGTAAGGGAGATATGATGCCTACGAGCAAGGGGGATATAATGTCGTCAGGTAAAGAGATACATACATGGGGCCTTCAGGCAATCGAAGCATTACATTTGTGCTTGACTTGTATTATGCTTAAGTATTATGTGGGTAACGTTGGAATGTAAATTAGTTTATGGGTTGGGGTAGTGCAGCCTATGAGTTGGGAGATATCACGGCCTACGGGTCAGGAGATGTTATAGCTCACAGGTCAGGAGATGTTATAGCCCACAGGTCAGGAGATGTTACAGCCCACAGGTTAGGAGATGCTACGGCCTACGAGTCAAGTAATAGTACGGCCTATGAGCCGAGATACAATAGAAAGCCTTTCAGCCACCCTGGGCATGTGACTGGCATAGTAATTATACTTCCTTATTACTGTACGCCTAACCCACAATCAATATACACTATGAAGAACAAATATTAATGTGAAAATATCCATGAATAAAATGATAAATTAACGTCAATTCCATATATATAATGTATAACCTTTCAAAATATATATAACGTTACGTGCCTTAATTCAAATAATTTAAATTATCCAATAAAACAAAATTAAACTCCACAAAACACTGCCCAAAATCCATCCTAAGTTTCCTATGTGACTTCAAAGTGACCTAAGACGGATGATATACCTGTAAATTTTAAATTTCTCATGTCTGTGTTTCTGTTGCCATGATTTCCCTGTATTTGCTGGAACATTCTTATTTCTAGTTGTCCTTGTGAGATTGTTTCATTTTTATTATAAGATGGCATGAGCTTTGATGATTGGGCGCTACGTAGGAACACCTTGGGAATGGTGGGGGTATGGGGCCCATAAATGATAAGAGAATTGGCCAGAAGCTTACATGATGTGGCGTCCAATATGCATAATAAATAAATAAACAATATAAATAATAAATAAATAAAATGGATGATAAATAAAATGGAAATAAATGTAATAATAAAATATAATGATAATAATTAATTAATTAATTAAATTGTTTATGTAAAGGGAAATGCATTATATCTATCAAATAAGAAGGAAGGTTTTGATTAATAGGAGAGAGAGTGTGGCGTGAGATTTGGAAAGAGATCAAGAAAAGAGAAAGTCAACAAAAGAAATTAAGAAAGTTTGGCCTAATAGGCATGTGGATCTATTAGGAAGATTTCCACCACCCTCTTAATGCCTTTCATGCCACACCTTCTATGGAAACCCTAGATAGTCACATGAAATCACCATAATCTTTCCAATCAAGTAAATGGTAGTTAAGACTACAATAAAAAAGGAAAGAAACTAAAAGTTGACCAATCACTACATTACTTCCTTCTTTCTCTCAAATTTTCCCAACCCTAGTCGTTCTTGAAAGTAATGGTTGGAACCCAAGAGGGGGGGTGAATTGGGTTTTATAAATTTTTCACAAGAATTAATTGGAAGTTAAAATGATTTTCTGTAAAAGTACAATGCTTAGGATAATAAATACAATACAGAAAATCAATGTGCTGTCAAGATAAATAATTATAAAGATCAAGGAATTAAAGAATAGATATCAATATGCACAAATTAAAGAGTAAGGGATAGAGAAAGCAAACTCAGAGATTTATACTGGTTCGGCTAATCCAAGCCTACATCCAGTCCTCAAGAGACCACTTGAGTATTTCCACTATAATTGCAAGTTTAATCCGGGTACTTGCAAACCACTACAACCACGCAAATTCGATCCGGGTATTTGCGAAACCACAATGAAGAATTTATGAATCCGGGCTCCTCCTCAACCCAAAACAAGTTCTTCCAACACCGGTACTTGCGAACCTCAACTCAGAATAATATATGTGTTGATCAAAATCAACAATACAAAGAAACTCTCTCTAAAGAGTAGATGAAAACAAATGAAGCTCTAATAACTCTAATGATAGAGAATATGCAAGATTTGGCTCAAGAATGCTTTCCTTTCTCTCAAAGATGATAGAAGAAGTTAATATCACATTGTAGGACTTTGTTCTTGCTCAAAATCGTGTATCTAAGGTCATATATATAAGATTTTACAAAACTAGCCGTTATATAGCCGTTATAGTGCAGTCCAGATTTTGAGCTTTCTTTAAAAATTCATAACTCCCTCATTTGAACTCCGTTTTAAACAAATAATATACCGTTGGAAAGCTCTTGGAGTCTAGTTTCAAATGAGCCAAGTTTTACTAAAAATTATTTTTCTTTTAAAAGATATAATCAAAATACTGACTATAGGTCAGAACAGAATAATTTTTTATTACAGTAAAATCAACTTTCAGTTTTTCAAACTATATTTTGAATAGTCATATATTTCTCATTTGGACTCCGTTTTGAATAAATAATATACCGTTTGAAAAGATCTTTGAGTCTACTATCAAATGAGATTAAGATACTTGAAAAACAGATTTTTCATTTATGAGATATGATATAAGGAGTGACCAAAGGTCAAAAAATAACTTTTGTAAAACTTCATCTCACTATCTTTTTGTTCAAAAATGCTTGAGCCAATGTATGCAAATCTAGATCATTGAGTTGCACAAATATACTAGCCTATATAAAATATACCTAATTTAAACACATAGGCTATCTTGATGCATCCAAGCTTCCAAGACTTCAAATCTTCGAATTCTTCATTTCTTGGAGCTTTGTCCTTGTATGTTGCTTTCCTTGATTGAGGCATGATGTTACTTTTCCTTATTCTTCAATCCGATGCTCACTCTTCTTGTTTTGAACCAACCTATAAAATATATCTTACTTAAAAACCAAATGGTTAGTTCAATTCATGATAAATAGCATGATTAATGTATAAGACATTACACATTAAATAACATAGTCATGCTTAAATATTTGTAGCATGTATATGATAATTAACCTTTATATATATCAATGCTACAATTCAAATACATTTGTCATCATCAAAACTTATGGCATATAGCCTTAGGGTCAACAGTTCTCCCCTTCCCTTCTTGTGTTGGTCTTCCCCTCTCCATCGTTGTAGCCTTAGTCTTTCTAAAATCCTACAATATCGAAAATAAACATCAAATAGAAAATATAATAAAAATAGTATATTTTGATCTAAACCCTAGGTGCCCTTTCACTCTTGTTCTCACCAAACATCTTTTCTCTCTAACCTAGAGGAGCTAGGTCGTCCTCCCCTTCTCTCTTGAAGCTTGCTACCACACCCACACACAAGAAACACCTTGAGCCCGTGTTCTTCTTGAGTTTCACGAGGAGTTTCTACTGGAGAGAAATCATAAAATTCGGTAAGTAATCTTCTACCCCATATTGTGCCTCTATCAATTTCTCTATTTCAAATATCTCATACTCACATCTTTCTCCTTCTCTTTTTCTCACATAACCTCTTGAAGTTCTTCCAAAGTTTTGTCCGTATCTCTGATCAAGGTTCCATTTACAGAAAGAATTCTTTGGAATCAAGGTAAGTGAAACAAGCTTATTCTTGATTGAAATTCTAGACTTCTTGCTACACGTTAGGTATGGGAATAGTCTCCCCTACATAGGCTCGGTGAGATCTATTAAGGAAACATTAATCCGGAAATTTGATAAAATAAATGGGATCTCTGAATCTTCGGTAGAAAATGGTCTTAAAGTGTTGAATTTTGGAAAAGAAAAAGAAAGCTAAGATGGGCATGAACCCTCATGAATTTATCTTTAGAAATTTTTAAATATGAATAGAAGAATAACTTCACATAAACTCGAAAGATAAGGAATTTATTTTGCAACTTATGAAAGAATTGTTGTAAGTATAAATAAAAGAACATTTTAATGGTATAGATAGGAAAAGTGATTCTAATCAATTGTTTAGTATGGACTTCCATAAGGAAATATTAAAAAGAGATTTTTTTTTCCACCAAGACACCACCTAGAGTGGGTAGCATGCTAGATCTTGATGTATCACCTATTATTAAGTTTATTAATGAAATGGATGTAATTTATATTTTTTTATATAAGATAATAAAATTGCATTCACTTAAAGAAAGGAAATTCATTTAGCAACTTACGATGGCTTAATTCATGAAAGGAGAGTTTTTAGTGAAATCATAAGAAAGATGTGATATTTTTTATATTTATTTAGGCATTCGCTCATAGGAACCTTTCAAGGATGGATTAAGAAGATTTGAGGTAAGGACGCCACTTTGAGCATGTAGCAAAATAAATGGTATTACATCATATTCCTAAATTGGTTAAGGAGAATACATGATATGTTGGGTTGCACTATCATGTGGTAACTACTGTCTGTCACTTTTGCTTATATTAATGTTATGGAATAGAAGTATTGCAAATTATTGTGCATTGTAATGGTTTCAAGCCATTTTTTGTTATTATTCTATGTGTTACCATAAATTGTGTTATTTTGCACTATTGGTACACACCCTCATGACAAGTTCAGGAAGGTGGCCTAGGTGAGCATGGCTCCCGATTGACGCCTCAACCAATGAGTGGTGATAAGCGTCCCTCATGGCAAGGTGTAGAGGTGGCCTGTGCAAGCATAACTCCCTATTGGCGCCCCGATTGGTAAGGTGGAGTCGCATGGTAAGGAGGTGGGCTGGGTGAGTGGAACTCCCGATTGGTGCCTTACCATTGGCATGTACCAATAGTTGGATGCTATGGTGCTGCATGGCAAGGAGGTGGCCTAAGTGAGCTTAGCTCCTAATTGATGCCTTGTCATGTTCGCCATTCAATGTTGTGGATGCTAAGGTTTCATTATGTTCGTAAACCCTATCTCTGGGTGAGATATAGGCCCGTGGCCTCACTGTTAAATCTTGAATTGTTGCTTTGTTTTATTCTTGATTGTTTCATCATTGAGTTGTAAGACTCACACTCACTGTTTTTCTTTTTCTCGCAGATCAGGTTATTGAGAAGCACCTACTTAAGGAGTAACGGGAGCTTACGTGTGACTTTCCCGTTGTCGAGTAGGGCACCCATTTTGGAAATTTTGTTAAGATTTGCTCTATTGTCTCCTAGGGCACTTAGGACGAGTCTTGGGATAAGAATTGTTGTTTCATTGTACTTTCTCCTTGAATTATTTACTTTTTATGCCTTGTTTATGTTGATGGATTTATGTTGAGAACTATTCTGCGTTTGTTCTGGTGACTTAGTTTATGGATGATTGGTGATTATTAATGCTAATACTTGAGTTCTAAAAGGAAAATTAGTTAAATTGTTATAAAATGGAAGCCTATGTGTAATAACAAAGTTGGCATGCAAACCCACAATAATCTAAGGTTGTTGAGTTAGTTTTATATTGTGTGATTGATGATATGTTCATCGGGTCACTTACGGTACATGAAGAGCGAGGAGACCAAGTACGACTCTTCTCATGTATGGAATAAACTGTTATAGTATGCTACTTGGTTGAAAAGTATGATCGTTTAATTGAATTGTGGTAATATCGTATAATAGCATGCTTCATGGTTGAAATGAATAGTTAGATATTGTTTGTCAATGATCTCTTAATTTGTATGCATGCCAGGTAGTCGTAAAGGGTAAGGCTTACAACGACAGGAAATGTCATCACTATGCTTGTCATGTATCCAGGTTGTGGGTTGTGACAACAGACATCATAAAACAAATGGGACCCACTCAACAATGGGAAGGTCAACAACAAGCACCACTACTCCTCAAGTGGGTACTCCTCTATGACGGCCAAATCTGTAAAATTGAACCATGAAGGGTATGGGTTATCTCAACTCAATGAGCAAATTACAATGCCATAACAAAACTCAAAAGTATCAAACATCATATAAATATGCCCTTAGGGCCACAGCCTCAATACCAAGAATTGCACAAAGTAAAACATAGAAAATACAATACAAATTCAACACACGTGGTACTCATCAATGTTAAGGCACCTCCAGGGGAGACACTGCCCCGGGCTTCTCCATTTCACCATGAAGCACGATCCCATCTCATCAATAAGATGCCCTTTGGGAGTTAAACTCACCCCAGGTTTCTCTATCCTACCGTGAGGTTCATCCTCCACTCGCTTGTCAACAAGGCGCCTAACAAGAGTTACGCTCGACCCGGCTTCTCCATCTTACCATGAGGGAAAGACCAACGTTCACTCACTTGATGACAAGGCACCCTTTTGAGAGCTACTCTCAACCTAGCTAACCCATTCTATCTTGAGGAGAGGGTACCAATCAACACAATCAATCCATTCATACACACACATACACATAAATATATATAATCTCATACAGGAACTCATTCACATAACAATTAACGAATCATACCTGTTTTGACTTACTACACACGAAAAATAGTTACATTCTCACAATATATGTGGTAATTAATGGAATCATATATGCCTTCCGTTTTCAATACACAAAATAAAATTACATCCTCATTTTATGACCTAATAATAGTACCTAACAATTCTTAGGACTTTTCCCATCAACATATATACATGATGTGTGATGTTAATGTTAAGTTAGGGCAAATTCATCCACTCAATTGGATTCCAATGCTTAAGGCTTATAGTTCGTGCGTTATACAGAGGGAGAAGGTATCTAAAAGATTCAGGATCAATCTCTAATAACTACAATACAAGGGGTTACAACAAGAAGTCAAAATTCAAAAGCCTTACCCAATTTTAACCACCTAATTCTCCATACATGCGAATTAGGGTTCATGACATGAACAATGACAATATGATAGATTTGGGATTATAGTCATTTCCTTGATCCTTGAAGTATTCTGACATTGGGAAAGATTGTCAGTGACCAAGATTTCTCCAGAGAACACGATGGAGTAAGGGTCTTGGAACTCTCTAGGGTGGTGTTAGAATTGATTTGGTGTCTAGGGTTTCCTCTTGAGGTGGCTTGTACTTGTTCAAGGTGGCTAGGGTTTGAGGTGGTGTCTAGGGTTTTGAGAGCTTGTTTGGAGCCTCTTAGGTGGTGCTTATATGTGAGATGCGGGAGGTATAGTGCCGCCCACTTGTTTTAAGTTACTAAGTCTCTTTTCTTTTCTTGTCTTTTCTTTTAGTTTAAGTGTAGCACTAGGACTCCTCCCTTTTTTTGTATTTCATTTATTGTATCCACTTACTTATTTTATTATGTTTTTATGTAGCTACTATTTCTTTTATTTATATTATTATATTCCCATATCAGCCATTCTTTATTTAGATTATTATATTTTCACATAATTATCTATTTATTTAGTATAAAGTCATACGCCTCTTTTAATAATTATTTATCTAACCTACACTTAATGCCACACGCTTTCGCTTATTTATATTTTTTAATCATCTCACTTACACCGTTTTCTTTATTGACACTATTTATTTATCTATACTTCAAAAGCCTCTTTATCTATATTATTTATTGGTCTAACTTACACTATTTTATTTATTTATACTATTTATTTATCCATATATTTATTTAGCTTACTTCTCATAAAAGTACCACATGTGTCACAATATTTTCTAACATCAAGCACACTTTTCCTTTTGTTTTGGTCCATCACTCACTCACAATACATCACATGAGTATTAACAACCTAACGCATCTAGAGGTAACATCACTTACCCACCCCTAGAGCAAAGATAAGCAATATATTCAACAAGCAACAAAATCATTAAAAATTGAATATCAACAAATATCAACAGGTAACATCATTTATCCAGGAAAATTTTTTTCACATACCCAAACTCACTTTCTTACAACATCGTAATACCTGGAGTATTAAATTGAGTTTGTCTTGCATAGTATTCTTGAATTGTACACATTTTCATTGGAGATTGGATTGATACATGTTATTTGGAGTTCATATATGTTTTATATTGAGATGTGTGCATTGGGAGTCACACGTACATGCTTTAGACTTGGAATGTGAAGTTGTTTGATGCAATTTTGGAGTATATAGCCTACAGGCTCGGAGGCACCATTAGCTTGTAGGAAAGGAGACAATGAGTAACCTACATGCTTGAAATCATTAAAATTGTGCCTAGTTTTCATTGAGTAACAATTATGTGGTTATTCATGTTGGAGACCGAATTGCCATGTATAGTTTAGAGTATTATATATGTTCGTACTGTGTTGTGTGTGGGAGGCAGCCAATGTGAGTGCCAGGAATATACTGTGAGGCCATATCAAAGGCAGTAGTGGGGATCTCTATTCACAAAATTGTGGACCTTTGTGGACTTGTCATAAATCATTAGGAGGGAATCACCTACTCACTGAAATGTTTATCTCATCCCGTTAATTGCATTTTGTAGGCTTGCATCTATCATAGGATATCCACCCAAGGAGTATAGGATGTTTGAATTTTCCAACCCTTCTTTCCTTAAAGGTCGGAGTCTTAGTCAGTTTTCACTTTCGATATATTCGTAGAGTAAGCTCTGTAATCATATAATATACCTAGGAGAGAGGGGTTTCTTGTAAGAGTTATGTGTATGGCATGATTACATCGTTCTCTATTTGTGTATCTTAATATCTCTTATTTGATAATGTTGTTCATTATCTCGCATATTAAATTTGATTTAATTGTATGTTTATGCATGGCATACGTTGCATGGGAAATAGGAGTTAGGAGTTTAAGCTTACGACTTAGGGCGGTAATCCTTATGTTGTGCCAATCACGTACTCGGGTTTTGGGGCGTGACATTTAGTTGGAATGTCAATGGTTTAGGGAACCTTTCCAAAAGAAGAAGGTAAAGGAGTTGTAAGGAGAGTTGATCCAAACTGCTTATTCAAGAAACAAAGTTAGGGGAGGTTGAGATTTTTAGTTTGTAGTATTTGGGATCTTGTGGTTTAGAGGAATTCTATGAAATTAGAAAGTTGGAAAAGGGCTTATTTTTCTTTATGAGAGAGAATTACCTTCGTCCAAGCCTCTTTATCTAGTATACATTTGTATTACCTCTCCCTATTTAAGATTTCGATTAGGGTGGCTTATAGGATTGAGAAGATTATGTAGGATTTTTTATGGTCTGATAGTGAGGTGAACTAAAGGGACCATTTTCTTAGTTAGGAGGTGTGTTGTAGATCTAAGAAGGATTGGGAGGGGGGTCAAAGCAATCTAGTTTCTAGGAACATTTCTCTAGTGGCTAAATGGTTGTGGCGTTTTCCTTTCAAACCTGATTGCTTGTGGCATAGGGTGATTAAAAGAAAGTTTGGGTTACAGGAAAATGGGTAGGATGCTTATCAATGGGATTTGCTACTTACGCAATTTCTTGGAAGTTCATCTCTCAGGTATATCTCTCTTCCACCTAAATGATGTCTTTTTGTGATGGGCTTGGTTCTCGTTTTCCTTCTTGGGAGGATATTTGGATTGGTAATGCCTCTTTTTTGGAATGGTTTCCTTGTTTATATAACTTATTTTCTTTGCATAATGCCTCTATTGCTAATTTTTAATGTTTTCAAGGGGGATTAATATTCTTGAAATTTTCATTTATCTATAAATCTAAATGATAGGCTTGCGGAGGATCTTGATTTTATGTTGGACACCTTAGCTCTGTTCTACATCTCCTACTTGCCTGATAAGAGATTGTGGAAGTTAAATTCCTTAAGCTCATATTTGTGTGCTTCTTTCTTTAACTTTATGATCCAAAACCCGCTTGCTTCCTTCCCTATTATAAAGTCTTTCTAGAAGGTTAAAGTTCCTTCAAAGGTGAAGGCTTTTGTTTGGACAACGGTGCTCTTTAGGATTAATACTAATGATCTACTTTAGACTAGACAACCAATTAGGGCTTTATCTCATAGTGTTTGTGTCATGTGTTTTAGGAATGCGAAGACTAACAACCATCTATTCTTGCATTGTGAAGTAGATTGGGTTATCTGGAACAGGTTATTTAGGCTCTTCAAGGAGAGTCGAGTGTGTCCGCCTGATATTAGAACTTTCTTAGCCATCAATTTTTCATGTTTTGAAAAGGCTAAGATGAATAAGGTTTTGTGGAAAGTAGTGTTGTTTGCAATTTTGTAGTGTCTTTGGATAGAAAAGAATGCTAGTCTTCAAGGACCATTACCTCCCCTCACACATGCTTTGTGATATAATTCCTTTTGTTGCTTCCTTTTGGGTTTAAGCCAATAGATTCTTGTACGGTGTGTCTCTTGCAAATTTTGGGTTGGGTTACATCGTTTTTTTTTTCTTTTCTTTTTTCTCAGTTAGGAGGATCTTTTGTACTCTATCTTTTTTTTCTTTTTTGGGTTTTCTTTCTCTTTTGTTAAATGAAATGTTTCTTTTTCAATCCCAAAAAAAAAATTCCTTTCGTCAAATCAAAAAATAATCCATCAAATAAGGATAAAGAAATAAATATAAAGATGAATTTTATACCACAATCCGCTGTTAAAGGCATTAGATAGAGTTTTGTTTTTTTAAAAGGTTTAGAGTTCTGGACTAGATATATATTTAATTATTAAAATATTGTTCCTAAATTTTAATACTAAATAATTAGAATTTTTTTCAACATCAAATGCATTAAATACATGTTACTAAAAGATGTATTTAAAGCAACTAATGTCTGAATATTCTCAAATTTTATCATGAAATTTAATCGAATAAGATGTAGTTAAAATAAATAAATGCTTAAAAGTAACAATTAAATGCTAATGGACTGAAATATAAGGGACTAAGATCTCGACTCAATCAAACACCCCATTAGCGTTGTCTAATCATCCACTTTAATTGACTATATCATGGAAAATCAGAAGTCTTAGCAGATGCTTTGCAATTACAACCCCTTTTATACTCGGCGAAGGTTTTTCTACAAAAGGCTATTTATCGAACATGGCTTGTGATATTCGAGAGAAGGAATAATTAATGGTTAATTACCAGTAGACTCACGTAGTAAGAATAATTACAGGTAGGATATTATAATATCTAGTTCTAAACTCATTTATAGTAACGAATTCATGTCATATCCTCTTCCTCATTAAATTTTTAAAATTTTGGATGCAGACTTGTATATCCAAAAGAAATTTTATAATGAGCAACTATTTCCTCAAGTTAGAATACCTTTATATGAAATTTATGTAAAAACATTTTTAAAAAAATCTCACAACCTTTAATATTCTTCAAACACACAATCAACATATTTGAAATTATAATCTCAATAATTTTATCTTGCTGCCATCTGAAAGGAGACAGCATTATTAATACTCTAGCTTAGAAAATAAATAGATAGACCGTCACAAAATCAGTATGTGTTCTTACAGAAGCACAATGAAAGGAACAATTTTTTTTTTTGGTGATTTTCTACAAGTATCCACTGTTAAAAACAATTCTACTGTAGTACTAAATATAAACATTTATTTTTACGAAATTCAAACTTCAATTTGTTACTATGTAATAGACTAGCTCCTTCTGATATGTTGATGAAGGGAACAAAATTCAGATTAAGTTTTTGAAGTATGTGAAGAAATGTATTTACGAGAATGTTAAACAATAATATTTACTTCTTGTTATTGAAAAATTTGATAACAAATCTAAAAATTTACAACATAAATGCTGTGGCATTGAAAATTTTAAATGCAGAACCCCCGCCCTCCCCATCTTTATTATTTTTTTTTTCCTGTCTCAAAAATATCCTTCCCCTAGCCTGCCTTTATACAGGTAAAAAAAAACATGAAACTTAGCACAAGCACCACATAGAACATAACAGTCAGGCCTAAGAGTATTGGCAACTTGAAAGAACTCAGTACTCATGTACTGTTTCCTTTCTAGAAGACGAAAGTAGTAAGTTAAAACCAGAAGATAATAAATAAAATGAAACTAAAGAGTAGCATCTTTTCGGCCATAAACAACTGATTACACAGATGAGATTCTAGCACAGAACAAATTTCAATATAGTGGTCCAGAACTTCCAAGTAAGCACCACTCTAACAACACAAAACTGAATGATTTTACTACTTTTACTACAAAGACTTCAGGTTACAAACTCTCAAATGCAACACAGATAACAGCTAAAAGTACATTTGAAGTATATTCCACAGTAGGAAACAATAAAATTTTAAAATGTCACAGAAATCAGTTGGTTGCAGCACTACAGGTATTCATCCCGTCCTTGCAATCATTGGTTAAATCATTGAAAGTTTCGAGCTGTTTTTTCCCTCTCAAGAACACTTCAGTGTCAACAGAGACTCTCATGTAACCATCAAATTCCACAGGAACCCCGTTATTAAGCTTTGTTGTCTCAGAGTACCATTCACTACTTTCATCCCAAAGATCCTTGTATTCATCAAGAAAATGAGTGGTATACTTATCTTTCAAAGGGTCGAAGAAAGATGTATCCGGTTCATCTGTTGCTATGTAGAGGTTCCTTCCATCATCAATCTTGTCCCGCAAGGTTGAGAGAAGCGCATCAGGAGAGGTATCTGCGTCAAGATTAGGCCAAAGCTCCTTGTTCTTTGCTTTTTCGCCTCTCACAATATGAACAGAATCATAGTCCCAATTCAACCTTGATGCTATTGCAGACACTATATCCATCAACCGGCTCGATTTCCATAACATATGCCATGGCCTTTGAACAACTGATTCTGTCTCTCCTTCACAGACCCTGTACCAGTAGTTATCTGGCTCTACAGATCCAAACTTCCTCATAATCAAAGCATCCTTGACTTCTGCAAGTTTCATGGGTGTGACCCTGAAATCCTCCACAAGATGAAGAGCCAGCCCATCTTTCTTATGCCACTTATTCCAATCTGACCAAAACTGATCCTTGTCTAATACAGATGCTGCCTCCTTCAAATGCTCAAAATCAAAGTAAAACCTGAAATCTTTGCCTTCCTCATCCTGCCCTGATGAAGTGTAAATTGAAGAGAGACATATGCTCAAATCCATAACCAAGGTTCGGTTAAGGTATTGAGCTTCACCCAAGGCACACAAGAAACTCCATAGATAATGGTTCATACTCTTGCACCTATCTCCACCACCCACATAGATCAAGTATTTTTGATGACTAAATGAACTTTCAGACTCAACTACCGGAAGGCTATCATTGACAATCTCCCCAACAACAGGCATTGAGGTCATTGGTTCGGACTTCGACCCAGCTTTCTTATTCTTCTTCCTCTTCCTCGCATTTACACCTGTATGGTATTCCCCAATGCTAACAACACCAAGTGTACAGTTTTCAGATCTAGCAATCACAAACCTCCTATAATCCTTATAAAATGAGGCGGCTTTCCCTTCCTTGGGCCTGAATCGCCATGCCATATCACAAGTATCATCATCAGACCCTCGCACAGGTTTGCCAAATCGGTAGAAGTGGATATCCTTAAACTTCTCAATCGTGGTTGTCATCATCAAATGGAATACCTCAGGGTCCCTACAATCAATAGGGGCACCAACCGCACATTCAGATGTGGCAGCCTCATTAGTTGTGGTGTCAATTGCGTTAATAACATCAGTCATATTAATAGCATTGCCAAATGCAGTTTCGTTGGCAGCCATAAAATCCTCTCCAGTTTTAACAACGGTGTCATCAGATTTAAAAGTAGCATTGGATTTGGACGTGAGGAAGGTAGAGATCTTGGTCGAAGGATGAAACAAGGGATCCTCAGGTTCATAAGTGGCAGCGATAATCGTAAAGACCAACACTCCAATAACAAATATCGAGAAGCAAACATTTCCAATCATGGCCATAACATTTTGGCCTAAATTCTCAGGCCGGAAACTTGAGTTTCTTGATAATGCAGGCCGACCTAACATTTCTATTTCTATCAGATCACTCCTACTACGCCTTTCCTACATAAACAGTAAAAGCAAAAAAATCAATAAATTAAAATGACAAATTAGCAACTACAGCTTCAGAAAAAAGACACGGAAAAGAATTAATGACCCAAATTTTCCATTTTTTCATTTCACAAAAGCAACGAAAATCAAGAAGAAAATGTAGATCTGCCATAAAATCCTTTAATATCAACAAAAAACAATGACATCTGGAGCACACTTTGTCCAAATTGCAAGATTTTCTCTGATCTGAAAAAAAAAATTACAGAAATAATTCACAAACCTCTTATCTCAGAAATACAGCGAAGGAAGAGCGTCACTGCCAGCTTTCTCTTCTCTCTCTGTACTTAAATCTCAAAAAGTCTTGCTCAGTGTACACTGTCCAGAAGTCGGTGATGCTATCGTCTGTACTCAAAACAAAATTTTATAGTACAGAAAAAATAAATATTAAATAAACGTTGAATGAATCCGACTCTGTGCAGTGTTGATTATACTATAGGTTAAAAGTTAGTAAGAGGTGAGCGCAATGCGCATACGGGGTATAATACAAATTTTATGACCAGGTACAGGACGAAACCGACGTGAGAAGCGTAGAAACGGTGTCGTAATACGCGCTTAGTGCCATGGGATCCGTGTATTTTTCTTAAATTTAATTTTTTAAAAACATTATATATATATATATATATAACTCACTTTTTATCCTTAAAAGTATATTTAATGCTTAAAAAATAGTTACTGACTATTTTAATTTATAAATTTTAAAATTAAAAAATAGTTACTAACTATTTTAGTTCATAAATTTTAAAGTTATTATACAAAATAATTTATTTGTTAACCTTACTATTATAATCAACCTTATCTTTTAATATGTATTGTTATTTGTTAGTGTGACAATGATATAAAATGATATAACATCTTAATATGTTAAGGTAATTGATCACTTTAGTCTTTAAATTTTAAAATTATTATAATAAGTTTATCTATTTATCATTGTGATAAAGAAAACTAAAGGAGTCAATAATAATTTTTTAAAAATTAAACAATTATCGAGATATATTTTTAAAGATTAAAAACTGAGTTTACTCGAGTGTGTGTGAATGAGAGAGAGAGAGAGAAAGGGAGAGAAAAGAAGGAAAAAAAAACTTGTATATTTGGTATATCTAATGTATAGCTTTTAAAAATAATTTTATATTTTTTATAACTATGTTACATGATTGATTCTTTTAGAAAACTTTACAAAAATATTCTACTTTTATTAAAGAAACAATAAACAACACAAATGTAGTTTATATATGCATATATAGAAGATGCAACGAGTAAGAGGAATGATTTAGTGTAAAAGATAAGAAGAGAAAATAATTATTAATATATTACAAATTAATAGTATAAATTAATGCTTAAACCATTAATGCAAAAATTAATAAAAGTAACTAAACTAATGAGCTCAAGTGGTATAGGATTTAGATATTGAGTTGGAGACTGGGTTTTAGGTGAGCTCCCATGTCATCAAAATAAAATATTAAGAAAAACATTATTATATTCTTAATTTTTGTGTTGATAAATTTTGTATCAATCTAAATCATTAATTTATTAATAATTATTTTTCCTTTCTTATCCTTCGTATTAATGATTAAATCACTCATCTCACTTGATATATTTTCTGTTCTCCACTTCTTATTTTTAGATTTACTATTCCATGCAAACTGACTTGTCAATATTTAATCCTCATTATAGTTCATTAAAACAAAATAAACACATAATTAATCTAATGAAGAAAAAAATAACATATAATAAGCTATAAATTGTCAGAGATTGACTTGTCTTAAAAATTAGATTTTAAAACAAAAATATTAGAAGGTATAAATTTTAAATTAAGTATTTTTTAATATGATAAGAATTAAAGCATGGAGTGAGTTTTAATTTAAGTTTGCCTCTGAAGGATTAGAACTGTTCAGAGGTTGAGCCTCTTCAATAGATCTGTAATTTGTGCAATCGTCTTAAAATTTATAAAAATGAGATGAAAACGGATGGTTGGAGGCTTGAAGGCTTGAATGTCTCCAAATCTAACCCTTTAATCTTATTAATTAAAAAAATCATTAAATGAAATCTAAAGTTAGATTCACAACCATGTTCAATAAAAAAAATGATGATTCATTAAAGAAAAAACGAATTGAGCAAAAAAACAATATACCTACACTTAATTTCGAGATTTTTTAGAACTTCACCCCATGTTAGTCTCTCAGCTTGAGGATTGAAGGGGATTTCTAATTATTTTCTAAAGGAAAATTTCTCTTGAGTGAAGATTATTGGGATTTGACCTATATTGGTAATTTTGCTTCTACCCAATCGATTCTCTCAGTAAGTCATTTGTTCAAATTTTTTTGGACAAAAATGATATTTTGGTCCATGTTTATTTTACATTTCATAATGATCTTTTATATTTCAAAAATTTCATATTAGTTTTATATGTTTTAAAGTCTCACTATTTTGATATTTTTTTGTTAGAACCATTAATCTATATAACAGAATTGATACATAATTCTTTAAAAGCTAACATGACATATTTACATTATTGCTAATTGAATATTAGTGTCTAAAATATATTTTCAAAATATCCAAAATGTCTTTGAACGAATTATACATAAAAGCATTTTGATCATTTTGGAAATTACACGCAGAACACTAATATCAAATTAACATCTATGTAGATACATCATATCATTATTTAAAGGATGACGTGTTAATTTTGTTATATAGACTAGCAATTTTTAACAAAAAAATGACTAAAATAGTAAGATTTTAAAATATAGAAAACCAATATGAAACTTCTGAAATATAAAGGATCAAAATGAAATTTAAAACAAACATAGAGGACTAAAATATCATTTTTGCTTTTTTTTAATACTATGGGATGGGTTCAATTAATTTTTTTTATTTTTACTTTTATGTCTCATTTGTTTGTGATCTGAATTTGATTCAATACCATTAAGTACGTTTGTTTTTTATGTTTTTAAAAGTGTTTTAATAAATTTGAATACGTTTTTAATAAATTAAATCTTGTGACAAGTTTTAAAACTATTTAGATGTATTATTCGTTTTAGGCAAAAATATACTTTATCCTTATCAACTTTGTCTTATATACACTTTATCTCTCTTAAACTTTAAATTTTAATAAATAATCCCCTCAAACTTTACAATCTTTGCAAAACAACAATTTCGTTAAATATTCCTTTAATTAAATTAATAACCAATATTTATGGGTTAAGTTTTGAATTTTTTTAATTCAACATATAATTCTATTTTTTAATTTTGATTTCATTATTTTTTTCATAATATATGTTCAGTTACTAATTTATTTAAATATTATTATATACTAATAAATAATTTCTATGTGTTTAGATGCTAAAAACAAAACAAATAGTCTAAAGTTAATATCTTAATATTTTTAAGTATATTCAAATTCAAACATTTTAATCTTAAAAAAAATAAATGTCCCTTAATATTTAGTACCTTTTTGCTTTCTCAATTCTAGTTTTGTTTTAGGAATTTTTGTAGTGACTTCAGTTCTTATTTCTTATCGAAGATTAAAGAATTTGTCCCCCCTATAATTTGTATCCAGATCTACTCCTAAGAGGAGCAGCCTCCTACGCGGTGTGGTTTTTTTTTTTTTACTGTTTTTCTAACAAAGAATTAGAAATGAAAGATTTACAAGATTGCAAAGAATAGAGAAAGGAAATCTAGAGATCTGGATCAAGTAAGATGTGTTAATGATAATGAAGGAAAAGTTTTGGTTACCGATAAAGATATAAAAAATAGATGGCAGGATTACTTTCACAAGCTCTTTAATGACGGAGCAAGGTTAATTAGTGATATAGAGGATTTAACAATCATGGAGAACGAACAAAATTTGACATATTATTACATGATTAAAGTTGACAAAATCAAGGAAGCTCTTAGAAGAATAGATAATAGTAAAGTCGTTGGTCCTAATAACATTTCTATTGAAGTTTGGAAGTGTTTAGGGGAGGAGGGTACTATTTGGCTAACTAAACTCTTTAATGAGATTCTAAGGTCCAAGAAAATGTCTGAGAAATGGAGAAGAAGCACTTTAGTGCCTATATACAAAAACAAATAGGATATCCAAAACTGCTCAAGATATCGAGGGATTAAGCTCATAAGTCACATTATGAAACTATGAAAAAGAGTGATTGAACATAGGTTAAGAATTGAGACGAATATTTCTGAAAATCAATTTGGATTCATGTCAGGGCGATCTACTATGGAAGTTATTTATCTACTAAGAGAGTTAATGGAAATGTATTGGAGTAAACAAAAAGACTTGCATATAGCTTTTATTGATTTGGAATAACAAAAGAGGTGTTATAAAAAGACATGGAAAAGAAAGGTATTCGGATTGCGTATGTTAGAGTCATAAAAGATATGTATGAGGGGGCTACAACTAATGTGAAAACATCTGGAGGAAAGACAAGAGACTTTCCTATTAAGATTGGCCTGCATCAGGAATCATCTCTGAGCCCGTATTTGTTTGACATAGTTTTAAATGTTCTGACAAAATATATCCAAGAAGAAATCTCCAAATGAATGCTTTTTGCAGATGATATTATTCTCATTGCAGATTCAAGGGAAGAGATTAATTATAAACTCGAGTTATGGAGAAGTACTTTGGAATCGAAGGGTTTTCGCCTGAGTAGGAGTAAGACAGTGTCACAACCTAAAACTTACATGTGAGATAAACATAAAATAACTAGGGTGTACCTCCGTGGTACCCCTTAATCTCTATGAACATTCTTAATATCCATAATTATGTGAATCATAAATTTTTCAAGAAAGATAATTTGTATACATATTCAGAAAATGTTCAACATTCATACACTACACAGTACTATACAACCTCCCATGTCTAGGTGACCTATTAGATTACAGAGCATTTCCTAATTCTTACCAAATCTATATTTATTTGTTTACCAGACAAAAGTGGAGTATATCCTTAAAGGCTATAAATTCTCCTTCTCAATCACTGTTTCTGAAAAGATAAATATAGAGAGTGTGAGTTAATCAAAACTCAATGAGTAAACAACTGTACATGAAAATATCACAAGCACAAATACCACATTTACTAATACAATCAATTTATCATTTATTTTAAATAATTATAGTATTACATTTGTCTGAATTTACGTATGATTTCTTGGGTGATCAACCTTCAATCACTTTACATTATGTGCCATAAATACTTGCATCGAGTGACTTGGGAATTTAACCCTCAAACTCTTTGTGCATAGATTTTCATAGTTATACGCCGAGTAGTATGGGACTCTAACCCTTTCAAACTTGTGCATAGATTTTCATAATTATATACTGAGTAGTATGGGACTCTAACCCTTTCAAACTCGTGCATAGATTTTCACAGTTAGACACCGAGTAGTATGAGACTCTAACCCTTTCAAACTCGTGCATAGATTTTCATAATTATACACTGAGTAGTATGAGACTCTAACCCTTTCAAACTCGTGCATAGATTTTCACAGTTAGACACCGAGTAGTATGGGACTCTAACCCTTTCAAACTCGTGTATTTAGATCCCGTAGATCTTTTGCTCATCAATAAAATAGTGAGAATTTATCACAATACAACTACTATGAAATAAATTAATTTACACATACTTTTATTCCCTTGAATTTCTATCATCAATCATAGCAATCATCATATATTATCAATTGAGAGATTGATTGTTTAACATTTCAATAATGTTATGAACGAGACTTATATTGTACTTTATCTAATAATATCAAATTAGTTTAGTAAGGTTATTCACTTACAAAATGTTCCAATTTATTCAAGTAACTACCACATCTAGTTATTTAGTCAACTAGATAAATCAATTCATAAAGGTAATAAAATAATTTTCAATGATATTGTAATTTTTCTCACCCTGAACATACACTGATAATCTTCTCAATTTCATAAATAACGTAAATGGGATTTATATTGTACTTTGACTAATTTAGTAAATTAATTTTGCAAGGTTGCCTACTCACCTGGATTCCACGCTCTCGGCGCTCCCACCTTGCACCTCAACCATCCCTATTGTAACCAGGTAAAAACCATTAGGGTTACAAAATAGAGAAATTTTCTACCACTATTCCCGACCTTCACTTACTTCTCAAATCATAACTCCTAACTGGTAATGAATATTCAGATGAAACTTATACCATTGGAAACTAGACTCAAAGAGCTTTTCAACGATATTTTAAAAAAAAAAAAACTGATGCTACAGTAACGGTCAACGGTCAATGCAGCTACAGTAACGTTGACCGAGTCAACGCTATAGTAGCCGAGAAAATCTGGAAAAATTTTCCCGGTGAACAGTAATTTCTGGGGAAAATTTTCGGATGTTTTTCGTGTTCTTCATCCAAAAATCCTAAAATCATATCTAAAACAACATTTCTTTTGATTTCTTCCATGGGTTTTGTTTCTCAATGTCTAAGGAGTGTTTTAACACTAAAACCCCTAATTTTTACCAACAATCCAAGCTCAAATCTCAAATTTTCATCAAGAACACTAACTTTTTCAAATATCCAAATTCTACGAAATTTCTTCTAGTTTTCTCCAAATTTCTTGTTCTAATAACATCATAAACCATCTAGGAATGTTTTAGATTAACATCCACACTTAAATTCATCCATTAAAATATTCTACAAAAATTTTGCAAAAAGATAACCAAGGATTTGGTCTTGTAATAAGAGGAAGAAGAAGAAGAACACCAACTTACCAATCATCCTAACTTCCAAGGCTTCCTTCTTAAGCATTTGGCATGGATGGAGGTGAAGAAGAGAATTTTGAGTCCTTGGCCGAGAGCTACAGGAGGAAGATGGAAAAATGAATAAGAGAAAGTGAAATCTCGGGAGGAAGAAGGAGAAAAGAAACTAATAATTGTACATGTGGGCCCCACCAATTTCTTTTTCGCTAAAATGGCTCATAGCCACCTTAGCTTATAAGATTTGTTCACTTAGGTCATTGAGAATGTATAAAAATTTTCTAAATATCAAATTCATCATCTTTTCGGTACCGGACTCATAATTCATTCTCATAAGCTTTATTCTTCCTCTCAGGTTCTTATTTGGTAATTTCTCAAAAGTACTCCATATTTTATTTTCTTTTCACTTTAGTCCTTAAGAATTTGTAAAAATTTTCCAAATTAAAATTTTGACTTTCTCTTCCCAAATTTCCCTTACTAATTCAAAAAGAACATTTTCTACAAAATTAAATTTCAAAATAGATTTTTAAATATTCATATAAATTCTTGGGATATTACAGACAGAATATATGCATTGTAAGTTTAACAAACGACAAGCTAAAAATGAGTCGAAAGTTAAAATTATAGATCAGGTTATATCACAAGTGTCAAAATTTAGATATCTAGGATCAGTTATACAAGATGACGGTGAAATTATTGGAGATAGAACACATAAGATACAAGCTGGGTGGTTGAAGTGGAGAATGACATCAACAGTTGTTTGTGATCGGAAAGTACCTAATAAGCTCAAAGGGAAGTTTTATCGTACTACTATAAGACCAGCAATTTTATATGGGAGTGAATGTTGGGCGATAAAAGGACAACAAGAACAAAAAATTAGGGTAATGGAAATGAAGATGTTGTGATGAATGTGTAGTCATACAAAACGAGATATGATCCGTAACGATTGTATACGAAGTAGAGTTAGAGTGGCACCTATTGAGGAAAAAATAGTAAAAAATTGTTTAACGTGGTTTGGACATATTCAAAAAAGATAGTTGAAGGCGCCAGTAAGGAGGATTGAGCAAATGGTATGGAGTTCTATGAAAAAAAAATGTGAGGAAGACCAAGAAAGACACTTAGAGAAGTTATTAAACGAAATCTTCAGGTGAATGAGATACCTAAAGAGTTAGTTATTTGCTAGAATTCAATGGCGTCGTGCGATCCATGTAGCTGACCCTACCTAATGGGATAAGGCTTTGTTGTTGTTGTTTTATAACAAAAAAGTACCTTAAGACAGTGTGGTTTATTTTTTTTCTTTTTAATCCCTTTTAATTTAAGGAATTGTATAATTTACTTCTTTAATTTTAAAAATTTACAATCAGTTGACAGTTTCCTTGAACTTATAATTTTGTGCAATATGACTTTTTTTATTGAATTTTTTCATATAAAAAATTTACATTATTTATTCATGCAAGTTGAGAAAGACAAAATTAATAAATAAAAAAATCAAATTTCTCTTAAGGGACTTTTTTGTTACAAAAACAGTAAAAAATAAAAAATAACACTGCGTAGGAGATCTGCTCCTATACCTATAAAGTTTAGGATTTCAATTTACATCACGACCTATGTTATGAATAACTCAGGTTTACGATCTTTTGGGATATTCTCCAATATTTAAGCAATTGGTTATGTGCCAAAGTCCGAGTTTAAGACAATTTTTTAAACGATTCTAAACTTTACGTATTAAAATTATAAATAAAGTAAATTTACAAAAAAAGTGAAATGTAAAAATACGTTATTAACTCACGTATATCACACGAAAGAAAACATTAAAATTCAAGACTCATCATTATCTTTTTTGTTTTTTGAGTAGAAGTTTAAGTGTGTTGAGTGAATTTAAACTTGACGTATTAAACCTATTTAACTATTTGAAGTTTTAAACAGTCCGTATAACACAATGAGATGCACAAGAAAGCCAATATAAGATAAGTTAAAAAAATGTATAAATCACTTTTCCATTTCTTAAAAAATAATTTGAAAACACTTCTCCGTCCACTCAAAACGAGAAAAGATCCTAACAAATAAAAGTACTTTCGCAAATAATATTAATTGAAAAAACAAGGTTCAAAAAATTGGATTATTATTGAACTTGTCGGACGCCAATTCAAGAGTCAATAGTTAAACTGTAATCGAATCGGTAGTACTTAAAATATATTAAAATATATAATTAATGTATGTTATAGATATTAAAATATTCTAAACACGTTATAGATATATATTTATACCAATCTTAAATTTTTTCCTAATAACTTAAATTTTTAAAAATTTCTTTAAAATACATAATAATATTCAATAAAAATTTAAAAAAAAATTGAACCAATTGAATCAATCAATTTAAATGATTTTTCACTAGTTTAATAGTGCAAACCGAATTAATTTCCTGACCAATTCACCGATTTTTTGATTCAACCAATCAATTCAATCCTATTCTCTGAACACTAGAAAAAAAAAAAACTTATGCCATCAAAATTTTCAATATGACAAGTGTTTGATTTTTTTAAAGCAATTTTAACACATGTTCTATTTTAGTAAAATACTTTATAGCAAAAATATAAAGAATTTTATATAAATCTTCTCCATATTATTTTTCTCTCTATCTTTTAGTCAACATGCACTAATCTAGGGGGTTCGTTTGAGGGAAGGAATCTAAGTAAGTGGGTTTAGATTGAAGTTGAATAAACTTGATTTTAGATCAGTTTAATTATTAAACTCAATTTTAATTAAACATGACTATGATTTTTAATTGAAGACTTTTATCTAAAATGTAATTTTGAGAGGTAATTTTTGTATAAATGGAAGAAGCCATTACAAAAGCAAGAAAAAATTGTTACGACTCAACAAGATTTTAAGCTTCAAACCTCGATTAAGAATGCACACGTGTTGAAACCCAGTTTTGAAAGACCCACACGTACTTTTTGATCACTTCAAGGCTAACCCAAACACACACTATATGATCTCTTGAGAATTACCCTGAAAATTTCATTCTTAAACACTAGCAAAAACAGAAGTGGGAATCAAGTACACTAGCCAAGAAACAAAGGATATTTCAACGGATCTAACACGAGAGAAACAATCTCAGAAGCGTTCCCAACTCTACTCCCCCATATATGTGTATACCTTGACAAGCAATGTCAGCTGAAACAAATGACATTTTTGCTATGCCCATAGCAATAATATTAGCTTCATTAAATAATATTCTTGCTATCAAAATTCACTTTACAGGTAAAAGACAAAAAAGGCAACAGAAAAACTTTCCCCACCAACCTATACCTTCCCGACCCTAGTAAACTCAAACAAAAAGAAAGAATGAACAACATTTCTCACCACTCATCAGTACTCCTAATAGAGTTCAAGGCCCTCAATAAAAGAGAGGGGAAAGGGCTTGGAGCTATAAAAATAAAAAATAAAATAAAATTTAAAAAAAAAAAAAGAAAAGAAAAAGGGTTCATAAGGTAATACAAAATAGCAGGAGCAAAAAAGAGAAGGCCTGCATATGTTTCTACCTTATCTAACTTTAAATGGTTACAGGTGGACTGTACCTTTCATGTCCTCAACCCAAGCAATCAGAAGATTCCACTGGCAAATTTTCCAGCGTCTTACACTCAAATGCATCATCCAATTGCCATGTGTTCCTTATGAAACTCCAACTGTCTTGGAGTTTCCCAAATTTTTTTTCCCCAGATAGGACTCAATTATCTTGTTTAGCTGTCAGGAAGACGTCCAAGCCCGTCTCAGTAGTTACTTGGCCAATTGATCTGTGAATGCTGAGGCTGCTGATATACACTACCTCCCGGTCCTACCATATCAACTGCTCCAGCCATTGTCTGGGACTGTTGCAGCAGTGGATGAACCGTTGTGGCTGTTACTGCTTGTGCAGGGTGATAGATGCCAGCAAAGGTACCATGGCCAGCCTGCGTTGGGGCGAAAGTCACATGCTGGCCCTGAGGTGGAAGGTTGTAGAATGAACTAGTTGGCAAACTGGATATGTCTCGGCCAGGAGCAGCCACCCAGACCGCCGAACCTTCACTCTGCAGTGGAACAGCAGTAAAAATGTTGGTCTTATGGTAGCATCAGTATATAGATTTTAATCAAATAACACAGCATATTCTGATATATGTGCTCTTCTTGACTGTTGCAAGAGATTGGATCAGTCGGCTAGGCTTAATTGAACTTTTGGGTGCAGAGTGGTCTCTTCTTTTTTTCTTTTTTCCATTTATTTTTTCGCCAGTCTTAAGTGAAATGAAATGCAGATTAAAAATATAACATAAAAATTGCTAACCAAAGTTTGCCAACCAATCCCTGAAGTCAAAAAGAACATACCTGTTGCCCACTGATGTACATATTACTTTCCTTGAACTGGGAAGGACCTAGATCCTCGTTAGAGGTTGAAATCCCCGTGGTTGCTGTAGAACTAGGATTATAACCGGCTGGAGAGGAACCATAGGCCCCATAAGCACTTGGCATCACAATGTGAGCTGGATTTGTAGCATTAGTTCCTGGTTTGTACTGTGGAAGGGGATATTTCATCCCTGTCGCAGCAGCTGCTGGGGGTGGTGGATATACAGTGTTAGCCTGAGGTTGTGGAGGAAATGCACCATTACCCAAAAACTGGTGGATGGCTGGAGGTGGAACGTAAAATGGGGAAAAATAGTGACCATAAGGAATGTAGTTTGGCGGGTAATGGGATATATGAACACCACTTGGTGGTCGAAAGACAGGGACAGGCTGCTGAGTCACAGCTATGGAGCTTTGCATCAGCCCAGCAGCTTGAGTCACAAGTGGAGTTGGTCCTGTTGTAGACAAAACACCTCCCTACAAACATATAGAATAATAGCATAAGCTTTCAGAAAATTCATATTCTCAAAAATCAGTATGATGTTGGGTCCCCTAACTCGAGATTTCTTAAAAAAAAAAAAAAGCAATACAATATTGCATAAGGAAGATAATGAAAAATGCCATTATTGTTCTTATTGTAACATCAAGAGATCAGTTACTGCCAGAATCAGTACACAAAGGTTTCCAGGAAAACTGCATAGAAAACACAGAAAGGAGGGTGCATGCATCCAGACGGGACATTTCTAAACCGAAAGAAAGCTGAATGACCAAGTGCCCACTCCAGATAAGTAACTTAACATTTCATCAGCATTGTTTCAAGTGCAACATAGCACCCCATGATAAATGATGACTTTCTAATTCATCGCCTGTCTGCCACAGACATGATTATGCCTATTTGGTACTCCATTTCTCATTTAGCAATGCATCAAGGTGTTGCATAACAGGTTTAGGTTTAAGAGATGAAAGAGTTATTTATCAAACTTCATCGATTTGAAGGACTATTGATTAAAAACTTATTATTTAGGACTATTGTTGGCAGAATTTGTGGCCTCAAGAAAAACAAACTTTTCAGCCCTATCTATCTTCCTGTATTTATAATATTCAGAACGCAAAGTTTAAGTACAAGATAAACTCCTAGATATCAGTGATGACTACAAGACTCCTAAATAATAATAAACTCCTTACCAATAACAATTTTACCGAAGTTGCGACACAGCCTTGAATAATTGGTTGGTTTTTTAAAACCCCCACCCCTTCCCATACACATTTTTCTTAAAATAATTTATGTAGCTTACCAAGTGATATTAAATTAGTATTGAATTAATACTTCCTATTTTATTAATTAATTTTCATTAAGTTAATTGTCTTGAGGTGAATTAAATAACTGGGTTATGCATTTGAATTTATTTGATTTAATTGAGAAAATTATAATTATTAGGTTTTTCATTCTGTAGATAACCTAGAATTTTCAAAAGCACAAAACTTATATGCAATTCCTTATAGCTTTGCTATCAATACCTTAAAAAATCGATCATGCAATGCTAAATTGTAAAAAATATACAGTTATTTTTTAAAGATTATACACTTGTCGCGTTTTGACTAAAAAATCTGATAACAAGGATATAAAGAATTGCACCTAAATGTTTTCCTTTTCCAAAAGCTGATCCCTTTTTTCTTTTGATAGAAAAAGAAAGATTTTATTAAGAGAAGAAGTTAGAGATGGAAATGAAAATACAAAAACTCAGACAGCACCAACCCTAGAAGCCCACCAAGGGGCATCCCCTTGGGATTAATAGCATAATCATAGGGACTGATTTATTTTATTTCCTTTCCTCTGTCTACGGGACTTGTATATATGTCTAATGGAATAAATATCAGAAAGCTTTGCAATCTCTTTTTCTGTTCCTTGTTATTTCATGGTATCAAAGCCTGTCGTGGCTTTCATTTTTTGATTCTCAGTAGGATCAATGAGTTTTTGTGTGAGGTCACTCGAGAGAAGTGATCTTTGATTCTCACCACCTATCCAGGGAGGAACGCCACCGTGAGTTCGGCTCATCTCCGAAGACCAGTGGCGGTTTGTGGCGCGCATGAGGCTCACGTGCCGATTGAAGACTCGGCAGTTCTCCCACTGAAACCCAAAGGGAAGCAACAAAACATATCCCATTCCAAAGAATGTGAGGAACTGTTGCTTAAAAACTCAAGCATTCCTTCCAATCCAAAGACACCACAAAACTGCAAATATTGCCACTTTCTACAAAGCCTTATTCTCCTTTCTTCTTCCAAAACCCCTAAAATTGATGGCTAAGAGAGCTCCAAGGTCAACCAGGTACACCCAACTCTCCTCAAAGAGCCAAAGAATTAATGAAGACTATAAATACTTCAGCTTGTCACAAATAAAATGAATATAGAAAATAAAAGGATTAAAAAAAATCAATATGCAACAACTTGTAACTTGGACAGCTCCAACCACAAGCTTCAAGAAGACCAACCAGCAACGAACTAACAACAAATCATAACAATGACCTCAGGAAAAAAAAAATGGCAGTCAATGACCACCACATAACTCAATCAAACAATGATGAGATTAACCAATGAACATCAAACTTATACTCAAACAAGAACAAAACTTGTCACATACTTCAAATAACAAACAATGATGTTATCATTTTTTTAACTAGGGCGACTAACCATTAAACCCCCCCCCCCAAGCACACACAAAAAAAAAAAGAAGCAACAAGCTCAAAGGAGAAACAAAAACAAACCACCAAACAGTTAAAGAACTAACACTTCAGAAATAGGACTATCAGTAAACATGAACAGAGACAATCACATCTTCCAGCAAAATAGAGAACACATAGAAAATGGAAGAAACTTAAGACAAAGACATGCAAGCAAGGTGACAGCAAAACACGCTTCACAGTAATATGTGAGTGCATGGAGTACTATACATTCCAATACTTCTGGGTTTTGTCTGATTGGGACACACTGAGCATGAGGGTAGCATCTGATCCGCTATCTCATAAACAACAGTGATAAGGAAAGTGTTCTGATCCTAAATAACTTTGGTAACTAGACCAAATGAAGAAACTAGAAAATACCTCCAAAAAACAGATATGAAGGCAGATAAAAGTCATGGATGTTGAAACTGCTCTAATTAAAGCAAGAAAAAGTATGATTTCGAAGAACATAGGGGCTGAAGAAAATCACATTTCAGCCTTTTGTACCTCAATTTATATAAAAGATAAACTAGCGATAAAGATAAGCAACAACTACAAGACTAGTAGATAATAATAATAATAATAATAATAATAATAATAAACCCCTAACTGCTAACACGCCTTAACTTGTAAGACTTATCCTTGAATAATTGATAAGTTTCTCAACAGTGTTCTGCTCGCTTGTTGTCATTTCCTGGTCTTTTTTCAGTTTAGAATAAAATACTTATGAAATAATAATAAGTCCCCATAACTGAGACAAAATAAATAAAAATCTTATAAAAACTTTGTCACTGCTCATTGCTCAACCTCAGTGCTCAGAACTACACTCCCAGTATTGGAAATGTTACTCCTGTGATGTCACATGTAATATGCACTCTAGAATCAAACACCTCCTGATGTTCCTTTTCATATCATTTCAAAAAGCCCTTTCTAATAGGAAAAAAGAACATAGCAAAGACAAATGAACAAGGTCAGATCAATCCCATAATTATAATGTCTAAGAACCCTAAGGGTGTGCTTCCTAGGAGTTAAAATGAGAGGAATTCCAAAAGGGGAACAAAAACGAGATGCATTTAGGCATGCAAGCATTGTGTCCAAACTACTTTGTCACTTTTCATGCCTCCTTTTGCATTATGGTACGGTCCCTGGTATACTGTCTGGTCTGTGGTCGAAAGTCTGAGAGAAGGGAAGGGAAGAGGAAGAAACAGCAGATTTTCTTTGTCTACCTATTTTGGGCTGGTTCATTCAAGGAAGGAACCTGCAATCTCCAGAGTAGAATCCTTAATTTGTCTAAAATGATATTTGTTAATCTTCATTCACCATCCATAGGAGTTACATAGGGTTTTAGAGACTACCCATAACTACCATCCTAGTCATAATACATGTAAGCATTATATAACTGTCACCCTAATTATAATACACACAAGACATCACACAATAATAATTATAAATCACACATCACTCATTCAAGACACAATAACTGAACCTAACATAACACATCACTAGTCTGACTTGTAACACGTTACTCCCACTCCACTCCAAATCCTACGATCAATGCTGCCTGATAACAAAACTTTCAAAAATCGGCACTTTCACGGATGCTCAATGGGAAGCATAAGGTTCAGGAGAAGTCTTAACAAAAGAAAATTAAGAAAACTCAGTTCAGGGTCACATAGAGGAGGTGCAAAAATACGCTTAAAACTTTTACTAAGAAAATATTAAATAAATACACCAGATAGATAAGAAAACACAAATATTTTGGCAGTTAGAGCCATAAAAATGTAAAAACATAAAAATTATATATCAATATATATGCCCATTGTATTATAACTACATGATGTGAGCGCCTCCTCCAAGAGACTAAGACAACCATAAAATAGACTTAGACAAGATATATTTTTCAGTAAGAAATTTGTCAGCAATATTCTAAGAACTAAAAATACGCTGCAAATACTTAGCTGATACCAGATAGAGATCAAATTAAAGTTCAAAATATAAGAGGAGACCACAAAAAATATTAAGGAATGAAAATACACTTGAACATAGAATCGCAAACTTCTAAAGATACAATTTCATATGGTTTTCTTTTTTCAGAAATAAAATTTCAATAGAAAGAAATCATTTAAGAGGACATAACTCTTTCTGCTAATATATGTGTATCACTATCAAATGCAAACCTCTTGCGGAGACTGAGTATTTGGCGCAGGAAGCACTGTAACATTGCCACCATACTTGGTAGAAACACCAGCAGATTGAAAAGGAGAAAGACGGCCATCACCATCAACACCTGAGCGGTAAAACTGGGCATAATAACTAGTTGGATCAAATGGTTGATGGACCTAGAGTAAAGTACCAAACAATATTATTTTAACCAATCAAGAAGATGTAAAGTATGTGAAGTAAATAATAAACAAAATGAAATAAACATAGGTCTAAGGGCTCACAACAAAGCTTGGATGCCGAGAAATATCACGTGTTTGAGACTCAGAATTATCAAATGATGGAAGCTGAGTTCCCAACATTGGGGGCACAAAACCAAAACTGTAGTTAGGAGAAGTATGCACCACCGAGTATTGATGTCCTCCAGATGGCAAAGCAGTGTCTTGCTTGGATTCATTGTACTCCTGAACAGCACTGGATGACACATCCACCTCACTAGATGACAAGTTCTGAGGTACACTAGTGGGTGGTTTTGGATTGTCAGGATAATCTCCTCCCTCTTCAGTAACAGCAGCATTTTCACTGCTGCAGAAAAGGATATGTCTTGTCAGAAGGTTCAAATGGAAAAAAACTGAAATTCCATTAATAAAATTCCCATGGCAACAGTCCTACAGAGTGCAACAGGTATATGAAGCTGGGAATGCAAATAAAAGACATTAAGCTGCTTGTTCCAGCAGCAAATTGCAACGAATAACAATTATCCAAAAAAATATTTATGTAGGTCAGTCATTGGTAATGCCCAGAGAAAAGATTCATAACCAGTTCAACAGGTATAAAATTTTTTATCCTCACCATTAACATCCCCTCATGAACTTACTTACAACTTTATATATTGTTTCTATGTTTTGAATTCCAAATATTAGATAACTACAATGTATATGCACGCATTTAGCATTACAACCTTGACCCCTGCTCATCTGTAGTTTCTTCAATAGCCTGTGATGTTTCAGAAGGAGGTGTAGAACTCTTATCACTCTCTGGGTCACTGGCATTGCTTGTGTTAACTCCAAAAGCAGTTCCCAAACTCCCAAAGCTAAACTTAGTCTTCTCAGAGTCAGGGACATAGATATGATTTGGGAGTATAACATGACGTTGCGGAAGACGTAAATCCTCCAGCTTCCTCTGCAATTTTGAAGAAGCTTCTTCAGAGTCAAGGACACAAGACACAGATTGCAACTTCCCAGATTCTTCAGCCAAAACAGTAGTAGCCTCAGATGAACTAGCTGGTCCAGAACCTTGATTAATTGTATTTGTGGGCTTTGGTTTCCACTCCTTATTAGAACCAGCTGTCGGAGACAATTATAAATCTAGGGAAAGTCAATCAATCATCATATATGATAGCAGCACTCACCCATAGCAACATACATATGCACATCTATACAACATGCACCAACAAATAAGTTAAATTTCAACACTCCCATTTGGCCAGTTACAGATACCAGAGTACAATCATTAACCAGATAATAACATAACCATTTCGATCATGTGTAACTGAGATAATAAGATACAAAAAAAGGTAACCATCAGGTAATAATAAGGAAGTGGAGATTTATAATACAAATGTGACCATACCGTAATACTATACAAGTACAAGCAAACATCATCACCCAAACAAGACAAAACTTCAGCGTCGTAATTGATGATATTAACTTCTAAGTAGTACTAAATAGCTATTCTGAACAAGATAAACCCTGACACCATAAAACTAAAGAAGTTTGATAATTATAGCTGCAACTAATTAATTGACAAAAAAAACAGCAACTAATGGTAACGCAAGCCTTCCAATTCTAAATTATGAAGCAACCTATACTTGTTGACTAGCACACCAGCACACCAATTCACCCTACTGATTAAATTATAGTATGTCAATATGCTTTCACCTTAAATTACTCCCTCTTCTCTGTGGTTTCTCTCTCTGATTCTCTCCACTTGTTATTTTCCCTTAGTTCTCCATCAGTCAGTTACATGTTCAGACCAAATAAGAGAACAATAAGAAAGCAGGGAAAACATATATAACATCATGGGAATTAATGGTCTTACTCATCAATGGACCATACAAACACATTGGTTCAGTATTTCTCCAGTCAATTGCATTGTTTGGGCCGAGAAAATGTTCCCATAACATATAACTGCCCAATCATGCCAAAAAGTAGGCAAAGAACCATCTTTACTCTAAATTATGATAATAGCGAAAATAATAGAACCTGTGTCATGAGTGCAGATAAATTTGACACAGGAAGAAAAACACATAAGAAATAAAAGAATAAAGCATAGGAGTATACACAAAGTATATTCATAAATACATGAATTTCATGTGCAAGATAGTGATTGCATAGAGATAAGAACACCAGAGAAAAGGGAATATACTGTAGACAAAAGCTTGCCAGTCAAATTGCAGAGATATGAATTACCTTTTTGAGAGCCAATTAATTGTTGTGACCGGCTGCTTTTATTAGATGAAGGGCGACTAGTAGAAGAGTTCCCATGTATTACTGTTGTCGAAGATGGGGACGGTTCAGTAAGGTGATTCTTTGCCACTCCCTGGGATTTACCTGTAATCCTTCCTTGTACATAAGAGCCACCACTCTCAGAAGCTGACACAGTTATTAGGCAGGAGAATTTCTTAATTAATTACATTTAAAAACTTAAAAACCCAACAAATTATGAAGTAGGAAGATGTCAAATGTCCTAACCAGCAGTTGATTTACTATCAGTCAAGTTAGTGGCAGAAAATTCACCGGGAGGAAGTTGGCTTCCCACTTCATGTCTAATTGCACCAACAGCACCAGGAAACCGTAATTCAATAGACGGAACCAGCACTTGATCTGAAGAAGAGAAACAAAGAACTGATGAAGATGCACATAAGGAACCATAACAGTTACTAGAGAAAGGCATTCATCCATCACCAAAAGCAATTGCAGTACCTTTATTTGAACTATTAGAAGGCAAAGCACTACCCAAATTATTGTTGCCAACAGAAGATGGACGTGATCCTTCACCTCCAGCAGTTGAAGAGGAAGGATTCACACCAATAGTTGCCCCAGAAGCAACCGTTGTAGGACCATTGGCAATAACTGAAGCCGAGCTGCAAAGATAAATCATTACGAAGTTTTGAACATAATGAGTCAAAACATACATTCAAATTGTAGAAAAATAATTGGCAAAAAGAGGAAACCGCTGATAGTCAGAAAAAAACAATGGAAAAACAAATTATGTAATCTAATCACCTTACTGCAGAAACTCTTTCTTTGGTCTTTGTCTCTTGAAAAACTGGCATTGACGGTGCACCTTTCTCAGTGACTTGATTGATCCCATTGTCTTTGCCTGTGTCAGAGTTCTTGCTTCCAACAGCATCTGAGAGAAGGTCCATAAAAGACAGTTTCAGTTTAGCTGTTCTGACTGGCCATCGTAGGATCTAAGTTTTAGTAAATATACAAAAAGGAAAGCAGACACAAAGCCACTACAATAATACAAGCCAAAAATGTAAAGGGCCAAGATACAACTTCAAACACATACACAAGACCATTGATTTGAAAATAGAAGGCATCAAAATCATAAAAAAGCCATATGCTACACCATGATCATACCCATCAACCAATTTCTAATCCCATTGCTAAAAATGCAGAACCTGTGGTGGTCAAAGGAAAATCCTATTGGACATGGCACAAAGCTCATTTATTATTGCAAAGAACCCAAAGAGTCATAAGCAATAAGATACAAAAAGAGAGTATTACAACAACAAAGAAACTCAAACAAGTTATAATCATGAATGGTTGTTCACCATGTGACATGTGATGAGGTGAGAAACCTCCTCGACCACCCCTAACCCCCCGCCCTTGGGTGCCAGGCCTCCAACGTGACTCCACTAGCTCTCTGTTGTTAACATTCTGCAGAAAAGGAAGAGAAAAGAACAAAATCAGTCAACAAGAATAAATGATAAGAAAAAAAAAATTAAGGAAGAAAGGCACACAGCTCCCGACACTCCTATGAACCCCATGTCTCTCCTTACAGGGAGGAAAAGAAGTATATCCCCTAACCAGAAATGAACAATCAACAGAGAAAGGGAAGGCTCCACAATCAAAAGCAAAACCAAACACAGGTTATCACAAGCCAATCATACTCTGCAGCCAAAAACATTTTCATATAATACAAGACAATTCTACTAACAAACAAGATAAGAGGTCCAATGGCACCCTGTTAAGCTGATGCATAACAGAGTACATTTGGTGAAAATGAGGAAAGAGATACAAAGAATCGCAATCTAATCCATAGCAGTCTAAAACAGGGATATAAGATAATATCTAAAGAATATATTGATTTGGAGAAAACAGATAGACTTTTTGCATGATAGTGCATGGAAGCATGGTCAACACAGTTGCTACAATTTAATAAACAATAAGAACAAAAGATACAGCAAAATCAACCAGTCAAAACAATTGGTGGTTCATTTAAGTCTACCACTAACTCGTGTTCAAGATATCTCACCTCCTTCCTTCTGTCCCTTTTTCTTTTGACCTCGTGAAATGTATCTGTAAAACAGATACTCTTGTTATTTTCTTTACTCATAGATATGGAAAAAAAACAACATATAATAGAAAGCAAAGTATAAATGCAATCATGAGAACTAATAAGCACAAAAATCATTCATGAATGAGGTGAACATTCAACAGAAGAACCTGGAAAAATTGAATTATTAATCCATAAGAAGGCAATGGACTGTTTCAGCTGCTTCAAAACGTTATTATAGCCACACATGAAAAATGAATGGACCTTGCCTCCATATGCAGAAAAATGACAACTTCAGTTTGCACATTCCAACTGAGAACTTAAATCAATAACCCATAATAAAGCAGTATTTGGAATAAATGGATCTTGACATTCAAAATATCAACAACTTGAACTTCACACTTCATCCAATATCTGGGCTATAATAACAGGGTTTCCAATGGCATAAAGGCATTTAAACAATACCAACAACAATCATATTAGCATGGACATACAGCCAATTTGATCATGTAAAATCAATCAAGTGTAAATCTGACGTCAGTGATTTGCAACATAAACTCACTGATATGTAAATTTTTCCAAGTAAGGAATACAGGCAAAACTAACAAGTTTCACCATAATGTGAAAGAGAAAGTAGCATATTTGGAATAAAGGAAAACTTATAAAGAAAGGAATAAAAGAACAAAAATAAAAATAAAAATGAAATGCCCCTCAATTATACATATGCCAGAAACTGAGTAAGAAAAAGCTACCACTTTTAAGTGGCCAAATACCAAATACAAGTCTTTTGCTCAGATAACTAACCCTCGAAGTCTAAACTTCACTGAGACCAAAGAAGCATCTGAAGTAAAAATTTATTGACAGTGGAATTTTAAAGACAAAGCATCCTAAATCGTTACTTATAAACGAAGTAGGCACCGCACTGGTGGCAGAACGTGACGGAATGTAACTGCAACTTATAGACTATTCTGCCGCAAACATCCAAGTCCATAACTTCCGAAAATTAAACAAATGCATCGAAGAAAAAAAGTGGACAGCTTTCTTCAAGTAGCACTGCACAAAACCTTTCAAAAATCCAAAGGGACCACAAATTCTAACTTATTCTAACCAAAAGCTTATTAACAGTGAAAGTCATCATAGCAACGTTCCTACTTCCCCGTTAAAAAAATTGATATACTCAAAACAAACTCCCAAGAAATCACTTCCAAAGAAAACAAAGCTAGATGAAAATGCACAGTTTAGACGGAGGATCACGAGAAAACAGAAATCAAGATCAAGATCGAATCCACGCAACAAAGAGGTGGAACTTAAAAGCAACAAAAGTAAATAAAACAAATCATACCCTGAAGGAGGAGCTTCTGAGCGGTCTCGTTGGGATCCATAGAACATTCCTTGAGCGTTGCATAAATCTCTTCCTCACTGTGATTTCCTGCGATCTCCTTGATGTTCTGGATCGTCTTCCTCACGTTGCTCGGAATTGAAGCCCTAATCCCTCCACCGCTCATCTTCAGAATACAACCCACAAAGCTACAAACTTACAAAACAAAAAAATGGGCAAAAGGGAAAAGAGCGACAGAGAGAGAGAGAGAGAGCTAGAGGAATAGGTGTAGCAAATAGGAGAGGGGTCAGTAATTGGTGACAGAAAACACTAAAGAAACGTATACTTCAGAAAATGGTCAGAAAGCATGATCTATTTCGAATGGTTTTTTTAAATTGATCTGTCTGTAAGTAGAAAAGGGAGGAAGAAGAGAAAGAGAGGGTGAGAGAGAGAGAGGAGACAACAAAGACGAGGGAGAACAAAATTAAGTGTGTTTTTAAGTGTAGGGCTTTCTGATTTCTCTAACTCTTTTTATTTTCTTTTTCTTTTTCTTTTTTCTTTTTTTTTTCCTTTCCAACCTTTTTCTTTTCCTCCCCTTTACCGCTTTTTTTTCTTTTTTCTTATTTTTCTTACAAAACTATAATAATAAAATATTTTTATAACTCAACATTATTTAATTAAACCTTTCAAAAAAATTATCTATATATCATATATTTTATAGAAACAGAACAATAAATACTATGGGACTTAGACAATAAATTCAAAGAAATTCCTATCAACACAGCTCTTTCAAGTTTGTTATCAACGGTTCCTTTAATTACATAAAATCAATGAAGCTCAAAAGAAGATATTTTAAATGATAATCATTTCACGTACTATTTTTTATGTTCAAATATATATGTAAACAACGTTACTAGTGTGTGTGTGTGTCATAAAAATCGGTCCCTAAAGGCAAAACTATTTTTTTATCATTTAATTCTTAATATTCAAATGTCATATGAGTTAATTCTTATAAATTATAAAGGATTAGATTGTCTATTTATTTATTTTTAAAAAGCATATTTAATGAGTTAAGATATTTAAAAATTAAATATTGTAAAATTAAAATTTTAGAGATTAAATAATGATTCGTTTATGTTTTAAAGGCTAAATTGTTAATATATTCTGTGTTTGTGTGTGTAATATATATATATATATATATATATATATATATGTATAAATGCTGAGACGAAAATTTGGAATTTTGTTCTCTCGTCTTTTTTTCTTTTAAAAGTAAATTCATCATTAAGGTATTGAAAAGTACAAGACTAATTATGATAATCATTACTTTATATATGATTGGAAAATGTAACTATTTACTATTTAGGCACCAAAAGAAAAAAAAACAAAATTGAATATTAAACTCGTAGCTCGAGGATTTGGCTATAGCTTATGAGTAGTCATGGGGAAACACCTAGTGTAAATTCTCTTATTATTATTTGTCTATGACACTTTTATTTATTCATAATCATGTAAAAAGTAAATCATGATATTCTTCATATGTCAAAAATTGATAATGAATAATGCTGATTTTTTTTTCTTTCATTACTGTACCTCTTCTTACTTTTTTTTTTAAGTCATAAAGAGTACAATTTAAGACTAGTATAATATAATTGTAAAACAAGGGATAATATTTTTTTTCTAAAAGTGAGACATTGTAATTTTTAGTATTATCAAACTGGAGCCATTAAACGTTTTGGCCAAACATGATCGTCCAATAAATGAGCAAAGGGATACCCAAATCCGTCCATGTAAGTTTAAGGGCTACTTTTAATTTCTTTTTAAAAAAAATTATATTTAATTAATTAAATGTTAAATTTTTTAAATAAAATATTTTTAATTATTTTTTATTAAAAGATCTTTAATAATCTTAAAATATTATCTTTTATAATGTTTATTGAATTACTAATAACCTTAATTACTAATAAAATTACTATGTTAATTAAATTTTATTGTAAATTAGAAATTTGTATATTCATTTAAAGGTTACAAATTTTTAATATCTAAAAAACTAATGAAATTTAATATAAAAAATAATTTAAATTTTGAAGGAAAAAAATAAAAACAAGCAGGCTTGCGGACTCCAACCATTTAACCTACGGGTTAAATAAACATAAATTGATAAACTCAAACCATCTACAATCGTGCAAGCCAATGTCCAATTTGACAACTTTAGCTATTTGGGATGCTATCTTACCCTTGGAGAAAGTAAGGCTACCATTGAGATGATATTAGTATTGGAGAAAAAACTCGTGGCTCATGAGCCAGACCGAGATCGCATGTAAATAGACAGTTTTAGATTAGTAGTTTAGACCTGTTTCTAATAGTCTAGCCCCATTTAGGACTGCAGGCTAAAGGAGCTAGACCTTTTTTTTTTAATTTTTTGTTTATTTTATAAATAATCTCATTATATTACATTTTTATATTTTATAAATATTATATTCAATGAATATAGTAAATTTGGATATAAAAACTTTTGTAATTTTAAAAAAATAAATATAAAATTTTCAAATTTAAATATAATGTAGTTAATTTAGAAATAAAACATGAAAAATTAAAGTTATTGGTTATTTAAAATATTAAAGAAGTAATATTTTACATGTATAAATATTATTTTAATAAAAAAATTAAATTTTTTACTAAAATATTTAAAATTATATTATTTTAATATTTAAAAAAATAAATAAATAAGGATGACCAACGAACCGACCCATTTAGTTATCGAGCCTAATGAGTGAGATTGATTTTTCAAAAAAGACTATTTATTTTTTAGCCCATAACCAACTCATTTAATAGTACTCTCAAGTAACAAGAGAATAGCATTGTAATTTGTAACAACAGGAAAACATTAAGTATAGTCTACATTCAATTATTTGCAGACTCAAAAATTACGAGTATATTTATGAAAAGTTCAATCTCTCTTGAAAAATTAAGTTTTTAAATTATTAGATTATATTAAAATTTATAAAAGATATTTATTATTATTATTATTATTATTATTATATATATATATTAAGGTGATTTATCAGTAAAAAAATTTTGATCTTTCAAGAAGCCAAGCTTTTCATAGGCTTTTCAAAACTTATATGATTTGTCGTACCTCTTATTTTAATTTTTTTTTTCATTAGTTAATTAGTACTAAGACTTAATGTTATTTTTATTTAATTTTTAACAAGTAATTAATTTAATTTTAAAAAACTACGATACTTTAGTTTTGAATTATAAATGAGTTAAATTTTAACTTTTAAGTGGACATTATTTATCTATCGAAATATAATATTAATATTGAAATTTTTTAATGAATTCTGATGATAATAAAATGTAATAAATAATTAAAATAAATGTAAGATTTTGAAAGGTTTAACTCCATTGATTGTAAGCAAACTAGGGGCATGTTTCGCTTGCGTATGCTTTGTCTTTTTATTCGGTCTTGTGTACTATAATCTTCACATTAAAACTCAGTATAAATATATTTTTGACAAAAATATTATTTATGTCCATAAATTTTGACTCATATTTTAATAATAACTTTAAATTGTATTTCATGTCAAATACAACACATATGTTTCTAATTAGTTTTAATTATGTCCATAAGACTAATATTGTCCAAAATCTTAATGTTAGATGTCGATGTGACATCCAATTTTGCACATTTAATATCAAATCATCTACTCCCAAACATTATATATTGACTTAAAATAAATAAAATATAGTGTAATTTTTTTAAAATTTAGAAGATATTTTTAAAAATTACACTATATTTTAGTCATTTTAACGACTATATGACACTTGGCACATCTTAATTAGATAACTTGATGTTGACATGTGTAAAATTGGATGTCACGTTAGTGTCTAATATTAAATTTTTCAACAGCATCAGACTTAGAGGCATAATCAAAACTAATTATAAATATATTAATTATAATTGACACGAAATAGAGTTGAAAGTTATAATTAAAATATTGGTCAAATTCAGCAACATGCCTATATTTTTCGGTCCTTAGATTTATACTCTAATGGGTTTAAAAATTAAAACTCATATTCTTTACCATTGAAACCTTAAATCACATTCCCAAACATATTTACTTCAAAAAATTTCAATCTGAATATATATTTTTTTTAAGTTGAGTCTGACATGCAATATATTCATATAAAATCACAAAAAAGGCGAATTTTTCACGTAATTACTAAACGAATTCAAAATATAGAAAATTGCATTTTTGGCGGTATTTTATCATTATTTTCTAATATATGAAATTAATTAATAAATTTAGAGTGAAGTAGTATTGGACTAGTCAATCGCGGATGCAGACCCTATAAAAATCTATGGATCTCATCTTATGTTTTTAGATTTCATTTTAGTCTCTAATTTTTTTGCTTAAATTCTACTACAATTTTATTTTGTATCAATTTTTTTTCATATATTTTTTATAATTTGAATTTATCTCAAATTCTAATATTGTTTAAACTATTAACAAACATTAATATACTTATCTCTGTTACATATACCAATGTCAATTTATTCAATTAAACACATCTATATTTGTCACTTTTTAATATATTTTCAGTTATTTGCATCCCCTTTACTTAAGGATAATTTTATTTAATTAAACGAGTTGACATTGATATTTACAATATATGTGAGCACATTAATGTTTGAGATTAATAATTTAGACAATATTAAATTTATAGACAAAATTAAAACTAATTAAAAAATATGAGATAAAATTGATAAAAAATAAAATTCTAAATCAAATAAAAATTTGAGTCAAAATTTATACTCCAAAATGATACCTTTGTATTTTAAAAAAATCAAATCAAATCAAATTGATAAGTACTCAAGATTAGAAGGATTTGCGAGGATCCAAGAAGTATATTAAATGATGCTTCATGCATATAAGAGTTTGAGAAAAGAAACGTTATTTGAAAAGAGATATGAACTTCAAATCAAATAACTTATTTTATACCTAAAATCACGTTATGAAATTCAAATAAGTTTTTAAAAAATTTAGATGTAAAATCAAACAAATACTATCCAATATTAGATGGTTGCAATAGTATAAATTGTTTGAACATTAAAGATAACAAAAAATAATAATTTTTTTAATACTAATTTGATATGCATAGTAAAAATTTTAAATAAATTTTTTATTAAGTAAAAAATATCAATGATAAAATTTAAAAAAAAAAATCAATCTGAGACTTGACTTGTAAGTAGAAGTGTTCAAAACCAAACTAAATTGACCAAGTTAAACCAAAATGACCAAAACTGAAAAAATAAGGTCTAAATCGATTTTGGAAATATAAATTTTAATTAATCGAATCAAACCAAACCAACTTTATATATATATATATATATATATATATATTATATTTTGTATTTTGTATAGATATAATATTATATTTATATATTTTTATGTCAACAAAATTATTTTTATATATTTTATAATTAATTTGATCTCTTTCTTTTAATTAATTTGATATTTTTTTATATTTATATATATTTCATTGAAATTTAAAACTATAAATTATTGTAAACAAAAATCATCCAACAAGAATCAAACCAAACCATTCAAAAATTAGAATCGAATAAGTCTAAATTAAGTCTATGAATACTCTTACTAATTCATGGGCTTTGAAAAATAGGCACGTTTATGAAGAAATTAACTTTTGTAAAACTCGACTTCTTCCACCTCTTTTTTTTTGTTACGAGGCGTGCCTTGAAATAATGCAAAAAAAAAAAAATACTAGACCTCAAGTCGGATTGTTCATAACTCAGCCCTTGATAAAATCACATTTCAGTACTATGAAGCATGCCAAGAATTATTCTCCCAGGTTTGATCAATCAACATCAAAATGTAAAGCAAGAACTACAGTGCAATACCGTATGAGCTATATTTGCTTCTTTCCAAGAAAGTACTAACAATATTCCAAGTGGAGGGAAGGATGACTCTCCTATTTATTTGACTCAAGTCATTCTTTCTCTTCTTTTCTATGTCTTTTCATCAACATAAAAGGCCTTTGTATTCTTCTTCTTAGCATTGTGTGGTAATAAAATAAGAAGAATAAACAAATAGTGCTATGTATTGTTCACTTAATGATGCCTAGCTTTTTGCTTTTTTGATTAAGAGAAAAACTCTTCTTTGTTTTTGAATTATTTGTAAATGATTATGACTATGTGAATTTTTAAAATAAAAAATTAAGTTCTTAAGCTTTTTTAAGTTATTGAATATTAGTAATAAGATTTTATGTTCTAAATTTTGATGATAATAAATATATGAGAATTGTTTTTCATTATAATAATTAAAATACAACATTTTATATTTGAATTATACTTTATATTTCAATATGACATATACTTGCCTGTAATATATCCAATAAATTTTATGAAATATTGCATATAATTATAATTGGTGTCTCACCAGAAAGCAAGGGGTTGGTATTTTTTGAAAGATAAATAAAAATAGTTTTTAATTAAAAACTAATTTTATTAGAGTCGACATCAAAAATTAATTAATAGGTACAATTTTAAAAAAAAATTTCAAATTAATTAATAGGTACAATTTTAAAAAAAAATTTCAAATTAATGGTCTGCGTTAAAAAATAGTACAGATTTTGGAAGTCTATTCACACAGAAAATGTGTTAGGCCCCTATAGATATTTATAATGTAAGCAATTATTTTAAATTCACTTTGATCATCCTTATCATTCATATGCAATAAAATAAAAAGGACAAAAAAAAAGAGAAATATTTACAAGAGAGACTTGAGGCTAATGCCGACGTACCCGGTGTTTAGTATTAAAGTTTACGTAATTCATTTAGAAAATAGTGATATGTTATCAAATTTTAATAAGAAAGAAACAATAGCCTCAAAAGATTGCGGAAAGAAAAATCAACTTATAAGTTTGTTAACCATTTTTAATTTTGAAATCTAGTGAGCCTTTCCTTTTACTTTCGAATTCTTCCCCTCTTTTTTATTTTAGTTTTATAAACAATTTATTTTAAGTGAAATCTAAATTTTCAAGATATTAAAAGACTCAAAATTATTCTAAAAGAAAAGTATTCTTAAAAAAATATTTTTTTGGCTTTTTGAAAATTTCTTAAAAAGAGAAAAAACTTCAGTTTCCTAAGTTTATTTTTTAGTAATCGCACACTAAAAAATCACTTTCGTTTAGAGATCACGAAAGATGATCCACTCAATTGGAGTTGGTAATCTTTTTTGTCCCATCATCCACGTAAGTCTAGAAGGCATGATTATATTTTTCCATGACGAAATAAGGAAAAAGCATAAATAAATAAAACAAAACAACATCAATAACAAAATCCCAAATTGGAGAAGCTCCAAGGAAATATGCTTTTTGCTTTGTATTTACTCCCGAGGTGCCTTGATTTCTTTCTCAAATTAGAGTAAGCTAAGGCTTGTTTGGTAAAATTATTGATAAATTAATTGAAAATTTATAAATTAATTTTTGATTGAAAGTTTATAACTAAATGTTAAAAACTTATAAATTAATTTATTGAATTAAAAATATTTGACAAAAATAATAATTGAAGTAGTTAAAAAATATAAAATGACATAAAAGAGTATATATTTTATAATCTTAAAATAATATAAAATAAATGTATTATTTTTTTAATTAAATTAATTTAAATTATTATATAAATAAAATTTATTAAAAATATATATATTTTTATTATATTATATTATATATATATATATTATAATATATAATATATATACACACACATATACTGGTGAGAGAGGAATGCAAACAAACATATTATTTTTTGTTCCTTAATTAAATTAATTTAAATTATTATATATATATATAATTAATTTATATTTTATTATACATATAATGTATGTGAAATAAGAGTATGATAGATATGGCTGTAACCCAAGAGGGGGGTGAATTGGGTAGAATAAAATTTATTTAAAATATAATAGGAAGCTTAAGATAATTTAAGGTTCAGAAACAATATATGAAAGCAATACAGAAAACAGAGTGATATGAAGATGAAGCAAAATGTAAAGTATTCAAACAATTAAAAGAGTTTAAGCAATTAAAAGAATAAGGAGGAAAGATAAACACAGATATTTATACTGGTTCAGCTTAATCCAAGCCTACATCCAGTCCCCAAGAATATATCTTGAGTATTTCACTATGAACCACAAGTTTTATGCAGAAGGGCACTTGTGAGCCACTACAACAGAGATCTTTTCCTTTCCAAGGGTGTCTCTCCCCCTCACAGATTTGCTTTCTTACAAAAGCAAACTTCAAGAAAGAATTTTCTTAATACACTCAGAGAAAAACAATTTTCAGATGCCAACTCTCAAAACAGAGTGAATATGATAGTAGCTAGCTCTCTTACAATGCACAGATTGATTTCTGGGATATATACCACACTTGATTTCTCTTCTCTATATCTAATAACCTCCCTAAGACAGCTATTTAAAGAACAAGAAGAAATAAAGTCGTTGGAGATAAATTACAATTTGAATCGTGTATTACGTCAGCAAGAACTAGCCGTTAGAGTTGTTTCAGGATGTCGGTGGTCGACCAGTGAGCTCTAGATTTGAAATTACTGGGACATTGGTCGACCAGTCTCAATGCGTTGGTCGACCAATGCTTGAGTTCCTCTATTACTAGAGCTTGGTGGTCGACCAGTGGAGTGGAGGTGGTCGACCAATCTTCAATACTTCCTTCTTGCTGGAACACGATGGTCGACTAGTGCTTCAAGGGGTGGTCGACCAGTGAGTGGCAGAATTGATTGCAGAAATTCACTGGTCGACCAGTGTATGAAGGGTGGTCGACCAGTGTGTCACTTTGTTGTGGAAATGTTGCTTCTGTCAACCATTGGTCGACCAGTGTGATATAATCATTCTGACTTTTGCTTCTGTGAACCGTTGGTCGACCAGTGCAGCCAAGGTGGTCGACCAACGTAATACTGAAATTCATAATAGCTTTTAGATATGTCTATTTTAGTTGATTTGTCAATCATCAAAATTAGAGAGAACTTTAAATGCAATGAGTTCAACAATCTCCCCCTTTTTGATGATGACAACCGAATTAAAATAGTTACATATCTGATATACTCCCCCTGAATCATATATCTTGATAAGAAAATCTTTAAACAAATAAAAGTTAGTATCAGTATCATAACACAATTAAGAAATAACACATTTATAAGAGTAGCAACATAATAAGCCCAATAAACAGATTAAAACAAAGTAATCCCAATAAACAGATTAAAACAAAGTACTTGTTCTCTAAACAGATGAAAGCGAAAACAGAGTAAAACAGAGTGAGTAAAACATATACTTCTCCCCCTTTGTCATCAACAAAAAGAGGGAAATAAGAGTCAAGGCCGTTGATGAAGATCACGAAGCATCTCCTTGAGCTGCTAGAGTTCAGAAGCTTGAGTAGAAGAGGCTAGTTCCAAAGATTGGAGTCGGGTATTCATAGAAGCCATTAAACCCAACATGTGATTGGAATTGTCCAATAAATCACGTAACATCTGTGAGGATGGTTCTGAAGGATGTGAAGGACCAGCTGAGGAATCTACTGGAGAACCCGTGTCGTCGTCTTCATCAGAATCTTCTTCACTGTCACTTGCTGCCATATGAGTATGCACCCCACTTTCTCTTCGTTCTCTGGCCCGCTTCATGGTTACATTATCAGGAGCTCTTCTCCATTCGTTTCCAACTAATTCAAAATTCATGCGCCTCAGAGACTTTTGATCAATAATGGAGGCAGATTTCATGACATTGAAATGATTGTTGATCTTGCAATGTTTTACAATTTTGGAAACAATGTGAGCATACGGTAAAGGAGCATTACGTTTGGAGACACAGAAGGCCATTTGTTCCATGATGAGCTGAGGAATATTAAACTTAGTGCCATTTAGAAAGCATGCCATCATAAAGAATTCAGATTCACTTCCGCCAGCCCAATTACCAGGTTTATTAATAAAGATATGAGTGATAACGTTGAGCAATAACCTGTCATTAACATCCATAGCATTGATTTTGACGCCTTGGCCAGAGTATTCAACTTCTCTATTGATAATCCAATAAGTCTCTTCTTTGTTGTAGTCAATAGAGCTAAGAGAATAAAAGCTATCAGAGAAGCATAAATAGGAGTTATCTGGTGGTGGAACCTTAATAATTTCTGCTAGTTGGGTTTCACTAAACAGAATTTTAGTCCCTTTAACCTCAGCAGTACAAATGCCCCTTCTGGAATTGTATTCAAATGTAGTGTAGAAGGCTTTAACAATTTCATCAGACCAGTGACCCTTGTAAGTAACAAAATGCTTCACCCCCAAATTATCCAAACAATCAATGAAAGGCATGTTTCTTTGGGCAAAATAATCCCAATTTAAAAATTTGCTGAGAAGGACTTTTCTAGATTGAAAGAATGATGCATACCGTTCTCGTTGTTCCTCATTGACTAGGAGATCGCCCATAGGTAGAGTACTGGGGTTTTTGGTGCGTGCCTTCCGTGACCGTGAAGATGAAGCCATAACAGAGAGTGGATGGAAACGTGGAGACGGTCAAAATTAGGGCAGAGGTTAGGGAAAAAGTGAGCAGAGATCTTCGAAAATGCCCTAGACGGTGCGGGTGTGAGAGAAAAGGAAAGTTGGAAGACAAGGATTAAAGGAAGTGGTACCTTGGAAGAACAGAGACGTGGTCGACCAGAGAGAACAGAGGAGATCGACTAAATGGAACTGTGAGAAATGTTTTGAAAAGCAGAGAAGGTTAATATATAGCGGCAAGAGTTAATGAGCGTTGGTCGACCACCTGATGTGCATTGGTCGACCATCGAAAGAAGAAAAGAAGAGGATACATTCTGTCAAGCGTTGGTCGACCAATGGTAGTGCACTGGTCGACCATCGAAGGAGGAGAGCATTAAGGACAGGAGCGTTGGTCGACCAATGTGAGAGCGTTGGTTGACCAATCCGGACCAGTTGTAGTTAACATCCATACTGCCTCAAACTGGTCGACCAGTGAAGCAAGCGTTGGTCGACCAACAAAAATGTGTAAATAACAAAATATAGAGGAATGTCCAAAAAAAAAACTTATGGTATTTCTAAAAGATTAAATTCCTGCAAATAATGGTTAATGGACACTCCGAAGCTTAAGTCAGTAAACCAAAGAGAAATATTTAAATTAAACAAATATGCAATGATGAAACAATTTAGAGTTCAAAAGGATTTGCCATACCAAGTTCTCTTCTTATAAAGCAAAAACGTTCCTCACATAGAGGTTTTGTGAAGATGTCAGCTAATTGAAGTTCAGTTTGCACAAATTCTAGTAAGACATCTTGCTTTTGAACATGATCTCTTAGAAAATGATGTCTTATTTCAATATGTTTGGTTCTTGAGTGCTGAACTGGATTTTTAGACAAACAAATGGCACTTGTATTATCACATTTAATAGGAATATTTTTAAGAAAAATACCAAGATCCTCCAGTTGTTGCTTCATCCATAAAATTTGAGCACAACAGCTGCCAGCTGCAATGTATTCAGCTTCAGCTGTGGATAAGGCAACACTATTTTGTTTTTTGCTAAACCAAGAGACAAGAGAATTACCAACAAATTGGCAAGTTCCACTTGTACTTTTTCTATCAGTTTTTCTACCAGCAAAATCAGCATCTGAGTAGCCCATTATAACATCTGAGGATCCTTTAGGATACCATAAACCCATCTTAGATGTGCTAATCAAGTATCTAAAAATTCTTTTTACATTTTTAAAATGAGATTCTTTTGGACATGCCTGAAAGCGAGCACACATGCAGACACTGAACATGATATCGGGTCTACTAGCTGTTAAGTATAAAAGTGATCCGATCATACCTCGATACTTAGTCATGTCAAATGGTTGACCCTTTTCATCCAGGTCCAAATATGTTGATGTGTTCATTGGTGTAGATGCAGGTTTTGCATTTTCCATTCCAAATTTTTTTAGCAATTCCTTAGTATACTTGGTTTGACATACAAATGTACCATGATCCATTTGTTTTATAAGAAAGAAGTTCAGTTCACCCATCATAGACATCTCAAATTCTCCTTGCATAATTTTAGCAAACTCTTTACAAAGCTTTTCATTTGTAGCCCCAAAAATGATGTCATCAACATAGATTTGCACAACAATCAAGTCATTCTTTTCCCTTTTAAAGAACAATGTCGTATCTACCTTACCTCTCGAAAAATTGTTTTCTAAGAGAAAAGAGCTTAATCGATCATACCAAGCTCTAGGAGCTTGCTTAAGACCGTAGAGAGCCTTTTTTAATTTAAACACATAATTAGGTTTTTCAAAGTCTTTAAAGCCAGGGGGTTGCTCAACATAGACTTCTTCTAAAATGTTGCCATTGAGGAAAGCACTTTTCACATCCATTTGAAATAATTTGAAATTATGTATGCATGCAAAAGCTAAGAGTATTCTAATAGCTTCAAATCTAGCCACAGGTGCAAAGGTTTCATCAAAGTCAATGCCTTCTTCTTGGTTATAACCTTTTGCAACTAATCTAGCTTTATTCCTAATCACATTTCCATTTTCATCTAGTTTATTTCTAAAAACCCATTTTGTGCCAATTATTGAATGATTAATTGGTCTAGGTACTAAATCCCAGACTTGGCTTCTTTCAAATTGATTTAGTTCTTCTTACATAGCCAAGATCCAATATTCATCAATAATAGCATCATCGATATTTTTCGGTTCACTGTGAGAAAGAAATGCAGAATGACTACAGATATTTCTAAGAGAGTTTCGAGTTGTTACCTTTTGTGATGCATCCCCTATGATGAGTTCTTTGGGATGACTTTTGGCATACTTCCAGTCTCTTGGAAGATGGTTATTATTTCTGACAGAATTCTCCTCAAGAGGTATTAGCTCTTCTTGAGAGATTTCTTCTTCTTGATTCATGGTGATATCTTCCTTTGTATTTCCTTCATGTTCCTGCTTTGCTTTATCATCTAGAGAAAGATTTTTGAAGGAATCTAATACTTCACAATCATTAGTACACTCTTTAAGAGTAGGAGCAAACTTATCAAAGACAACATGTATGGATTCTTCAACAGTTTGTGTTCTTTTGTTATAGATTCTATAAGCTTTGCTAGTGCTAGAGTAACTAAGGAAGATTCCTTCATCGGCTTTGGCATCAAATTTTCCTAAATTTTCTTTTCCATTGTTTAATACAAAACATTTACAACCAAAAATTTGAAGATGAGAAATATTTGGTTTTCTTCCTCTGTATAACTCATATGGAGTTTTCTTTAAAATAGGCCTTATCAGAACTCTATTCATTATGTAGCAGGCAGTATTAAAGGCATCAGCCCACAAGTATTGAGGAAGAACCTTTTCATTGAGCATTGTTCTTGCCATTTCCCCAAGTGTTCTGTTTTTCCTTTCAACAACGCCATTTTGTTGAGGAGTTCTAGGAGATGAGAAGTTATGCTCAATTCCATTTTCATCACAGAAATCCATAAAGTTATGGTTGTCAAATTCTCCGCCATGGTCACTTCTAATTCTCACAATGGTCAAGCTTTGTTCTTTTTGAATGAATTTGGCTAATTTGAGAAATGATTGAAAAGCTTGATCCTTTTGAGCTAAGAAGAGAGTCCATGTATACCTTGAGTAATCATCTACAACAACTAGTGCATAGGAGTTACCTCCAAGACTTTTTGTTCTAGATGGTCCAACAAGGTCCATATGGAGAAGTTGTAAAGGCTTTGTAGTTGAAACAATTTCTTTTGTTTTGAAAGAACTTTTGACTTGCTTACCTTTTTGACATGCATCACAAAGTCTATCATTTTCAAATCTTATTTTGGGTAAGCCTATCACAAGATCCTTTTTGACTAATTTATCCAAATGATTCATGTTAGCATGAGCCAATTTTCTGTGCCAAAGCCAACTTTCTTCATTTACACTGATTAAGCATTCAGAATCAATAGGGGAATCCTCATCAAGATTTATAACATACACATTATTGATTCTTTGGCCAACAAGCTTAATTTGCTTATCAATGATGTTTTCAACTATACAACAAGATGAATAAAAAATAACTCTATTTCCTTTATCACATAGTTGACTAATGCTAAGCAAATTATGATTGAGACCTTCAACAAATAACACATTTTCAATGGAAGATGAAGAGTTCTTACCAACCTTACCAATACCTTTGATTAATCCTTTGTCGTTTCCTCCAAAGGTCACTTTGCCTCTTTTTGGAGATAAAGAGTGAAACTTGGATTTATCTCCAGTCATGTGCTTGGAACAACCATTATCCAAGTACCATTTTTCACTCCTAGACTTGAGGCAAACCTGCAGAAAGTTTAGCTCCTTTTAGGTACCCAAATTTGTTTGGGTCCTTCTTTGTTAATTGTTCCTTTAACAACCCACTTTTTCTGGATTCCATTTGGAATTATTTTCTTATAGTAGCAGGAGTTAGAGATGTGTCCTTTTTCACCACAATAGAAACAAGTAATGAAAGGACTATTTGACATTGCAGCTGGGACAAAGAAATTTTTGTAATATTTTTGTCTAGCCTTAGTTTTGTATCCTACTCATGCTTTATCAAAAACACATCTTTGTTTTCCAAGTAATATATTCAAATTGTCTCTCCCTTGAGTGAATTTTGCAAGAGTAATATTTAAATCCTTATTTTCCTTTTCTAAATCAATACACCTACAAAAAGAACAATTATTTGTTTGAAAAGATTTCAAGTTTGTATTTTCCTCTATCAAACCTGAATTTTGTTTTTCAAGATCCAGATTTCTTTCCTTGAGAGTTTTAAGATTATTTTTTAAATTTTGAACTTCACTCTCAAGCAAGGAAATCTTTTGCTTTGAAATTCTTAATCTCTTTGCAAGCTGTACAGATTCATCATGCAATTCTTCAAAAGCTTCTTGCAGTTCATCAAATGAATATAAAGATTCAGAAGAAATTACCTCTTCATTATCTCTTCCCATGAGACAAAGATCTGCTTCTCTATTTTCCTCCTTGTTTGAATTATTTGGAGTGTCCAGCTGTAACTTTAATTTTTGAATTTCTTTTGTCATGAAGCAGAGATTGGCTTCTTCATCTTCTTCATCTGATTCACTGTTAGCCCAGATTGAAGACACATACGCTTTCTTCTTACTCTTGTCATGTCCTTTCTTTTCTTCTTGTTCTTTGTTGATTTGTGGACATTCCCATTTTAGATGTCCAATCCTTTTGCATTTGTAACATGTAGGCCCTTCTCTGCTATCTTGGTCTTTTCTCCATTTTCTTGTATTTTTGTTCCTCATATATTTCTTGAATTTTCTGATAAAAAGGCCAAGATCTTCTTCATTGATTTCTTCTTCTTCATCACTTTCTGCTTCTGATTTCTTGGAGGAATAAGACTTTAAGGAAAGAGTCTTCTTTTTCTTGGATTCATCTGCTTGCCTCATTTCCAGAATTTTTGGCTCATAGTTTTGAAGATTTCCAAACAGAGCTGTGAGTGATTTCATAGATTCTCCTCTTACTTCCATGATTGCTGTTCTTTTAGCTTCCCACTCCGGAGTGAGACATCTTAATATCTTGGTGGTTTGAGAAGATTCTGCATAGGTTACACCAAGAGCTCTAAGATGATTAGTAATATGAGTAAATCTTAATTGCATTTCACTTATGCTTTCATCACTCTTCATTTTGAAATTTTCATATTCATTTGTAAGAGTGCTGATTTTTGATTCCTTAACTCCTTGAGTTCCTTCATGTGCAACTTCCAAAGTGTCCCACATTTCTTTGGCAGTTGTACAGCTAGAAACTCTGAAGTATTCATCCTGACTTAGGGCACTAACAATAATCATTATAGCCTTAGCATTTAAATGAACTAATTTCTTTTCTGACTCAGACCATTCTCTTCTGGGTATTGGAATGCTTTGCCCTTCAACAACCTTCATAGGTATGAATGGTCCATTTTCCACAATATCTCAGAGATCAAGGTCTACTGCATTAAAGAAAAGTTTCATCTTGGATTTCCAGTAGCTATAATGGTTACCATTAAAACCAGGAGGTTTTGTAAATGAGCTTCCTTCAGGTAAAATACAGTCACCGAGACCAGCCATTTTATACTCTTAGACTGTTAAGTCTGTAAGCAAGAGCCCAGGCTCTGATACCAATTGATAGATATGGCTGTAACCCAAGAGGGGGGTGAATTGGGTAGAATAAAATTTATTTAAAATATAATAGGAAGCTTAAGATAATTTAAGGTTCAGAAACAATATATGAAAGCAATACAGAAAACAGAGTGATATGAAGATGAAGCAAAATGTAAAGTATTCAAACAATTAAAAGAGTTTAAGCAATTAAAAGAATAAGGAGGAAAGATAAACACAGATATTTATACTGGTTCAGCTTAATCCAAGCCTACATCCAGTCCCCAAGAATATATCTTGAGTATTTCACTATGAACCACAAGTTTTATGTAGAAGGGCACTTGTGAGCCACTACAACAGAGATCTTTTCCTTTCTAAGGGTGTCTCTCCCCCTCACAGATTTGCTTTCTTACAAAAGCAAACTTCAAGAAAGAATTTTCTTAATACACTCAGAGAAAAACAATTTTCAGATGCCAACTCTCAAAACAGAGTGAATATGACAGTAGCTAGCTCTCTTACAATGCACATATTGATTTCTGGGATATATACCACACTTGATTTCTCTTCTCTATATCTAATAACCTCCCTAAGACAGCTATTTAAAGAACAAGAAGAAATAAAGCCGTTGGAGATAAATTACAATTTGAATCGTGTATTACGTCAGCAAGAACTAGCCGTTAGAGCTGTTTCAGGATGTCGGTGGTCGACCAATGTGTTACGTTGGTCGACCAGTGAGCTCTAGATTTGAAATTACTGGGACGTTGGTCGACCAATGCTTGAGTTCCTCTATTACTGGAGCTTGGTGGTCGACCAGTGGAGTGGAGGTGGTCGACCAATCTTCAATACTTCCTTCTTGCTGGAACACGATGGTCGACCAGTGCTTCAAGGGGTGGTCGACCAGTGAGTGGCAGAATTGATTGCAGAAATTCACTGGTCGACCAGTGTATGAAGGGTGGTCGACCAGTGTGTCACTTTGTTGTGGAAATGTTGCTTCTGTCAACCATTGGTCGACCAGTGCTTCAAGGGGTGGTCGACCAGTGTGATATAATCATTCTGACTTTTGCTTCTGTGAACCGTTGGTCGACCAGTGCAGCCAAGGTGGTCGACCAACGTAATACTAAAATTCATAATAGCTTTTAGATATGTCTATTTTAGTTGATTTGTCAATCATCAAAATTAGAGAGAACTTTAAATGCAATGAGTTCAACAGAGTATAATGAATATTTTCATAAAATAATAAGAATAATATATATATATATATATATATATATATATATATATATATATGTAAGTTATAAGTTACTTAATACTTATATATCATAAAGTGTTCTTTTTTATATAATAAATTATTTAAATTTGTATTCATTCCTCGTACAAAAGAGCCACCAGTCTCAGAAGCTGTCACGGTTATTAGGCAGGAGAATTTCTTAGTTAATTATGTTTAAAAACTTTAAAAACCCAACAAATTATGAAGTAGGAAAATGTCAAATGTCCCAACCAGTTGATTTATAATCAGTCAAGTTAGTGGCAGAAAATTAATCGGGAGGAAGTTGGCTTCCCACTTCATGTCCAATTGCACCAACAGCACCAGGAAACCGTAAATCATTAGACAGAACCAGCACTTGACCTGAGGAAGAGAAACAAAGAACTGATGAAGATGCATATTTAGAGCCATAACAGTTACTAGAGAAAGGCATTCATCCACCACCAAAAGCAATTGTGGTACCTTCGTTTGAACTATTAGAAGGCAGAGCACTACCCAAATTATCGTTGCCAACAGAAGATGGACGTGATCCTTCACCTCCAGCAGTTGAAGAGGAAGGATTCAAACCAGTAGTTGTTCCAGAAGCAACAGTTATAGGACCGTTAGCAATAACTGAAGTAGAGCTGGAAAGATAAATCATTAGAAGTTTTGAACATAATGAGTCAAAACATACATTCAAATTGTAGAAGAATAATTGGCAATCAGAGGAAATCGCTGATAGTTAGAGAAAAAAAGGAAAAAACAAATTATGTAATCTATCACCTTGCTACAGAACCTCTTTCTTCGGTCATTGTCTCTTGAAGAACTGGCATTGACGGTGCACCTTTCTCAGTGACTAGATTGATCCCATTGTCTTTGCCCGTGTCAGAGTTCTTGCTTCCAACAGCATCTGAGAGAAGGTCCATAAAAGACAGTTTCAGTTTAGCTGTTCTGACTGGCCCTCATAGGATCTAAGTTTTAGTAAATATATAGAAAGGAAAGCAGACACAAAGCTACTACAATAATACAAGCTAAAAGTTACATGGAAAGGGCCAAGATACAACTTCCAACACATACACAAGACTATTGATTTGAAAATAGAAGGCATCGTAATCATAAAAAAGTCAAATGCTACACCATGATCATACCCATCGATTTCTAATCCCATTGCTAAACATGCAGAACCTATGGTGGTCACAGGAAAATCCTATTGGAGATGGCACAAAGCACATTTATTATTGCAAAGAACCCAGAGAGTCATAAGCAATAACATACAAAAAGAGAGTCATAAGAGATTTTATACGAAATTCAATGATTTAGATTATCATTTAATGGCTCAATGCATATTGTTCAAAAGCATATGTATTTAAATTAAAAATATAGTGGGATATGAATTTTTATCAAAATTTTGTTCTAACTTTTGGTCACTTTTTTTTTTAATTCTATCTCCTAAAATAATGTACTTCATTTGAAATTAGACTAAAAAAACTTTTTAAAGGTAGTTTCTTGCTTGATGAAGTTCAAATGAAAAAGATATAACTATTTGAAGTGAACTTACGACATGCAAATTGACTAGTAACTTTTTATAGAGTAAGAGGTCAACCATTAGACCTCAAAGGTCAACGATCATTGTACAAATATTTTTTTTAAAGTGTATAATGACTTTTTTTGTGTGGCTAACTACTATATTTTAAGGAGTCATATATATATATATATATATATATATATGACCTCAAAAATATATTTTTATGAGAGATCTAAGTGTTACAATGTAATCCCTACTTGTTTTTATCATATTTGAAAGAGAAACAAATATCTTTGAGTCAACACTTACATGATCTTTATTATTTGAGTTTTTAGAACTTTATCTTATATATCTACTCTTAGAGAGATTAAGCTTGTTTGAGCAATATTTTTTTTTCAAAAGTTTTGTAAAACAACAGTAGTGCATCCCTTGATCAAGAAAATAAAAATAAGAAATATTTTCTCAGAGTGCTGTCATCTAAGAAGAGAAATGTATTCTGATTTAGAGAGAGAAACAATTGTAGTTGAGTTTGGAATTATAAACGCTCACAAGTATTTGATTAAACTCATGGAATTAATGGAGAAATCTCAAGTAATTGCTTTGGGATTGGATGTAAGCTTCGACTGGAGCGGAACCATGATAAATATTCAAATTTTCTTTCTCTATCCCTAAAGCCTTTACATGTTAAAGCATAATTTTAGCTATATTTCTATATTAGCTTTTTTTTATATATTACAACTGTATTATTTATGTTATTCTCCATTTTGTATTTTTCCTTTCTCTCTAGACACGTGTCCCTCATTTTGTTACAGAGGGCTCTATATATACAGGATCCCTTCATTCAGAAAACAATCAGTCAATTAAAGTGTCATTTAGTACAATGATATTAGATTTTATTCTTTTCTGTTTACTCTAATATGGTATCAGAGCCAGCTTAACCTCTAAAATGTCAAGTATGGTAGATAGTGCAAAATCACCGAGTCAGTCCATATCTAAATCCAGAGTCATACAGATCATGTCACCTATAAATTCCTTACCTCATTTTGTTACTGTAAAATTGAATCAGGATAATTATCTTACATGGAAAGCTCAAACGATCCCTTATCTTCATGGCCAGAAGCTGTTTGGATTTGTCAATGGCATTGTATCTCCCCCATTGCAATTGCTCACTGTTAATAGTCCAAATTTTGAGTATGCTAAACGATTCCATTAGGATCAATTAATACTTTCAGTCTTGATTTCTTCTTTATCAAAAAATCTAATAACTCATGTGATAAATTGTAAAACTAGCAGAGATATCTGGAAAGCTTTAGAAACTTTGTTTATGAATCAAACACAATCCAAATACATTCAGATTTACTCACAACTTCCTTCGATTAAAAAGGGAGGAGACATAGTAGCTGAATATCACCGTAAAAGCACTATTCTGGCAAATTCTCTTGCCGCAGTTGGAAACAGACTCAAAATTTGCCACGTATCTTTTGTTTGGACTTGGGTCAGATTTCAACCCTATAGTTGCCTCTCTCTCCACCCGACTGCCTTCGCCATCGTCAATGGAATTACTTAGTCACCTTTTTACCTTTGAAGCTTGGTTGAACCATCAAAAAATCCTCATCCCCTACTACATTGAAAATCACAGCCAATACAACAATGATTGCTAATCTGTCAAACAAAGTTCGCGGTAACAAAAGAGGTGGCCAAGGAGGTAGATCTGGAAACGGCCAATATGGTGGTATTGGAAATGGTGGAGGCGGGACGATTCTTCACTGGTAAAGGCTTTCTTGGTGATGGTGGATGTTTTAATCGTGGTCGATTTTTCCTTGGTAGAAGAGGTGGACGTGCTTCAAATCACACCATATGCTAAGTCTATAGGAAGCCGGGTCATGGAGCTTTGATTTGTTATTACCGTTTTAATTAGAGTTACGAAGAACCTCCACCTTCCTCAATAGCAGCTAACTATTTAAATATTGGCACTAATGACCCTCATTTATGGTATCCTGAGATTTTTCAAATCTAAATTGGTGACGGCACCTTTCTTTTTATTCAACATCATGGATAACAGAATTTGATTATATCTTCTAGCAAATTCCTTCTCTTAAATCTTCTTCATGTTCCTTTAATTTCAAAGACTCTTTTATCTGTTTCTTAATTTTGTAAAGATAATCATGATTTCTTTGAATTTCATGACAATTTCTTTTTGGTAAACGATTCCTACACCAAAGCCATTCTTCTTCAAGGACCAAGTAATCAATACCTTTATTCCATTTCCAGTCCCAAGGCCCACATGGGTACCCATACCTCTTTTCTTCACTGGCATCAATGTCTCGGTCATCCTGCCTTCTGCATAGTTAATAAAATTATCCGTAGATGTGATCTTCCAATCCATTCATCAACCATCAGCATCAGTTGTTCTGACTGTCAGTTTGCAAAGAGTCATTATCTTTCTCATCCTTCTGTATCACATAATTCACCTCATCCATTGTATTTAGTTTATAGTGATGTTCGGGGACCATCCCCAATTTTATCTCATTTCGGTTTTCGTTATTATGTTACCTTTGTTGATGATTTCTCAAGATTTACTTGGCTTTTTCCTCTTTACACGAAATCTAAAGTCCTTTATGTTTTTCTTACTTTTCGTACTCATGTTGAAAGACTACTTAATTATAAAATTAAGTTTCTTCAATCCGTCTGGGGCGGTGAATTTCACTCTTTAAATAAAATGTTAAGTTCTTTTGGTATTTACCATCATCATAGTTGTCCTTATGCCCACCACCAAAATGGTATTGTGGAGCGAAAACACCGTTACATTGTTGAAACCGATTTGGCTCTTATGTCTCATGCCTCAATTCCTTTATCCGTTTAGGATTATGCTATGTCCACTGCCATATATCTAATTAATCTTCATCTCCTCTTCTTTCAAATAAATCTCCTTTTGAAATTATTTTTAAAAAGGATCCTAATTTTTCCAAACTACATGTTTTTGGTTGTGCTTGTTGACCTCATCTTCGGGCATATAATAAAAATAAATTACAACCTAGGTCTTTACTTTGTATTTTCTTGGGTTATAACTCTAGTCACTCTGGCTATATATGTTATCATCCTTCTACTAATTGAATTTACTTTTCAAATGATGTTCTTTTTTATGAAAACATTTTTCCATATTCTAATTCTATGTCTTTTTCTAATCATAATGGATCCACTCAGCCCATATCTTCCATCGCTCTTCTAGATTTTAATAGTTCGCCAGCCCATCATTTGTCTTTATCAACTGAACCAGTCAATCTCATCTTCTTGGCCTACATTACTGTAATATCCCAAGAATTTATATGAATATTTAAAGTCTGATTTGAAGTTTAGTGAAAAATTTAATTACGTGGAAAATTTTCTTTTTGAATTAGTGAAGAAAATGTAGGAATAGAAATTTTTATTTTTAATTTAGTAAATTTGTACAAATTCTCAAGGACTAAAGTGAAAAGAAAAGAAAGAATAGAGGACTTTTGAGAAATGACCAAGTAGGAACCCGAGAAGAAGAATAGAGCTTATGGGAATGAATTATGAGTCCGGTACCGAAAGGATGATAGATTTGGGGTTAAAGTGGAGTTTGAGATATTGAGAGGGACTAAAGTGAAATAAGAAAATCTGTGGGGCACCGAGGATTTAGAAACACCTGAGGTGAGATTTTATGAATTTGCTTTTGCTAGTCTTGACTGAGGGTCAATTGCAGAGCAAGTGATAATTTCACCCCGGGCGAGTATATAGGTGGCCTCACCTATTTTTTATTCATTTTTCTCCTTTCCTCTCTCTCTCTTCTCATTCTCTCCTCTCTTTCTCTCTCTACACTCCAACTCCACAACCGGGCTTTGGAGGATGGATCTCGGGCTACGGGGCGAGCCTCTAGGAGCCAAGCAACGTAGGGAAAGTAAGGAATCGAGGTATAACTTTCTAATTCTCAAGCTTTTCCCTATTTACTAGTTTTAAGAAAGTTTGGGGTAAAAATCGAGATTCCTGCTTCGTTTCTCAATTAAAATTGGTGTTTTTGGTGTCTAAATGCTCCTTAGACATTAAGGGTGAGATCCTATAGAAGAAATCATGGAAAACGGTGGAGATTTGGCCGGATCTGAGCCAAATCCGAGGGGAATCGTGAAAGGTCGCGATCTTGGCGCCCAGGCGCCAAGGTTCTGAAAGATTTGGGAAGGTAGAAGGCCTTGGCGCCCAGGCGCCAGGCTTGTGTTGGCGCCCAGGCGCCATGTGTGGCGCCCAGGCGCCAGATGTACTAAAAAACTTAGCTTATTTTGATCAGTCATAACTTCTTCATCCGGACTCTGTTTTGGGCAAACTTTATATCGTTGGAAAGCTCTTTGAGTCTAGTTTCCAATGGTATAAGTTTCATTTAGATATTCATTACCGGTTAGGAGTTATGACTTAAGATGTGAGTAAAGGTCGAGAGTAGTGGTAGAAAATTTCTCTATTTCGTAACCCTGATGGTTTTTGTCTGGTTACAATAGGAATGGTCAAAGTGCAAAGTGGGAGTGCCGAGAGCATGAAATCCAGGTGAGTGGGTTAATACTTGCTATGATTAAATAGCTGTTATTGACTTTTTGCATCATAGTGGAAATATGTTGTATATCCAAGTTTGAAGAGGATGATGTCGAACGATTAGGCATAAACAATTGTGGAACGTGTCTGGTAATGTATATAATTATATTTTCTTATTTTTTCCATGAATGGAGGTTATATTATGGATTGTGAATGACATGTAAATTGAGTTGAATAATTATTCTATATTATGGGTTATGTTATATACATGCTATGTTGCTGGAACCACATTGATTATGTTGTGACTTGAATTGTAAATGACTGAGTTGTGTATGTGGCTCAAGATTATGATTGAGGATGTTTTTATATGTGATTGTGATTGTGTTTGACTGGAAAGGAAAGGCATGGTGGTGCACCCCATGGAGAAATCTATGTGAAGCTATAAGGGTGGAGAATATAAATGGAGCGATAAGGGTGGATGCGGCGGGGGCCGCGGGCAACGATCCAGAGGTATTTTGGACGACCCGGTTGGTACGGGAAATGTGTGTGAAATTGATTTCATCGATTGCTGTTGTGAATTTTGAATTATGTTGAAATGCATTTGATTTACTTGGATATTGTTGTGAAGTATTATGAATAATATTATATCATATGATGATCGATCTACGTATGATTGCTGCATGTTATCATTATGATGCATGATTTTTTTTGTCATAGTGTTGTGTTATCTACTCACTGGGCACGTGGTTTGCTCATACCCCTCTTATTGATATTTTTTTCAGAGTTGACAGCTGAAGGTAAATATCGGAACAAGAAATTATGGATCCTTAGTCCATGATTACCTTTTCATTTGTTCAGGATAAAGGTATAATAGTTAAGTTTTATTCTAAGTTGTATAAATCTAGAAATCTCTGTAATCGGGTAGGTTCATTCAGTGATGTAATGTGAGTAATTGTAGTATGTATAGAGAACTCGTTTTGGTTGCATGAAAAAGAATTGTATGATTTTTAAGAGAAAGATAGGCTTACGGAGGTGAAATGAAATTCACTTTCCGTGCCGGTCACGTGCTCAAATTTTGGGACGTGACAATTACCTTTGGACTCTCCTAGCCCAACTTCTACATATTCAACTCCTATCCGTGATGCATCAATCTCTACTCAGCACCTTCATATGATGCCTCAACCTCCAACCCATGATTCTGGCCATTTATCTACAGCATCCCACGTGCGCCACTCAAATGCTGCCACACCTTCATCTTCTTTGTCTAGCCCACCTATATCAATATCTTCTCCACTTGACCACTCTTCTTCAACTTCATCCGCCTCTCATTCTTTTTCTCCTGTTATTCCAACTTGCCAACATCATATGGTGACTAGATCTCAGAACCAAATTTATTGCCCCAAAAATCTTCCTAATGATATGCTTCCCTAGTCTAAGGCAAACACTATTACTCTTCATGCTTCTACACCTGAATCACTATCTTCAATGGTTAAAGCTCTTAAATACCCATAATGGATAGAGGTTATGGCTGTGGAAATTGTAGCTCTGCGTTCCACAAACACTGACAACTTGTTCTCCATCTTCAATGAGGAATATTCTTAGCACCAAATGGTTTCGTGTCAAATGAAAAGTTGATGGCTCTATAGGCAGGTTCAAAGCTCGACTCATTGCTAAGGGATACCATTAGCAATCATGTTTGGATTATTCTGAAACCTTTTCTCTGGTTGTCAAACTAACTATTGTTCGTTTACTCTTGGCTATTGTTGTTTCACATAGTTGGTCTGTCCAACAACTTGAAGTTCAAAATGATTTTTTACATGGTAATTTATCTTATGATGTTTACATATCTCAGCCTACTGGATTCAAGAATCTTGATTTTCTTAATTTTGTTTGTAAACTTCAACAGGCTATCTAAGGACTTAAACAGGCTCCGTGAGCCTAGTTTGCAAAGCTTAGTGATAAATTAATTTCCTGTGGTTTTCGGTTCTCTCGGTTTGATACTTCTTTGTTCATTTGCTATACCTCATTAACTTCAATTTTTGTTTTGGTCTATGCTGATGATATTTTGGTAACGGGTTCTAGTAGTACAATTATTTAGGATCTGATAATTTCTCTTGGCCTATTAAGCACTTGGGAACTCTAAATTATCTTTTGGGTATTGAAGCCCAATCTTCTTCCACTAGATTATTTCTTTCACAATAACATTATGTTTTGGAACTTGTTAAAGAAGACAAATATGCTCACTACCAAGCCAGTGACTTCCCTTATAGCCTCTTCCATGTCTAAGTTGAGTGTTCATGGTGGTACAACTACGTTTGATCCCACTCTCTATCAGAGTATAATGGGTAGTCTACAATATCTATCTTTTACACGGCTTGATCTAGCTTTTACTGTTAACAGGGTTTGTCAATTTATCCATTCTCCCATTAATGTTCACTGGCAAGCAGTGAAAAGAATTTTGTGGTATTTATGTGGAACATCTCACTATGGTCTGTTTCTTCAATCTTCTCATTCTTCTCAAATCTTGGTCTATTCTGATGCTAATCAGGTTGGCTGCACTGATGACAGGTGATCTACTGGTGCTTTTCTAGTCTTTTTTGGGCCCAATCTCATTTCCTGGAACTCTCACAAATAACCCACTATAGCTCGTTCTAGCACGGAAACTGAATACAAGTCTCTGGCAGGAGCCACTTGTAATGTTATAGGGGTTCAATCCCTACTTGGTGAACTTGGGGTTTACCTCAAATCTCCACCTCTTCTTTGCTGTGATAATTTAGGTGCTTCATATCTTGCTGCAAATCCAGTTATGCATTCTCGCATGAAACATATTGCTATTGTGTTCTCATGGGTTTGTTCTGAAGCTCTAACAGCATCAAAAGCAATTTGCTCAATTTCTTCATCCCAAACTTCATGATCTTCAACATCTTTATCAAACTCATCTTCTGTAATGATTTCTACTTCTCTTTCCCTTCTTTCTTTGGCCCTCTTCACAGTTTGACTCTTATAGTTCTTCTCCACTCATTATGATTGTAGGTGAATCTCATTCTTCTAAGGGAGTTTTCTTCAATAACTAAGGATTTTAACTCTTGGCCATAATGAGCATTGATGACCCTATTCTCAAGGATTCTAATGATTATGGCAGCATAAAGTAGAGGATACTTCTTCCTTGCATATGATTCCATCCTCTTCATAATGAAGTGAAAAATATTTATGGCTCTCCCTTGCATAATACAAGCCATTGCAAAGTACTTAGGTTCACTTGCATTAGCAAAGCTACCAGATTTATTAAACAGAGTGTGAGTGATTACATACAATAATAGCCTATCATTTGCATTCATCTCACTAACTTTAACCTCTTGTCCTTCCCAATTTTCCAACCTCAAAATAGTTGTGTACTTTAGATTTATCATAAAAGCAAGAGTGATCAGTGAAGCATAAGTCATTTGGATTTGGTGCTGGAATACCCAAAATACCAGCCAACTCACCTTCATTAAATATAACTTCTCTTTTTCTAACAATAAAAGTGATTCCACCTTCCTCAGCACTATACTGAAGATCAGTGTAGAAGGTTCTTACAATCTTTTCACTCTATACTCCTTTTTTACTTACAAGCCTCTTCAGCCCCATATTGTTCAGCAAATCGATGTAATCAAATTTTTGTCTACCAAAATAATCCCAGCCTAGGTATTTACTAGGAATTACCTTACATTTCTAAAAAAATTCCTTATATTTGTTCCACTAATCAGGACCAGCCAGAAGGTTACCCAAAGGTTTATTGGATGTTGTTTTTGCCCTAGCACCTGGAGGTGGAAGCCATTGGAGATGCAGTATAATGCAAGAAAACACCAGAAAACAAAGCACCCAGAAAGATATTTCAGAAGATAGTTCTAGTAACACTTTAAAGAGATTAACAATCTTAGCAATAAAGACTTCTATAGAAGAAGATAGATTAAATACCAAATCAGTGTGAACCCTAGTAGAAACCTTGGAGGTACCCTTCATGTTTGAATCCGTGTAGAATAGAAGGAAGCTTGATGAACCAAACAGTGAGAATCTTCCAAAATCACCAAGAATTAAAACCCAAAGAAGAAGATAAGCAACAAATCAACCATCAATTGCCCAAAGGGCTTTGGAGTCATAAATCGCATAAAGCGATAAGAGAATGCAGTAAAAGGAGTGTTTGAAATAACCTAAATTTTTTAGATTTTCTATTTATAGACATCCTATAAATGACCTATTAGTCGACTGATAATTTTCTATCGGTCGATTGTTGTCCTCAAAATTGGGGATTTTTCAGGTACAGTAGACTATTGGTTAACTATCGTATTTATGTTAGTTGACTAATTGTAGAAGAATATAAAGTGTTTCTGATCTATGATATATAGGTTGACTAATGGAGGTGGGTCAATCGACTAATGTCTCTCTGTTACCCCTTCACGAAATTGTCTAATCACTCAACTTTCACACTTATCGCTTAGCGATATCTATTGGTCGGTCAGTCAGTCAACTGATAGCCTCTGTATGCTTAAATATTTTTACTGTTAAATTTTTGGTCGACTGATCTGATCAAGGAAGTTGACTGATACATTATAGAAGCTTATTTTTAGTTGTGCTTGAGATAGAATTTATGTGAGTGCCTTAAGAGGATGTTTTGAGGATATTATACCTGCAAAGCACATTTAATTCACACTCTGATGCTTAAGTTAGTCAATGTAACCATATTTTAAGCAATGGGGGCAAGCAATATATTAAAGAAAATTTCTTCCAAATTGAAATATGAAAAAATTTGTTGCTGGCCATTACTTAGAGAAGTATAGATTAGTGCACTAAGGATTTAGGACTAGATGCGAAGATGCAAAACATTGAGCTGCTATAAACACAATTGAATGTTGTAAACATATAAGTCAAGAGTTTTACCATAAATTCCAGCTTAATATGTTTATGTGTTCACTGCCTCTTTTTGATGCAAGAGAGTGAAGTTCAAAAGGTTGATGTAGCCGTTTCTTAAATGTCACTTTTACTCCTTGCTCAGAGGCATACCTGTACAAACTCAAATCTTCTTTTTTAGTATCCAAAATGGTTTGGGTCCGTCCAAGTCAAGAGATCCTTTTTTATACCATTTCTTTTTCTTTTTCACTCTATAAGAAACATCATTATTATAATTGCAGGAGTAAGATTTGTGGCCTTTCATTCTATAATAAAAACACATATAGAGAAGATAATTAGGCATTTTTGCTGGAACAAAATGTTTTTAAGATAATTCTGGTTTGGTTTATTTTTGAAATTCAAATCATCATTGTTAGAAACACATTTTTATTTCCCAAGCATAATATTCAAATTGTTTATGCCTTGGGTGAATTTAGAAAGAGTGTCCGTCAAATTTTCATTTTCCTCTTTAAGGAAATTACAATTAGAGCAAGAACACTTTCCATCAGTAAATATAAGAGCCTTTAGATTTGAATTTTCTTCTTGCATGATTTTGTTGACATTAAAGCTTTTCTCTTTTAAAACAGAAAATTCAATTTTCAACTTCTCAAGTTCATGTTCAAGATCTGAAATTTTCTGTTTCGAAATAATTTGCTTCTTTATAAGAGATTCAATATGTAAATAATCAAGAGCTTCTTATAATTCATCAAAATATTCAAATAAATTTACCTCATCATTATCTCCAGCCATGAGACAGATGATAGCTTCTTCATTTGTTTCTTCTTCATTAAAATCACTATTTCCTCAAATGGAGGAAATGTAGGCTTTCTTCTTACCTTTTTCAACTGATCTTTTTCCATCTTGCTTCTTTAGATATTGAGGGCAATCCATTTTGACATGTCCCACTTTATTGCATTCGAAACAAGTTAGTTCATCTCTATGTCGTTTTGATCTTTCTTCCATCTTCTTGAGTTTTTCTTTTTCAAAAATTTGATTAACTTTCTAATAAGAAGATCAAGATTTTCCTCATTTATTTCTGGTTGTTCTTCCTCTTCATCACTTTCTTCTTCCATCATCTTGGAGAAAGATGATTTTAGAGATAGATTTCTCTTTTTCTTTCCTTCTTCCCCTTGTTGCCTCATCTCCAAAATTGTTGATTCGTAATTTTGGAGGTTACCAAAGAGAGCAGTGAGTGAATTCATGGATTCACCTCTTACTTCCATTATAATGGTTCTCTTGGCTTCCCATTTTGGAGTTAGGTATCTTAAGATATTAGTGGTCTAAGATTTTTCTGCTTATACAACACCAAGGGCTTGCAAATGATTAGTAATATGAGGAAACCTTAATTGCATCTCCCAAATGGTTTCATCATCTTTCATTTTAAAATTTTCATGCTCATTTGTGAGAGTACTAATCTTTGTCTCCTTGACTCCTAGAGTTCCCTCATGTGCAATTTCCAAAGTTTGCCACGTTTCTTTGGCATTAGCATAGTTAGAAACTATGAAGAATTCATCTTGAGTCAATGTACTAGTAATAATCATTTTAGCTTTTGCATTTAGGTGCATTAATTTCTTCTCAGTGTCCTTCCATTCACTCTTAGATTTAGGAATGATTTTTCCTTTTACTTCCTTGATAGGAACATGAGGACCATTCTCAATAATATCCTAGAGATTAATGTCTACTGCATCAAAAAAATATTTTCATTTTACTCTTCCAATAAATGTAATGATTTTCATTAAAACATGAAGGTCTTGTGAAAAAACTTCCTTCGGGCATAATACAATCACCTAGTCTAGCCATTATCAACTCTTAGACGGTTGAGTCTTTAATCAAAAGCCCAAGCTCTGATACCAATTAATAGGAATGGTTGGATTCTAAGAGGGGGTGAATTGGATTTTATAAAATTTTTCACAAAACTTAGTTGGAAGTAAAAATAGTTTTTTTGGAAAAGCACATCTTAAGACAGTAAATTTAAACTAGAAAAACAAAATGCTATCAAGATGAATAGATGTAAAGCACAAGGAATAAAAGAGCAAATAAATACATAAGTTAAGGAGTAAGGAAAAAGAGAATGAATAAAAGAGATTTATACTAGTTCGGCTAATTTTAAGCCTACAACCAGTTCTCAAGCAAACCACTTGAGTATTTCACTAACAAGCTTGTAAATGGTTGGTGCTTGCAAACTACAACAAGTTCTACTTGGGTACTTATTGAAACCACTACAGAGAATTTATGAATCCGAGCTTATCAACTATCCAAACCAGTGATATACTCAATCACTCTTCTAAGGAATTTTAACCAACTTAGGAATACAACTCAAAAGGATAAAAGATAAAGAATACAATGATACACTCTCTTCAAGGAGTAGATATTACAAATGAAGCTCACTAAGATGTAAATAACTGGCAAGATAGTTTGGCAGAGTAATAATAGGAAGTTTTAGCCTCTCCTCCTTAGTTTCAGACTGAATATATGTTATATTTATAGCCTAAGTCAAAACATAGCCGTTGAAGGTGTTTTACAAAAGTTTTTAGCTGACCTTTTTAAAAACTAGTCATTATTGCTTATGTCAGCTACTATCGATCAACTAATTGCACCACGATAATCGACTGATTATTTTTAATGAATCACTGATTGACTGGTCAAGATCAATTAGTCGACTGGTAACTCTCTGTTACCTAAATTAAAATTGTTCTAGACCTTATCAGTCTACTAATACCCATATATCGGTCAACTGTTAACCTCTGAAGTTTAATTTTAATTTCAAAAAAAGGTACCGGTCGACTGTTGGAAGACCAATGGTCGATCGGTGGTCGACTGGTAGGTTTTGAGTCTTTTTCAAAAGGAGTACCAGAGAGCAATTAGTTGACTAGTATCCATACATCAGTCGATTAGTAGCTACTAGACTTAGAAAAAATAATTCTACGACTCAGAAACCTTTACCAGCTTTTGTAAAAATATTTTCCAACTTAAATAAGGTTTTCAAAAAAAAAAATTTTCAATAGACCCATAAACCTTATTTCTTGCTATAAAATACTTTACATGAAATCTAAGACTAAAGACACTAAAAGCTATTTTACTATTTTCTTGCTTTTGTTCTTGATGTCTTGGCTTGATCCATATATCTTCATATTTATAAAAGATAAACATTGAAACACATGAATATCTTCTTTTAAATTTGTTTGTTAATCATCAAAACATATATATATATATATATATATATATATATATATATATATATATATATATATATATATACATATATTTCTTTTCTAAGCAATGGGGTCTAACAACCCTTAGAGCACAATGCTCCATAACTTTTAGAGTAGGGAACCTTTTTTGCCACTTTTATTTTTATGTTATTAGCCATTTTTGAGTTATGTGTAAGATGCTTTTTGAATGTTGTTCTTTTAGATACTATTTATGGCTACTTTTGACACTGATTGCATTTTATGGCCACTTTTGAATTAAATGCAATACTTTTGGATTCATTGTATGGATACTTTATGACTATATTTGATTTAAAAGTGTACATTATATGGATACTTTTTTTTTGGTTAATTTAGATGAAACAATTCAAGAATATTTGGGTGAAAATGTTCACTTATTAGATATGGCAAATTCTCTTTATAATTAAAAATAAAGATTAGTCTATATGACAAATTCTCCCTATTTCATTTTCACCATTTTTTGTCTTTTGTGTGTAGTTCTCTATTTTTATGATCAAAAGCCATTTTTTTTAATTTTAAATGTTAATAAATTGTTTTTAGTCCTAATTATTTTGCAAGATGACAAGTTTCATAATTGGAAAATATGCGTACAACATACTTATATTAGATTCAAATTTAAGCGCATGTTAGGTGAAAAAATTTGTATTGTCTAATAATATTATAATAATTTATTTAGATTCACACATAATCAAAGTTCATAATATAATATATACTAAACAATGCAGTGTATTTAGATCCGAATCGACTGAGTTGGTCAACCTGGAACCCGGTAACCCAAGACTGAAACTGGTCCGGGTCATGATTTAGGATCGATCGTGACTTGGTGGACCCGCCGGTCACAGCCGACCCAGTGACCTAGCTGCCCAAGTGACCCGGGCTTTTTATTTTTGTTCAAGAACATCGAGGAGGGAAGAAGCCACCTCCGATTGAAGCAGAAAATTTACAACTAAGAAAAAGAAGAACAAATGGAGAGAAGAAGAAGCAATAGAAGAAAATATGGTACTTCTATCGGTCGAAGCCAGTTAAATGACTGGTGAAAAGAAAAAAAAAGCTAACGCCAATGCTATACAACGAATAAGAAGAAGATTGAAAGAATGGAGAAGCTGAGAAGAAGAATAAGAAAATAGAGAGAGAAAGAGAGAGAGAGAGAGAGAGAGAGAGAGAGAGAGAACCTTTGATTGAATCGTTGAAATAAAACCAAAAAAGAAAAAGAAATCGAAGATGAGCTGGGAAGAAGAAGAAAATAGAGAGAAAGAGAGACTGATATTGACGTTGGCGTGTATCAATGATATTCAGTATGTGAATGGCATATATGTTGGCACTTGGCAATGGCATACTGACTCGATGTACCATATTCATTTGAAATTGAAAGTTTGAATTGAAAAAAAATATTTTTTAATTTTTTATATTTAATGAATATATATATATATATTAATTTATCAATATAAAATTAAAAAATATATTTGTTCAATTACAATTGAATTAATAAACTTTAAACCGGTGTCTTCACAGATTCAATAATCAATCTGATTTTTAAAATATTAGGATAAACAAAATTAATAGGATTTTTTTTGTTTTTATATTTAATATAAATATATAATAATAGTTTTAGTAAAAATAAAGATTAATTCTTAATTTATTAATTTAAAATTAATATATATATTTATTTATTTATTTAAGACATGGTTTGTATTTTAATTATTTATGACTAATGACTATGTCACTATGATTTTAAGATTTTAAAGTGTGAAATTTGTATATAAATTATTATTTTTTACTTATTTTACTTATTTTTAAATTTATTTGTAAATAAATATAGGTATATATATATATATATATTATTTTTTAAATTTATTTATCCGGTTTAACAATTGACCTAGTGACCCATCGGTTGAACTAGTAACTCTCTAGGTCAATGACCGGGCCGATTTCAAAAAATTGAAACAATGAGCCAAATGAAATTAATCCAAATATTTTATCTTAATTAATTTAAGTAGTTAGTTTAGAAACCATACATTCACAACTAGAGACAATATCAAAATTAAGATTAACAACTTCATTTTTCTTTCTTCCTTCAATTCATTTTCAAGAGTCTTTATCTTCTTGCTAAGACGATACATGACCAATGCATCATCTTCAATTGTTAGATCTGATCAAACAAAAATTCACAACCTCCTTCATCCTGTACATTTAACATCAATATGGTTGAACTTGTATATTTACACACAATAAAATTTATTCTTTACTTGACATTCATATCATACTGCATAATTTTTGTATCCCCAGAACCTTTAACTTGAATTTTTTTATGAGCGTGAAGTCACCAATAGAGCATACTCGCCGCAATCACAGAGCCTTCCCATCTTGCCACTGTAGCTCTAAGCCTGGGACGCCATTTGTGCTATAGTCTATAGAAAAATGACAAGTCTAACTTATTAGTCCCTAAGACTAAATTAATTCAAAATATAATATTTCGAAATAGTGATATATTATATGAGCTCCATACTTTAGAATTCCTACCACTCTTGCTAATTATGATATATTATACAAGTGCAGTGGAATCAAATCCATAAATAGAAAGAAATAAAGAACAAAAAAGTATTACAAGAGCAAGAGACTCTTGCTAATGAGAGAAGTACCTACAAAAGAAAATACATTGTGAAACCTCTAATTGAAGCTGCATATTAGAAAACTAGTTCAAGGATGACATGTAAATCTCATGTACAGAACAACATCAGCATTATAAGATGATACTTTAACATCAATTCAAATACAGTAGCCATCAAGTGAACGAAATATTGATATCGGGTATTTTTATATACTTTTTAGTCCCTATCTTAGTCCTATGGCTATTCCAATGTTGCCAATTCTCTAATTTTATTATGTTTTGGAATTTATTGGGTATAAACTATTTATGGATTGAATGTGTTTCAATTTTATATTTTTAGAACTTGAATTGTAAAATGCTCAATTTAATTCCTACAAATTTTAATTTTAGAGAGAAAAATGCTGACATGGACAAAGATGATGATTTGGATGCTAATGTGACACTTTTTGGATGATGCAGATGCTGACTAGGATATGCTGGATGTGGGGCCCACTTGAACTCTTATTGAATGCCATGTAGTCAGAATTTGAGGGCATGAATATTAAATTTCGTAGGTCAGAAAGCAAGGCTGAAATATCAATTCTTCCATGCTGTTCTGCTGCTGCCATACCTATGTTCTGCTGCTGTTTCCTACTTTCTGCTGCAGAAATATTAAATCTGCTGCTGCCATGCCTACTTTCTGCTGCAGAAACATTAATTATACTGATGTTTTGCTGTCAAAGTGCTGCTACATCATGGAGGAAGCATCTAGGGTAGAATATTCTAAGGCATTGAAGGGGCATCAGTTTTAGAAATAAGAATACATTCATTTTAGGCAACCAGACTTAGAAAATTCGCAGCTCTCTCTTCCCCTCTGTTTTTGCTTCTGTTATTGGCTGTTTTGCTCTTATGGAGGGCTAAGTTTTCATTGTAATTAGTCACTAGACCACTGGGATGTTGTAGCTTGAACTAAGAATGCAAGTTAAGTGTTTTGTTCTCCATTTTCATCTCATTTCGTTTCTGTTTTGCTGTCATGTTTATTTTGCTGTCAAATTCTGATTAGAGCTTGAGTTGTAACATAAACTGACTTATATATAAGACATAACCTTGCTTGATTGATTAGGAAAGTGAGGGAGGCGAAATGACTAGTTAAATGATATATTTAACTTGGTTTGGTTGAGATTTTCCACTGAATGCATCTAGTTATAGTAGAGAGATGTTCTTGACTGTAATTAGTAGCATTAAATTCTAGATGTTATTCTAGAAACATTTTCATAAAGAACCAAACAATGGAATGAGAACAAAACTGAATCAATGAGTTAGGTAATGATAGTTACACTCCCATGAATCCTAGTGGCTGATTACATAGTCTCTTTACTGTCAATTTCTTGCAATTTCTGCTTTTGCTGCTGTTTCTGCTGTTACTGCTGTTGCTGCATATTTTGCTGCTGTTGTAGTGTTTAATTGCTGTTCTGTTTTATTTATTTAGTTAGTATTGCTACAAAACCCCCCCCACGTTTATGTACTCTTAATTGGTGTTTAGGTGTTTAGAACGATTAATTAGTATCAAGAAGTGAGGCTCCTTGAGTGAATACGACCTGGGGATCACTATACTGCAAATTGCCACAAATTCAATTCTGGGCGATTTGGCATCGTAGTGGCGTGAACCAAATATCTAACAACAATTTGAGATGTTCAAAGCATCAAGATATTTTATCTGCTGATTGAATAAATAATCTAACCAAAGCCAATTACCCTAATCAATTGACTTATTGATTTTTCTTCTACGGGTTTAACCTTAGGATAGAAGACAAACATGCTACAGCAAGCCATCAAACCTCATGGTTTAACCCTAACTCATTTTGACTCAGATATACCCTTCTACATTTTGCCTTACCACAAAATAATAAGGTTCCCACCCTAAGGGTTTAGGATTTGGATAACAACTTTCCCAATCATAGAATGGTACTCATTTGATCTCTTGTCAAAATAATTGAAGTTAGGGTTCGAATTAAAGTTAAGGCCAAAATAATTACAGAATCGAAGAGAGAAAGGGAGAGGAAAGAAGGAGAGTACCTTGTCGGCAATGGCTTCATCTTACGTTGTTATCCATGTCGCCTTCATCGCTGGTGATGAAGTCGACTGTCAGTCAACCAAGACCACATGTAGATGCTCCCTAATGTTTACTCTCGAATGAATTTTCTAACTTTGTCAAACCAAATTTGTCTGCATCTAAACATTAAAGGGCATGGGGCATTTGTGGCATTTCACAATAAGGGTTACACATGGCATGTTATGTGGCTATTGATTTTAGCCATATCATGTGCCTAGTCAGTGTTTTCTATTAACAAAGTTGACGGTGTTAAAAAAAATGCATATCTGAAAAAAATTGAAATATGTGGGACATATTTGACAAAAAACGAATGTTAGAGACATGAATGAAAATAAATGTAAACCAATATTTTTGGAACCGGCCCGGTTATTGGCTCGAGTTGGCCTTCGAATCATTGGTTCAACCACCAAGTCACCGGGTCAATTGTTGACTCGGGTAAATAAATTAAAAAAATTAATATATATATATATATATATATATACCTATACATATTTACAAATAAATTAAAAAACAAGTAAAATAAAATAATGTATATGGAAATTTCACACTTTAAAGTCATAAGCATATATAATAATTCAAACATAAAGTCATAAATATCAACGTTAAGAAAATAGGATATGTCATTGAACCAGTTGAGACGCTGGTTTAAGGGTTTAATGGATTAATTGTAATTGAACAATGGTCTAACCGATTATATTTTAAAATATATATTTTTAATTTTATATAATATAAAATTTTGTAAACATATTTTTATTTTAACTATATACATATTTTAATTTTATATCGTTGTGAGACTACACTTTAAAAACATCAAGTATTATTTTAACAAAAAATCAAATATTATTTCATCATTATGAGAAGATGAAAGCTAAAATTATAATTTATAAATGAAAATTTATCATAGAATTTTTTTTGTGAAATAGGAAAATTTCATAAAGTAGAAAAAACGTATTACAAGTCTTACAGTCAAACATAAAATTAGGAGCAGAAAGAAAAATCAATGCAGAACATGGGAATTCATCAGTAGGAATAGGCAAATCCTTCATTCATTAGTAGGAATTCATTATAGAAGTATTAGAGAAAGAGAAAGAGAAACAACATGGGGTCCATGGAAAAAAATAAGGCAGGAAGGAAGCCATCATCAAGCCTTCTATTCCCAATTTCCCATCATTTTCTATTGCCCTCCTTCATTTTTTTGTTGATGCAGTTGAGGTTCAATGATCGGTATAATTCTACCCAAGAAGCTGATGAGGCAATCTTACACATGGAGGGAATAAGGAGATGGAAGAAAGGGGAAAATAATGACTGAAGGAGAAAGAATCAAGGAAGGAAAAGAAGGATGTGAGAAGAAAAAAACCAAGAAAGAAGATGGGTCTAACCAAGTCTATAAAAGGCATAGTTAGACTCTTTCATTGCATAGTTGTCTCAGGATGGGTGCTTTATTTGAATTGGTTGACTATCAACCAATTTTGAGCATAATAATTCATAATTTAAATTATTATTATTATTTTAAAAAAAAGAACCAGGTCATCCCGGGTTAGTCAAGATCGAGTCAGGTCAATAGGGTCTTGACTGGGTTAATGATAGTCCGCTTTGAAAGCTCAACCTAGACCAGTTCAAGCCCTAGGTTGTGGGGTCTTAGGTTAGACCAGTCCAGGTCCCAAAACACTAGCATAAACAGTAAGGACATGAAATATATTTTTTTTAGGAAAAATTAATGTTTGTTACCTCTTAGATTCTAGTTCTGTCCAATTTAATGTCATCCTTTGTCATTATGTTGGTGATATGCTCTTTGACTATTGGTCAATTAGGCTTACTACAGGTTTATTATCCCTTGAGCTAGGAAAATAAATTTGCTAAATTAAGATCTAGGTTGGTTTACTTCTTTGTTGTAGGTTGAGATCAAGAAAGCTGAACCAAAGAAAGCCTCAAACGTAGCACCTCATATGCCATTTGGTAGCGAAAATAGTTAAATTCAAAAACTTTAAAATAATGGATCTTAATTAATTACATTTAAAAACTTTAAAACCCAACAAATTATGAAGTAGGAAAATGTCAAAATGCCTTAACTAGCAGTTGATAAGTATTGGTAGTGGATTAGGTAGTGAGATTCCTATTTAGGCTATTAGGGGTAGAAAGGGTATTTTAGAGTGAGGTTGGTTATATATAGCAAGGGAAGGGCGTGAGTGGAGGCAGGAGAGTATTTTGTCAGAAGTTATGGCTAAAGCATTTGCTCTAGAGTGTGGGGCAGAATTCCTTGGTTGCAAGGTTTTCTGTAAGAGCAGTAGCTCTGGGGTAAGATTATTCCTTATAATCCTTTAGTTTTCTATTAAATATCATAATGTGATTTTTCGGTTCATATCAATTGGTCTGACCTGTCGTATGCCAATGCCATCAAAATCAGCTGAGAGAGGTGAAGTTTTGGAGGCTCAAATGGCTAATGCGGTTCCTCAACTAGAAGGATTTGAAGCTTCAATGAACGAACTCTGGGCAAATCATTTGAAGAAGCAGAAAATAATGATGGTGAATCTTTAGCAAGCACAACAAAGATTTCAACAATCTCTGTTAAAGGAGATTAATATATTAGACAGAAGAAGAGTACACGATGAGTAGGGCAATGCCTTACCCGTTAATGGATCTTCATCGTCTTCGGAGAAGCAAGCGAGAGGTCTCAAGACGAAGGTCAGGAAATAGGTACATTCCTTTGGACTGACGTTGAGGTGGCTTAGTCGCGATATTGAGTTTGAGATGGATGAATGTCACATCCTCAACAGTGAGTCCGATTCACATTAACTCTAAGTTAAAAACATCATCAATGTCTTAACTTCCGTACAATGAAACCATACATAATATTCATATTTACACATAGTCCGACCAAAAAAAAAATCCTAAGAGGCTTATGTGACCACAGAGCTACTTCTAGAGCTTACAAGATATAGAATACAAAGGAACCAACCGAAAATACAAGAGGGTTGGTTTAAGATAAACTCGCTATTCCCTTGGAAAATCCTCAGCATCAGCCACAGATTCTGAAATGTTGTAAAATAATAGGATGAGTAATGAAATACTTAGTGAATGGATAACATTATCAATCAAAAGTAATTTAGCAAATAGTATCATAAAGATATCATTGAATTAAACTCACATCAGTTACCAATGATATACACAATATAAATTACTCAGTGCCAACACAAATCCCGTACCAACCGAGTCGTCCACAGTACCAGTGGATCGTTGTCCGCGGCCCCCTAGCCGCATCCACCCTTATCTCTCCATGAAAGATATATCTCCACCCTTATAACTCCTGTAACTTCTCCCGTGGAATGCACCACCACAAAAATATTATAACAACGTCATACCATAACGCAAGTATTCACACAACCTCAACATAATAACGGTAATATCAACATTAACTTTACATATTTTATAAGAATTAACATTTAATCAAACAAGAGGTTTGAAATCCACAATATCTTTAAATACAAGGAATACAAGTCCTTGATAAATAAATACACAACATACCGTTTAAGTCCACCTTCTCAATTTTCTTTATGATACTTGATGACAAAACTTTTGAAGAAATATAGATGAGATAAGGTTATCACACTCACCTCGAATGTGGCCCTAACTACCTTTCCTTTTGCAGCTAAATTATGAGGTGTTAGGAAATAACTCTCAAAGATTTCCTAAAATGTAAATAAGATGAAAAATAAAGAATACATTAGAATTTTCAAGTGAAACTTGTACTATTAGAAACTAGACTCAAAGAGCTTTCTAATAGTATCTTAGTCCGGAACGCAGCTACAGTAACGTTGATCGAGTCAATGCTACAGTAAAGTTGACTAAAGTCAATGATACAGTAAAGTTGACTAAAGTCAATGCTACAGTAAGTTTGACTAAAGTCAATGCTACAATAAAGTTGACTAAAGTCAATGCTACAGTAACCGAGAAAATCTGAAAAATTTTTCTCGGTGAACAGTATTTTCTAGGGAAAATTTTCAAATGTTCTTCGTGTTTTTCATCCAAAAATCCTAAAATCATATCTAAAACAACATTTCTTTTGATTTCTTCCATGGGTTTTGTTTCTCAATGTCTAATGAGTATTTTAACACCAAAACCCCTAATTTTTACTAACAATCCAAGCTCAAATCTCAAATTTTCATCAAGAACACTAACTTTTTCAAATATCCAAATTCTACAAAATTTCTTGTTCTAATAACATCATAAACCACCTAAAAATGTTTTACATTAACATCCACACTTAAATTCATCCATTAAAACTCAAAATCTTAATTTTCTTCCATAGGTCCGAAAATGGAGAAAAAGAGAAATAAAGCAGATAAAACTTACCTCTTTGCCTCTAGAACTCATAAGAATCGGAAGTATGGTTAGAAAATATCAGATCACTGGAAGAGCTTAAAGAAAAGATTGTAGAGGAAGATGAAAATGAAACGAAGAAATGGTGCATTGCCTCGGGAGGAAGAAGGAGAAGAGAAACTAATAATTGTATGTGTGGGCCCCCACCAATTTCTTTTTCGATAAAATTGCGCATAGCTACCTTAGCTTTTAAGATTTGTTCACTTAGGTCCTTGAAAATTTATAAAAAATTTCCTAAATTAAAAATTGAAATTTCTATTCCTAAATTTTCTTTACTAATTCAAAGAAAGAAAACATATTTCACGCAATTAAATTTTTCACTAAACTTTATAATAGATTTTAAATACTCATACAAATTATTGGAGCATTACATTCTTTCCCCCTTAAGAAATTTGGTCCCCAAATTTCATTACCTCATGTTATAAAGAGGTGTGGGTACGTAGATTTCATCTTTTCTTCCAATTCCCATGTCGCTTCCTCTTGGGTATGATTCCGCCATAAAACTTTCACAGATGGTATTTCTTTAGACCTCAACTTATTTATTTGTCTATCTAAGACTGCTACTGGAATCTCTTCAGACCTCAACTTATTTATTTGTCTATCTAAGACTGCTACTGGAATCTCTTCATAAGATAAATCTTCTTTTAATTGGACTTCCTGTGTTTGAAGAACATGGGAAGGATCATAAAGATATTTTCTTAACATAGAGACATGAAACACCGGGTGGACTCCTTCCAAATCTGGGGGTAACACTAACTTGTAAGCCACATTGTCAATTTTCTCAAATATTTCAAAAGGTCCAATATACTTTGAACTAAGTTTTCCTTTTAGCCCAAACTTTAAACTACCCTTCATGGGAGATACTTTTAAAAAGACCATATCACCTACTGCAAACTGAAGGTCTCGTCTCCGATGGTCAGCATATGCTTTTTGTCTACTGTGAGCTGCAAGGAGTCTTTCCGGAATAAGTTTGACTTTTTCCAATGCATCTTGCACTAAATCAGGCCCAATTAATTTATTTTCTCCTGCTTCAAACCAGCCAATAGGGGATCTACATCGTCTTCCATAAAGTGCTTCAAAGGGTGTCATTTTAATACTTGCTTGATAATTATTATTATATGCAAATTCAATTAGAGGTAAATGTGCATCCCAACTACCTCTGAAATCTATCACACAAGACCTTAACATGTCTTCCAAAATTTGTATAACACGTTCAGACTGACCATCGGTCTGAGGATGAAAGGCTGTACTTAAATTTACCTGCGTGCCTAAGGCTTCTTGAAAAGTCTTCCAAAAACGAGATGTAAACTGTGTGCCTCTATCAGAAATAATGGAGATAGGCACTCCATGCAATTTAACTATTTTATCAATATACAACTAAGCATACTTATCAGCACCAAATGTTGTCTTTACTGGTAGAAAATGTGCCACTTTTGTTAAACGATCTATTATTACCCACACAGAATCATATCCTTTATGAGAACGAGGTAGCCCCACTATAAAATCCATTGTAATACTTTCCCATTTCCACTCTGGAATATCTATTTGCTGAAGTAATTCAGGAGTTCTACGATGTTCTGCCTTGACTTGTTGACAAGTTAAGCAATGAGGAACATAATCAACAATGTCCCTTTTCATTCTGTCCCACCAATACAATGACTTCAAATCCTGATACATCTTATTAATACCAGGGTGTATAGTATAAGCTGTTCGATGTGCTTCTTCTATGATTCGTCTCCGTAAAGATTCTACATTTGGCACACATAATCGACCTTCAAATCTAATAATTCCATGTTGTTCAAGAGAAAACCCCTTATCTTCGCCCTCATTTACTTTACTCTGTAACTTTCCAAACATTGGATCTTCCTTCTGGGCCAACTTCACATCTTCAATTAAAGATGATTGGGCTGGTATATGTGCCAAGAATGCACTTGACTCCAAAATTTCATACCATACTCCACTAGCTTCTAGTTCGTGTAACTCACGAATCAATGGCCTCCTACATAAGGTAATATGAGCCAAACTCCCCATAGACTTACGACTAAGAGCATCTGCAACAACATTAGCCTTTCCAGGATGATAAAGAATTGTACAATCATAATCCTTGAGAAGTTCCATCCATCTTCTCTGCCTCAAATTCAAATCCCTCTGTTGAAAAATATATTTCAAACTCTTATGATCTGTGTACACTTCGCAAGTTTCCCCGTATAGATAATGGCGCCAGATTTTTAAAGCAAATACTACAGCCGCCATTTCTAAATCATGAGTAGGATAATTCTGTTCATGTCTTTTAAGCTGTCGGGATGCCTAAGCTATTACCTTACCATGCTACATTAAAACACATCCTAATCCCATTCGAGATGCATCACAATATACAGCGAAACCGCCTGAACCCGAAGGTAAAGCAAGTACGGGGGCGGATGTTAAGCATTCCTTAAGCTTGGTGAAACTCTCGTCACAAGCCTCAGTCCAATCAAATCGAGCATGTTTTTGAGTTAATCTTGTAAGAGGGGTAGCTATTTTTGAAAAATTCTTTACAAAGCGGCGATAGTATCCAGCTAACCCCAAGAAACTCCGAATTTCTGTCACCGTCGTGGGTCGAGGCCACTTTTGTACTGCTTCAATTTTGCTGGGATCGACATGTATCCCTTCCCTTGAGACTATATGTCCCAAGAAAGCTATTTGGTCCAGCCAAAATTCGCACTTTGAAAATTTCGCATAAAGCTGGTGCTTCCTTAAAGTTTGTAATACCATTCTTAAATGTTGTTCATGCTCTTCAAGATTTTTTGAATATACCAGAATATCATCAATAAAAACAATGACAAATTTATCCAGAAACGGTTTAAAAACTCGATTCATAAGATCCATAAAGGCTGCTGGTGCATCTGTTAACCCAAATGACATCACCAAGAATTCACAATGTCCATAACAGGTACGAAAGGCTGTCTTAGGTACATCTTCAGTTTTAATTTTTAATTGATGATATCCAGACCTCAAATCAATCTTAGAAAAGCATTGAGCTCCCTGCAACTGGTCGAACAAATCATCAATCCTGGGGAGGGAATATTTATTTCGTATTGTCACCTTGTTTAATTGCCGATAATCAATGCATAGTCTTAATCAGCTATAGTAACGTTGACCGAGTCAATGCTACAGTAAAGTTAACTAAAGTCAATGATACAGTAAAGTTGACTAAAGTCAATGCTACAGTAAAGTTGACTAAAGTCAATGCTACAATAAAGTTGACTAAAGTCAATGCTACAGTAACCGAGAAAATCTGAAAAATTTTTCTCGGTGAACAGTATTTTCTGGGGAAAATTTTCAAATGTTCTTCGTGTTCTTCATCCAAAAATCCTAAAATCATATCTAAAACAACATTTCTTTTGATTTCTTCCATGGGTTTTGTTTCTCAATGTTTAATGAGTATTTTAACACCAAAACCCCTAATTTTTACCAACAATCCAAGCTCAAATATCAAATTTTCATCAAGAACACTAACTTTTTCAAATATCCAAATTCTACGAAATTTCTTGTTCTAATAACATCATAAACCAGCTAAGAATGTTTTACATTAACATACACACTTAAATTCATCCATTAAAACTCAAAATCTTAATTTTCTTCCATAGGTCCGAAAATGGAGAAAAAGAGAAATAAAGCAGATAAAACTTACCTCTTTGCCTCTAGAACTCCTAAGAATCGGAAGTATGGTTAGAAAATATCAGATCACTTGAAGAGCTTAAAGAAAGGATTGCAGAGGAAGATGAAAATGAAACGAAGAAATGGTGCATTGCCTCGGGAGGAAGAAGGAGAAGAGAAACTAATAATTGTATGTGTAGGCCCCACCAATTTCTTTTTCGATAAAATTGCGCATAGCCATCTTAGCTTTTAAGATTTGTTCACTTAGGTCCTTGAAAATTTATAAAAAATTTCCTAAATTAAAAATTGAAATTTCTATTCCCAAATTTTCTTTACTAATTCAAAGAAAGAAAACATATTTCACGCAATTAAATTTTTCACTAAACTTTATAATAGATTTTAAATATTCATACAAATTATTGGAGCATTACAATGAAATTGAGCGACATTAAGAGAAACAACAGATTCAACAAGTCTCAGCTAACACTACAACCCGTGATGCAACCAGTGATGTCGTTGGTACGTGATATCAAGTTAGAGGTTGAAGGAGCTTCTGATAATCACAAGAGGATAGTCATAGTAAGAAAATCATAGAGAAGAACAGTGAAGACTGAAATTGGACAAGACCAACAATCCTTGACGGTGGTGACAGGACAGAACTCATCGGTGATAAGTTTTGAGATAGTTCGAAGAGGAAGCAACGAAAAGACTTGGAAATGGGATTCGAATCTATAGAAGCCTTTGACTGTGAGGACTGAAATGATGAAGCTCTAGAGTTTTTATACCACGCTATGGGTTCTTCGCAATTGAGGATGAAAATGCAAGACCAGAAATGTTGTGCGACGACGAGAATGAAGGTGCGTGACCAGAAACGTTGTACAATTGTGAGAACAAAGGCAGAAGACAATGCTTATCGACTTACACATGAGAAGTGGCCCTGGAAAATGGGTCGGGTGAGTGGACTGGATTTCAATATGGGTTTGGATAGTGCAAGTGGACTAGGTTTTCATACTCCACTTTTGAGCCAAACCTAATTTAAATGCCTACCATTACTATTATGGCCAGAGGAACACTATGAATCTGTATATATGTATCATCTTGGATTTCAAAAAGGATCCGAACCTTTTCTGGCACTAGACAATTTGCTAGAAAGAGTTGGAATAGGCTTACTGAAATTGATTGTAATTTTTTTTTTAAAATTCAGCCTTGAGGACAAGACTGATTTTAAGGGGTGGGTATTGATAGGAACCTTATTAAGTTAAATTATATATTTATCTTATAAGGTTAAAGGGTAAGTAAGTAATTTCTAGAGGGGTGAGTTATTTTAAGTACAAGAGAGGAAGGTTGAATGGGTAGAAAGGAAGAATATTTTGTCAGAGTGCATTAGAAAGCATTTGCTCTATAGTGTGGGTAGAACACCTTTAGCAATGTATTCTGTAGGAGCCGAAGCTCTAGGGAGGGATTATCTGTTGTAATCCTTCATTAGGTATTGGGTAGTGGATTTGGTAGTAGGCTTCCTATTTGGGCTATTAATGGTAAAAAGGGTATTTTAGAGTGAGTTTAGTTATATATAGCAAGGGAAAGGCGTGAGTGGAGGCAGGAGAGTATTTTGTCAGAAGTTGTGGCTAGAGCATTTGCTCTAGAGTGTAGGGCAGAATTTATAAGGTTTTCTGTAGGAGCAGTAGCTCTAGGGTGGGGTTATTCCTAGTAATCCTTTAGTTTCTTATTAAATATCATAGTGTGATTTTTTGGTTCCTATCAATTGGTCTGACCTTTTGGATTCAATGCCACCGGAATCAACTGAGAGAGGTGAAGATTTGGAGGCTCGCATGGCTAATGTGGAAGCTATAGTTCCTAGGTTAGAAATAGTAGAAGCTTCAATGAGTAAACTTTGGGCATATCTTTTGAAGATGCAGAAAACAATGATAGAAAACTTGCAACTGATGCAAGTAAATATAGAACGATTAAGAAGTATAGACGATGAGCAGGGAAGTGCTATACCCGTTGATGGTGCTTCATCTTCTTCTTAGTGGCTTCTAGATGCATCTGATATTCGCTATGGGTCCTCTACTTTTCCACCTGTGATAGCATCTTTGTTTTCGGCTATTTTATCTTTGACTGTGTCTGCCATACCGGCTTCTTTGCACGGGTTATCAGGGTCGAGTCTTCATCATTATTCGATTTGTACATCTTCCTTTGTGGTTTCCCTTCCTGCTCCTCTATCCACAGTGACCTTGCAATCTTCGTCTTAGCTAGTCCCCTTTAGAAGTCCAAGACAAACAAAAGTATGGCCTGTGGCAAGATTCATCTTTCCTACAGTAAGTTGATGGATAGAAGGGATAAAGGCTTATATTTTCGCTGTGGGGAGAATCTCCATCCCCTCCAACAATGTCAAAATCATTCTGTGTCTAATGATTTTGGGTGAGGATGAACATTTGTTAGAATTGATAAGGCTAAATGTGAATATCTTTCTGCTGCAGTTCGCGGACTAGAGTTTGTGTTATTGGGCTCTATCGCGGGTTACCAACCCTTTCAGAAGAAGCCCATTCCAACTTCGTTAATGGGCTTCACGGGTTCAGCTCTTCAATCATTGTCACATGCATCCAGCCTAAAACCAGCAACAACACATGCAAATTCCTCTGCATCATCATAGACAGCGTCGCATGTGAGGGCTACTTCCATGGTTCTTCATCGATCAGAATCAGAGAATGACAAACAGTTTGAATCGAGAGTATTGAAGCACTTATCGTACTAGAAGCACCTATCTCTGTGTTTGTTGATCTTGGGAGAAGATGGAGCTTTCTGCGAGGATACAAAAGAAGATGTAACTCGCTGGGAAGAAAGTGAAGAAAGAGAGATGTGTTGGAGATGATCGGGAAGAATACAAAAGATAGAAATAGGCTAATATGTTTTCTTTTCTACACTTCCTAATATGTGGCATGATACAAAAAAAAAAGGTGTTTACTTTAGCCTTGAGGACAAAGGTTGATTTTTAGGGGTAGGTATCAATAGGTATTGGGTAATGGGCTTCCTGTTTGGGCTATTAGGGGTAGAAAAGGTATTTTAGAGTGAGGTTAGTTATATATAGCAGGGGAAGAGCGTTAGTGAAGGCAGGATAGTATTTTGTCAGAAGCTATGGCTAGACCATTTGCTCTAGAGTGCGGGCATAATTCCTTGGTTGTAAGATTTTCTGTAGGAGCAGTAGCTCTGGGATGGGATTATTCCTTGTAATCCTTCAGTTTTCTATTAAATATCATAGTGTGATTTTCCGGTTCCTATCAGCAGTTGATTTATTATCATTCAAGTTAGTGGCAGAATATTCATCGGGAGGAAGTTGGCTTCCCACTTCACGTCTAATTACACCAACAGCACTAGGAAACCATAAATCATTAGACGGAACCAGCACTTGATCTAAAGAAGAGAAACAAAGAACTGATGAAGATGTTTCTATAGAGCCATAACAGTTACTAGAGAAAGGCATTCATCCACCACCAAAAGCAATTATGGTACCTTTGTTTGAACTATTAGAATATAAAGCACTACCCAAATTATTGTTGCCAATAGAAGATAGACGTGATCCTTTACCTCCAGCGGTTAAAGAGGAAGGATTCACAACAATAGTTGTTCCAAAAGCAACAGTTGTAGGATCGGACCGTTGGCAATAACTGAAGCAAAGTTGCAAAGATAAATCATTACGAAGTTTTGAACATAATGAGTCAAAACATACATTCAAATTGTAGAAAATTAATTGGCAATCAGAGGAAACCGTTGATAGTTTAAAAAAAAAAGGAGAAAACAAATTATGTAATCTAATCATCTTGCTGCAAAACCTCTTTCTTCAGTCTCTGTATCTTGAAAAACTAGCACTGACGGTGCACCTTTCTCAGTGACATGATTGATCCCATTGTCTTTGCCTGTGTCAGAGTTCTTGCTTCCCATAGCATCTGAGAGAAGGCCCATAATGAGATAGTTTCAATTTAGTTGTTCTGACTAGCCATCATAGGATCTAAGTTTTAGTAAAGGAAAGCAGACACAAAGCCACTACAATAATACATGCTAAAAGTTACATGTAAAGGGCCAAGATACAACTTCCATCACACACACAAGACTATTGAATTGAAAATAGAAGGCATTGTAATCATAAAAAAAAAAAAAGCCAAATGCTACACCATGATCATACGCATCCACCGATTTCTAATCCCATTGCTAAACATGCAGAACCTATGGTGGTGAAAGGAAAATCTTATTAGAGATGGCACAAAGCACATTTATTATTGCAAAGAACTCAAAGAGTCATTGTCATGTCCCCACTTAGAAAACGTGACTGGCACGAGAATGAGCTCAACTTCATCTCGAGAACCTAACTTAATTCATTCAATCAGTATATATAATACTCGAAAATAGACAAATGAAAATAAATAATCAGTTGAAGGAACTTCTCTTTTTTGTATATTCATATTCACCACAACAATTAAATTAAGTAAAAAGTCTAAAAAGAAATATATTCTTCTACATGGTCATTTAGATGCATCATGTATCAACTCATAATGACAATAATCTAAAACCTAGACTGCCTATACGATCACGGAGCATCTCTAGAGTAGCAAAATATAAATACAAGAATAAGAAGTAGACAATCCCCATATTCAAGTGGGGTCTTGAGCAAAAAAAAAAATATCCACGACTCCTTGTATGAAGATTTCCTTCAACTACCAACTCTGAAAAATGTTAACAAGAGGGTATGAGCAATCACTTGCCCAGTGAGGCGACGACACTACGCTATGACGAAAAATAATTATCTTGCATCATAATGATAATATACATTAGTTACATAAAAACCAATTATAATACGATACAATACAATCCATACCAGTTTTCAACTACATCCAAGTAAATCAATCACATTTCAATACAACATAGTTCAGAACAATTCACAATAGCAATTCAATCAATTGTATAAATTTCTTGTACCAATCGGGTCATCTAGGGTACCTCTACATTATTGCCCGAGCTCCCGTCGCATCCACTCTTATTGCTCCATTTATAAATCTCCACCCTTATAGCTCCTTGTAGAGTTTCCCATGGGGTGCACCACCATAACTTTCCTTACATTTTTCAAACACAAGCACAATAATAATTCAAGAACTCATATCACAAGCCAAACACTCATTTATGACATATCTCAACCAACCATAAATGAATAAGTTCAGTAATCAAATATACTAAATCTCAACTCAATTCACAAATAGTTCACAATCCTTATCATAATCGTCATCCATATTGCATCACATAACCCATGGACACTCTTCATACAATTGCGTCACATCATAATGAAATTAATTCATAGAAGAACTACAAATTTCCTACTTTAATTACAAGTTAAGGATAACTATGTGTATGTATATTTTTATATATATCTTTGCCAAGGTTAATCTTCTAAACAAGGAATTTACAAAATAGTGTAATGTATGTGTATATACATACATCTCATGACTAAAGAATTATTTACATTCATTGACTATAGCTATATGTATATATACATATATACATGTGTTCTTGTAACTTTAAAACATAAAGCTTAATATGTTTTTATGTATATATGTATGTGTGTGTGTATACAACACATATATCTCTCTTTCACATTTTTAAGGAATAATAGAGTACATATGTACATACACACTTCCTAGCACTTCCTTATGTACCAATGTAGCTTATAAATATATATAAACATACATACACACATTGGAATTATTCTCTTCATTCATGTGTACATAGCCATACAAGTTTAACAACTATTTACATTTCATCATTCCATTCAAGCACAATAGTAACATTAATTTAAATATAAAATTATATTTTTGAATCACCATTCTCTTCAAATTTGGATATACTACATGTTTTCACTTTGATGCAAAACGTCACTAAAGAAATATACTTGGTCATAGGAAGTATAAATCTCACTCACCTTAGCTCCAAACTACGTTTCTACTCTTCAAACTGGAGAAGGATGCCTGATAGGAACTCAGAATTGCAATAAACTAAAAGATAGATTTTATTTAAGATGATAAGGAAACCACAAACTCTAAAATAGAAATGAAATATAGAAAAGACTAAGAACAGTAGAAATAACAGCAACCACAACCCAGAGACTCAAGGCCTCCTCCAAAGGTAACTCAATTCCTTGTAACAACCCAAAGGCATCTGAATATTTTCCATCATACCCTCACACACCCCACTACCTGATATTTATAGTAAACTCGCTTCCCTAATTACCCTCACTACCCCTATAACAAAAACACTCCACCCAATACACACACTACACCCTTTCCCATGTCCCACTACTCGTACATAACAGAAAACTAGCTTACTACACCAAATAGCCCACTACACACACGGTACCTATCATTTCCACCCCCTTCAGATCAGCCTTGTCCTCAAGGTTGAGAAAAAAATTAATTAACCAATTCCATCGTCTTCCTACTCCAGCGCTACCACTTCTCCCAGTTCATTGACAATTTTTCTATCCTCAAGAACAATTGACCTCAGCTGTTGCTCAAATACTGGTGTAAAGGACCATAGTGGAAACAAAGCCCTTTAGCTTTACAGTCCATCAGCTCTCCAAACATTAGATTGTTTATTCCCTTGCTTCACGCAATGGTTCCACCCTGATAGTTTCGTTGCTGGGTTTTGTGATGTCGGTACTGGTGGTCGTCTATCGGTATTGCTCCCCTACCGTGTAGTCCAGTTGCTCCCCTGCTACTCTATTAAACTTGAGTGAGCTTGACACAAAAGATGAAGCCTCTTTAGAAGCGTAGTATTAGGCCTTGTGTGTTGCACTTGGGCCCAAGGTTGGCTAAAGTCTAAGTAATCGGGTTGGGTTGCCCACCCATAAACCACTTCCTTGTCCATATCATGAATTGCGTCATCGTCGTCTTCTCCTAATAGCATTATCAGCCAAACACCCAACGTTGCATTCATCTCCAAAACTTCTTCAATTAGTTCTTCATCATCTTCAATGGCCACTATTTCTCCTTCATCATTCAATTCCTCACCATCCCCTAAAATGACTAATCGCATCTGTCTATCAGAGCAATGATGCAAAGGGTGCCAATCTGTTTCCCCATATCGAAGACATTGGCCCTTTGATTTCCTGGCCATGAGCTCTGAATACGTAAGATACCGAGTTCTTCTGCCCTTCTCCCGCAATGGTGGCTGATGCTCCATCTCTAACCTCTTCGTAGTGGAGAATGCTAATGACATAGTTGAAGAGGATGAGTTTTTGTTAATGGGCTCCAGCAAACTCTTATCCGTTCTAAACGTGTGGTCTCAGGTTAAGGTATGCTCCGTTTGGCCTCCAATAACGTTTTCCACCTTCGCATCTTCCACCTTCTTAGCCAACAGTCTAAATTCATCCCAATCATCTTGTACGACTCCTCAGGGCTGTGTAAATTCCTTGGACACTGACTTACTTCCAATGAAAATGCCTCCATCCACCTTTTGGAGAAGTAACTTCCCTGAAAAATAATTTTCCAACAGTCATTTGAATTTTGTCAATATTTCCTATTTCATAGTTACAAAACTTCCTTCCAACTTCCCCACTCATGCTTCTAAGGTATCAAGCCTATCAGACATCTTTGGTTGATAATGTAAACCCACACTAGCTCTCCTCTTGGATCCGACAAGTCGGACCAGATGATAAGAACCCAGAATTACAATAAACTAAAAAAACAGATTTTATTTAAAATGATAAGGAAACCACAAACTCTAAAATAGAAATGAAATACAGAAAAGAACTAAGAATAGTAGCAATAACAGCAAACACAGCCCAGAGACTCAAGGCCTCCTCTAAAGGTAACTCAATTCCTCCTAACAACCCAAAGGCAACTAAATATTTTCCATCATACCCTCACACACCCCACTACCTGATATTTATAGTAAACTCACTTCCTTAATTACCATCACTACCCCTGTAACAGAAACACTCCACCCAATACACACACTACACCCTTTCCCATGTCCCATTACATGTACATAACATAAAACTAGCTTACTACACCAAATAGCCCACTACACACACGATACCTATCAATGCTAAAAGATCTTATTGGAGGCCAAAGCAAGAAACAATACTAAATCAGAACAAAGACTATCAAATACTCAACCTTGTTCTGTTTTGATGTTTCTTTCGGATCCAAACTTTAGAAAAATTCTGGTATTGATATATAGCTCCAAAAATCATGAAATTTGGTACAGAACCTTATTTATATGTTAATATACTATGATAAAAATTTCAGATTAAAACTCCATCATTTGACCCTTCTACAGACCTCATTAGTGACCCTAAGTTAGAGCTGTCAAATTTTCGCATAAGTGCTGTATTATGCATTTTAGACCTAGATAGCCATGTCCAAATACAATGAAATTTTGCAGGGAGATAGGGCAATATCTTGGCTGGGTGTCATAAAAATTTCAAGTCAAAATATGATGATTTGGCCCCTGAAACAGAACTAAATTTTACATCAGTCCAGATTGTTTTCTACACAAAATCAGATTGGTCTCTTAATTCAATTTCCTATAACTGTTTCCCTTATTCCTTCTATATGCATCCAATTAAATTATAACCAGTCCACATTCATTATTCACCTACATCTAAATTGACTTATAGATCATACTACAACAGCCACAACATGAGAAATTTAGGAGAACATGCTCTTGACAGCATATGCAAATTTTTTCTGTAAAATACTCCAATTTTCCTTCTTTAAACATCGGATCACACTGATTTCAGTGGCCTCAACCAGATATCTGGCAAGTAAATAATTACAACAACATTACTCATTCATGTCCAATTAAAAAGTGATGTTGAGATTATAGTAAAATTCATTTTGACAGTTCAAAACTCACGGTTCCCAAGTGTAGAATTCCTTCAAAGTTTTCTGCCTAATTTGAGAACATTAAATTCTTAATTCCTTTATTTCTATGCCTTAAATCTTTATAATTCTTCTATATTCCATAACTAAACCATCAAGCATAGTAACAAACATATGCAAACCTGAGAGAGACAAATTAAATTTGAAGGTCAGAAATTCTTGCTTACCCGCTACCATAATTTCTTTGTTTCTGCACTTGGTACCTCCTCATCAACTATGTTTTGTTTCTGCACTCAACCTTCTATTTTTCCTACTGAACATAACTTATAATACTTAAAATTCTGATACATACAAGACAAGGTACCAATATCAAAAAGCAGAGCAATAGACCTCGTTTACCTCTCGGCTTGTTCTCCGTTTTTATATCCTCGGCTCATCCTCTGTTTTGACTTTCTTTTTATTTTCTAACTATAATTTCAGTTCAAAACCTCCTTTAATTCCTATATACCAACAATCAGAATAATTACTCAACACAAGGAAGAGTTTTCAACCAGAAATTTGCAGAAAGAGAATTTTTCAAGCTAAATTCCTGCCTCTCGCCAATGGTACTCTGTTCTTCTTTTGTTTCTCTCCACTGTTGCATATTTGTCCACCACCATGAACCACCTTCGAAAGACCCATCCAAGGTGGTAGCCACCATCGGATTAGACATGGAGAACCCACACGCCAACCATGATGAGTCCGAGAGAAAATGAAGCTGAGCTCTGCAAATGGAATTATTCATCAGACCTCAAAGTTTCTAGAGCATTTAGTTATGTGTTGGTAGAGAAATAAGGCAACACGTGTATTCCACTTTGCTAATCTGATTTTTAAATTCCTTAGCTTAAATTTCTCTAAGCTCCTTCCTCCATAATTTCTTATTCATTTGAGTCCTTCTTGATATTTTATAAAATTGTGATTCATTTTCTCAAAGTTATAATTTCGTTGAATTTATTCCCTTTATTTAACTTTGTAATATCTCAGGAATCCTTACACATTTTGCCTATTTCTTTTAAATCCTTAACCACCCCTAACCCCTCGCCCTTGGGTGATAGGTCTCCAATGTAACTCATTGGTTCTCTGTTGTTAAGGTTCTGCAGAATTATAAACAAAAGAAAGAGAAAAGAACAAAATCAGTCAGCAAGAATAAATGATAAGGAAAAAGAATTAAAGAGGAAAGGCACACAACTTCCAACACTCCTATGGACCCCATCTCTCTCCTTACAGGGAGGAAAATAAGTATATCCCCTACCCACCAGAAATGAACATTTAACAGAGAAAGGGAAGGCTCCACAATCAAGAGCAAAACCAAATAGGTTATCACAAGCCAATCATACTCTACAGCCAAAAACATTTTCATATAATACAAGACAATTCTATTAACAAACGAGATAAGAGGTCCATTGACACCCAGTTAAGCTGATGCATAATGGAGTACATTTGTTGAAAACGAGGAAAGAGATACAAAGAATCGCAATCTAATCCATAGCAGTCTAAAACAGGGATATAAGATAATATCTAAGGAATATACTATTTTGGAGAAAACAAATAGACTTTTTACACGATGGTGCATGGAGGCATGGTCAACACAGTTGATACAATTTAACAAAAAACAATAATAAAAGATACATCAGATAATCAACCAGTCGAACTAATTGGTGGTTCATTTAAGTCTACCACTGACTCGTGTTCAAGATATCTTACCTCCTTCCTTCTGTCCCTTTTTCTTTTGACCTCATGAGATGTATCTGTAAAGTAGATGCTCTTGTTATTTTCTTTACTCATAGATATGGAAAAAAACAACATATAATAGAAAGCAAAGTATAAATACAATCATGAGAACTAAAAAGCACAAATATCATTCATGAATGAGGTGAACATTCAACAGAAGAACCTTGAAAACTTGAATTATTAAGCCATAAGAAGACAATGGATTGTTTCAGCTACTTCAAAACGTTATTATAGCCACACATGAAAAATGAATGGACCTTGCCTCAATATGCAGAAAAATGACGACTTCAGTTTGCACATTCTAACTGAGAACTTAAATCAATAAACCATAATAAAGTAGTAAAATGTTTCAGCTGCTTCAATGGTACATAAATGGATCTTGACATTCAAAATATCAACAACTTGAACTTCACACTTCATCCAATTTCTTGACAATAATAATAGGGCTTCCAATGGCATAAAGGCATTTAAACAATACCAACAACAATCATATTAGCATGCACATACAGCTAATTTGATCATGTAAAATCAATCAAGTGTAAATCTGATGTCAGTGATTTGCAGCATAAACCCATTGATATGTAAATTTGATGAGCCTCTATTAAAGTACAACAGGAGGAAGGCATTTAATGAAAATATAAACGTGCATGATAGAAGGAATAAGGCAGTAGGTTAGTTAGGGTATGTTTGTAACTAACTAAATACCTAGGCTCTTGGAAGGGGATTAGAAGGTTTATAAATACAGAGATAGTTGTTAGTAGGAAGGTGTGTAAGGAATCAGTAGTGTGGGGAGTGTCCTAGCCACTCAAAAGCTTAGGAGTTTTGTACATTGCCTTCGGGTATTGGTCCATCAATAATATTTGCATTATTCAGCCATATTTCTGCTATCTTTGTTCTATTATAGGGTAAGGGGGTTCATTAGTGGTATCAGAGCAGTCTCGATCAAGGGGATTGCAAGAAAGATGGTGAACACTAGAACAAAAGGAAAGGTTGACGTTCTTGAAAAAGAAGTAGGAGGTCTCAAGAACGAAATGGAGACACTAAAAGGGGAAGTAGGGATGGTCAAGGATATAGTTCAGGGACTTCGAGAATTAATGGCATGGATGGAAATGTTTAGTCAAATGGTGGAATCTCACCTGTTGAGTGAGAACAGTGGAGCCAATGAAGAAGGACCAACACTAGATGCGTACAGGGTGAGGGAGAAAGTCTCGAAGTTTTGAAGACTTGAAATACCTATTTTTTTCAGTGAAGATCTGATGGGGTGGGTCTTTCGAGTAGAGCGTTATTTCAGCATCACTGGCATTTCCGAGGCTGAAAAGATGGCCGCTGTCACTGTTTGTCTTGAAGGAAAAGCCCTTACATGGTTCCAGTGGCTGGAGACGAGAAAACCCATCCAAGGGCGGGCAGTATTCAAGAAAGAATTATTTGGTCGATTTCGTGGTCCACAAATCGGCGATTGGTACGAAACAGTAATGGGATTGAGGCAAATCACCACCGTGGACAGCTACCGAGAAGATTTCGAAACCTTGACAACACCTTTGAAGAATGCACCTGAAGATGTCCTCATAGGAGCATTTAAAAACGGGTTAAAACCTGAGATATGTGCGGAGCTCCATTTATTTGAAATCGGGTCTTTTACAGAAGTAATGGGCTTAGCCCAATGCATTGAGGAGAGGAATGGAATGATGTCTACAGTCCAAGAAAAACCTCTAAAACTTCACCATTCTAATATGGGCTCACGCTGGACACAACCCAAGTCGAATTGGGTCAAATCATGGAGCCCTGTTGACTCAACCCGAGACAGCAATAAATTGAAGACTGGAGAATCAAATTCTGAAGAAGGGAAATCAGCGTCGTCATCTTCGCAAAACTCTGTACAGAAAGACCAAGCTCTTCACTTAGAAAACTTACTGAAACAGAAGTAATTAAAAGAAAAGAGCAGGGGATTTGTTTTAAATGTGATGAAAAGTTCAATCCTGGACATAGGTGCAAAAACATACTTTATCAGACCGTGGTTTTATAGAAAGTTGATTCTGACACCGAAACAGAGGATGAGTCAGTAGTGAAAAAAAATAATGACAATGATGGAAAGAACAATACAATGGAAGAAAACCCTATGGAGCTTTCTATGAATTCTATAGTTGGGATAACCAGAAATAAAACTATAAAGGTCCGAGGACAACTACACAGAAAGGACGTTGTGATATTGATAGATAGTGGGGCCACTGATAACTTTATTTCTTCTGAGGTAGTTCAGCATTTACAAATTCCAGTGATAGCCACCAAGTCTTACAACGTCTCTGTGGGAGATGGGTATTGAGTTCGAGGAAACAAAAAATGTTTAGATGTGGAGCTAGAGGTTCAAGGGCTACCTATCAAACAAACATTTTATGTTTTTGACATGGGAGGTACAGATTTAGTACTGGGCATTGATTGGTTAAAATCATTAGGTGAAGTTCGGGTGGATTGGGGACAACTCACAATGAAATTCAAAACAACAACAGGAGAGAAATACTTAAGTGGGGACCCATCCTTATCCAGAACCATTGTTTCACTAAAAACCATACTCAAAAATTTACAAGGGGACAATCAGGGATATTTTATAGAATTTGGGGAGATGACTCTAACAACAAAACCTGAAAATCCAATTCCTGATACAATGAGAGAATTGTTGATGGAATTTCCTGATGTTACAGAAGCTGCTAGGAAACTACCCCCACATAGATTAAGAGACCACGACATTCCCCTTAAGCCAGGTGAGCAGCCCCCGAACATCTGTCCCTACCGCTACCCACATTCCTAGAAGTCCGAAATTGAAAGGTTGGTTAATGAAATGCTAGTAGATGGTATCATTTGCCCCAGTCAAAGCCCATATTCCAGCCCTATATTATTGGCTAAAAAGAAGGATGAGAGTTGGCGACTATGTATAGATTACTAGGCATTAAATAAAATTACTATAGCAAAGAAATTCCCTATACCCGCCATTGATAAGCTATTGGATGAGTTAGGTGGGTCAAGGGTGTTTTCAAAGTTGGATCTCAAATCTGGATACCATGAAATTAGGATGAAGGTTGGAGATGAAGAGAAAACCACATTTCACACTCACTTAGGCCACTACGAATTTATGGTTATGCCATTCGAGTTGGCAAAGGCCCCCACTACCTTTCAATTCCTTATGAATGATCTCTTTCAAAAATACCAAAGAAAATTTATTTTGGTATTTTTTGATGATATCCTTATCTATAGTCCTAAACTCGATACTCATTTTGAACATCTCAAGGTGGCTCTGACTATATTACAGGAGAATAAATTAGTGCTCAACCTTAAGAAGTGTGTATTCTATCAGCAACAACTAGAACACTTGGGGCACATCATTTCAGAAATTGGAGTTAAAGCTGACCTTGCAAAGATCTCTGCAATGACCAGCTGGCCAACACCTAAAAGTATCAAGGCTTTAAGAGGATTTCTGGGGCTAACCGGTTATTATCGAAAGTTTGTTCGTGGGTATGGAACTATAGCTGCACCACTAACTGCCCTTCTTAAAAAGGATGCCTTTCGTTGGGAGGAAAAGGCCCAAAAAGCCTTCGAGGAGCTTAAGGATGCTATGACCAAGGTGCCGATGTTAGCATTACCAGATTTCTCTAAACCATTTAATTTGGAAATTGATGCTTCAGGGATCGGAGTGGGAGTTGTTTTGATGTAGAATCAGCTGCCCATTGCATACTTTAGCCAAGCCTTATCATCAAAAGGGCAGCACAGCTCTATGTATGAGCGAGAATTAATGGCTGTAGCATTGGCAGTGAAGAGATGGCACCATTATTTGTGTGGGCATCCCTTTATAATTAAAACTGATCAAAAGGCCATTAAATATTTGCTGGAACAACGTGTTTTGGATGAAAACTAGCAACAATGGGTTTCCAAACTGATGGGCTATAAATTTGAAATTCACAATAAATCGAGGAAGGAAAATCGAGTGGCGGATGCTTTATCTCGTAGACCCGACATGGAGTTAAAAGTTATTTCTGTTTGGAAATATGATGATTTAAATACTTGGGAGGAGGAGATTCGAAAGGATGAGTGACTCTTCACTATTTGGCAGTAAGTGGTCACCAACAATAATCCTTCTGTAGGGTACACTATGAGGAAAGGGTGCCTCTTGTTTGAAGGCAGATTGGTTTTACCAAAATCGTCTGCATGGATTCCCCTACTCCTTCAGGAATTTCATATCACACCGATAGGAGGGCATTCAGGTTACTTACGCACATACAGAAGAGTGGCTGCCTTCTTGTATTGGGAAGGTATGAAGAAGGATGTTCAGGATTTTGTGGCTAGATGTACCATTTGCCAGCAAAATAAGTATGATGCCCTTGCACCAGCTGGGTTACTACAACCTTTGCCTATTCCTCAACAAGTTTGGGAGGATATAAGCATGGATTTTATAGCTGGACTTCCCAAATCTCTGCATTTTGATTCTATCTTGGTGGTAGTGGATAGATTGACTAAATATAGTCATTTTATCCCCCTCTCTCACCCATACACAGCTACAGATGTAGCAATTGCTTTTGTCCAGAACATCATCATGGATTCCCTAAGACTATCATTTCTGACAGAGATAGATTATTTATGAGCCATTTTTGGCAAGAGCTATTCAAATGTTCTGGAATAATGCTCAAGTTTAGTTCAGCATATCATCCGGAAACGGATTAGCAAACGGAGGTTGTGAATTGCACATTAGAGACTTATTTGAGTGTTTTGCGGGAGACAAGTCAAAGCAATGGGTGAAGTGGTTACCTTGGGCAAAATATTGGTTTAACTCAACGTACAACAAAGCTATTGGTATGACTCCCTTTAAAGCATTATATGGGTGGGAACCACCTACAATTTTAAAGATGGAATATTCTCTATCCATGTAGAGGAGGTAAACCAGTAAATCAGATCAAGGAATGCTGTCATTTCTGAGTTAAAGGAGCATTTATTATCTGCACAAGATAGAATGAAGGGGTATGCTGATAAAAAGAGGAGGAATGTGCATTTACAGGTTGGAGATTCTGTTTTTCTGAAGCTCAGGCCATATAGGATGAGATCAGTAGCTTGGAAAATTAATGAAAAACTCAGTCCCAGGTTTTATGGACCTTTTAAAGTTTTGGAAAAAATTGGGGAAGTAGCATACAGGTTGGAATTACCCCAATCAGCCAGGATTCACCCAACGTTTCACATTTCTCAGTTAAAAAAGTCGCTGCAGCTACACATTCAGTCTCAGCAATTACCCCTGGGTTTGACTGAAGAAAAAGAGCTGCTGGTTGAGCCTAAAAAGATATTACAGTAGCAGAAATGGACTAATGGCCAGAGGGAAGTGTTGGTAAAATAGAAGGGACTACCTGATTTTGAGAACTCATGGGAGTTTTTTAAAGTAATACAAAAGCAGTTTCCTGATTTTCACCTTAAGGACAAGGTGCCTCTCAATTGAGGGGGGTAATGATGAGCCTCTATTAAAGTACAGTAGGAGGAAGGCATCTAATGAAAATATAAACGTGCATGATAGAAGGAATAAGGCAGTAGGTTAGTTGGGGTATGTTTGTAACTAACTAACTACCTAGGTTCTTGGAAGGGGATTAGGAGGTTTATAAATACAGAGGTAGTTGTTAGGAGGAAGGTGTGTAAGGAATCAGTAGGGAGTGTCCTAGCCACTCGAAAGCTTAGGAGTTTTGTACATTGCCTTCGGATATTGTTCCATCAATAATATTTGCATTATTCAGTTATATTTCTGCTATCTTTGTTCTATTACAGGGTAAGGGGGTTCATCAAAATTTTTCCAAGTAAGGAATACATGCAAAACTAACAAGAGTTTCATCAAAATGTGAAAGAGAAAGTAGCAAATTCGGAATAAAGGAAAACTTATAAAGAGAGAAAAAAAGAAAAAAAAAAAAAAAGGAAATGCCCCCAATTATACATATGCCAGAAACTGAGTAAGAAAAAGCTACCACTTTTAATTGGCCAAATACCAAATACGAGTCTTTTGCTCAGATAACTAACCCTCTAAGTCTAAACTTCACTGAGACCAAAGAAGCATCTGAAGTAAAAATTTATTGACAGTGGAATTTTAAAGGCAAAGCATCCTAAATCATTACTTATAGACAAAGTAGGCACCGCACTGGTGGCAGAACGTGACGCAATGTGACTGCAACTTATAGACTATTCTGCCGCAAACATTCAAGTCTAAAACTTCCAAAAATTAAACAAATGCATCGAAGAAAAAAAGTGGACAGCTTTCTTCAAGTAGCAGTACAGAAAACCTTTCAAAAATCCAAAGGGACCACAAATTCTAACTCATTGTAACCAAAAGCTTATTAACAGAGAAAGTCATCATAGCAACGTTCCTACTTCCCCCCTTAAAAAATTGATAAACTCAAAACAAAATCCCAAGAAATCACTTCCAAAGAAAACAAAGCTAGATGAGAAAATGCACAGTTTAGACGGAGGATCACGAGAAAACAGAAATCAAGATCAAGATCGAATCCATGCAACAAAGCGGTGGAACTTAAGCGCAACAAAAGTAAATAAAACATATCATACCCTGAAGGAGGAGCTTCTGCGCGGTCTCGTTGGGATCCATAGAATATTCCTTAAGCATTGCGTAAATCTCTTCCTCATTGTGATTTCCTGTGATCTCCTTGATGTTCTTGATCGTCCTCCTCACGCTGCTAGGAATTGAAGCCCTAATCCCTCCACCGCTCATCTTCACAATACAACCCACAAAGCTACAAACTTACAATACAAAAATAATGGGCAAAAGGGAAAAGAGCGACAGAGAGAGAGAGGAATAGGTGTAGCAAATAAGAGAGGGGTCAGTAATTGGTAACAGAAAACACTTAAAGAAACGTATACTTCAGAAAATGGTCAGAAAGCATGATCTATTTCGAATGGTTTTTTAAAGAATGGGATTCCCATTTCTTCAAAGTATTTTGTGGTGTTTGGTATTCATTAGGTAGGCTGGAACATGGATAGTACGGTTTCAGAGAATTCCATTCTATTAGATTGTCTATGGAATCCGATTCCTTTGAGCTGAATTGTTAAATTTGTCCCTCTGATAATCCCTCAAATCCTCATCTCTCCTTGTCGCCGTCGTCCTTCTGTCATCATCACCGTTCATCGTCGCCATCGCCGTCGCCCCGGGGTGATGAATCTGGCACTTTGGTGAGGAGACGATGATTACAGAGGAGAGAGAGTCAGAGACTTGTGCTTCTGGTAAGGATGATTACTGTGCAATACCGTATGCATGGGCAATATTTGCTTCTTTCCAAGAAAGTACCAACAATATTCCAAGTGGAGGTAAGCATGACTCTCCTATTTAGTTGACTCAAGTCTTTCTTTCTCTTTTTTTCTGTCTTTTCACCAACATGCAAGGCTTTTTTATTGCGCACGGATCTTCTGTTTAAAAAAAAACTAAGCAGACGCCTACTAGATTTTTAGCAACAATTTTAACTGTTGTTAAAAATTTTTAGCAACAGTTTAATAACAATAAAACTGTTGCTGAAAGTTTTTAACAACGATAAAAATCGTTGCTAAAAACTGAGCAGAAAAAATTATGAGCAGAGGATCCGGATTCTTTTTTATTCTTCTTTTTCTTAGCATCATTGTGTGGTAACAAAATAAGAAGAATAAACAAATAGTGCTATGTTCACGTAACGATGCCTAGCTTTTTGCTTTTTTGATAATGAGACAAACTCTTATTTGTTTTTTGAAAATGATTTTGACTATGTAAACTTTTAAAATAAAAAATTAAGTTCTTAAACTTTTTTAAGTTATCGAATATTATTTATAAGACTATATTATAAATGCTCATGGTAATAAATATGTGAAAATTATATTTTATATATATCTCTCGTAAGTATGATTATAATAATTAAAATATAACGTTTTATACTTAAATTATGCTTTTTATTTTAATATGACATATACTTGCTTGTATTGTATCCAATAAATTTTGTGAAGTATTACTTATAATAATAATTGTTGTCACACCAGAAAGTGAGGTGCTGGTGTTTTTTGAAAGATAAATTAAAACAATTTTTTAATTAAAAACCAATCTATATAATTGACTAAAACAATTCTACTCTGAAGTATTAATTATCGGTAGGTTATTAAATTATTATGATAAAATAAATTTAAATAAATAAATTTGATAAATTAATCACATCACATTAAATGAATTTGAAAAAATTAGGGTATATTACTATATAATTACTATAATTGTTATATAATTGCTATAATTGCTATATAATTGGCTTATAATTGATATAATTGATATATAATTGATATGTAATTGTTATAATTGCTATATAATTGATAATTTAGGTAAACTTTTCAATTGAAATATAATATATTGTTATTTGATAAATTACATTTATTATATACAAATAATCAAATAATTAATTGATATATAAAAACTAACATACAAGTGTTCATATTATTTATTTCTCTTCTTAAATAAATATAATATAATATAAAATTACCTCCATCAAATCAAACTATAATAATGAATAATCACTTATTTTTCTTTTTTTATACAAGCATGCGAGACTTCTTTATTGCACCATCATCAATGGTCAATCTCCTATTTTCATGTAGATGTTTTTAAAAAATGATCATCACTATTGGCCAATTTGGAGGCTTTTTTGTTTTTAAAAATTAAAATTTTAAAATTCAAAATCAATGTAGATATTTATATATTTCTTTTGAATATCTCATCTATATTTACATATCTCTTTCTTTCACACAATTTCCCTTCTTTTTTCTCTTTGATTTTGTTTTTTCTTCCCTTACATGGATGAAAGACAACAATAACGATTTATCATCAAAGCTTTAAAGTGATGTTTCTTTCACATCATTTGGTATCATAGTTCAGTTTTCTTTTTATTTATTTTTTCTAATCTATACAGTTCACGTATTGTTCACATTCATGATTACTATTCATTTGATTGTGATTTTTGATTCTCTACTTCTGTTTCGTTCTTTACTTTTTTTTTTCTACTTTTTTATTTCTGTATTCGTTCTTTGTTGTTGTTTTCCGTGTTTCTGGTTCGTCTATGTTTCTTTTTGGTCTTCTGATTTTTTATTTCTGTCTGTTATATTTTATTTTTGCATTATTCTGATTTTCTAATTCCAGTTTTGCTTTGCTGTTTTTATCATTATATTTTCTTGTGAAAAGCAGGTCATGAAAAAGACCAAAGCTTAAAAGAAAAAAAAATGATGCCATTAAGGTAATTACTTGTGTTTGAATAATATAATTTGACTATTTTTAAATTAATTTTTTCTTATTTTTCTTATCTAATATGATTAATGAATAATCTCTTTTAGGCTTACTGTGAGCAAAAGATAAAGCCCTTCCTATGAAGAGAAACTTCAGGTAATGCCGAGATTACATGTGTGCAGATTGATTGAATGCTTATTTAGAACTTAAAGTATTAAATTTTAAAATTGGGATGTGATATATATTTTCCTTGATTATCTTCTTTTGTTGTTTTAAGATTTTGTGAATATGTAAGTTATATTTTAAATTTTAATAAACATATAGTTGTTATTATTGTTGCTAATCCAAATGTATATTTGTAGAAATAGAAGAAGAAACAATCAAAGGAAGACAAGCATTTTGATCTTAGCAGACCTATTAGATTAGTAACTTTTATTTTAACTCATTTTTATCATTAATTAATATATTTATCTAAATTAATTTATGTAATATCTTTCTTTTTCATTTGACGTTATTTACATTTAATATTCAAGGTATTTGTATATAATAAATCATCTTATATGTGTCTTAATATAACAGAAATATTTTATTATTTTTATACATATATTCTTTTATATATTTTTTAATTATTTTTATTTATTTAATAAATAAAAATTGTGACATTTGTATTAATCCGTGTATCACACGAATCACAATATTAATTTTATTGAAGTTGATACCAACATTTAATGAATAGGTACAATTTTAGAAAAACTTTTCAAATTAATAGTCTGCGTTGAAAAAAAGAACAAAATTTGGAAGTCTATTCATACATAAAAAAATGTGTTAGGCCCCTATAGGTAAAATTTAAAATGTAGGCAATTATTTTAAATTTGCTTCGATGATCCTTGTCAATCACATGCAAGAATATAGAAAGGATAAAAAAAGAGAAATATTTACAAGAGAGTACTTGACTAGACGGAAGCTAATACCTACGTACCTAGTATATGGTATCAAAGCCTACATAATTCATTTAAAAAAATGGTGTTATGTTATCGGATTTTAATTAGAAAGGAAGAAACAATGGCTTCAAAAGATTACCAAAAGAAAAATCAACTTACGAGTTTGTGAACTACTTATAATTTTGAAATCTAGTGAGTCTTTTCTTTTACTTTCGATTTTTCTCCTCTTTTTGATCTTAGTTTTTTTAAACAATTTATTTTAAGTGAAACCTAAATTTTCAAGCTATTAAAAGACTCAGAATTATTCTAAAAGAAAATTATTTTTTAAAAAGAACTATTTTTTGGGTTTTTGAAAATTTCCTAAAAAGAGAAAAAACTTCAGTTTCCTAATTTTATTTTTTTAGAAAATTGATTGTTGGAACCAGACTTTGTAATTCATATATACACATGCAAAGAAACATAAAATTAAATTACCAAAACTTTTAGCTCTTTTTCACATGTATTATTATATAATCGCACAGTAAAAAATCAGTTTCGTCTAGAGATCACGAAAGATGATCCACCCAATTGGAGTCTGTAATCTTTATTGTCCCATCATCAACGTAAGTCTAGAAGGCATGATTATATTTTTCCATGACGAAATAAGGAAAAAAAATAAATGAATAAAACAAAGCAACGTCAATAACAACATTGGAGAAGCTTCAAGCAAGTGTGCTTTTTGCCTTGATTTCTTTCCCAAAATTCTGGTATGCCCCAAATTGCCCATACACGCAGGAAAGAAATAACAAGAATTTATTTACAAAACAAATGGTCCAAAAGAAAAGACTAATTAAATCTAATTTGTATCTTTTATTTGACCTCAAAGTTAATTAGAATATTTGACTTAATTTAAATTATTAATTTTCATAACTAACAATTCAAATTTTATGATTCTTTTTTAAAAAAATAATCTTAAAATTTGGATCAAATACCATACTTGACTTAGGGTTAAGTAAGGATCTGATTTGAGTTAAAATATTATCAATTCTCTTAATAATATTTGAAAATCAAAGTCACATATTTATGCTCCAAAATATTTAGACGTTCTCTTATCCCACTTGAATGATTAAATAACCCATTGATTTTGAAAATAACAGCTCTCTCTCATTGCACACGTATCACAATTTAAATCAAAGGGATCCCAATATAATGATAATGTAGCCACGTGACGAATTATCGCCATCAGAGCATGATTTCCTTGTATCAATTCTAACATAAGCCAATAACTTATCATCAGCCTTAGGAAAAGACAATCATAAAATGACAAGCCCGGTTAGAAAACAGTAGAATTGAGAAAGCCAAAAGCCACATTAAGATATTCTTGTTGGGAAAAAACACCTTTTTCCCCTTGAAAAATACCTTGGCACAAATAAAACAAAGAAATAACAGGAAACAATACTCACAATCACAACACAAGAAAATAACGTAGAAACTCCAAAATCGGAGAAAAAACCACGACCGTTGTCAAAGACAACCAGAGAAAATACTATGTGTAAATTTTTACAACACACAGAAACTTCTCTAAAATACCCGGTACCCAATACTAGATACCAACTGATACCCAAATACACCCACACACTCTCAAGCATGTATTTAACTTACATCTCTCATCACTCTAGAACAAGAGTATAAAGAAAGAAAGAATTAAATACAAGCTAATGTGTCTTGTATTGGTACGAATATTACAAAGAGACAAGGCTTCTATATATAACCTCCATTCTCCTTCTCATCTAATGTTCTGGGCGATGTGAGACTTCCTTCTTCACATTGCAAATTTTTTTCTATGGGTCCCACCACTTTCAATCAATATTTTCAACAATTCTTAAGGAAAATTACGTCACCCTCCTATGTTATTGGATAAAGTCCACAGCTAGATGAGGACCTTATTTACAATCAGGCCCAAATTTGATGAAACAAAACCTTATTTACAATCAACCTATATGTCTAGATTCTCAAAACAACAGTTCTATCGGGATTAAACCACGTCCTGGGTGAAGCAAGCTCGATGTGAATGATACAGCCAAAGGAAACTTTTTAGCAATGATGGGGGATAACCAGAGGGGCGGGAGAAGGAGAACTAAACTGCATTAGACAACAATAGACTAAAGTAGCATGGAACAGAACAAAAACAAAAGGAGCTACTAGTGACCATGTGAAATGTCATAATTGTAAAATTGCGAGGCATGTTGAGATGGTTCATCAAAAAGGAGCAAAGGAGAGATCAATTTCCTGGCTTCCTTTGCAAGTGCATCAGCACAACTATTCTGTCTCCTGTAAGTCAGAGATAAGGCATCTTCAGTTAGCAATAATAACAGCAAAAGGATGGTGATCTAAAGGAGGATTAATAAGTAGATTAATAGCTTGGCTTGAATCTGATTCTAATTCTAATCTGCAAAAAGAAAAGAATAGAACAGCAATTTGAAGGCCCAAAAGAATAGCCAAGAACTCAACTTGAAGAGCATTATCATGACCCATGAACTTTGCATAACCTTTTTGCCAAGTACCTGAATCGTTTCGAAAACATCCTCCAATGCCAATAGTATTTTTAATCATAGAGCCATCAACATTCAACTCAATCCACAAAGGAATGGGAGGGGTCCAAAGAGGAGAGTTTGCAGGGGGAGGAGAGAAAAGAAGGAGGTACATTTTGAGTAAAATTCAGCTGCGTTTCCCATAATGATCTTTGTAGAAACTAAAGGGTCTTTGAAAAGATTTTTGAAGATGACATCATTTCTTGCTAGCCAAATATAATGAGATATGAATTTTTACCAAAATTTTGTTCTAACTTTTGGTCATTTTTTTTTTAAATTTTATCTCCTAAAATAATGTGCTTCATTTGAAATTAGACTAGAAGAACTTTCTAAAGGTAGGTTTCTTGCTTGATGAAGTTCAAATAAGAAAGAAATAATTATTTGAATTGAACTTATGATATACATATTGGTGAATTAAGATCTTCTACCTGATGCACGAGCAAGGCAGAGTGTTTGGCGTCCTACGATCGTTGGATTGGTGTGAGGCTCATCTCTCCATATGGAACCATGTCGATACAACTTTGCTGCCAAGCAAAAGATATCTACTCATCAAATTGACTAATAGCTTTTTATAAAGTAAAAGGTCAATCACTAGACTCCGAAAAGGTCAACCAGTTGTTGTACAAATAGTTTTTAAAAGTGTATAATCATTATTTTTTGTGTCTAACGAATATATTTTAAGGCGTTCTATATATGTATGACATCAAAAATATATTTTTATGAGAGATCTAATGTTAAAATGTAATCCCTACTTGTTTTATCATATTTGAAAGAGAAACAAATATAATTGAGTCAATACTTGCATGATACTAATTATTTAAGTTATTAGAACTTCATCTTATATGACTATGTTTGGCAAGTTAAATAAGTTAATTTATAACTTATTTGACTAGTTTATAAATTTGTTATAAGTATTTAGTAAATGAATTTATGTTAGTAACTTATAGCTAATTTTGAGATATTACTTTAAGTAACATATAACTTATAACTTATATATTTTTTTCCTCTTTTTACCTTTGTTATTTTATAAAATACCTATTATACCCTTATCTCACATACATTATATATATATATATATATAATAAATATATAAATATTATATATATAAGCTATTTATATATATATATATATAATATAATATATATTGTTAGCCATAATGTATTATGCTATAAGTTTTGATGATGACAAATATGTGGGAATTATAGTATGACTTAATCTTCTTGGCCCAAATGAATGATTTAACTTCTTAGCCAAATGAATGATTTAATCTTCTTGGCCCAAATGAATGATTTAATCTTCTTGGCCCAATGTATGATTTAATCTTTCTTAGCCCAAATAGTATGATTTAATTTTCTTGGCCCAAATGTATGATTTAATCTTATTGGCCCAAATGCATGATTCAATTTTTCTTGGCCCAAATATATTTAATGCTTTATATATTTATATATAGTAATATAAATTGATTTTTGATAAAGTTTATTGGGTGTTGTAATATAATTTGAAAAAGAATATCTTTTACTGTAACACTTTTGAAAAAGAAATTTGATTGTTGAAAAAGTATGATATAGTTTATTGGGTGTTGTAATATAATTTGAAAAAGAATATCTTTTACTGTAACACTTTTGAAAAAAGAATTTGATTGTTGAAAAAGTATGATATAGTTTATTGGGTGTTGTAATATAATTTGAAAAAGAATATCTTTTATTGTAGCACTTTTGAAAAAGAAATTTGATTGTTGAAAAAGTATGATAAAGTTTATTGGGTGTTGTAATATAATTTGAAAAAGAATATCTTTTACTGTAGCACTTTTGAAAAAGAATTTTGATTGTTGAAAAAGTATGATAAAGTTTATTGGTTGTTGTAATAAACTTTGAAAAAGAATACTTTTTACTGTAGCAAATTTGAAAAAGAATATTGATTGTTGAAAAAGATTGATAAAGTTTTTTTGGTTGTTGTAGAAAGGTTGAAAAATGATGATGAAGCTTACTGTAGCAATTTTGACTAAAGCAGTCACTGTAGCAGCAAGGTTTCACTATATAAAGGGGACTTCACAACACCATTTGCATCAAGCTTCAATTGTTCATTTCTCATATTATCTTGAGTTCCATTCTCTCTAAATTGTTAGAGAAAAATTCTGAGCTTAATTTCTGCGTTATCTACACTTTGAGAGTGTCCACCATTATTTTCCTTAAGCCTTTAAATTTAGTTGCTCAAGGATTGGTTCCTTGAGTTAGTGTTTGAGAGAAAACACGTTGTAAGGGGGATAGACACCCTTGAGAAAAAAAAAAGATCTATGTTGTAGTGGTTTGCAAGTACCTGAATTAAACTTGCAATTATAGTGGAAATACTCAAGTGGTCTCTTGAGGACTGGATGTAGGCTTGAGATTAGCCGAACCAGTATAAATCTCTGAGTTTGCTTTCTCTTCCCTACTCTATTTACATTTGAAGTTAATTAATTAATGTTTTGCGTTTATATTTGATTTCTACTTCAAGTATTAATTAACGTGTGTAGATTTATATTTTCTCCTTAATTCCTTGCACTATAAAATTATTCATCTTGATAACACTTTGATTTTCTGAATTAAATTATTATCTTTAACATTGTCCAATTTCAGAAAATCATTTTAACTTCCAATTAAGTTTTGTGAAAATTTTTATAAAACCCAATTCACCCCCCTCTTGGGATCCAACCATTTCTTTCAATTGGTATCAGAGGTTGGGCTCTTGATTTGAGACTTAACCGTCTAAGAGTAAACATGGTTGGATTTAGTGATTGGTTTATGTCTGAAAATTATTCTTTCACAGAACCTCCAGTTTTTGATGCTAATCATTTTCAATATTGGAAGTATGAAATGAAAATGTTTTTAATTTCAGTAGACCATAAACTCTGGGAAGTTATAGAAAATGGTTTTTATATGCCTGTCAAGGAAGAACAAGGAAAATGCATTCTAAAACCCAAGAGTGAATGGAATGATACTGAAAGAAGTTTAATGCAACTCAATGCTAAGGCAAAATTGATTATTTCTTGTGCATTGAGTCAAGATGAATTTTTCAAAATCTCCAACTGTGCAACTGCAAAAGAAATGTGGGAAATTCTTGAAGTTGCACATGAGGAAGATCTTATTGCTGAGGAATTAAGGTATAGAAGTTTCATTAATGAACTTGAAATTGCTCAAATGAACAATTGTAAAACCATTAATGAGATACAACTTGTGCTTAATCAATTGCAAGCTCTTGGTGTTGAACTTACAGAAAAATCTCAAATCACCAAGGAGATAGAAGAAAAAGAAAAAGGGGAAAAAGAGAAACCACAACCAAAAGTTGAATCATCAAAGAAAGCTTACCTATCTTCCATTTGGGGAAATAGCAATTCTGATGAGAAGAACACAAATGAAGAAGCCAACACTTGTCTTGTGGCCAGAAATAAAGATGAGGTAAATTCATTTGACTACTCTTTTGAAGAATTACAAGATGCCTTTGATGATTTACATAAACAATCTCTAATACTTGCAAAGAAACTAAATGTTTCAAAACAGAAAAACTCTTCTCTTGAAAATGAGTTGGAAACATTGAAAAACAAATTTTCTATTTCCAAGGAAGAGAATTTTGTTTTTGAAAATCAAAACAAAACTTTGCAAGAAGAGAATTTGATTTTAAAAGCAAATATCTCTACCAACAAAAATTGCTTTTATACCAAGTGTGATTCTTTGAAAAAGGAAAATAATAATCTTAAAAACACACTTGCAAAATTTTCTCAAGGTAGAGAAATTTTAAATACCTCAGTTTTGAAACAAAGAAGAATGTTTAACAAAGTTAGTCTTGTTTCTAAAAAGAAATCAAACCAAAAGCATTCTAAAAACTTCTTTGTTTCTGTAAAGATGTCAAATAGTCCAACTTGCACTTGTTTTTATTGTGGACTAAAAGGACACAAATCTTACTCATGCTTTTATAAGAAAAATCTTGTTCATGGAGTTAAAATGAAATGGGTTCAAAAAGGAACTCATGACCCAGGCGGACCCAAAGAAATTTGGGTACCAAAGACAAAGGATTAATTTACAGATTTGCCTCGAAGCAAGGAGCGGAAATGACTTTTCAATGGTTACATCATTCAAACTCCACTCTCTTGCATCAAAAGGAGGCAATGGACAAGTAAACATATAAGCTGGAATGTATTGTAAGAAATTTGATTGATATGTTTACTGTATCAAATGCTTATGTTTGTTTTCTAGCATGCCTTTCATCTATCTTTGATATTCATGCATGCTATTTCTAAAAATGATTCTTAGGTGTGCGGCCTAAGGATATGATTTTTGCTTTGAGCTAAAATCTTTCTTCTAAATTTAGCTTGAACTTTCTTATTTATCGCATCACGACAACTTGCTTTCATTACATGCATATTTCCCTTGGTTTCACATCAATAAGATTACTCTTACTTGTAATGTTTATCTTTATTGTAATCTTATTTAAATATTTTCAATAAAATCAAAAATCCTCACACAAATGCATTTTATGGAAGCATGGCATACTTTGAACATAATGTATTGTTTCTCCTGATGGTTGAAGATTTATTTGAACATCACTAATTTGAAAATCAAAGTACTCCATTAAAAGTGTCTTGCAGTTGGTTGGTCGACCAGCTAGCTCATCAGTGGTTGACCAGCAAGACTTATATATGTCAATTTGTGAACCAACGCCTAACGCCAGATGCCAACACTAGACGCTAAGTAAAGAGGATCTTGCAAATAATCAATCAATGAAAACCATTAAAATTGCAAAAGGAGAGGATCAAAAGAAGGGCAATGAAGAAAATAAAGATATCAACATTTTAAGGAGGGACTTCAAGAAGTAACAAGAGTTTGCCAAAATTGATGAGTATCTCTATCCGCTACTACTTTATTATTTAATTGAATGATACTCTTTGATCTTAATTAGCTATACTAGCAAATTGTTATCATTGACATATTTTCATAGCAATGATATACTATTTTACGAAATCTTACATATTTGATAATATCATTGCATATAAAAATATGTTAAATACTTAAATTATTTTTTAAATATTCAATACATCATGGTTTGAGCATTATGCATTTCATATCCTTTGTATAAGCTATAGCTTATGAACGATTGTTTATGAATTATAGTTTATATCTGATTATATCTTATTAATCTATATTACCTCAATTATTGTACTACATACTCAGGTTATAATATGTTTTATCTTGATAAGTATGTAACTTGCTTTTGCTTTGAAATGATGATATATATATGTCCATGTCAGAAAATTCTTTCCATCTTTAAAATGGATATATATTTTTCAAAATATATATATCCTTCTATTGTGCTAAATTTGTGCGGCTAATTTTCTTTATCTTTCTTTATTATTATTATAATTTTTTTAAGTATCGTCATCTGAAAGAAACCACTTACATTAAAAAACAAACTGAAGGATTACATTGCAAAAAAAAAAAGGGGAAAGTTTGCTCATGCATGAGCAATCTACAGGCGAGGTGGTCTTGGATTAGGAGGCCCGTATTGTATCATCACCCCTCGGCCATTCCTTGGAGCAAGAGACTGAGCAATGTCACGGAGGGTAGTGTAAATCCCATTCATACAATCAACACTTCTTTGTTGTTGATTGCAGAAGCATTGGGTAGACCAATAGAAGAACCTATCTATTCTTGAAGTCAGTGCCGCATTGTTGCGTTTAGCTAACTTCTCCTGGTCCTCTATCATCTTCTTGAGTTTCTTCACCTCCTGCTCCAGACAAGCAATTTTGTCTTCTGACGTATGGCCTGTACTAATCTCTTCAGCTTCTTCGATCTTCATCTTCTTCTTTCGATTCTCCTAAGATCCCTCCAAAGGCCTTTTACCCTTGTCCCTGCCTAGACTCAAGTTTAAGTCGAGCTCTTCCTCCCTGGCCTCTACTGTGAGATCAATGAACTTTCTTGCTGCCATGGCTTGGAATTTTTTTTTGGAGTATGAAGAGAGAGGAATGTCAGAAAGTTGTAGGCTCAGAGATGAATACTCTTTGTGGTGTGATAATTGAGAATCCTGGGCAGTCTTTATAGAGAGAAAATGATGACTTAGAGCCAACGAAGATATCTCTTCACCGCACCCCTACACGCTCATCCTACGGATTTTGCTAGCTGGAAGCCAGAACTCTAGGGTACGCATGCACACCAACAACGCGTCGCATTAATGGCAAAACCACGAAAGTCAATTTTCGGTGGATTTGCGGCTGATTTAATTTGTTTTTGATTAAAAATTTTAAGGATTAATAAAATGGTGATAAACAGAACCGTATTTCTCTGCTTTGTTGTGTTGTTCTTGAGAGCTTTCAGTATAATATACATGATTGATTGCATCATGCTATGATTACATGTATCTAAGAACATATGTTGTGTATGCTATTCATGCATCATGAGCGAAGGCTATGGCTAAGAATAATATGTCATGATTCCACATGCACTCATAGAAAATGAGAAGTCAAAAAAAAAATTTTTAAATAAAATGAAATGTGTAGAGGATAATACATCTTCATAGTTACACATACTTACATATAATACTTTTGTGGACAAATGGAAGACAATGATTTCCTTGCATTATGATAATGCTTGATGCATGCGACCGTAAGCAGTTAATTTTGCTTTTAATCTTTGATTTACATTACTAACTTAAGCATCGGAGTGGTTGTCAAAATTTTTGCAGGTGCTCATCCTCAAGATACATATATGAATACTTCTTGAAAATTACATTTGTTTAATATGCATTGGTTGAGGGGGAGCCTAATCTATACTTAAATCCTCTATATCTTTAAGCTCACTTTATCTGATATGCAATGTTTTCCTTAACTATATATTTTTGGCATATCAATGATAAGTTTTGATGAAATTTTACCCCATGACGTCATATGATATTCTTGCTTAAAGAAGGAATACGCTTTAGTCTTTATATATTGCCTTCCTTATACCTTTTTGTTGATGTCAAATAGGGGGAGAAGAATATGGAAAGAAAAATATGTGTATATTGTATAATGATTATTACATTGTAACATATTTTTCTTAGGTGATTTGTCATCATCAAAAAGGGGGAGATTGTTAGCCATAATGTATTATGCTATAAGTTTTGATGATGACAAATATGTGGGAATTATAGTATGACTTAATCTTCTTGGCCCAAATGAATGATTTAACTTCTTAGCCCAAATGAATGATTTAATCTTCTTGGCCCAAATGAATGATTTAATCTTCTTGGCCCAATGTATGATTTAATCTTTCTTAGCCCAAATAGTATGATTTAATTTTCTTGGCCCAAATGTATGATTTAATCTTATTGGCCCAAATGCATGATTCAATTTTTCTTGGCCCAAATATATTTAATGCTTTATATATTTATATATAGTAATATAAATTGATTTTTGATAAAGTTTATTGGGTGTTGTAATATAATTTGAAAAAGAATATCTTTTACTGTAGCACTTTTGAAAAAGAAATTTGATTGTTGAAAAAGTATGATATAGTTTATTGGGTGTTGTAATATAATTTGAAAAAGAATATCTTTTACTGTAGCACTTTTGAAAAAGAAATTTGATTGTTGAAAAAGTATGATATAGTTTATTGGGTGTTGTAATATAATTTGAAAAAGAATATCTTTTACTGTAGCACTTTTGAAAAAGAAATTTGATTGTTGAAAAAGTATGATAAAGTTTATTGGGTGTTGTAATATAATTTGAAAAAGAATATCTTTTACTGTAGCACTTTTAAAAAAGAATTTTGATTGTTGAAAAAGTATGATAAAGTTTATTGGTTGTTGTAATAAACTTTGAAAAAGAATACTTTTTACTGTAGCAAATTTGAAAAAGAATATTGATTGTTGAAAAAGATTGATAAAGTTTTTTTGGTTGTTGTAGAAAGGTTGAAAAATGATGATGAAGCTTACTGTAGCAATTTTGACTAAAGCAGTCACTGTAGCAGCAAGGTTTCACTATATAAAGGGGACTTCACAACACCATTTGCATCAAGCTTCAATTGTTCATTTCTCATATTATCTTGAGTTCCATTCTCTCTAAATTGTTAGAGAAAAATTCTGAGCTTAATTTCTGCGTTATCTACACTTTGAGAGTGTCCACCATTATTTTCCTTAAGCCTTTAAATTTAGTTGCTCAAGGATTGGTTCCTTGAGTTAGTGTTTGAGAGAAAACACGTTGTAAGGGGGATAGACACCCTTGAGAAAAAAAAAAGATCTATGTTGTAGTGGTTTGCAAGTACCTGAATTAAACTTGCAATTATAGTGGAAATACTCAAGTGGTCTCTTGAGGACTGGATGTAGGCTTGAGATTAGCCGAACCAGTATAAATCTCTGAGTTTGCTTTCTCTATCCCTACTCTATTTACATTTGAAGTTAATTAATTAATGCTTTGCGTTTATATTTGATTTTTACTTCAAGTATTAATTAACGTGTGTAGATTTATATTTTCTCCTTAATTCCTTGCACTATAAAATTATTCACCTTGATAACACTTTGATTTTCTGAATTAAATTATTATCTTTAACATTGTCCAATTTCAGAAAATCATTTTAACTTCCAATTAAGTTTTGTGAAAATTTTTATAAAACCCAATTCATCCCCCTCTTGGGATCCAACCATTTCTTTCATATATAACAATTTAAATTAATTTAATTAAAAAATAATATATTTATTTACATTTTTCCCTCTATATATATAATTTAATATATAAAAAATATATATTTTTAATGAATTATATATATATATATAATAATTTAAATTAATATAATAAAATATATAAATATATTTAATTAATTATATATATAATTTAAATTATTTTATTAAAAAATAAAAAATAATATATTTATTTATATTATTTTAAAGTTATAATATATATATATTTATAAATTATTTTTGTTAAACACACTTTAATTCAATAATTAATTTATATACCTTCAACTATCTACTAAAAATTAATTTAATTTATATTTTTTTAACTAATTTTCAAACTTTCAACAAACATATCAAATCAACTTTTTCTCATCTTTCTCGTTTAGAAAAAAGTATTAGAATAATAATAATGCAAATAAGAAAACCTCAGCCCTACGAAATTTCTTTTCTACCTTCATCGATCCCAGGCTCTCGTTTCATTGGTGTCTTCGATCACAAAAATCTCCGATCTCCTCATTCCGGCAACTGCATATCCTCATCTGCACCACCATGGGTTCCAGGAAAGGTGACAATCTTCATTCCGGCGACGGTGCCAGTCCGGGGTTCGTTTCTTATCGTCTCGCAACTCGCATCTTTTATTAGCCCTTTCGGTTTGCCATAATCTTCTTGATTGGTCTCTGGGTTTCTGATTTCTTGTTTGATTTTGATGTAGTAAAATCTTTATTGGAGGATTGGCGAGAGATACAACCTTGGGTGAGAAAGATTTTCAGCTTTTTTTTTTCTTGTCCATTTTATATTCTCTGTTTGACACCGTATTTGTATCCCTTTTGTGGTTTTGTTCTGCTGGATTAGATGCCTTCGTCAAGTACTTTGAGAAGTATGGAGAGATAATTGATTCGGTGATAATGAAAGATCGGCACACAGGTCGACCCAGGGGTTTCGGGTTTATTACCTATGCTGATCCCTCTGTTGTTGACCAGGTTATTCAGGAGAACCATGTGATCAATGGCAAGCAGGTAACGTCGTCCTCCTCTTTGTTTTCCTTTTACGTCTTGATTCAAACATATATTGACGCCTTAGCCTTATTGATTGCTTGAAAAATTGTTTGGCCCTCGGAGACTAGTGTGTTAGCTTCTGAGTACAATCGAATTCAAGATCAAATACGTGGTTAATGTTTTGTGATTTATTGGTTAAATTGTGCCAGGTTGAGATCAAAAGGACTATCCCCAAGGGTTCAGCAAATGATAACAATTTCAAAACCAAGAAGATTTTTGTTGGTGGTATAACATCAACGGTAAATGAAGGTTTGGACTCTAGCTCTTTTTTATGCACTTCCAGTTCTACTAGTATATCTTTTATTATTCTTGAATCTTGTTATTCTTCTCTGCAAAATCAATTTGCTAATGTTCTCCAGTTGATTAATAAATTCAGATGAATTAAAGAACTTTTTCTCGAAGTATGGGAAGGTTGTGGAGCATGAGATTATACGTGACCATACTACTAAACGTTCCCGCGGTTTTGGATTTGTTGTGTTTGACAATGAAAAGGTTGTTGAGAATATACTGGCAAATGGAAATATGATTGATATGGCGGGTACTCAGGTGAGTTCTCTTTGGTTCCTCAGGTATTTGATGTACTTAAAACTGAAAATGCAATGTATAAAGTAGAACTATTTTTAAACTTAATTTTTTTTTAAGGAAAAGTTAATGTCTGTTACCTCCTAGATTCTAGTCTGTCCAATTTAACGTCATCCTCTGTCATTATGTTGGTGCTATGCTTTTTGACTGTTGGTCAATTGGTTTGTTCGTCAATTGGGCTTACTACAGGTTTATTATCTCTTGAGCCAGGAAAATAAATTTGCTAAAGGTTTCTATCAAAAAAAAAAAATTTGCTAAAGGAAGACCTAGGTTGATTTACTTCTTTGTTGTAGGTTGAGATCAAGAAAGCTGAACCAAAGAAAGCCTCAAACCCAGCACCTCATCCGCCATTTGGTAGTGACTCTAGGCCACGTCCATATGGTGATGTTTATAGTGGATTTGGTGATTCTTATAGCAGTTTTGGCGGTGGCAGCTTTGGTCCTGCTTCTTATAGGTCACTTGGAGGTTTTGGTGGTAGGCTTGGTGATTATGGTGGGTATGGTGGTGGAGAAGACTGTGGTGGTAGTTTTGGGGGTTATGGTGGTGGTAGTGGTTTTTCTGGCTACCGAGGAGACTCTTCATTTGGCTATTCTAGTCGCTATACTTCCTATATGGAGGGCCTTGGTGGTGGATATGGCGGTGGTAGTTTAGGTGCATATGGTCGAGGAAGTGGGGGCTATGATAGCTATGGTGGTCCAGTCTCTGGTGGGGATTATGATTCAGGCCCTAGTGCTGGTTATGGTGGGGCAGGAGGACTTTATGGTAGTAGGGGAAGTTATGGTAGCAGTAGTCGTTACCATCCTTATGCAAGATAGATAATGCCTAACCTAAGCTTTTGTCCTAGAAGTTGCATGCAGGTTTAAGCTTCACATCTTGTAGAGCCGAGTTGCTTACTGCAGGTGGCCATTATCTAGAAGTCTGATGAACTATTAGCATGTCTTTTACTCAATTGGGTAGACAACTGAAGATAGAACAACATCAACTAGAGCTTATCAAGCATCAGCAATCTAGAGCTGTCTTTCAGTTATCGGCCTGTGATTCTAGTTAGGCAAATTTCATTTTGTTCTTGATAATCAGATTGTTGCAACTTAGACTGCAAGCTTCTGGATGTGACATTCAGTTAGAATCAGAGGAGTTGTGTGAATGTGTAATATAGGAGAAACACAGTAGAATTTATTTGACTGAGTACTTATTATTCTTGATTTTACTACTTAGTTTTTCTTGGTAGTCTTTGTTAAAGATGCTTATACCGTTATACGACCTTTACAGGATAGAGTTCCTATGATTTAGTTGTGTTTAAGTAGGTAGTAAAACTGTAGAAGTGTGATAGATGTTGACTAGTTCTAACAGGGTTTCTGAAAGGGTTGGTTTTGTGCTGATGACATACCTTGTCAACAATCATAACATAGGGAAGGTTGGATTGTTGTTCTGAACCTTTATGGATGAGAACCGTATATTGATTTTGTATGTGATAAGCAATAAGTTTTTAGATATCTCCTCTAGTAGGGATGGGTTCCCTTTTTAAATTTCTTGTTTTGGGGGTGGGGGATTGGTTCAGTGACAATGTTGACCGTGACTATTAGGCTAACCTTGATTGTTTTAGATTGAATTGATTTTTTAGTCTTCCAAAGGTATATCTTTCTCAATCTGGTCCCTCAAAGACTAAATGTTCCATTTTAGTCCCAATGGTTGTTTTTGTTTTAAATTGATTCTCATGCGAAGCCCGTCAAACAAATAGTTAATGGGATGGGATAGTGACATGGTTTAACGGAATGTGGTATAAGTATTTGACCATTAACTACTTGTGTGGCCACCAAAATGTTGCACAAGCACTCTTCCAAATGATATTTAACCGTTTCAAATTTATAAAACGTTTTTCACTTGCTACAAAGTATTTAATGGCTACATGACTCTTAATTAGGCTACGTCATTTGTTTTGTTAACTAATTGTTAGTGGTTTAACATGGATAATTTTAAACATAAACAATCTTGGGAGGACTTAAACTGGGACACTTAATCTTTAGAGGACCAAAATATCGATTCTCTCATTGTTTTAATATCTTAATAATAATGATTAGTGTATTAAGTCTATAATTCTGCCTTTTTTAACCAAGTCTTGTACACGATTAGTGGTTAATTACTGTAGAGGTCCTTAGTATTTTTGCTAATGTTAATGGATGAATACTGTATTAAGCTTTTATTCCATCATTTTCACCCACTTTGTGAGTGGTCAGTAGTGCAATAGTGCCAAATTATGTCTCCTCATCATTTTCCTTCGACTCTGTACTTACCCTCTAAAGGGTCATGGATTGTTTTTGGAAATGGCAATATTTACTCAGATCCTTTCAGTTTGGCTGAAGATTTGAGCACAAGGTGTGATCAGGTAAAGGAAACTCTGTTTGCTGCTCATGTTTCACGAAAATGGTTTATATGCTTTCTGTATAGCCTTTTTTGGTCCTGATTATTTTTTACTGTAGTTTATTGTCAATATCAGTTCATTGCAGCAATATTGGAAAAAGAGGGTAAAATACAATACTTCGGAAGTGAAGTCTAATTACGCTTTCATTACATTAACCTTAAACAGTGACAAAATCCTTTTGTCTGTATTCTTTGTAATAATACAAAAAAATTTTGGGGGTCGGGTGGCTTGGGGGAGCAATTTCATTCAAGAGTAGAACAGATAAAGTTCGATTGAATAATGCTGAATAATGGATCTTCTAACATAGAGAGAAGAAAATAAGTACAAACAAAATGTGCGCATATAATGATCAAGGAAGGGCGGAAACAAATGTCATGTGAACCTCATGGAGCAAACAGAAAAAAATTACTAATTTATTAAATTATTAAAATGACAATTTAGGGCATGCAGTATAAATATTAAATTACTGACAATTTTATTTTTTTATAACATTTTAGATAAGCTGATTCCTTGGTGGATCCAGAGAATTAATGACTAATGGGTAAATGAAAATGAGTGTCTTTCTGCTCCTGTAGCACTGTTGAGTTCTATTTTTATGAGCATTGATCATAATAAGTATAAAAATGCTTGCAAAAAAGAGCAATGATTGATACTCATGATCTACCAAAAGAAAAATATATTGGTTGTCATCTAACCAGCGTAGAGTCTAATTGGGAAAACAGATTGGAAATATTGATTGACTATTTTGCTGTCTTTTTCTTATGGAGCAATATGTTCCTTGAAGAATATTGAGGAATTATGTTCAAAATATCATGTTAAAGTAATTTTCTCAACTGTCAACTAGTTAATCAGCAATCATTTTCTCTCCGTTTAATATTGTTAGTGTTTTCACGGTTCACATGGAGAGAAAAAATAAAGTCACTTACGTTGACTGCAAAACTTCATGGCAGCACTGAAAAGAAATCAAGTAATTATGAAGAATTAGTTATATTTACAGTTTTCTTTAACACCGAAATAATTTATACAATAGATGAAGTTTAATTTCAAAAAGAAAATACTTTATTTTACTTAATATAATTATTAATAAATAGATAAATAATAATTTTATTGATATTTTCGTATATAGCAATAAGATGAATTAGTTATGATATAATTATCATGAATTCTTATTAACAATATATAATTACTAATTATCTTTCATATGACCAACTGCATAATTTAAAATATAGTAAACTTACATTTTGGTACTTAAAAGTGTATTTTGGTGACAATTCAATCCTTGAAAGATGATCATTGATCAATTTAATTTTTAAATTTTAAAATCATTGTACAAAATTATTCATTTGTTTATTATCTTCGTCAAAGTGTTGAGCATAAGGAGTAAGGATAATTTTATTCAAAAATTTTAAAATTCAAGAACTTTAAGTAATTAATTTCGTTAGCATGTTATGATTGTTATATCAATATATAATGGTACAAGTTAACAAATAAAGTTGACTGTGACGTCATCTTTTGAACCATTTTATGTAGTGATTTAGTGACCATTTATCAAAAGTCAAATCTTCATTGAAGTACACTTTTAGAAACTACAAAGTAGTTTATTCTTTAACATAATTCAATATTCTAATTATTTCTTTCATTTTTTCCTGTTCTTAGTAAAATTAAAAAGATGGTAGTGTTTTTATTACAATTTGTAATTTATTTATTTAATTAAATATGATGGTTGAGATAAGATAGAATTTTGGATACAAACCTTATGGCTATTAGTTATGGTAAGATGAGTGAGATGAATGAGAATTTGGATACAAATAAAACATAGTCATTTGTAGTTAATAAAATTTAAACTAAATATCTAAATAATAAGAATCTTAAATATTAATAAAATCATGTCAATTTTGTTTTCTAATGGTCTTTTCATGTCCATTGACACCACAGGACTCTTGGTATGCGTCTGAGTCACAAAATTTGGTCTTGAAATTCATCATTAAGCCTCTACAAATACTTCGAAGTTGATTTGATTCCCACTGCTTAAATGTGTACCTCTATCCACACACATCAAAAAAATAAAATAAAATGTCCATGATAAATAAATATTAATTGTCTCATGACTTTTAAATATTTAAAACAAGAATGTCAATCCCAATGTGAACGTATGGAATTATTTTTTGGCAATATAGTTTAGATGTAGAGATCACCATAAGGCCAAAAGCATACAGGTTTGCTGCTCGCCAAGTATTATGCTTGGCACATGAGAATCATTTGATCAGTGTGAGTTTCACGCGGTTAATGAGGTTCACATCAATCGGACAGCTCTCGTGTGCTAAGTACACGTCCGACAAGCAAAGAAATTGTGAGCAAGGCCAAAAATATGAAATGGATCACTGAAGTGAAAATAAGCTTCAAGTCATTGTACATATAATTTAAAAAAAAAAAAAACTGAAACGGCAAGTGGATATTTTTACGTCACTCTATGTGCCCAATTACCCATCCAACTCCTAAGTTATCCCAAGTGAGTATGATTAATAAAAAGGAATTATCTTATTTCTTAAAATTGGTGTCCACGTGGATATCTTTTACTATGTTATATATACATAAATATAAAAATTATATAAGATATGAATTAAAGGAAAATCGGGTAAAATATATGAATTAATTGGATATTAAGTGTACTTTAAGGAAGGTTAAATATATAATACCGTTATCAAATTTTAAATTTAGTTCTTCATGACATAATTTATTTTTAAGACTAGGCAACTCGTTCAATTATATCATTGAGATTGGCTTCTACTATTTTATCTTGGGAAATATGCAAATAACAACCCTGAATTTGGAGGTTGTGCAACTTAGGCTGGTCAACTCTAAAATTTAACAAAAGATCTCTCAAACTTTCTATTTTGTGCACAAAACCCTCCTGTGTTAGTCAAAATGTTGATTCACTAACAGTCAACATTCACATCAGAAAGAAGATTCTGTTCTTCAAGCAAAGACATCCCATCATTGCTTTAGTCTTCCATGTGAATGAGCCACATATCCCAGAAGAAAGATCATTGTGAGTTTTCTAGTTGCCATAACATTACTCTTCAAATGCGAACACGTGTCTGTCGTTGTGTGTGAATCTCTCATTGTGCTAGTGGGAAACTCTCACGTTGTGTATGCACTCTTCCAGTGAGCAAGGAGAGTGGAGCACTATGTGAACTAGATTGACAAAAAAAACAGTGTGAACAACATAGGAGAAATTTCGAGGCTTACGACAAAGAACCTAGGGGAAATATGTAGTGGAGATTCACGATCCTGCCTGGTGCGTACGGCTCTGGTTGGTACGTGCGACATAGTGGAGGAAACAGCCATGGAACCAGAGGAGGAAGAAGGGGCTGGAGGGGAAAAGGTATTTGGAGAGTGTGAAGTGTAAATGAGCCTATGGGAGGAGAATTGGAGGGCTAATATGGCAGAGTGGGTTGATCGATTGTTAGAATAATGGTATTCTTTCTTGTTTGCATATAATTAGGGCATAAACAAGGAGTAATGGTTCCTTGATTGGCTCACAAAGCCAAGTATTTTGTTTGGCGTATACACACCGCCTGATCGATATAAGTCTCACAAGGATAAGTAGGACTCACTCAAATCAGATGGCGTGTGTACCAAGCAAAGAACCTTTACTCATAAACAAGATGAAATGGGAAAGAAGAGAAATGTTAAAATGACTAAAATGCCCTCAATGCCACTTAAGATGACACTTATACAATTTTTTTTTTAATGAGGTGGCTACCTATTGTTGATGTGGATATTGATTATGATTTGAAAAGACTGATTAACAGAAGGGTGATTTTGTACAAAAAATAGAGGTTTTTTTTTTAATTTTTTTTGTTGAGTTTCAAAGTCGAAGGAGATAAAGTGCATAATTTCCTCACTTTAGAGTGGTTATTTCCATTTTGCTCATTTATTTTTAAGACTAGGCACCTTGTTCAGTTATATTATTGAGATTGGCTTCTAGCTATTATTAAAATGTTATAGATGATTAATATTGACTATGCGTATTAATTGGAGCAAACTTGGCCCAATAGGCCCATACATTCTAATTACCACTCGAAAGCTGGACATAAAGTTAATTTGCCTAAATTATTGAACATTACAATTTTTTTGGTTTGCGCAATCATTTTGGTAACTTATAATGTATTTTTAAATTTAATTAAAATTTAATAAAATTAGTTTTTAAATAAATCATTTAATTGTCATTCTCTAATTTTTATTTGTCTTCATTATACATTTTTTAAAAATATCATTGGTCTAAAAGAAATTAATCTAATTTTTCTATTTTGAATTAAATTAAACTAATGCCTCCTATTGGTTAAAATAAATTAGCACTTTCAATGATACTATTCACCAAAAATTTAACCAAGTCAAAATAGCATAAATCAATAGAACATTGGAAGAAAACTACATTTGAGTAGGATTAGCACCCTTTCCCCTTCTTTTATACTTCATGTAAAACTTCATATTATTGCCTTCTAATAATTAACTTTGTTCGATGAGCATATCTTTTTTTATTTTATTTTATAGTGGTAAAAGTTTGTAACATATAAGACATTTTAATTCTCAACATTATTCCTATCAAAATAGTATTTAAATAAATATTAAACAGCCTAATTAAGTAAAAATTATAAATGGAAGAACTTTCAATTAAATTATTAATTAATCCTTTCAATTCTTGTTAGTATTAAAATTAAAACAGCACATTAATAAGTATTAAACTATCAAAATAATTAAAAATTGTAATATAAGACATTTTAATTTTTATCATTATTTCTAATAAAATAACACATGCTATATCAATTTTAAAATTTAAAAAATGAGAAAAAAAAAATAGGTATGTTGAATGGAGAGGTGCCCCATGGATCAACTTTATATATAAATAAAGCCCAATTTCTTAAGATAGTCTTTTTCTCATCTTTACCCTAACACCAAGCCCAAATACACAAATTCGATCTAACCCATCAAGCTAAAACAAAAAAAAAAAGAAATTAAAAAGAGGAAAGAGCTAGTTAAACTGGCAAGCATTCTAAATCTGCTTCTCCAACACCATAAACTTCGTACCAAGGCCAATAAGAAGCATTTGAGAAGGAGTCTGGATCTTTTGCTAACTTTCCAGCACCGTTCGATGTTGGGAAGCTGTGGGTGGGACTCACATAGACTCTATCTGTCTTGCTCCAATTGGATGGTCCAATACCATGTTGGGTGCCAGAGCCTAGAAGAGAATTCAGCTTCTTTAAGAAGCATGGTTTGATGCGACTGTCAGCAATTTTTACTAGCTTTTCCACGATTCTCTGCATTTTGTTTTGCATATTTCCCATCCTTGAAGACTTTCCAGCACTCCAGGCCTCTTCTTGTGGAGAATTTCACCTTTTCTCTCCCAAAAAAATCAGCCATGAAGCCAGCCATGAAATCAAAATTTTTAACTTTGATCTTGCTCGTTTTTAGATCACTTTTAGAGCGTTTTGGTGTCAAAAAAGTTAAGGGGAAAATGGAGGAGAAGATGAAGAGGTTTGGGGCCCAAAAAATAAACACACACATGTAGAAAGGAGGCAAAAAAGAGCATAAAAGAAGGAAGGATAGTTTTGAGTTTTTGTAGCAAGTCAGCTCCATTATTACACTTTCCTCTCTAGGTTTTGGGCACAAAACAAGGGAGAAAACATGAGGCGATACTACCAAAAAAAGCTGCATTACACACTGTTTCAAGGAAAAACTTGAAGAAAAAACTATTTGGCCAAAAAATTTTAAATCTTTCAATTCACGCTTGTTTTTCGAACTGTGTGAGTTTTGATCCTAACTGCCAGGTACTTAAGCCCTAGGTCGAGTCTGTCACTACAAATAATCTCTTTTCCTCCCTTTGTCTTTTTAATCATGTTTTTAGAGAAAGGTGATTTTAATAGATTAAAGGCAATGTTAATATTCTGCGCAATTGTTTAGGATAACCATTCTTACTAATGGAAGTTGTAGAGGTGTCTAACACCTTTCCCCATGCTTAATTGACTTTTGAAGACTACGTCTTATCTTTTCAAAAGGCTTTTCCAAAGATTTTTTTTCTCTCAAAAATAAAATTTTGGTGGCGACTCCTTTTTAAAATTGATTTTTTATTTTTGAAAGTCAATTTTAATTTTTGAAATTGCTAAGTGCGTTGCATTTCAAGTGTGACAATGCCTAATGAACTAATGTGGTGTGATGTGACAAAGTGTGGGTGACATGACATTTGACTGTAAGTTGACCTAATAGTAAGAGTAGAGGGGATGTTTTGGAACAAAAAGCTTAGGGAGGAGTTTTAAAGTTAAGGAGGTAAAATGCATTAAACTCAAAGTTGAGCATTTTGTGCATTTAGGTCTGAAATTAAAGGATGAAAATATATCTTAGGTGCCATTTGTTACTTGAAATCTTACATTTCCTAGAATGATTATATTCCAGGAAATGTGATAAAATCTTACATTTCCAAGAATGATTATATTCCAAGAAATGTGATATCTTGGAATCACATTCCTAAGAATGTGACATTCTCATGTTTGACTTATTATAAATATTTTTGAGATTTTCTTCTACATTTTTGGGAATGTGACATTCTCATGTTTAGTTCATGTTAATATTCTTAGAAAATATTTGGTAATTTTTTTAAAATTGTCCCTATTAATTTAATATATAACAATAGTGGTGTCTAAATAGACCGGCGTGCCACGTGCTATGAATAAATGGGCTAGTTTGAGATGATTCATTTGATAAACAAACTCATTTTTTAAACCTTATTGGCCTCCAAGCTAAATAGGCTAACCGCAAACTAATCTCTTTGTTACTAAAAAAAATTATAAATTTTTATTTAATTTATCTTTTCATATGCATGCTTTTTTCTTTACACTTCATCATGACAATTTATATTAGTTCAAAAGAGAATATATCTTTTTATCTTTTTGTGGGTTAGCCCACTGGCTAATCCACTCAAACCTATTTACCTCATGGGCCAAATAGATTATCTCTTTTGAGTTGTTTCAAAAGAGCATCTCTCTTTCTTGCCATGAGATGTTTTGGATGGAAGAACATGTAGCCCCAAATTTTGCCTTGAACTAATTGAATGTGGTTTAAAGGGAACCAAAACACATGGGAGTTGAAAAGATAATTGCAATGTTCTTAAACATAGTTGGTCATGGCGTAGGTAATTGACAACTTCTCATTATTCATACAAATTCCATGGAGGTTTTGGTTATCTTTGCTACACTTTTAATCATTTTTAGGGCTAAAACATATGAATTCTTGTCATTTGCATATACACTCTGTTCATATCTTAAAAATGCAAAATTAGGCACAATGAACATAATTTTGGTTGCAAATTACATACTTGCTTAAATTTGTGTTTTTGCAGGTCTAAATGATGGAAAAGTGAAGTTAAGGCAAGAGGAACCCAAAGCCAAGAGCAAAATGAGAAGAAGAAGCCATGGTGGAGAAGAAAAGATGAAAAATGAAACATTTGTTGTTGTCACCAATAGGCTTAAGCAGGGAACTCCATAAAAGAGTATTGCTCTCTGTCACTCGCCTACTTAGGTAGGCAAATTCATGCTTAAGCATGTGACACTTGGAAAAATAAAAAAATTCTCTATCTTTCGTGCTCCTAGGCAAGCAAATAGATGCTTAAACAAGTGCCTTCAAATGTTGTCACGTGCTAAAATGTTTAAAACATGATTAGGGTGATTTTTTAGGTCATTAGGAGTTGGGGAAAGCTAGAGGGCATTGTTTTCTACTTTGGAACAAAGGGTAACTTGGTTCTTTGAAGAATTGAAGCCTCTTTCTCTCCTTCCTAGCTTGGAATCATAGAGTTTACTCTTCCCTTAGCTGATCATCTCTGTTTTTTCTGTTATGTGTAACTAAATTTCTTCGTTTAGGATTGCTGTGAACCTTGATGTTTGATTAGGGATTGAAAAACTTCTTTCCTCTTGTAATTTTTGAAATTAATACATGTTCATTTAATTTGTGATTAATGCTTTCTTTGAGCTTGGCCATCTTTGAGATTGTTTTGTTGATTCTTACTTTGCTCGACAGAGGAAGGTGGAAATAGACTAGAAATTGAGTGATGTGAGTACTTGAACCTTGGTTAATGTTAAGTTCTGGTTTTAGCACCATTTTGGTGCTAAATGTCCTATCTTTTTATCTCTTATTTGCCTTGGCTTGTGATTATTAACTCTTGTTTGAGTGTTTTAGATTAGTTTATGTTTAATTAGATTTTAGATTAGTTTGAGTAATTTCATGTCTCTAACTTGTGGTTTAATGATGTTATTTATCTTTTGATGTAGGTTGAGTTGGTAAGGAATATTCACATGCAATTGTTGTAGTTCTGAAGCTCTAAAGCCTGATTTTCTGTCATCTACTACTATAGCGATGTGTTTATGCTTCTATAGCGGTTGCTACTGGAGTTGAAGACTTTAAAACATGCATGTCTGCCTTTCACCACTATAGCGGTGATCCTTAAGCGGTGAATGTTGTAATACCATATTTTAAATGAAGCACTGCTGCTATAAGGTGGGAATGTATCGCTATAGTTGCGGAGTGATTTTCTGTAGCTTTTTCCTAGAGGTTTAAATATGAGAAAGGAAAGGTTTCTATGCGATCCTGAGTTCGAGACTGAAGAGGAGGGCGTCGTTTCTGCTAAAGGAAGAGGAGGAATCCATCTCTAAAGCATTCCAAGCCCGATTTTTGCCAACTCAACCTCAGTTTCATCTTTTGTTATTTTTTGTATTTTTAGAACTATGAGTAGCTAAAATGTCCATTTTAGAGTTATTATGAACCTAATCTCTGATTAAGAGTTGTTTTCTCTCTAGCTTTGTGATTTATATTCAATAAATACATTCCTATCACTCATTTTTATTGTGTATGCTTTAAAATTGATTACTTTACGGTTTGCTTGTTGCTTTCACTGAACTTTGACGAGGGAGGTGTCTATAGAATACTGAGTGAATAGGGCGAGTGGTTAAACCTTAGTGGTTTTTGATTGTTAATTTATAGGAACATTAATTAGCCTCGCTTAATCAAATTAGGTTAATGCTTATTTGGCTTAAACTCACATAAGAGATTGTGTTAGAGTTAAGTAGCTTAATTTAGATTCGAGAGAATCATTTTAAGCCATTAGTAAACCTAAGATTAAAGTGTATATTGATTAGAATCACAAGTGTTAGGGAGAGTTAGCAATTCTTAGGATGAGAAAGGTTGGGATTAGTTGCCATAGGCTTTTTATTAAATCAATTTCATCCAAATTTGCATGTGTTCTTTTTAATTGCGAAAAATTTAAGAAAGATATTTTGTCTTTTGCATGTTACCTTTTAATTTTTATTAGAGCTATCTTTGATTCAAATTGGTTGTCTGACTAATATGTTTGAGTTTTTATAGTAGTTAACTAGTTAGTACTCGAGGGAAAGATTATCTGAACTATTTTTACTGTATTACTTGTGTGACTGGTACACTTGCCAAATCACTAACAATTAATTAAGGGAATGACTTTGTTAATTGGATAGACATATATTTGTTAACCTCATGTAGTTACAATTAAGGCTTATGTTTCAATTAAACCTAATAATCACATAATACATTATGGGTGTTAGGTGAAAACCCTTTAGGTGATTTGAAAAAATGCCTTTAGGAAGTTGAGGACCATAGGCTAACATGTTTGTCCATTAATAGCAAAAATGAGAGAAAGTTAAGTTTCCTAAGAAGAGTAAAGGGGATTAGTAATCCTAGAGCCTTTTATCTTAATTGATTAAAATTAACATTGGGTTTTTTGCATTTTTTTTTTACAGTTGGATGTCATTTTGTGTTTAACTTTTAAACTAGAGCTTCCTTCAATTTAAAGTCGATAATCTAAATAGTATTGAATCAGTTTCTTGGGTAATTGACACCATCAATTCTCATGGGAATGACTTTTTCTCATTGCTTTATCACTTACACAACTTGATGCGCTTGCTGACTTGGCAACAATAACATAATTTTATAAGAAAGATGTCAACACTTAAGAAAGACTGTAAGTATACAAATTTATACAATAGTACTTGCTTGCTTAAGACTACCCTTCAAATATATTTAGTCACAAGATTATACATTTTGTAAGATTCATTCAAAGGTACAAAATAATTGATGATATTGGCCATTTTTTAAGAATGTCATAGGACTAATTGATGAAACCTACGTGTCGTGTGTGATTAGCTTTAGTGACCAACCAAAATTTATTGAAAGAAAAGGACATTAACAAAAATATAATGGCTATATATAGAGGCATCAAAACGGGCTAGGTTGTATAGATCTCTGTTTAACTTATTAAATAAATTAAGGATGAGCTTGAATTTTTTTAGCTCATATTTTAAAGCAGGTCAATTGGGTTTGGCTCTAATAATGTGAGGGCCTAGTTGGGTTAAGGTTAACTTGACCTGACCATACTTTCTCTTATTTATTTACTTATTTTTTTATAAAAGATTATTGCTTTCTTATATTATTGCGATGAACCTCTTTACTTATTGAACAATTTTTTTATCGATAAAGTAGGATTTCAATTTTTATAAAGGTAATATTGACTAGTAATATTTGATTTCTTAATGAAACTAAGAAAAAAAGTGTTTGTTTTAGTGGATTATGCATCTATTAAAGCTGTCTCCTTTTCAACTTAATTTATTTGAAATGAGCCAAGTCTATAGAGTTGGAATTTTAATTATAAGTATTTAACATACTTGATTTGATTGAATTTGGTGAAATATTTGTTGAAATCCTTTCGCTATGTGTTTGTACACCAAAAATAGATATATTAAGATCTTCAGTTGAGACGAGTTGTATTTTATTTGTTATTTTAAATATTTGATATATTAGTTATTTATTTGATATATATTTTTATTCTTGATATTATTTAGTCTCAATATGTTGTAGACATAATAAAATAGAAAGTCTATTTAAGAAGAAAAGAATTTAACTCTAAGGATTGGCCTTAGGCCAATTCAGATTGGATTGGACTAGAATTTTTCTTGCTCATATTTAAAATGGGTTAACTCATCTCAACCCTAATAATGTTAAGGTTGTATTAGTTAGTTTTGGCAACTCTAGCTATATGTATGATTAAGATAAGTGTTTCACTTCTACATTGTCTAGATGGAAATGCATTGTGTCTATTATGCTTGTGTTTTTCAACATGTTCTCACAACCCCTTACAAGAATTTCCTCATCCACCTCTAAGTCTGTCATTTTTCATAGTTATAAGCAAAGATTTAGAAAATTAGATCGGTTATTAAACCAGTCAAGACATTGGTTCAAAGGTTAATAGTTGTACCGTGGTTGAATCGTAATACTTAAAAAATATTAAAATATATAATTAAAAACTAAAAATATAAATGTACAAATTTAATTAAAAAAAATTTGATGTCAAATTATACAAAACAACATTTATAATCAAAAGTTCACAACAAAAATCGACCAAATAACAAAGAAATATTATTAATCAAGATAATATTAACTCATATCAAATTTGTAAAATACCCAAAATATTAGCTAAAAAATAAGATTTTTTTTCAAATTACTTTTATTTTAATTAAATATTTGTATTTATACTTTAAAAAATAAGTTTTTAGTAAAATATTTTTATATATAAATTTGTTTCTATCTGCATTTATAATAAGCAAATCTCAATCACACATTATCACATACTCCCCTAAAGTGCATTGTCCAAGGAAGGAAAAAAGAAGACAAGTGCATATCATTGATTAAGGTGACTGACTCTTTTTAACAGAGCACTCCAGAGATCAAAAATGAATGAGTGTTGTTAGAGAACCTATTTGTCTGAGACCCATTTTCAAAGCGTTCTTTTTTAAATATTCTCCATCAGAAGCTTGGCGTTTTCGACTCAGCATGCCTTTTCTACTTCCTCTTCAAATCTTCTCCATTGCAAGCTCAATTTTTTTTTGACTAATTCTTTTTCTTCTTTTGAATTGGCCAACCGTGGCTCTTCTTTTTTCTGAATCGTCCAACAGTGGCACCTAGCCAATTTTTTCGGTTTTAGACCGATTTGACTGGTTTTTAACTAGTTTAAATTCCTCTTTGATTTTCAAGCATGTTTCATATTAGGTAACTGACAGATTCATCAATTTTATAGTCAAACCGACCAGTCCGATATGATTTTTTTAATATTGGTTATAAGCAATTACACGTTGGTTTAAATTATTCTTTACATAATAATAATTTAACTAATTTTTAGATAAACATTATTTAGTAGAGGATGCTATCCAACACCAAGTGGATACATTGGTTTGTATAAATATAAGCATTATCATTTACTTGATTTTAGACATTTACCTAGGTTGATCAATGAAAATGAAGTATTTAATTAATATCATCTTCTACATTTGCAATTTTGCACCACATATGTAAGTTCAGAATTGAAACTAGTTCAAATAATAAGAACAACAATGACTATACATAAATTTATTAGAAATAATACTAAAATAGATATTGAATTTTATCGTTATGACTATGAAAAAAATACTTGACCAAGATTATGATGATCATGTTGTTTCATATCACTTGCCAAGTTTAAATATAATATCTTCATTAGAAATAAACCATATTTGAGACTTTATCTGGGATCAAATTGTAGCATATGCAAAATAATTAACAATTTTATTGTAAAAGTTTATTGCATTGTAAATAATATTTATTTTATTTAAACCACACACTTCATTTAAAAGCTAACATTAGCATGTACATTTTTTAATCAAATTTTATTATTAATAGTTAAAAAATATTATTACCATATTTTTAATATTAATTATATTATATTTTGAAAATGAGTACAATTAATTAATAAAGGTAACTAAAAAAATAACATAAGATTCACAACCTTTTTTTGATAATTGCACATCAAAAAGTAATTTTTATAAATAATATCCACAAGAACATCTATTGATTCAAAATTATTTTTCAAAAGAGTTTTTAAACATAAATTACGATAATACAAATTTGTTTTTAATCAAAATTAAATTCATCCAAAATTAAAATTTTCAAAATCCATTCCAAACAGACGCTTTAACATTCCTCCATTGCAAACTTCCCTTAAACAAAAGTTAAGAGGCTAAATTAAGATAAAATAAAATAAAGCAGAAAGAAATGAAATACAATGTAAAATTAAATGATAAAAGAAGATATTTTAACCTCTGATGATGATTATAATAAGAAGAAGAAGGAAAAATGCACTTTATCCCTATGAAGTTTATTCTATATACAGAAAACTCTTATGAAATTTAAAACTAAACAAAAGATCCCTATGAACTTTTATATTGTGCCAAAAATCACATGTCAATTAGTTAACCGTTAGTCAACTGATGGTCAATGTTAACATAGACATTGAAACGCCACGTCAACATATAATTCATATGCCACATCAACCTTCTTCCACTCAATCACCGTATCCAATAGAATTGCTACACGCGACATGTACTTAACTTTGAAGAAAAATCAAATCAGTGCATGCATAGCAAGATTCGAATTTGGATTTGAATAAAAAAAAGAAAGAGCTCTGTATCATCTAACTACTAATATACATTCAATATATATTTACGAAATTTAATATATATAAGAACCTTAGTTGTTGTATTCAAAATTCAAAAGAATATATACCAATTATTATATCTTACAAAACAATAACAAATTTTATAATAAGAAAATATGCTACTATTTTACATAACTAATTTTAATTTATATAAAAATTAAAAAAATTTAATAACAAATTTTATAATATAAATTTTATTTTTATTATGTAAAATAATTATAAAAATATATTATGCATATTAAAATTATTTTTTAATATAAGATTTGATACTATAATTTTTTAGTGATAATTAAATTTTATAATATTAGATCGTATATTAAAATTTTATATTATAATGTCAAATTATTTTAAATTATATTAAAAATTAATTATTATTAAAAAATATAATTTTCAAATCTTATATAAAAAAATAATTTTAATATGTATAGTATATTTTTATAATTATTTTTTAATATAAATTTTAAGTATAAATAATAATTAAATTTATAATACAAGATTTGTTATTAAAATTTTTAAATTTTTATATAATTTAAAATGAGTTATGTAAAATAATAACATATTTTCTTATTATAAGATTTATTATTTTTTATAAGATATAATAATTGATGTATATTGTTTTAAATTTTGAATACAATAATAGATGTATTTATATATATTAAATTTTACAAATATATGTTTAATACATATTAATGGCTAGATGGTGGAGAGAACAGATAATTTTTGACACAATATAAAAGTTTATACGAGTCTTTTGTTTAATTTTAAATTTTATAAAAAAATTTTATACATAAAATAAACTTTTTGATAATAAAGTACATTTTTTCTTAATAATAATAAGAAAAGAACTACCGAACCTAGCAACGGCGTCGTTTTCTTACCTTTTCCTGCTAATGGTAAATGATAAACCGTGCCCCACACGGCGTGATACAACGGCTCGAACTACCATGATTTTTCAGTAATTATCATCCTCAGGGTTCAGCTGATAAGGTTCCCAGTTCACACTTCACAGCCATGGCGGGAGCTTCAAGAATCCTATACACCACCACGCTCATTCCCAATTTTAATCCGACCCAGAAATCCCATGTGCCTCAGCGTCATCTAACCATTTCACGCAAGCCTCAAATTCATTGTTCAGTTTCTTCTGCAAGCGATGCCACCAAAATCGCCGTGACCCAAACTGTGCCATGGGGCTGTGAGATTGATTCTTTAGAAAACGCATCAGCTTTGGAGAGATGGTTGTCTGAGTCAGGCCTTCCACCCCAGAAGATGGCGATAGAAAGAGTGAATGTAGGGGAGAGGGGACTTGTTGCATTGAAGAATATTAGGAAGGGAGAGAAGTTGCTCTTTGTGCCTCCCTCACTAGTCATCACTGCAGATTCTGTAAGGCTTTCTTATTCCCCTTTGCCTAGAGGAGTGGAAAGACGAAATATAAAAAAGGAAAAAATTTGTGAGAATCTAATGATGGATAGGATTACTGCATGAGCGTTGTGTCGAGAAGTGTCTTGAATTTAATCAATTACTAAGATGGATGGCTTATTTTGTTACCACTATTTATGTAAGTATGCTTGTGGACTTTTGGTTATTTATATAATTTTAGGATTAGTTAGTTTTTATCGAGGAGTCTTGTTTTATAGGTATCCCATTAGTATTTTATTGGGATTTGGGATCAGGATTTCTATTTTTGTGTTTTTATTTAGACCTTTTTTTTTGGAGAAAATATTTGAGAGTGGTGCAGTGAGGTATTTGGGGTGTAGTTTGACTGTTTGAGAGTTCAGCACTTGTGTATCTCTTTTTATTTCTATTAGTGGAATTTCATCTTAGGTCCCGTTTGGTAAAAAGTTATATAATTTTTTACCATTATTATCATTTATAAATAAAGTTATGCATTATAATCGTAATTTTTTGTAATAGGATAGGAATTATGCATTATCATTATCATAATTGTTTATAAATAGTAAATAAAACTATGCATTATTATTATCATTTATGATAGGATAGGAATGTAATTTTTTTAATTTTTATGAGGTTATAATGGTAAAATAACTTCATTCCCTCACATGAGTTAGGGGACGAGATTCCAACAACCAAATGTGACCTTAATCTTGTAGGCTAAAAGCTGAACCACATTTCTCATTCCTTTATTACTTCATCTAGATTTTGTTATTTCTGATGATATCATTTTTTGTTCTGAATTCTGTTGCCGCCATTTTTTCCCACACACCAGTCAATTCAATTGAAACTTAAACATACTGGCCCAAAAAAGAGACAAAAAGAAACTTAAACATCAACAACAACAACAAAGCCTTATCTCACTAGGTGGGGTCGGCTACATGAATCGCACAACGCCATTGAGCTCTATCAATGACGTCGGCTATATGAATTACACAACGCCATTGAACTCTATCAATGACCAACTGTTTAGAAATCTTATTCATCAAAAGATCTCGTTCAATGATTTCTCAAAGTATCTTTTTTGGTCTTTCTCGACCTTTTTTCACGAGACTCCATACCATCTGCGCCTCTAACTGTCTTCTTTGAACATGATCATACCACCTTAAACGATTTTTTACCATTTTTTTTTAGTAGGTGCCACTCTAACTTTACTTTGTATACAATCATTACAGATTATATCTCATCTTATATGACCACACATCCATTTCAATATCCTCATCTCTTTTATCCTAATTTTGTGTTCTTGTTGTCTTTTCACTGCCCAACATTCACTCCCATATAATATTGCCGGTCTTATAGCCATAGATAAAACTTCCCTTTGAGCTTATTAGATACTTTCTGGTCACACACAACTCTTGATGCTTCTCTCCATTTCACTCACCCAGTTTGTATCCTATGTGTAACATCCCCATTAATTGCACCATCATGTTGTGTAACTGATCCCAGATACTTGAACTTTGACATTTGCGATATAATCTGGTCTCCAATTTTAACTTCCAACTCATTTCTAGCTTGCCGCTTGTTAAACTTGCAATGAAAATTTAAACATCAATCTATGAAAATTTAATCATATTGGAACTTCCATGATTTGTCATTATGTTATGTTATTTAAAGTCTTACATATTTTGTTGTTTACTAATATGGGAAATGGGTATTATTTAATCTTACTCAAATCTGTTTCAGCATCTGCATGTGCATCTGCATCAGGTGCTTATGCTTCTGCTTGGGTGTGTGTGTCTGTAATATGGTTACTAGGAGTGGAGCTGCCCAGAAGCTGGTGAAATTTTGAAAAGGAATTCGGTGCCAGATTGGCCACTGCTTGCAACTTACCTCATTAGTGAAGCAAGCGTCAAGAAATCTTCAAGATGGAGCAGTTATGTGTCAGCCTTACCCCGGCAGCCCTATTCACTTCTTTACTGGTAAGTTTATGTGCTTTATCAATAGTTCTCCTAATGAAATATTTTGAGAACTTGTCAGGAAAGGATGACAGGAATGAAAATCAATGAGTGAGGAATAAGACTCTTAAAAAATGGAAGTGAAACATGATTGTGGGAGAAATTCTTTGCTGTGAAGTATACTGGAGAGATGAAAATGAGGATTTTTTTTTTTTTAACCATAATTCCACAAATATCAAACTAACCAAAAGTAGAGTGAGAGATTATCATTTAGTACTGATAGTGAACACAATTAGTCTTCCCAAAAGATCATATTAATATAATAATGTTAGGGTTAAATTTATAATTTTTCATTTTTTTTTTCAATTTCATTCCTCGTTAATTTAGAATTTTTTTCCCTACTATTTCCCTATCTCATTTCAGGTCACGAGCAGAACTAGATCGCTATTTGGAAGCTTCACAGATTAGGGAGAGAGCAATTGAAAGGATTAATAATGTTATTGGAACGTAAGGATTGATTGTTGTATCTTGTGTTTTTTTGCTGCTTTTTTCCCTTTTCATTTCTCTTTCAACCCATTCTTAATTTTTTTATTCTTGAGTAAATAATTCTGTGTCTTGCTACCAATTTATACTTTTCCCTTAATTCTACAGATACAATGACTTGAGGCTCAGAATATTTTCCAAGTATCCTAGTTTATTCCCCGAAGAGGTAATTATATCACATTGGACCTGCTGAGGTTATTATAACAAACTCTGATTTTTGTAGAATACAAGTGCTCTAGGATTTTGTTGCCTGCAACAGTAAACCTTGTTACAGATTATAATAAAACTATTCATAGGTTTTCACTTAATAGGTTAAACTTTTGAGTTGAATTGGTTCATGACATGGTATTAGAGCCTCTATGACCAAGTGGTCAAAGTTTGATTCTAGCTACCTCCATTCTCTTACTGTCAATTAAATCTCATCACAAAGTATAATAAGCCTGTGCTTTATACATACAACAACAACAACAACAACAACATAGCCTTATCCCACTAAGTGGGGTCGGCTACATGGATCGCATGACGCCATTGAGCTCTATCAATGACCATCTCTTTAGATATTTCATTTACTAAAAGATCCCGTTCAATAATTTCTTTAAGTGTCCTTTTTGGTCTTCCTCGACCTTTTTTCATAGGGCTCCAAACCATCTGCTCAACTCTCCTAACTGGCGCTTCCAACGGTCTCCTTTGCACATGCCCAAACCATCTTAAACGATTTTCAACCATTTTTTCCTCAATAGGTGCCACCCCAACTCTACCTCGTATATGATCATTACGGATCTTATCTCTTCTTGTATGACCACACATCCAACGCAACATCCTCATCTCCGCCACTCCAATTTTATGTTCTTGTTGTCCTTTCATTGCCCAACATTCACTCCCATATAAAATCGCTGGTCTTATAGCAGTACGATAAAACTTTCCTTTGAGTTTATCAGGTACTTTCCGATCACAAACAACCCCTGATGCCATTCTCCACTTCAACCACCCAGCTTGTATCCTATGTTCCACATCTCTAATAACTTCGCTATCATCTTGTATAATTGATCCCAAATATCTAAATGTTGACACTTGTGATACGACCTGATCACCAAGTTTAACCTCCAGCTCATTCCTAGCTTGTCGCTTGTTAAACTTACAATGCATATATTCGGTCTTATTCCTGCTCAGACGAAAACCCTTCGATTCCAAAGTAGCTCTCCATAACTCAAGTTTAGAATTAATCTCTTCCCTTGTCTCTGCTATGAGAACAACGTCATCTGCAAAAAGCATGCACTTAGGAATTTCTTCTTGGATGTGCTTCGTCAGAACATCTAAAACCAAGTCAAACAAATAAGGGCTTAAGGATGATCCCTGATGTAGGCCAATTTTAATAGGAAAGTCTCTAGTCTCCCCTCCAAACGTTCTCACACTAGTCGTAGCCCCCTCGTACATATCTTTTATGGCTCTAATATACGCAACCCGTACACCTTTCTGTTCCAAGGCTTTCCACAGCACCTCTCTTGGTACTCGATCATAGGCTTTTTCCAAGTCAATAAATGCTATATGAAGGTCTCTTTGTTTACTCCGATACCTTTCCATCAACCCCCTTAGAAGATATATAGCTTCCATTGTAGACCGTCCTGGCATGAATCCAAATTGATTTTCAGAAATACTCGTCTCGATTCTTAACCTACGTTCAATCACTCTTTCCCATAATTTTAGAGTGTGACTCATAAGCTTAATCCCACGATAGTTTGCGCAATTCTGAATGTCTCCTTTGTTTTTGTAAATAGGCACTAAAGTGCTTCTTCTCCATTCCTCAGGCATTTTCTTAGACCTTAAAATTTCATTAAAGAGCTTAGTTAGCCAGATAGTACCCTCCTCTCCCAAACACTTCCAAACTTCAATAGGAATACCATCGGGACCAACAGCTTTACCATTATCCATTTTTCTAAGAGCTTCCTTGACCTCTTCAACCTTGATCCTGCGATAATATGCCAAATTTTGTTCTCTCTCCAAGGTTGTTAGATCTTCCATATCGCAAGTCGACTCCGTTCCGTCATTAAAGAGCTTATGAAAATAACCCTGCCATCTATTTTTAATATCTTTGTCTGTACCCAAAACTTTTCCTTCTTCATCCTTAATACATCTTACTTGATCCAAATCTCTAGATTTCCTTTCTATAGCCTTCGCAATCTTGTAAATCTTTTGTTCCCCTTTTTTCGTTCCTAAATCCTTGTAAAACTCTTCAAACGCTTTACATCGTGCTTCACTTACTGCTTTTTTTGTCTCCTTATTAGCCTTCCGATACCTTTCCCAATTTTCTGAGTTATTGCACAGATGGATAGCTTTAAAGCATTCTTTTTTAAATTTGATCTTTTCTTGAACAGCCTTATTCCACCACCAAGATTCCTTATCTCTTTGTCCAAAACCTTTTGATTCTCCTAAAAATGCTTTAGCTACTTTTCTAACATTCTTGGCCATCTCCTCCCACATGGTGTTAGCATCTTCTCGTAACTCCCAAGATCCTTCCTCCAACAATCTTCTCTTGAAAGTCAGTTGATTCTCCCCCTTTAGCTGCCACCACTTGATCCTAGGGTTCATCGCCTGACGATGCTTTTGTTTCCGACCCTTAATAACCACGTCAAGGACCAAAACCCTATGTTGAGTTGCCACGGGTTCTCCAGGAATAACTTTACAATTTAGACAGATTTTTCTATCTGGATTCCTTACCAGAAATAAGTCAATCTGTGACCTTGAAACTCCACTCTTGTATGTGATTAAATGTTCCTCTCGCTTCTTGAAGCAGGTATTGACAACCTTGAAATTATAAGCCATAGAGAAATCCAATATAGACTGTCCTTCCTCGTTAAGCTCCCCAAAACCAAAGCCACCATGGACCCTCTCATACTGTCCTGCTTCTTTCCCAACATGCCCATTAAGGTCCCCCCCGATGAAAATCTTCTCTTCTAAAGGTATGTTTCTAACCAATTCCTCCAAATCTTCCCAAAACTTTTCTTTAAGATATGCATCTGTCCCTACCTGTGGTGCATAGGCACTTATGATGTGGATAGTATCTCTTACGATAATCATCCTTAAGCATAGAATCCTATCCCCAATCCTTTTTACCTCCACCACACTCGGTGTCCATTCCTTGTCCACCATAATACCTACACCATTCTTTGTCCTTACTTTTCCAGTGTACCAGAACTTGAAGCCTGAACAGTCAAATTTCTTAGCCTTTTCTCCAACCCATTTAGTCTCTTGAAGGCACAAGATGTTAATTTTCCTCCTCTTCATAGTATCCACAACCTCCATGGATTTCCCTGTCATGGTTCCAACATTCCACGTAGCAATCCTGATTTTGTTCTCCTCGACTAGCTTCTTTACCCTCAACCTTCCAGGAACATGCTCTTGTGACACTACAATCGATCGACGATGCAGTGGCTCTAGCTCATTTGACACTGTACTCGAGCCATACAGCGCGTTGCTTCCGGGCAACGACCTAGTATTAGTGAACCCTTGCTCATTTAACACTACATCCGGGTGTCGATGCAGCGGCTCTAGCTCACTTGTCACTGTACCTCAAGTCCAAAAGGCTTTCGTTTGAGGGGGCATGTTAGAGATTGTAATAAAACTATTTAAGGACTTTTAATTAACACCTTGCACTTTTGAGCTGAACTGGTCCTTGACAAACATGAACTGGTGGTTCAAGTGTTTTTACTGTCCAATAGAGGTTTCTAAAAGTATCCTCTTCATCTTTTATATCAACTAGCTAATATATCTTTTGACATTCCTAAGAGAAAATTGTTTATCATTTTTTAGTACATAATTGTAGTAAACTATAATGTTATTCCAAATGTTTAGTTTTTGTAAGATGGTGCTTATCTCATTTTGCTATTTGTACAACTCACAGGTGTTCAACATTGAGACCTTCAAATGGTCATTTGGTATTCTTTTCTCTCGCTTGGTGAGTCAACCTAGCAGTTGTAACATAATAATTATCAGTCTTTTGTCTCTTCCGCTACTGTCAAAGCTGAATACTGAGTGTGAGAGGGCTTTATATATTCTCATATTTCTTCAATTAACAAACTCGTAATGTAATATGAAGTCATAGCATAGCAGATTTTGAAAGAGAGTTGAGCTCCAGAACTTAATAATAAATGCTGAAACAAGAGAGGACCAAGGATATTATTTCCCAAAAATGTAATTTTAAAAAGGTATTGAGGGGAGAATAAATAACTTTATTTGCAAAATTTGGTCCATAACTGACTGGTTTAGATTTCTCCTCCCCCCCCCCCCCCCCTTTTTTTTTTTTTTGGGTCTCCTTTTATGTAGTCTAATCAATTGGTTAATTTCCTGAGACTTGCTTTTGTCTGTTTTGTATGTGTCTGATAGTTACCAGTAGTGGGATATAGTGTGTGGTGGAGTGGTTGAGTCTGTAATTTGTTATAAAAGGAGGTAGTGGGAGAGAGAGAGAGGGCATGCTGAATATTAGTCTGTTGTGCGTATGTTGGGCAGTAGGTTCTTCTAGGGAATTTACCGAGTAGTATTGGCTCTGGTAGGGTGTTAGCTCTAGGAGGGATCAATATGATAATTCCTTTTAGATTGATATTGTTCTTGAGTCCTTTTGAGTCTTTACATTTCTGTTATAGAGTCTGTAATTGTGTCCCATTTTAAATAAAATCTGTGTTCTGTTATTTCTGAAACTTGGTACCTATCAATTGGTCCGTCTTGCTGGATTGCCGGATACGAGGGGAGCCAGTCACCCAAAATGTCAGATCAACAATGGGAAGAAACATTAGAAGTGTTGAAACAAATCATTAATACAGAGTTCGACCGATTTCGGGAAAAGATACAGGCAACATTTGCTGCGATTGAAGGAAAATTTCGAAGGGAGGAGGGATTCATTAATGATGATCCATTCCCCGGAAAGAAGGGATTCGGAGAGGCAAAGTCACACAGACGAGAAGATGTTGTTTCGTCTCAGGCGAGGGGAAATCGGAGCCCAACGTCGGCGGTGAAGGGGAAGAGGAAGAAGAGGATCCCGGCGAGCAAGAGAAAACGCTGGAGTGAAAGATTGAGTACGAACGCGACACCGCGAAGCACAGAACGTCAAACGGCGAAGCTCTCTGATAGAAGGAGAAAGAACAAAGGTCATTGGTTGCTCTGGAAGCGGATCCAACGCTACAGTGAGGAAGGAATTAAATATGAGGAGTGGAACCATGGGTCGGGTCGAGATATGAAGGAATGTTTTGGATCGGGTATATGGGCCTTGGGTTTCCATTCAGGAAACATGGGGCAGGCCCACTCACAAAGCAACAAGATCGGGTCCTCTCTTGGGTTGGCAATGCGAAATCCTTTGAACGAGGACGTTATGGATCTCGCCACAAGGGAGCTCGACCAAGGGGCAGACGACGCCGACGGTGGTGCAGGGGTCTCCGACGAAGCTATATGAGGGAGAACGACGAGGAGTTAAGGCATCCGTGGTGTAGAATCATTCGCACAAGGGTGCATGCCGTGCATTGTCTCAGGGAAGCCTCCTTCAAGGGGCGACGACGCTGGCCACAGTGCAAGAATCATCGGCAAGCAGGACCAGTAGACCACCACCTGCGATGAAGGCACAGAGGACCACGGCGGAAGGTTCTAAGGTGACCAGAAGAGGAAGATGAAGGAGGACATCTCGGTGGCGAGAAAGATGAGGTTCTCTGCGTGCATCAGTCTTCGATCCGAGGAGTAGCATCGTCGTCTGAGGCACATCAATCCAGTTCGTCTCTGTCGGGAAGGATTGGAATAGTCTGAAATATATGTAATCTTGTTCTATCTCATATGCTATGGTTTTTTTATGCCATGGCTTTTCTTTTAAGAGAAAATTTTCTGGAGTTAAAAATATAAAATATATATATATATATATATCAGCCTACTCCAGCCTTGAGGACAAGGCTGTTCTGCAAAAGGGGGTATTGATAGGTATTAGTAGTGGGATATAGTGTGTGGTGGAGTGCCTGAGTCTGTAATTTGTTATAAAGGGAGGTAGTGGGAGAGAGACAGGGTATGCTGAGTATTAGTCTATTGTGCATATGTTGGGCTGTAGGTTCTTCTAGGGAATTTACTGAGGAGCATTGGCTCTGGGAGGGCGTTAGCTCTAGGAGGGATCAGTCTGATAATTCCTTTTAGATTGATATTGTTCTTGAGTCTTTTGAGTCTCTACATTTCTGTTATAGAGTTTGTAATCGTGTCCCATTTTAAATAAAATCTGTGTTCTGTTATTTCTGAAACTTGGGTTCCTATCAATGTCATGAAAGACAAATGAAAATTTTCAAGAATGTAATTCATTCTCTGTGTTATGCAGGTTCGGTTGCCCTCGATGGATGGAAAGTTTGCATTGGTTCCTTGGGCAGATATGCTGAACCATAGTTGTGATGTATGATGTGGTCTGTTCCAAGAAGATACCTAATTTTATTTTGCCACTGCACATTTAGCACTAACTAGTGGCATTTTTTCTGGTTTAGGTGGAAACATTTTTGGATTATGATAAGTCATCAAAGGGAGTTGTCTTCACCACAGATCGTCCCTACCAACCAGGTGAGCAGGTAAACATAAATTGACAGATGGGATTATGTTGAATTAGATTTGACTTAAGAATCTTCATAATATTTATCCAGTGGAAATAAATAAGCTCCTATCTAGTCCTTGGGCCTTGCCAATGAGCCAGTAGCTCAGTTGGCACCAACTAAAAATTGATGTGTAATGTGTTACATGCTAAGGGTTCAATCTGCTCTTGCCTCTTGGAAACAAAAAAAAACCAGGTATTAATTTTTAGAAGCTGGGTTTGATAGTGGTATCCCTCACCTTGTAGTTTTGCTCATAATAGTTTTTCTTAAATCTGGAGATCTTGTGATTGATTGCTTGGATCACTAAATCCAGGTGTTCATTTCATATGGCAAGAAATCTAATGGAGAGCTTTTGCTATCTTATGGATTTGTTCCAAAGGAAGGCACTAATCCTAGTGATTCAGTTGAGTTGTCACTATCACTCAAGAAATCTGATGGATGCTATGATGAGAAGTTACAACTCTTGACGAAATACGGACTGTCAGCGTGAGTCTCTGAGATTTCAAAAGTATACCTATGAGGATGAAACTTTGTTTTGTGTTCTGTTGAGATTGAGCAGGCATTTGGTATCTGATAATCTCAACTACTATGATTATTGTATTAGATGCTATAGTATAAGATACCATAATTGGGTATGACAATTGGTGTCTCACATTTTAGAGATCTATGATACCTAGGTTTGGTTGTGCATGTTAATTAATATTATTTACTTGAGATTTCAAATATACCCTTACAAGTTTAAATAAATAACATCGTAGAAATTTATACTATTATTATCTCTTGGTATCTAAGATGACAAGGTCAAGATTATAGTATACCAAACACCTCCTAAGAACTTCTCAGTTTATACCTAAGCACAAGAGAATACCCATAAGTGTATATGATAGTTTTGCCAAGTATTTTGAGACATCCAAAATATCTTTTGGTCTGAACCATGGAAAAATGCACAAAAAATATATATTAGCATCATTTCAGGATATAAAGTACTATGCTACAGTGTCCATGCTTTGAAGTAACTATACAACAACAATAACAAAGCCTTATCCCACTAGGTGGGGTCGGCTACATGGATCGCACGACGTCATTGAGCTCTATCAATGACCAACTCTTTAGGTAACTCATTTACCAGAAGATCTAGTTCAATAACTTTTCTAAGTGTCTTTCTTAGTCTTACTTGACCTTTTTTCATAAGACTCCAAACCATTTGCTCAACTCTCTTTACTGGCGCTTCCAACGGTCTTCTTTGAACATGCCCAAATCACCTTAAACAATTTTCAACAATTTTTTCTGCAATAAGTGCCACTTCAACTCTACTTCGTATACGATGATTACGAATTATATCTCTTCTTGTATGACTATACATCCATCGCAACATCCTCATCTCCGCTACCCTAATTTTTTGTTCTTCTTGTCCTTTATCGCCCAACATTGACTCTCATATAAAATTACTGGTCTTATAGCAGTACGATAAAACTTACGATGCATATCTTTGAAGTAACTATATTATACAAAATTTTTTGGAGTAATTATTTTTGTGATAGAAAAGAGTTTCTTACTCTAGTGCTGCCAGTGACACCATATTCCAAACTATGGCTAATGAGATCTCACTTCTCTTTGTTGTGCCACATTCTAAGACATTGTTCTGGAATCATTTGAGGCAACAGGGAGGAAAGTGAATCTTATGAGGCACCATATTAAACCAGTGAATACTCGCCTTAATTAATGATAAGTTGGAATCTCAGGATATGTGAAAGTGAAATCTTTTCTTTTTCCTCATTTTGAGATGTCCTTCTATTATATACTTCTTGAACTTTTTACTAACTTATTATGTTCAATTTTTATCAGATCACAAGGTTTCCCTGTTAAAATTACTGGTTGGCCTTTGGAATTAATGGCATATGCTTATTTAGCTGTGAGTCCTTCAAGCATGAGGGGGAAATTTGAAGAGGTCTGACACCTTACCTTCTCTATTTATCAATCTATAAATGTCATTTAACTTACCCAGTGAGACTCTTGTTAACAGATGGCAGCAGCAGCATCGAATAAAGCAACCTCCAAGAAGGATTTGAGATACCCTGAAATAGAAGAGCAAGCATTACAATTTATACTTGACAGCTGCGAATCCAGCGTATCAAAGTACAAGAAGTTTTTACAGGCAAGGGAACGATTTACTAAGGAACTTCTATGTTAGTTTATCTTACAGTATTCATAGCTTTCAACATTCATAATTTGTTAACCTTTTGAGTTAGATGTAGCCTTCTTTGCTTATCAAAATATCTAATGGAAGTGCTTATATGATTCTGGCAGGAAAGTGGATCACTGGATTTGGATGTGACTTCTCCAAAACAACTCAACCGAAGACTCTTTCTGAAACAACTAGCTGTGGACTTGTGTACCAGCGAGCAAAGAATTCTATTTCGAGCTCAATATGTAAGAAGTTAAAGCACATTATATTAACTTATGCAGACATGCTTATTTCTACCATACCACAATGCATGCATATATCCTTTCTCAGTACGCTTAATCCCGTAACTTCTTCGTTTGCTCAAAGTAAGCATAGATCTATAATACACGGGCATATCAATGTTATTTCTTCAATTCCTATATAAACGTGGAAAGTATGCCATCACCACAAATAATATTCTCTTCAATTCTATGGTGTGCTGTGATCCTTGTACGAATTAAAAGTGGCCAAGTAGTGAGCTAAAAACATGACAACATTGATGGAATGTAGCTATAGAACAATCAAAGGCTATCAAGCGGGTATTCCTTACACATTGGAGTATTGGACCCAGAAAATGAAGAATTTAGAGAAAAAACACCAAGAAATATCGAGATCCTGAATTAACATGGTCCCTTATTTGGAACTTACTTTCACAAAATAGAAGTGACATACTTCATTCTTATAATGGAATAAATATAATAACCCTTACTGTTGGCTTTTATTACCAATTGCAGATACTGCGGAGAAGACTGAGGGATATGAGGACTGGCGAATTAAGAGCCCTAAAAATCTTCGATGGGTTCAGGAATCTTTTCCAGTGAAACCATCTAGGAGTGCAATATTGTTCCCTGGTTTTCCTTTGTTTATTATAGAAAAATCTGTCACCGTATTAACATCATGAACTTGGGCTTAGCTCATACTTGATGGTCTTCTTTGTAACATGGTCACTGTTAGTTGTGGCCAAGGAAGAGTGCTCTAGATTCATTTTTACTAGGTAACGTAATATTATAACGCATATTGAAAAAAAGTGAAGAAATGATAGAAAGATAAAGAAAGAAATGATTGCAGCTTGAGCTTTGTATTCTATTTTATTCTAAATTAGAAGGTGGTGGTTGGTTTTGAAGCTTCGTTTACTTTTTTGTTGTTCTTTTCCTATCAAATTTAAAGGTGAAGAAATCAAATCCATGAACTTCAATACTGCATAACCTTCTCCCGCAGTTAGATTTGATAGCAATTGGTTTTAGTATACAGCAACTCAGAAGACCAGTTTGGATTGAATTAAACAAGCCCTTGACCTTGTGCTGCTATACTGCTATTTGGGAACTCTTTTCTTTTTTTTTAAAACCCTTGGAGTATTAAATGACAAATGGTTCTCAGATTGAATAGTGGCTTGAGGCTAAGTTTGGTGGTACAGAATGATGCTCAAGTTAATCTCTGGAGAAGATAACGGGCAGCAATCATCATGCGGAAATGATGACTCTGCCATGAACTCCAAAGGTTAAGTCAGAGTTCATCTTTAAAGGTGTACAGAAAGTCCAAAGGTTGGGTCAAAATACAACAGAAAAGGTAGTGTGAATGAACTTTATGATACCAAACCCTGGAATAAGGGAACGCCTTCAAAGGATGGTAGGTCAGTGAATTTTGCAAATGGAAATTGTTAGCCGTCAAACACTTTGACTGGTCAAAGACGTTGGAGCATGCTGGATTCGAGACGCTTGCACACTAGGCCCAATCTGTGTACAGAATATGAATCATCGTCAGCCGCAATTCTTCTGTACCAATGTCTACTTCACAATTTTGATTTTTCTATTTATGCCTAAAGGGCAATTACCTGGTTATGAGTTAACGTGTCATCATTTATTGGACATCAGATTTTTCAACATTGTTCAATATTGGAAAGTTTGAGTGGTATCCACGTGGGTCACACCTGTTTTACTTTTATCGAACGATGTTAGAAAACTTAGTAAAGGTTATAGTTTCATTAATAAGATATTCTAATAAAATTAATAAATTTAGTTTTATTATGATACTTAAAATATTTAGTGAAGCATTTTAAATGATCAATAAAGTTCATAAATATTTTTAGACTAAATTATTTATTTAATATACAAAAATTTATAGTTGTTTCAATATGATTGTTAAAGAATTAAGTATATCAGTTTAGTCTTTAAAATAATAAATTTGTCTCAATTTAATTATTTTTGTTGTTATATTTTAAAATATGTTATCGTTAAATTTTAAAATTTTCATAACTAAAATCACTTTAATAAATAAAAGAATGAAATTGAAGAAAATATATAATATTTTAAAAATTAAATTGAGACAATTTATCCAAACCAAGAGAATTGTAATATTTAAAAAGTAAAATGATAATTTACTCTATTATAATGATCCAAATTAAAATAGGTTGAAGAAACGTTTTCTGGTAATCCACCAAAGTTATGGATTAAATATGGCTAGAATAGAAGCTGATAATTGGCTGATAATTGTAATATTTAACTATTAATATTTAAAAATTTATTAGATTCTGATTAATTTAATTTTAATCAAATTATATCATAAATTTTTGAAGTTCTATTATATTTTTTAAGAAATAATTTAACTATACTATCCTCATATTATTATATAAAAATATCTAACAACTAAATTTGCTTTAATCAAAATACTCTCAAGTTTATAAAAAAAATCACATTACTAGCTCTTTAAATTTTAAAACCATTTAATAAAAATATATTTGAAATTAAACAATTAAAAGATAATAATTAATAATATTTAATTTTAACAGTCACATATTTTTAATTAATATATTTTCTTTTTATTGTTGAATTTTCAAATACTTTATCTTGTTCAGGTGGGACAAGTAAGTTTTGACTTTATATTGGACACGTATTGCAGTTTCCAGGCAGAATCATCAGCAGACAAATTTAAATCCAACGGCCAGGAACACCTCACGGAACATGACTTTATTCTCACGTATGTTTGCGTCATTTGAGAATTGAGAAATCGCTCACTCCCAATGTGAATGAAGACAAAAACGACAACGACATTGAGATTTGAGAATCAAGTCAAAGAATGCCAATTTTCTAACTTAAACGACGTAATTAACTAATCAAACGCGCTTCTTAATTGTCTTATTAGCCTTATTAGTTTTGAATATGAATCCTTTGCAATAGTGTAAAAATGTAATATTTTAGTAACAATTTTTTTTTGTTGTTAAAACTTTCAACAACAATTTAACTTGTTGTTAAAAATTTTAACAACAAAAAAATTATTGTTAAAAAAAGTATTGCACTTTGCAATACTTGATTTATGTCCGTTTTTTTGTTGTGGAAACTGACTTAGGTACAGGGCCGAAACAGCTGTCCACGATATGGGAGGTAACAAAATCTGCTTTTAAAAGAAATAATTCAAAAAAAATGAAGCTGAGTGCCTATTAGAGGTAGTTTTCATACGTAAATTAATTTAGTTATTTTTTCATTTCAGAACAAAGAAATCATATATATTGACTATGATAAATTTGTTCAAAAAAATTCTAGCTGTCTTGAAATTTCAAATAGTTTTTTTGTTAGGAGGGAAATTCTAGTTAGAGTGGGGTATAAAAATTTTCGAGTAAATTACTAATTAGATTTTTAAAAGATTAAAATTATTTTAACTTAATTCATGAAAGATTGTGTTATTATTTGTTAAAATGATTTTTTGTAACAAAAAATTTAAGATTTAATAATAATAGATTTTGTGTTTTAGTAACATAAATAATTAAATTGAAATAATTATAATATTTTAGAGGTTAAATTAAAATATTTAATTTTTTAAAAATCAAATTGAGATATCTGTGATATTTCAATGACTAAATTAGTACTCATGGTTTTATATATATATATATATATATATATATATATATATATATATATATATATATATATATATATTAAAAAAAGTCATTTGATCTAAGCTTTTAAACAAAAATTCAATATTTTGATAGTGAGTTTTTAATAATGTAAAAGTCATATAGAACCATTACATGATTCTTGAAATTATGTACAATAATGAATTAATTATTAATCTTGAAATGATCTATAATTAACAACTGGAAGTTTGAATTCCAAAAAATTCAAAAGCTCTCTATGGAATTGAATAATCTTTTATCTCTAGTGTGTGCTTGGCCATTATTGGCGAACTTAATTAGGGTTTGATTAGAAATTGTTTTTTTATCATGATTACCATTATGAGAACAAGAAAATCGGTTTTTTATGCCAATGTTATGTTTACATGATTGGGCAACATTTAATATTTCCTATTTTAATTATTATCTTCTTTAATCCTTAGAATCGATTAAGCTCAAGGTGTGCTCATTATTTTAATTATTTTTGGGTGCAATAATAGAAGCATGAGAGTCAAACCTCAAATATTTTATAAATTGAACAAAATTTTCGCCATTAATGAACACAGTTTAATTTCAAATTACTTAATTATTGAAATAACTTAATCAAACTGTTCGCTTATTTGACTATACAAATGCATATTAAAATGGTCTTATGTTCAAAGTGTCGGGTTTTGTCAAAAAAGTTAATGAATTTTATTTATTGGTCTGACAATAAAATAATTATTTTTACTAAATTGATGTATAATTATTATTTATTTGGAGTACTAGATCATAACTCTTGCTATATAATTATTTATATAAGATAAATTAATCAAAGACAATAATAAATATAAGAATGTTACTATAAGGTATAAGCAACTTCATCGTATTTGGTACTCAATATTAGGATTATTAAACTTTAATATTCAATTTAATTGCCATTGCCTTGTCCATCGGTAACATGAAGTTGATAGGTGGATCAATATGGAGTATTAATTGTGTATATGTTCTAAAATAACATTATGACCAAGGAAATTCATCAATATGTATATATATAATATTGGTTGATCATATTAATAATCACTGTTTAAATATCAAAACAATAATTATTTGATTTTTGAAGATACGTACTAATTTAAAAATAATTCCACCATTTATGTTCAATAAATTTAAAAAGAATTTCGTCTAATATTTTAATGTAAAGATTAACATAAAGATGAACAGAAATTCATACAAGATTAAATGCCCTTTTTTTTTTTATATATATATAGAAAGACTAAGCACTAACATATATTCCTTGGGTTCAATCTCAATGAAAGTTTACTTCTATCTGTGATTTTATATGTAGTCATATTTCTAAACATGATTACTTATATATAATTTATTCTAATAAAATATAATAAATTATACTTAAATTTCCATTATTCATTGTATTAGCAAGACTGACGTACAAGATACATCTTTAACAGATAGATAGCTTTTATATTTTATGCATAATTATTAAAAATTAATTTACATAGAAATTAAATTATTCTGTTAATCGTTACAGTTTTACTGATTTATGAATTTGATTTTCATAGCTTAAATATTTATAACCAAGTCCTCATAATTTTACAAATTTTAATCCATATTTTTTTGCTGGCGTTTTATTTAAAATTGCTATCGTAATTAAATATGTGCATACGGATACTTTGTATATGCAGCAGAAAAAAAAAGATAATTAAGTAAATTTAACTCATATAAATATGACATGTAGTGTAACTTATGTTAAATAATTTAAATAAATTAATTTAATTTATATATATTTTGAATGTTAAAATAGTATATAATTAGTTATAACTAAAAAATATTAACAAAAATTTAATGACATGAACTAAATAAAAAAAATCTTTATAAAATTTCGTTTGCAAATTTTTAGACTGAAATAAACTAAATTAAAAATTTACTAAAACTGTAAAGACTAAAAGAATCATTTAACCATATAAATAAATAAATATATATATATATATATAAACATTTTAAATAACTAAAAAAATTCGATTTATTTTTTGTTAGTGGAGTACTAAAAATTTTATGTCATTATAAAGGACAGAACGTGAGGAAGGTGCAATGACATGTGAAAAGGGTGGACGCACAGTAGGACCAAAAAGTCCAACTAGTATTCGATCCAAACCATGAACGCATACATCAAACAAAATACAAATTCCTTTTAGCTAAAAATGGTATTTGTTCTTTTATTATTATTTTAAATTTTATTTTGATCTTGTACATTTAAAAAATTCATATTCATCAAAGTCACACAATTTTTATCAATTTTTTAAAGAACTGTTAGCTATTATAACTAGGTTGGCACTTTATCTTCTTAACGTTGACTTGGTCTACATAAAATTTTTTAAATATAGAAGAAGATGAAGTGTTAACTCTATTATAATGAGTAAATGATTGAAACAATGTGATTTTACAATATAGATGATTAATATAAAACCTTTAAAATATAAAGGACCAAAATGAAACTCAAAATAACATCTAAAACCAAAATATCATTTTTGCCTACTTATTATATTTTGTGGACTAGAAGCCCGAAAACATGATACATATAATTAACCATTCGTCATTTTCAGAAGTTTGTTTCATTATTGACTTTGCTTCATTATATTATTTCACCCTTGCACGAATCTTTGGTATATGCTAGCTAGAGATGCTATAACAGAAAGCATACCTTTCTTTAATATATATATATATATATATATATATATATATATATATTTTTTTTTTTTTTTACTTCTATGTATAAATACCTAGACCACTGTCACGCTTGTCTCTTCGTCAGCATAATCAAATCACTTGTTTGATTGATTGGTTAAATTATTTTTTAAGTTCCTATCGTATAGTTTGAAAATTTTTAACGAGACATTTATAGTTTAAATTTTTTTAATCTTAGTCTATACTCTATATCATTAAACTTTTATTAATATTTTATTAAATTTTAATGACACCATATTAGTATAAAAAATTACATCATTTGTGTAAATTTGCCTAAATTACTTAAGTTGTGAGTTAATCTTACTTAATTACATACATTTTCTCTTTTTTATTTGTATAAATTATATATATAAAGTATCAATATGCACATGCTATGTTAATTAAATTTAATATATGAGAGTTTAGTAATAAAGACTAAATAAAAAATTTGTAAAATTATACCAACTCAATTATAAATTTTTAAATTAAAAAATCTAAATTCAAAATTGAATTAAATTATCAAGATGAAAACAAAAATACAACCTAATTAATTTCTCCTCCTACATATATTTTCATGAAGCAGGTAAGTTTCTCTCATATTCCTATTTGTTGTATTTTAATTTATATAATCAACGTAATTTACATATTAGAAATACTTATATTGAGATAGGTTGATGAACTATTGATAAACAGTCAAAATATATTTAAAAAAATTTAAAAATTAAAGCAAATTTACGCATAATTGATTCTTAACTACTCAATCAGTATTTGGAATCTAATTCTTGATAGCTACTATTCAAAGATGTGTAAATTAAATAGCATCACATTCATTTACAAATTTACCCGCACACTTCCAATAAAAGATGGGATGAGGCCGACCTAGAAGATGAGTGAAAGTGAAGTCTATGGCCTGAAACGCTTACCAAATTAATCAATTCTTGCTATACCCAATGCACAGGCTGATACTGTTGACTCTATCATCTCAATGCTTCATCTTTATGTCACTTACTGCCAACTTGCCTTTTTATATATTTTTATTACTATCAATTTATTATGTATTAAATTGGATATTATTTTTAAAATTTTTTAAAGAATATGTTTAATATAAAATAAATTCCAGTAATATTTATTATAATTGAAAATTAACAAAAGAAGTAATGCAAAGTTTGGTTTATCTTCTTACTCTTCCAAAATGTTGATTTTTGTTTTATCTATCCACTGCTATATAATATTGAAGATCAAATAACAAAAGTATGCATATTGACATGGGTACACATGCATATCATTATGTAATTTATTTTATTTAATATTTTAATTTGTTTTTGTTGTCCTTTTAGAATAACCTAACAAGAGGCTACACTTAAAATCACTTGCCTGCACTCTTGATCACTATGTTACTATTAAGTGACTTTAAAAAAAATATTACGATATAAACATTTGATCTAATATAAATGATTTAAATGAGAAAAATGACCTTTATATTCTCGCCAAGAGAGAGAATCCAAATACACAAGCACGCTCTTTGAAAATTAGAAACATGCCATTATATTCAAACTAAGCTCGTTGAATAAACTGGATGATCTTTATTTTTATGTTTCAAAGTCTACACATGGACAATGAAGCTCTTTAATAATCGAGTACATTAAACTCCCTTCCATTTTTTTTAATTAACAATATACTTTTTTCTACTTTTAAAATATATATTCTTTCTTAACTATATAATATAATAGATTTTAGTTTAATTTTATATTTTTTTCAAGAAATCTATTTTATTATATTTTTTATATTCAATAATTTAATGCCACGTATCTTTTTTTACTAAAATATTTTTTTATTAATTTTTGAGCATAAATTTGTACATATTATGATACTTTTTTTAATTGTTAATCCAGAATAAATGTCACAATTATTCTAATTTCATATAAAATTATTTAATGTGTTTAGATTAATCAATAATATTTTAGACCAAAAAAAAATATAGTAATAGACTTCTCTAAATAAAAAACAAATAAATGGATTAAAATGTAGACATTTTATAATTATAGAGAAAGAAAATATACATTTTTTAGAAAAATAGAAGAAAAGAAAGTGTAATTTTAAAAATTATAGGGATAAGAATGCAATTTAACCATAATTGATTTGGTTGTAACTTGTAAGTACTTGTAAACCTAGATCAAGGGGATTGGATTCCCTCCAATATCTTGCTTATAATTTTTTTTTTGGTTAGACACAGAGATGTTTTGGTAAAAAATAAAAAAAATAAAATTTTTTATCTATTAAATCATTAGATCCAACGATTAATCACTTCAGAATCAAGATCCAGTCCCAATAGAATATAGCTCTAATTGCTTTATATATATCCGCTTTTGATTATTTGAGCCGCAGGGTTCTTGACTTCTCAACCAGGAGCTCACAAATTCTTCTGGTTACAATGGCGGGCCAACAGAACGTCCTCAACGCGCTCGACGTGGCGAAGACGCAGTGGTACCATTTCACCGCCATCGTCGTCGCCGGCATGGGATTCTTTACCGACGCATACGATCTCTTCAGCATCGCTAACGTCACCAAGCTCCTCGGCCGGATCTACTATACGCACGAAGGCGCGAAGAAGCCCGGGACTCTGCCTCCGAACGTGTCCTCCGCTGTGAACGGCGTCGCTCTGTGCGGGACCTTGGCCGGACAGCTCTTCTTCGGCTGGCTCGGCGACAAATTGGGGAGGAAGAAGGTGTACGGCATGACTCTTGCTCTTATGGTTATCTCGTCTCTGGCTTCCGGTCTCTCTTTTGGTCACAGCGCAAAAGGTGTGATAACCACGCTCTGTTTCTTCCGATTCTGGCTCGGATTCGGCATCGGCGGCGATTATCCTCTTTCGGCAACGATCATGTCGGAGTATGCGAACAAGAAGACTCGTGGAGCATTCATTGCCGCTGTGTTTGCTATGCAAGGTTTGTTACGGAAAGTCACTAGGATTCTAAGAACAACAAGCTGAAACCGTATTCAGTTTTCTGGATTAACCAACAATTCACAGCTTCAGTCGAATTTAACTGAATGATTTAATTTCACTGATTATATTTTGCGGAGAAAACTCGTCATCCGAAATCGAAAGATTTACTTTCTTGTTAACTTAAAAAATTGGGTCAGTGGATTTTGGTTGAACTACAGAACAAATTATTGAGAAAATTAGACTCTTATTTACTGCATCTAGAAGTCTTTTGATTTTCATTTTAAAAATATATATTCTTTTTTTCATAATTATTAGATGTGCTATTTTAATCTAATTATATATTCTTTATCTATAAAATTTTATTATAGTCTTTTTTATAAAATGATAAAATATTCGTGACATTTTATTCAAATAATTTATAATATATTCTTTAAAAAATATGCAATATATATATATATATATATATATATATATATATATATATATAAGTTAACCGACGATATTTTAATAAAAATTACTGTACATAAAAAATGGACTATAATAGACTTCTTTAGAAAGAGAATATAAAATTAGTAATGCATCTTTTAGTTTTAGATAATGACATTATATATTTTAAAAATTGGAAAAAAAGATTTAATTTTAAAAATTTGTAGGAAAAAAATATAATGTACTCAAATATTTTTATTTTAAAATAGTTAATGCTATATGTATTTTATACAGTTGTTCCGAATTAAATCGAGATAAAATGGATACACGAACTCATGTATGTTTCTTAAACTATATTTGTGCAGGTTTCGGAATTCTGACGGGAGGGATAGTTACGCTGATCGTCTCGACAGCGTTTGACCATGCGTACAAGGCTCCGCCGTACAGCGAGAACGCAGCAGCTTCTCTTCCGTCTGAAGCAGACTACGTATGGCGCATCATTCTCATGTTTGGCGCAGTTCCGGCCGCCCTGACCTTCTACTCGCGAGCCAAGATGCCGGAAACGGCGAGGTACACAGCCCTGGTCGCAAGAAATGCAAAACAGGCAGCACTAGACATGTCAAAGGTCTTACAGGTCGAACTGGAAGCCGATGAACAGCCAAAGATCGCCGATCAAAAATCATCGGAAACAGAGAACAACAACAATTTCGGTTTGTTCACCAAGCAATTCGCTCGCAGACACGGCCTCCACTTGCTCGGAACCTGCTCCACGTGGTTCTTGCTCGACATCGCGTACTACAGTTCGAATCTATTTCAGAAAGACATCTATACCGCCGTCGGATGGCTTCCTCCGGCGGAAGAAATGAGCGCGATCCACGAAGTTTACAGAGTCGCCAGAGCACAAGTACTCATCGCACTCTGCGGCACCGTACCGGGATACTGGTTCACCGTAGCGTTCATCGACATTTTAGGACGGTTCTTCATTCAATTGATGGGCTTCTTCTTCATGACTGTGTTCATGTTCGCTCTTGCGATCCCTTACGACCACTGGACAAAGAGGGAAAACAGAGTCGGCTTCCTCGTAATGTACTCTTTGACTTTCTTTTTTGCGAATTTCGGTCCGAATGCCACCACATTCGTCGTGCCGGCGGAGATCTTTCCTGCCAGGCTGCGGTCGACTTGCCACGGGATCTCGGCGGCGGCCGGGAAGGCCGGGGCGATCGTGGGGGCGTTCGGGTTCTTGTATGCGGCGCAGAGCAAGGATCCGAATAAGGTGGATGCGGGGTATCCCACTGGGATTGGGATGAAGAATGCTCTGATCATGCTTGGCGTAATCAATTTCGTTGGGATGTTGTTCACGTTTTTGGTGCCGGAATCGAAGGGGAAGTCGTTGGAGGAGTTGAGCAGAGAGAATGAAGATGATGATGGCGATGATCAGAATGTAGAACACCCTACGACTAGGACAGTTCCTGTGTGATGATTTAATAGTTCAAGCAGCTGTAATGGTTATCGTTAGAGGAAGCGGAAGCGGAAGCGAGTAGCGTCTTCAAATTATCAGGTCAGATGTGTACCAAAAAAATTATCTGCTCAAATTACATAAAAGAAGATAAATTTGGAAAAGGTTTATATATATTTATATACATTGTAGGTTCTTTTCAAATAGCTCATTTGACTCTGATACAGAACTAGTGTTGTTAGGCGAAGATTATTGTAATAAAAAGATTTAGATTGGTCCATTGTGTCACATCTTGATTTCCCAATACAAGTCTCATGAGCACGCTCTATGCCAATAACCGAGCGAGTATTATTATTTTTGAATAAATATATCAATTAGTTTTTTTTAAATAGATCTTTTTGTTTTTTAATTTATAAAAAATTAAGTATTAAACAAGTTAATATTTATAAGTGATAGATTTCGTTGTATAAATTAATTTTTTTAATGGGATAAAATTATATATTTATTCTTTTTAAAAAAATTAATTGAATAATAGTATATATTGAACTAATAATATTTAATAATTAAATTGTGTAGAAGACTTTAAAGATTAAATAGTTAACTTTTATATTTTTGTAAAAACTAAATTATTGATATAATATTTAACCACCGTTCCATAAAATTATCGTCAATTTAATGTGTAAGTTGTAAGGTTTTCATAATCAAATCGGTCATTGAACTCGAAAAGATATCGGTTCAAAGTTCAATGGTCAGACCGCGGTTGAATAGTGGTAGAACAGGTGGTAATTAAAAAAATAAAAAATAAAATATATACATAAAAATAGTGAATAACTATATAATTACATATTAATATATCATAATTTATATATATAAAAAGAAAAAATTAATTAAAAAATATTTAATATTCAATTACACAAAAAATATTTTGACATGATAACATATTCAAATAAATATTTACAAGTAATAAAAAAATAAACTAACTAACCAAAAAAGTAATCATTTATCAGTCGTTACTTCATGATTTAACTCTATAATTGGTTAATCTTTAATTTCTTCAACACCTAATAATAAAATAAGAAAAGTAAAGTTACTAAAGTGACCCAAGAAAAAAAGCAAAGTGACATGAAAAAAAAATTGGTCAAACCATTGAACCAATTGGTTTGACCAGTTCAACCAATTTTTTACTGATTCAAAGGTTAACAGGTTTTTAAGGGTCGACTGGACCGGATATAAGACTGGTTCCCAATCCAACTGGTCGAACCGGCCGGTTCAATCCAGTCATGAAAATAGTGGTAAGTTGTATCCTTAACATCTCTTCCTGTGTCCTATTGTTTAATCTTAAAATATACGCTTTGGTTAGAGAGAGAGAGAGATAGAGAGAGAAAGAGACGTGTTTTGACCTATTTATCTTATAGTCTAAAAATTAGATTTGAGAGTTCTCTATAACCTTAAATTAAAGAGGTTCCTTAGTTCTTTACAACTATTGGATGACTATAAACTCAACTATTCAATGATTGTGAAAGGAGTTAAAAGATCTCTTTAGTTCAAAGTCAAAGAAACTTTGTAAATCCTTAAAAATTAAACAAGTTTTTGTAGAACGGGTAACTTTCTTTTTATTTTCGCCACCATTCGAAGAAAAAAAAAGCAAGCGGACTCGGTTGAAACTTGAAAGATAGATGACTTTTTTGTAATGGATAAAGCAATAAATAATGCTTTAATAAATTCTCCTTTGACGATCTATGTACTTGCTTTTGGGTTTGACAACAGAAAATAAATTATCTCAGTTTCGGTGAAACTTCTTGGTTAACACTTAACTCTGTTGGAATTGGTAAGCAAACACATCGACAAATGAATAAAGTAAGTCAAATTATAAATTTGTTTCGTATAGTTTTACTAAACTAATAATTTAATCTCTATTTTTTATTTTGTTAAAAATTAGTCCTTATAATTTTATAAACTCTCAAAAATATTCCTACCATTAAATCATAGTTAATTGTCGTTAAACCAAGAACATTGAATTTTTTTTAGACATATATTAGCAAGCTACAATTAATTTTTTTCCAAGTCATTATGTCTAGTTGAGTATTTTTTTTTTTTAGAGTATTAGCACTATTAAGAAGCAATATGGACAATTGGTCAGCGAAGAAGGAATATAGGCAATTAGTGTTTTACCTCCACGTTAACACAATACCATTTATATATCAACGAAATAAAATTCCAGATTAACAAAGTACAATTTTTCAGCGAAAAACTAGTAAGGGCAAAATCGAATATTAATCACCCCCAAAAGCAAGTACAAATTACTTGCTCAAACTCAGAAGCCCCATTGAAAAATTACCCCTCTAAATTTAAGTATGTTCCTGAACAACTCAGACCTTATACAAAGGAGAAATTACAGTGTGATAGGGATTAAAGTGTAACCAGGGGTATTTTCGTCTTTTAATTGGGTTAAGTAAGGGCAATTTAGTGCTTTCGTGTTTACTGAATTTTGTTTTTACCGATGTCATGGATGTTGTTTGTAGACGTCTGATTTCTATACAATTGGGAATGCGAAAAACGTGAACAGTTTTTTTCTTCTAGTTCTCTATATTTTTCTCCAATGTTCCTTGTCCTTCATCGATTCTTTTCTATCTCCTTCATCGATTCTTTTCTTTCTTTCTCTCTTCCTTTTTCTCATTCTAGCTCTGTCATCTAATTATTACGGATAACAATGAGGTGTATTGGAATGGGTTTTTTTTACTATCCATCCCACCCTGTGAATTTTTTTTTTGTTTTGCCCAATCCTCAAACTCGCGAAAAATTTCAGTACTCATCTCCGCCCAGCCACAAAACCATGTTAAATTAGTGATTTTTCCCCACACCCAGTGTCACGACCCGTTTTCTGGATACATGACCGGCACAATGATGAATCTCTCACCACTATAAGTCTTTCGATAAATTCTACTCGTGAGTTTAAATTATCTATGTTATCAAAATAACAATTCCTTAATAAATATGAAGAAAATATATCAAATTTTCTTATTTGAAAATCATAAAAATGATTTGTATGTAATAATAGATTATCAATTTAAAATACATTATTATACTGACATACAAGCCAAATGTCAAACCCTGACCTAGATGTCCTAGACGATTATAGAGCAGCATAGTCTACAATAAAAGAGGGGCCTACCCGACAGCGAGAAGGTCCAAAGTGATCTACTCTTCTAGCGGATATTCTTTGCTGGCAACCTGATCTGAACAAAATTTTTTTTATAGAGAGTGTGAGCTTTTAAACTCCGTGAGCGAATCGGCCTCGCGTTAATAAAATTCAAATACATTACCAGTCATGCAAGTATATCCGAAGGCTCATACTCAACCAATAGACATAGTTAGAAACTACATACAAGAAGATAAAAATTCATCCAATTCAATAAACGTTACTAGTACTCATCAATGACAATATATCCCGGAGAGCGCACACAGGCCAGCTCACTAATTTTGTATATTTCCGCCATGACGCACAACCTCATCCGCATAGCTAGGGCGCCTCACGGATTTATCACCAATCCGAGCTATATCCCTACTAAGGGCATCGTTGTCTCTACACTCATTGGTCAAGACACATTTTCAACCGGGTTTTCCGCCTTGCCGTGAGAGAGGGTACTGTCCCGCTCAATCACAATCAATAGTACAGCATTTCATATCATAATCAGAAGTACAATGTAATATTCATTTATATAACAGGTATAAGATATAACTATATTATATATTTATAAACCACAAAGCAAGATAACAATTAAAAGATTTTTGAAAAGATTCAAACTTCACATCATCATGAGATACTTGCTTCTTCTTATCCATATTTCTAGATTAATTATCTCATTAGATTCTTCATTCTGAATCCAATTTCCCCCTATGAATCTTGGGAGTGTCCTACGACATACTTTTTATCACCAGTAATGCTAAAACTCTATTAAAACGGGGTCGTTCCACTCACCTGGATTTCGTACGAGTATCACTTCTTTAAGTTGTTACGGAGAATAGTACTCAGGTGAATTTTAGTATTCCGCTACAGAGATTTTCATAAAAGATTAGAGAAAACAAGTTAGGATTGTTTTCATACAGACACTGTTCATACATATGGTTACTATTCATATATACGGTTACTATTTATACGTACTGATACTATTCATACATACGGATACTATTCGTACATATAATTACTATTCATACGTTCGATTACTATTCATATGTACGGATATTGTTCATACATATAATTACTATTCATATATACGATTATTATTCATATATACGGAGACTGTTTATACCAGAAATAGAGAATACAATCTGTAAAAGAGTACACCAGGTAAGTTCCTAGGAAAGAGTGGAGGGTCGCAATGGACTCACTTAAAAACCAAGTATTTCCTTAGCCAGAACTTTCCTAGACATGTATTCTTCACAGTTTACATCATATTTCGGTAATCAGAAAATTAAAATAACATATAGACAGCCAATGACAATTTTTCTGATGTGGAAGATCAGCCAAAGCTGCAACCACAGGGCATACTTAAGAAAATAACTTCTAAAATTTGAAAGACATAGAAAAGGCATAATATCCTTACCTAAGCTGAAAAGGGAAGGACTAAAATCTCATAGGCCTAGCATTGGAGTAAGAGAAACTTAAGGAGAGAAGAAGAGAAGTTGAAGGTGTGAGTTTAGAAGTGAAATGGAAGTGTCTATTTATAGGAAAAGTCAACGATACTATTTGTCACTATGCACTAATAAAATATTCAATTTACTATTCATAAAAATGACATTTCTAATAAAATATTTCACGAGTTACTGTGCAATGAATTATTAGTTACTATTAAAACTTAAAGAAAAAACTATTCTTTCATCTTAAACCTTTAAGTTTCTTTTCAATTCAGTCCTTTCACTTTAGTCCCTGAGGGTATTTTCACACATAAAATGTCATTTTCTCCTACGAATTTCTTTCTAGTTGTCTCTTATGACCAAACCACATCTAGTACTTGACATTTCGATTGTATAAGTACACAGTATCGTATACGTAAATAGTATTATATAGGTGAACAATACCGTATACTATCATAGTAACCATAGTTTGCAAATATGCATTTATATATTTTTTTTATGGGTATTACACCCAGCCTATACCCGTACTCGACCCACAACATTTAACAACATATTTTTTTAATAACATTCATAAACTTATAACAAATTTCAATACACAATACTCAACAAAATCAATTCAAAAAACACAATATTCATCAATTTGTTAGGATATATAACATCAATATTAAAAAAAGTCACATTTATAAATCTCTAAAATGTTGTCATGCTTGAACTACTTCATCAATCATCAAATTACATATCTTTCTGATCACAGCATGAGTTGTGCAGGTGAGGCATCTGAGAAGAATTTCAAGCATATTAATCATTATTATAAACATAAAAGAATGAAGAGGGACAAAGAATGGGGATCACAAAAATAATGAAAGGGAAACACTGGCCTTTGAAAATGCAGTACAATGAATAAAGAGGGATACGTGAAGTTTAATTTCTTAGGGTGGCATTTTACAATAGATCATTAGAATGAAATATTTGTGGTTGAAGATATTCTCTTAAGCCACATGATTCATATCCAACAACCCTCACCAAATATATCCCAAGTCAGTAGTAATAAAAGGAAGGACATCCATAACAAATAACCATCCAGAAATTTGTAAGTGACTTTTATTCTTATCTTCACATCATGTACATTCTGCCAGAGAGCCTACTTTTTGCTTTTGTCCTTAATATGTAAAATAGAATATAGATCTAATAAAATAAAAGGACACCACAAACTTTTCTCAATATCATATTTTTATACAAAAATTTACTTGTGTTAGAGATTATAAAACTATTCATAAGCTTTCACTTAACAGCTTGAGCTAAGTCGATTTGGACTTTGATAGACCAAGAGATCAAGAGTTTGATCCTTGCCTCCCTCATTCTCTTAATCAATTTTAAGTTTTAGCACAAGTTATAATATGCCTATGTTATGTTCATTCTTTAAGTCCAAAGGGCCTTTGTATGAGGGGGCACATTAGAGAATAAAATGAAACTTCTCATGAGCCTTAAAAACTAAACTTTTGAGTTCATTTGGTCTTTGACAATCTAAACCCAACTAACCCATAATACCACTCACAACAATTTCCCAATTCTCAATTAAATACAAATGAAAGCCCTCTCTCTTCCTCTTAAGCCACATGATTCATATCCAACAACCCTCACCAGGTCAGTAGTAATAAAAGGAAGGACATCTATGACAAATAACCATCCAGAAATTTACAATAACAAAATGCGTAAGCTACATTCTTTATTTTGGGTGACAGTTAATGGAACATTTAACCTGAAATGATGGATGATGGCGAGAAGAGATGGCCACATGAGGGATGTTGGCAAGACAATAAGCTCTTTAGGCAACAATGGTGGCGACAATTTCAGTTAGCGAGACAGTGAGCAAGAAAGGGAATGACGGCGACAACAAGAAAGGGAATGACAGAGTTGAGCAAGAAAGTGAACTGGAGTCTAGAGATGAGAACGACTGGAAGAAAGAGAACGATGGTCAACAGAGAAGATTTCTGATGTTGATTTCAGATTTCAAAGCAAATTTTTGAAGATGAAAGAAAATATTTCTAAAGAAACCCTAACATTGGCTAACGCCGATTTTAGATTTCTGATGGTGAAGACTGAAATGAATGGTGATACTGACGCCTCTATTTTAATAAATTAATCCTTCATAACATTTTATAAAAAATATTATATATATATATATATATATATAAAATAAGTATTCATTGACTTTGTAAGACTTATACACATATATATAATATACGGGGTGGGGAAGACACTGCCCCGTCCCCACCCCGAACTCGCAATTACATTTTTGTGGAATCCCCTAACCTACCTCATTCTTTGGTCAACCGTTGAAAAACCTTACCCAAATGGGACAGGGCAGGCCGGGTCAACTAGGTTCAATTCGAAATTGCCATCCGTACTAATTATCAGTTCATATTCTTTCATTTATATTCCTGATGATTTTTGTACCCTTATCATTGGTATCAAAGCGACGATTCTTTTACCCATGGCTAATGATACTTGTTTGCAATTGGCTCTTAAGGAAGTTGAGGAAAAATTTAGGGAACTTCATATGGTTACAGATCAACGCTTTGCCAATGTCAAAGGGGAATTGAAGAATATTTAAGATTCAGTGTCTTAGATCTCTTGACAATCGGTGGAGTTGATGCACAAGAATGTGGGATCACAAAGAGATAGGTATCATGCTCTTACTAGATTCACTAAGATGGATAAGCCGCAATTCACAAGTGAAGATGTTGAGTGATGGGTTTCAAAGTGTGAAAGTTACTTTGACTTGGATAAAACTCCAAAAAGGCATAAAGTAACCTTGGCTAGTTTGGTTTTGGATGAAATGGGCTATCTGTGGATTGAGGGGTTCAAGAAGAGTGTTAATGGCCCGATTAGTTGGAGTATGTTTGCAGAAGGGATTAAGATTTGTTTTAGTAATGCAATTAAGATAGATGGGGAAATTAAGTGAATATCACGAACAATTTAAAAGAATTTCGTGTCAATCTAATTTGTCTGAAACCAAAAAACTTGACTTCTATTTAGATGGATTGAAGGCAGAGATTGCGTGGGATTTGAGATTGTTTAATCCCAGGACAGTGTTGGAAGCCACAAGGTTGGCAAAGATAAAAGAACTTAGTTTAAATTGTACTCTTAAGAGTAATTCTTCATCGAGTTCATGAACAAGAAGGGGAACCATATCGGGATAGCCAAGTCTTAACTCTAATCAAGATAAAAAATGTGTGATAGGTAAGCCAGGGTTCAAGTTTCAGTCATGGATGACCCCCATTGAGTTGGAGGAACATTGGAGTAAAAGCCTGTGTTTCTTTTGCCATGAAGGTATTCTCCTAGTCACAATTGCCCCAAAAGACAAAAGGCTCAAGTGTTCTTTATGGAAATTGACGATGTGGGTCCTATTCACGATAGGCAGTCGTTGGCAGTAATAGAGGGTCAAAATAAGAAAGGGATGAGCTGGTTATAGTGACATTGAACTCCCTATTTGGTAACACTTGCAACAATTTGGGTATCATGAGAATTATAAGCTTTTTTGGTATACAACTTGTCACATCCCAAAACTTACATGTGATATAAACATAAAATACCTAGGGTGTACCTCCGTGGTACCCCATAATCTCTGTGAACATTCTTAATATCCATAATTATGTGAATCATAAATATTCCAAGAAAGATATTTTGTATACATATTCAGAAAATGTTCAACCTTCAAACACTATACAGTACTATACAACCTCCCAAGCCTAGGTGACCTACTAGATTACAGAGCGTTTCCTAATCCTTACCAATTGTTTACCAGACAAAAGTGGAGTATATCCTTAAAGGCTATAAATTCTTCTCCTCAACCACTGTATCTGAAAAGATAATCATAGAGAGTGTGAGTTTATCATAACTCAGTGAGTAAACAACTGTACATGAAAATATCATAAGCACAAACACCACATTTACTAATACAATTAATCTATTATTTATTGTAAATAATTATAGTATTACACTTGTCTGAATTTGCATATGATTTTTTGGGTGATTAATCCCTCAATCACTTTGCATTATATGCCATAAATACTTGCACTGAGTGACTTGGGAATTTAACCCTCAAACTCTTGGTGCATAAGTTTTCACAGTTATACACTGAGTGGTATGGGACTCTAACCCTTTCAAACTCGTGCATAGGTCTTCACATTTATACACCGAGTAGTATGGGACTCTAACCCTTTCAAACTCGTGCATTAGATTTTCATATTTATACACCGAGTAGTCTGGGACTTTAACCCTTTCAAACTCGTGTATTAGATTTTCAGATTTATACACCGAGTAGTACGGGACTCTAACCCTTTCAAACTCGTGTATTAGATTTTCACATTTATACACTGAGTAGTATGGGACTCTAACCCTTTCAAACTCGTGTATTAGATCTCGCAGATCTTTTGCTCATCAATAAAATAGTAACAATTTATCACAATATAATTACTATGAAATAAATGAATTTACACATACTTTATTCCCTTGAATGTCTATCATCAACCATAACAATCATCATATATTATCAACTGAGAGATTCATTGTTTCACACTTCAATAATGTTATAAACGAGACTTGTATTGTACTTTATCTAATAAGATCACATTAGTTTAGTAATGTTATTCACTTACAAAATGTTCCAATTTATTCAAGGAACAATCACATCTAGTTCTTTAGTCAACTAGAGAAATCAATTCTCAAAGGTAATAAAATACCTTCCAATGATATTGTACTTTTTCTCAACCTGAACACACACTGATAATCTTCTCAATTTCACAAATAACGCAAATGAGATTTATATTGTGCTTTGACTAATTTATTAAATTAATTTTGCAAGGTTGCCTACTCACTTGGATTCCACGCTCTCAGCGCTCCCACCTTGCGCCCCAAACATCCCTATTGTAACCAGGTAAAAACCATTAGGGTTACAAAATAGAGAAATTTCCTATCACTACTATCGACCTTTACTCACATCTTAAGTCATAACACCTAACCGGTAATGAATTTCTAAATGACACTTATACCATTGGAAACTAGACTCAAAGAGCTTTCCAACGATATAAAGTTTGCCCAAAACGGAGTTCGGATGAAGAAGTTATGACTGATTGAAAATAAGCTAAGGCTTTTCAGCATACCTAGCGCCTGGGCGCCAACACAAGCCTGGCGCCTGGGCGCCAAGCCCCTTTTCCTTCCCAAAATCTTTTGAACCTTGGCGCCTGGGCGCCAGGATCGCGACCTTTCGCGATTCCTCTCGATTTTGGCTCAGATCCGGCCAAATCTTCACCGTTTTCCATGATTTCTTCCATAGGATCTCACCCTTAATGTCTAAGGAGCATTTAGACACCAAAAACACGAATTTTAATCGAGAAACGAAGCCGGAATCTCGATTTTTACCCCAAACTTTCTGAAAACTATAAAATAGGGAAAAGCTTGAGAAATAGAAATTTCTACCTCAATTCCTTGCTTTCCCTACGTTGCTTGGCTCCTAGAGGCTCGCCCCGTAGCCCAAGATCCACCCTCCAAGCCCGGTTGTGGAGTTGGAGTGTAGAGAGAGAAAGAGAGGAGAGAAAGTGAAGAGAGAGAGAGAGGAAAGGAGAAAATGAAGAAAAATTAGGTGAGGCCGCCTATTTACTCGCACGGGGTGAAATTATCACTTGCTCTCAGTTGACCCTCAGTCAAGACTAGTAAAAGCAAATTCATAAAATCTCACCTCGGGTGATTTTAAATCCTAATTGCCCCACAATTTTCTTATTTCACTTTAGTCCCTCTCAGAGTCTCAAACTCCACTTTAACCTCGAATCCATCATCCTTTTGGTACCGGACTCATAATTCATTCCCATAAGCTCTATTCTTCTTCTCAGGTTCCTACTTGGTCATTTCTCAAAAGTACTCCATACTTTCTTTTCTTTTCATTTTAGTCCTTGAGAATTTGTAAAATGTCCCAAATTAAAATTTTTGAAATTTCTATTTCCAAATTTCCTTCACTAATTCAAAAAGAACATTTCTCATGTAATTAAATTTTTCAATAAACTTCAAATAGACTTTAAATATTCATGTAAATTCTTGGGATATTACACAACTTTACATATCCTCATTGACACAGGTAGCTCCCACAACTTTTTAAGTAATCAATTCTTTGAAAGAGGGGTAGTTAAGGTTAGGAACATCAGTCCTCTACAAGTGACAGTAGTGGATGGAGGCCTAGTTAAGGGGACTCAAATGGTTGAAAATTTCTCATGGGTGATGCAAGTACAACAGTACTCCATTGATGTGATTCTCTTTCTAGTGGTGGGCTGTGACCTCATCTTAGATATACAGTGGTTAAAGACGCTGGGAGCCTAAACTATTGCTCGAACCTCACTATAGAGGTCACTATAGAAGGTCAGAAGATCAAACTTATTGCATATAGAAATGGAAAGAACCAGCTTCTAACAGAAGAAAGAATCCAACATCATATGAAGGAGTTACAAACCTATATGATTCAGGTGGTCCCATGGCACAAAGATTCTCAGTGTCACACCTTGAAACTAGATGAAGAAGGTCAAAACAATAGTTAAGTGCAAGCTCTTTAGGAAATTGCTGACAGAACTGTAATACCCGTGGAAAATAAAATAAAATAGTTACTATTATAGTATATGGTATTATTCACTTGTATAACACTATTCATAATATACAACATTATTTATATATACAATCGTAATCTCGAGTACTATATGTAGTTAGGCATAAGAGGAAATTAGAAATAAATTCATAGCAGAAAATGACATTCTATGTGAGAAAATACTCTAAATAATTAAAATAAAAGGACTAAATTGAAAAAAAACTTATAAGTTTAGGGGAAATGATAGTTTTCTCCTTAAGTTACCAAATAGTAAAGTTAGCCGCCATTTACTGTGCAATCCGTGAATGAAAATATTATTAGTTTAAAGGAAATGTCATTTTCATAAATAGTAAATTGAATATTTTATTAACGCATAATGTCAAATAGTACCATTGACTTTTCTTATAAATAGGTCATTTTATTTTATTTTTAAACTCAAACCTTCAGCTTCTCTTCTTTCCTCTCTTTAAATTTCTCTTGTTCCGACGCTAGGTCTTTAAGATTTTAGGCATTTCCTTTTTAGCTTAGATTTGAGGTGAATATATTATGCCTTTTTTATGTTTGTCAAATTTTAGAGGTTATATTTTTAAGTATGCTCTGTGGTTGCGGCTTTAACTGATCATTCACATCAGAAAGAACTATCCTCATTTGCTTAAATGTTATTTTGATTTTCTGATTTCCAGAAAATAATGTAAACTATGAAAAATATATGTCTAGGAAAGGTTTTGACTAAAGAAAGACTTGATACTTAAGAGTGTCCATTGTGACCTATATTTCTTTTCTGGGAACTTACCTGGTGTATTTTTTTACAGCTTGTATTTATTATTTCTGGTATAAATAGTAACTGTATGTATAAATGGTAATCGTAGATATGAATAATAACTATACATATAAATAGTAACAATATATATAAATAGTAATTATATGTATGAACATTGTCTATACGAAAACAACCCTAACTTGTTTTCTTTGACCTCTCATGAAAATCTCCGTAATAGAACCTGAAATCCACTTGTGTAATCTTGTCCATAACAACTCAGAGAAGTGATACTCGTATAGAACCAAGGTGAGTGGACATAATCTTAATAATAGAATCATAGTACGATCCATCACGTTAGTGAACTAGATTGAGATCCCAAGTTTCACCAGTTAAAGGTGATAATATAATATTAGTAAGAACCCCGACGTTGTTATTTTTTATAAATAATAAATTCAATATATTTACTATTTTTTTACATATTCAATTTTTAATTATTATTTGTATTATGATTTTGAAAATTTTAACTTTCATGAGATTTTAAAGTATGAATATTCATGATATGTTGAATCTTTATAATTGAGAAAAATCGTATGACATGTTTGTGATATTGGGTGGTACTCCCTTTTCTGTGGTGAGCAAGATTGACCACGTAACTCGAGAAATATTAGTGGAGATATAGTTCCTATTAATAAAATAGAATAGTGTGTAGCATCACAAGGTATTAAGAGAACCGGAGGTTAAACGACTAGCAAACCAGGATGGTTCCGCCTAAGTGATGAGTGCCAATACTTAGAATGTATACTTGATTATTTGTTTATGGGAAAAATTGTTGATTTTTGGTGTATTTCCTACTTGTGCTCTTGGTTGATTGTGAAAGAAATGGTTGGATCCCAAGAGGGGGGGTGAATTGGGTTTTATAAAAATTTCCACAAAACTTAATTGGAAGTTAAAATGATTTTTTGAAATTGGACAATGCTAAAGATAATAATTTAATTCAGAAAATCAAAGTGTTATCAAGATGAATAATTTTATAGTGCATGAAATTAATGAGCAAATATAAATCTACACAAATTAATTAATACTTGAGGTAGAAATCAAATATAAACGCAAAACATTAATTAATTAACTTCAAATGTAAATAGAGTAGGGATAGAGAAAGCAAACTCGGAGATTTATACTGGTTCGGCTAATCCCAAGCCTACATCCAATCCTCAAGATACCACTTGAGTATTTCCACTATAATTGCAAGTTTAATCCGGGTACTTGCAAACCACTAAAACATAGATTTTTTTTTTCTCAAGGGTGTCTCTCCCCCTTACAATGTGTTTTCTCTCAAACACTAACTCAAGGAACCAATCCTTGAGCAACTAAATTTGAAGGCTTAAGAAAAATAATTGTGGACACTCCCAAAGTGTAGATAACGCAGAAATTAAGCTCAGAATTTTCTCTAGCAATTTAGAGAGAATGAAACTCAAGATAATATGAAAAATGAACAATTGAAGCTTGATGCAAATGGTGTTGTGAAGTCCCCTTTATATAATGAAACCTTGCTGCTACAGTGACTGCTTTAGTCAGAATTGCTACAGTAAGTTTCATCATCATTTTTCAACCTTTCTACAACAACCAAAAAAAAATTTTATCAACCTTTTTCAACAATCAATAGTCTTTTTCAAATTTGCTACAATAAAAAGTATTCTTTTTTTTTTTCAAAGTTTATTACAACACCCAATAAACTTTATCATATTTTTTCAACAATCAAATTTCTTTTTCAAAAGTGCTACAATAAAAGACATTCTTTTTCAAATTATATTACAACACCCAATAAACTTTATCATACTTTTTCAACAACCAATAAACTTTATCATACTTTTTCAACAATCAAATTTCTTTTTCAAAAGTGCTACAGTAAAATATATTCTTTTTCAAATTATATTACAACACTCAATAAACTTTATCATACTTTTTCAACAACCAATAAACTTTATCATACTTTTTCAACAATCAAATTTCTTTTTCAAAAGTGCTACAGTAAAATATATTCTTTTTCAAATTATATTATAACACCCAATAAACTTTATCATACTTTTTTAACAACTAATAAACTTTATCATACTTTTTCAACAATCAAATTTCTTTTTCAAAAGTGCTACAGTAAAAGATATTCTTTTTCAAATTATATTACAACACCCAATAAACTTTATTATATATTTTCAACAATCAAATTTCTTTTTCAAAAGTGCTACAATAAAAAAGCATTCTTTTTCAAATTATATTAAAACAACCAATAAATTTTTATCAAAAATCAATTTATATTACTATATATAAATATATAAAGCATTAAATATATTTGGGCCAAGAAAAATTGAATCATGCATTTGGGCCAATAAGATTAAATCATTTATTTAGGTCAAGAAGATTAAATCATACTATTTGGGCTAAGAAAGATTAAATCATACATTGGGCCAAGAAGATTAAATTATTCATTTGGGCCAAGAAGATTAAATCATACTATAATTTTCACATATTTGTCATCATCAAAACTTATAACATAATACATTAGGGCTAACAGATTGTATAACCTATTAAGTTCATTATTATGATCGATTTTGTATTTTGTTCTTATTACTAAATTTATTATACATTCAATGAGTTTTCCCCCCAAAAAACTCACCCTCATATCTTTTCCCTTTTCGGATCCAGTTGTAGAAAGAAACTCACTCTAAAGAAGTAGCAGAGTGATATGTGAGAATAAATAATCTTCCCATTGCCAGTTAGGTTCATTGATTCCGTGTCTATATTAAGGGCTCTATGGTTATTGGGACTCCTAGGATATTATTGTGAATATTTTGGGAATTTCATATAATTATATTTGGATTTTATAATCTTTATAAGGATGGTGTTATTATGGTTGTTTATCTGTACCTTATAACTGTATTAAGTTATGTACAACATTTCCTGTATGTGTAAGGAAAGATGTTAGATATATGTTTTTAATAAAATTTCCATATGTTGTGGACAAATGTGATTTTAAAATAAATTTATGAAGTTTACGTTTTCGCATAATTAAACTCAACAAAAAGGATAAAGTTAATAGAAAGGCTTGCAGTAATAAAGGAAATCGTTATTGTGCCGGTCACAAGTCCTAATAAGCAAGTCGTAACAAGAACCCACTCACTTTCCCCATTGCAGACCTGGAATAGATCATGCAATCATCTTGCAAAGGGGGCCAATCCAGTAAATATTAGACCTTACTAGTACCTAACCATGAAAACAGAGACCATTGAAGGTTTGATTAAAGAAATGTTAAACAAGAGAATAATTCAACGTGGCTCCTCTCTATTTGCATCTCCTATGGTGATTGGTTAAGAAAAAAGATAAGGGATGCAGAATATGTATAGACTACAGGGCTTTTAACAAGTTAACTATCAAGAATAGGTTTGATTGAGGATCTCTTTGATGAATTGGGAGGTGCAATACTTTTCTCCAGGTTGAATATGAAGTTAGGTAACCACCAAATTAGAATGAGAGCTAAGGACAATCATAAAACAGCCTTTCAAACACATTCAGGACACTGTGAGTTCCTTGTCATGCCTTTGGCCTGACAAATGCTCTTGCAACATTTCGAAATAAAATGAATCTTATCTTTTAAAGAATAGTTAAGGAGGTTTGTGTTGGGTTTTTTTGAAGATCTTAGAAGGGTCTTTGACATTCTCAAGTTATGTCAATATGTTGTTAGGAGAGATAAGTGTGTGTTGGCTACAAAGAGGATAAAGTACTTAGAAAATTCAAATTGTGCAAGAGTAGGCTTCTCCTAAAAGTATCAAGCAACTGAAGGGGTTTTTGGGCCTAGCAGGATACTATAGGAGATTTGTGAGGAGGTATGGAGTTATTGCCAAACCACTTACAAATTATCATTGGACTGTAGAAGCCGAGGAAATTAACTTTTCAACAATAGAAAAAAACATTTACCACTACCCCTGTTCTGGTGTTACCTGACCTAAAAAAGCCATTCACCATCGAAATAGACACTTCTTAAATGGGCATTGGGTCTGTATTGATGCAAGAACATGGCCTAATCGCTTTTATCAGCAAAAATCTCTCCCAAAAGAATTAGATTATGTCATTCTACAATAAAGAGCTATTGGCTATGGTCTATGCTATCGAAAAGTGGCATTATTATATGTCTATACTGCCATTTTACTATAAAAACACATTAGAAAAGCCTTAAGTACCTCCTAGAAGAGAGATTATCTCTCTGAGTCAGTTTAGTTAGCTAGCAAAACTTATGGGGATGAGCTATTATATACAATACAAGAAAGGGGGAGAAAATGGTGCTACTGTTGCGTTGTTGAGGGCTATACACGGTTAGTTGTTATAGATGTTGGTCTTGAAGATATCCACTGATCTTTGGGATCTTATTAGAAGAGAATGGGAGCAAGACACTATGCTAACTTACCTTATCCAACAAATACAAGCAATACCCTAAGCAACATTTGAAATATATGTGGTATAATGGAATATTGACACGGAAAGGAAAATTGGTAATAGTTGCTACTTTGCAAACCAAAAATATTATACTTGAGTAGTTGCATTCCTCTCCTCAAGGAGGGCATTTAGGAGTCAAAGCTGTGGAGAGAAGAATCAAATCCCTCTTTTATTGGAAAGGAAAGTTGAGAGATATAAAAGCCTACATTCTCAAGTGTGAGTCATGTTTGAGGTCTAAGTATGAGACCTTTATGCAACTCGGATACTTGCAGCCTCTCTCTATCCCTAGTGGGGTGTGGCATAACATTGCCATGGATTATATCACGAGATTGCCTCAGTTAGGGGGGAGGGATTTTATTTAGGTCATAATGGATCGACTGAGCAAACATGCTTACTTTCTAGCCCTTACTCACCCTCTAACAACAACCACATTGGCTAAGGTATTTATGGATTGATTTTATAGGTTGCATGGGACACCAATAAATATTGTTAGTGATCAGGATGCTTTGTTCATTAATAGGTTTTGAAAGAAATTTTTAGGGCAGTTGGGAATCACGTATCACCTTCAATTTAATTGAGGTGTTGAACTGTTATTTGGAGACCTATTTGAGAACTTTCACGTGGCAGAATCCCTTTACCTGGATTCAATGGTTGCCTTTTGCTGAATGGTGGTATAATACTGCCTATCATTAAGCAACTCAATCCACTCCTTACAAAATAGTCTATGGCCAACCGTCCCCTCTGCACTTACCTTATTTATCTTATGACTCTCAAGTGAAAGCTATTGATAGAAGCTTTGCTGCAAGGGAACGAATGATGGCTAAGCTCAGGGAAAATCTTCAATGGGTTGTCAATAGAATGAAGCAACAAGCGGATAAAGGGAGGAGTGAAAGAGAATTCAAGGCAGGTGACTAGGTGTTTTTGAAGTTGAAAGCTTATAGTTAATTGACAGTAGAGAAGAAGTCTACCAAGCTATCTTTGTGGTACTTTGGTCCATACAAGGTGTTAGCCAAAGTTGGAACAATTGCCTACACATTTAAACTTCCTGAGGGATATAAAATCATCAAACTTTTCATGGTTCCCTCTTAAAAAGATACCTCGATCCCTCTATTACTCCCATCCATTTGCCAATTGATTTGGGAATGTCTATAGGGTTAAGAGAACTTGTTGAAATTTTGGAATGCTCGTCATCTCGATTAAGAGAACGTGTTGAAATTTTGGAATTCTCGTCATCTCCCTCTAAGGATCTGCCTCACCCTTATTCTTCTCTTCGTCTCTTAGCCCTTCTCTCATTGTCGTCTCCCTCTACATCAACCCACACTCTCATCTCTCGTCAGTTTGATTGTGGAGAGTCCCCACAGGGATACGTAGGAGAGACAAGGAGTAGGGATGGGGGAAATTTTTCCTCGTGGCATGGATCAAGGATGAGGACAAGGGGAAGAGTAGGTATAGAGGATTGGGAGTGGGAAGCACTCCCTGCCCTAGTCTTGCAGGGTTACCATTCCCACATGGATCATTTCTTACAATTTGTGAAACTATAGAGATCAATTTTTAATAATTTGAAGTATATAGACTAAATTATAAATTTGGTGAAACGGACCTAATTTATAATTTAACTAATAAAATAGCATACAAAAAAATAGAGCGAAATCTTATAATATAGATAACTTGACCCAATGTTAGGTTGAATATTATTTTAGATCAATTAATGAAGAATATAGCTGTCTAAATAACCATTGGTCAACGATTTGAATGTTTACATCTACAAGTTGCTCCACGAGTTGGAGTAGTTTAATAGGGACGACTGAGGAGTGGAGTAGTTGTAAATGTTTTAAAAATTTAAATAGTAAAATTAAAAAAAGAAAAAGAAAAAAGTATTAGGTGTAGTCTGATGTTGAAAGTGCAAGTAATCAACAATAGGTCCTAGGTTTAAATTAAATATATTAAAATTAAATAAAACGAGATCTCACAACTTTAAGCAGAAAAAATAATTCAGGTATAATTTTTTTATTTTTACTATTCATTTTCTAAATAAAATATGATAAATAAGTTTTTATTTTGGTTCGAAGTTCCAATCTATGAAAATCCATTATACTCCGAATAATTTAGTTGAAAAGTGTAGTCCTTTTATTATTAAATTTTTTATTTACATGACTTAAATTCAAAATTTATTTTTTGAAGAAATCAACAATTGAACTATTTGAACCAACTAATATCGGTTACAAACAGATATTGTTTATATGTTTATTGAGAAGTTTAGTGCTAAACATATTTTTTAAAAAATTACCTAAAGATTTTTAACCTGTAAGCACTAAAAATAGGAGATTGCATCTACAATAAATAATAGAAAACTGTTGTAATCCTGATATTTTCTTGAAGAGCTATGCAAGTCAAATATCTCGCCAAGCTTTCCTTGATATTTTTTCTTCTCAATGATTGATTTCTAAGAAACCACTAATCAAGCTACTCTCTATTTTTTATTTTTCCTTTGGTTAAGGTTGTTCTCGCATTCCTTCTATTCACACCAACCTAACGCCTTTTGCTATTTCATTATTCAAGCCTTACTGACCTCCCGTCGAAAGTGAAGAAACTTTTCACCCAAGATATTAAGTATTCAATGGAAATAGTAGTACCTATATCATTTTCATTTATGTCCCATATCTCCCAATCATTAAAATATGCATGCTGACATATCATCATATAACCTGTGAGAATTGTGTGAATAATATAGCTAGTAACGTTATTAATATATTTATTTGTCTTCAAGAGTTCTGGTTTAGGTTTAGGTGATACCTATCTTAGACAAAAGAGTTAAGAGTCTTGATACATGGAAGTATCATTCTCCACTCTCCTCCCATTTAGAGCTCCTCGTAGAAATTATTCTGCTTAGCCCAAAGACAAAATTGTTTTTGACATCAAAGCAATGAATCCGAATTTTTTAAATTTGGCGTCACAACCGTAGAGTCCTATTGCACAATTATAATTCTTTGTTTCGAACTAAATGGCTACGATTGGAAAGTGTAACTAAATACAGTTTGTTTATTATTTTTGTTTCCCTTCAATTGTGACTATCCAATCCAAAATAGATGGTCACAATTGTATAATGAGACTATGCAATTTTAGCGCCGACTGCAAAGAATGTGTCCCAAAGCAGCGCCTTTCAGCCACCAAGTTCATGGGTTATATTTGTCACTTCTTTACCACAATGTTTTTAACTGTCCCCGTAGTTGCAACACAATGAAGAGTTTGTAAAAAGGAAGGAACAGATGAAACAGCCAATAGACAAGGCCAATGCCAAATATGAAAATGAAGATAGACACACTGGAAAGGTAATATGTCACAAGGACTAAACATAGCAAATTCTCATATTACATAAACCAATTCAAAAGCATCTTCAAATATGCATAACTTATTTTTGGTACATACAGGCAAAGGCACAAGACAGTCAAAATCTGTAACTTCAAACGCTTAGAAGCTTGTAAGAGAGATATCTTTGCCAAAAAGGTTGCTGATTCCCTTCCCAGGATCACTTTGTTTTACAATAGATTCTCCAACCAAAACCTGGAAAAAAAACATGTAATTTGACATATTATGACAGGGTTGTTAGCTGCATGCATTGGTTACTGAATTTCGTAACTATTATCTCAATTGATGACTGCAAGAGGCACAACAATGGACATGTTTTTGAAGGATATAGTGGTAGACGAAAGTGATGTGGTTGATCATAATAGTTTCCATTCGTTTCATATTAAGTTTTCTCTTGCAAGCATATTTGGTCACTCAAAGTTTCGACCATCGCAGCCAAATACATTTTGGCTGTATCACATTCCATCTGGCTGACCCAAATAACGAGGAATTGGGATTGCCAGTTAGGGTGCTGTTATTAGGAAGGATTTGCCAATTTGGATACTCTTAATTTGTCAAAAAATTGATAGTGTCAATTTCAGAGAGAAAAGGACACCAGGTGTATAGGACAGGACCTAGATCTGCTTGAGTAGAGGACCCTACAATGTGTGTTTTGCATGCAAATTGTATTCTTCTCTATCCGGACAGTGTCAATATCTTAGGACATTGTGATGATCAAAATCCTTTTTAAAAATATCATCTTGAATGCGTCGATCAGGTTTGATGATCTGGAAATAAAATTCACAATACTTACAGCTCTAACACCAGCTTCTTGTACATAGGCAATATGTTCGGGAGTAAACAGACCAGACTCTCCAACCATCTATAAACAAGCAATTTGAGTAAGATAATGTAAAGTAGGTCAGGATAATCACAATAAAATAGTTCTTTCAAGAAACTATTAATCAACGAATTAAGGAGGACTCACAATTATGTCTTTCTCACGGACTATTCTACCTCGCTTTCCTTCAAGAAGCTTCTTTGTGTTACTGATATCAACCTCAAATGTTTCTAGAAACCGAAAAAGAAAAGGTAAAGTATGTCAGTCAAGCTCTTAGGTACAAGGAATCAGACAAAGATGAGAAGATTGAAAACTAAAATATAAAAATTGTTGATACTTAAGGCAAACAGGTTTTGAAGTTTGAACCTGAAAACATACTTTTTTACATCACAAAACAATCATCTAAGAACCCCCACCGCCCACAGAAACATAGGCATGAACAGGCACAGAAAGAGAAAAACAGAGCAACAGAAAGAAACACTGCATTTATGTTCTTATCAATAGCTTATCTGAAACAAATAATACATTGAACAACAACAACAACAACAACAACAACATAGCCTTATCCCACTAAGTGGGGTCGGCTACATGGATCGCACGACGCCATTGACCTCTATCAATGACCAACTCTTTAGATATCTCATTTACTAAAAGGTCCCGTTCAATAATTTCTCAAAGTGTCCTTTTTGGTCTTCTTCGACCTTTTTTCACAGGGCTCCAAACCATCTGCTCAACTCTCCTAACTGGCGCTTCCAACGGTCTTCTTTGCACATGCTCAAACCATCTTAAACGGTTTTCAACCATTTTTTCCTCAATAGGTGCCACCCCAACTCTACCTCGTATATGATCATTACGGATCCTATCTCTTCTTGTATGACCACACATCCAACGCAACATCCTCATCTCCGCCACTCCAATTTTATGTTCTTGTTGTCTTTTCATTGCCCAACATTCACTCACATATAAAATCGCTGGTCTTATAGCAGTACGATAAAACTTTCCTAAATAATACATTGAACAACATAAAGTTTATGAAAGAAGCAGCAACTCAAACAGTAACAAATGGTGCAATAAAGTCTATTTAACATACAATTCCAAATATCATGTATTAGTCCGGACTCTAGAATTTCTGAAATTTATAGATTAGATGGGAAAAGGCTCACAAATTCATGGTTAAAAGCTAAAACAGATACTAAACAATTGGAAAGGCTTCTTGCTGATTGCAGCCTCCTGCCCTATATATACTATTAGAGAGGATAATGATAGACACATAAAATACAAAAGAAAAACTACAAGTGTTGTAGTCAAATCTTGAGATAACTCTAAGCTGATATACCGATCTTTAGACAATGACAACTAACTCCTAATTTATAGAAAATGATTAAGGGATAATTATCCTAAAAGACAACAGTATACTTTTTCTTTAACATTTCCCCTCAAGCTGTAACACTTATCACAATACTGATATTTACAGAAGACAGAAAATAAACCACAAAAACTTACATCCTGATATCAATTTCTACATAATGATAGCTGGTATCCTAATCTATGAATAATAATAAGGGATACTTATCATAGAGGATAACTTTAACCTTTGTCTTTAAAGAAAGAAGCAGCAGAAAGAGAAAACTGTTTTATTGACGGAGAGAAGCCATACCAAGATTACGATTATTGATGCCAATAAGCTCAATCCCCTCTATTCCAAGAACACGATCAAATTCCCTCTCATCATGCACCTAGGGGGAAAAAAAAGAAGGATTTTTCTCTTGGTCATCGTCAAATAAAAGATTGACCATGTAACAGACCCAAGATTATGAGATAGCACAACTAAGAGATATATCATATGCATTTAGGGATCAAAGCAGATTCTGTTAAGTTCATTTGTATTATGATGGAAAGATTGAGATAGGCACAGAGAACAACATCTTAAATCATTCCAATTCGAGGTCCTGAATAAAGCTAATCAGTTTACCTCAACAAGTGCAGTCAGTCCAAGTATCTTGCATATCTTAATCATGTATTCAATGTCAAGATCTGGCAAAACAGCAGCAATGAGAAGAACTGCATCTGCACCTTTAGTTCGAGCATAGTAGAGCTGCCATGCATCTACAACGAATTCTTTGCACAACAAAGGGCACTGCATATTTTTTAGCAGTTAGTCACATGGCCTACACCAAGCATTAGGCAGCAGAAAAAGTCCAATACTAAAGAGCAACACAATTCAGAAAGTAAACCTTTACTCCAGCCTTCCTTATCAATTCAAGATTTTCAAAGCTTCCCTATATTGATAAAACCAAAAGCAAGTTAGACATAGCTATCATTTAGCTGTAACATCACCAACTTCTCAAGCAACAAAATATAACTTGGAAATGTTCAAGTTGTGAGAAGATTTCAGCAAAATCTAAGTTAGTTGTTTACCTTAAAATACTTTTCATCTGTCAAGACACTCAGGCATGCTGCTCCACCTTTTTCGTAAGCTTGAGCTACTTCAACCTATCACAAAGAACCTTTGGAGTAGTGGCATATACCAGGAAGAGAAAATAACAAACAAACTAGAGAGCTGGGGTAGTTACTGATCATTACTTAAGGCGCTTAGTAGGTAAGGTGATAAATATACTAGGAGACCAAATACTCAAATTAATGAAAGAATAAGGCATCTTCCTCATCCAAACATTAATATTAGATCCTTACTTCAATGCAACCATTCTTTTGAAACCATGAACCGAGACCAGTTTTCTCAATAATTAAATTACAAAATAGGTATTATACAGACAGGCTTAACTTTTTGAGTAAATTATTCATACTTATATGATAGATGGCTGTTGATATACTACAAAATACAAATTACCTAATTGATGCAGAACAGAGGGTGAGGAGGGAGAATAGCAAGAAAGAAGGGAGATATAGAGAGAAATGAGGGAGAAACAGAATTCTTATGCATCAATTCATTCAAGTCTGCTTACAACATATGGTAAGGACCCTTTCATAGAGGGTCTCCACAACAAAAGAAATACAACAACAACAACAATAAAGCCTTATCCCACTAAGTGGGGCTCCACAGCAAAAGAAATAAAACTCTAAATTCATTAAATGCATAAAATAAATGTCAAAGATTGTAGGCTAAGATAATAAATGCACACGCAGCTAAATAGCAATATGTCAAATTGTAGGCTAAGATGCATAGGTAGCTAAATGCCAAATACAATAGCAAGATTCAAGGTCTAGTCACTAGAAATTTATTATGCCTAGCATAGGTTTTTAATGGTGGTTTTCCATCATTTGACAACATCACCTTAATTACTCTTATCATTCTCCCCTGGTTGGAAAAAACTCGTCCTCGAGTTTTGAAATGCGAGAGTAATAGAAAAGTCTAACTTGAAACTTTAGGCCGGACAATGGATAGGGATGGAAGAAGGAATGATAAAAGCAATTTTGGGGACACATCCTCTTCTTGAATAACAAATTCAATGTGGCATAGTTCATTAATTGACAGAATTTGAACTTCTGCCACTTGGAGTTTGTTTTTCCCATTCTTATCATCTTCAAGAAAAATCTCCAATGTTCTTTGGAGTCTTCATGTTCTTCACATTTTCCCAAATGATCTTCAAAGTCTATGATGTTACCATCATCATCAATATCAGATGGGCAGTCTACAGGTTCCACAATGATATCATCTGGCTCTTCTTTGTCAACTTTTATTGCTACATCATTTTGACAATATTTTTCGTGCTCAACATAGGAAGGGACTTGAGCTTCTTCTTGGAATTTTGTGCAAGAGTAATGAGGAAAATCTTCCACATTTTCACCATTAATTTGCCTTGATATTGAGTGAATAGCATTCAAGGCTTCATCAAAACGTCGGCCTAGTTTATCAAAAAATTTGTCCAATCTAGTACAAAAATTTTGAATGCGTGGTTCCATGGCTATTTTGTCATTCCAAGTTTTCAAAGAGCATTTTAAATTCCTTACCTCAACAATTATATGCCAAAATAAGTGTAAATATTACCCTCAATTGTTCGTTGATGGTTGTGAAAGCAGTCAGAATTGAGAGGAAGCAAAATTTGGCTTGAAAATGGCCAAAAACTAGAAATTTTCCATACTGGCACGTGTGGGCACGTGAGGCCCACGCATTGAGGATTTCGCCGGCATGTGGAGCTGTCTCCAGTGACTGGACTTCGGTAAACGCTGGTCAGAAGCTGACCGATGTGATGGTAGTGGTAGTTCTTCGGTTTGGTGACTTGAAGTGGGCGGAAATGGCTAAACAGTGACGAAAACAGAGTTGCTTTGACAAATCTTGAGGTGTTTGTGAGACAGTGACGGGAATAGAGTTCTTTCCTAGTGATTATGAGGTGTTTGTATTAGTAGGTTGGCAGCATGGAGTGTGGGTGGATGGGAAAACCTTGCTCTGATACCAAATTGATGTAGAACTAGACAGGGAGGAGGGAGAACAGCAAGAAAGGAGGGAGATATAGAGAGAAATGACGGAGAAATAGAATTCTTATGCTTCAATTCATTCAAGTCTCAAGTTTGCTTACAACATATGACAATGACCCTTTTATAGAGGATCTCCAAAACAAAAGAAAAAGGAACTAACTAAATTCATTAAATGCATAAACTAAATGTCAAATATTGTAGGCTAAGACAATAAATGCACATGCAGCTAAATAGCAATATGTCAAAATGTAGGCTAAGGTGCATAGGTGGCTAAATGTCAAATAGAATAGCAATATTCAAGGTCTAGTCCCTAGGACTTTATTATGCCTAGCATAGGATTTTAATGGTGGTTTTCCATCATTTTGTTCTTCAATGGTTTTTCATCATTTGACAATATCACCTTAATTACTCTTCTTTCATTCTCCATCATTCTCCCTTGGTTGGAGAAAACTCGTCCTCGAGTTTTGAAATGCGAAAGTAATAGAAAACTCCAACTTGAAGTTGTAGGACAGACAAAAGGAAGTGGTGGAAGAAAGGATGACGAATGTAATTTTGGGGACACATTCCTTTCTTGAATAACAAATTCAATGTGGCATAACTCATTAATTGGCTGAAATTGAGTTTTTGTCACCTGAATTTGTTTTGCCAATTCTTATCATCTTCAAGAAATAGTGGAGAGGCACAGTAAGAAGAATTAGATTACAAAACCTGTTCAACTTGGGTGAATGGAAGCAGGAAAAACATAACTACAACATTGACTTTAGTAATGCAATAAATAAAGTAATAGCAAACTGGAACCTATAGTAGATGGTGAAAAAAACAATGAGGGGGAGGAGGCAAGGAAAACAGCTTAAGATGCTCAGAAAAGGTGAAACTAATTTTTAATGAGAAATTATACAAGACCTCTCTAAGCGAATCCGACTTTACGTCAAGTATGTTTGATGTAACATGTAACAAAAATACAAAATTGAATAGTATAGTTTGACCAACAAGTTGCAATGATGGTGCCGGTCAGTTCCAGTAACATTTTACATTGACATCAACAAGAACTCCACACATTATTGAAACAGAGTTGAGAAACAGTAATCATGGACAAATAAACAGGCTAAAAATAAGACAGACTTACTGGATCAAAGTCCTCTCTCAAGACACCTCTACTTGGTGAAGCTTTCTTCACTTCTGCTATCAATCCTGGAAGTCCAGTTCGTTCATTGGCTGCTCTTAAAGAACCAACGAAATCCCTTGCAGGAGGAGCATTTTCAAGTGCTTTCTTCAGCATATTGAGAGGCATTCTCTCTTTCATCTGAAAATCAAATATTCAAAGTATTACACAAAGTTTATTTTATGAACATAAATAAGTTCAAGTAGATTAAAGAACAAAACCAATGAATCATAGTACTTGTGCGACTTCTGTGTCCTTGTGCCACACAATCTCTTCCAAAATGTTAGAAGGTGTATTGCCCTCACTCTGCAACCGGAATTCAAAGGGTCCTACATAGTTCAAAGGGGCAACGGTTGGTGGTCTCCTCCTTATTCTTATACCTTGGCAGGCAGCAATTTCATCTTGAAACATTCCCAGTTCCCACTCCTTAATTTTAAGAGCATCTGCCATAGAGTCACTAGATGTGGCTATTGTAGCTGAAATATCAGTTGACTCCATCTGTGTAAAGAAACCAGAATACCACATAAGCATGAAAAGTATAGAATATCCACTAGGTTTCCTCATTAAATAAACATTGCACTTTTATAGTCAAATTGAAGTAAAATCTTAATCACACCGAAGTCCCATATCTTCTCTATCATACTCTATTGCAAAGGTAAAATAGAAACCAAGAGAATCAATAAATACATGAATGAAAGGGTCCAACTTAATGCACCGTGAGATAAAATAAAATGAAAAAGAGAAGTTATGCTCTAAACCCCAATGTAGATAACAACGCAATGAAAAATTAGCATTCAATCAATTTACACACCAATTAGTTTATCCCCAGTGCTGATATCATAACAAAGAAGTTTCATCCATTAATTTGTTTTCCCTCATTACAGAATGTTCTGTTCTGTACTATTTCACTCAAAATGAAATGAAATCCTATTTGTCTCATATCTTTTCAATTGCCAGCTATTTCCAACCCAGTCTCGGATTAAAGCACCCCGCGACGAATTAAAAAAAATCAATAAATAAATGACAGTGCAAGAAGTTTCACCTGCGATCTAATAGAGAAAGCGGGAAATGAGTCTCCTCTGCGCGCATTAACTTGAGCTGGTGGCGGAATCCAGCTTCGGGGTTTGGAAGAGAGGGATGGCACGGCCTGGAACGTAGGCTTGAGAGAAAGCAAAGACTCCATGTGAAATGTGAAATGTGTAATTTTTGAATTTGTGATTTGACGAATTTGTGAATCTGTGAAAGGAAGGGAGTAGGGAAGGGGCTTTAAAAGGAGGAGGAGGAGGTTTTGGGAAGAGAGAAACCGAAGAAGGGGACAGCCAAGAGGGTCTGTTTCGCTGTTGCCCAGAAATCGTTACAGCGTTAAGCTAATGGTTCGTTTCACCGATTATGCGGCGACTTTAGCCTCCTAACTGTCGCCTTAAGATTTGTATAAATATTAATTTTCTTTTATATATTATTTTTAATCCCATTTATTCAAGAGAGATATGAATTTCATTTTACTTGAAGATGTCTAAAAATACTCTAAATACAAAGACAACAATTTGTTAGCAGTTATTAGCGTATAATTTTAAATTTAATTTTTTTATTTTTAGAGTGGGTTTTAATTTTATCTCATACATTTGTTTCATATCAATTTAATTTGTCCGATTTAGTAGTAGAAAATTGTTAATTTTTTCATAGAAAATTGTTAATTTTGTCTCAATTGTTAATATTGTCTAAATTATTAATAAAAATGCTAATGTATAAACAATAATTTATTACATGTTGCTAGCGTGTAATTTGAACAGAACACAGCAATTTGAATAGAATATTAAATAAGGATAATATAACCCAGAAGACTTTCTATATTATGCTGGGATCAATTGATAATATATCTTGTATTAGTAAAAAGCTAAAAATCAGTCATGTGCAATGCACATTATCTTTTTGAAATCTTGAAGATTAAATTGGCATTACATGAAAACGCTTTAATTTTTTAAAAGCCGCTTTATGAGCACTCAGAAAAATTTGCTATTTGAATGGTCTAAAAATAACATTTTATAAAAATTTTACAAAAGAGGTTCTTCAGGACAAAATGAGTTAATTGATAAGATGGTTAGTAATAATTCTTTAAAATTGTTTGGAATATGCAAAATGGCAATAACATACTTTGTACTTCATATCAAGTACGGATCAGTATCTTATTAAAATAATATGATTATAGAGCAAAAAGAATTTTGTTATATAAACTAATTGGTGAGAACCCACAAGAGTAGATTGCATAATCCGCAACCCAAGAGGATCTCAGCTTTAGAATCCACAGCCAAAACAAAGATACTCACACCCCAAGAATGCACAATTAAGTTTGATTGATCCACTAAGAACCTTTGAACATGAGAGAACAAGGAGTCCAAGTGTTGGAAGATGCCATAAAGTTGATTAAGCCTTGATAAGTTTGTTAGTTCTATGAAGAACCCTAGAGAAGAACACTCTCTCCAATATGAGAAATTTCAGAAAAGATAATTCTTATTCCAATGTCAAGTGTCTTCCAAAATGGAAGAGAGTACAATAAAAAGTAAGTTTGATTCCTAGAAAAAGGAAAGAAATCTTAGGAAAATAAAAACCTAGGAAAATCAATAGATTATAAAATCATTTAAAAGTATTTAATACATATGATTCAGATTTGACTAAAAAGCTTCTAAAGCCTAAAATTTTGTCCAAATGTGTTACAAATTATTAAATCAGCATATCTTGATCCAATTCAACATATTTAAGGCCCAAAGAGTTACCTCAAGTGTGTACTATAGACCCAACTCTTCATTTAATAGTATTATGGCCCAAAATGTTCTCAATAACCCCATCTTCAGCCTGGATAATGTTAAGAACACGCTCACTAGTTTTTAGCCTAGATTCTTGATTCAGTTGCTTAGCTAAAGTGTTTTGAACAAGTTCATTCAAAACTTTGTTAATCCTTTTAGCTCATGCTCTAGTAATTGGTCAACTTGAAAGTTGCAATAGTTCACTTGGATATTTTTAGCTCGCTTGTTCACTATGATGGTTCACATAATCTCCTCCTTCCTCAAAAGGAGTCATTCTCAAATCTTCACTTGCATCAAAATGAGACAAATCAGCAACATTAAATGTAGCACTGATATTATACTCACCTGGTAAATCTATCTTGTATGCATTATCATTGATTAGCTCAAGAACTTGGAATGGACCATCTCATTTAGGAGTCAGCTTAGATTTACTTTGGGCTGGAAACCTTTCCTTCCTCATATGCATCCACACTTAGTCATCGGTTCAAAAGTACCACACCTTCTTCCTCTATTGGCCTTGGATGTATATTGCTCATTTTTCTTCTCAGTTTGCTGCATGACACATTCATGAATTTACTTCACCAATTTAACTTTCTTTTTCCTATCTAGACTAGCTCTTTCATCAATAGGTAATGGTATTAAATCCAAAGGAGTTAATGGATTAAAACCATAAACAATCTCAAAAGGAGAATATTTAGTAGTTGAATGAACACTCCTATTATATGCAAATTCAATGAATGGCAGACAATCTTCCCAATTTTTCACATTCTTTTGAACGATAGTCCATAGCAATTGAGTTAAAACTCTATTAACAACTTTAGTTTTTCCATCTGTTTGTGGATGATAAGCTGTAGAAAACACCAATTTATTCTCTTTAAACAGATCACCGTCAACTCTATAAAATTTATCAAATGCCCTTTTCTCAATGCAAGAAACACTTCAATAAATTCAATATCATTTGCATACAAATCCTTGATATACTCAAACCTAAGCAATCTTACATTTAGGGAAGTAAGAAGAACATACCTTCTATATAATGCATTTGCAGCCATATTCTCTTTAGCTTGTTTGTATTTGATGACATATGGAAGTGTCTTAATGAATTCTAGCCATCGTGCATGACGTCTATTTAGCTTACCTTGACCCTTGAGATGTTTCAAAGATAAATGATCCGTGTGAATGACAAATTCTTTAGGCCAAAGGTAGTGTTGCCAATTCTCTAACACTCTCACAAGTGCATAAAGCTCCTTTCATAAATTGGATAATTCAAGGTAGCACCATTTAGCTTCTTGCTAAAATAAGCAATTGATCTCCTATCTTGCATTAAAAGCGCTCCCAGACCAACCCTAGATGCATCACACTCAATCTCAAAAGTCATAGCAATATTAGGTTGTCACGTCCCAAAATTTGAGCACGTGACCGGCACGGAAAGTGAATTTCATTTCACCTCCAGAAGCCTATCTTTCTCTTAAAAATCATACAATTCTTTTTCATGCAACCAAAACGAGTTCTCTATACATACTACAATTACTCACATTACATCACTGAATGAACCTACCCGATTACAGAGATTTCTAGATTTATACAACTTAGAATAAAACTTAACTATTATACATTTATCCTGAACAAATGAAAAGGTAATCATGGACTAAGGATCCATAATTCCTTGTTTCGATATTTACCTTCAGCTGTCAACTCTGAAAAAAAAATATCAATAAGAGGGGTATGAGCAAACCACGTGCCCAGTGAGTAGATAACACAACACTATGACAAAAAAAAATAATGCATCATAATGATAACATGCAGCAATCATACGTAGATCGATCATCATATGATATAATATTATTCATAATACTTCACAACAATATCCAAGTAAATCAAATGCATTTCAACATAATTCAAAATTCACAACAGCAATCGATGAAATCAATTTCACACACATTTCCCGTACCAACCAGGTCGTCCAGAATACCTCTAGATCGTTGCCCGCGGCCCCCGCCGCATCCACCCTTATCGCTCCATTTATATTCTCCACCCTTATAACTTCACATAGATTTCTCCATGGGGTGCACCACCATGCCTTTCCTTTCCAGTCAAACACAATCACAATCACATATAAAAACATCCTCAATCATAATCTTGAGCCACATACACAACTCAGTCATTTACAATTCAAGCCACAACATAATCAATGTGGTTCCAGCAACATAGCATGTATATAACATAACCCATAAAATAGAACAATTATTCAACTCAGTTCACATGCCATTCACAATCCATCATATAACCTTCATTCATGAGAAAATAAGAAAATATAATTATATACATTACCAGACACGTTTCACAATTGTTTATGCCTCATCGTTCCACATCATCCTCTTCAAACTTGGATATACAACATATTTCCACTATGATACAAAAAGTCAATAACAGATATTTAATCATAGCAAGTATTAACCCACTCACATGGATTTCACGCTCTCGCCACTCCCACCTTGCACTTTGATCATTCCTATTGTAACCAGATAAAAACCATCAGGGTTACGAAATAAAGAAATTTCCTACTACTACTCTCGACCTTCATCCACTTCTCAAATCATAACTTCTAACTGGTAATGAATATCCAGATGAAACTTATACCATTGGAAACTAGACTCAAAGAGCTTTTCAACGATATTTTTTTTAAAAAAAAAAACTGATGCTACAGTAACGGTCAACGTAGCTACAGTAACATTGACCGAGTCAACGCTACAGTAACGTTGACCGAGTCAACGCTACAGTAACGTTGACCGAGTCAACGCTACAGTAACGTTGACCGAGTCAACGCTACAGTAACGAGAAAATCTGGAAAAAATTTTCTCGGTGAACAGTAATTTCTGGGAAAAATTTTCGATGTTCTTCGTGTTCTTCATCCAAAAATCCTAAAATCATATCTAAAACAACATTTCTTTTGATTTCTTCCATGGGTTTTCATCCTTAATGTCTAAGGAGTGTTTTAACACTAAAACCCCCAATTTCTATCAACAATCCAAGCTCAAATCTCAAAATTTCATCAAGAACACTAACTTTTTTCAAATATCCAAATTCTACGAATTTCTCCTAGTTTTCTCCAAATTTCTTGTTCTAATAACATCATAAACTACCTAGGAATGTTTTAGATTAACATCCACACTTAAATTCATCCATTAAAATATTCTACAAAAATTTTGCAAAAATGATAACCAAGGATTTGATCTTGTAATAAGAGGAAGAAGAAGAAGAACATCAACTTACCAATCCTCCTAACTTCCAAGGCTTCCTTCCTTAAGCATTTGGCATGGATGGAGGTGAAGAAGAGAAATTGGGATCCTCAGCCGAGAGCTACGGGAGGAAGATAGAAAAATGAATAAGAGAGAATGAGAAGAATAAGAGAGGAGTGTATACGCGTGGGCCCCACCGATTTCTTTTTCGATAAAATCGCTCATAGCCACCTTAGCTTATAAGATTTGTTCACTTTAATCCCTCTTGATGTCTCAAATACCACTTTAACCTCGAATCCATCATTCTTTCGGTACCGGACTCATAATTCATTCCCATAAGCTCTATTCTTCTTCTCGGGTTCCTACTTGGTCATTTCTCAAAAGTCCTCTATACTTTCTTTTCTTTTCACTTTAGTCCTTGAGAATATGTACAAATTTCCTAAATTAAAAATAAAAATTTCTATTCCCACATTTTCTTCATAATTCAAAAAGAAAATTTTCCACGTAATTAAATTTTTCACTAAACTTCAAATCAGACTTTAAATATTCATATAAATTCTTGGGATATTACATAGGTAATGGCAAAAAAGGTGTGGAGCATAACCTTTCTTTCAAAACATTAAATGCATCATATTGTTCCTTTCCCATTTAAATTCAATTGATTTCTTTTTTGATTCAGTGCGTTGTGCAGTAAGTATGCTAAAATCCTTTACAAAACGATGGTAAAAACTAGCTAAATTATGAAAGCTTCTTAGCTCAGTGCTTGACCTAGGTACTGGCCACTCTTTGATAGCCCTTACCTTTTCTTCATCAGCTTCTATTCCTTGTGTTCCTACAACAAAACCAAGAAACACAACCTTTTCCATGCAAAAGCTACACATTTTTAGATTAGCATATGTTCTTTCCTTTCTCAATACTTCAAGTACACAATGCAAATGATTCAAATGTTCATCCAAAATCTTGCTATAAATCATAATATGATCAAAATAAACCATAACAAATTTTCCATTGTATACATATAGAACATGATTCATTAACCTCTTTAAGGTGCTAGGTGCGTTAGTTAGTCCAAATGGCATGACTAACCATTCATACAATCCATGCTTTGTTTTGAAATCAGTTTTCCACTAATCGTCTTCTCTAATCCCAATTTGATGGTGTCTAGATTTTAGATCAATTTTAAAAAAGATACTAGACCAATTTCAATTCATCAACCATATCGTGCAATCTAGGAATAAGATGTCAATATTTTACTGTTATGTTGTTCATGATCTTTCTTTAGCACTAGAAGTACAAGAACTACTTAGGATTCAAACTCTCTCTCATATAGCCCTTTGCCATTAACTCTTTAACTTGCCTTTGAAGCTCTTTTGCTTCCTCTAGATTTGTCCTATAGGCTGGGCGATTAGGAATTGTTACTCTGGGAATGAGGACAATATGATGCCCAGTTCCTCTAACAAGTGGTAAAACGGGAGGAATTGCTTTAGGCTACACATTCAAATTCCTGCGACAAAGGTCCAACAACACTAGGAAACGAAGAGTGAAGTTCGTTAGAGTTTAACAATGTCTCCTTGTAAACAAGTACAAGTAATGGATGCCTAGCTAGAAAAGCACACATCACCTCACACTCCTTTGCATAAATTCTCAATTTTGTATTTTTCTTTTCTTTCTACTCTCCTTTCCTTTTTTATGACTTTTTTTTGTGAACTCTCAATCATTCTTTCTTTTTTACTCTTTTTTTTCTTTCATTTTTCTCATTTTTGTCTCTCTCTTTTTTCATCTTGAGTTGAACGTTGATTCTCATTTACTTGCTTAGGTGTTAATGGTGCAAGAGTAATTATTCTTTCATTCATTACAAATGTGTATCTATTTGTAAATCCATCCTTGACAGATTTACAATCAAACTCTCATGGCTTTCCAAGAAGTATATGACCAGCTTGCATAGGGACAACATCACATAACACCTTATCATTGTCTTCCTAAATGAGAATGAAACTAGAACTCGCTTATTAACCTTGATTTATCCACAATCGTTCAACCATTATAACTTGTATAGTGTAGGGTGTTTTATAGTAGGTAGGTCTAATTTTTCAACTAGTGTAATGCTAGCAGTATTAGTGCAACTTCCTCCATCAATAATCATATTGCATGCCTTATTATTGACAAGGTAGCAATTGTCAAAAATATTTTTCCTTTGTTGCTCTATAACATCCTCCTTAGCCTGAGCACTAAAGGCACTCCTAGTCATGAGTGCTTCTCCTTCCACTGCATACTCAAGCCCATCATCACTAGCATCTTCAAGTGAAGGCATTGAATCATTACTTTCACTTCTAGTCGCCACTTCATTATCCTTCATAATCATGACTTGTTTATTAGGGCATTGTAAAGCTATATGACTCATGTCCAAATACTAAAAACATTTGGTATCCCTATTTCTAGAAGTTTCAAATTCAAATTTACCTTTGTCCTTAGTTGAAGAAACTTCTTTTTGGACAATTTTTGTCTTCCTTCTTCCAACTCTGTTTCATTGAAGAACTAGAACCAACGTTGAATTTTAAAGCACCTTTGCGCTTGAGTTGTTTTTCCACCTTAATTTCCACATGTAACATATCTTCCAACTCCACATAATGTTGTAACTCCATTACATTGGCCATTTCTTTATTCAACCCATTTAACAATCGAGCCATCATAGCCTCCCTATCCTCCTTGACATTAGCTCTTATCATAGCTACCTCCATTTCTTTGTAATACTCTTCCACACTCTTGGTGATACGAACCTCACCCACTTGGGATGAAACTCGTAACAAAAATTAGTCCGTAGGACCATTCTACTATAGATTTGGATGGAAACCGCAACCCAACACCTATAAAGCAGTGTGAACCTTGGTATGATGAAGACGCCACAATTAAGGAATGGAAACTCGATTGATAAGTCAGAGTATGAACGCCATAGACAAAATCTGATAAGTTTGAAAGTTCTTCAAAGAACCAAAGAGAAATTTTCCTCACAAAATTATTTTTATTTTTATTGAACAAAAAGACCTATTTAAAGGTATTACAAAACAAATTACAGAAAAAGGAAACTAATAGAAAAAAGGAAACTAATTGCTAAAAGGGAACTAATAGCTAAAGGAAACTAATTCAAAAATAGAAAAAATGAAACAATTAGCTTGCTCTCCAAGCTACCAAGCTACACACATCAGGAAACTAAATCAAATGATCAATTCTAATTGGGCCACAAACATAACAAAAAATCCAAATACATTAAATTAAAATAAAAGATTTAATCTAATCTTCCTTAGTCCAACGCTATCTTTGATCAATGCCGCCCGGATCGTAGGAAAAATTTAGTCTCAAAATCAATGATATAAAATTGAGAGTTTCTTATTTCAGTATGGTAGTTGGATTCATATCATTCTCCCCCTCTTGAAAGAAGATTCGTTCTCTAATATTGAAAATAGGGTATAATAATTCCTGGGAAAGAGAATTAACTTCTTTAGGCATAGAAATATCAAAAATAAGGAGTATGTTTTCCTTTTCAATTTATCCAAACTCTTCTTTTTTTGCACTCTCTATTTTTATTTTCTCTTTACTTTCAATCACTTCTTTACTCATTGTGGTATTTTCAATTTTTTTTCCTCTGTTTTACCTTTTACATGCTCACTCTCCTTTTTTGCTTGATTTGAATCTTCTACTTCACTTGCACCACTAACAAAATTTTGAACTTGAGCCTAAATTCCATCAGTTTCAGAAATTTTGTCTACAAAAGTATCTTTAGGCGATGGCTTCTTAGGTGAATCTACAATTTTCAAAGTGAATTGCAAATTTTGCAATCCACGTCACGTGTACGCCTCAGTCTCTTATGCTGTGGATTGAAATGCCTAGGCTATCTTCTTTGGAAATTGGACACTATTCGCTTCCAACTCTGCCCTTAACATTCTCTTCATCTCTCTTGTCAAAGCTTCCACTAACAACTTTGTTTCCATTACATCTTCTAAAGTACTTTCTTTAGACTTTTTTTTTTGCTCAGATCCATTTTTTTTTTGAATTCCCTTCTTTTTTTGGATCCCTTCTTTTTAACTCTTTTCTTTTTTCAAGTACAGAATTTTTTTTTGACCCAAAAATTCACATGAATAGTAACACAGATGAACAATACGCAGATGAATAGTACACGAATGAACAATGCAGAATTCTTTTTTTGGAAAATGAACTGGAAAGAAAAAGAAAGCTAGGATTGAGATAAGCATGAAGAAAAAACAATAAATGATAGGCAAACCTGAGACTAAAATTGGGATTTAATACCAAATGATACGAACCTCGCCAACTTGTGACGAAACCCATAAGAAAAATTAGTCCCTAGGAATATTCTACGATAGATTTGGATGGAAACCATAACCCAACACCTATAAAGAGGTGTGAACTTTGGTATGATGAAGACGCCACAATCAATGGATGGGAACTCGATTGATAAGTCAGAGTATGAATGTCACAGACAAAATTTGATAAGTTCGAAAGTTCTTCAAAGAACCAAAGAGAAATTTTCCTCACAAAAGTATTCTTTTTTTTTAATTAAATGAAAAGGCCTATTTAAAGGCATTACAAAGCAGACTATAGAAAAAGGAAACTAATAGTAAAAAGGAAACTAATTGCTAAAACGAAACTAATAGTTAAAAGGAAATTAATAGCTAAAGGAAAACTAATAGCTAAAAGGAAACTAATTCAAAAATAGAAAAAAAGAAACAATTAGCTTGCTCTCCAAGCTACACGCATCAGGAAACTAAATCAAATGATCAACTCTAATTGGGCTACAAATATAATAAAAGGCCTAAATATATTAAATTAAAATAAAAGCATTTAATCTAATCTTCTTTGGTCCAACGCTATCTTTGATCAGTGCCGCCCGGATCGTAGGGAAAATTTAGTCTCAAAATCAATAATACGAAATTGGGAGTTTCTTCTTTCAGCATGGTAGTTGGGTTCGTATCACTTGGAACCTTGTGTAAAAGTCTACAATTTTTGATAGAGATCTCTATAGTAATGGCTAGGTATAAATATCCTCCTCATTACAACCTTTATTTTTGGCTAAGTTTCTTTAGGTTGCTCACCATTACTCCTCCTATGTAGGACTAATTGATCCTACCAAATAATTGCATAATCATCGAACTCTATTACAGCCAACTTCACCTTTTTGGCTTCAGAATAGTAATGGCACTCAAAAATCATCTCAACCTTTTTCTCCCACTCCAAATAAGCTTCAAGGTCATTTTTACCTAGAAAATGAGGTATTTTTGTTTTAATATTCCTAAGGCTCCCATCTACCTGATTTCTTCTTCTATGAGTATTTCTCCTATGACTCATTTCTTGCCTAACTCTTGTATGTCTATTTCTAGCCACTCCAATTTCAGAATTATAATCTTCATCATCATCCTCACTTTTTTTTTCATCCTCAGGCTCATATTCATCTATATGCTCATGTTCTCGCCTAACAACTCTTCTAGGATTAGGACTTCTATAAGGTTGCCTCCTTTCTAAGTTGGCAATCCTTGTGTCTTGCCTAGCCAGCCTATCCCTTAGGTCTCTAAACACCATATTTAAGTGTTCAAATTGTTGTTGCACGACCTTTTTGAAAAGATCCAAGTTTTTTGTGAATTCTCTCGGTTGTTTGACTCCTCCTTGTTAGACAATTTTTTAAGCTATAAGAAAATTTGTTAGTGAAAATAAAAGATCCTCATAGATTTCCTTATGTGTTTGTACTCAAGGGAAGTCACTCCACACTTGTGTTTCATTCTTTATAGGATTTTTCTCAAGATGTGTCACTCTTTCCTTTTTCCTTTTCTTAGCCCTCTCTATGGATTCTTCAAGGTAACTAGCAAACTAATTCAAGGATGTTTGACAACATATAGAACCAACTGAACACCTGGAGACAAGGAAGTAACATGAGCATAATTAAGAAAATCTCAATCACTTTCAACACAAACCCCATTTTTTTATTCTTCTCTTTAGTTTTTGCTTTATTTTTTCTTTGTTTCTTTTTAATGATCTCTTTTTTTTTTTTTATAGATATATGAAGTAACAAAAATCACACAAATAGATTCAAACAAGCTAATTAATTATGGTTGGACAAAAAAAAAAAGGCTATAACTCATTGTAGAAATAAACAAAAAGATGAGATTCTGAACTATGGAAATGTCATCAAAAAACTCAAAGGAAAATGTAACAAATAAAGGTTCAAAGAAATTGACGAACTAAGATGCAAGGAGATGAACAAACACAAAGAAGAACAGAAAATATAATTTGAAAATGGAAAAGCAGAGACAAAAGATATGACTGGGTAGCGAACTGAAGCTGTGATGCCAAGATGGTGTGAACCTATAAGGATAGATCATAGAACCTGCAACCCAAACACAATGATTCAAATCCAAGAATGCCTAATCAAGTCTGGTTGATCCACTAAGAACCCTTGAACATGAGAGAACAAGGACTCGAGTGTTGGAAGACGCCATAAGGTAAATCAAACATCGATAAATCTGTTAGTTCTATGAAGAACCCTAGACAAGAACACTCCTCTACAATTTGAGAAATTTCAAAAAAGATAATTTTATTCCAATGTCAAGTATCTTTCGAAATGGAAGAGAGTACAATATATATAGTAAGTTTGCTTAGTAGAAAAAGGAAAGAAATCTTGGGGAAATAAAAGCCTAGGAAAATCAGAAGATTATAAAATCATTTAAAAGCATAGGGAATAAACAACATTTAATACACATGATTCAAAGCCTAAAATTTCGTCTAAATGTGCTACAGTTTATTAAATCAACATATCTTGATCCACTTCAACATATTTAAGGCCCAAAGAGTCAGCTCATGTGTGTATTATGGGCCTAACTCTTCATTTAATAGTATTATGGCCCAAAAAGCTCTCAATAAATCCATCTTCAGCCTAGATAATTTCAGAAAGCCCTCAATATAGTTTTTAGCCTAGATTCTTGATTTATTTGCTTAGTTAAAGTGTTTTGAATAAGTTCATTCAAAAACTTTGTTAATCCTTTTAATCCATGCTCTAGTATTTAGTCCATAAGTTGCAATAATTCACTTGAGCATTTTGAACTTGCTTGTTCACCATGATTATTCACATCACCAATATCATGAGTTACTAATTTTTTCTTCATTTGGGTTATGTACAAAAACGTTTGAATTAGCTGAATAACTATTAGGAACCCAATTCTCAGAATAACCAGTAAGCAAAATTTATCAAAGAAGAAACAAGGTTACAGACTCTTTAAAAGTAAATGCAGAACTTAAAGAAATCTAACAACAGAAATTAAAGACTCAAAGGACCCATATCAATCTAGTGAGGAATTAACAAATTGATCCCAGTGCTAAGCTCCTATACTGCTAGCATCTAGACACAACATTAATTATATTCTCCATGATGCTGACTCTTGCCCTCTCCCCCTCCTTTTATAGCACTTGCCCCAGACAGAAATTCCTTCTCTATCCTCTAACAGAAAACCCATGCTCACCACACATCACTCCTTTTCCACTGCCCAAAGCATAACAGAATTACAAAGTATAAGTACCTAACATACCCACCCCTCAAGAACAGCCTTGTCTTCAAGGCTGGAGTAGGCTAACTATATTTAAACTTTTTTTAATAAATTTAGAGACAGTACCAAGGCTGAGAGAGCACTCAGCCTATTCCCTTCACACTTCCCAGAACGTTTCCGTGACCAAAATCCATTTGAGCCATTGAATACTTCCCCTGCGACGTCATAGGAGGACCACCCATGGTTGCAGAAGATTGACGAGACACAATAGACAACCCAAGCTCAGTGTTTCTTCCACGATCCTCCTCATAGCCCTTTGTCAGCGCTGTCTGTGATGCCATCGGCGTTGCTGCACCTCTGACATTGCTGCCCGATGATGACAACGCATGACTCCCTCTGTCGGATTTACATAGCATCCATTACTCACTCAATGACCCAATTGATGAATTAAGAAAATGGGTCAGCCCAGTATTGAATATAAACCTACTGTGTCCCATAAATTGAGTCCAGCCCAAACTTAGCAACTTGACCCATTCCAGTAGCCCAAATCCCCATTCGACTCCATTTATCCCTATTATTAACAGCATCCTTGTCGTTTTCTCTGGAGAACACCATCCCAGTCATTGTGTCACACCTCACAGCATCCTCGTCGTTTTCATCTACTTCAATGGCTAGCACTTCACCTTCATCTTTCTCATCATCTCCTAAGATCACCAAACATACTTTCTCAGCACAGTGATGCAGAGGGAGATACTTCTTCCCACACCTTAAACACTGCCCACGTGACTTCTTATCCATGAATTCAGAGTAGGACAAATGGTGAATCCCTTGGTTTTTCCCTTGCGATAATGGTCGACGTACCCCTTCGAACTTCCTCACAGTCTTGAATGACTTTGAAAAAGCAAATGATGGAGCTAACTTAGTCACAGTCGTGTGCGACGTAGACTCAAATGGACAATTTGGAGTTAGATTTTGCTTTGATCTCACCCCGTCCTATAACCCATCGAAGACGCTGCCTGATTCGTCACTGTTTCCTGGACTACCATCGCCAACATTGATCCTCCGCCTTTGTTCACCTGTGACGAATAAGTTACCATCGAAACTTCTCCTCCAATCGAGTGTGATTTTGCTGCAGTAATCATCGACACACTCAGATCCATCGTAGAGGATAGTCCCCCTTCTCCTTCTTCTCCATCTTTCTGATTTTTTCTCCATCTTTCTGATTTTCAATCTCTGGCTCCATCCCTTGAAGACGTCTTAGCTCAACCCAGATGGATTTCCTCATCTCTTTCATTTCTTGTTGCACATCCTCCATTCCTTTTTCTAGTATGTCCAATCTCTCCCTAACAGCGTCACTCATGTTCAACATTTTAGGTGGCATAAAACAAATCTAATTTCACTGGCTCTCTCTCGATGATCTGATCCGGTAGGTCGGACCAATGTTAGAAACCCAATTCTCAGAATAACTAGTAAGCAGAATTTATTAAATAAAAAACAGGGTTACAGACTCTTTAAAAGTAAATGCAGAACTTAAAGAAATCTAACAACAGAAATTAAAGACTCAAAGGACCCATATCAATCTGATGAGGAATTAACAGATTGATCCCAGAGCTAAGCTCCTATACTGCTAGCCTCCAGACTACACAGCATCCAGACACAACATTAATAATATGCTCCATGATGTTGACTCTTGCCCTCTCCCCCTCCTTTTATAGCACTTGCCCCAGACAGAAATTCCTTCTCTATCCTCTAACAGAAAACCCACGCTCACCACACATCACTCTTTTTCCACTACCCAAAACATAACAGAATTACAAAGTATCAGTACTAACAATAACATATATAGAATGTAAAGCTTAATTAAGCATAGTATTAATGTATAGCGTTATACTTTTTTGAGACATAACAATGTAGCTTTATATGATAAGTATGAAAAATGGTGGAGTATTTGCCTCAGAGTGTATATCAGTCGAAGTTATATTTATATATTAGAGTAATTTAAAAGTGTTGAAGTTTTAAATATTTTATTATCTGATATTATAATTTTACAAATATTATAACTTAAAGCGTTAAGTGTGTGATTGGTTTTACATTGGATTTTTAAAAATCTTAGTTTAGATTGCATTAACGTGATTTTGATACAAAATAATATATTTGAGAGTCTTTGTATTAATGTAATTTTACTTTAAACTATGACTTCGGTAAAAGTTTCAAGTTGTTGCTTTTACAAATCATAATTTGTTTAAACCTAAATTTTTTTAAGATAAATTATGTAAACTTTGATTTGTGTAAACTTAAATTTCTCCAACTATTTCTCAAACACACGAACTATATATATCCTGTTTCTTATAAATCGATCATAGACTTTGACAATTTTCTCCTTTGGATTCCTGGAAATTGGCCATTTCCTTGGAAAACAGAGCTCATCAGCATTTGCAAAAGCTTTCAGATTCTTGACTATTTTTGTGTGTGTGCATGCGCACGAGTGTGTGTGTGTTTTTTTTAAAATTTATTTACTCAAATTTTGATTTTTTATTTTTGTCCAAGTTTTATGCTAAAAGAAAAAATATAAATTTTAGTGTTTATGTGTTTACTCTCAAATTTTCCAATACAAATATAGTCTTTAAAAAACTTTTTTTAACAATAAGTGAAATAATGAATATTAGCCTTTACTTGGTCATTTTAATTAGTGTGTATTATTTTTTGTGTGGATTTGTTAATTTTATAAGAATGACTTCTTGTTAAAAAAGAAGTACTACTTCATTCACCAAAAAAAGAAAGGAATATAAATATTAGTGTTTCAGTGCTTCTTTTCTTTGTATTATTTGTATTTTGATAATTATTTTTTATTTTAGACTTTATTTATATTATTTTTTATGTGAGTTTATTGATCTTATTTTTGTAATAATCTATGAGTAATTTTTTATATAATTTTCAATAAAAACAATTAAAACAAAAAATAATAAAGTTAAATAATAAATAAAAACGAATACATTTTATTACCACATTCATATAATTCATTATATTGTATTAAATGAGTGAAATTAAATAATAAGAGTAAATAAAATAAACAAATATAAAATTCATACCATTTTTTGATAATTACAAATCTAAAAATGATTCTAATAACTAATATCTAAACAAAATTCATTTTTACAAAATCACTTTTCTAATAATAATTTTTAAATATAAATCACGTTCATGAAATTTCACTTTTTTCCGAAATCAAATTTGAAAGTCAATTGCCCAAAAACAATTATGTTCAACTTTTTTTTCCAAACGCACACTTAGAACATCTCCAATGATTTTTTTAAAAGGTTCTTAAAATTAAGAACTTGTTCTTAATAAGTTTTACCATTAGAGTGCGTCAGCGTAATTGTCACAAATAAGAATCATTCTTATATAAGAACCGGTTCTTACAGCAAAATTAATAGAGAGTTGTGGAACTCATTATGGGAGTATAAAAATGTGGAGTAACTTGTAAGATCTATTTTTGAGTTCTTTAGAGTTGTACTATTAGAATGGAGAGTTGTTTAGAATAGTAGAAGATTGCTTAAAGTAAAACGTAGTGATTTAATATTGTAGAACTCACAATAAGTAACTTATTAGAGTTACACCATTAGAGATGCTCTTACTCCGTTAGTCCATTGAGTTTTAATTTCGAATAAGCATGACTTGTCATTAATATAAGGACCTTTCACTAATCTCTTGTTTTATGGGATAATCATAATTAGTAATGAATAATTATATAGTTCCAGCCGGTGGGTTGACAACGGTTTGAACCAGCATTAGCTAAAAATAAAAGGAATATCTTTGGTATGGTAAAAAATCTTGAAATTCAAGTTCCTCACAAGTAGCATTGTCAATAAACGGGACAGTCTGTTTAGTGCGCATATCTCTTTATGAAAGACCAAAATTAATTGCCTTGGCTCACGAACTACTCTTTTTTTTAATATATATTTAAATAATATAATTTTTAATTTTTTTAGTAAAAAAATTCTATAAACTTTTATTAAAATACAATTTATACATGTAAAATATTACTTCTTTAATATTTTTAAATAACTAATAACTTTAATTTTTTCTTTTTTTTAAATTAACTGTATTATATTTAAATTTGAAAGTTCTATATTTTTTTTAAAAAATTACAAAAAATTTCATATTTAAAATTACTACATTTATTGAATATTAAGTTATAAAATATAAAAATATGATAAAATAAAATTATTTATACTAAATAATACAACTTTCGTAAAAAAATAAAACAATATAAAAATTAAAAGAACTAGCTCGTTTAGACATTTTTTCAACAAACATAAAATAACATGTCTAACACTATCTATTTACGACCAATTACGAGTCAACTCATAAACTTTAGCCTATTTTAATACTACTACTTGCAAAAACTATTCATTTCAAAGCCCAATGGTAAATATCTCGTTTAATAAATTTATTTTATAAATATTTATATTAATTTTTTTAAAAATACTTGATATAAATAATAAGTCCATTAGATACCATATTCCTATTATTTGTTTCTTTTTTTTCTGTTTTGGTGAATTTTTATTGAAAATTTAGGGACCCCCCAAGATTCAGGGTAAGGTGGTGGGAGAAAACTTCCGCGGCAGGGATGGGAACAGGGACGAGGACACCCCCGCTCACAGCCCTCGCAGGGTTGCTATCCCTGTTGTATACCTTCAGCATGAACGCCGACATTAGACCCAAACCATTACCAACACAAAATGATAGGAAACGAAGAGGTGATCTATTGTTTCCCACTAGTCTTTACGAAGGACACAATTTGGTGATACAGCGACAGTGAGCCTAAAAAACATCTCCCAAAGGAAGTGCCTTATTTAAAATTGTCCAGGTTAACAGTAGAAGTTTGAGAGAAACCTTCAATTTCTAGAAATCTTGCCACAGAAGGATAAGTACATGTTATAGTCTAAAACAAAATTTCAAGGTCAAAAGTCAAAAAAAAAAAAAAATTCAAGGTCTAAACCAAGATAAGTACACGTTAGGGAATAATAGAAAGGAAAACACAGCAGATCTCAGATTATGTAAAAATAATCTGTATAGAAGATCTCTCTCGCTGCCTTATCGACTCGACAATTTGCATTCCTTGTGTGTCTACAGTCCCCTCAAACTGCAACACAACCAACAATAATTAGCTCTATCATTCACCAAGGCAAATAAATTTCAACCTTATATATAGACGCACAAGCTTCTTTTCGCGTTAGTGCCATATGACGCTTTTAAGGTCCCATACATACACAATATCAACCCATTGGTCTTATCAAGCAAGTTCAATTTGTTTTGAAATCAACAGTCAATTTACAAATTCATTGGTTAGATTTAAACGTAGATAACATTGCGTAGTTCTTTCAACAAGAAGTTCCTTCAATTAAGAATATGCATAAACAACTAACATTATAGAAAAACTCAAAGCAGCATGACACTAGATAGGCAGCATCTCTCTGAAGCTTCCAACTAAAAGAAAGTAAGAATTCCAAAATTTTCCCAACATGCTATAGTAAACTCAAACATGCTCGGCAGAATTTGTATAATCCAAGGTTGTCGAGATCTCAATGTAAATTTTATGAACTAACATTCTATAATAACCCAACCATTCCAATCCTATACAAGATCCTGATTCAAAGATTCTAAGATCTCAATTTAAATTATGATCTAACTGATCTTGAGACATTTTTTCTTAATCTTGTTGCCAGCATTTGGTCAAGTGGGACAGAGAAAAAAATCATTAAACTATCCCTTAATCATACTATACATTTATAACCTCCCAACCTTCATATAGTAAACCTACAACTTCATTTGGTGAAGAATGATGATGAGATATCAGAGCACCAGATACCTTTGCCTTGAAGAAGAAAGATTCTAGCAACAGCAAGGAGCATTTGAGCAGAGAGTGAGAGGTTTTTTCAGGTTTAAAAAGAAAGTTCGGTTTGACTCTATGTTGTTTCTTTCACTACCTGCATGTTTTAAAAACTAGTGTAGCGACTTCTTCCTCTTACTGTTGCAAACAGCTTTCTCTAAGACCACATTTTTGGTCTTATTTATTTAAAGTGTATATTGTTTGAGACTTTTTGATTATTTTACACATAATTTTGATAGTATTATGCTAACTTATGACTTGTACACAAGTAAATGCATATTTTTAATAATTATATATCTTTATCGATAGGACCTTTTATCTTTTAACCTACAGTTTGATCCTACGACTGTGTCTTTTGAGTCCTTGATCAATCTTTAGGTGAGATCTTGACCTTGAAAATCTTGTAGTAGTCATTACACTATTTTTCCTAAAGAAATGGGTAAAGCTGAGGACTCAAGATCATGTCTAACAATGCAACAACCCCTCTCTTTGATGTCTTACGATATGTATGATTGACTAAATTTAGTAGATTGACATTTACGGTTAATAATTAGATAAAACTCAGGCTGAAAAACTTGTGCTCACCAATTCTCTCTCATGATATTTTGGTCAAAATTATTTTGATAGTTGTTCTAAAAAACGCATTCCAATCCAATCGACTAACAAACCAACTTACTGTGGTTCTTAAAAATATTTTACACCACAACTCAATTCACAAGTAATAAATCCAGCAAGAGCAAAAACATCGAAGAACAGCAAGAAAAGAGGAGACCAACAACCCATTAAGAATTGGAATTAATTAAGAGCAAGCATGAGTAATGGACACGAAAAAACTTCGCAAGTATTGAAATCTGAAAAGATTTATGAATATAAGGGAAAATATTGGGCTCGACTTTTTTGGAAGAAGGAGCTCAGGGAATCCCATAGCATACAGTAAACATATCAAGTTAATATAATTTATTATGATACACATTTATGCAGGTTTGGATTATATATTAATAAACCACGAATCTCGAACTAACCAATCCACTATGCCAGGCTAATGGTGAGTGAAGCACCAACGTATTGAATTTTCAATTAATTCAGTCCAACTAAACCCCTAAATCAAATTGTTCAAGCTAACACAGGACCATACAGTCACATAGTCAAACAATACTCCTTGCCAACCAGCACTAAGGAAAAAAAGGAAACAATGCAGAAAATTGAGCAAAGCCACAGGCCCACAACACACAAATATCAACCTCTCCTTTAAGCAGACAGAAATCGGAGAACCGCTTGAACTATCCTCAAGATTTGCAGAACTCGAGCATGATGCAGAAGAAAAGGGTAAAAGAAACTAAAAATATGAATATTCTGCAAAAAATTAATTTTACCTAACCAGATCCGACGATGATGTTGTTGATTGGAATGAAGATCAGCTTCACAAAGAAACCGACAAATCCCATCACCACAAAACCGATCGCCGTTCGTACAGCAACCTTGGAGAACTCTACAACCAAGAGATCCAATATATTAATGAAGACGCAAAAAATTAAAACAAAAAAAAAACCAGACAAAGAGAAAAAAAAATAGAGAAATGAAAGAGAACGATGGAAGATTGAGATTCACCTTTGCTGTCAGGTTTGTGGCAGCGCTTTACAAGTCGAACGCTGTCCTTGGCGAATTCTCTCAGTGGATCAAAGACAGAATCAATGGCGTCCATCGTCTCTTTCCTCCCTCTTCTTTGTTTAGATGGAGAACGAAATCGAGCTCGATGGATTTGGACACGAGGGGTCCCCAATAAACATGAAAATAAAAATAATATGGGTGGGCAATACGCGTCAAGTAGACCAATGGCGTCGCGCCACGCGTATTTTTATATTAAAAAAATGATTGTCCAATTATGTTATCTGGGCTCTGGTAGATTATGTGAGTTTGAATTATATAGATTTTAAATTAGAAAGATTTTAATTTTTGCAATTCAAAATTGACAAATAAAAATATGTAAAATTTTTAAGTCTTTAAAATTGAATAATTTGGACATTTATAAATTTTATTTGGAATACTATATTTTTATTAGAAAATATGATAGCAAATATTTACAAAATTTTAATTAAGTCATATTTAGTGTGTGTTTGGAAACTTGTTGGATAAACTTAGGTTTGACGAAAATTAATTTTCAGAATTGTTTTTAAGCAGAATTGATTTTGGATGAACGTGATTTATGTTTAGAAACTGTTATCAGAAAAGTGATTTTGAAAAATAAATTTCATTTGGATATTAATTAGCAAAAGCACTTTTGAATGTGTAATTACCAAAAAGGGTTTGAATTTTATATTGTTTTATTTCAGTTGAGTATTGGCACTAAAATATTAAAATTTATTAATGTTGTAATAAAATAAATTTATTTATTTATCTCCAAATTAGTTTTAACCATTTTTTAATAATTATTTAAAGATCACTCTTGGAGTTAATCAAAATAAAATCATTAAACTCATATAAAAAATAATTCAAGTAAGCAGTTAAATTAAAATTTAAATAGAAGTACGTGGTTTCAATAAATTACAGATAATTTTCATTTACTCTGGATATGCTCCACAAGTTGATCACGAATAGTGTATCGAATATGATCCATTTCTGATGAAGATGCTAGATTTAGGGTTCGCAAGGAATCTGAATCATCATTGTTAGCATTCTTTTCGCTTAGCACTTCTTCTTTTTTTGAACGGATGAATTCAATGTCTGTATCAGTGTTTCTTCTGATAAAATTGTGAATAGTCATTGTTGCACTAACCAACTGAACTTGTGTTTCAAGTTTAAACTTAGGCATACTTTTCAAAATTGCAAACCTATTCTTCCATACTTCAAAAGTTCTTTCAATAGTAGTCCTCAAACTTGAATGATAGTAATTAAATATCTCATTTTTGTTCTAAAATCTAAATGAACGTCGTTTAAAATCAAGTATTTGGTAACACTCACACTTGTATGCACCGATATATCCAGCTGGTATTGGATAGCCAGCATCCACCAAATAATATTTACCTTAAAAAATAATAAAATAATTATCAAATAAAGCCTAATCTAAAAGTGTAATCAAATTGTGGTTATGATAAATGATATACTTAGAGGTGGGTGTGGAAAATTCATCTCAGGCATTGTTAGAGCATGTTGGAAAACACGAGCGTCATGGGCAGTGCCTTCCCATCCTGGCAAAGCAAAAGTGAAACACATATCCCAATCATATGCAGCCATTATGTTTTGCGTTGGAACTCCTTTTCTTCTGATAAATCTTGGTTGCTCACTAGCGCTAACCACACAGTGAATATGAGTTCCATCAATAGCTCTTATGGTATCCTTAAAAAATGGCCAGTATCGTCGATTATTTTGTATTTTTGACGGTATCTCATGAAATGTACGGTCTTGTGGCCTAATACATTTGAAAGACAATTTCAAGCATGCAGCTAAGACCGAATGAATATGTCTACTAACAGTCTCTCCTGAATGTTGGAACCTCTCTTGTAACATTCTGTTTCCCACTCCATGGCCAACCATGTGTAGAAACATTGCAACCATCTCTTGAATTCCCATTCACGTGGTGCCCTTTAGACCACATTCCTTTAATTCCAGACATAACTTATAGAATACATATTTTTCCATACGAAACATCTCATGGCAATGGACATGATGCCCATGTAATATTTCTAGAACTCATGCATGACCAATTTACTCACTTGTTCTACATGGTTGTTTACATAAATAAGTAGCTGCATATTGAGTAATTAGCAAAGTTGTAGAGACATATTCTTTCATATCATCGTCGTCGATGAGATAACTTGCTGTTTTATCCACGTCTATTTCATAATTATCCATTTATACTTATTAAAAGAAAAATCAGATCGAAGTACAACATGAAAATTAACATTCATAGAAAAGAGTATCCAATAACATAATTTGAAGACATAAATGATGAAATACAACTTGACAAACATAGAACATAAAAAGACAACAACACAACAACTAATGAAACACAACAACTAAGTAAACTAGTCTTTCGGATAGTTCTCTGGGTTGGACGATGTACGGTGAAGCCAATCCACTAACTGATCGTTCGCACCTACCTTCCTCAATGCCACAAATACATCTCTTGCTTTCTTACTCATAATTAAATTAATACATTTGGTACGAAGTTCTAGATCATCTGCAATTTCATCTATATTAAGAAGTTCAGCTATAACTTCACCAATAGAGGCACCAGGAATGTCAGCATGGCATGAGCGACATGAATCTGCCATGACACTTACTGCATCTGCTATCTTATAGGCAGCAGGCAGCTTAGCTTTACCTCTTTGTTCACTACAGCTAGCCCTCTTCCTCTCATCCCTACTCCTTTGGCTCACGGTGCCTTGAGAGGTATTTAAGTTAATATTTCTCATATCATTGGTTGCTCCACCACTGAGATCTTCCTCACTATCCCCCGAACCTTCCTCCAAGTTCATAGCAATATTGTCCAAAGATGGGCGATACCCCTCACCATCATTAAACCCAGTAGGTAGTACCCTTGATGATGGTACTTAAGCATACTCCCCAGTGCCCACCACATCCTTAAACAATGAGGTTAGCTCATGGGCAAATGGTATACCCTTGTACCTAAACTTGCCATACTGAGGATTTTCCTGTATATTATTCAAAATTGTGATTAGAACACAATTCCTTAGGGAAAAAAAACTATAAATTAATCCTTTTTAATTTAAAACATACCAATTGTTTTTTCTCCCACCACTCATCAGGAGCATCAACAATGTTTTTGATATTGTCCTAGTTTAATCCGATTTCATGTGCAAACAGTTTATACCATGCTTGCCACTCCTTTCTTAAACTGTCAAATTTGTTTTTCAACTGAGATCTAGTATAATTCCTTCCACTTTGGTCGTTGAACTTAGCTAGAACACTTTTCCACCCCTTTTTTGTAAGACTAGTTCCATTATGCTCTCCTTTGTACAATTATTCTAGGTAAGCTCTAACAAAATATTCTGTTGTCTTTGTATCCCAATTAGCCTTTGCCTTATTACTAGGAGTAGAATATATAATGGCTTGCTTTTTTTGAGAATTCATGTATAGTAATCACATAGACAACCATAAGAGTAAACTCATTTTCTAGTAGCTACTAAACGTTAAAATAAATAGATGTATATTATCTAAATAATATTGTCTTACTAATCAAAGTAGTAGTATACAATTCAAATTATTAAATACCTAAGACTATTAACTAATTACATATTAACTAAAATTATTAACTAATTATTTAATAACTAAATAATTAATTACCTAAAATTATTAACTAATTATATATTATCTAAAATTATTAATCAAATTATTATCTAATTATATATTAACTAAAATTATTAATTTCAATTATCATTATCATATTGTTATAAATTTAAATTAATTTCAATTTTATTATAATTATTATATTATTATTATATCTAATTAATTTTATCAATTAATTAACTTCAACAACTAATTAATTACAGTTATTATTATTATTTATAAAAAACAACTAATTAATTCCATTTCTCATAAAAAAAAAATCAAAGCCCAAAACATATTAATCAACATTATTATCTAATTATATATTAACTAAAATTATTAATTTCAATTATCATTATCATATTGTTATAAATTTAAATTATTTTCAATTTTATTATAATTATATCTAATTAATTTTATCAATTAATTAACTTCAACAACTAATTAATTACAAGTATTATTATTATTTATAAAAAACAACTAATTAATTCCATTTCTCATAAAATAATAAAAAAAAGCCCAAAACATATTAATCAACATTATTATCTAATTATATATTAACTAAAATTATTAATTTCAATTATCATTATCATATTGTTATAAATTTAAATTAATTTCAATTTTATTATAATTATTATATTATTATTATATCTAATTAATTTTATCAATTAATTAACTTCAACAACTAATTAATTACAATTATTATTATTATTTATAAAAAACAACTAATTAATTCCATTTCTCATAAAATAATTAAAAAAAAACAAAGCCCAAAACAAAGCCATGCTAAACAAAAAAAAAAGAATGAAAAAAAAAGAGTAACAGTGTCATCGTCCCAATCTGTTGGGTCACGCAGGACCCGACGGGAACCACAGCGCAGAGGAAGCAGACAGCGCCGGAATGGTGTGACTCACCATTGCCGACACTGACCGCACTACTCCAGCCCCAAACATGGGGAAACCAAGCAAGGAACGCAATAACAGAACAAAGAGAGACACAGTAACAGAACAAAGAGGAACAGCGATAGGGACATACCGGTGATTACACAGACAATGGAAGTGAGAGACAGGGATAGAACGATGGAAATGAGAGACAACAACGCAATGAAAGCGAGGAACACAACAAACAATCAAAACCAGCAAGTTTCGTAAAGTAATAGACGAGAGATGTAGAGGAACTAGGAAGCTTTTATTCAAAATTTCCAAATACCCACATATACAAAAAGAAGGGTAAAATGGACTGTAAAAGCAATAAATCCTCACCAACTCATAATTGATTCTCCCATAAGCTACAATTTCTCGCTTCCCCTTAAACGTGCGTATGGAAGAAGAAGCAATTATGTTGGAAGTAGCCAACGCCTATCCAAACAGATACCATTTTGGTGCTAACGTGTGTTTGCCTTCCTGCCGTGCGTTTAATGAAAGCTAACGCCTATCCAAACAGAACCTTATATTGCCTTTGGATTATGAATAATAAAATTTTAAATTACAAAAATTTTAAATTGTTCCAATTTGAATTTCTTATATTTGTATTTTTGAATAATATTAATGTTTATAAAAAAATTATGCAAAGCTTTTATATCTTTAATAAAAAAATAAAAATTAAAGAATTAGGTCATTTAAATTGAGTTTTTCACATGTTATATTTTGATTAGACAATATAATAGTAAAACCTAAAAAAATATAATAAGTCTTGTTGTTTATATAATTATTTGTGCATGTATTTGTGTATGTATACGGACCTTCTTGTTTTGATTTCGTCTTTTTTCTTTTAAAAGAAAAATTTAGGCTCTTAATTTTTAATTTGTGTTATAATTGTCATTTTTTTATTCATTATTATATTTATTAGACGTTGTTAACATTGCCTACTTGACATTCAATGTAAACAAACATTGTTGAGATGATTATCTACCTTCAAAATAGTCGTTTAGCATTTTTAGTTTTCTAAAATAGTCCGTTAATCTCTTTTTCTTTTAAGTGTTTCAAAACGGTCTTAATTTTATAGTGTGACATATAATTTTCTAACTTTTATTTTAGTATTTCAAATATGATCCTTTAAATGCACTTACACCTCTTAATCAAAGGAAACCATAATCATAAAAAGATAAAAGTTTATTATTAAAAATAAAAAAGTTGGTTATTTTACTATTTCGTTATGATATTTCTTTGTTATGGTTTATTATTAAAAATAAATGATGCATTCACAACTATAGAAGCATTTTTTATAATCTAAAGAAAGTTACAGAACTATTTTTTATTTTTTATCCACAGATGGTTACATTTTTTGACAGATATAATGAAAAATATAAAATAAAGCACAAATTAGAAGTTAGGAGAACATTTTTTTAAAAAATAAGAATTAAATTGAAAAAGAATAAATTAATTAATGGACCAATATATTAATTATTTTTTTATATTATTGGTCAAAAAAGTTTCATTGTACCACCCAACTTGTAGATTTTTTTTTGGAGGGGGGGATATCAGTAAAAATAGAAACAAGACGCAACAAGCTGGCTCAAAAGACAAAGTGGATAGAAAGTAGGATCCGGATCACCTCCAGCCTTGTACTTTTTCTTAGTTTTTTGGCTCTGTAATTCTTCATTAGCTTATTAAATAGCTAAATTAGTGATTTTATGTTGCTTTAAAGGAACATAACTAGATGACTGTATCAATTCTATATAATTTCTTTTATATATTTTGAGTTGACACTTGGCAGTGTGTGGCCCCTGAATAAAACAAAAGTACTCCTAGTGTCATAATATTACTACAAAGATGTAATATCTGCTATTTTTGAATATTAATTATTGGAATTTCCTAAGGAGTACCTTGGGGCGCAGGAAAAATTTTCACTTGTTTGGGTGAAAAATGATTCAAGGACTAAAAGTGAATGAGTGCAGGATTTTTGGCAACTTAAAGCAAATAAGGTGTGATGTGGTATCTTGTAATGAGAGTGTAGTGAGGTGCTTTCTTTTTAGTTAAAATTGATCCAACACTCTATGTAAGTTTTAATTAAATGTTGGTTATAAGAGGGACCAAGATGAAGGAGGAAGTAGTGGGCCCCACTTATACCTTAATATAGGTGCGCACACACACATTTTCATTTTATTCATGTTGCCTTCCCAAATTCTAGCAGAGCCCTTTCCCTCTCTGCGACTATGCTTCCCAACCACTACCTCCAAACCTCTGACCATGTATCAGCAGCGAGAGGATAGAGGTGAACATCTTCTTCTTTCCTTTTCTTTCATTTTCGGACCTTGGGGGTTTTTGGTAGAGAAATGCTTAGTTGCAAGTTCTGGGATTTGGATAACCTTCTAAAACATTCTTGACTGTTATGTGATGAGTCTAGAATCAGAGATGTGAGAATGTATGATGTTTGGAGGTAGATTTCATGGAAAAGGGAGGATAAGTGAAAGTTAAGGTTCATATTGAAAGATTGATGATTTAAGCTTAGAATCATAAAGTTTGCTTAGGGTTTTTATGCCATATTGTCATTGAAAATGGTGAAAAATTGGCTGATTTCAGAGCTGGGACGTTGAATTTGAACTAATGTTCGAACTTCTGCTGCATGGCGCTCGAGGCCCAAGCCTTTAACATGAAGCCGAGAGTTGAAGGGCTAGCGCCCCAGGGTGCCATGGGTGGAGCCAGCCTCCTGACAAGCACTGAAATGTGATTTTAATTCCCTTTCCTCTTATTGGCTTAGTCCGTAGATGTTGGGAGATGATTGGTTGGTTCAAGACTTGGCTAGGACATTCTTCAGAGGCCAAAAAGTGCTCCATACCCAGGTGAGGGACCTCTCCTACTTTTTTTAAGTTATATAACGTAAGTATGTGTCATCAATGCTTGGGTTTCTCCCTAAAATACACTTTTTGAATGATGATATTTCTATGCTGGAACTAGAAACCTTGGTCGTGTGAAGGAATAATTCCATTTTTTTTCTCAAGTGTGGTGATACGTGTGGTATGTAAAGTGTCTATTTGTTCTTACCTATGTAAAAGATCATAGTTGTTCGAAAAGAATGAACGCAGGGGAAAGTAGGAAATTCAAATATTTCATGAGTAGGGTTTAAGACTTTATTTGATGAACATGCGGAATATATATATACATATATATAAATTCACTTATAGGTGATCTTCTAAATTGGGTTGTTCTTGGGATATTGTAGTGTGACTAAGTACGCATAGATGGTATAAACATTGGGATATATTCCCTCTTCTCCTATGACCCAAGATAACAAGTTCAAGTTTTCATATCATGAAATGAAAACTCTTAACTCCCTAGTAATGGATCATGTTAAATTACTCGTAAGTCTAAATAATGCATTCCTTTGTGTTATATTTTTTTGCATGTGAGAGTAATTCCCTAACTAAAGGTATAGGATCAAATTACTTGATGATGACCACTAGGTTGGCTTGCTATAAGTCAAATATATATATATATATATATATATATATATATGCTTAGACCCACATTTCTCTTGTCTAAGCATGAATTGTGTATATTTGAGGAAATAATGAAAGTGCCCAATTAAATTCCTTAGTAACACCTTGGGTGACCTCAGCTGTCGGAGGTGGTGCAACTGTGGGAGAGTCCCACATAGTCATGAGAATGGTGTGGATTATTCTAGAATTTGAACTAATGTAGTGATATAACCATGCCATGTTATTGCCATGTAGATCAATGAATTTTGATGATGTTGTTTGTTGAGTATATAAATTGCTTCGTAATTGAATTTTTCCCTAGACTATGGGATACTTGATAATAGGGAAACTTTAGAGGAATCTTATGGTTGTAAGTGCTATGTGATGTGTTGTGATAAGTTACTCTTCTAAATAATTAAGTCTACTAATTTATTCTTACTTGAATGAGCGACACCCTCGATAATAGCAATTTATGCGTGGAAGATCATGTTATGGGGTGGCAGTCGTTAATTGACTTATTGTACCATGAATTGTCTGCATAATGTACATATGTATACATGCTTTCTTTGGTTGAATCTTGTTGATGCCGAGGTAATATTTAATCATAATTGATCATATGTGATGGTTGTAGTGGACTCATATAAAATATAAATCCTGCGGCTTTGCCAAGAAGGAACTATATTCCTGCAGCTTTGCCAAGAAGGAACTATATTCCTGCAGCTTTGCCAAGAAGGAAATATAAATCTTGCGGCTTTGCTAAGAAGGAAATATATTTCTGCGGCTTTGCCAAGAGGGAATTATCATAAATTCAATTGTCCTAAAACAGTGGACAAATTATAATCTCAATGTCGACATATTATACATTCAATTATTCTAGAACGGTGGACAAATCATAATCTCAATGTCGACATATCATAAATTTAATCGTCCTAGAACCGTAGACAAATCATAAATTCAATGTCGACATATCATAAATTCAAATGTCCTGAAACGGTGGACATACTGCATTTATTGGAATTATGTTGAGTTAAATGGTCATTCATCTAATGTGTGCTTTATGTGGAGGCGTTACATTTATTTATTTAAATGAGATGATCATGCCGGAAAACTTTTAGATCTTAAGATTGCTTGATGTTACGCATTAATCTTGTGTGATTGGGTCATGTGATGGTATGAATTTTCTAATTTCCCTTGTAATATATGATTTAATGATAATCGTGTGCATAGGATAGGATTAATCCACCTGACTATGCAAGTTGTGTGGAACGGGGCTTAGGCCTAGTATTGGTGAAGGGGGACATTAAATTTCGTGTCCCATCTCTATGAGTGGCACGTGGTGGTAATCTGTTTAGTATAATTAATTCCTCACTAAGCATTTTCATACTCATCGCCTTTTTTCGTGCCCTTGCAGGGTCTAGTTAGTTGGTCGGACTCCATATGAGGAGTAGTGGAGCTTCCTTGTCATCAACCCCTCTCTAGATTTGGGTTGACGTTAAGTCGAGTATGTTTGGATTCCTTGAGTTGCTCTGTGGTAGATAGAACTTCTAGGTATTCTATGTATTTGGATGTGTGAAGGTTTCCTTAATTATTATTATTTTTAGTTGTGTGGTCGATGTATTTGTGAATTCAGGCTTACGACAGTGGTAAGGATCCTACCGCCGTGCCGATCATGTTCCTAGAAGTGGGGCTTGACAAAAGAACTACAGAATATTATGATACAAGTGTCATACTATTATGATACAATCAATTACATGAAAGAAAAGCTACATACAAGCGATTACATGAAAGAAAAAGTACAGGGTTGGAGCCTCCAGCACCTAAAGGCCGTTGTAGGTGATCCAGATCCTAGAAAGTAAAACCCATGCTCTACGGGTTCAAAAAGAGAAAAGAGCAACAAACTCCTAGAAAAAAACAAAGGAGCTTGTACAGAACTTCAAATCTAAGAACAGTATCCCATCCTATCCTTCTCTATCTGAGTTCGAAGGGTTGGAGGTAAACACTAGATATGGATTCTTCTATGCCCACCTTGTTTCTTCAACTTGACAAGCTTGTAGTTAGTTTCGTTGGCTTCTTTTGGGACTAAGAGTGTGTATAGGCTTGGCTGGTTCAATTTTGAATATTAATCAAACTGTGCATAGGCTTGGCTCGGTTCGATTTTAAACATTAATCAAACTGAATCAACTTAGTCAGTTTAGCAAACATTTGCACTTATTCAATTTTAATTTTTAAATGGTTTGATTTGGGTTTAGACAATTTTATTATATGGTTTTTAATTTTTTATGTTAACAAAATTTTTTGAGATATAGAGGCTTTATGTATATGAGTACCATAATAATAGTAAGTTACTTGTAGTCATTGAGCCCCTTAGTGTAGTTGCCTAATTATTATGTGCTTATCATAATAGATACTAAAATGCAAACTATTTATTAATAGGTTTTATGTAAATCATAATTGACAAAACTGCTTCTAGAGCCCAAAGTATGGATACCTAGTATGGTGCATGAAGACTCTCATGGGTTATTCTACTAATGGAACATAGTTGCCTCATCGATTTGTAAAAAAGTATATATAAAAAAAAAACAGCAAATATTTAAGCATACAACATGAAACTTTGAGTGTGTTAGTCATCAAAACACTAGACCATGAGACATTTAAGAACCAAAAGCTTCCAAACATCTTTGAAAGCCAAGCCAATTAAAATGCTGCAATGGAAGCCATGAACAAGGAATATGAGAAGGTCTATATAAATGGTACAGGCCAGGGAGAGGCACACTGAACTCAACCCCAATGCCATCACTCTACCAACCCATAATTCCAGCTTCCCTGGTAATGTCTATACGCACACGTGCACTTCTATATCGAATGTCAATATCTCTAGAGATGTATATGGTACCCCCTCCTCCCTATGCAAAGAAAAAAGATGAAAATAATAAAGGCACTAACCAATACCTAGGTATGCAAATCAATGAGTGTATGCACATGCAAATATGCATTTATTATTTGCATCAGATCAAGAAGAACATAAAATCAATAAATTTTTTTTAATATTTTTAGCCATCAACTTATTTCATTTCACCACTTAAATTAACATCATCAATCATGCTATGGATCTAATAAATTTTTAATATGGATGGTTCTGTTTCGTTCTGTTTGGTTTTAACCAAATGAAACCAAACAATTAAAATTCACATTTTGAAAACTAATTTGAACCTCCTTTTTTTGGGGTTTTAGTCAGTTTGGTTTGGTTTGGTCTATTTGGTTTGGTTTTAAACATCCCTACTCGGGACCCAAGCAAATCAAACATCATCCAGTTAAGCTTTCTGAATTCTTAAAATTTGCAACATAGATTCAATCCTCCATGTCTGTATTTTTCCTTGACATGCATCTATATGATCCTTACAATTTGTTTCTAAAACTAGCTTCTTGATATTAAAATTGATTACTAATTTTAGTGTAAGGAGGAGAGCTTTAGCTTCGGCCTCTAGTGGAGATCTAGCAAAATTCTCTTCTACAACAGGCAATCCACCTCCTAATCAAATTTTTTAGATGCCATGCCTTTAATCAATCTGGTGCATGCAGAATCGGTTGCTTCATCCCAAATTGATAAAGGACACGATCAAGATTATGTCATTTAACGGTGTGAAAGTTTATCAATGGAATCGAGGCACACCACATGTCCAGTTTATTACTACAATACTGTAGGATATCTTGGTTTGCATATAGGTGCCAAATGATCTAATCTCGACAAGTGTTAGCATCCATTAATAGGTGACAAAATAGTATTACATTAATAAAGTAATGAATGTCAGTACCTCATCTTCACCTATTTGGTCCAACAAGCACCTATATCGGTTTAGAATGCTTGAGATGGGGACTTGGTGTAGGATAATCTCACCCCACCTAATAAAAAAAATATTTAAAGTAATAAATTATTATACAAATTTACAATTTAAATAAATAATGTAAATGATAAATAATATTTAAAGTAATAAGTTATTATCTAAATTTACAATTTAAATAAACAATGTAAATGATAAATAATATTTAAAGTAATAAATTATTATCTAAATTTACAATTTAAATAAAATACTATCTAGATTTACATTTTAAATAATTTATTATCTAAATTTACAATTAAAAAAATTTATATGAATGACAAATATTATTTAAAGTAATAAATTATTATCTAAATAATATTGATAAAATAAATAATAAATTACGAGTCAATTGATAAATATAACATATTTGTGTGCTAGGCAATTGATATTCCTTCTCATTGTCTGACTTAATTGGCATCACTGGCCTTAGCTTATGAAATCATTCAAATGCCTATATGGGTATACATTTACTCACTAATTTGTTGTTTATTTGGATTTATTGCCTTGTAGAGCTCATTGTATAGGTGGGCTAAGACTATTGCGCCCCAACTTAACTTCTACAAGCCTTAAAGTATTGTAACAATGAGGGGTACATCAGGTACACGTCCATGCTAGATTTGTTGGAGATCAAGTAACCATTGTGGATGAGTAAGATATATGCTCGTGCATATTGTTGAATTAACTCTTCATATACTTCTTTTGATAACTACTAGAATTATTGCTAAAGCTATCTCATACACAACCTTTGTCCGTTCAATTTTTCTTGCGACGGAATAACCCCCAACAAAACAACACAAACTTACTCCCAACTATACATGGCATCTCAGTAGCATCTCCTCCATTGCAAGGCAGTCCATATTGTACTGCCACATTCTCTAGGATAATGCAGTCTTCTTGGGTCAAATGAAAAGTGTTCGTCTTAGGTCGCCGTCTCTTAATCAGCGTTGTCATCAATGTCATATCAAATAAGAAATACCTAATTCTAGACATCTCATAAAATCCATCTAACTCCAAATATGATACAATGTGGGGGTTCGCATTGATTAGAAGATCATTGGTATATTGATGAACTTTTAAAATGCAATCACATTGCATAACTAATCAACAAATATCATGAGTAAAATAATAACAATCTGTTTAACAAAAAAAAGTCCAATGGAGACATTGTTTACTAATTAGTTCTTCCTTTATCCACATTTTTTTTAATATATGTTGTTCAAGATATAATAGAATTTTGTCTACTGGTTCAGAATTTATGACTTATTGTCACTCAACCATTATTGTGAAAGAAAAAATAGAGAGAAATCAAGATTGAGAAGAAATGGTGAGAATGAAAAATATCAAGATTAAGGAGAGAAATGGAAAGCAAAGGATTAAATTTTTTGTTTGGGGGGGGGGGGGCTCCACACACACATATATATACCACCAAGGAGAGTATGTTAAAAAAAAAAGGACATGTGAATAGTATTCAGTCAATACTTAATATGATTGAATACTCAGTATTCAGTTGTTAACTGAATATGAATTTTTTTTAAAATAAAATGTTTTGGTAACTAATCAAACCTTAGTCGAATACCAGCTCATTATTAAAAAAAATATAAAATAAATAAAATATTGACCCCTCATAATTTTAAATGTACCTTAAAAAGATAATATATGGAGAAATTATTTTGAAAAGTTAGTAAAGTGAAAATATTTTTAAAAAGAGTAGGACTGTGGTAAGAAGGCCCTGTGTCCTTCTCTTGTTTTTCTTACTCTCCTGGCTTTCTTTCTATCTCTCTCTCTTATGTTTTTATGAGATTTTTTTTTGCTTCTTTTTCTTCTCCAACACGAATGTGTTCCTCTACACTGGCAGAAATCACAACAAAAAAAGGGAAGGAAACGGGAAAAAAAATCCCAGAGAAATCGTAGATTGTTTTCTTGCTCTATTTTTGGTAAGGTTTCAGGTCTCTATCCAATTGTGATATGAACCCAAGTATTATGCCGAAGAGAAAAATTTTCAATTCCACATCACTAATTTTGAGGCCAATGTTTCTCTATAATCCAGGTGGAATTAGCCAAAATGATGGGAAATAAGAGTTGAAGATCTATGTTTTATCTTTCAAACAAATCATAAATCACAACATTTGGATATATCTAGCTTAAGATATGATTAAATTAATAATGTTGGATCAATCCCAATATACTCTACAAGTCAAAAAAAAATGAAAATTGCTATATTGGGATGAAGTTCATTAATCTTGGGCTTTGGAGGCTGATCTAGGCGTGGAGAACATTAATTGCTTTATGTTTCCAAGTTGTTTCTATTTTCTCAAGGAACATTAACGCTTTGTATTTTCAAGTTGTCATTATATTTTCGAGGTACATTAAAAGCTTTATGTTTCCAAGTTTTGCTGTATCCTAAGCTAATCTAGTTTTGAATTCCTAGGTTCTCTTTTCCTAAGCTAGTTAGTCCATCTATAAAAACCCCATATACAGGCATGTTGTAATCATATTTAGAAATTAATCAAAGTGTGTTTTTTTTGGGAAATTCCAGACTTGAGAGAATTTTCTCTTCGGTTCTTCATTGAACCTTTTTTGACTTATCAAGGCTTGATCAACCTTGTGGCATCTTCAACACTTTGGGTCCCTATTTCTTTGTACACAAGGGTTTGAGTTGATCAAACCAACTTGATTCTTGGCGTTCTTGGGGTGAGTATATTTAGATCAGCTATGGGTTCATATGTTTAACCTTCCAAGATGGTGCGAATAATACCATGTGATTAGTATAATGGAGCCATATTTTTATTTTAAGAGCTAAAATATAAATGCTATTTTTGGAAGATAGAACTTGATTTTAGGAACGAAGCTTTGATACCAAGATGGTGTGAACCCAAGAAGATTAAATCTATTAACCCACAGCCAATTCAAATATAGTCACCCCAAGAACACCACGAATCAAGTTGGTTTGATCCAATCAAGCCCTTGAGTATAAAGAAACAAGGACCTAAAGTGTTGAATTCGCCATAAGGTTGATCAAGCCTTGATAAGTCAGAAAAGGTTCAATGAAGAACCGAAGAGAAAATTCTCTTAAGTCTGAAATTTCAAGAAAACACACTTTGATTAATTTTCAAATCTAATTACAACATGCTTGAATGTGGGGTTTTTATAGATGGACTACCTAGCCTAGGAAAAGTGAACCTAGGAACTAATTAATTCCTAGGTTCTCTTTTCCTAAGCTAGTTAGTCCATCTATAAAAACCCCGTATACGGGCTTGTTGTAATCATATTTAGAAATTAATCAAAGTGTGTTTTTTTTTGGAAATTCCAGACTTGAGAGAATTTTCTCTTCGGTTCTTCATTGAACCTTTTTGTGTGTCCTTGTAATTTATGAGTATTATTTACTTACTCCCTTTTTTGTGTGTCCTTGTAGGATCTGATGATGTTGGCGAGACTTCGTATGAAGAGTAGCGGAGTCTCTGAGTTCATGGTCCCTTTCGACTTTGGGTTGGTGGTCTTACTTGCGATAATAGTTAGGGTTGAGTTGCTCTATAGTTAGATAGAACACCTAGGGAGATTGTGATGTATATGGTATGAATTGGAAAATGATGCTTGTCATCGATTATGATTATGATTTCCATTGCTTTTTGGAATGGATAATGTTATTTTTATAGAGGATACTCCTTGATATTATTGTGAAAGTATAATTTAATGACTCTTTTATGTTGGAATGAAATTCTTATGTCATGATTATTGGGTGTGTTGGTTTTATATGTTTAGGCTGACGGTGGTAGATGAAATTCTCCACTGTGCTGGTCACGTTCCTAAATTGGGGCATGACAGTTGTACTCATTTCGTTGAATCAGGTTGTTGTAATATGACGTTATATGGTTAGATGCAATTGAATCTAGATACTAGCCTTACTCAAAATTGTTTTTTTGGTCCAGCATACAACATGGTGACATTGGTAGATGGTCTCTGGAATTGTGATGAACTTTGAGGTTGGTAGTGTTGATCAAACTGATGATAGCACTGGAAAGCTATGTGATTTGGTTTGTTACAGAGCTGATAATATACAGCTCTGCCTCCATTTCTGTTCCCTCTGCCTCTGTACCTACCTCTTCCTCCTCATCTGGCATTGTATTGGTTATTTCCATGAAAGCCACCTTGGTTATTGTTATTCGAATTAGTCTTGTTTGTGCTAATTGTTGCTTTATCCTTATTCTCTATGCTAGCAATATTGGCAGAGGCTTCCTCCCCGGTAACATTAATCTTAATGTGCTTTTCTTAGTGAACCTCTTATGCAATTATAGGCTTTCTACCTCTGAAACTGAGTATGGCTCAAGCCTTGTATTGATTAACATAATGAAAGGATCATACTCCTCAGTCAGGCCATCAAAAATTGCTTTGATGTGTTCTGACTGAGACCCTTTATTGCCAATGGAGGTTAGTGAGTCAACGATAGCTTTGATCCTTAGAAGAAACTCATTCATCAGTTGATCTCCCTTACGAGTATCGCGAAGCTTAACCTTGAACTGCCTTATCTTTTCTTTATTTTGTGAAATGAAGAACTCTTGGATTCTATCTCATACACCGCACGACGTATTGCAATCGACTACCTGTGTCAACATGCTTTCACTCATGGAGGACAATAACCATGAAAGAAGTAACTATCCTTACGATTCCATGCCAGGTATTGATTGATGACCTTACCAGCTAATTCTTCTTCTGCATTTGCAAATTGCTGTGGCCGCTCTGCGTCAACATCAATGAATTTCTCTAATTCATGTCCATAAATGGCAGCGAGGGTTTTTTGTCTCCAATCTAGAAAATTCTTTTCATCTAGCTTGACAAAAATCAGATGGTCGAAGGTCACAAAGCTTGATCCCTGAGACGAGAAAAAGAGAAAATAGCTCACCAGAGATGTGTTTGTGAAGCATAAAAGTTGATTACGTTTTCCATGGTCTCCTGATCATTCAAGTCTGATATCGTGTAAGGAAAGGTAAAGAGAGAGAATAGTGACAGAGACTCAAAGTGAATGAATATTCTAAACTCATATTAATGACAATTGTACACACATATATAAGCTTTACATAGTGTAACGAAAACACTAATAGTAACTCAACCAATTAACTGAAGTATTAATAGAGTCCACGTCAATTGTGCCACATTATCACTAAAGTAACACGTCATCTAATATATACTTTATCACCATGAATCACAGCTTCTAACTCGAATCTACTCCCACAATAAATGTCAACTTTCAACACTGAACTAGTTGTAATCAACATCATAAAATTGGGTATTGGGTTGATGTATTAATCATTCCATTGGTTGTTTGTCTGCTTGATTTAAGTTGATTACATTATAAAGTACTGAATTTGATGGAGGTTTGCTTGAATTCGATGGTGTTAAGCGGCCAATAGTGTGTGTTAATAACGATTGCATGCTTAGTGAATGGTCTGTGAGCATATGGGTTTCTCTTACTTTGAAGCATCTATTTTTTATTTAGTAATTTGGTGAATTTCTTTTGGTAAAAAAAATACAAAAATACCCCTTTCATGTCAGTGTCTATGTGGCATATTTATATTGACTAGGCAAGAGAAAAGTTGACTAAACTATTGATTAATAGCTAACTTGACAGTCAACCTAATGGAGGGGTCTTTTGCTAGGTTTTAAAGTTTATGGGGGTAAATTGCAAGGATCCTAAAGTTTTTAGGAATTTTGTGCAATGTCCTAAAATCATCGGGCACTTTTGCATTATTATAACAAAGAAAGTGCCCAATGATTTTAGGACATTGCACAAAATTTCTAAAAACTTTAGGATCCTTGCAATTTACCCCCATAAACTTTAAAACCTAGCAAAGGACCCCTCAATTAGGTTGACCAATATTTTTCTTCTTGGGCCCAAAGTTTGTTAAGGACTTCATCATATTGTTTGATTTTCAAAACACTATCTTCATCTAAAGGCTGGTTCTTTATATTAGCAATTTTTGCTTTAAGCTCTTTGATTTGAAAATCTACCCTTTTAAAAGTCTGCTTGCTCCAACTTGTGAGAGAAGAGGAGACAAAATTTATCTTACCTGCAACATCTTATAAATTGCTTGCTTTGCTAGTTATGTTCCATTCCATATCAATCACTATTTTATAATTTTCATTATCTACCTAGTAATTTTCGTGCTTGAAACTAAATTCTCTATGGGACTATGATCAAAGCCAACTATTGGAAGAGCAGTTGCAGCACAATCATTATAAGATGTGTAAAAATTCTAGTTATTTATAATTCTATCTATTTTCTTCTTTACATATCCATGTACTTTGTTATTACACCAAGCTGCATCGCTTTAAAGGGGTATTGAGTAAGCCACCTTGTAGCAATAAACTTTTGAAAACAATGATTTGCGTTGTAACCCCTTACTCACTCCTTCTCAGAGGGATGGAGAATTTATTTGAAATCTCCCATTAAAAGCCATGGGTTATTATAATCAATATTGAGGCTTTTTAATTCTTCTCATAATTTTTTCCTTAGAACAAAATATGGGTTTCAATGCACTCATGTTAAAATAAAGAGCTTTTTCCAGAATGTAGATTACAAAGAACATGGATATAATTTTGACAACATGATAAAACATTGCATTGCAAATCATTCATTCATAACAAACAAAGACCACCTAATTTGCCTACAGGATCAACAATAAACCTGTCATCATACTTTAATTTTCTTTTACAATTTCCAATTTTCTCTTTTTTTTCTTTAGTTTCCATGAGAAATAATGATTGGGGCTTGTATTGGACATTTAAGTCCTTGAGGCTATGCATTGTCAGGAAAGCCTTAATTCCTCGACAATTCCAACTAATGAGAATCATGGCTGAGTTAGGGGCATGATTTGGCTTACCTCCTCAGCCTAAGAAGAAGTTTTAGTAATAACATCATCTCTTGAAACAACTTTTAACTTCTTTCCTCTTGCCTTTTCCAAGTTAGAAAGATTTGCTGTGGGTCCTTCTATCATTTTGATAATGCTATGCTTTATCAACGTCTTTATTTCCATCATTTCTCTTCCCCATTTTTGAGAAAGTTTGTCTCTGAAGCCAACTGATAATGCAGGGATTAAAAAATTGACGTTTGAACTTTGAATTGTTTAAGTCTTTTGCAACATGCTCTTCATCAAGATGGAACTCCACAAAATAGACTGGGCTTTTCCTTGCCTTTTTTCCTTCACCCACTAACTTCATCAATTCTTCATTGTTCATTTGTTGGGACTCTACTTTGCTACTTCTATCTTTACTTGGGTTGATATGATTCATACTTTCTTTAATAGTTTTGAGCAAATCCTTCTTAAATTTTCCAAAACTTTTAAGGAAGTACTCTTGTAATGAAAGTGAAGACTTTTTGAAAACTTTCCAACTTAATTATTTTAGAGGACTTTAGTTGTGATTAGAATCAAGACACCATGATATATAGTGGCTTATGTACTTTAAGAAAGAAGCACCTACGTCTACTTCTTAAGCACATATAGGATTTTATATAGGGAAATCACAAGTAAACAATACAACAACAACCTCAATCCATAAAGATTAATACCCTACTTTTATGCTAGCACTTAACTGAATTTATACTTCTTAGCAAATTAACTTGGTAGACCCTCATTGGTCTTTTACAACTTCTTAACCTGAAAGGATTAGCCTCACAACTTCTATACCAAACCTGGGTTTTTGTCAAGATACCTAGAAACTCAAACCCTAGGCTTTTCTCAAAGCTACCTAGAAACTTACATAACTGGTCGTCTCGTCAAGACTCTCTCACATAATTAGCAAGATATTTTGTAGCTCATTAAGAGAAAGAATAGTAGAGAGATAAACTCACTTAGAGTAAGAAATACACAATAATAGTTCTCTCTTTTCATAGAGAAGTATAATGAGAGAAAATCTCTCACAGAACAAAAGTATTTTAATGGAAGTTCTCTCTCTACACCTTCAAAGTAATAGAATTCTCTTAAAATATTCAATATTTCTTCCAAGCAATCAATTTTGTTGAGGGAGGTTAAAGATGCTTTATATACACAAGCCACAACAAACTAGTCGTAAGGATGAATATTCCATCTTAATTTGCAACGTTGTTTATTTAATGTGCTTTAGAGGATTTAGTTTCTCATGTCTTCCATTAAAAGCTTGGTTCCCCCTCTTTCCTCTACATATAGTAGGCTATATGGAAAGAAAAAGATGTTTGTAGCACATTTGACTTTAGGGGCTAAAGGCAATTGCTTTTATCCACTAGTTCTTTTATTTATCCTTCATTTCTATACACTTTTGAAACAACAGTTTGAAAAAGCATTTTGGCAAAAGTGCACTTGGCTCCTAAAAATTTGCTTATTTCTTTGTACGAAACAACACAGTACCAAAAGTATACTCAAAGCAAAAAGGAATGAATGCCTTATCAAATATTTAATTTATGCAGAGACCCTTTTGATCCGAGTGTAGGCTAATTTATAAGTTAGTAATTATGGGTTTGATTCAAAATGAAATGGGCCAAACACAAAGCATCTCATTCTCATAAACTAAGTGTGAGGCTAAAAAACAATTTGAAAACATCTTTTTGATAGCCCAAAAAAATTTAAGCATAAATTTTAAAGCCTAAAAGATTAAATCAATAACCTAGAACTTTAGTTTCTCAATTAGCAATTTCTAAAACATAATGAATTTGAAAATTGATTACATTAATTAGAATCCTTTTTTTTTTAAAAAAAAATCCTTGCCCTAACAAATTATGAATATGATCTTCTCTTAAAGGAAAAAAAAATTACAACACAAACAGAACATGGAACCCTTTTAACAATTGATAATTAAAAATTTTCAATTAATAAATTTATTTTTATAACTATTGAAATTTTAAATAAAAGGTAAATAACAAGTATGTCAAGACTCTTAAACTAAGTAGTCAGAACAATATTTAAAAAATAAATAAACTTTATCAAACAAACCATTCCTTACATGGCAAGCTTAATCTTGGAACAAAAGTTAAAAGGGGTGGGATGAGCCTAAATTAATAAATATTCAACAATAGCTACTGCACTTGGCCTATGTTAAGAATAGTGTAAATATTCATTATATTTGTCCTAGGAATGTGTCACGACTCGATTCCCAGGGCCCGTGACCAGCACTTATAACGATCAGGTTCTTAAAGCATGCTTTATCTTCACTCACATGCTCTAGGAAAACTTCCCAGGACGTCACCCATTCCAAAATTAACCCAAGCTAAGCACATTTAACTGTGAAGTACTTATGAAATGGGTTATGAAAAAGGAAGGTGCATCTTGTTGATATAGGTAATACCTATTAAATCTTCTTAAGCTCTTATCCATTGTACAGTCTCATACCTGTACAGTCCCAAAATCCCTTAATTGTATAGTTTTATACCCATGCAGTCTCAAGATACCTCTTATTCTGATGTAGAGTTGGTTTATTCATGTGTCCATTCGTCTAGAAGCCTGCAAACCAAGAGCCTCTCTTTGTCCATGCTTCTTCTCTACACCGACAATCATTCCCCACCCTCGTTAGCCCTGGCCATCACATGCCTACCAACTTCTGCTTGTTTCATCCTGAACTATACCATATTGGGAAAGGTCCGGCTCTGATACCATTTGTAATGATCGGGTTGTTTTCTAGATTAACGATTGTCTCCACAAGCCAACTCAGGTCTTTATAGAATGCTTTGTTCTTACTCACATGCTCCCTGAAAAAACTTCCTAGGAGGTCACACATCCCAAAATTACCCCAAGCTAAAATGCTTAACTGTGGAGTACTTATAAAATAGGCTCTTGAAAAAGAAGGTGCACCTTATTGGTATAAGTAGTACTTATCAAATCTTTTTAAGCTCTTCTCAATTGTACACTCCTATATCTGCACAGTCTCATAATCTCTTAATTGTACAATCCCATACTCGAACAGTCTCAAGAAATCTCTCATTCTAATGTAGAGTGGTTCATTCATATGTCCCTTTGCTTAAAAGCTTGCAAGAAGCCGCTTCTTGTACGTGTTTCTTCTGCACCAGTGATCATTTCTCGACCTCGTCGACCTTGGGCATCACAAAATGTATGTAGATGTGTAATCATTTATTTGGGTGGCTTTGAGAACATGAACTGGTTACCAATGCCACCATTTCATTTATTTTCTTCTTGTAAATCACATTGTACTTATTGCATCTTTGTATATAAATAGATGTATCTATTGGCTCTAATTTTTTCCGTTTAGTTTATTCCTAGTCAATTCCTTGTCTCACACAATATTTCTAAGTATTTCAACTTGGTATCAGAGCCATAAACCCCAGTTTCCTTATTTTCGCATCTCTCCAACTTAGTAGTCTTGTTATTCGATCTTCCTTCAACGACATAACATTAGAACTAAGCTTAGAAGGCTTAAACTAGCCCGTCCATTATGCCCATTGTCAAAAATTACCACATGTGCCCTTACGTGCCGCTTTTCTCTCTTTGCATGGAGCTCACATGCCACCTCTCTCACTGGCGTGTGAAGTCGATGTATCACCTTCCTGGCCTCCATTTGCTTTGTCATTTGTTTTAAACACCTCTTTGTCATCTACTTGGCCTATTCTAGGGGTCAGTTAACTTTTTAGCTCAACTTTATTGTACCATAATTGTTCTTTTCCTTTTGTTACAATGGCCAATTCAAGCAGTGCAACATCCAAACTGTCTAACACTATGAATAAGAGTCCAATATCCTTTGTCATGCTTGGAAATCCATCTATTACAATTGAAAAGCTTAATAGCAAAAATTATATGGACTAACAAGCTACAATAGAGATTTTGTTCTTGGGCTAGGGGGTTTCAGAGCATTAAATAACAAGAGTTGATCATATTGTTGCTGAAAATAGGGGCGAGCAGCCAACCCACTAACCCGCCAAAACTGACCTAACCTACACAATTGGATTGATTTGGGTTGGGTTCATGAGTTGGATTGGGTTAAAATTCTTCAACCTGATCATGGACAGGTCGAGTAGTGTGTTGAAAATTTTCAACCTAACCCAACCCAACCCGCGAACCCTAAAATAATTAAATAATTTATTTTAAAAAATATTTTTATACTTCTGTAACATTTTTTCAGACTCTAGGGTACATCCCTTTCCCAAATTCTTCCCAAATCCGAATCCTTCTTAGCCTCCCTCCTCAATCTTGGCTTCCTGGGCTCCTCGCGGTCTGAGACTGTGAGATGACTTTTTCTTCCTCCTCACTTCTTCTTCAACATCACTTAGCCTTCAATTCGCATCAAGGGTTCAGCTCTTCAGCGGCCATCACATCTCGTCTCATCTCATCTCGAACAGATCCTCATCTCTAGACCTCATCTCGTCTCATCATCATCTCAGCCTTCGCATTTTGTCTTTGTAATACCCATAAAAAATAAAATATAAATATTTGTTTACAAACTACTGTTACTATTTCAGTATACGGTACTATTCACCTGTATAATACTATTTATGTATATGATACTGTTCATTTATACAATCGAAATGTCAAGTACTAGATGTGGTTTGGTCATAAGAGAAAACTAGAAAGAAGTTTGTAGGAGAAAATGACGTTTTATGTGTAAAAATACCCTCAGGGACTAAATTGAAAGGACTGATTTGAAAAGAAACTTAAAGATTTAAGGTGAAAGGATAGTTTTCCTTTTAAGTTTTCAATAGTAATAACAGAAAAATTTTCCATCGTACGTGAGGTGCACAGTAACTGCATTATTAGAAATGTCATTTTCATGAATAGTAAATTGAATATTTTATTAGCGCATAGTATCAAATAGTACCCTTGACTTTTGCTATAAATAGGCCCTTCCATTTCACTTCTAAACTCACACCTTCAACTTCCTTAAGTTTCTCTTACTCCAAAGCTAGGCCTCTGAGATTTTGGGCCTTTCCTTTTCAGCTTAGGTAAGGATACTATGCCCTTTCTATGTCTTTCAAATTTTAGAAGTTATTTTCTTAAGTATGCTCTGTGGTTGCGGCCTTGGCTGATCTTCCACATCAGAAAAACTGTCCTTAGCTGTTTATATGTTATTTTGATTCTCTGATTACCGAAATAGAATGTAAACTGTGAAGAATACATGTCTAGGAAAGTTCTGGCTAAGGAAAGACCTGGTTTTTAAGTGTGTCCAGTGTGACCCTCCACTCTTTCCTGGGAACTTACCTGGTGTACTCTTTTACAGATTGTATTCTCTATTTCTTGTATGAATAGTAAACGTACGTATAAATAGTAACTATACGTATGAATAGTGACCGTACGTATGAATAACCGTATGTATGAACAGTAACCATACGTATGAACAGTATCTATACGAAAATAATCCTAACGTATTTTCTCTAATCTTTCATGAAAATCTCCGTAGCAGAACACCGAAATTCACCTGAGCACTCTTGTCTGTAATGACTTAGAGAAGCGATGCTCGTATGGAATCCAGGTGAGTGAAACGACCCCGTTTTAATAGAGTTTTAGCATTACTGGTGATAAAAAGTATGTCGTAGGACACTCCCAAGATTCATAGGGGGAAATTGGATTCAGAATGGCGAATATAATGAGATAATTAATCCAAAAGTATGGATAAGAAAAAGCAAGTATCTCATGATGATGTGAAGATTGAATCTCTTGAATTGTGGTTTATAAATCTATAATATAGTTATATACTATACCTGTTATATGGATGAATATTATATTCAGCTTCTGATTATGATATGAAATGCTATTGATTGTGATTGAGCGGGACAGTACCCCCTCTCACGGTAAGGCGGAAAACTCGGTTGACAGGGTGTCTTGACCAATGAGTGTGGAGACAACGATTCCCTCAGTAGGGATATAGCCCGGATTGGTGATAAATCCGTGAGGCACCCTAGCTAAGAGGATGAGGTTGTGCGTCATGGCGGAAATATACATAATTGGTGAGCCGGCCTGTGTGCGCTCTCCGGGATATATTGCCATTGACGAGTACTAGTAACGTTTGTTGAATTGGATGAATTTTTATCTTCTTGTATGTAAGAGGATGATGTTGTGCGTCATGGCAGAAATATACATAATTGGTGAGCCGGCCTGTGTGCGCTCTCTGGGATATATTGCCATTGACGAGTACTAGTAACGTTTGTTGAATTGGATGAATTTTTATCTTCTGTCTATTGGTTGAGTATGAGCCTTTGGATATGCTTGCATGACTGGTAATGTATTTGAATTTTATTAACGCGAGGTCGATTCGCTCATTAAGTTTAAAAGCTCACACTGTTTTGTTCAGATCAGGTTGCCAGCGAAGAATATCTGCTAGAGGAGTAGATCACTTTGGACCTTTCCGTTGTCGGGTAGACCCCTATTTTGTTATAGATTATGTTGCTCTGTAATCGTCTAGGACATCTAGGTCAGGGGTTTGATATTTGGTTTGTATGTCAGCAAAATAATGTATTTTATACTGATAATCTATTATTACATGCAAATCATCTCTATGAATTTCAAATAAGAAAATTTGATATATTTTCTTCAGGAATGGTTATTTTGATAATGACTAAACTCATGGGTAGAATTTATCGAAAGGCTTACAGTGATGGGATATTCATCATTGTGCCGGTCATGTGCCCAGAAAACGGGTCGTGACAAAGTTGGTATCAGAGCAATGGTTGTTAGGTCTCCTAGTGATTACAGAGCAAGGTAACCTTAGTAGGACCTCCTCTATCGTTGTGAACCCGGGCACAACTATAGAGAGACGGCTCTACTGAAGGTCCTGTAGGATGTTTTCATTTCCTTTCCCTCCGAGACTTATCTCTTCTTAGGAAGTATGTTCTCAGTTTTAGTTTTAGACAGATGTGGCTACACTTTTGAATTTAGTCAAGGAAAAGTTGTTACTTGTTTTGATTCCGTTGCTGTCGAATCAAATTTTTAATCAAATTTTTATATGGTGGATTTTATAAGCTGAATTCATGATTGATTTTGTGTAGCTATATTATTTTAGGGTACCAACCAATAAAAGAAACCACTTGCATTAAAAACAAAAAAACTGAAGGATTGCATTGCAAAAAAGAAGAAGTTTACTCATGTATGAGTAATCTAAAAGCGAGGTGGTCTTGGATTAGGAGGGTTGTATTGTATCATCACCCCTCGACCATTCCTTGGAGCAAGAGACATAGTAATGTCGCGGAGGGTAGTGTAAATTCCATTCATACAATCAACACTTCTCTGCTGTTGATTGCAGAAGCACTGGGTGGACCAATAGAAGAACCTATCTATTCTCGAAGTTATTGCCGCGTTATTGTATTTGGTTAACTTCTCCAGGTCCTCTATCATCTTCTTGAGAATCTTCACCTCCTGCTCTAAACAGGCGATTTTATCCTCCGAGCTATGGCCTGTGCTAATCTCCTCAGCTTCCTCATTCTTCTTCATCTTCTTCTCCTTTTGATTCTCTTGAGGTCCCTCGAGAGGTCTTTTGCCCTTGTCCCTGCATAAACTTAAGTTTAAGTCAAGTTCTTCTTCCTTAGCCTCTACTGTGAGATCAATGTACTTCCTTGAGGCCATGATTTGAAAAAAATTTAGAAATTTTTGTAAGAGTATGAGGCTAGAGGAATATTGGGGGATTGTAGGCTCAGAGATTATTACTCTTTGTGGTGTGGTAACTGAGAACGCTGAGAAGGTTTTTATAGAGAAAAATTTGGACTAAGAGACAAAGAATATATCTCTTCACCGCATCCCTACACGATCAACCTATGGATTTCTGCAAGCTGGAAGCCAGAAGTCTAGGGTAGGCGTGCACACCGATAGCGCGTTGCATTAATGCCAAAATCACGAAAGTCAGTATTCGGTGGATTTGCGGCCGATTTTACTTGGTTTTCCCATTTCTCCCGTTGGCATTTTCCGAAATTCAAAGAAGTTGACGATATAGCCATTAAAGATTGCCTTGGATGCTTTTATGATGAACTGAAATGCATTTCTCTGTTTTATTGTGTTGTTCTTGAGAGCCTTCAGTTGAGTATAATATACATAACTGATTGAATCATGTTGTAATTACATGTATGTATGTTATTCATGCATAATGAGTGAAGGCTACGATCAAGGAGAATATGTGATGATCCTACATATACTCATAGAGATGTGAAATCAAAATGACTTGGATAGAATGAAATGTGTAGAGAATGATATATCTTCATGGTTACACATACTTACATATAATGCTCTCATGGGCAAATGAAAGGCAGTGATTTCCTTACATCATGATAATGCTTAAGGCATGCGACCATAAGCAGTTAACTTTGTTTTAAAATATATATATTTACATATATATTATGTGTAAGTCTAGAGTAAAGACACCGATTAGAATCTAAGATACGGCCAATATGAGGCTACCTAATCATAGAGGGACATCGTGATATGGGATTACAGGATAAAACAAGTTTAGAGGGAGAAAATCTCAGACTGAAGAGCGTAGTTAGTCAAAATTTTGAGAAAGGTCAAGATTAGTCGAATATTTTTTGAGGAAATCTTTGACTTATGTTAATTGCATTAAATTATATTTACTATTTACTTGCATGTCCGACATTAATTGCTGGCATTGCGACATATGTGATCTGTAAACCTCCTAGCGAGCGGCGTATAGGTTGTGGTGGCTTTAGCTCCAGGGGCTTCGGGTTGTCTATAAATCTTGTATGCCCGTTACCCTACTCATCGCACCAAGCAAACCTACTTCTTTCATTACATACCTATTTCTCAATCTCCATTCCTTTCTCATTCGAAGTTATTTCTGAGATCCCTAGAGCAATGGCCGATAATAAGTCTTTCAACTTGAATTTTGAGACTGGCAATGTAGAGCTTGATTTAAATCTAAGTCTCGGAGACAACAAAGGGAAGAGACCTGTAGACAGGTCACCAGAAATTAAGAAAAGAAAGAGGGATGTAATAGAGTTGGAGGAGGACAGTACTGCAACATCCTCAGAAAATAAGCTTGCATTCCTGGAGCGTAAGATCGAAAATCTGGAGCGTAAGATAGAGAGCCTGGAATACAAGACAGAGGACCAGAAGCGACTAATAAATCGTCTCTTTGAAAACCAAGAGAAACTGATAAACCGTCGTTTCGTAGAACTAGCTAATCGAGTTGATAGACATTCAATGTTTGCAAATCAAAATTTTCGTGACCAACAAACAAGGTGTATTGACTGTATGAACGGAGTAACTTCTACTCTTCGCCAAATTTCTCAGGCGCTTCCTCCAGAAACCCTTTCTAGGCTGCAACGATTAGCTTCCTCCTTAAGGTCTGAAGCACCTTCCTCTTCTAGACCTGGAGTATCTTTTACATTTCAAAAGCCTCCTCGTCCTTAATTTATTCTTTCTTTTATTTGTATCTAAAGCTATATTTGGTCTAAGCTTCATGTATTAAAATTATCTATGTACTAGAAATAAAATTTAAGTTAGTATTTAGATCTTCTTTGTTGAAGTGATTCCTTTTACTGAAAGAACTTGAGGAATGAGAAGATGTTGGACTTATATTTCGTACTTGATTATAAAAATTCTAAAGCAGAGTATGGTAATATCCTTTTGACTGAGAAGAGTTACTAAAATGATATTTCATTACACTTCTGAAATATGGAGGAATGCTAAATAAGTATTTTATGAACCTATAGAACTATGGGTTTGCCTCAATCATTGAAGGGATACGACTCTATATGAGTCATTGAGGTGAGAGGAATTTTCATATATATAATTATGCATGAGGAGTATGTTATTTACTTAACACATTTTCTAGGATTGTTCTTCCTAGAGATTCATGTAATAATTTCATGTAATGATTTCATTTTATATGACGCATTCAGTTGAGAGTATCGTCTTAAGGCAGGATGATCGCCTTCGGGCAAGAGAATTACCTATGGTCAAAATGACGCCTTTAGGTACTGTACTTGTATTCGTAAAAGTTATAAGTTATGTATGTGGAAACATGTGTTCTGATATTCAGTATGAACTGGAAAGACCACGTGCCACTTTTGAAGACGACATCTATTTGAGGTTTTATATGGATATCTGATTAAATGGTTTAAGTTTGGTAAAGGTTATGGGGATGAGACACTTTATGGTACAAAAGGTTGTGGAGAAGATCAAACTGATGAGGAAGAGATTACTTGCTGTTTAGAAAAGGCAAAAGTCTTATGTAAATTATTGATAATGTTTTTGAATTCGGGGGACCGAATTCTCTTAAGGGGGTGATAATGTAATACCCATGAAAAATAAAATATAAATATTTATTTACAAACAACTGTTACTATTTCAGTATACGGTTCTATTCACCTGTATAATACTATTTATGTATACGATACTGTTCATTTATACAATCGAAATGTCAAGTACTAGATGTGGTTTGGTCATAAGAGAAAACTAGAAAGAAGTTTGTAGGAGAAAATGACGTTTTATGTGTAAAAATACCCTCAGGGACTAAATTGAAAGGACTGATTTGAAAAGAAACTTAAAGATTTAAGGTGAAAGGATAGTTTTCCTTTTAAGTTTTCAATAGTAATAATAGAAAAATTTTCAGTAACTGCATTATTAGAAATGTCATTTTCATGAATAGTAAATTGAATATTTTATTAGCGCATAGTATCAAATAGTACCCTTGACTTTTGCTATAAATAGGCCCTTCCATTTCACTTCTAAACTCACAACTTCAACTTCTCTTCTTCTCTCCTTAAGTTTCTCTTACTCCAAAGCTAGGCCTCTGAGATTTTGGGCCTTTCCTTTTCAGCTTAGGTAAGGATACTATGCCCTTTCTATGTCTTTCAAATTTTAGAAGTTATTTTCTTAAGTATGCTCTGTGGTTGCAGCCTTGGCTGATCTTCCACATCAGAAAAACTGTCCTTAGCTGTTTATATGTTATTTTGATTCTCTGATTACCGAAATAGAATGTAAACTGTGAAGAATACATGTCTAGGAAAGTTCTGGCTAAGGAAAGACCTGGTTTTTAAGTGTGTCCAGTGTGACCCTCCACTCTTTCCTGGAAACTTACCTGGTGTACTCTTTTACAGATTGTATTCTCTATTTCTTGTATGAATAGTAAACGTACGTATAAATAGTAACTGTATGAATAGTAACCGTACGTATGAATAGTAACTGTACGTATGAATAGTGACCGTACGTATGAATAATAATCGTATGTATGAACAGTAACCATACGTATGAACAGTATCTATACGAAAACAATCCTAACGTATTTTCTCTAATCTTTCATGAAAATCTCCGTAGCAGAACACCGAAATTCACCTGAGCACTCTTGTCTGTAATGACTTAGAGAAGCGATGCTCGTACGGAATCCAGGTGAGTGAAACGACCCCGTTTTAATAGAGTTTTAGCATTACTGGTGATAAAAAGTATGTCGTAGGACACTCCCAAGATTCATAGGGGGAAATTGGATTCAGAATGGCGAATATAATGAGATAATTAATCCAGAAGTATGGATAAGAAAAAGCAAGTATCTCATGATGATGTGAAGATTAAATCTCTTGAATTGTGGTTTATAAATCTATAATATAGTTATATACTATACCTGTTATATGGATGAATATTATATTCAGCTTCTGATTATGATATGAAATGCTATTGATTGTGATTGAGCGGGACAGTACCCCCTCTCACGGCAAGGCGGAAAACTCGGTTGACAGGGTGTTTTGACCAATGAGTGTGGAGACAACGATTCCCTCAGTAGGGATATAGCCCGGATTGGTGATAAATCCGTGAGGCACCCTAGCTAAGAGGATGAGGTTGTGCGTCATGGCGGAAATATACATAATTGGTGAGCCGGCCTGTGTGCGCTCTCCGGGATATATTGCCATTGACGAGTACTAGTAACGTTTGTTGAATTGGATGAATTTTTATCTTCTTGTATGTAAGAGGATGATGTTGTGCGTCATGGCAGAAATATACATAATTGGTGAGCCGGCCTGTGTGCGCTCTCTGGGATATATTGCCATTGACGAGTACTAGTAACGTTTGTTGAATTGGATGAATTTTTATCTTCTGTCTATTGGTTGAGTATGAGCCTTTGGATATGCTTGCATGACTGGTAATGTATTTGAATTTTATTAACGCGAGGTCGATTCGCTCATTGAGTTTAAAAGCTCACACTGTTTGTACAACCTTTTTGTTCAGATCAGGTTGCCAGCGAAGAATATCTGCTAGAGGAGTAGATCACTTTGGACCTTTCCGTTGTCGGGTAGACCCCTATTTTGTTATAGATTATGTTGCCCTGTAATCGTCTAGGACATCTAGGTCAGGGGTTTGATATTTGGTTTGTATGTCAGCAAAATAATGTATTTTATACTGATAATCTATTATTACATGCAAATCATCTCTATGAATTTCAAATAAGAAAATTTGATATATTTTCTTCAGGAATGGTTATTTTGATAATGACTAAACTCATGGGTAGAATTTATCGAAAGGCTTACAGTGATGGGATATTCATCATTGTGCCGGTCATGTGCCCAGAAAACGGGTCGTGACAGTCTTGGTATCTTTCATCTCAGCTTTTGCATCTTAGCAGCACCTCTCAAGTGCTTCGTCTTCAGTTTATAGGTTCACTGGTTCTTATTCATTGTCTGGATGGTTACTGGTTTAGACGAAAGATAGAAAGAAAGGAGAAGAAGAAGAAGAAGATGGAAAAAGAGATAGAGAGACCCTGGAGTTAGAGTTCAAATGAAAGGAAGAAAGAAGAAGAAAAAGGAAAAGGAAAAAAAAAAGAGAGAGACCTTGGTTGTTTAGACAAATGGAAGAAAGTAGAAAGAAGAAGAAAAAAAGAGAGAGAGACCCGCCCAACCGACCAAACTCGTTAAAGTGTGGGTTAGGTTGGTTTGGGTTCATTAAAAAAATTACAAGGACTCGACCTAACCAAACCCGATTAAATGTGGTTGGTTCGGGTTGAGAGGCACCCCTAGCTGAAGATAGAGATGAATGGCAGAGGACGTACTACCAGTTAGTTTCATTACTGTGGCAATCTATTGATCCATAACAATTGGTTCATCTATGTTCCTATAAAACTTCTTATATCATTTGGAAGAAAGTTCATAGCATCTATTCAAATGATATTCAAAGAACATATGATGTTGTCCACAATCTTGCTACACTGCAGATGGAAGATTACAATCTTTCATCCTACCTTAATAAAGCACAGTCCACTATAAATGAAGTGAAGATAATTCTAAATGATGACGATCTTGAAAGGGTAAGAGAGAAGATTGATAATATGTGCATGGTGTTTGTTTTACATAGGTTACACAAAGACTAAGAGCTTGTTAGAAATCAAATTCTGACAAACCCTTACATTCCAACAATCAAAAATCTATTGTTAGCTATGTGTTCCATCACCTGAAGCTCTATTAGGAAGTAATCCCTCATTAGAACTAGAAGCTTCTACACTTGAAGCTAATCGAGGGGGATGTGGGTGTAATCATGGAGGTGTAAAGGGTGGACGTGGATCTAGTAATCGTCCAAAATGCTCATATTGTAACAAATGAGCCATACTAAAGAAAAATGTTATTCCTAGATTAGTTTTCTAGACAAGTTAACTAATGTCACATCCTCCTAACCACTCGTCTTAGAGAAGCCTGTTGAAGCAGAGAATAAGAATTACAATATCTTATCTGATGATGAATATAAAGAATATCTACAACTCAAGGCAGCACAATCTATAACCATTATAGCTAGTAATTTGTCTATCTCTCATAATCATCATCTGTTGGACCTTGGAAACTTGATTCTGGTGTTTCCAACCACATTGTCGATAATCCTTCTCTTTTCTCAAAACTTTTACAACCCAAAAGACCTCATCAAATTACTCATGCTGATCGGTCTGAAATCGATGTTGTTAGTGTTGGTCAGGCTTTTCCTACTCCGTTCTTATCCTTGAATTTCGTTCTTCTCATACCTAGTTGTCCTTTGAACTGTTAGCCAACTCACTCGCGATCTTAATTGTTCCATAACCTTTATTGATAACTCGTTTTGTATACATGACTAGAGTACGGGCAGACGATTAGTAAAGGATGTGAATCACATGGTTTGTATTACTTTTAGCCAATATCCTTTACTGTATCCATGGTTTATGAGTCTCCAAGTCTTAGCCATAGACGTTTGGGTCATCCAAGTCTCAATAAAACTCCAAAAAATGGTTCCTCACCTGTCTGGATTACAAGGATTGGAATGTGAGTCTTGTTAGCTTGGAAAACATCTTCGAAACTAATTTCCTAGTTCTACTAGTCGACAAGATGATTCTCAATTTTATGTTGTTCATTCTGATGTATGGGGTCCAAGTCGAGTTATTTCATTTTTAGGATATCGATAATTTCTCACTTTTCATGGACTAATGAAGGAATGTTCTAAATTGTTTTCCATTTTTCAACAATTTTGCAATGAAGTACAGACACAGTTTGGACAAACCATTTGCATTTTGCGAAGCGATAGTGCAAAAAAATATTTCTTAGATTCCTTCAAACAGTTTATGATATCTCAAGGAATTATTCATCAATCATCTTGCCCTCATACTCCTCAACAGAATGGAGTCGCAGAACGAAAGCATCGATACATACTTGGAGTGGCTCGCACCCTTTTGATCAATGCAAATGTTCCCTTTCATTTTTGGGGGGATGCATTTCTCACAATTGTCTTTTATTAACCAAATGTCATTTATTGTACTAAATCATCAAGTTTCTCATTATTTACTATTTCCTAAAGAGTCTCTTTTCAAAGTCCCTCCACAAGTATTCGAATCCACTAGCTTTGTTCACAACTTGTCTCCTGGACTTGATAAGCTTTCACCTCGTACTGTCAAGTGTGTCTTCCTTGGATATTCACGGGTACAAAAAGGTTATAAATGCGATTCTCCTTCTACCTACCGATTCTATATAAATGTTGATGTTACCTTCTTTGAAGACACTCCATACTTCCAATATGTAATATTAGCCACACCATTTCTCAAGCTTTACCTATTCCAACCTCTCTATCGCTTGTTATTGAAACGGGTGTGACAAGTACTCCTAGTCATGTTCAATCATTTACTCGTCCACTTAAGACATACCAACATCACCCACGTGCCATTGTAGTAGAGGAAGATGCAATCATATTAGAGGATTCACTTCCTATACCAATTACTACTCCTACTCCAGATCCAACTAACCATTCTCATGATCTTCCTATAGCTCTTTGTCAAGGTACACATTCCACTCGTAACCCCCATCATATTTATAACTTTTTGAGTTATCATTGTTTATATCCTTCACATTATGCTTTTATATCCTTTATTTCTTTTGTCTCTATGCCTAATAATGTTCAATAAACTATGATGGAATATAATCATACATTGACCCTTGTCCTGCTCCACAAGGGAAATCAATTGTTGTATGTCGATAGGTCTTTACAGTTAAAGTTGGGCCTGAAGGGAAAATTGACCGGTTAAAAGCTTAGTTGTTGGCTAAAGGCTATACACAAATTTTTGGGCTTGATTATGGAGATACCTTCTCCCTTGTAGCTAAAATGACTTTGTTCATCTCTTTCTCTCTAAGGCAGCCATGCGTAGTTGGCTTTTACACCAGTTACATATCAATATTGTCTTTCTTCATAGGGATCTAGTTCAAGAAGTTTATACAAAACAACCTCCTATGTTTGTTGCTCAAGGGGAGTCACGTATGACGTAACCTTGTTTGCAAATATCACAAGGCTTTGTATGACCTCGAGCATGGTTTAGACAATTTAGTGTAGCCCTTAAACAATTTCATATGATGCGAAGTGAGGCTAATCATTCAATATTTTATAAGCAATCTTCTGATAAGTGTATCTATCTTGTTGTTTAAGTAAATGGTGTTGTTATAACTGAAGATGACTATGATGGTATTAAATGCCTTAAGAAGCATTTATTCCAGCAATTACAGACCAAACATTGCTATTTCGCAAAGGAAGTACGCTCTTAATATCTTGGAAGAAACTAGAATGTTGGATTGTAAACTAGTTGATTCCCCTATGGATCCAAATGTCAAACTTATGGTAGATCAGGAGAAGCCTTACTCAAATCCAAGAAGATACCACAAATTAGTTTGGGAGGTTGAATTACCTCAGTACATCTATACTCGACATATCATTTGTTGTTAGTGTCGTAAGCCAATTTTTAAACTCTCCACATGTGCAAAATTTAAGATATATTAGATGTTCTCCTGGAAAGGGTTTGGTCTATGAGAATAGGGGACACACAGACATTACTGCATACATTGATGCAGATTGGGCCAGTTGTCCAAATGATAAATAGTCAAACTTCAGGTATTGAGTTTTATTGGAGAAAACTTAATCTCTTGGAAGAGCAAGAAGCAAAATGTGGTTGCTAGATCTAGTGCAGAAACAGAATATCGGGCAATGACCCTCATTACATGTAAACTTATGTCCATTAAACACATCTTTCTAAGCTCAAATTTTGCAAAACTGAAACTATGAATCTTATATGTGATAATCAAACTACTCTACATATTACATCTAATCTAGTTTTTCATGAAAGAAGCAAACACACTGAGATTAATTATTACTTTATATGAGAAAAGATTTTATCTAGGCTAATATGTTCATGAAGTCTCTTTAGGGGGGCAACGGATGAAATACATATGTAACAAGTTGGATGCATAAACTAGATGCATTTGACATATACGCAAGTGTTAAGAATAGTGTAAATATTCATTGTATCCATCCTACGAATGTATGTGAATGTTTAATCATTTATTTAGGTAGTTTTGAAAACATGAACTAACCACCACAACCACCATTTCATTTATTTCCTTATTGTAAACCACGATGTAATTGTTGCATCTTTGAATATAAATAGATGTATCTACTGGTGATTGTAATTAAGTCATTCAGTTTATTCTTAGTCAATTTCTTGTCTCACACAATATTTTCAAGTACTTCAACTGCCTAGTAACAAAGGCAACCATAAATTATGCCGGAGAAGAATTTTAAAATTTTCAATTCGAAAATGGAAGAGTGAGTATAAAAGGAAAAAAGAAGATCATATCAAACAACGACTTGAAGCAAAATTTCAATTCCTCAATGCCTTTCCACTTTTTCCTATGATCAAAAGTCCACAAAGCTACAACCTCTACAACATCAGTACATATTATGGTTCCTAAGAAAAGATTAAAATGATAAAGGACATACAGGGGATCTCAGATTAAGTAAATTAAATTATCTATAGTAGGGGATCTATTTTTTTGCCTCATCTACTTGACAATTTGCATTTCTTCGTGCCTATAGTTCCCTCATCCTGCGAAACAATCAACAATTATTAGTATCATTCACTAAAGCAAATAAATTTCACACTTCCATGTAGACGTATAGTTTCTTTTGGCCTTTATATGCCATATGACGCTTTCACAATATCAACAATCAGTCTTTTTGACCATGTTTCAATTTACACATTAATTAGTTAGAATTGAATCTAGATTACATCACGAAGCAGTTCTGTTCAACAAAAGTTCTGTCAATTCAGATTATGCATAAACAACTAACATGGTAACAGAGAACTACAAAAACAGCAATAAACAAGACAACCAGCATCTCTTGGAAGCTTTTAACAAAAAAAAAGTCAAAATTCAAAAAATTTCCCTAACTTAAGTTGCTTTAGTTAAAACAGCTATTATAAGTGCTCTGCAGGAAATAGGTTGAAGGGTTTTAATAAAAAGAATGTAAAAATTTCAGAAACTTCACTAAGAAAAGTTGCTATGGCAATCACAGTCGTTGTATGTGATCAGTAGAATATGTAGTTTTGAAGCTCTCAATCTATATTTTATAATCTTAGGTTTTAAAATAACTTCAACGAATCCAATCATATATTTAAAGCTTTTAAGATCCCGATTTAAATCTTCTTGTGAACTTAACAATCTTGTGAAATTTTGGATTTTGGCATTTTTTTTTGTTGTTTTTGCTATTGAAGTTCGGAAGTGTTTAGGGGAGGAGAGTACGATCTGGTTAATTAAACTCTTTAAAATGAGATTCTAAGATCCAAGATAATTCCCGGGGAATGGAGAAAAAACACTTTAGTGCCTATGCATAAAAACAAAGGGGACATCCAAAACTGTGCAAACTATCGAGAGATTAAGCTTACGAGTCACACAACGTAGCTTAAGAATTGAAACAAATATTTTTAAAAATTAATTTGGATTTATGCCAGGGCAGTCTACTATAAAAGCTATTTATCTACGAAAAGGGTTAATGAAAAGGTATCGGAGTAAACAAAAAGACTTGCATATAACTTTTATTGATTTGGAAAAAGCTTATGATTGAGTACCAAGAGAAGTGTTGTGGAAAGCTATGGAAAAGAAAGGTATCTAGGTTGCGTATATTAGAGCTATAAAAGATATATATGAGAGGGCTACAACTAATGTGAGAATGTCTACTAATGTGAGAATGTCTGGAGAGAAGACAAAAGACTTTTCTATTAAGATTGGCCTGCATCAAGGATCATCTTTGAGGCCGTATTTGTTTGACATGGTTTTAGACGTTCTGACAAAACACATCCAAGAAGAAATCCCCAAATGCATGGTTTTTGCAGATGATATTGTTCTCATTGTAGAGTCAAGGGAAGAGATTAACTCTAAACTCGAATTATGGAGAGGCACCTTGGAATCGAAGGATTTTCGCCTGAGCAATAGTAAGATAGAATATATACATTGTAAGTATAACAAATGGTAAGCTAGAAACGAGTTGAAGGTTAAATTAGAGATCGAGTTATATCACAAGTGTCAAAGTTTAGGTATCTGGGATCAGTTATACAAGATGACGGCGAAATTATTGTAAAAATGTGGCACATAGGATACAAGCTGGGAGGTTGAAGTAGAGACTGGCATCAGAAGTTATTTGTAATCGGAAAGTACCTGATAAGCTCAAAGGGAAGTTTTATCGTAATGCTATAAGAGCAATAATTTTATATGGGAGTGAATGTTGGGCGATGAACGGACAACAAGAACAAAAAATTGCAGTAGTGAAAATGAAGATGTTGTGATTAATGTGTGACCATACAAGATGAGATATGATTCGAACCAATTGTATATGAAGTAGAGTTAGAGTGGCACCTATTGAGAAAAAAATAATAGCAAATCGTTTAAGGTAGTTTGGACATGTTCAAAGAAGACCTTTGGAGGCGCTAGTAAGGAAGGCGCTAGTAAGGAGGATTGAGCAGATGGTATGGAATTCCATGAAAAAAGGCCAACGAAGACCAAGAAGGATATTTAGAGAAGTTATTGAACGAGATCTTCAGGTAAATGAGATACTTAAAAAATTGGTCATTGATGGAATTCAATGATATCATGCAATCTATGTAGTCGACCCCACCTAGTGGGATGAGGCTTTGTTGTTGTGATTGTTGTTGTTTTGGTTGGGGGGGCGCCTTAGCAAAACTACACGATCACAACCTCCCCACTTTTAATTTGTTCAGCCTTCAAATTTATCGTGTGATGAATGATGATGAGATATCATAGCACCAAATATCTTTGTCTTGAAGAAGAAAGATTCTATCTCCAACATGTGGCATTTGGGAGGACAATAGGAGAGGCTTTTCAGGTTAAGAGGAAGGGAGGTTTTACGCTATTTTTTCTTGTTATTGCTGCGATATATCCTCTATTATCATGTTTTGGTCTTATGTCTTTTAATTGTACATTGTTTGAGTATTTTATATATAATGTTGATAATATTTTAATTGTTATATTTCTTAGATAAGATCTTCTGATCCCATATCCAATTCTACAACTCAATCTTTTAGCCCATACGTCAATCTTCAGGTGAGATCTTGATAAGGAAAAAGAATAGCAGAGGACTGGAGATCATGACTAATGTAACAACGCAACAAGGGCTCTCTTTAATGTCTTAATATGTAATGATTGTCTACATTTTGTGGATCGTCATTTAAGATTAATAACTTAATACAACTCAAGCTGAAAGACTTGTGCCCACCAATTCTACTGGATTTTGTTCTTCTAAAACACACATTCTTATCCAATCGACTAACAGACCATCTTATTGGTGTTCATAAGATTTTACATCACAACTCAATTCACAAGTAATACAATCCAGCATGAGCAAAAACATCATAAAACATCAGGAAAAGAAAAGATCAACAACCAATTATGACTAGGAATTAATTAAGAACAAGCATGATTAGTGACACGAGAAAACTTCAAAAGCAATGAGACCTGAAATTTTTATGATTATAGGGAAATACTGGGCTCGGTGTCTAGGACGAAGCTCAAGGAATTCTAAAACGTACAGTAAACAAAAAACAAGGAATTAATCTAAATTAGTATAGTACAAGCTTCTACCGATTTGGACGTAGACAACCACAAATCTGGAACTAACCATCCATTATGCTTGGTGAAAGGTGAGTGCAACCCAAATTATAAAGTCACCGTATGAAGCACCAAACTCACACAATTTCAATTAGCTCCCTCCGATTAAACCCCCTAATCAAATTGTTCAAGATAGTACAGGACAATACAGCCATAGTCTAACCATAATCCTCACCGAGCAGCACAAAGAAAAAAGGAAACAAAGCAGAAAATTGCAAAGCTACAACACGCACAAATATCAACCTCTCCTTTAGGCAGAGAAAAATCGGAGAACAGCATGAACTGTCCACACAATTTGCAGAACCCAAACATTATGCAGAAGAAAAGGGCAAAAGAAAGTGACAAAAAATATGAATATTCTGCAACAAATTAACTTTACCTAACCAGATCCGACGATGATGTTGTTGATTGGAATGAAGATCAGCTTCACAAAGAAACCCACGAATCCCATCACCACGAAACCAATCGCCGTGCGTACAGCAACCTTGGAGAATTCTACAACCAAAAGCATCCGATAAATTAACTAAGACCCGTAAAGATCGAATCGGAAAACGAATATAATATGCGGAATAAAAGAGAACGATGGAGGATTAAGATTCACCTTTGCGATCAGGTTTGTGGCAGCGCTTTACGAGTCGAACGCTGTCCTTGGCGAATTCTCTGAGTGGATCAAAGACAGAATCAATGGCGTCCATTCTCTCTTTTCTCCCCTCTGCTCTGTTGAGTTAGATGAAGAAATCTATCTCGATGAATTTGGCATATATTGCTTCCAATTTTGTTCTCCTTTCTGTTTTTTTGTGTTTCTTTATACATAGTATGAGCGGGCTGTACACGTCGAATGGTCCAATGGCATGGTGCCACGAGATCAAGCACATTTTTCTTTTTTAAAAATCAAGCAAAATACTTTTTTCCATCATTTTGAGTTTAAAGTTAATTTCAATTTTTCTCACATAATTTTTTATTAATTTTATAACATATGTTTATAAAATTTTCTCTATCTTTCCATAATTACTAATATTATTCAAATTGTTAAATAAATTAGTTGACTTATTAACAATGTGCTTATTAAATAATACTAAGAAAAAGAAGAATATTACATTATTAATGCGAAAATATAATTTAAATCTCTCACCTAATAACTTTGGAAGAAAAAAATGATGGTTAATTAAAGAGAGCCAATGCAATATGATACTATTTATACTTATTAAGTACTGTTAAAACAAGACAAGCCTTATATATTGTCGTGAAAAAAAAAAGAAAAATTAAAGCCTCTACTTTTAATTTGAGTTTATTTTTAGGCCAACCTTATTATTTGTTTTGGACCAAATCGAATTGTATTGTATATTTGTTGTGTTTTGTTTAAAGAATTATAAATTTATCATGTTTAAATTAAAAATTTTGATAGTAAATAAATATATATATAACTTTTTTTTTAAAAAAATATATGTTTCTAACTCACTAAAACATGAAACTCTTTTATGATTCTTCTTGTTGTTTTGTTGAAAAATAATAATTATTGTTCAAGCATGCCACAGGGTTAGAACTTAGAAATGCATTGTGACTTTAATTACAAAGTTTTTCAAAAGAAATAAAAAAAAATTCTAATTACAAAGTTATAAGTTATTACTCAAGATTTTCCCTTGAAGAGTAACTTTTTTTTTTTTGGGGGAAAGCCGTTGAAGAGTAACTTTCGACCTAAACAACGAAGCGCATCCTACGTGTGTACCTACTATTGGTTTGAGGATCTGTATATCCAATGACACATTCACACGCTGACACACTTGCCAGACCGCAAAACGTCATCAGAATAAACGACGCCGTTTCTTCTTTCTCAATCCTACGACAGTTCCACTACTACTCGACGACTACAACGTTGAAGTTTGAACCCTTCAATTCTCACTCCTCGTGAAAATCAAATTTCGGAGGTCACATATAATTCTGCTCTGTTCAACGTTGGTCTCCCTCATCTAAAACTTCACGAACACAAAACCCACAATTCAGAAAAACAAAAGAAGAAAATCCTGAGTGCATCTGATATCTTCATCACCTGAGAAAGGTATCTATCTTTTTTTTTTTTTTTTCGAAATATTTGTATCTCTGCAGAACAGTCTATTTGATCTTGAAATTTTAATAAGGCTTTCTTCTATTCTCATTATTGGGGTTTTTGTCTTTTGATTTGTGCAGATGGAATTGTGGTGGTGGGGTTTCTTGAGACATGGTTTGGTGCTTATGATGATTTGGGTGTTATGGAACATCAATGTGTCCCAAGGGATTAGGTTTGTGATAGACAGAGAGGAGTGTTTCTCTCATGATGTTAAGTACGAGGGTGACACTGTCCATGTTTCTTTCGTTGTCATTAAGTCTGATTCTCTCTGGCGTTTTGGTGGCGAAGGTGTCGATCTCGTGGTATGTTCTGCAGCTTCTGCTATTTTGTTCAATGCAATCTTAACTTTTTTTTTGTTTCAATTAGAGGCCCAATGGGCAGATGCCATTTTTTGTTTTGGTTTTTTTAAGTTCTGATTTATGTTTTACATGGGATTATAAGTAGTTGTAACTAATTGAATAACTGTTTGTTACTAGTTTCTATCTGTTTAGGTGGATTAGTTGGGTCCGTTACTGGTAGTTTTGTTGGTTAGTTACCAGGTAGTTTATATGATAGAAAACTAAACTATAGTGCTGAGTGTCTGAAGTAACAAGAATTTGTACTTGATAGATTGGGGCTACTTTTTCTGGTATCATTACGTGTCTTTGAATTGGTAGTAGAAGCCTTCTTGGAGGCATGAAAATTTCAATCTACAGACAGTGTCATGTTAAAATATCAAGAGTAGTTTTTTCTAGTCGTAGTAATTGGTGGTGAGTCTTCCAAGTAGTCGCCAGGGCTATCAAATGATCCGAGTGAGTATCCAAGAGCTTTCTGAGCATATTTTTAGAGAGGCTGAGTCTCCTACAAGCACTCTATAGAATATTATTCACTCAAATTTGATGTTTACAAGAAGAGCCTAGCGCTTATATACACCTAGCTAGAGCAATTAGAGGAGGAGAATCCTCCACAATCCTAGGAATATAATCAATCATAATAACAAAAAAGGAAACAAATCAAAGACCAAATATTTGCAGGAAATGGAAACAATCAATCATAATAACGGAATAAAAATAGAATCCCACACACTCCGATACTAAGATTTTAGCAAAATATGGGAGTTTAGAGAGCATAAAGCACATGTGGAGGGCTTCATAGCTTTTTGTAGGTGGAGGACAAGGCCAGAGCTAGAATCTCTAATAAGCAGGGCCACAGTTAATAAATTAGAGGGGTTAAATTATTTTTTTTTTTATTTTATTTATGAACTAACATATAAAAAGTAAAAAGATAACAGAGTTGAGGATAAGTTGGATAGGTAGGACCAATGGCGTGAAGGGTTGATCTGGGCTTATCGGGTCAGTGAGGTTTGGGTTGGTATTTATGAGAAAGGAAGGAAAATAGAGATAAGCTCTGTTGGACATGTAAGAAGTAATGCCATTTCTGTCTTCAATAGGGAGATATTTGTGAGTGCTAGCTAGTTTGATAACAAGTAATTTAGGAAGGCTAATGTAGGTTGGTTCAAGTTGTTTAGCACTTAATTCCTTTAAGTAAGGTTTCAGATTTGAGTCTTGTGAATGGAAAAAATCATATCTGTTGTTTAACCTAGCTCAAATTAAATTAGTTGGAGCTTGGTGAGTTTTTTTTTTGTATATTGGTGGTTCATAACCAAAAGAAAGGTAGTGTAGAAAGAAAATATTATGGTGTAAAGGAGGATTGATAGTTGAATAAGTATTTTATTTTGGATATATTGTGGTATAACATATAAAAGAGGCTTTAGATAGTGCAATTTGTACAACCACAAATAAGGGATTAGGAGATCAAGTACTTGTTAGGTACCTAAACAGCTTGGGGAACCCACCCTCAAAAGCTAGCTGTTAAGGGGGAAGAACCAAGCTACTTAAGTACCCCATCAAGCATCCCATACTACCCAATGTGGGACTTAGACATCCCATACTATCCAGTCCCTAACATAGCACCACCCTTTAGAGCCGACGTCCCGGCGGCTGCACTCTACGACGCTTCACTCGGCCTTTCCGGTCAGCCCCTTCGTAGGTAGCCCTCTCCGGTGCATCGACAACCAGGCTCTGATACCAATGTTAGGTACCTAAACAGCTTGGGGAACCCACCCTCAAAAGCTAGCTGTTAAGGGGGAAGAACCAAGCTACTTAAGTACCCCATCAAGCATCCCATACTACCCAATGTGGGACTTAGACATCCCATACTATCCAGTCCCTAACATAGCACCACCCTTTAGAGCCGACGTCCCGGCGGCTGCACTATGTTAGGTACCTAAACAGCTTGGGGAACCCACCCTCAAAAGCTAGCTGTTAAGGGGGAAGAACCAAGCTACTTAAGTACTCCATCAAGCATCCCATACTACCCAATGTGGGACTTAGACATCCCATACTATCCAGTCCCTAACATAGCACCACCCTTGAGAGCCGACGTCCCGGCGGCTGCACTCTACGACGCTTCACTCGGCCTTTCCGGTCAGCCCCTTCGTAGGTAGCTCTCTCCGGTGCATCGACAATCAGGCTTTGATACCAATGTTAGGTACCTAAACAGCTTGGGGAACCCACCCTCAAAAGCTAGCTGTTAAGGGGGAAGAACCAAGCTACTTAAGTACTCCATCAAGCATCCCATACTACCCAATGTGGGACTTAGACATCCCATACTATCCAGTCCCTAACAGTACTAAAACAGATCTGCTATTAATGAAACTATTCTATTGTGTGCTGCTTCAAGAGTCTTTTGAATGTTGACTAAAATAATGAGTAGTTACTCATTCTGTGTGAGTCTTTAGAAAGTCAGGTTTTCTCTTACAATTCCACCTGGTTAAACTTCATAATATGCTTCATGACTTGTGAGAGAAATCACTAGTATAAGTTAGTTTTGTATCAAATTAAGTGTGAAATTAATTTATGATCTTTGGAGTTTACAGGAATCCACTTCAGCAGTCTATGCGGAGACACAGAAATAAGAATAGAATGGATATTTGATGCCACTGCAGGTTGCTTTTTTTCTTTAAAAATTAATTTTTGATGACAACAGGGAAAAATTATTAAACTGGAGAAAAATGCATCTTCTTATGCCTACTTAGGGATGATATTATGTGTCCTATTCATGCCTAAGGGGAACAAATCACAGGTGTCTATGAACTTCTTGATAGTTGATAGTCATGAATCTGTTGGCTCTTTCCAGATCTTGAGAGATTTTGATTATAAACTCAAATCTTGTGTTGGAAATCTTATTTAGCATGCACACTAAGCATGCTATTTCGTGGACATTAACACAAATATGGATCCCATTCGAAAACATAAGGAGAGTACTGTTTTATCTATAGTTATAACTTATCAGACAATTTCTGGATGTTTATATCAGTTCAACTTCTTCGATTTTGAAAAGATTGCCAACTTGAAGAGATGTTATGCTTTATATCTTAGGAAATTTTATGACATTACATTTACAATTGAATATTTCCAGTATTCAATTATGTATATTGTCATTGATTTCCTGCTGTCAAAGCTTTTGGCCTTTTTTCCTAGACATTTTGAAAACATCTGTATCTGTTGCGAGAAGTTAATGTATTATAGACTCAAATACACTTTTGGTTCCTCTAGTTTGATAAAACTTTCAATTGGGCTGTCTTAGTGTGAAAGCAGGCATTGCTGCCCTTCTATTGTTTAAAACCATCCAATTTTGGCATCCTCTCGCATCATAAATCCAAAAAATAGTGCCAAACTTCAGACTTGGACGTTATATATTTACCTAGCTACAACCAGGTAGCAATCCTTCGAGACACCGCGATCGCCCGATCCCCGGTGCTCCACGAGCAAGCCGGGGCGATGCAAGCACGAGTGTCATTAAGGCAACAAATCTTTTTCGAGGACTCTTGGGGTGTACCCACCAGTCCATAGCATACACTGCATCCGAGAGAACAACACGTCCTCATGGGCCATCTTCGCCAATAAGAGGGCTCAAATGGAACACAAGGGCTGCTTTTTTTGTCAACTGACACTTAGATTGGGTGTCCAAATCAATAGACTGTTAAATTTTGGATGGGCATGTGACAAAAAGGCAAAAATTGTATGGCAACATTGCCTATGTTAGGATACTAAGATTAGTTGTTATAGTTAGTTATATGGTTAAAGGGTAATTAGGATATTATTAGTGGGTGAGTATATTATAAATAGGAAAGTGGGAATGTGAGAAGGGGAGGAGGTTGAATAATAGTTTTGTGTGTTTAGGAGCTTTGCTTTGGGAGAGTCTTTGACTCCAGGAGACTTGGTCTTCGGGAATTATCTTTGTTTGTCACTCTTGCTGTTCTTGATTCTGTATTTTCATCTACTAATAAATAATATCTTGTTCTTACTTTAATTCTTTTTTTAATTAAGTCTTGGGGTCTCATCAGCCTACTTTTGAATTAGACGGACCAAAAACTATAATTAAGCTTTTAAAATATTTTTGACTCAGTGCATGAACCCTTTTTCCAGAATGGCTCAAGATCCATAAAATAAAGTATTAGACTTAGAAAACAAGGCATTAGTCATAATTCCCTAAAGTATGACATTATTATGTATCTATTAGTGTGAATGCTTAGTTATAGCAAGAGTAAATTGCTGATTTAGTGTTTGAAAGATTACAGTTAACTCAATTTGGTCTTTGAAAAATCAAGTATTTCAATTTAATCCCTAGATTACAGATGTCTCAATTTGGTCCTTTTTGTTGCTAAACTATAAAGTCTACCCTTGCCAAATCTCAAATTCTTTGTTGCCAAAAATCATCGACAAAGAAAGGAACCAAATTGAGATGCCTAGTTTTTTAGGGATGGAAAATGTAGACCGAATCATTAATTTACTCTTATAGTAATGACTCAGGAGTACTATATAAAGCTGGAGATGTGCAATGTTCATTATATTACCTGGAGTCACGAACTATCACTGAAGACCAGAATGTATGACCTTTCATTAGACTTTCATTTATGATAGTTTTGAGCAATTAGATATGAGCAACACCCATTGCTTGCTTATTAGTCTATTGCTCTCATAGAACTATGGACTGTGCTATGAGAAGACCTAAGTGAATAATATCTGTATTTGGTTCTGTCCACAAATAATTGGAATATATGCTCTTGCTTGCTGTGAATCTAAATTCCTATTTCTTTTTCCCTTTTTTTTTTTTTTGAATTGCACTGCATCACCTTTTTGGAATCTAATTACTGCACTTTGTAAGAACCTCAGGTAAAAGGACCTTCCGGTGAGCAAATTAATGATCTTCGAGACAAGACAGCTGAAAAATTTGAGTTTGTGGTTCAGAAGTCAGGAGTCCATAAATTCTGCTTCACCAACAAGTCTCCTTCTCATGAGACCATTGACTTCGATGTACATGAAGATCACTTCTCGTACTTTGAGCAACATGCAAAAGATGGTAGAAGCCTCAGCTATTAGAACACTTATATTTGTCGTTTCATTATTGATCTTTTTAGGAGAAATTACATTTTACCCCTCTTAAAGAAAGATCTAATTACAATATTGGTATGTGAACTTTAAAATGTAAAGAAACAACTCCTTGAACCTTGGACTAAAATGAATTCTGTTAAATGACTGAAACCTTATTTTGATTTTTCACAGAGAGGTTATTTTCTAATTTGGTCCCTTATAGATCGGATGAGTGTTGTCAAGATTGTAGGATTGTAAGATCATACAATCTTGTAAGCCATTTGTGATCTTGATCCCACGTAAAATTGAAGATGTGTGGGATTAGAGTAGGACCGCAATCAAGATCATAAGATCTTGTTCGATCCCAACAGATTTTATTATTATTATTATTAGTATTATTTAAAGGTAGTGAAATGGCACCATTTGGGAGGCAAAAGGCATTTTCTAGCTACCCAAAACGACACTTTTGATTTTAGCATTACAATACCCTCAAATCAAAATGAGATTAGTGAATGAAATCTGCTTTCATGCATGTACGTTAGCTTATTGAAATCTTCCTCTTATAGTCTTATGCTTCTATAGAAGTTACACAAAAAAAAAAAAAAGTGAACATGAGATATTTCTAATTTTATGAATTTCTTTTGGTTTTGTGCAATTCTTTGTTAAGTTTTATTATGTCATTTATGTTTATTTTTAAGTTTAGTGTTGTTAATCTTGTAATATGTGACTTATGGACTTTGTCTAATTGTTTATGTATGACATTTACAACTTATGACTTGTATTATTCAAATATGATAAGATTTTGGTGGCTTCATGCTTGTTTGAAAATTTTCATTTTATGATATGATCTTTTAAATATTATTTTGGTCATAAGTGGTAAGATCTTACAATCCTCAAACAAATCTTGCAATTTGATTTATCTTGTATCTCATTTGATTTTACATAATATCTCGATCTTGATAATCTTAAATGAGATATTTCTCTATTTTGTCTGTCATAGAATTGCTTTTTCAATTTTATCCCTCAGATATGGATATTTCTCAATTTGATTCTTTACAAATAGCCGACCCCACTTAGTAGGATAAGACTTTGTTGTTGTTGTTGTTGTTGTTGATTCCTTACAAATAAATATGTTATTAATAACATTCTTTTGTCATTTGTCAATGTGTTATTAATGAAATTGACGAATTTGATGCTATGTAACATATTTTTTGATCAGCTAGTACTTAGTCACTAGTGTATAATATATAGATTGTCAGTTTTATTAATAGATAGAAAGATATTATTTGGTAATGATTTTATTTGTATGGGGTCAAATTGAGAGATACCCTATATTTGAGAGACCAAAATGGGAAGGCAATTTTATCCCCTCATAAATACACTATCTACAAGGGACCAAAAGGAGGATTTAGTACTTGTTAAATCCTAGTTAAAATTAACCCCTCATATTTGCATTTTCATTCCAGCTGGACGTCCCTGTGTAGATTATTAGAGCTAGGAAGTTGTCTCTTGCAGTTAGTTTAAAGTGGAATTAATGTTTTCTTGTACTAACTTTATAATTAGACGTTAGTTCAGGGAATTAGATTGTAGTTTTGTTTCTTCAAAATTGGTTTTTCATTTCTTTAAAAAAAAAGCTTATTTTTATGTTGCATTGAAGTCTAAAAGGTGAGAAAATTTTTGCAGAACATTTTAACCCTTTGCTGGAGCAGATAGCACAACTGGATCAAGCTCTTTCCAGCATTCACTTTGAACAGCATTGGTTAGAGGCCCAGACAGATCGCCAAGTGATAGGTAGGTATTCATGAAAGGACTAGACTTATGTATCGTTTCTCATATTTTTGTTACTAATTCTCCAACTAAAAATAAAAAGTATATACAAATTTTCTTGAAGAAACTAATCATGGAACTGTGCAATGCCCTTAGTGTATATATCTATATATATATATATATATATATATACACACACACACACACACAGAGTCAAGACACATTCACTGAATGGGAAGTTAAAAATGTTGGACCAAAATGCAACAAACTTCCCTTTTTACAATGTACCCCATCAATTTTAAAAGTTGACAATAGACCTTTCTAGAACTTTTTGTCCAATACTTGTCTATGCAGGTTGAAATAGGCTAAATTAGCAAAAACTTCATTCAACTTGACAATTAGTGTAAGGGGTTTGGGAGGGTGATGAACCCCCTTACCCAATAACAATAAAATAGAATGAAACACACAAAGAGACTGAATAGAAAATATGGAGTAATGGCAGAAAATGGTAAAGTATACACAACTCCTAGCTTTTGAGAGGCTAGATCTCTCCCCGAGACTGTCCAAAATTCTTCTCCCCTTAGCACTCAGTCATCACTACCTTATAAAGGCTTATAACTGTAATATTAGTTACAATGTCAACCCAACAACTATAAGTGTTTCCTTTCTTTCAAATTCCCCTATAACCGGAAGTGGAATGAAAGGTATGATCCATGAATATTGATGTGTATGTTCCAACAACAACAACAACAACAACATAGCCTTATCCCACTAAGTGGGGTCGGCTACATGGATCGCACGACGCCATTGAGCTCTATCAATGACCAACTCTTTAGATATCTCATTTATTAAAAGGTCCCGATCAATAATTTCTCTAAGTGTCCTTTTTGGTCTTCCTCGAATTTTCTATTGTTAATTATTCTGAATTTTTGTCTAATATTTACAATAGTTCAAAGTACAAAGTGAAAATGGGTTAAATAATATGACCAAATTACTAATGAAAAATCAACTTTCACGAAAAGCAAACATAAGATAATAAATCCAGTCTTTCACTAAGATTTCGAATAGTTGTCCCGAATTCAAGTTGATTATGTTTTGCCTCTTCCTCGGAGAAAGACGATCAAACAATTCCCAATCATGGTCCTTGCGGATCGGATCATTCATATAATATACATAGGGGAATTAGAAAGAAAGGAAACACTTATAGTTGTTGGGTTGACAGTTGTAACTAATATTACAGTTATAACTAACTATGGGACTAAAGAGCCTTTATAAGGTAGTGATGACTGAGTGTTAAGGGGAGAAGAATTTTGGACAGTCTTGGGGAGAGATCTAGCCTCTCAAAAGTTAGGAGTTGTGTATACTTTACCATTTTCTGCCATTAATCCATATTTTCTATTCAGTCTCTTTGTGTGTTTCATCCTATTTTATTGTTATTGGGTAAGGGGTTCATTAGTGGTATCAGAGCGCTCTCGATCAAGGGGATTGCAAGAAATGTGGTGAACACTAGGACAGAAGGAAAGGTTGATGCTCTTGAAAAAGAAGTAGGAGGTCTCAAGAACGAAATGGAGACACTAAAAGGGGAAGTAGGGACGGTCAAGGATATAGGTCAGGGACTCCGAGAATCAATGGCAAGGATGGAAAGGTTTGGCCAAATGGTGGAGATGCACCTGCCGAGCAAAAACAGTAGGGCAAACAAAGATGAGAAGAGACCAGACATTGACTTGAAGGCATTCTTCGAAGAACTTAGAGAGAGGAATGGCAAATTCAGAAAAGAAAGGGAAACAGTGGATAAAGAAATTGAAAAGGAATCTAAAGAGCAGAAAACGGGCTCGGTCGAATAAAGCAAGAAAGACGTGGTGGCTGTCTTCAAGAAAGGATTCAGAGAAGAAAACAAAGAAGAGGAAACTTCCAATTTCATGATTGACGCCCCAAAAGCCGTGAGAACAGAAATGAAGCACCACCAAGAATGGAGCCCTAGCGACAGTGACATGGAGAAAATAGTTGCCGAGGATGTGCAAATGATTTTTATGTCAGTTTTATGCCAACCAGTAGATAATTTTCACCCTTCCAGTGCCGAAACAGCAGGAGGGAGGGGCTAGGAACGCCGCAGCAGCAGGGAAAAAGAGAACTCAGAGAAAAGACGCTCATTCTTAACGAAAGTAGATGACTCAGGGAGAAGGCGTTCTTTCGTGGAAGGTAAAGGCAAGGAGAAAGGCATATGGTCCTGGATCGGGTCAAAAAGACCCGTTGGGGAATAAGCCCAATGGAATTTTGGGATGGCAAACCTAATGGGCCATGCTTGAAAACAAATAAACGCATCTTGTCTCAAATTTGGGAAGGGAAGCATTATGGGCCCTGTTTCAAAATAAATGAAAGTGATTTGGCCCAATGCTTTATTTACTGTAGATCATCTAAACCCAATCACCACTCCAGTATTGCGCAAGTCCTTGACCCGATTAAAACTTACCCAACCCACGTCGCACCAGTTGAAGCTTCCATCATAACGCAACGCTCTTCAGAAAAGAAACTTCCTTCAATCACTGCTGTAGCCTCCTTCGAACTAGAGGAGAACCACGTCCTACCCAATGACAAGAAGACCACAAGAAACAATAAAGCAATCATTTTCTGGCAGCGAACAGTTTGTAAGTGCAAGAATAATGTATTTTGGCTTCTGATCAGGGAGGAGGAAGTCGATAATGAGAACAGAGAAGGAAAAACATTTAAGGAGGAGATTGAGGCTGAAGGAATCAAAGAGTGTCCGTCGGTTTTATTGTGGGTATCATGATTGACATCTTTCAAGGTTTTGCAGCTGCGATAAACAAGAAACAAGTAAAACTTCCTGAAGAAGAGAAGGAATCAATAATAATGGAAGAAGAGGACAGTTTGGAGGATTTTTACAAAATACTGAGGCAACGTGAAATTTCGAACGAGTCTATGATATTGTATCATCTTCAAGGTATTATTTACCCCTTTTTACAGCTTGGGATGTTAGTGTATCACCAATGCATTACTAGTGACGAAGATGTTACCCACTTATTCATTGAGGATCATGTGACCTGGGGGTTGAATATTAAGTTCGAAAAGATTAAGAGTGTTTTTGAAGATGATGCAAGTATAAAACAAGAAGATATCATCAAGAGAAGAGGGCTGACCAGTGGCCAAGAGGAAGTTTTAATGAAATGGAAAACGCTGTCAGATCTTGGAAGTACGTGGAAATTTTCTGTTACAATAGGAAAGAGGTTCCCTCAGTTTCACCTTGAGGACAAGGTGCCTCTTAAAGGGGGCGGTAATGATGGGACTGATATAAATGGGTCATTAGGATTAGAATAGGGGAATTAGAAAGAAAGGAAACACTTATAGTTGTTGGGTTGACAGTTGTAACTAATATTACAGTTATAAGTTGGGTTGACAGTTGTAACTAATATTACAGTTATAACTAACTATGGGACTAAAGAGCCTTTATAAGGTAGTGATGACTGAGTGCTAAGGGGAGAAGAATTTTGGACAGTCTCGGGGAGAGATCTAGCCTCTCGAAAGCTAGGAGTTGTGTATACTTTACCATTTTCTGCCATTAATCCATATTTTCTATTCAGTCTCTTTGTGTGTTTCATTATATTTTATTGTTATTGGGTAAGGGGGTTCATCAGAGGGAAAAAAAGTTAACGGAATGGTTATATTGTGCAAATGGAAAGTTTAGGGGGAGGCCTAATGTCAATTTTTAAAATATTGAGGAAATAAATTGCACAACCTCCTAAGTCAACAGGGATTCCTTGCATTTTAGCCGAAATGTTTTATGACACATGCCAATTTAGATTTTGTGCGCCTGTGTACACATACATATCTGTGTTAGTATGTATTTTTCATTGGGTGAATGTATCATTCACAATTAGAAAGTCATGTTAGGTAATGGTTATTAATTACTGCAAAATGCAAATTACTAATTTAGTTTTCAAAAGATTATAATTGTCTCAATTTAATTTTTAAAAGATTGTGTTTATTTCAATTGAGTCTTTATTTTTATCAAATTGACTTTGAGCAATGAATACTTTAAAATTTAGTAATAGTAGATTTTGCTTTTGATAATGAGAATAATCAAATTGAGACATAATTTTTCAAAACTAAATTGAGACGCTTAGTCTTTTAAAAATTTTATTGAAAAAATTGTAACATTTGATGGACTAAATCAGCAATTTACTCGTACCACAAACTTGTCCTCTCTATGACCAACATCTCTTGGGTTTGAATGCATTATAATTTGTTCTTGTTAATGAAATATGCAGTGAATGAAGCAATGAGCCGAAGTGCGATACACAAGGCAATTTTGGAATCAGCAGCAATAATTAGCGCTAGTGCATTGCAGATATATCTTCTGAAGCGTTTATTTGATCGGAGGTCTGCAACATCTAGAGTTTAAAGCTATCAAATATGCTTTAGGACCCAGAAATACCGTAGATTATGACTTTTTCTTTTGAACTCCATTATTGGTCACTTTCCCATTGTTTTATAATTTATTTTACTCGTTGATCATGTGCGTGTGGAATTTTAGTCATTGTTAATACATGAGTCGATTGTTTAGTTACCGATAGTTTAATTTTGTGATATAGTTCTTGAATATTATGTATTCATTGAACATTGTTAGAGTCAATCTCTTAAATGCAAGTGAATATATAATTCAGTTGTATACAATGATTAATTTATATTGAGCTTATTCAACGACTAGAAGATAAAAAAAAAAAAGGTGAAAGTATATTTTCGGTACTTAATATTTACATTAAATTTTAATTTTGTCTTTGTCTCTTCTAGATGCAAGGCATTGGTGGTTTTTGAAAAATAATTAAAATCTTTTGAACTTGAAAGTAATTTCATTGGAGCTACCACCAAAATTTGATTTGATAAGAAAAAAATTAAAAAATAAGAAAACCTTTTCAATTGATGGTTTGCATTTTAGAGAAAATGAGATTTGGAAGGTGATTCGCACAGGAAATATGTTAGGCACTCTTTATGTTTGATTTTAAAAATGTTCAATTATTTTTATTTTAAGTTCACCTTAATCATTTTATCATCTATATGCAAGAAATAATAATAATAATAATAATAATAATAATAAAGGGAATCATTAAAAAAGAAAGAAGGATAAGAAGACAAGACAGAAATAGAAGAAAAAAATATTTATAGGGAGGACTTAGCTAAGGGGAGACTAGAGCCTACGTACTGAGGATCAAAGTTCACGTACGTCGTCTAAAAAACAATATTGTGTTATCTAGTGAGCTTTACCTCTTACTCTCTAAATTTTCCTTTACTTGATTTTTGGTTTTGGAAAAGATATAATTTATTCTAGATGAAGTCTACATTTTCAAATGTTTGAAAGACTCCAAATTATTCTAAAAGAAAGGGAAAAAGAAAGTTCTAAAAAGGAAATATTTTTTTTGGCTTTTGTTTTTCAAAAAATTTCCTAAGAAGAACAAGAAAGAAGAAGAAAAAAAGTTCAATTTCCTAATTTTAAAAACATGGGTTACTGGAACTAGTTAACGTTTAGACACGCAAAATATAAATATCAACCAAATTTGTCATGTAACAATATTTCAAATTACTTTTTCACCGACACTGTTAAACGTTTGCACAACTGTGCAATAATTTTTCAGTCACCCATTTTCCATTGGCACTGATAGAGAGTTGTATAATGAGTACTTTGTCTGAGATAAAGAAAAATCCAATTCAATAGAGTCGGTTTCCTTATTCCTTTAAATTATTTAATTCTTGAATTTTATTTTCCTACGACATTGATTAACAATCACTTGATAGAATAAGAAATATTTGCCTAGAGATTGGGACTAATACACTACTCCAAGAGAATTAGTCATTTCCCAACTCATAATCAGTATAAAATTAATTTAGTATTTATTTATAACATAGGTTACAAAACATTTACAACAAAAGGTTAAAAATAATAAAATACACAACAATCAAGATAACTCCATAATAACTCCATAAAGTACCCACATCTTTGAATCTGCTTGGCCAAGGTATGACCATTTGCATGATTTCCACATATTCCCTCGTGGAGCTCCATAATAACTCTTTGGTTCTCCTTTGAATCAACACACCGCAAAAGTGTGCCATCATGACTTTTTTTGTATAAAACATCATCGTTGATGAAGAAATTCATACCCAGACATCGAATCGTCTTCTTATCATTTTTTGTAGCTCCCACGAGATAAACCCTACTTTCCATGTAGGTTTAGATATCATGAAACTAGGGTTGTTTTTCAAATTCCTCTTCGATGTTCAAGCAGTACACTGGTGCAATTCTTATTTTGATTTGGATTGGCTAGATGTGTACCTCACAGTTGAGTTAATCATTGCTGCTAAAACGGCTAAGGCATGTAGCAACAAATTGATATTTTTCTCGCGTCATGTGATGAAAGCTAATCTCTTTGAACTGATTATTTAATTGCAACAGATACTTCTGGTATGGCATTAATTTGAATCTTTGGTTTGCCAACTTCCATTCACCTACTAGATTATTAAAGTTGAATCATTGAACACCTCTAAACTTTTTACACCTAGAGCGATGGTAGCTTACACATTCCTCATGCTCTGCTATATTGTTTGTACAGTTGAATTCCAACGCGTCATGTGATGAAAGCTAATCTCTTCGAACTGATCATTTAATTGCAACAGATACTTCTGGTATGGCACTAATTTGAATCTTTGGTTTGCCAACTTCCATTCACCTACTAGATTATTAAAGTTGAATCATCGAACACCTCTAAACTTTTTACACCTAGAGCGATGGTAGCTTACACATTCCTCATGCTCTGCTATATTGTTTGTACAGTTGAATTCCAACTCGATGGTTATTGGGAATTGATTTCCTTTTGGAGATATAACTACAGCTTTAATGCCATTCCCTTGTGTATTGACAACTCTGTCAAAATATATTCTCCATCTTCTTCCTTCTTCATTAGTACTATCCTCCTCCTCATCAACAAAACATCCTTGTCAAGGAAATGGAAGTCTAGAGGTTCATGTTCATTTAATGGTTGCTCCGCCAAATGCTTTGCTTTCACACTCCCTTTAATACTTCCTTCCTTGTCATATATACCACATTGTACTTAGATAACACCACTTGCCATTTCGAAACCCTTCCAACCATGTCTGAGCATAGCACGCTTTGTAATCATTGAATTTCTTGCTCTCCTACCTGATTCATCATATTGACCTAGCACCACCCTCATTGAACTAGGTAGAATTGACTTGGTTTCAGAGGAACCAGGATTGGGGGATTTAACAAATAATTTTTAATTTTTGGTTTTGGAAAAAAATAATTTATTCTAAATGAAGTCTACATTTTCAAAGCTTTGAAAGACTCCAAATTATTCTAAAAGAAAGGGGAAAAAGTTTTAAAATGGGGATTTTTTATTTTTTATTAAAAAAAGTTCCTAAGAAGAAAAAGAAGGAATAAAAAAAAGTTCAATTTTCTAATTTTAAAAACATGGGTCATTGGTGTAATACCCATAAATTTTGCATATATGTTGTACGCGTAAGCGCTCACATGAGAATAAATTTTTAATGATAAATAATTATTTGATGAAATGAAATATAATGTATATCATGTTGATAATATGGATTTTGTGATGGCTAGATGAGTTTACATAAAAATGATGTTTTATTTGTACTGGGAAAAAACTTTTTGTGTATTGAGCCCTTTGAGGGATTAACATGAAAGAATTAAATTGATATAAAACTTTAAACCTTATGAGATAAAAATAATTTTCCCTTTTTTTTCCATTATGAATAATGTTGATATCACGCATAATTATGTTAATTACATCTCTTAACTTATTCTTATTGCATGCTAATCATAAGTAACTCTAATTATATGATGTTGTAGATTTTATTGGGTCTAAACTTATTATTAATTGAATATGCTTTAATTTTATATTTTTATTACTTGAATGATTAGAGACCAAATTAATCCATTTTGTTTATCTTGCAAATTTAATTAATTAGAGAGTGTCATGCTAACATGGACATATTTGATGACATGGACGCTAACTTGATATACTTTGTTGAGTAGGCGCTAATTAAGCTAACTAGGACTTTGAGTGGGCGCCACTTGTTGACTGGTTGCTTATATGGACATGTGGAACCTACTTGCTGCAAATCTGTTTTGCGTCAATGACACATATTTTGAACTGTTCTGCTGTCCAACTTTCCTAAAACTAGCATCCTTCCTATATCAATTTTGGAGCCAGAAAAGAAGACTTCTACAGCCTCTATTTTATGAAAATGCTTCTGCACAATGTTGAACTGCAACCTGCCATTTTCAGAAGAGATAGAGATAGAAGTTGGAGTCAACCCTAGGCATCAAAATGGGAATATTCCACCAGATACATACCTTTATTATCAGTTTTAGTTTTTAGACTTATGGATTATTCATTCCAGATTTGTATTTTCATAGCTCCCTTTCTCTGTATTCTCCTCCTTTGTGTTTTACATTTTTGCTTTCATGGAAGGCTAAACTTTCTTGTGTAATCAACATTTGGTGTAACTAAAGGATGTATCTTAAATTCCTAAGTCTTAAATTCCTAAGTTAATCAAATAAGTTCATTTCTTTTCTATTCCATATTTCATCTTATTTTTTCCTCTCTTGTTTATATATATGTTGTGTGTTTGCTCTGGTTAGACTTGCATAAGTATATTTACTGATTTTATAGTTCCATTTGAGGATTTCACATATTGTAATTAGTTGATTTGGTAAGCAAGATGAAAATGGCTTGTATAGATGGTTGTTCTACATGATCTTGATTAGGGCTTATTGGGATTCCACTAAGTTACAGGTTATATATGTTGTGTGTTTGCTCTGGTTAGACTTGCATAAGTATATTTACTGATTTTATAGTTCCATTTGAGGATTTCACTTATTGTAATTGGTTGATTTGGTAAGCAAGATGAAAATGGCTTATACAAATAGTTGTTCTACATGATCTTGATTAGGGCTTATTGGGATTCCACTAAGTTACAGGTTGGTGAAGGTTTTCTGGACATTTTGACTATCACAACTTAAAAATTGGGCCCGCGATTGGCATGAACAATGTGACACCCACACCACCGTAAGCGTAAATTTTCTCAGTCTAACCTAACTAACATACACTACGTCCTGACCTATCCGATTATAGAACCTACTAAAGAAACAAACTCAAAACTAAAAGAAATTACCTTACCTCGAGCAATCTAGCTAACCATCCTTCTATACTTGTAATTGTGAAAGGATAAGCCTAATCTACTGACATAGAGAGATATGATGGACGAATCAAAAGTATGAAATAGAATTATGGTTATTGTGAATCCAGGGTTGATTCCTTAATAAGATGAATGTGTATGTGAATGTTTTAAAAGAGGGATATGTTGGAGTCAATAAAAAGGGGTTGGAAATAATAAGGGTGGCAAATGAGCTCATGTTATATCATAATATGGCCAACGAAATGCTTGAGAATATGTTGATAGCTTACGGGCATGCTGGAGTTAATAAGGACGGCAAGAGATGTGGGACAAATGTCAGAAACTTTGAATGCTTGTGAGATATGAATTTGATTGCTCTTGCTGCCAGTATGTTTTATGTACATGTTTAAAGTTGATGTAGATTTTATTTATTTGTGTAGAGTAGAATGTTTTTCTCACTGAGTATAAATGTATTCACCCCTTTCCTCCCATTTCATATACTTTCGAAGAAGAAGAGGAGGCATATTTTGCTAAATAGACTATCTGAGTCATTAACCCCATTCATCGGGGTATGGTTTCGTTATTTTACAAATTTCACCATTTGAGAAAAATCTAGTAGGTGCTCTATAATCAAGTAAGTGGAGTCCTAGGTGTGCATGTATGGTTTACTGAACTTGTTGCACAGATGAATAGTGATTTTATTTGTACCATCCTTATTTTTTTATTTTGATAATGAAAATGAGATCAAATAGAGCTAAATGTTGAATGAAAATATTCTTTTCCCAATTCATGAGATGGCTTGTATATTTGTCCATCTATGCCTATGATGTATAGGTTGGTGCATGCATAAAGAACTTTATAGTGTAGTCTGAGTTACAGTGGTATGGAAGACTCACTCACCATATCGGTCACGTGTTCTAATTTGAGGCTTGACAACTGAAACTCAGTTAACGCTAGGCAAGCAGAAGGTAAATATCAATCAAAATGTCATGCAACAATATCTCAAATCACTTTTTCATCAGCACTGTTAAACCATCGCATATCTATGCAATAATCTTTCAATCATCCATTGTCCATTGGCACTAATAGATAGTTGCACAATGAATATTCTATCAAAGATAAACGAAAATCTACCCCAATGGTTTCAACTTCTTTCTCTTTAAAATTATTTAATTCTTGAATTTTATTTTCCTATGGCATTAATTAACAATCACTTGATAGGATATAAAAAAAAATTTCTTAGAAATAAAGACTAATACACTACTCCAAAAGAACCAGTCATTTCTCAACACATCATCAGCAATAGTAAAATTACTTTAGTATTTATTTATAAATTATACATAGGTCAAAGAATATTTATAACAAAAGGTTAAAAACTATAAAATACATAACCACAATCAATATATATATATATATATATATATAAAAGAATATGAGAGGGGGAGGGAGAGGGTATGCCATGGCCCCACAGTCCCCCTCCCACGGCCATTGCCTGAAGCCATTAAAAAAAAAAGGCATTTACTTAATTAATACTGCAGATTTTCTTAGTTCATATTTGATAATTTTTTTGGGACCGGAAACAACACAAAAGAGTCGAAAGAAACAACCAAATAGGATCCGGATCAAAGCCAGAAAAGATGGGTAAATTTATTTAAGATTTCTTCAGTTCTCATTTAATCAAACCAGATCTCATATTCGTGTATTCTACACCTAAGAAAAACTACTATATTATATTTTTATATTCAGAAAATTATTTAAATTAGTTTTAAATAGCATACTTTTGTATAATATTAATATATTTGCTTTTGAAGTCTTCTGCTCGTCTACCCTAAAATTATATATAATAGCATGTAATATAAGTATAAATACCAACTGATGAATTGTTAGAAATAATTTAAGGTTCATTGGTCCAACTGAAATTGAATCATAGTTAAACCATTTGTAATTATATATATATATATATATATATATATATATATATATAAAATAAATTGATAAGTTTTTTTATGTTTAAATTTGACAAATTTATAAAAGACTTAGGCACACTATTAAGTATTTTTGTAACAACAATATCTAATATGAATAATATATAAATGTAGACACAATTTAAAATTAGTTACAAAATATTATATCAATAATACTTATATGTACCAAGATTTACGTATTAATATATACTCATAAAATGCATGAAAAATAAAAAATGTATAAAAATTAGAAATAAATAAATAAAACTAAAACTAATTTAACTATTGAATTGTTCATTTTTATTATTTTTTGAGTTTTTGACTTGTTCAATCGATTTTTGATTAATTCTTTCACTGATCGGTTCACTGAGTTAAACCAAACTGTTCGTGTGACTGATTCATCATTTTTTCTGTTTGATTGGTTAGTTTGGTCTAATTATCTGAATAGTGGTATTAATCATAATTCATAACATTTTCTTTTATCAAAATAATGAGGTTTAAAGCAAAATAAGGACATGTGTGGCCATGTGTTGTCAAATATCCTCCAATAAAATGCTCACCGTGTCCCATTTTGCTTCCGCGTAAGCAAGTGTGTGTTTAGATTAAACTTAGAAAAAATTAATATTGATTCAATTTGATTTTAAATTTAATTTTGGCTTAATACAAGTCAAATTTGTTATTAGGAAACAAGAGTTTAACAAAGAAACTATGGTTTGAAAATTAATATCAACGTCAAACCAAACAATTATTTTTATACTCAAATTTATGTTTGAAGATCTAAATTGGCTTTTAAGAAATTCAAATGCAAATCCAAATATACCCTAAATTTCCACCAAATTTTAATATTTTTAGAAGGTAAAATTTCGAAAAAAAACTTTTACAAAGAGATAAGGTATGGTCTTTGAAGAAAGAATGAATTCAAGAATCAATTGTGTTTGAGGAAGATACTAGGTATCACATAACATCAGTTTATAAGGACAGCTACCCTAAATTAAATACGCAAAAGTTTGACATAGTCTTTGATTTATTTAAATTACCATTTTCAATATACATGAAAAGAAAATAATACAAGCAGAAAATTAAGAAAAGCTGACTTAAACTTTTATTAAAGCCTAAAATTTATGTAAACTGGGGTTGTGATCTGGGCAATACACGGAAAATTTATAGCTCTAAAAATTTTCATAATTTATAAAAATAATAATTGACAGTAAACATATAGTGATTGGCATAAGAAATAAATATTTTAGAATATTTACATCCAATGTGAATTAAAAAAAAATCAAATTATCGAAACAATGAAAATATTTCTCCAATGCAAATACACCTCCAATGCTTTTCAAATACAATGTCTTTAACTTGAAAAAAAGGAAATAAAATTAACAAATTAATAAATGACATAAAATAACTTTGAATCAATATAATAATATTATGGAAAAGACCATATAAAGTTTACATAGAGATTTCTGAAAATTCTTTATACACTACATTTGTAGTATTTGAATTGTCATTTATATATTTGTGGAGTATAAGAATCTTTAATCTATTTTTACTTTTTACTCTTAAGATAACAACATAAAGCTGACCATGGCTAAAGACTAAAGTTGCTAGATATAAACCGACATAGGAAAGTGATTGTCTTTGATTTTTACTAATTGCCATCACAAAACATAAGAAAATTGGAAATTATATCCTGTGAAGCTTGGAAGGAAGTCTAGCATCTATTAATAATCATCACAAAACACAAGGACTTGGTTAAATTTTCCTAAATAGAAAGAGTGGGAAATATGGAAAAAAATATAATAATAATAATAATAATTTTCGTATTAATCATGGAAATATGGAAATATTGACATATTATTTAAAACGTATATTGCGCATTGATTCACATCGCACGTTTTCATGATTCACACACTAACTGACTGATCAAAATAAAAGTCAGATAAAGAATGTGGTCTCCCTCATATCCATCTCACTGATTTTTGAATCAAAATATAATTAAACAATATGCGTATAAAACATCTTAGAATAAACAAAGACAATAATATTAAAGCTTGTCTACATAAATATTAAGAATATTTATAATTAAATTATTTTATTTTGAACTAATAGGAATACAACATTAAAGAGTATCATATTAACTTATATAAAACTCTCCGAACCAACAAATGATATTTCATATTATATTAATTAATTAAATTAATTGAATATATTATTAATTTATATTATTATTTATTTAATTATGAAAATTTATTTGATGCGTTTAATATAATGTAATTAATTTAATATTATTGAATTTCAATTATAATTCAACTCAATGTATTTGAAAGTGCAATTTGAAATTAAATATATTTGAAAATGATAAAAAATTATTATCTTAATAATTATGTTAATGAGTAGATAAAATGTTAATTTAAGTAGATTTTTTATTTTAAAATTTAAATTATAATTATAATGTATTATAATTCGATAAAATACAAGTATAAAAATTAGATATTTTATTGCAATATTATAATTTAAATTGTCAAATATATATAATTATATGCTAAAATTATGTAGTAATGATTTATAATAATTTATATTTATAAAAGTTATATTATGAGCTAAATAGTCAATTATATATATTAATACACACATACAGTATTAGATACATTAGTAATTTTTTCCAAATATACATTGAAAGAGACAAAGTCAATGCACTGTGATTTAAGAAAAAAGGTAATTTTAGGAAAAAAGTAATTAAGAAAATTTAATTAATTAAAAAATGATGTTTCAGATTATATTAATTAATTAATTATATTTAATTATATTGTTAATAATTTATATTATTAATTTTATATTTTAAATTATTAATTATTTATAGTACTTTAACGAATTGAATGAATCTGGGAAAAAGTTGATATACAATTAACATTCAAGAGTTTTAACATATATAGAATTAAAGAGTATTAACTAAAATATTAGACACATAAGAAAATTTATCCAGATATGAATTGAAAGTGACAAAGTCAAAGTACCGTAATTTAAAAAAAAAGTAATTTTAGGAGAAATTTTAGGAAAAAAGTAATCTAGGAAAAAACTAATGAGAATACAATATTAAAGAGTATTGTATTAATTGATATAAGATTCCATGAACATATTTCAGGTTATATTAAATATATTAATTAATTAATTATATTATTATTTATTTAATTACCGAAATTCATTTAATGTGATTAATTTAATTTTGTTGAATCTCAATTGTAATTCAATTCAATGTATTTGAAACTACAATTTGAAGTTTGAAATCCAATATATTTGAAAACAATAAAAAATTATTATGTTAATAAGTAGATAAAAATATTAATTTAAGTAGATTTTTCATTTATTTTTTTTCAATTAACAGTCATCATTTATTATGTCAAATTGTTATAAAAATGTTAATTTTACATTTTAAGTAGATTTTCATTTATGTTAATACGTCAAATTTTTCATTTTAATAAGATTTTTCATTTTAAATTTTAAATGTTAATATAACTTTCTAAAAATGTTAATAATAGATAATAAAAAAAATAGTATTTCATCATTTGGGAAAAAGATTGACAGTCATCATTTAATACATGAGATTGTTATATTCAATTACAAAGCTATCATAAGAAACATTATATAACATCGGGAAGATAATTGTAACTGGAAGATATATGAAATTTTATTAATTGTATTTATAAATAATTAACTTATTTACATTTGTTAAGCTTCATTTCGAAATCCAACAGATGAATTAAACATATTTAAGTAGATAAGTAATAAAACAATAAATAAAAATACACGTTTAAATTGTGCGCATTTAAAAATAAAGTGCTTAACTTAAAAAAAGATGAAAATAAGAAAGCCCAACGAATGTACTTTATATTCATACAAAACAAATAAAAAAACTAAGCATCACATGGAGTTTATTGATAAGAATATTATCATGGGAAAAATACATAGAATAAAATCTCTGAATTACTCAACATCTTTAATAGACTCATTGTAATACCCCAATAATTTGTATGAATATTTAAAGTCTATTTTGAAGTTTAGTGAAAAATTTAATTTCGTGGAAAATGTGCTTTTTGAATTAGTGAAGAAAAATCTGGGAATAGAAATTTTAATTTTTAATTTAGGAAATTTTTACAAATTCTCAATGACTTAAGTGAACAAATCTTATAAGCTAAGGTGGCTATGAGCGATTTTATCGAAAAAGAAATTGGTAGGCCCACACGTACAATTATTAGTTTCTCTTCTCCTTCTTCCTCCCGAGACTCCACTTCTTCTTCATCTATCATTTCCATCTCCTTCAATCATTTCTTTCAGTTTTTCCGGTGATCTGATATTTTCTAACCATACTTCCGATTCTTAGGAGTTCTAGAGGCAAAGAGGTAAGTTTTATCTGTTCTATTTCTCTTTTTCTCCATTTTCGGACCTATGGAAGAAAATTAAAATTTTGAGTTTTAATGGATGAATTTAAGTGTGGATGTTAATCTAAAACAATCCTAGGTGGTTTATGATGTTATTAGAACAAGAAATTTGGAAAAAACTAGGAGAAATTCGTAGAATTTGGATATTTGAAAAAAGTTAGTGTTCTTGATGAAAATTTGAGATTTGAGCTTAGATTGTTGGTAAAAATTGGGGGTTTTGGTGTTAAAACACTCCTTAGACATTAAGGATGAAAACCCATGGAAGAAATCAAAAGAAATGTTGTTTTAGATGTGATTTTAAGATTTTTGGATGAAGAACACGAAGAACGTCACTGTTCATTCTGGAAATTTTCCAGAAATTTTTCAGAAAATACTGTTCACAAAGAAAATTTTTTCAGATTTTCTCGTTACTGTAGCATTGACTCGGTCAACGTTACTGTAGCATTGACTCGGTCAATGTTACTGTAACATTGACTTAGTCACGACACTGTAGCTGCGTTGACCGTTACTGTAGCATCAGTTTTTTTTTATATCGTTGAAAAGCTCTTTGAGTTTAGTTTCATCTAGATATTCATTACCAGTTAGGAGTTATGATTTGAGAAGTAAGTGAAGGTCGGGAATAGTGGTAGGAAATTCTCTATTTCGTAACCCTGATGGTTTTTATCTGGTTACAATAGGAATGGTCAAAGCTCAAGGTGGGAGTGCCGAGAGTGTGAAATCCAGGTGATTGGGTTAATACTTGCTATGATTAAATATCTTTGTTATTAACTTTTTGCATCATAGTGAAAATATGTTGTATATCCAAGTTTGAAGAGGATGATGTAGGACGATGAGACATAAACAATTGTGGAACTTGCCTGGTGATGTATATAATTATATTTTATTATTTTCTCATGAATGGAAGTTATATGATGGATTGTGAATGGCATGTGAACTGAGTTGAAATGTGTCATACTCTGATTGTTGAGTTCATTCATACGCGGATAGTTGAAGTATTTTATTATTAAATAATTGTTCTATATTATGGGTTATGTTGTATACATGCTATGTTGCTGGAACCATATTGATTATGTTGTGACTTGAATTGTAAATGACTGAGTTGTGTATGTGGCTCATGATTATGATTGAGAATGCTCTTAGATGTAATTGTGATTGTGTTTGACTAGAAAGGAAAGGCATGGCGGTGCACCCCATGGAGAAATCTATGTGAAGCTATAAGGGTGGAGAATATAAATGGAGCGATAAGGGTGGATGCGGCAGGGGCCGCGGGCAACGATCCAGAGGTACCCTAGATGACCCAGTTGGTACGGGAAATGTGTGAAATTGATTTCACTGTTTGCTGTTGTGAATTATTTGAATTATGTTGAAATGTATTTGATTTACTTGGATATTGTTGTGAAGTATTATGAATTATATTATATTATATTATGATCGATTACGTATGATTGCTGCATGTTATCATTATGATGCATGATATTTTTTTTTGTCATAGTTTTGTGTTGTTGCTCACTGGGCACGTGGTTTGCTCATACCCCTCTTATTAACATTTTTTTCAGAGTTGACAGTTGAAGGTAAATATCTATACAAAGAGTTATGGATCCCTAGCCCATGATTACCTTTTCATTTGTTCAGGGTAAAGGTATAATGTTTAGGTCTTATTCTAAGTTGTATAAATCTAGAAAATCTCTGTAATCGGGTAGGTTCATTCAGTGATATAATGTGAATAACTGTAGTGTGTATAGAAAACTCAGTTTAGCCGTATTTTCTTATCTTTTGTGAAAGATGAATAATTCTCTTATTTTAATTCTTAAATTATGTAATTTAGATTAATTGTATTTAAAAGAATGGTATGATGCTTAAGAGAAAGATAGGCTTACGGAGGTGAAATAAAATTCACTTTTCGTGCCGGTCACGTGCTCAAATTTTGGGACGTGACACTCATTAATTTCTTAACGTTAGAAGACATCTTAAAAACATTCAAATCATCATCATCATCATCATCATCATCATCCTTGTTGACTTCAGCAAAAGGCCTTTTTGTAAGTGTAATAGAACATGAAATGTTTTCACCTTTAGATTCTAAAACATTTGAACTACATATCTATACAACATGATATGAATAATTCAGTGAATAACGAAATAAAATCAAGAAGCAAAATGCACATATAAAAAATAAAATAATCTAATTGTATAAACCTTTTATGAGTCGCTTGCATTGTTGCTATCAAAGTCTCTATCATAAGACTGACTTGTTTCAAAACCAAGGACACATAAACTTAGCTGGTCAAAATTGATACCTTTGACATTGTGTGAATTAACACTAACTCTAAATAAAAACCTCTTTCCAACAAACATATCCAACTTTTTCAGGGTCTGAGCAACATCACCAGGCTTTTACATAACACAAAAAAAAATTTACATTAAAATCAAATTTGTAAAAGATCAAAAAATAAAAAATAATCAATAATGAAACAGTCACTATTGACCAAATAAACAAAGTCCAGAAGTTTTTTTGCACCATACTGCAAAAATTTGCACACCTCTCGTCAAAAACAACAAATGAAGCACCACCTGTATCATCGGCGACCTTCATTCCAACCTTAAGTCTACAATTTCATAACAGATAGGAGATTTATAAACATTTCTCTTGGTTATTTAATGCTTGAACTTACTTACAAATGATCTCTTTACATGACAGTGTATGTGATCATCCTTACAAAGCAAAAAATAAGCACAACATAAGCATAATGAACAAAATAATACATATAAAAAATTTGAATATGATGAAATTAAATGCACTTGAGAATCTTACAAAACTATCTCTAAACTAAAAATCTCCTCAGGTATATTAAACGAAGGAACTGTCGACAACCTCACTACCTGAACCTTAATCCTCTAATCATCCCTTAATATATTAATATTGACAATATCACTAAATTTAGCCATATACGAATTACTAATAGCATGAAAACTAATTTTGCACGAAGAATAAACAATACGAACATATGAGTAATATATGACAGTTAGAATGACCATTTATTTATATAACAGGAATAAGAAATATGAACAATTCATGATTATTGAATATTGAACATAATAAATTGAATATAATAATAATAATTATATAGCAATTAATGTTATTAAATTTCAATTCAAATCAATTTAAATCAAATAATAAAGGTAATTGTTATTGAACTTCATTTCAAATCAATTCATCAATATCCAAAAACCTAATTTATTCATTTAAATTTATTTTATTTAATATATTATTCTTAATTTAATGACATACCTGCAATTATTTCAATTCAATTCAACCATTCCACCAAAATTCATTTAATTTGATATCATTAATTTACCTAATTTATTCATTTAAATATATTCTATTTATTATATTATTCTTAATTTAGTGACATACCTGCAATTAATATCCTAGAATAAAATTCGTTTAGTCTATTATATAGATAATATTGAAATCAAAGTCTACATAGTTTGATCTTAAAAAAGGGGGAAAAAAAAGGCTTGTGAGCTTTAATTCGTTGTGGGAAGAACAAATGATTAAGAATTAATTTGATCCGTACACAAGACAATTTTGAGGAATAATGAATTGTGTTTAAATTTACGAAAAAAAATTACTCCAAATCTTCACTCGTCTCTTTTTTTTCCCCTCTTTTGTAGATTTCTTTGGGTTTTATGAAAAAAACATTCTTATTTGCAAATTGAGTTATTGTAAATATTTTTTGTGTATACAAATGAAGCTCCAAACTTGTTTAAAATTGCCAAACACGAGTGGGTGAGTCATCCAAAACGAGATACTAAATTAGCTTCCCATCCCCATATATAGTTTCCTTTCCAAATGCTCAAACAACTCTTACGCTGCCTTTTCTAGACAGATCATCAATGAAGCTCTTAGATACTTTTCGAATCTCTTGATAATAATATATTTGAATATGTCGTCAATGTCATTGTAGTATATAGTCAAGCTAAATTTTATTTCCAACTTGTTTTCATTCTAGTCAGCCCTGATCAAATGTCCTAATAACGCGTTGACACACGAGATAAAGAGGTCAGGTGATAAAGAATTCCCATACATAAGTCCAGCTCTTGCTCCAAAGCTCTCTGTGAGAGACAGACATGGGCAGGGTTGGATTGGGTCACATATAACACATGGACTGAAAATTCTAGCCCAACCCAGCCTTTTAAGGCTGTGGGTTAGGTTGGAACAGCCTATGACCAATTTTTTTTTTAAAAAAATATGTTTGATTACTTTGATTGATAAAAATTAAGCACCAAAACTATGAAATTTCAAAATACCGAATTGAACTTCTAAAAAAGTAAACTAAATTTTAAAATGAGCAAAATTTTTTTTAAACATGTATTTTTCGTTATTTAACATGATAAATTTTAAGTACTACAGCCATAAATTTTTTTTTAAAAAAATTGTACTAAATTTATAAAATATTAAACTAAACTTTTAAAAAATAATAATTAATATTAAAAAACTCTAATAGAGCCAACCCACTCCATCCCACATAAATTTCAAAGGTTTTGATAGGTTAAACTAAATTTTTTTTTTAAAATAGACTATTAAAATATTAGTTCACCTCACCTCATTTGCAAAGTTGGAATAAGTTAGTCTAATGGGCTCAACCCAATTTTATACCCTTAATATTATCAGATATATGTCTCCTTTTACAAAAGTATTTTGAAAATGAGAGATAATAACTATTATAATGGGTTATGATTAGCTTGTTTAACATTAGAAATCAACTTATACGCTTATTTGCGGAGATTAAGTCTAAGCGACAAGAGAATTAATCTTTGGAATTAAAACTATACCTAACTAGGGGCCTATTTACCTTGATATTTGCTTTTTTAAAATTATTTCTCACAATATTAATTTTCCAAAACATTTTTCCCGTATAGTAACTTTTTAACTAACTCGGTCGAATTGCATAGAAAATTTGACCAAGGCTTTGTCAAACTTTTTTTTTTTCAAATAATGGGTTAGTATCCAACCAAGCTTTTGGTTGGATACCAGCCGATATAATTTAAATAAAAAAAAAATTAAACCTTGGTATCCAACCAAGTCTTTGTCTGTCAGATACCAAGGCAACTTATAATTAAAATAAAAAATTGGGATGTGTGAATTTAGTCTAAAAATTCAATATGATTCAATTAAATATAAGAAGATATTAAATTTATATTTTTTAAATAAATATAAATACTTTTTTATAAGAAGATATTTTTAATAAAATACATACATTGAGATTTTTAAAAATAATTTTTATATTTTTTTTAAAAAAATTTCCTATCTTATAATTTGTAAGTACAAAATATATAAATTTTTTACATAATTTAAATGATGCATTATAGTAAAATTATAATTTATAGATTTATTTCATCTAACAAAAGAACAATAAAGATAAATACATTGTAATAAATTGGAAATAAGAATAACATTTTGTCTCACCATCAAATAAAGTATAAAGATAACAAGATAACATTTTTGAACGAAAACTTTAAAAACATCATTACACAATATAGGGTACAAAATATAATTATTGTTTATTCTAATAATGTTTATTGGTCTCATATAACGGGATGGGATGAACATGTTGATCAATTGTGGTCAATTTCTCTATAGAGTCCACATCCTAAAGGGTCCCTATGTTGTCTATAATCAATTTCACTTTTTATGTACGTGGACTGTGGACACCCTCTTTTTCAAGCCATTTTAAGGTAAGGCTTCAATTTCGGTCCATTGCAAACTGGCCAATCTACATGGCATCCAATAGGATAAAATTTCACCTGGTATGCTTTCAATATGATCTCCAATCAATAAATATCATTGACCAATCGGTGGTAGTCATAAGCCCAATTCAAACATATCACTACCACATGTTGACATGAAAAGTGGAGAGCTTGGAATATCCCACAATTGCATTTTTTAGTATTTTGATTTAGCTTGCAAGTCCAGCTAAATTGCCCGTTAAGTTCATCATATGGTTCCTCCACCTCGAACAATGACCTCTCTAGTGGCTTGCTTAATGAAATATTTTATCAATTTATATATTGTTGCTTTTACCAATTCGAGCAAGAAGCAGCTGCCACATCCCTACCATGACACTATCCACGCATTCAACCAAGTTGGTCTTCATTTGACCCCAATGGAAACCTTATGTGTCGTATGCAAGTGATTGTTTCTCTTTTAGGACTTTCACTATATAGTCGATGCCACTTTTAGAGCAGGTTTGTATATTTGCCAAATCTACATCAACCCTATGGCACTCAAAATAATATCATATCACCTATACATAGATTCAGTTTAGCAAGTAATTATGTTGTGTGCTGCTAATCAGTATTGAGATAAAGAAAAAAAGGTACGTATATAGGTCAATTTTTTTTTTGGCAAGAATTTGTTAGGCATGTCTTTGTAGAGGTTGTCTGTCATATGACGAAGGAAAAACATATGATGCACATATGGTGGCTACCATCCTGTATGTCGATCTTCCATTGTCGCCATGAGACTTGCCTCATGTCTGTATTGATGTAAAGATTTCATCAATTCTTAGTCATGTGTCTTTTTAGGTGTGACAAGAAATATTTATATGCCTCTTTAGTCTCTCTATTTACCAGCGAAAATGTCAGGGAACTATGTTTTTGCCCTCATCTTGTGACACAGTGATTATCAAGTGTCCGATATACTTTTCATACAAGTGTGTCACATTCATTTGCACTAGTAGCTTCAATAGGTAAAAGCATCAATGCAAGACTTGAAGGCCTAAAAAGGATGATGAAAATATATCTTTCTAGGTTGGCTAGGATCATTGTGAGTATCCAAGGCAATGACAATGCTAAGGTTAAAATGATAGAAAACAATTAACCATAAGGGTAACAATCTATATGACCACTTCTAGCCTCCAAAAACAGTAGTTAATGCCTTATGCTTTGCCAGTCAAGCTTTCTTGTATGACGTTGTATATCTAAATGTGCTTCTTATTATGACTTTTATCTAGATGATAGTTAGATTACCCTTGTCAAAGACCAAAGGAATAATACAAAATGCTATTAAATCAAAGTCCAGCTTCTCATGATCATGAGACATTATGCTGTTAGACATGTACGCTCCTCATTGTATTGTATGATCTAATATGGATGTTTCAGTGATTTTTGCACTGTCCTAATCCTCTATTAGAAGTCATTCCCATATTCTGGGCATCGATAGTCTTTGGTACCATGTTTGGAAAGTATCATCTAGAATGTTTGGTAAGTTCGAACATCATATAGCTTCATTGCACGTCTTAAACTAAGCACATTACCAAACTACATTCCCTTATATAGTTCCTGTTGTATATTTAGAGTAATAAACTCTCAGGTCCAAAAGTGTCTGTGCACTAGAGATGGCAACAGGACGGGGTGGGGTGGGGTGGGGGTGGGGGTTGAGGAGTGCCTCCTCCGTCCTTATCCCTGCCCTCCAAAATTTCCCTTGTCCCCGATCCCCACCGGGGAAAGAATTTTCCCCTACCCCCAATCCTTACCCCTCCACGGGTCCCCACGAGGACCTTGATCCCCGAAAAAATTCTTTAAAAATTAAAAAAAAAAGGGAAGACACAGGTAGAGATGAGAGAGAGTAACTTCATAATTTCAGAGTATGAATGTCAAAATTTCACAATATACCATCAACCAGAATTTTAGAGTATTAACTTCAGAATTTCACAGTATATCAAATTTCAGAATTTCAGTATACCATTAACCAAAATTTCAGAGAATTAACCAAAATTTCAGAGAATAAGGAATCAATATACCATCAATCAGATGAATACCTGAGAGGTTGAGAGATAGGAAGGCAAGGCTACGAATAGTAATGGTGACAACGCACCCATACACAGAGATGGCAACGGAGGCCACGGCAGAGGTGATTCAAAGGATCCATGAGCACAAGAGCTCTGAGACAATCTAGACACAAAGATATCCAGAGAAAGAAAGAGTAACATATGGGCAGAGACGAGAGAAGACAACATCGAGAGATGTAGCGGCAGCGACGAGAGACCCAACAATCCAATGGCGAGAATGTGAGAGGGCTTTTTCGACCTTCAATAGTAGAGACGACAACCATTGGGGAATACGAAACCAACGGGGAAGGGCGGAAGGTGAGAGAGACAATATTGAACTCAAATAGAGGAAGAAGATAATGAGCCATCCCATGTCTCTCTATTCTCCCATCTCTTAAGCCATTGGGAATTTTTTGGCGAGTCCTAACTCTGATGAGCCACCATCACACCAGGGATGAAGGTCAGAACTACAAGAGAACTTGGAATTTGGGGGTATTAGGGTTTGTTTTTTTTTATTTTATTAAATATTTAATTTATTTTAATTATTCTAATTACAAAATTACTGAAATGTTTTAAAATATATTATATATATTTACCTATTTTAGGGCATATTAGTAATTTTATATAAAATTATTAAAAAATCATGTTACTGTTTCGGGGGGCGGGGATCCCAGCAGGGCGAGGAGTGTGCATCCCCTCCCAGTCCCCGAAACAGTGATGGGGGAATTTTTGCCCCCATCCCCACGGGGCCCTATGAACGAGGATCCCGTGGGTATTCCCCAATCCCCGTCCCAACTGCCATCTTTACTGTGCACTCTATTGGTTCGACAGCAACATGATGAAGAAATATTGGCAATGTATATGTCATAAGGACAAATTTGAACGTGTAATGACATCTTGTTCATCATTGTCATCTTCCTCATCATCATCATAGTTGTCACTGTTTGTTGGATCATAGTCCTCATCACTTGATGAGTCTACAAGGTTATCTTTTAAGCCTATGTTGGGAGTGGTAGATAATAAAAGTGGATGCGTAGATGAGCTTAGTTGTGATTAAGCCTGGGGGATAGCAGAGGTGGCCGGGTCTAACACTTGGCTATACCAGTATAGTCTTTATACTGACAATAACAGTTCTAGATTTGTCAAATGAGTTGATGTGTCAGTATCAACATCCTTTTCTACTGTGGTAATATTTGACAATAATTCAATCATTGTGTGGCTTAGAAAATGGTTGAGGTGCGTTATCACTACAACTTGAACTTGATAGTCATATTTCAAATTCACTTTTCGAAACCAGAGTGGTTCCAACTTTACTTGGTATCTATCCCAAACTTTGTTCCCTGCCTAGTTATAGAGTAATTCTAACTCAGCATGTATCTTTTCTTTTAACTCTTCTAGATTAAAATCTTCAGATAGCCTTATCATCGTAATGCTCTCTAACATGAACGTGTCACCCTTGTCTGATGATGTAGTTTCCCTGTTTAGATGTGCATATGTAATAATTTGTTGACTCATTTCGTAAAGATAAAAAAAATCCAAGAAGAAAGATAGTTTGATAAGAAATTGAGAAGAAAAACAGTTTAAAGAGAAATTAGAGAAGAAAGACAATCAGAAGAAAAATTAGAGAACAATAACAATTTGAGAAGAAATTTAGGAAGAAAGCCAATTTGATACTAAACTTAAGAGGATTCAGATCGTACCTTCATGTCTCGTCCATACCTATATATACATAAGTGCATCCCTCGCCTGCCCTCAGAATGTACCCTTCAGTGATATTTCACTAAATTATTCAATTGTATATCACTGAGCATGCCTTCCACGCCTTTTTTTTTTTCAAAACTAACTTGGTATTTGACCAATGCATGGTTGAATACCAAGTGGGTAAAAAAATCCCACTTGGTAATGTGGGTTTCTTTTTAAAAAAGAAAAAGAAAAAGAAATTTGCATGGTGATTTAAAATTAGTTTAGTGAAATATAGATTATGGGTTTCTTAAATTTGCATGGTGATTTGAAAATGTAGATGTTAGTGAGTATGCCTGATATCGGGTATTTTTATATACTTTTTAGTCCCTATCTTAGTCCTATTGTTACTTCAATGTTGCCAACTCTCCTATTTTATTATATTTTGAATTTATTGGGTGTAAATTAATCATAGAATTAATTTATTGGAGAGAAAAATGCTGACATGGACGTTTTGCTTACTTGGAGGCTACCTAGGCATGCTGACTGGGCATTGAATGGTTGACTAGGGCTGACTGGATTTCTGGTCCCCATTGTTCTACACTTTGCAGCAAAGGGGAATGTAATTCCTGTTTTGACAGCATGGGTCTTCTGCAGCAATCAATGGCAGACAGAAACAGCAAAGGAGTGGAGTAATTTGTCTGCTGCTGTTGTCACTTTTCTGCTGTTGTCTTGCTGCCCACATGATGGAAGAAGCACCAAGGAGGCATCCAAGAGGCATCTAGGGTAGAATATTCTCTAAGGCATTGAAGGCATCAGTTTTTAAAAAAAATCAGAGGACACTTTTATTGGTGAACTGAGGAATTTCGTAGCTCTCTTTCCCTCTCTGTTTTCTCTTCTGTCATTTGCTGTTTTGCTCTCATGGAGGGCTAAGTCTTCATTGTAATCAGTCATTGGACCACTGGGATGTTGTAGCTTGAACTAAGAATGCAAGCTAAGTGTTTTATTCTCCATTTTCATCTCATTTCATTTCTGTTTTGCTGCTATGTTTATGTTGCTGTCAGATTCTGATTAGAGCTTGAGAAGTAACATAAACTAACTTATATATATAAGATATAACCTTGCTTGACTGATTAGGAAAGTGAGGGAGATGAAATGACTAGTTAGATGATATATTTAACTTGGTTTGGTTGAGATTTTCTACTGAATGTATCTGGTTATAGTAGAGAGATGTTCTTGACTGTAATTAGTAGCATTAAATTCTAGATGTTATTCTAGAACCATTTTCATAAAGAATCAAACAATGGAATGAGAACAAAACTGAATCAATGAGTTAGGTAATGATAGTTGCACTCCCATGAATCCTAGTGGCTGATTACATAGTCTCTTTACTATCAACACCTTGCAAATTTTGTTGCTGCTGCTGTTGTAGTTATTTGGTTGCTGTTCTGTTCTGTTTTTATTAGTACTGCCAACAAACCCCCCCCCCCCGTTTATATACTTTTCATTAGTGTTTGGGTGTTTAGAACGATTAATTAGTGTTTAGAAGTGAGGCTCCTTGAGTGAATACGACTTGAGGATCACTATACTGCAAATTGCCATGAATTCAATTCTGGGCGATTCGGCATCGTAGTAGCATGAACCAATGCCCTAGAGGCAATCATATAACATTATATGTTGTTTCTTATCAATAAAATTAAAGGCATTCTATCTCCATTTATGTTGCAAATGGGATATTGTCTTAGACTAAGGGAAAATGAGAGGTAATGTGATCATCTCAAGTTATGACCCTTAAGTCTAGAATTGTTCCTAACCAAGGAATTAATTGGAACTGGGACAACTTTGATCCATTTGAGGTTAGAACATGGCTATGCCCCCATCATGATGATGAGAATGACATATCCCTATGACATTGGTATAAGTGACACTAAGGGTAGCATGTTAGTACTCAATAACAAATATGACTTAACTGAATAAACCCAAATAAAATTGACATGTGGAGTTTTTCACTAACATGTCAAAAGTCAATCTTTGTTGGATGTTTATAACTTTTTTTGACTTGAAATGACCATTAATGCCTTATGTGTGTTAGCATCATCCTTTGACTCTAGTGGGCTATGGGTCTATCAAGACTTGAGCTAAGGCTAGAGATTGGGTATGGTATTGCATACATGAAGACATGTAAGTGCATTGTCAGGGATTATTACTCTCAGCCAAAGAGAGAGATGATCCAGATGATAAGGATAAGAAACTAGATAAAGTTTATAGCTATAGCACGAGAAAATGCATAGAAAATGAGTATTTCTAGTTTCCTCAAGGATAGTCTTAGTCTAAGAAAACATGTATGTCATGGACCTAAAGGTTTGACATATATCCATACCCAGCTAGTTACATGTATTAGCATCACGAAATGGATGGGTTATACATACATTCAACAAGGAGGATTTGTAGACAAATATATCTCATACTAGAGGTCATGATATATTGCTAGATCTCACTCATGATCTATAGGATTTTAGAATAATGCCACATGGTTCATGAATTAGAAGGAGTTTTGATTAAAAAAAGTCAAAATTAATTTTGACTTCAAGTAAATAGTTACTATCTACTACTCGCAAGAAATAGACCTAAGGGGTCACACTCAACAAAGGGGATTTTAGGATTTTATAGAGGCCCAAGGATTAGTGGGTCTAAGTGCCACATAAATCCTAAAGCCCATGAGGTGGGTGAAGCTCTCTATGAAAAGACATAGTATATGAGGTTACTAGCACCATAATCTTACCTACCAATCCCGCCTCTCTCTCTCTCTCTCTCTCTCTCTCTCTCTCTCTCTCTTTCACGCCTAGTTTTTCTCATTTTCTCTAGTGTGTAGCTTCGGGGTGTCCTTAAGGAATTCTCATATCTCCTAGTAACTTTGCATTGGTGTAGATACACTTAGAGGCAAAACATTTGTTTTGCTGTTCCGCAAGTCTCCTCTCGGATGTCTCTCTCTCTCTCTTCCTCCATCATGTCTCCCTTCCTCTCTCCCATCTTGGACATTGGTGCAGCAATTCTTGGAAGGATTAATTGGTGTAAAAGTCCATCTACACTTTTTCCACTGATTAAAGTTGGCTATTTGGTCACTAGTGACCTTTCATAAGGAGTTCTTGAAGATTCAGTGGATTTCTTGGAAAGTGCAGCCCCCTCCTTTCCTTGGACATGTTTGGTGGCTGTTTGAAGATTCCAAGGGTTTTTCCAACCAAGTAAGTGATCTCTTTCATCTCTGTGAAACATTAATGAAAAACAAAGACAATCTATCCATTTAAAATCCATTTTTGGTGTTCTTGCTTTTATTATCTTTTTCATGGCAAAAAACGCCTCTTTCTTTCAATAGATTAGTGCAATATGGTGATTTAAAATAAGTGTACGGGTTTCTTAAAATTATAAAAATTGTAAAACTATAGATCAGTGAAACATGGTGACATTATTTTATACAAATGGTATTTTTAAAATATATAATTTTTTTCATAGAGTGTTATTGCATTGAGTGATAATAATTGATATTTTCTTAATAATTATATTATTTTATGATATTATACTAACTTTGAAAATAAATAAATAATTGCTTGTAATTCTATGATATCATATAGACTAAAATACAAAAATAACTATATATATATAGTTGTTTATACACAAATACATATTGCACACAAATACTTAATAGTAATGGTTACCGATTCCACAATGTCACTTGGTAACATTTCTCCTTCCACAACCAAGCAATTGTTCCTCTTCTTCTTGTTGACCTTGATCCTCCTCTTTTTGTTCGCTCTCTTAGCTTAAGTCTTCCTCCATGTTAGGCAAACAATCTTGTTGTAGAGTCTGATAAAGTTGGCATTCGAACTTATTGCGGTCATGTTTGGAGTGGTCAATAAGTTTATATACGACAACATCTGGGATGAGGGACTAAAGTGCTGACCACTTGAGCTCGAACCAACATCATCCCCCTTCCTAGTGCTCAAACCAACTTCAAATGCCATATAATGGCCACCACACCTCCCTTGCGCCTTTCCGACTTGCGCTCTTCCACCATATCTACCTTGTAGTGCCCTTTTGGTGGGAATATGCAGCTACAGTAAGTCTTGCGCTGGAGGAGCTGGGTAGGACAAGCCATACTCTATCTGCTCCCTAAGTTCTTGTAAGATTGTTTCACCATGCCATGTCACAACTTTTGAGGGAACCATTAGTTGCTTGAGCTCCAGTTGGCACAATCTTTTTGCTAGGTTAGCTTGTAAATAATCCATAAACTAATATTGTTCCTCTTTGTATAATGAAAAAAATAAATTCAGGTTCAAGTAAGATTCCAAGAAATATATATAATACCTAAAAGCTATCATATGAGTTTAAAGGACGAATCTATCATCGTGTGTACACTCAGTACCACCTCATGTGCTCTGGGTTTAGTCTTAGAGGTTAATCTGATATAGCAACAATGCATACTCCGATTTGCCTTCCACAATTGGATGAAATCAGCATGTTCTACCTCCCAGTTAATAGTACTCCTCCCAGTCAACATTTTTAAATGTCATGCCCCTAATCAAACTGGTGCATACAGAATTAGTTGCTCCATCCCAAATTGATGAAGGACATGATTCGGATTATGCCATTCAACAATGTGAAAGTTTATCAATGGAACCAAGGCACGCAACACATCTGGATCATCACGGCAATAATGTGGGATTACTAGGTCCTTATACGGACGCCAAATAACATTATCTCGAAAAAATGTTGGCATCAATTAACAATAAACAAAATAGTTTACATTAATAAGAAAATGAATATCAATACTCCATCTTTACTCACCTTGTCCAACAAGCATCTATATCTATTTAGAGTGCTTGAAATAGGGCCTTGGTATAAGATAACCTCATTCCACCTATTAAAAATAGATTATTATCTCAATTTGAAATTTAAACAAAATATTATCTAAATTTACAATTTAAAAAAATTATATGAATGATAAATAATATTTAAAGTGCTAAACTATTATCTAAATTTAGAATTTAAATAAATAATATTTGAAGTACTAAAATTACTCTAAATTTATAATTTAAATAACTTATTATCTCAATTTGCAATTTAAATAAAATATTATCTACATTTACATTTCAAATAAATTATTATCTAAATTTACAATTTCAAAAAATTATCTAAATGAAAAATAAAATTTAAAGTAATAAATTATTATCTAAATTTAAAATTTAAATAAATTATATAAACGATAAATAATATTTAAAGTACTATATTTTTTATATAAATTAACAACTTAAATAAATTATTATCCCAATATGACATATTGGTGTTCTAGAGGTGCAACAGATGTTCTTGTTGACCTTAAGGCTTTATGCCATAAGTTTTGATGATGACAAATGTATTTGAAATATAGCAATGATATATATAAAGGTTAATTATCATATATATGCTACAAGTATTTAAGCATGACTATGTTATTTAATGTGTAATGTCTTATACATTAATCATGCTATTTATCATGAATTGAACTAACCATTTGGTTTACAAGTAAGACATATGTTATAGATTGGTTCAAAACAAGAAGAGTGAGCATTGGATTGAAGAACAAGGAAAAGCAACATCATGCTTCACTCTAGGAAAGCAACATGTAAGGATAAAGCTCCAAGAAATGAAGAACTAGAAGATTTGAAGTCTTGGAAGCTTAGATGCATCAAGATAGCCTATGTGTTTATATTAGGTATATTTTATATAGGCTAGTATACTTGTGAAACTCAATGATTTAGATTTGCATACATTGGCTCAAGCATTTTGAATAAAAAGATAGTGAGATATGAAATTTTACAAAAGTTAGTTTTTAACCTTTGGTCACTCTTTATATCATATCTCATAAATGACAAATAAGTTTTTCAAGTATCTTAATCTCATTTGATAGTGGACTCAAAGAGATTTCCAACGGTATATTATTTATTTAAAATGAAGTCCAAATGAGAAAGATATGACCATTTAAACTAAACTCAAAAAAACTGAAAGTTGACTTGGCTATACTCAAGAATTATTTTATCCTGACCTTTAGTCAATATTTTGATCATGTCGTTTAAATGAAAAATAATTTTTGAGTGAAACTTATCTCATTTGAAACTAGACTCCAAGAGCTTTCCAATGATATATTATTTGTTTAAAACGGAGTTCAAATGAGAGAGTTATGAATTTTTAAAGTAATTTAAAAGTTCCAAGTTAACAGGATTTTTGACAGAGAGCAATCAGTCGACTGATTGACCAAGATCAGTCGACTGATAGCCCAGAAACACTCTCTAAAGGTCATATTTTTGTTTCTAACAGATATATTGAGCTATCAGTCAACTGATGGCCTTACGATAGTCGACTGATTACACCTGGACTGCATTTTTAAGAATAGTAATGGCTATAAACGGCTATATTTTAATGGAGCCTATATATATGACCTTAGATATACATTTTTATGTTAGAACTCAGTACTACAATGATATATTAACACATTCTATCATCTTTGAGAGAAATCAAAACATTCTTGAGCCAATCTTGCATATTCTCTATCATTAGAGTTATTAAAGCTTCATTTGTATTCATCTACTCTTTAGAGAGAGTTTCTTTGTATTGTTGATTTTGATCAACACCAATATTATTCTGAGTTAAGGTTCGCAAGTTCCGGTGTTGGAAGAACTTACTTTGGGTTGAGGAGGAGTCCGGATTCATAAATTCTCCATTGTGGTGTCGTAAATACCCGAATTGAATTTGCGTGGTTGTAGTGGTTTGCAAGTACCCGGATTAAACTTGCAATTATAGTGGAAATACTCAAGTGGTCTCTTGAGGACTAGATGTAGGCTTGGGATTAGCCGAACCAGTATAAATCTCCAAGTTTGCTTTCTCTATCCCTACTCTATTTACATTTGAAGTTAATTAATTAATGCTTTGCATTTATATTTGATTTTTACTTCAAGCATTAATTAATTAGTGTAGATTTATATTTGCTTTTTAATTCCTTGCACTATAAACTTATTCATCTTGATAACACTTTGATTTTCTGAATTAAATTATTATCTTTAGCATTGTCCAATTTCAGAAAATCATTTTAACTTCCAATTAAGTTTTGTTGAAATTTTTATAAAACCCAATTCACTCCCCTCTTGGGATCCAACCATTTCTTTCAGTTCTTCCTCATCGTTCGAGTTAGTTGGAACACCATCATCCTCAACGTAAGAAATCATTCAAATGGCCATGCTTGCAGTAGATACATACACCTGCTAATTGTTGTTTATTTGGATTTGTTGCTTTTCAAAGCTCATTGTATAGGTGGGCCAAGACCTTTACGCTCCATCGGAAAACCCCCCCAATAATACGGCACAAACCCAATCCTAACTATACTCAAATATCCTAGTAACAGCTCCTTCATTGCAAGACAGTCCATATTGCACTATCACATCTTCTAATGTGATAGTGCACTCTCTTTGGGTCAAATGAAAGTATTCATCTTAGGTCGTCATCTCTAAACTAGCGCTGTTACAAATGCCATGTCAAATAAGAAGTACCCATTGTAGACATTCCATAAAAAATGGTAATTGCAAATATAGTACAATGTAAGGGTTTGCATTAACCAAAAGATCACTACTGTGTCAACGAACTTTTAAAAAGTGATTGGGCTACATGACAAATCAACAAACAACATGAATATAATAATAAAGATCTACTTCACAAAAACAAGTCCAATGGAGACATTCTTCACTTACTTCTTCTTTCCATGCTTTTTCTAATATATCTTGCTCTTGAAGATATAACAGACTCAAGTCCATTGGTCCAGGATTTATGACTTGTGGTCCAGCCATTACAATAAAAGAAAAATAGAGGGAAATGATTAAAAAGAAAAGATCATAATGAGAAAAGAGGATGAAATTGAGATTGCTTTTGCATCAAGATTGCATGGGATCGTGATCTTGATCGTATGTTCATGAGATCGCACAATCCCATGCCATCCTTACTACATTTATTTTCTTTTTCATTCATTTATCAAAATGGTGTCGTTTACCTGTGAACCCTAGCAGCCCTAATTCATCTTCACACTGCTGCGTTTAGACTTTGCAGTTTAAATTGATCAAGCACTAAAACTAGCCTTCCTCTGATGTTGTCTTTGGCCTCTATTGTCTATGGTCCCTACTATCTTTGGGCCTCTGTACTTCCGCCGCCTTACCTGTCTTTGGCCTCTGCATTTCGAATCAACATCGAGCACTAAAACTAGTCTTCCTCCTCTATTGTCTCTAGCCTCTTCGTTTTGAATCGACGTTGACATTCTCCTTGATCATTGATATTTTTTTGTTTTAAGAATTATTGTCATATGTCAACCTTTTTTATCTTGAGTATCATGACTTTCTTAGCTTGTTTAATTTATGGATGATTGGATATTGGTTGTTTTTATGACTTCTAAATTTGAATGCATGACATTTTGTTACTTTTGTAATGTATGGAATGTTTTATGGAAGTATTTTGAGATTTGGATAAATTTATGCTTGTTTAAAAATTTTAGTAAACTATATAAATATTTTTTATATTTATTTTTGAAAATTTCATAGGATCTTATGATCCTCTATCTGATCTTACGATTTGATTTATCCTATGCCTCTCTCGGTTTTGTATAAGATCTCAGTCTTGATTACCTTGCTAATTGCAAATATGGTACAATACGAAGGTCTGCATTGACCAGAAGATCATTGGTGTGTCAACAAACTTTTAAAAAATGATCGAGCTATAAGACAAATCAACAAACAACATGTGTAAAATAATAAAGATCTACTTCACCAAAAAAAAAAGTCAAGTGGAGACATTCTTCACTTACTTCTTCTTCTCTCCACCCTTTTTCTGACATATGCTGCACTTAAAGATATAATAGATTCATGTCTATTGGTCCAAGATTTATGACTTATTATGGTACAGGCATTATAGTGAAAGAAAAAATAGAGGGAAATGGATAGTACTGTTAAACAGATCGGACCATCACATGCCAAGGTGCAAATGGCCGGATCGTTTAAGCCCGTGGTCCTATGTACTCAACCTAAGACTGCCTGCTTAGGACCGTAGGCCTAAATAATCCAACCCACAGGCCACCTTTTTTTTAATTTTTTTTATTTTCTTAATATTAAAATAATATAATTTTAAATTTTTTAGTAAAAAATAATAATTTTTTATTAAATTAAACATGTAAAATATTACTTCTTAAATATTTCTAATTAACCAATAACTGAATTTTTCATATTTTCTTTCAAAATTAATTATATTATATTTATATTTAAAATTCTACATTTATTTTTAAAAAATTACAAAAGTTTTTATATCCAAATTTACTATATTTATAGAATATAAGGTTATAAAATATAAAAATGTGATAAAGTGAGATTATTTATACTAAATAATATATTTTTTAAAAATAAAACAAAATTTTTTTTAAAAAAAGGGATGGCCCAAGATGGGCCTAAACTTCTCAACACAAGACCACTCATTTATAGGCAATCCTGATCTGGCCCGCAGGCTACATGCTTTGTTCTCGGTACTATAAGTGAATATTGAAAAGAAAATATTAGAATGAGAAGTGAGAATAAAATTGAGAATGAGAGAATCAGAAGGAGGGGGACTGCATAATAGAGATATATATATATATATATATATATATATAAAGCCTTAGGAGTGAAAAGGGACCATCTATTTAAAAAAAAAAAACCAATCGAGTATTGAATTCAACTGAAGACCGTCTTGAGTTGAAGACTAAATTCATTTCACAATTCAGTCTTTTTTTTTAATAAATTCCCTTGGTATTTGACCAAGGCTTGGCCTTGGTCAGATACCAACCTATTAGTTATAAAAACAAAAAAAAATAACTAAACATTGGTCGAATTGCATAAAAAATTCAACTAAGACATGGTTGAGTTACTTAAAAAATTAGCATAAGGGAAAATTATTGAGGAAATCTAATATCAGGAGAAATAATTTTTGAAAAAATCAATATCAAGGTAAACAGACCACTAGGGATTTTTTTTGTGACTTTTTTATTGTCGTGTGATAATATTTGATTTAAATTCCAACTCTGTCCCATTTTCAATTTAAATTGTAGACATTTTTTATTGTAGCAGTATAAGGAGCACCGCTGAAGTGCACCTTACTGCCACTTAAGGTGCACCTTACTGCCACATAAAGAGCACCTTAAAAGTGCACCTTATGTGCATAATTTTTTGACCGTTAGAAATTTTTCTATATAAACACGTCCGCATCCCTTCATTTTTTTACACATCTATTTGTCTCTTATCTTATTTCATTGCATCTCTTATCTTGCTTACAAAATCTTTACATTCACCTTATATATTTCATTACCCTTTTGCATTCAATTTAGTTGTTGGTTTCTTTGTTAAGAAGATCAAAAGGAAGGTAAATTTATTTATTTATTTATTTATTTTAATTTTTATTATTATTATTATTATCTTGTTGTTTTGTTAATTTTTGCATAATTAGTTAATAATATGTAAAAATAATGAATTCATTGTTACTATCCTTAAATATAATATTTGAAGATAATTGTTGATTTAGACATAATTATTAATTTTAAAGAGTTGTGAGCAAAGTAATTTATATTGTTTATTTTTCTTAGTAATTTTAATTTATGAATTTTTATTTTTCTTAGATTTACATTGATGTGATAAAAAAAATTTATCATTATTAGTGTTTAATATTTATCATTTAGGTAATTGAAATTATTAGGAATCATTATCATTGAGCATAGATAATTAGTAGATATAGAAAATAATTAGTTGTAATGTTGGATAATGAGTTAATTTTATTTGTGGTGGAATAATTATCTTTTCTTTAATATATAGGATGAGTTGAAGTAGAGCACTCCTGGTTCGTGTTTACTCGAATGAAACTATATTAAGTGGTGGTTCCAATAGTGTATCCTTTGAGGCTGATAACACAGTGGTGGTAAAAATTAAGTGCAACATTTCTTTAGATGTTTTAAAACAATTAATCCACCAGAAGTTGAGGCTAAAACAACATGAGAAGATATCACAGTTAGTATATAGATATCTCAAACAAATGACATCACTTATGTTCGGCAGCTCCAGCTAAACGATGATGATGATGTAGAGGTGATGATTAATTGTCACCTATAGTTGGAGGGGATGTTGACAAGTATGGAAGTTTATGCAAAGATTGAGGTGGAAGAAGTCTAATTCAATTTCAACATTTCCAATTTAAATAAACATGTCACGTGGGATGAGGACAATAGATCTTCTACTTAGTGTCATGTATCAATCCCATATCTGTCCCCAAGTGCACAAATTCAGGTCATAGAGGACGATACAAACATTCAACCACTTGACCCACCATGTGATATTATGGACAACATAGATGTCGATGACATAGAAGATGTTGAGGATGACTATGTTGCAGAACTAGAGTTTGGAGGGAGCATACAAGAATAAATAGGCGAAGATGTTGAGGTTGAGCTAGTTGAGCCCATCACTTACTATGCTCTACCCTCTTATATGATGCAAGTAAGTACAGCCCAACAGATGAGGCAAAAATTCCAGACATCATTGAAGCCTACACCTAGGATGATGATTCAAACCTTATAGTTAGTTTATTATTTTCAAACAAAGATGCACTAATGGCGACACTGAAAACATACTTAATCAAGAGACACAATAGCTTCAAGATAGAGAAGTCGTTTAAGAAATATATAGAGGTGAAGTGTGTAAAGTTTGGGAATGGCTATAACTAGAGAGTAAGGGCTTGTGTGAAAAAGAATTACAGCATATGGATGATCACAAAGTACAAAGGAGATCACACATGTGTTTCATCATCCATTTCCCAAGACCATAGGCGGTTAGACTCTGATTTGATCTCCACAACAATAATGACCCAAGTGAACCAATCTCTAAACATAGCTATCTCTCAAGTGATACAATGTATTAAAGATCAGTTCGAGTATACAATATCTTATAAGAAGGTGTGGATGGCAAAGCAAAAGGCTATAGCTAAGACCTATGATGATTAGGAGGCCTCATATTGGCAATTAGGTAGTTGGTTTGCTGCAGTTTAACAATTTCTCCCTAGTTGATTACAAATGGGACTATGATCGGGAAAATGACATGAGAATATTTCATCAAGTGTTTTAGGCATACAAACTATGCATCGATGCATCCGATTACCTAAAACTAATGATTTAAGCGGACAGAACTTCCCTTTACGGAAAATACAAAGGGACATTGTTGATTGCATGTGGTCAAGATAGGAATTGTCACATTCTACTGCTTGCCTTTGCAATTGTGGAAGGTGAAACTCCTGAAGCGTGGTCTTTTTTCCTGTCTAGATTAGGTCAACATGTTGCGAAGAAGAAGACTGCATGTTTGATTACAAACAAACATTCATCAATCATTGAAGCTGTGGATAAAGCAAAGAATGACTGGCAACCACCACTGGGATACCACGTTCATTGCATTGTAATCAACTTTTTATTGATATGGATCTAACCGTCGCACATGTCAACCTCAGATTTGGGGTTGGATTAGTGAGAATTGGTTCCATGCCCAAATATGGAGCAGGTGCACACAACTTGCAATCTCTTTTTTGTCGATGCTTGTGGCTCTGCATAATTCATGATAAAGGTGTGCTAGATCTGCAAAGCCCCAATTGTACTAGCCAACAAGATAGAGGTCCCATAGCAAGAGAAGATACATCAAGTGCACATACATGCTAGCGGCATCATTAACTAGCATGCCCTCAATTAATTTAAGAATATACACACGAGCATAGTGTTGTAATTACTCCTCTATGGAATTTGAGGGGATCTCACTAAATTGATTACCTAACCAAGGCAGTAATAGGCATCCTCCTTTGATGATGTCTTCAAGAGGACTGACACCGAGCAGTTCGTGGCACTGCTTAATCCGAATATGCTTAGCTTGCCCAACCACGGGCAAACCGTCAATGGGTAGGTCGAGCTGGATAGCCACATCTTGTAAAGCAATAATACATTCACCAACTGGCAAGTGAAATATGTGCATCTCGGGCCTCCAATGCTCCAACGGTTCAAAAATCAATGCATAATCAACTTCAAAATTCCCTATCTATAATACTCCATAAAATTCGGCCTGTTGAATGTAGGGAATAAGAGGCAGTGGTGGGTAAAAGCTTCGAGTATGTATATAACAATATTGCACTTTGTTGAATACACGATTAGCCTATCACCACAATGTTAATCAACTTACTATTATTGTAGTAATAAAAATTAAATGAACAAATTAATTTCGTGCACACTTACCTTTCCTTGCCAGAAAGCCTCATATATGTGTTTATCTTGCGGGTACAAAACTTATGGATCCTTAGTGCTGGGGTTTCGCACCTAGTTTTTGATATTTTGTGCCATTTTACTTACTATGTAAAACATGAATAATTAATTTTTCAATGCATTATTACAAATCATATCAAGTAATTAATTGTAGTAAACTAAGTGACAACCTATAGTGTAACACACAAAATATAATATAACATCAAACTTTTTTTTTAAAAAAAAATGGCAACCGATAGTGTAAAACTATATATTTAAAATATTAAAATGTATTTTAAATTGACTATTATGTAACATTTCACCTAGATAAATCAATAGTTAAAAATAACATAAATATAATCAAACATATCTTAACAAATAATTAAACACGTATAAAATTTCACTTCAATATAGTAATAATTAAAAATAACTTAAAATTAAAAATAACACAAATTATAAACACATATAAAATTGTACTTAAATATAGGAATAATTAAAACAAACCTAGAATAACAAATTATAAACGCATAAAAGAATAAAACAAATAAATAAAACACATGGAGATACATCTAAAATTTAACTTAGAGAGACCAACAAGTAAAAAAAACCTAATTATTCTAAATATAATTATTTCAAAAAAATATTTGATCAAAATATGTTATTACAATTTATGAAAATACATAGCAAGTAAAAAAAAATTATGAGAAGAATCTAACCTAACATAAAATCAAAGAAAACAATATATCCAAAAAAAAAAACTCAAATAACATTATTTTTAGTTAAAATAATTATGGTAGGGCAAAAAAATTACCTTAATTGAGACAAATGAAGGGAAAGCAAGAAAGAAGGAAGGACACTGGCCGGACAGTGAAGAAGAAAGGCAACACGGTGAAAAAGAAAAATGAGAGGTTGGGACCATAAAAATGAAGATGAAAGGTAGATGGCGGGAGGATAATGCGAGACTCGTGTCATGCTCTTATTGGCCTGTCGAGATTACGGGCGAATAAGAGTGGGATATGTGTTCTGCTCTTTAAATGTCGCCCTGCGTGTGCTACCCATAAGGCACACCTCAGAGGTGTGCCTTAAGTGAGTGTAAGGTACATTTCTTAGGTGCAACTCATATGGCTGTAAGGCACACTTCAGAGGTGCACCTTATGTTGCTACAGTGAAAGTGTCACTGATGAGATACTATCACACGACAATAAAAAAACCAAGTCATTTGTCTCCATGCTATTTTTTCCAAAAAAATTAAGGCATATGCTATGCTTCAAAAGAATTCAGGCAAATGCCATGGATCAGTCAAATCAAGCATTGTGGATTATTTTAATTTGTCAGAGCTTTGCTTACCAAAATTTTTTTAATATATCTGATAGAAGCTCGACTAGCTCAGCTTCTGTTAGAATATTTTTTTTTATTTCTAATAGAAGCTCGGCCTTCTATCAGAATTTTATAAAAAAAAAATGTGTAGAAGTTGCTGAGAAAAAAAATTAAGTATAAATTTAATTATTTAAGCTTAAAAATTAGAAAATAATTTTGTATAATGAAAAAAATTTCATGCAGATCAATTTTGTATAATTAGAAGTAGTTGATTAGTTTTTTTTTATTTCCAAAAATTATTTACATTTGATTAATTAAATTGGAATTGTATATGAAGAAATTAAAATTTTTACTAAAACCAAAATATTTTAAATAATAGAAAGACAATAGTGTTGAATAACATTATGATTAAATTAACATGTTTAAATATATAACAAATGTTATAATTTAATTAAAATGACTGCCAGTCCCACAATGAGTATGTGTAACTGGTCATTTAAATATATAACAAATGTTAGAATCTAATTAAAATGACTGTCAGTCCCATAATGAGTATGTATAACTGGTCGTTTTGATCGCCGACGTTACTCAAGTTCTTCTTCTTCTTCTTCTTCTTCTTCTTCTTCTTCTTCTTCTTCTTCTTCTTCTTCTTCTTCTTCTTCTGACTCTTTGTTTTATTGTTCTTCTTCTTTAGAGGTCCTAGTGGGTTGAACATTTAATCCAACACCAGTGATTGATTTAATGGGATCGGGTTATTCGATGTGAAGAACTGCATTCCAAAGTCCACATTATGTGGCATAGGTGAAGGAAAAAGAGATGAAAAATCAAAATTGTACTATGCTAGCATCAACGTATGACAGTTGGCACCAAATAGAGAAAAGAAGCCTATGATATGTGTAAAAGATGGATCGGCGCCACTGTAACCTACATCAGGTTGAGTCGAACGGTAGGCTGAAGTCGATGCACTCTCATACGGTATGGATGCACCTAGATTATAGCACAGATCATAGGGAATAGGTTCCCTTGCAGCGATAAGGCGTTGAGAACATTTGCATGGCACATTCTCTGGAATGATTGCAGGAAAATCCTGAGTAGGTGGAGCTGGGCGAGAGATTATGATCTATCTGTTCACCCATGGCAGTGATAATATTCATAGTACCATGTTTAATTCTCTCTACCAAACCATCAGGTCTCATACACTCATCAGCCAATCTATACAAAGACCATGCCATAACCTATAGAAAACCTAAAAAAAATAGAACAAAGCAGAAAAAGTGTAATTATAGTTTAAATAAATAGGAGATTGAGATTTACCACGTAACCCTCAGCACCGCTTTAAGGGCCGATCCACCTCCTAGTATGCTTTCAGTACCAATGCATATACTTTGAGTTATGTTGCAGGGTAAGTGAAAGATGCTGGACCTAGATCACTCGTTGTTCCCACTCAAACCACTGGCTAATAAACATACTATGTACTGCCGGCCAATTCTCAGTAGATTTCCTTGTTATCTGCAAGGCATGATGGCAGCCAAGATTGACTGGTGGCATAGGAATCTATTTATCTCCACCAAATTGGCGAGGCACGTGATCCGAATGATGCCACTCGACGATATGAAAACAAATTAACAGTACATGGGCAAGCCACACGTCAGATTTAGCTAGGCAATACTGTGGAATCCTCTAGAGAACTTTCCCATTGTATAGGCACCAGATAATCTGTGGAAATTAAACGTTAGGATAAATAAAAATATAGAGTAACTTGGTATTTGAAGAACATTAGTTTAAATAAGATACCTCATCATCAATTATCCTATCTAATAGAAGCCTGAAATGTTTCAGAGTTTCTTTGTGTGGCCCAATAGAGTCTCTGACACCCTTCTAACTACAAGAATTCACAGCTATATTAATTCAAAATAGTAAATAATATTTGATATACTTCATACTCATATAAGTAATACACATACCAACATCCTAACGATGGGGGTACAAGATAGTGTTGTAAATTTTCATTGTGGGCAGGGCATGTTAATGGTGCTAACTGCAGGAATCTATCCCATGCCCAGACGTGCAACATAGTGAGGCAACCACTAATTTCCTTCCGTCTAGAGTCTGTTGCCATGCAAAGTTCTCTATACAAATGTGCTATATTGTCCACAATCATAAAAATTTTCAAGGAATGACAGGTACATTAGATACATCTTTGTGCCAGACTTATCTGGCATCATGTCCCCCTAATCAAGTGTAAAATATATGCACGTGTAAAATACATAATATGTTCAGGTGTGGCATCCTCTAGTAAATGGTCAAAGGTCTCTACCATCCAATTCATACTCAACCTTTGGCCATTTAGTTTATTTGGTAGTGGGGCAACACCTAAAAGTTGCCTACATAATTTCGGCAGTCCATGGAGGCTACACCAGTAACCGATCTACCACTACATGGGAGACCAAGTTGAACCATCACATCTTGTAAAGTTATCGTGGCTTCTCCCTTTGTGGTGTGAAAATTATGTGTCTCAGGTCGCTATCGTTCAACGTATGCAAGCCAAGAGACACATTGTGCTCAAATTTACCTACACATGCCACACTATAAAATCTAGCAGTGCATAAGTGTTGGATGATTGGTAATGGTAGGTAACTGCCAACAAGTATACATTTGCGTAGGTGTACAACACGATCTCTCTGAAATTTTACAATTCTTCATATTAATATACAATAATTACAATTTTTAAGAACACTAACAAACAATTTTTTAGATTAATAAATAAAAACAAAGAAATCAAAAATAAAATAATAACAATTTTTTAATAACACTAATGACAATTTCTAATATTAATAATAAAAAATTTTTAGATTAATAAATAAAAACAAAGAAATCAAAATACAATAATAAAAATTTTTAATAACACTAATGACAATTTCTAATATTCATAATAAAAAAATTTTCAGATTAATAAATAAAAACAAAGAAATCAAAATACAATAATAACAATTTTTAATAACATTGATAATTTCTAATATTAATAATAAATAATTTTTCAGATTAATAAATAAAAACAAAGAAATCAAAATATAATAATAACAATTTTTTAATAACACTAACGACAATTTCTAATATTAATAGTAAACAATTTTTCAAATTAATAAATAAAAACAAAGAAATTAAAATACAATAATAACAATTTTTAATAACACTAATGACAATTTCTAATATTAATAATAAACAATTTTTCATATTAATAAATAAAAACAAAGAAATCAAAAAACAATAACAACATTTTTTTAATAACACTAATGACAATTTCTAATATTAATGACAATTTCTAAATAACACCAATAACATTTTTCCATATTAATAAATAACAACATAGAAATTAAATATTTAAAGTGGACTAACCTTATTTACCCAAACATCTTGAGATATGTGACAATCCTGTAAATACAAGAGTGAGCCATCGTCAAGACCTAGGTTCACACTCATCTGGAATCAGCCATCTGATATAAAAAAGAAAAACAAAACAATGTGATATAAAAAAATTAATTATAATAATCTAACAAAAAAAAAGTATGCTGATCTAACCTTAAAATTTATCTCTAAATTTTTTTTTTGCAAACTCTTTCTACACTCTCCAAAACCAAAGTCTCTCTCTCTCAAAACTCCACTTCGTCCATCTAGAGTGTGTGTGGCTTCATGCTAGATGTGGCTCTATTTATAGAGCAAATTTGCGTTACTCCTTAGCCTCAACTCCCACCCGTTTCCTTTCTCTCTCTCACATGCTCTCTCTCTCTCTCTCTCTCTCTCTCTCTCTCTCTCTCTCTCTCTCTCTCTCTCTCTCTCTCTCTCTCACATGCAACACGGTGTGAAGTCCAATCTGAGGCAGCCTTTAACTAACAAAACTCGGCATCTGTCAAGCAGAGCTTCTATCATTTGTCTGACAGAAGCTCAGCCTTACACAAGCTAAGTTCGGTCAGACATTAAAAAAAATTATAAGACATAATTTATTTTATCTGATTAGAATAAAAAATGTAATTATAATTGTATAAAAAGCATAATTATATTTTTATTTTATATATAAATAAAAAAGTATCTGATTATAATAAAAATATAGTTATATTATAAGAAAATATATGATTAAAATTATTTTATATATGAATAAAAAAGTATATGATAAATATAAAAAAATATAATTATAACATAAGTAACATAAACACACTTGGGAGATATAGCATGAGTAACAACAATATTCAATACAAATAATATAATTTTATAATAAAAATATATAATACAAATTATCTTATATAAATAAAAAAGTATCAGATTATAATAAAAAAGTAGTTATATATCAAAAATATAATTATAATAAAAATATATGATTAAAATTATTTTATATATGAATAAAAAAGTATTTGATAAATATAAAACATATAATTATACCATAACTAATATAAACACACTTGGGAGATACAAGTAACAACAATATTCATTACAAAAAGTCCAGGAATTTTACAAAGATATTTTCCATTCTAGGGTGGACGCTGTTGTGGATAATTTAATTGGTTGTGACCTTGTTGCCTACATAAGCCACATCATGATTGCTGATGACGCTGTCTATAATTCATGTTCATTCATAGTCGTGATAATCTTGGTCGCCCTTGTTGGCTATTTGGCAAGTGTACCAGTCGCACAAGTAATAAAGTGATGAATTAAGTATCATTTTCATAGAGATTGAGGTGCTAAGTATTCGTGAAACTAAAGTAAAATACTATCTAGACGATCCGTTTAAAGCGAGAAGCATTAAAAGCAAACTTAAACAAAAGCGTAATTTTAAAAACTAACAAATTAAACTAATACTATAAACTAAGACCTAAGACTAAATTAATCCTAATAACAAAGTCTAGGATTGATGAGATTGACTTCACTTGACTCTTAATCTGACTAATTTATAGACAAATTAATCTTTGAGTTGTTAAAGAATAATTTATTCTAATTACAAATCCTTTTGATGTGGGTTAACTTCTGAAAAGTGTTTGAACCAAATTTATTGGAGAAACAAACCTACCTAACCCAAATGATTGTCTAATTCCTTAGTCCAATTATTCAAGAAGGTGATTAAGATTAGAAACTCATTAAAAACTATATAAATAAGATTATATATTTCTAGATTAATCTGATTTATGGTAGAAGTTACAATGATAGCTTCATATCAATCTATTCCTAACATAGATACAAAAGTCAAATCTCATTGAATGGTAGCTAATCATTCAAGAGGCATTAAAATCAATAAAATCCACTCCAACAAAATATGAAATGCAATTGAAATGAATCATTCAACAACAAAACTTCATAAAAGTTAAGTTACATCAACCTCTAAACCTTTCATTTCTCATAGGTTTCATTATCATTCTCTCAGTCTTGATCTTGCCTATTACACATGCTAATTTAAGGCACAACAATTCTCAAAAGGATATTCCCAAACCTCAACTAAGATACTAATCTAATATTCTATAATCCCTTATGTGAAAATTAAGTTAAATTGATGAACAAGCCCTAATTTGATTATATAAGGCTAATATTTATATTCCTATAACATTAATAAATCAATCCCCTTACTTTTAAGGTCAAGAGCTTATACTACTCATTCAATGGCCTAGTTTCTACTTCCTTTTTCTCAAGTTCAACAAAAGCACCACAACAATCAAAAAATTGACTAAATTAAATGAAAGCGTTAAGATTAGAATGAATAAACATGCATTAATCAACCATTGACTATAAGAGTTTGAGAAATTACATGAATCCTAATCTAAAATCAGGTTCATAACAACCCTAGAATTGAAAACTAACTACTTAAACCAACAAAACAGAGATCACAACAGAAAACAGAGGATTCATGGTGAAAAAAGAGAGAAAAGTTAGAGAAAGATGGCCAATCCCAAGTAGGAAGGCATCCTTCTCCCCCAAACCAGCTCTAGCCGTCACTCCCCCTCTATTTTTGTCCAAAGATCTGAAGATATTATGTCAAAAAAAAACCTAAAATTGCTTAAATACTGTTGTAAAAAACATGATTGCATAATGCCAAAGCTGAGTTCTGGGTCTGCTGATCCATCTCCTTCTGTTTTCATGGATTAGAACGCTGGGACGCTTGAAGACTTGTTAAAATACTTCACTTCAAGACTTTAATTTCAGTCTTCAACCTCTGAAAATTCCCAACTACAAAAGCAATTAAAGAAGAATTAAAAACCACAAAAAGCAAGCCAAAATAAGAGAAAAAAAAAAACTAAACCATTAACATAACTCTAAAATGCTAGAAACAAGACTAAACTAACAATTATACAAGCAAAACAACACAAGAACTAAATAAAAAGAATAACTTTAGAGCCATAATAGTTCTATAAAATAGAATTATTAGCCCTTTGGCTCTAACATGGGATAGATCTAGTAGTAAATGTGGACCTTGAGCCACTAGCCAATGTTGTGGCCCACCAATAGGGAGCCACGGTGAGCTGTAAGCCATCATGATTGTGTCAAGCCTATATACACAGTCAACAAACTTGTTAGGATCAAGCTTTGCATGTGTACAAGGTACTAACACGTGTGGGCATGAAAAATACCAAACTTGAAACATGCCACAGTCACAATTACGACCACCAATTAGGTATATCTTGTAAATATGGCTTTAATGAAATCTCGAATGGTCATATAGCTCCTTTACTTCAAAAACTCCGGCCGCCAAATCAAATATGCACATAATGCATGAACATGCTTTGGCTTTATATTCTTCAAGCTTCTTATGCATGACCTTTGAGAATATCTCATTGGAGTTCGAGTTAATTTATGACTCCAATTTCTACAAATTCTCTTGAAAGTAAGTAGATAGCTTGTGCAATGTGGCCTTCATTAACCCCAGAATAGGAAAATGTCTAAAGTTTTTGAAAACGTTATTCATGGACTCAGCTAAGTTCATTGTCATCTAACCTTCTCGAAAACCATCAATATCATATGCCCCTGCCCATTGGTTAACGCTTATTCTATTTAACCATGTTCCAACATCCCCATTTGAATTTTCATATGAGCCAAGCATTTCAGCCACAATGTTGAGCACCACTTAACGACCGTATGAATATCCTAATTAAAATAATATAATGTTAGTCAACGATTCAAGTGTGAATTCAAATAATATAAATTTCAATAAAGACATACCAGCATGGTCAAGCCTCTTAGATAGCCACTTTGAACCCAATGTGGTGCAGACATTACTAGTCAAGTGCTGCAGACAATACATGTGGGTCCAACCATATCAGGGTGCACTGGTTACAAGTCCATGATGCCAATCAGAGATTAAGGTTATGTCTCTGTTACCTATAACCCGTTCCTTGAGAAGTTGAAGAAACCACAACCAAGATTCATCAGTTTCATGTTCAATCCTCGCAAATGCAATAGGCAACACTTTGTTGTTACCATCCTAGGATGAAGCTATCAATAAGGTCCCTTTGTACTTGTCGTACAAAAATGTACTGTCGACTAGGATAATTGGCTTCAAGTGAGCTAAGGCATCTAGGCAGGGTTTATATGACCAAAATACCCGCACAAACTTCCTCTACGGGTGACCATCTCTATCATCAGGTAATGGGTTAGTATACCCTTCCACCACAAAACCCGACGTCTCCTGCTAGATTACTCCCATAAATCGAGGTAGTACTGCATATGATTGCTCCCAGTCCCCATATGCCTCATCAATGGCCTTCCATTTCGTAGACCACACTTTCCAGTAAGAAACTTTATAGCCAAATTTGGAACAAATATGTGCAATCACTTGACTGACTAGGATCTCTGCTTTGGCTTCCACAAAGTGCATAATATAACTGGCTATATTATTTGCATCCAATTTCGAGTGATCCTGTTGTAGCGACGTATTCACACAAGTGTGGGGACCTAGATACTTCGTAATCTGCCAATAATTACAAGACTTCTTTTGCATGGCCCTAAGTCTCCACTCACAACCTTCTTCCTTTTTAGGGCACTCGTATAATTCAACATTTTTACTTTGGTGTTCCACTTTATAGGTCAAGTGACTTAGGACATGATATTCTTTTACTACACCTTGCAATTCAAGTTTGTCACTGATCTATTTCCCAGCATAAAGGCCAGTATAATTCATTATTGAACTATTAGGTTCTTCATCATTCATTGCCTCCTCATCAAGAAGGCATGTTAAAAAATTGTGTGCAGGCTCTCAGTACTCAATGATAGGAGGCACTAATACTACTTCGCTATACTCGCTACGATCATCTGCAATGTCATCACCATCGTCGTCATCACTGTCGGCTAAATTACCAAAGCACTCCTCTTTGTCAGTAAACTCATCCATGCATGGCCGCAGAGATGATGGAGTATCGTTCAGTTCCGACACCGATTCATCATCATTTGCCAGCGACAGACTACTGAACATTCCTTGACTGGAGGGCTGAGATGAAATATCACAAGAAATGATGGTTTGTGATGTACTAGCTTCAGTATTAATATTTATCTGACGACTTGAAGTTTAAGATAATCAGCTTGACCTCTTAAATGTTTGTTGATCATTGCTCTAATTGTATTGTTAGAACTCACATTTACTTTCCTGTACTCTCCTTGAAAGAAGTCCCTAAAACTTACTGTATACATTGATTCACTTCGGGGAGATTTAAATTCTCATGAATCTTACTTTTTAATTCGTTGAAGGTGATATTCATATCATCAAATGACATCATACCATAAACATTAGATTTTAATGCAGCCCCCTGATCACCCTTAACAATCCTTCCATTGACATAAATATATACAATTATTTGTGAACTCATATTAACTGCCTATAAAATAAGTAACAAGCAACAAATATTAATTTATTCAAAAAATAATTAATAGAAATTAACATTAAAAAATCTATATTTTCTAATCTTCAAGACAAATCACGTTTCTTCCCTCCTAACATATCCTAATATAAATATACAAAAGTAAACACTAAAAATAAAAATATATTTCCAATTACAATTTTCAAAGTTTTTACTACTACACTTTTTTTTTGTTTTAAAAAATTAGTATTTCACCTTAAAATTAAAAAAAAATCAAATCTAGAGTTCTTTATTTTACCTTAAAAATTGTAATTGGAAAAGATCTAATTTATAATAGTTCTTTATTTTTTTTGGATTGTGTTAGATATTCTGTATAATTTTAAGAAAATATATTTTTAAAAATATAATTTTTAAACTCATATTTCTATACAATTTTTAAATAATTTTAGTTGGGTTTACAATTACTTTTTAATTGGTTTTCTAATACAATGTTTTTAGAAAATTAATTTTTGTCATTTTTAAATAATTTTACTTCGTTTAATATATTTTTAAAAATGTTTTAATCTCGTAAATATATAAATAACACAATTCAAAATATCTAACATAATCTAATAAATAAGTAAAGTGTCAATAATTACTTTTTGAATTTTTTTTGAAATACAGTTTGTTTTAAAAATTTGTTTCTTCAATTCTACCTTCTACTAACAAACACAATTGCTTTTTGAATTTTTTCAAACAAACTTTTTCTTCTTTCCTTTCAATAACTTTTTAAACAATTATAAATATAAATCATATTGACTTTTTTTCCACATTACACTAGTTTCATTTTCATATATATTACTTATTTATATATATATATATATATATAATTATATATATTCCAATTTCGAATTTCTTTAACTTCTTATTTTTCATATACCTTTAAAATATTTAAATTATCATTTTCTGTTTATAATCTCAGTTTTTATGTGGCATCTAATTTTTTGTTGAAATTACATTTTTTTCTACTTATATTGTATTTATAAACTGAATTTAAAATTTTCTATTTATGTTTAAAATTTCTATTTAAAAAATAAAAATAACTAATATTCCATTAGACACAAAAAAAATATATGATGGTTATTAAAAATACCTACATAAAAAAACCTGTAATATTATATTACAAAACTAACAATGTGATTATTTAAAACATGTTTTAGTTACACTAATATCATAAAAACATTATAAATCATCAATCAATAAAACAACTCAACTCATACAAATCTAGTTTATAATTAAAACATACCACTCATCAAACAATAGACAACACAACTCATACAAATATAGATTATGATTAAAACATAACTATAACATTAATCTAACCTTAATTTGTATTGCAGCTCTACTCCTTGTGAGAAGGAAGCAATTTGTGAAGGATTTTGACAAATAAAAGAAAGAGAAGGGGATAAGATCTGGATGTGTAAAAAAATATGAGGAAAGCTGTGGTTCTTTTATACGAGAAGCAGACGAACTAAAATGAAAAAAAAAAAAAGGGCAAGGGAGTCCCAAGACATGCATACAAACTGCAGATTGCATGCATGCAAAGGCCACAACATAGCCCGACTTGATAAAGGTTGAGTTTGACAGATTAAAATAATTCACAATGCTTGATTTGACCAAGTCCATAGCAATTATTTTTGAAACATAGCACATGCCTTAATTTTTTTCGAAAAAATAGCATAAAGACAAATGACTAAAAAAATCCATCTTTTTTCTCCCAACATTGCAAGGACAACGTTGCCGACTTCCTGCTTCCAATAGTTCGGATAGATGACTGTTGGCATTAAATTCCATCGGGTACCGAAGCTTTGTAACCATTCATTTGAAAGATGGCATTCTCTAATCTCTATTTCTTGGATAGTGAATAATACTTTGTTCCGATTACGAAACAATAAAAATTTAGGTCAACTTTCTTATATGTTTATCATCAAATTTTTTTAATAAAATATAATAAATATATGATTCTTCAAATAAAATATAATAAATATATAATTATAAAAAATAATCTTATTTTTTTATAATTCATCATTAAAAAAAATTTTTAAACAAAAATTTACATATATTCTACTTTTAATAAAAAATTTAATAACAAAAATATACGAAACTTTATATAAGATTTTCTTTCTTATTAATATCTAGTCAATTTGCAATTTACTTTATTTCTTATCTTATAAACTAAAATCTATTTTAAACCATAACCTAGAAATTTATACCGCACATTACACCATTTTTTTTTTTACAGAATCTAAAATTTACACGATGATTTTTTATGTTTAAATTAAAATTTTCTTTTTGTGATTATAACAAACGCTATATTTCGATCTAATTTTATTTTTTTTTATGACAGAAATCTTTTGCAATTTTTTTTTAGAATGATTAACCTATTGTTATATATATATATATATATATATATATATATATATATTATTTTGACTAAAATATTTTGTGGATTTATGTATAAAGTATCTCAACATTTGGCTTATTCATTTGGCTGATTGATGCCAATGTATCTTTACACCTCATTATAGTGAATTTTTTATTTCTTTTAATATAAGTCCACAAAATATCTGACTCAATCTGCAAATATCTGAATCAATTTGCGTCTTTTTATCTGATCACATATAATCTAATTTGAACAGGAAAAAAATTAATTCTAAAACAAATATTGGAGATTTTAGAATGCCATCAAATGCAAATATTTCTTCGAAAATAACTATATAAATATTCAATGAGTTACAAATTGAAAAAATGCCTTCAATATGGTGAGATTATGGGACTAATTTACCAACATACTACCCTTTTCAAAATTATTTATCCTGATACTATATTTTCAATCTTATTTACTCGAATGCTGCAAGTTCTGTCAAATCTATTTTATGTGAATTTTTAAACATTCAAAGCTCGACCTTTGTCAGACCTAGCTTATTTATAAATGAAGAAGCTCGGCCTGACACAGGCTGAGCTTCTGACAAATATAAAAGAAGCTCGGCCTCATGGAGGCCGAGCTTCTGCTGACAGAAACCTCGGCCTCGGTGAGGCTGAGCTTCTGATCCCAAAAACTAGTTCCCCGTGAAACGAACACACATGCGCATGGTGATTAGGAAAAGCATGCACCACTAAGGCAAAGAATCCACTCAATATAATGCTCGCCACTAATATAATGTAAGAAGGTCAAGAGGCTAAAATTAAAACTTTTATATTATAAATAATTAAATTAACAAATATTAAATATAAATAGGTTAAATTAAGATTTAATTGTTATATTTAATAAAACTAAATATAGTTATATTCATTTGTGTAATATAATTATTAATTACAATATTTAATTTATTTCAATCATTTTTGTACAATGAATAAAATTAGTTACTTATATAGTTACAAATATTTTTTAATTAAAATATTACAAATATATAGTTACAAATCATTTTTATTTCAATCATTTTTGTACAATGAATAAAATTAGTTACAAATCATTTTTATTTCAATCATTTTTGTACAATGAATAAAATTAGTGACAAATATTTTTATAGTTACTTATATAAATAAAGTCAATGAATTTTGTATAATTATGCAATTAAATAACTAAAGTCACATTAATTTATGAATACATTGTAGATTTAATTTAAGATTGATCAATTAAAAAAAATTTGTAAATTACAAATTCTACAATTTACTAACAAAAATATTTTTAATTTATAGAAAGTTAACAAACGATAAAAAAAAAATCTAAAAGAAGTGGCTTCCAGTCCCGCAACGTGTATGTGTAATTGGTCGTTTAGACCTTCGACGTTGCTCGGGTTCTTCTTCTTCTTCTTCTTCTTCTTCTTCTTCTTCTCTGCCTTGTTGGTGTCCTTCTGCTAAGGGTGTAGGCTGAGCATTCAAATCCAATGTTTGTCATTGTACCGATGGGATCATGTGATCCGGTGTGAAGAACTGCATTCCGAAATCTGCATTATGTGTCATAGAATCAGGAAAAAATGATGAATAATCGAAATAGGATTGTCCAGGCATCGGAGTATGATAGCCACCGCCAAATGGAGAGTTGGAGCCTCCAGTTTGTGTGAAAGAAGGACTGGCACCACTAGAACCTATGTCAGGTTGAGTCTGACAGTAGGTTGAAGTCGATACACTCTGATATGGCATAGATGCACTTGGATCGTAGCATGCATTATAGGGAATAGGTTCCCTTGCTGCGATGAGGCCCCGAGAACGCTTGCCCGACACTTGCTCAGGAATTACTACAGCAGGCAAATCCTGAGCAGGTGGAGCTAGGTGAAAAAGCCTGAGTTCTTTCTGTTCACCTATGGCAGTAATGATATTCATAGCGTCTTGCTCAATTTTCGCTGCTAAATCATCAGGTGTCGGATCCTCATGAGCAAGTCTATATAAGTACCATGCCATATTAACCTGCAAAAAACATAGAAATTAGAGCAAAGAAGATAAACTATAAATATAATTTAAATTTGATAATAAATAAATGATTTACCGCATAACCTTCAGAACCGCTTATAGGATCGATCAATCGCCTCGTATGCTTCCAATACCAACGCATATACTGAAAGTTATGCTCTAGGGGATGTGAAGGATACTGTGGCTGGATTAGTCGTTGAGGCCAAGTTAACCACTGATTGATAAAGTCTGCATGTACCACTGCCCAATTTTGATCATATTTTCCTGTCATCTGTAATGTGTGGTGGAGGCCAAGATTGATAGGTGGCTTAGGAATTGATTGATCCCCGCTGAATTGGCGATGCACGTGATCCACATGGTGCCATTCTACGATATGGAAACAAATAAGCGGTACAAAGGCAAGCCAGACATTATGGTCAGCTACGCAATAATCTGGAAGCATCTGAATGACTTTCCTGTCATATGGACACCAGATAATCTGTGAAAAGTTAATGATAAAAAAAATAAACATATAAAGTATCATCCATATTTAAAGAATATCAGTTTAAGTAAGATACCTCAAAGTCAGTCATTCTATCTAATAGAAGTCTGTAATGCTTCAAGGCCTCTTTAGCTGGCCCAATGGAATCCTTAGTACCATTCCAACTACAACAATCACAAATATATGAGTTGACATAGTAATTAGTAAATGATAAATTTTATACTAAAGTAAGTAGTACATACAGAAATTCTAATGGCGGGAGTGTAGGATAATTTTCTGAATCTACGTCTTGGGTAGTGTCACATCCCAAAAATTGAGCATGTGAAAAGATACTACTCATTTGATAAAATTCTTAAACATACGTTATTTACATATATTCTGTAAGGTTTTACATTCAACCTTAATCATTCATTCCACACTACAGAATTATATTCATCTGATAAGCAAATATAGACATACATAGTCTGATATTTCTATCTCATCGCAAGCCTAGAAGACCTATAGAAAGTACAGAGCGTTCCTAGTATCCACATTAATAAGTACTGGTATCCCACCAGACAGAAATGGAGGATAATTCCAAGGGGCTTCTATTCTTCAAACGGATACTCTTGTTCTTTGTTTTCTGTATCTGAAAAAAATAATCATAGGGAGTGTGAGTTTATTTAAAAACTCAGTAAGTAAATAACTGTACTATATAAAATATCAAAAGTACAAATACCACATTTACTCATATAATTAATTGTTTTATACATCGAGTAGTATGGGACTCTAACCCTTTCAACTCGTGTATAGGTTTCATAGATATGCACTGAGTAGTAGGGTTTAGTAGTATGAGACTTTAACCCTTTCAAACTCGTGTATGAGCTTTCTTAGATATACACCGAGTAGTATGGGACTTTAACCCTTTCAACTCATGTATAGGTTTCATAGATATGCACTGAGTAGTATGGGACTTTAACCCTTTCAAACTCGTGTATGAGCTTTCTTAGATATACACCGAGTAGTATGGGACTTTAACCCTTTCCAACTTGTGTATTAGATCCCGTAGATCTTTACTCATTGACAAGATAGTGAGAATTTATCACATAATACAATTGTCATGAAATAAAACAATTTCTACATACTCTTATTTCTACCGATCATCATATACTCCCATATGAAAAATTGATTGCTTATTATCCAAATAATATTGTAAATGGGACTTATATTGTACTTTGACTAGTAATATCAAATTAGCTGAGCAAGGTTATTCACTCACCTTGATGTTTGTCCAAGTTTACCTTGTTCCATACTAGAATTTGTGTAGGAAAATTTCCTAGTAAAATATATTACAAGGAAACATAAGAAAGGAAACAAAATCACGAAAATACGCAAAATTTTCTGATTGCTACAGTAACGGTTTGCTACAGTACGGTTTGCTACAGTGTCAGTTCGCTACAGTGTCGGTTCGCTACAGTGCCGGTTCGCTACAGTACCGTTGACTGCCGACACTACAGTAACTGCTACAGTAACTCGAAGAAAATTTCCCGAAATCTGGTCGCTACAGTAACTCGAGTTTTGCAGAAGTTTTTGCAGAAATTTCTCACAAATTCATCATTTCCTTTCTTGTTTCAAAACCAGAATTTCAACTCTTTTAACCGATTATAACTCAAATATAACTTCTAAAACAACTGAGATTCACGAATTATCATCAAAATCTTCAAGAACAAAACCTCCTCTAATCTTCCATATAAACTTAGATTTAAGGAAAATAACGAGATTAAAGCTTACCTTTGATCCTTACAAAGCTTTTGAACCGAACAAATAATCGAACTTCTGAAGATCAAGGAAAGGATTTGGGAAGAAAATGAAGAACTGAGAGAGAAAATGAAGTTACTATTCCTTTTGCTTCGCTTCAGAATCGAATTATGAGAAGTTACTATTGAAGTTTTATATTAAATATTTCTAATGGGTTATTGAATAACCCATGGGTATCCATAACCCAACATCCAAACCCATCCAGTCAATTTACAATAAATGGATTAATTGACCATTCTTAAACCACTTTTCCATGAATTTCACCATTCTTAGAATATATCCCACGTGGTGCAAATATTCAGTCCAGTCATTTAACTCAATTTTCATAAATAATATTCAAAGAGAACAATTAAATATGAAAATTAAAAATGACCAAAATAAATAACTAAAGTAACGTTGTGAAATTCTAAAATACTCTTAAGCGAATTATATTCTGAAATTAATGGGTATTACAGGTAGGGTGTGTCAATGGCGCTAATCGAGGGAATCTAAACCACACCCATACCAGAATACTCGTCAAAACAACGCCCGTGGACCATCTTTGTCTGGGGGACAAGGATCTGTATCCCACACCACCACAGAACCTGGCATAAAATGTTCAACTGCTTTCATCCATCGAGATAATAATGTATATGACCATTCCCACGCCCCAAATGCCATTGAAATGGCCTTCAATTTTTCGGCCCATGCTTTCTTATAAGAAATATTGTAACCGAATTGCACCCGGATCAAGGCAATTACTTGACTAACTGGGAGATCTGGCTTCTTCACTACTAATTCAAAAATATGATTTGCTATAACGTCTCCATCCAATTTTGAGTGGTCTTGAGCCAGCAATACATGGACACAACTGTGTGGACTCAGATACTTCGTGATCACCCAGTAATTGCTATGTTTTTTTACGATGGCCCTGAGTCTCCACCCACAACCATTTTCTTTTCTAGGGCATACATATACCTCAACACCTTTCCTTTGGTAGGCCACCCTATAGTCCTGGTGATTTCTTATAGAATATACTTTCACTGCAAGTCGCAAAGCCATCTTGTCAGTGAACTGTTTTCCAACATAGAGATTGGTATCATTCCTTGCTGACATTTCAGGTTCGCCCTCATCAATTGTAGAATCTGGAAGGCTTGTTAAAAATTCATGTGCAAGGTCTCTGTAAACCCTAGTGGAAGGGATCAAAATTCTCTCATCTTGCCCGTCGACATCATCATGACCGCCTACATCTGTAGAATCATTGGCAACATCTGTAGCATCATCAGCAACATCTGTACAATCATCGCTAACATATGTAGGATCATCAACAACATATGTAGCATCATCGCCATCATCGTCTAAAGCATCGTCACCACCAAAACACTCTTCTTCATCAGTAAAATCATCCATGCATGGCCGAGGAGATGAAAGAGCATCATTTAGTTGTGGCACAGGTTCATCATCATTTGCCATCAACAACTGACTATACATGCCTTCGATGGGGGGCTGCAACGACATCTCAAATGGAACAATGTCTTGCGATGTACTAGCTTCAGGGATAAGTTCTACTTGACGATTGCAAGTTTCAACTAACAATTCCAGGTTCTCATCTCCACTTCTCAAATGTTTTATGATCATGGATCTAACTGTGTTGTCAGTCTTCAAATTCATCTTAACATATTCCTCATTCAATCGGTACCTATAGCTTATTTTTGCCACTGATTCACTAGGAGGGAGTTCTAAATGACCGTGAATCATACTTTTCAATTCGTCCAAAGTGATATTTAGATTATTTAGTGCCATTATATTACAAACATCATATTTAAATTTAACCCCTTCGTTATTCTTAACAGTCCTTCCGTTGACATAAATATATACATTTATGCCAGAACTCATCTTAACTGCCTATAACACAATATAATTCATATTAATACACTAAGAAATATATAATTCATAATTCTTAGCGTCTCTAAAGTGTCTATCAATTATTTATATGTCAAATATATCAATTTCTTAATTAACATAATAAATAATAGTATTCTTTATTTATTTTTCAATTAAAAATTTATAAAATTAAAATGCTTAAGTTTATAATTACTTTCTTAAAAAATGTGAAATTACTTTCTAAAAAATAATTAAAACATATAATTTGAATAATTCGTGTTATACGAAATAATAAAGGAAAAATATATAATAAATTTGCAAAAATCTTCAACTATTTTTAATATTAATCTTTTATCTTAAAGTCTCTTATTGAAGTGAATTAATTATTTTAAAGTTCAAAGAAGTCATCCTATCTTATTTACTTAAACTGTTCTGAAATTATTTTTTAAATTTATTCTTTTAACTTAAAGTTTAATAATTAAAGGATACATAAATTATTTTTGTGTATTTTAAATATTTATATATTAAATATCTCCATTTATTGTTTTGCATAATAAATAATAGTATTCTTTAATTTTATTTTCAATTATAAATTTATAAAATTCAATTACATAAGTCAACAAATATTTTCTAAAATATGAAATTATTTTATAAAAAATATTTAAAATATATAATCTAAATAATTCATATTGTGCTAAATAATAAAGGAAAATATATAAATAATTTGTAAATATCTTCAATATTTTTTTTATTAGTCTTTTATCTTAATGTCTCTTACTAAAGTCAATTAATTAATTTTAAAATTCAACCAATCTTATTTTCTTAAAATGTTCCATTTTTTTAATTTATTCTTATAATTTGAAGTTTAATAATAAAAAGATACAAACATTATTATTTTGTATTTTAAATATTTATAGATTAAATATCTCCATTTATTATTTTACATAATAATTAATAATATTCTTTAATTTTATTTTCAAAAAAAATTTATAAAATTAAAATGCATCATTTTACAATTAATTTATAAAAATATGAAATTAACTTATAAAAATAATTAAAATATATAATCAGTCAAACTCATACTATACAAAATTATAAATTCAAAAATATATAAGTAATTTGTAAAAAATATATAAATAATTTGTAAATATCTTCAATATTTTTTATATTTAGTCTTTATCTTAAAGTCTCTTATTAAAGTCAATTAATTAATTTTAAAATTAAACCAATCTTATTTTCTTCAAATGTTCCAATTTTTTAATTTATTGTTTTAATTTGGAGTTTAATAATAAAAATAGACAAACATTATTATTTTGTATTTTAAATATTTATAGATTAAATATCTTCATTTATTATTTTACATAATAAGTAATAGTATTCTTTAATTTTATTTTTAATAAAAAATTTATAAAATTAAAATGCATCATTTTACATTTAATTTATAAAAATATGAAATTAAATTATAAAAAATAATTAAAATATATAATCAATCTAACTCATACTATACAAAATTATAAATTCAAATATAAATAATTTGTAAAATTTATTCTTAAACTGCAAGTTAATAATCAATTTATACAAAGTTATTATACTTTTCACTAATGTCAAAATTTAAAATTTTATTAGTACGAAAAAAAATTGTAATATATGCAAATTTCAAATGAGATTCAAGATTATAAAAAAAATAAGTAAATTCTAACTCAGTAATAAAAACTATATATAACAAAAAATAACTAAAAAAACAACCAAATTTACAATAAAATAAACAAACTAAAATATCTACTAACACAATCCAAAAATTAAATAAAATATATAACAAGATCAAAATTATAAACATCAAACAATTTCTAATGAAAAAATCTAACTAAGATAATCTAAACAAAATATACAAATTTAAATATACTAATCTAAATATTAAAATAAACATAACTATCTAACCTTAAAATTTTGTATATGATAAGTCTCTTCTTTTCCTCTTTAACAGCTCCCACAAGTGTTTCTTCCTCTCTTTTTCTTCAGCTCCAGCGTCTCCCTCTCTTTTTTCTTCTTCACTTCGTCGGCCTCCTCTCTAAAGTGTGTGTGTGTGTGTGTGAGTTTTTACAATACCCCATTACATATATACACAAACCTATTACATATATACACACACGTCGCCTCCCCCTCTCCCGGTTAAAGCTGCCCCCCTCCTTTTTTCAACGCGCATGCAGAATCTCTGCAGGTGTGCAGAGATTCTCAAAAGCTCGACCTTGACTGAGCCGAGCTTTTGGATGTGTCAGAAGCTTGGCTTGACACAGACTGAACTTATGAGGGTTTTTTTTAAAAAAATAATAGCTTGGTTTGACACAGGCCGAGCTTTAGCAAATTAGAAATAAGCTCGGCCTGACACAGGTCGAGCTTTGAGAGTTTAAAAAATTATATAATACTGAGTTGACAGAAGTTGCAACATACGGGTTAATAAAATTGAAAGTATAATATCTAAATAAATAATTTTGAAAAGAGTAGTGTGTTGGTAAATATCTCAAATTATGGAGAGTGGTGTGGTGGGCCAGGGCCATTTACTTAACGTCAACATTCTGATATCTATTCATTTCTGCCAGCATTCATTATCTTAAACAGTAGTGTACAGTTTCGCTACTATTTTCTTTTTTTTTTTTAATGTCAATTAATGTCCGAATCGTACGTAACCAAAATTATTTATTTCATTTCTTGGATTATCAAATAAATACTATTTTAGAGCACAACTTTATAAATTATATGGAAAATGACACTTTTTATTTTCTTACAGACATTTAACATTACACCATGCTTTTCTCTATTTTTAAAATATGTTTTTTGTATAATTTTAAGATGTATTATATTTCAATCTAATTTTAATTGTGGAGATTATTTGTGAGGAAAAAATGTATATATTTATAAAAAAAAAAAAAAGACAAAAGTTGGATAATTTTAAAGTTTTATGAGATATTATTATAAAAAAATAACTTAAAGACCATTTTTAGAAATCTAGATCCTTTATAGTTTTGGCAAGAACTGCAAAATTAAATTTTCAAATGTGGACCATTCATTTAAAACTAAACGGTACAAATCAAATGAGAAAATATATTGCGACCTTTGACTGAAGCATTTAATTTTAGAATAAACGATATAGAATTAAAAATTGAAGTCTGGGACAAAACTAGAGATGATCCAAGTTCCATTTGTGGGCTGGGCCTTACGAAGTTCAATTAACTCTAAGATTGGGAATCTACCCACGATTTAAAAAACATAGGATTCAGAATATCCTTCAGCTGAGTCAAATCTGTTTCCATTTGGCTATTATATATATACACAGATACAGTCCTCGCACTGATCAAGAGCGAGCGAGGGAGCGAGGGAGCGAGTGATCTCCATGGAAGCCAGAAACATGCTTCGCTTCTACTTCCGATCCTTCAGCTTGGCCTTACTTCTCCTCATCAAATGGGTCCACCTTCCCAGCAAGACCCTCCCTGATTGCAACGTCTACTCCAGCTGGTACACCTCCAACAACCGCTTCTTCCAAGCCAAATTCCCCGCTCTCATCAAGCACCCACCTTCCTCCACGTGCCGCCGCCTCCACGAGAATGACGCCCCTCGCCACCCTCTTGACCCTTTCACCATCGCTCCATTCTCTCCTATCACCCTCTTTTCAACTCTGCCGCCACTCATTCTCTGAACTCCGTTGTCCTCGAAGAACCCCCCAACACGCGCGTCAAGGTATAGAAACCCGGTGACCCTTTCTTCCCCAGAAAAGCCTCTGTCATCGCGTGCATGAATGACCGATCCACTCCTTACTATGGATTTGTCTGTTGAATAGGTTATTACACTACAAAAAACTTGACTTTTGGTGGCGACTAAAATTATTACTGAAAGTCAAAGAGTCGTCACTGAAAATGTTGTTACTGAAAGTTTTCAGTAGTGACATTTGTTGCCACTAAAAAGTCGTCACTGAAACCAATTTTTGGTGGCGACATTTGTCGCCACTAAAAGTATAATTTTTGTCACCTAATATAAGCTGTAGACAAAAAGGAAAGGAAGAAAAGTCGCCACCGAAAGTACTTTAGGTGGCGAGGCGACTAAGTACTTTCAGTGATGACTTTTAAAAGTCACCACTGAAAGCTATTAATTTTTTCTTTTTAATATTTCTGTACTATCAATCTTTTAGTTTAATATTTCAAATAACACCTAAATTCTTACAAACAATCCCAATATATATATTTTTGAGATAAATCATCATATATTATTATAAAATGATTTTAAATACATAATGTTTAATTTTAAAAAATACTTAGCACAAATAACCTAATACAAAAAGTACTTAATTACTACCACTAGTCTTCCATTTTCTATGTTTCCTTGCATCTTTGGTGGTTGCAAAGTTCTCAACGACATTTATATCTGGCGCCTAATTTTGTCCCTATTATGATACAAGTAAAATAAATATCACTTTTCAATATATATATATATATATATATATCACTTAACATATTTCATAGAAAGTAAAATATATCATTGTGCTTAATACAAAAAATTGTAGCCAAAATATTAATAAAAAACTTTCATATAACATGGACATATAACATAATTGTCCAAACTTGACTCATTTCCCAATTCTTACATTTATACCATAATAAATTACCCCTATTTACTAACTAATCAACATGATTTCAAAATTTAATCCACCTCTATGCCATAACTTGGGTGGTTTTCTCAAGAATTCAGTCAACCTCTCAAAATAAAAATTAAGTATTTTAATCATTACATATGTACACACATTTTAAAATCTTCAATTCATTCATGAAAGAAATACAGTAGCGAATTAGACATACATACTATAAATCTGCTAAAATTATTCTAATTTTATACAATTTAAGAAAATTGTAATAAAGATCTTCTGAAAATTATGATTAAAACCATGAAACTTTTCTGAAAAGCCTAGCAAAATATCTGATTATATAAAAAAAAGGGCAACTTTGGAACTTTATGCCATGTACAGTTTTAAACTGGCAGAAGATGATCGGTCGACTGATTTGGGACTGTCGGTCGACTGATAGTCTTCAGAGTTACATGTATTTAAAATTGAGAGGTATCAATTGACTAATTCAGGAACATCGGTCGACTGATGTACCTTGAGTTTCAGATTTTCAGAAAAAGTTAACTTGAAAACATGGTAAAATTATCTAGTTTCATTATGCACATAATCTACAATACTTCTTCAACTCTTCTTTGCAAATTCTCTTCTAGAATGAAGCTATAATACGACGGACTTACATGAAACTCATATTTCTATGCATATACACAAATTGTGCATATATCTCTAAAGGTTTACATAGGAAATTAACATTACAGTTCTTTTCTATGTGTAACTACCTAGCAACTATGCTAGCTTGTTTCTTGCTACCTCTTGCTTCTTTACTTCAAATTCTGAAATTGTTAGTTTTAACATAAAACATGAGATATATAATCTCAGTAACTAGTTTTTTTAAAGAAATTATTTGAAGAACCATTTCAGTCATAAAAGCAATTATCTATAACTAATTCACACTTCTATGATCATAAAAGAACTATCATAAAAGCAATCTAAATAGGAAACTCATTTCATGAAATATAAACTGATATACTAACATATAGCTTGTGTCTTAACTTCTTTCTCAATATAGTACACTATTCTTTGGCTACTTTAGCTACTCTAGCTTCTCTAGTTACTTTAGCTACTCTAGCTACTTTCTTAGGAAAAGTACTCAATGTCCCATGAGGAATTTCTATCATTTCTTGAGGAATTTCTAGGGTTCTGTCTTCCTATAAGGATTTTTACATTCTATGAAGTATATCTGTCATCTCATGAGGAATTTCTGGTTCTGTCATCCCATAAAGACATAATCTATACTTTTCAAGAGAAAGTTAATTCTATGTTCTCATGAAGAACTTCCACATATCTATACTTGCTGAATCATGAATAATATGGTAAATAACTAAATTAACTTGCTTTCTAGCTCTCTTATAAAGAGAACTCTTCATCCTATGAGGAATTACTACATCCCATGGGAAGTCAAGTTCTATATTCATAAGAAAATATGTTCTCAAATATTTATGGATAGCTTTATCATAAAGCTATAGCATATTATGCACAAGCATGATAGATAACTGAAAATAAATTGTTTTTATGAATAACTAGCTACCTTGGATTCTTTTTATAGCTGAACTTGTAGATTCTCTCCTAGTTTCTCTCTAGCTCCTCTTGTTTCCTCAATTTTCAGACTTTCCCTTCTTCTATTTTCTTCCTCTTAGTCTGAAATTTGCTATTCTATGAATTCTCAAGCACTAGAATTCATTTAAACTAGGGAAATTAAGTTAGGAAGCTCACCTTTGATGATTTTCTTGTTAGAAACCCAACTAAAAGTCCCTTCTCTCTCTTCTTCTTCTTCTCGATGTTTCTCTCTCTCTCTTCTCTAAAATTTCAAAAAATGTCATTTCTCTCTCTCTTCTTGCTTCTAAAGGGTTTAAAGAGTCCCTTTAGCATAGAAATCCCTCTTTTACCCCTATTTTCTTGTTTTTGAGTTTCCTTGGCATGTTAGGGGTATTCTAGTTAATTTCCCATTGATTTTTCAGTTGGAACCGACCTACTTTCATACTCCAGCAATCGATTAGTCGACTGATTTCTTACGATTAGTTGACTGATTGGCCATTAGTCGACTAATTCATCCCGATTAGTTGACTAATTACTACAGGACCCAAAATTTCATCATGACAGAGAATCATTAGTCGATTGATCTCTTCTCATCAGTCGACTGATTGCAGATATCAGTAATCTAGTCCATTTCTGATGCTATCAGTCGACTGATTGTTACCATTGGTTGACTAATTCCCTCAGAACTTCATTTTTCTTCCTTTCTTAGCTCATTTATCCTAGTTTCTCATGCCTTTTCTTGATGACTTGCTTCTAGGCATCCCAAAAGTATATTTTACTATTTTCTAACATCTTTTCCAACTTAATAAAGAAAATATAACTTTAATAGAGGAAAAATATGGGATGCTACAATTCTCCCCTCCTTTAAAAATTTTGTCCTTAAAATTTGAGCTAACAAAAATATGAACATAGAAATACTTAATCATAAAATATACTTTTTCTCATTTTCTTGAAGGATTGTTCTATCTCTCCTATGGGAAAATTTTGTTATAAGGCAGAACACTTCAAATCATTATAACTACTTTCATGAGTATAAAGGATCAACATAAGAACATGGCATTGGTGCACTATAAATCCATCTATTTCATAGGATTTCATAATGTAATATAAGTCTATCCACTGTAAGGGTTTATATTGCACCATGAATTCACCCTATTTATGGGTTCATAATGCATAAGGAGTTTATTCCTCATAAGGGTTCTTATTGCACTATGAATTTACCAAAGTATGAGTTTATAATGCACCACCTTTATAAAATACTTTCTTTTATAATTAAGGAAGATTTTTCATAGTTCATCATGAAATTTCTATAACTTCACTCATTTGAGAGGTTTGCACTGCATTGTCATAAAGCTACCTACCTCTTTGAGTCTAATGTATTGTGGGTTTCTCTAACGCTTTAGGTCTACAATACATCATATGTGTATGAAGAAGTCCCTTATAAATAATCTCTTGCTAAGGACCTTACTAATCATATCTACCTCTAGCTAGCTTCTATGCTTCTATCATGAATCTTGCTAAAGGCATTGTCTTTTGATTTTTACCTTAACCAGTCTCTATTTCTCTCTATGGAATATATCCCTGCTAAGGTCTCATAACTATTTCTACCTTCAGAATGAAATTCTATTTGTTCCATATGTCTTCTTACATAAGGCTTAATACTTTCTTTAGCTTCTTAGGCTTAATTCTATTATCAGAAGAACTAAGACTCCTATACTGAACATATTAACTCTTGCTTTTCTAATTTAGTTATGATTGTCTCCTTGTTCTTTTACATAAAAAGAATAAGTCTTAACTTCTTGTTTCCCTTTATGGAACAAGTCTTTCTTCTCTTATTTTTCTTTGGAATAAGAGTCTGTTCCCCAATCTCAATCAATATAGCTACTTCCATGAATATATAGGTTGTCATAAACATCCTCATTCTTTCTTATAGTGCACTATAACTTCTAGTTATTTCTCAAGAAAAGTATTCTACATCCCATGAGGTATTCTATCACTCATGAGGAATTTCTATCATCTCACAAGAAATTTTTGGTTCTGTCATCTAATAAGGATTTTACTTCCTTTGAGGAATTTCTATCTTCCCATGAGGAAAAGTTTTGGGGTTCTCATCCTATAGGGAACTTCTGCATCCCATAAGAAGAGGTTCTGTCATCCCTTAAGGATTTATTCTACATCCCATGGAAAATTTATCTGCATCCCATGAGGAAAATTTCTGATTTTATCATTTCAAGAGGCATCCATGAGGAATGTTCTACATCCCATGGGGAATTTATCTACATCACATGAGGAAAAATTTGGAGTTATGTCTTCTCATAAGGAATTTTACGTCTTATGAGGAATTCTGTCATTTCATGGGGTTTCTGTTCTGCTATAGTGTACTATAAGTTTTTTGTTCTAGTTTCATAAAAATACTCACTCATATATTCATGGAAGATTTATCATAACTTCATTCATATGAGTCATAATATGAAACAATTCTTTCTAATATTTTCTCTATTCTTCTTTGCTTGATTGAAGGAGACTTCTCTACTCGACTTTTTACGAAACTATATCTTACCTTCCCTTTTAGGAATTTGGATTATAATGGGTTCATATATGTAAAATAGGTATACATTACAAATAAGACTCCACTACCTCCTTATTCTTCAAAGATGTCTGGTATGCTTTTATCTAATTTCATTTATGTTTCTATGAATGCTATCAGTAAGTCCTAACCTTGAATCCGTAACATGAATAGGACTACTAGCCATCATATTCCTAATTAAGAATTTGCATTTAAATTCTTTGGTCATAGATATTCATATAATTTCTAGTCTTTCTCTCTCATATGACCACCTTTCTAAGTTGAGACAACCATTACATGCCCTCAGACTACTAATAATATGTTGACATGTAATCATTTATTTCAATCTCAAACAGACATTTGTCATAGAATATAAGCAAGAATCATGCAAGGAAATTTCACATGTTAAACAATTCATTGCATATTATACATGAGGAAATTTATCTGAAATTTACCTTAATCATAAAGTACTTCTTTCAAGTTCTATGAATCATCTTGCACCCAATAAGGTTTTTTGGCTCATTAAATTTCTAATTACTAACTCATTGTGAACCTTTAATCCACTAAGTTCATTCTCATTATGCACAAAATAATTTTCTTTATCATAACATACTAGTCACTCTTGTGCATACAGTTAGTCTTTCGAAATTTCATGTTATTCTAACATCATATACTCCTCAAGGAAGAGTGCTATCATAAAATGGATTACACAATATATAAAGCATAAACAATACTTGTACTCATACTAGAATACATCATGCATATTCAAATTTTATATAATACATCTATGTGTAATCACTTTTTTAGAAAGACTATCTACTATACATGTATGCAATTTCTATGTACATAAACTAAAGCCAGTTAGACTAAAATCTACTTTCTTGTCACCGAAACTAGCTTATTTCTTTAAGGATCTAACATTATCAATATATATTCCTTGAATGCAAGAAATCTTACCTCCTTAAGGGCTCAGGCTTTATGTTTGGATTTCTTATTCTGTCTATTACTTTCCATTTTCATAGATTTATAGACATTCTACTTCTTCTTGTTCTTCTTTCTTTTATTTTGTTCATTCATCTCGTGAATATCCTTTTTCAAACCCCTTATCTCTTCTAAAATAAAGGCAAGGATATTCAACTGAGTTGCCTATTGATTAGCCTGTTTTTCTAACTGGATTCCTAGGATATCAACACTCTCTATGAGTTCCTCTAGGACTCTTCTTTGCTGGAAGGCCATCCTATATGTAAAACCGTAGCATCTACCTCAATGGCCTAAAAGAGATAATTGGCAATATTTAATAAGGATTCTTAGGGTATTTAAGCCATATTAATGCATATTATCCTAATCTTATATACATATTTCTAAGGATATCCATAATGTTTCCTCTACTTAGTACCCAATCTTCACCCACATAGTGCCTAAGACCATGCTCTGATACCAAAATGTAACGTCTGCTAAAATTATTCTAATTTTATAAAATTTAAGAAAATTGTAATAAAGATCTTCTGAAAATTATGATTAAAACCATAAAACTTTTCTGAAAAGCCTGGCAAAATATCCGATTATATAAAAAAAGGGCAACTTTGGAACTTTATGCCATGTACAGTTTTAAACTGGTAGAAGACGATCGGTTGACTGATCTAGGGCTATCGGTTGACTGATAGTATTCAAAGTTACATGTATCCAAAATTGAGAGATATTAGTCGACTGATTTAGGGACATCGGTCGACTGATGTACCCTGAGTTTCAAATTTTCAGAAAAAGTTAACTTAAAAACATGCTAAAATTATCTAGTTTTATTATGCACATAATCTACAATACTTCTTCAACTCTTCTTTGCAAATTCTCTTCTAGAATGAAGCTATAATACAATGGACTTACATGAAACTCATATTTCTATGCATATACACAAATTGTGCGTAGATCTCTAAAGGTATACATAGAAAATTAACATTACAGTCTTTTTCTATGTGTAACTACCTAGCAACTATGCTAGCTTGTTTCTTGCTACCTCGTGCTCCTTTAATTCAAATCCTGAAATGGTTAGTTTTAATATAAAACATGAGATATATAATTTCAGTAGCTAGTTTATTTAAAAAAATCATTTCAGTCATAAAAGCAATTATCTATAACTAATTCACACTTCCATGAACATAAAAGAACAATCATAAAAGCAATCTCAATAGGAAACTCATTCCATGAAATATAAACTGATATACTGACACATAACTTATGTCTTAACTTCTTTCTCAATATAGTGTACTATTCTTTGGCTACTTTAGCTACTTTAGTTACTCTAGCTACTCTAGCTACTTTAGCTACTTTCTCAGGAAAAGTACTCAATGTCCCATGAGAAATTTCTGTCATCTCATGAAGAATTTCTGGAGTTCTGTCCTCTTATAAGGATTTTTACATCATATGAGGTATTTCTGTCATCTCATGAGGAATTTCTGATTTTGTCATCCCATAAGGACATAATCTCTACTTTTCAAGAGAAAGTTAATTCTATGTTCTCATGGAGAACTTCCACATATCTATACTTGTTGAATCATGAATAATATGGTAAATAACTAAATTAACTTGTTTTCTAGCTCTCTTATGAAGAGAACTCTTCATCCTATAAGGAATTACTACATCTCATGGGGAGTCAAGTTCTATATTCATAAGAAAACATGTTCTCAAATATTCATGGATAGCTTTATCATAAAGCTATAGCATATTATGCACAAGCATGATAGATAACTGAAAATAAATTACTTTTATGAATAACTAGCTACCTTGGATTCTTTCTATAGCTGAACTTGTGGATTCTCTCCTAGTTTCTCTCTAGCTCCTCTTGTTTCCTCAATTTTCAGACTTTCCCTTCTTCTATTTTCTTCCTCATAGTCTGAAATTTGCTATTCTATGAATTCTCAAGCACTAGAATTGATCTAAACTAGGAAAATTAAGTTAGGAAGCTTACCTTTGATGATTTTCTTGTTAGAAACCCAACTAGAAGTCCCTTCTCTCTCTTTTTCTTCTTCTCCATGTTTCTCTCTCTCTTTCTTCTCTAAAATTTTAGAAAATGTCATTTCTCTCTCTTCTTGCTTCTAAAGGGTTTAAAGAGTTCCTTTAGCATGGAAATCCCTCTTTTACCCCTATTTTCTTGTTTCTGAGTTTCCTTGGCATGTTAGGGGCATTCTAGTCAATTTCCCATTGATTTTTCAGTTGGAACCGACCTACTTTCGCACTCCAGGAAGCAATTAATCGACTGATTTCTTACGATTAGTCGATTGATTAACCATTAGTGGACTAATTCATCCCGATTAGTCGACTGATTGCTACATGGCCCAAAATTTCAGCGTGACAGAGAATCATCAGTCGACTGATCTCTTTTCATCAGTCGACTGATTGCATATATAAGCAACCTAGTCCATTTCTAATACTATCAGTCGACTGATTGTTACCATTAGTCAACTAATTCCCTCATAACTTCATTTTTCTTCTATTCTTAGCTCATTTATCCTAGTTTCTCATGCCTTTTCTTGATGACTTACTTCTAGGCATCCCAAAAGTATATTTTACTATTTTCTAACATCTTTTCCAACTTAATAAAGAAAATATAACTTTAATAGAGGAAAAATATGGGATGTTACACATACACTTTCAGCAAGGATGAAGAAGCTCATGCCAACCACAACAATCATCATCAAAGGGCTAAAGGCAGTAGACACAGGTCTTTTCTTCTTTATCACCACATAGTATGATATGCCTGCCACAATCCCCTACATATATATAAACATGCACAACAGAAAACAATTAAATTAAAATTAAGTATTATTAATTAATTAAAGAGATAGCATCATTGAAGGATAGAATTATTAAATAATTCTTATCATCATTGAAGGATTATATGATATTTTTTAGGGATTAAATTGTTTATAAAGTGAATTTTTAAAGACTCTAATCAAATATTGATGTAAGACAGTAAATAAAAATCTAATCAAATATTGATGTAAGACAGTAAATAACTATATATATATATATATAATTATAAGAAAAGGGTAATATTTTTTAACTTTATTCGTATACAATACTAAAGAAACTTTAAGGAAACCTTGAGGCACATAATAAAACAGTCATATGAAGACTAAAGGACAACATATTCATTGGCTTGAATATTTTGTTGATAATCTCTTTTTACTTGAAATTAGTTCACACTCATTTTAGTATTTGTTTGGGAGCACGTCCGTTTTCCCTTACCCATGTTCACTATTGCTCCCACGTTTATAGGATTTGGTGTTGTTTGGGAGATTCTATACTTAACCGTGGGTTTGGTGAAACCTAGTTTCAGACCCTGTAAACCACGATAACTTCACCATGGCCATTTGTTGCTTCTCTGACAATTTCAACGTGGTTGGAGGAATATTCAGTGTGTATTCAAAATAGGCTCTCAAATTTACCCCAGCCCATCTTGTGTATATGCAAACCTATTTGTTGCCCTTGCGCGTGTCTGAGCTACAAGAAAAGTGTCCAAACTAGAAACATATACTCTGTTTTACTGCTCTAAAACAAAGCCAACTGAGGAGACTTTTTGAGGGAATTTTCAAGATTCTTCTAGCTCCAAAGAACAAGCAACATTGGACAACTTTGGTGCAGCTGAAAGGTTGAAGTTTCAGCTTTTTTTTCCAGCCAAAATCGAGAGGAGAAGGAGGAAAACTAAAAAACAGAGTACTTCACGGAAAATGAGTTCTTCAATTTTAAAACTTGATTTTTGATTCATTTTCTTTCATGATTTTGGTCTGAAATGATATATTGAATCTTCAATACAGTTAAAACAAATTTTGGGTTGATTCAAATGCCAGACCAAGGAGAAAAGAAGAGAAAAACCAGTAAAAATATCTAACAGTAAGCTATAGGGACTGCACTGTAAACATTGAAAAGTTTACTAGGGTTGATTTAATTTATAAAAAATATATATTATTAATCTAGGGGCCTAGATGAAGTGAAATATGAGTCAAATCAAGTAAATAACAAAGGGAAAATTTTTGATAGGGACTAAAATGCATAAAATAAAAAGTTTATAGAGTTGATTTAAATTAAAAAAATACATTCTGAAACTAGGGATTTAGATGAAGTTAAATATGATCTTAAATTGAGTGAAAGACAAAATAAAAATTGTGATCAAGGACCTAACTGAATAAATTAAAAAGTTTACACATGTCGATTTAAATTCAAAACAAAATATATTTTAGAACTAGGAACCTAGATGAAGTTAAATATGATCTTAAATTAAGTGAAAGACAAAAGAAAAATTTTGATCTATGACCTAACTGAATAAACTAAAAAGTTTACAGGAGTCGATTTAAATTCAAAAATTAGTAATATGCTACATAATGGGCAAATATTAGATGCATACTACAAAATGGGTCACATAAGTGTTTTCTCTCACTGAAACTCAGCTCATGTCAGGCCGAGTTTCATTCAGAAATTAAAAAAAAAAAATTCCAACGAGACTCGGCCTGCTGCAAGCCGAGTCTTAAACTTTTCTGAAAAAATAGACTCGGCTTGATAATAGTTGAGTCTTAAATAATATTTTTGAACAAAAAGACTCGGCCTGCCTGACGCCGAGCCTTTTAATAAATAAAGACTTGGCCTGGAGCAGGCCGAATATTTATTGTTTCGAAGAAAAAAAAAAGCCAAGCTGTATAAATAAAAAAAATTAGTTATATTAATTAGTTATTATATATATATATATATGTATTAGTTATTTTTTTAACGTTATCTTTTTGTATATATATTATTTATATATAAAATATTATATAACAAATTTTTTTTATATATAGATATATATACTAAATTAATTGATTACATAATAATTTGTTTGATAAATTATTTGTATGTTTAAGATAAGTTTATTTAGCTATTAATATGAAAAAGTAAAGATAATTAAAAATATTATTATTATGTACAATAATAAATAGTGAGATGAAATATTTAAATAATTAAAATATAATTTTTAAAGTAAATCAATAAAGAGTTATAAATTACTTGAAAATTATATAATTAACTTTTCAATATTAAAATCAATGATATTTTAAAAATTAATTAACTAATTTTACAAATTAATTAACTATATAATATTAAATTTACTAAATATGTAATTTAATTATTTCAATTAATTTTAAATAAAAAAGCATAAATTAAAAAGAAATTTAAATAATAACATAAGTGTAGTTTTTTTTAAAAGATGAAATTAATATATACATACAACATATGATTAAAAAAATTTAGAAAAAATGACCGCCTGTCCCACAACGTTTACATATAACTGATCGTTTTGACCGTCGATATTGCTCAAGTTCTTCGTCCTTATTGTCTTCTTCTCCGCTATCCTCTCCTTCGTCTTCGTTGTCTTCTTCATTGTCATTGTCTTGCTTTTCTTCTTCCCTATATGGCATAGCAGGTTGAGCATTTAAATCCAACACCGGAGATTGAACTAATGGAATGGATTGGTCCGGTGTGAAGAATTGCATTCCAAAGTTTGGATTATGGGGCATTGGAGAAGAAAAAAGAGATGACAAATCGAAGTGGTGTTGTGTTGACGACGTATAACAATCAGCGCCGAATTGAGAAACAGATCCTTCGACATGTGTAAAAGATAGACCAGTGCCACTGTAACCTACGTTAGGCTGAGTCTGAAATGGCATGTACGCAGTCTGATATGGCATGGATGCACCAGGCTCGTAACGTGCATCAAATAGAATAGATTCCCTTGATGTGATAAGCCCCCGAGAATGCTTGCCTGGCACTTCCTCTGGAATGATTGTTTCAGGAAAATCCTGAGCAGGCAGAGCAGGGTGAGAGAGTCTGAGTTCTCTCTGTTCACCCATGGTAGTGATAATATTCATAGCCCCTTGCTCAATTTTCTCTGCCAAATCATCTAGTCTCGGATCCTCATGAGCCATTCAATACAAATACCATGCCATGTCAACCTACAAAAAAAAATTAGAACAAAGTAGATAAATTGAAAATATAATTTAAATATGATAGTAAATAGGAGATTAACTGCATAACCCTCAGCACCACTTATAGGATCAATCCATCGCCTAGTATGCTTCCAGTATCAGTGCATGTACTCAGAGTATTACGTAAGGAAACTAAATGATACTAGACTTGGACTTGGATCACTCGCTGAGGTCAGTGGAATCTGAGGCCACTGATTCCACTGATCAATGAAGTCCCTATGTACCTCCAGCCAATTTTTATCATATTTTCCCGTCATTTGCAATGTGTGATGGTGGCCAAGATTGATTGGTGGCTTAGGAATCAGTTGATCTCCCCCAAACTGGCGGAGCACGTGATCTACATGATGCCACTCAACGATATGAAAACAAATTATAGGTACATAAGAGCACCAGACATTGCTGTCAGCTAGGCAGTACTGTGGAATCATCTGATAGTTATCCCCAACGTAAGGGCACCAGATGATCTGTGACCATTAAATGTTAGGATAAATAAATATTTAGAGTAACTTGATATTTGAAGAACATCAATTTAATAGATACCTCATCATCATTCATCCTATCTAATAGAAGCCTGTAATGTCTCAAGGCTTCTTTGGCAAGTCTCAGCTGTAATAATTCACAAGTATATTAGTTTAAAAATTAAATAATAATTGATAAATTCAATAATCATATTAGGTAATACATACCGACTTCCTAATGGTGGGAGTATAGGACAATGCTCTAAATTCAAATCGTAGACAGGGCTTATGGATGCTTTAACCGAGGAAATCATTCCCATGCCCAGATGTGCAAAAGGGTAAGACAACCACCAATTTCCTTTTGTTTAGGGTCCGTTGCCATGCAAAGTTTCTTATACATATGTGCCAGTACTGCTGATCCCCAATTATATTCCTTACAATCATTTAAATTTTCGAGGAATTTCAGATACATTAGATACACATTGGTGCCAGATTTATCTGGCAATAGGTACCCCCTAATTAGTCTTAAAATATAAGCACGGGTAAAACAAACAATATGTTCATATGGGGCATCATCTGGAAGATGATTAAAGGTCTCAGCTAGCCAATTCATGCTTAACCTTTGATTATCTAATTTGTTTGATGGCGGGGCAACTCCTAGGAGCCACTCATATAAATGCCCCCAGTTTATGGCAGCTGTACCAGTAATCAGCCTACCACCACATGGGAGACCAAGTTGAATTGCTACATCTTGTAACATTATTGTGCATTTTCCCTAGTAGTATGGAAAGTATGCGTCTCCGGTCGCCATCGTTCAACGAGCTTCGAGACAAGAGCTTGGTTATACTCAAATTTACCCAAATGCGCCACACCGTAAAAACCAGCAGTGTGTAAGAGTGGGACAATCAGTAATGGTGGGTTACCATCCACAAGTATACATTTTTGCATATGTAAAGTGCGATCTCTCTAAAATTTTTAAATTTTAAGTATTAATAAGAATAAAAACATTTTATTAATTAAATCTTTAAAAATTTTACAATAGACTAATCTTATTTGCCTAAACATCTTGAGATATGTGACGAGATTGTAAATACAAAAGCAAATCGTCGTCAGGACCCAGGTTCATAGCTCATTTGGGATCTTCCATCTGACATAACAAAAATAATATAAGAACAAAAAATAAAATAATATAACATAATAAAATTTAAATTTTCAAAAAATAACATAATAAAATTTAACATACTTAAATATTCTGAACACAATTTTTTCTTTAATCACTTTTTCTCTTCTCCTTTGCTGTGGTCCAAAACTTCACACTCCTCCTCTATTTATAATAAAACTCGTCGCCACACTCCCCCTCCCCCTTAATCTTCTTCTTCTTCATGCATCAATGTGTACGCTACCCCACCCACTCCCTTTGCTCGAAGTCAACGTAGAGTCCCATCCAGCTGACTTCTGAGCAAAAGCAAGCTTGGTCTCTGTCAGGCCGAGCTTGCTTTAATTTTGTTTTTTATATAAAGCAAGCTCGGCCTATCAGAGGCCGAGCTTGCTTTGGACAGAGTCACGTGATCAGACTTCACGATGACTCTGTCCGTGACTATAATTTTTTTTTATTCTTTTTTTAATAAGCCATTTTATAATACAATAATTAGTCTTGCAAATTCTTTTTTTTTAAGATTTTGTCTATTTTTTATACTAATTAACTTAATTAGTATTAAATGTTAGTGACTTTTTTTAAATTTTTTTAGTTAAATTAACTTATAAGTTAGAAGATATCTTATAATTAACTTAATTAATATTAAATGTTAGTGACTTTTTTTTAATTTTTTTTAGTTAAATTAACTTATAAGTTAACAGATATTTTATAATTAACTTAATTAATATTAAATGTTAGTGATTCTTTTTAGATTTTTTTAGTTAAATTCACAAATTTATTTACTATTATTATGTACAATAATAAATAGTGAGATGAAATATTTAAATAATTAAAATATAATTTTTAAAAAATAATAAAAAATTAAAAATTACTTGAAAATTATATATGAAAAATATATTAATTCAAATTATTATAAAATATAAAATTGATTAAAAATATGTATTTTCATATTTTATTATATTTATGTTTATATTTTATATATTTATAATATATTTATATATTTTTATCATATATTATTATATATGTATAATATATTATATATAAATATAAATATAAATATAATAAAAGATGAATATGAATAAGATATAATAAAAAAGTGTTACTAAAAATTCAAAATTAGTGAAATATACATATAAAAAATTTTAAATTGCATAAAAAAAATCTAATATATCTAACGAGGCTGTTGTAGACAATTTGATCGGTTATGACCTTGTTGTCTACATAAGCTACATCGGGATGGCTGGCGACGCAACCTATGGTCTATGTCTATCTGTAACCGTGATGATCTTGGTCGCCCTTGACTTCTAGCAAGTACAGGATTAGGTAGCAATCGTGGGCCTCTATATACTGGCCACCGCTCTTGCCCACCGATAGGGCGAATCGATTTACTGTAAGCCAGTTTGATCGTATCAAATCGATATACATAGTTCACAAACACGTTAAAATCAATATTTGCATGTTCACAAGCTGCTAACACGTGTGGACATAGAAAATGCCAAACTTGATATTCGCCACAATCACACCGGCCACCAAAAAGGTTGAGCATACAGACATGACCAAGTTGACGATTCAACCGGTCGTATAGCTCCTCAATTTCAAAATATCCATTAGCCCGATCAAATATGTGCACGATGCATGCAGAGGCTTTTGATTTATTTTCTGCAAGCTTCTTATGCATGACCTCTAAATATACCTCCTGGTTGTTAATTTGTGCATTTGTTGTTGCCAAATTGTTTTCAATATAAGTTGCAAGCTTGTACAACGTATGTTTCACTAACCCTAAAATAGGGAGATATCTAACGCCTTTGAAGACGTGGTTCATGGATTCAGCTAAGTTTGTCGTCATCTGACCCTATCGACGACCATGGATATCATATGCCCGTGTCCATTGCTCAATCCTTAGTCTATTTAGCCAATCCCCAACTTTCCTATTTGAATTTGCATATGACCCAAGCATTTCTGCCATAACCTCGTTCACCACACGAAAATCATATGAATATCCTAATTAAGATAATACGTTAGTCCACAAATTAATTATGAATTAAAAAAATTATTTAATTCCAATAAAGACATACCGCCATATCAAGCCTCTTGGATAACCATTTTGATCCTAATGTGGTGCGGACATTACTGGATAAGTGCCGTAGACAAAATATGTGAGTCCATCCATGTTCTTCCACACCAGTGATAAGCTTGTAATGCCTATCAGAGATTAAAGTTATATCCTAGTTGCCTACAACCTGTTCCTTGAGAATTTGAAGAAACCACGACCAAGAGTCGTCATTTTCTTACTCCACAAGCGCAAATGCAATAGGCAACACTTTGTTGTTGTCGTCTTGGGATGAAGCTATCATTAAGGTTCCTTTGTACTTGCCGTACAAAAATGTGCCGTCAACCAAGATTATTGGCTTTAAGTAAGCCAATGCATCGATACAAGGCTTATAAGACCAAAATACCCACAGGAACTTCATCTGTGGGTGACCAACATTGTTGGGTGGACATAGGTCAGTCTTTTATTCTACCACTGAACCAAGCATGACCTGCTAAACTGCCACCATAAACTGAGGTAACAATGCATACGATTGATCCCAGTCCCCATATGCATTGGAAATAAAGCCTTCCATTTTGCAGACCACGCTTTCCAGTAAGAAATGTTGTAGCTAAAATTTTGTCGAATGTGTGCGATCACCTGACTAATTGGTATATCTATATTTTTTATCACCAAGTCCATAATATGATTTGCTATAACTTTTGTATCCAACTTAGGGTAATCTTGGACCAGCGAAGCATTGACACAAGTGTGGGGTCCTGGATACTTCGTAATCTACCAATAATTGCCGAGATTCTTCAAAATGGCCCTAAATCTCTACTTACAACTCTGGTCCTTTTTAGTGCACTCGTATAATTCAACTGTTTTACTTTGGTGGACAACTTTATAGGTATTGTGGTTCCGGATAGCGTGCTCTTTTATCTCACTTCTTAGTAAACGTCTTTCATTGAACACTTTTCCAGCATATAGTGCGTCGTCATTCATCGTTGAACTGCCAGGTTCTTCATCAGTCATCTCCTCCTCCTCTGGAAGGCTTGTTAAATACCTGTGCATAGGGTCTTGGTACTCACTTATTAAAGGGACCGAAATTCCCTCGCCATGCCTGTCACTGCCTTCATTTGCATCATCATCAACGTCATCATCATCACTCATAACTAAATTACCAAAATACTCCTCCTCGTTAGTAAAGTCATCCATACATAGCCGAGGAGATGAAGGAGTATCGTCTAGTTATGGCACTGGTTCATCATCGTCTGCCAGCAACATGGAAGTGAATTGTCCTTGACTGAAGGGCTGAGTTGAAATATCACAAGTAACAATGGCTTGTGACGTATCAGCTTCGGAATTAAAATCTATCTGACGACTTAAAGTCTTGACTAGCAACTCAATCTCCTTATCTCCACTTTTTAAATGTTTACTGATCATGCTTCTGACTATATTGTCATTACTCAACTTTATCACCCTGTATTTTGATCGCATCTTGTATCTATAGCTTATTAATGCCACTTATTCACTAGGGGGAGCTCTAAATGATTGTGAATCATAGTAGTCAATGTGTCCAAGGTTATATTTAAGTCATCTAGTGACATTATAGTGAAAATATCATATTTAAATTCAACACCCTTAACACTCTTAATGGCCTTTCCGTTGACATATAGATATACATTTATCAAGGAATTCATCTTAACTGCCTGTAGAACAAGTTTGAAACAACAAATAATTTAAACTGTAAAAAAAATTAGAACAATTAAATTGAATTGTTTGTATAGCATATTACTATTTTTTTAAAAAATTTATAGCATTTGCCCAAAAAACTCCAAACCACTTGGCCAAAAAGAAGTGACTTCAACTCGGATTAAGAAAACGGATAAAAAGCAGAGAAAGAGAAATTAACTAATAAAAAGAGTGTAATAGGGTGAAGATAACGACATCTCAGCAGTGGCCCACATCACCGTTGGAAGGATAACAGAGAAAGAATTAAATTGTTGAACTTTTCTGCATTCTTTTTCAATTGTCTTGTTCTCTCCCGTGCTGTTCTTCTCCGTCTCTTTTTTTTTGTTAATTTCTCATCTCTGCGTTTTCTCTTTCTTGAGTGCTCTGTGCATGCCTTTTCTCTAGCTCTCTGTTCCCTAATCTGGAAGCTGACTTCTAAGCAGCCATAAATTTCTTTAGCCCAAATGAATGCAAACCAATTAAAGAAGAAAATGTTGTTTTCTTCCTTTACCATAAATTTCAGATTTATTCACAAGCAACCCAGCAAAAAAAAAAAAGAACTACATAAATAAACAATTGAACAAAGGAAGAGAGAGAGAGATAACCTCTTGAATGAGCAGGAAAAACTAAGATTGCCTCTTGAGGCTACAACAAACATGGAATCCCAAAATAAAAATGGTAAGTACCTAAGATTGTGTGAAGAAGCAATTAAGATTAATCTATTCAGGCATTATCGGTTAGAAAAAGCAGAACTAATCAGATAAGGCAAACTGAGAAAGAGGGGATTGAGTGAACTTACCAAGATTTGGAGGCCAGGGTTACGACTTCTGTTATTTTATCTCCAGTTGGTTTTATTTTTACCTGACAGTGGAGAGGAATGAAGAAGAAGGAGATGTGGAAGAAATATGAGAAGAGAATTGATTTAGTGAAATAAAAATACAAAAGGCTTAAGACGTTTTTATATTTAATAATTACTATTACTAACAGCAATAAGTAAGGTGGCTATACGGTAGAAATGTGTTTACTTTAAGCTAGGAGGGTTGGGTTTGATTCCTAATCAATGCATTTTGCTAATAAAAATATTTTACTTTATTCAAGACTTTCTGTGGCGACCTCATTGGTTGTCACTGAAAAACCACTTTCAATGGCGAGTTTACACAGTTGTCACTGAAAGTCTACTTAAAAAAATAATATATATAAGACTTTCTGTGGCAACCTAATTAGTCGTCACTGAAAGTCTACTTTAGGTGACAACTTCACATGGTTGTCACTAAAAGTCTACTTAGGAAAATTAGACATTTGTTGTCACTGAAAGTAAATAGATAATTTTATTTAATAATTTAAAAATTAAATTTTATTTACCTTAATATTTTATCAAATTAATTTTTACATTGTCATGGCTATAATTTCATTAGATTTATTTCCTTTATTTCAATTTGTATCTCAATAGTCTATACATAATTTATCCAATTTCTCACTAAATCCTTAAAATTTTTCACTTTTCAAAATAGTCCTTAGTCTACATAGGAAAAAATTAAATTTAACTACCAAAAACAAAATTTCACTTGTCCAAAAATACATCCTTATTATAAGCTTTTAAAATTTCTCTCTTTTTCATGTACAAAATTTTCAAGAAGCTCAACTTTAAAAGATCGAAGTTTCATTTAAGTCCTCAATATTACATATTATATAGGAAATATAGTCTCTTTTTAAATATAGCCCATGTTTGGTTCTTGTTTTTTAAATAATTTTTTTGTTTTATAAAAAACATAATAAAATGTATTTAACACATTAATTTGAAGGAATATGTCACGACCCATTTTCTGGGCACATGACCGGCACAATGATGAATCTCTCATCACTGTAAGCCCTTCGATAAATTTTACCCGTGAGATTAAATTATCTATGTTATCAAAATAACAATTCCTTAATAAATATGAAGAAAATATATCAAATTTTCTTATCTGAAAATCATAGAGATGATTTGCATGTAATAATAAATTACCAATTTAAAATACATTATTATACTGACATACAAGCCAAATGCCAAACCCCTGACCTAGATGTCCTAGACAATTACAGAGCGACATAATCTACAACAAAAGAGGGGCCTACCCGACAGCAGGAAGGTCCAAAGTGATCTACTCTTCGAGTGGATATTCTTCACTGGTAACCTGATCTGTAAAAAAAAAGGTTTCATAGAGAGTGTGAGATTTAAAACTCCGTGAGCGAATCGGCCTCGCGTTAATAAAATTCAAATTCATTACCAGTCATGCAAGTATATCCGAAGGCTCATACTCAACCAATAGACATAGTTAGAAACTACATACAAGAAGATAAAAATTCATCTAATTCAACAAATGTTACTAGTACTCATCAATGGCAATATATCCCGGAAAGCGCACACAGGCCGGCTCACCAATTTTGTATATTTCTGCCATGACGCACAACCTCATCCTCATAGCTAGGGCGCCTCACGGATTTATCACCAATCCGGGCTATATCCCTACTGAGATAATCGTTGTCTCCTCACTCACTGGTCAAGACACCCTTTCAACCGGGTTTTCCGCCTTGCTGTGAGAGGGGGTACTGTCGCGCTCAATCACAATCAATAGTACAACATTTCATATCATAATCAGAAGTACAATGTAATATTCATTTATATAACAGGTATAATATATAACTATATTATAGATTTATAAACCACAAATCAAGATAACAATTAAACGATTTTTGAAAAGATTCAAACTTCACATCATCATGAGATACTTGCTTCGTCTTATCCATACTTCTGGATTAATTATCTCATTAGATTCGTCATTCTGAATCCAATTTCTCCCTATGAATCTTGGGAGTGTCCTACGACATACTTTTTATCACCAGTAATTCTAAAACTCTATTAAAACGGGATCGTTTCACTCACCTGGATTCTGTACGAGTATCACTTCTCTAAGTCGTTACAGACAAGAGTACTCAGGTGGATTTTAATGTTCCGCTACGAAGATTTTCATGAAAGATTAGAGAAAATACGTTAGGATTGTTTTCGTACAGATACTGTTCATACATACAGTTACTATTCATATGTATAGTTACTATTCATACGTACGGATACTATTCATACCATAAAATAGAGAATACAATCTGTAAAAGAGTACACCAGGTAACTTCCCAAGAAAGAGTGGAGGGTCACAATGGACACACTTAAAAACCAGGTCTTTCCTTAGCCAGAGCTTTCCTAGACATGTATTCTTCACAGTTTACATCCTATTCTGGTAATCAAAATAACATATAGACAGCTAAGGACAGTTTTTCTGATGTAGAAGATCAGCGAAAGCCGCAACCACAGAGCATACTTAAAGAAATAACTTCTAAAATTGAAAGACATAAAAAAGGCATAGTATCCTTACCTAAGCTGAAAAGGAAAGGCCAAAAATCTCAGAGGTCTAGCGTCAGACCAAGAAATCTTAAGGAGAGAAGAAGAGAAGTTTAAGGTGTGATTTTGAAAGTGAAATGGAAGGGTCTATTTATAGGAAAATTTAAGGGTACTATTCCATCTACCCCGTCTCACCTACCAATTTCACTTACTAGTCTCATCTACTAGTTTCACTTACTAGTCTCATCTACTAGTTTCACTTACTAGTCTCATCTACTAGTATCACTTACTAGTCTCATCTACTAGTTTCACTTGCTAGTCTCATCTACTAGTATAATCAATTTGCTAATTTAGTTTCCTTTCAATTTAGTCCCTCAGGGAATTCTCTCATATAAAATGTTATTTTTTTCTCCCAGTTTCTTTCTAGTTTTCTCTTATGATCAAACCACATTTGGTATTTGACATTTCGATAGTATATGTGAGCAGTACTGTATACGTAAATAGTATTATATAGGTAAATAGTACCGTATACTGGAATAGTAACTGACCTTACTAATTTTCTTGGATAAATTTACTCATTGCCACTCTAACTTATAAGATTTGTTCGCTTAGATCCTTGAGAATTTGTAAAATTTCCTAAATTAAAAATTTAAAATTTCTATTCCTAAATTTCCTTCACTAATTCAAAAGAATATTTTCCAAGTAATTAAATTTTTCAATAAACTTCAAAATAGATTTTGAATATTTGTAAAAATTATTGGGGTATTACAGTCTTCCCCCTTAACAGAATTCGGTTCCCCGAATTCAAAACTCACTTCAAGGCTGAAATAAGTGTAGTCACTTCGTCCATATCTCATCCTTCGCATCTCTTTCTTTCTAAACCACATCACACCCTCGATGAGATTTACAAAGACACTATACCATTGACTGTGAACTCTAGACCGCATTATCAATGGTTTGCATCAGAATTTTGCCTTTTCTAAATAGCAAGCAATCTCTTCATTATCAGTTTGATATTCTCTACGACCTCTTGTACCATAAAGTGTCTCATCCCCATAACCTTTACCAAACTTAAACCATTTAATCAGAGATCCATGTAAAACCTTAAATATGTGTCTTCTTTAAAAGTGGTACGTGGTCTCTCCAGTTCACACTAAATATCAGAACACATGTTAACACACACATAACTCATAACATTTATGAATACAAGCACTTCACCCGAAGGCGTCCTTTTGGCCATAGGCAATACTCTTACCGAAAGGAAATCCTCCTGCCTTAAGGCGATACTAAGACTTGAAGGCGTTATATAAAAGGCAAAATCACATGAAATCATTGCATAAATCTCTAGGAAGAATAGAAAATATGATAAGTAAATAACATACTCCTCACGCATAAGTATAAAATAAATATATATAGAAATTCCTCTCACCTCAATAACTTATATAGAGTCGTACCCCTTCAATGATTGGGGCAAATCCATAGTTCTCTATATATAGGTTCATAAAATACTTATTTAGCATTCCTCCATAGTTCAGAAATGCAATGAAATATCATTTTAGTAACTCTTCTCAGTGAAAAGGATATTACCATACTTTGCTTTAGAGTTTCCATAATCAAGTATGAAATATAACAAGTCCAACATCTTCTCATTGCTCAAGTTCTTTCAGTAAAAGGAATCACTTCAACAAAGAAGATCTAAGTACTAACTTAAATTTTATTTCTAGTACATAGATAATTTTAATACATGAAGCTTAGACCAAATATAGCTTTAGGTATAAACAAAAGAAAGAATAAATTAAGGACAAGGAGGCTTTTGAAATGTAAAAGGTGCTCTAGGTCTAAAAGAGGAAGGTGCTTCAGACCTTAATGAGGAAGCTAATCGTTGCAATCTAGAAAGGGTTTCTGGAGGAAGAGCTTGGAAAATTTGGCGAAGAGCAGAAGTTACTCCGTTCATATAGTCAATACACCTTGCTTGTTGGTCATGAAAATTTTGAGTTGCAAACATTGAATGTCTATCAACTCGATTAGCTAGTTCTCCGAAACGACGATTTATCAGTTTCTCTTGGTCTTCAAAAAGACGATTTATTAGTCGCTTCTGATTCTCTGTCTTGTATTCTAGGCTCTCTATCTTATGCTCCAGGTTTTCTATCTTACGCTCTAGGCGTGCAAGCTTATTTTCTGAGGATGCTGCAATACTGTCCTCCTCTAACTCTATTACATCCCTCTTTCTCTTCTTAATTTCTGGTGACCTGTCTACAGGTCTCTTCCTTTTGTTGTCTCCGAGACTTAGATTTAAATCAAGCTCTACGTTGCTAGTCTCAAAATTCAAGTTGAAAGACTTATTATCGGCCATTGCTCTAGGGATTTCAAAAAGAAGTTGAAACGAGAAAGGAATGAAAATTGAGGAATAGGTATGTAATGAAAGAAGTTCGCTTGGTGTGATGAGTGGGGTAACGGGCGTACAAGATTTATAGACAACCTGAAGCCCTTGGAGCTAAAGCCACCACAACCTATACGCCGCTCGCTAGGAGGTTTACAGATCACATACGTCGCAATGCCAGCAATTAATGTCGGACATGCAGATAAATAGTAAATATAATTTAATACAATTAACATAAGTCAAAGATTTCCTGAAAAACTTTTCGGCTAACTTTTGACTCTTCCTCAAAATTTTCGATTAATCGCCGTTTCAATCTATGACTTTCTCACTCTATACTTGTCTTACAGTGTAATCCCAGATCACGATATCACTCTATGATCGGGTAGTCTCATACTAGCCTTATCTTATATTCTAATCGGTGTCTTTATTCTGGACTTACACATAATATATATATATATATATATATTTTAAAACAAAGTTAACTGCTTACGGTCGCATGCATCAAGCATTATCATGATGCAAGAAAATTATTGCCTTTCATTTGCCCACGAGAGCATTATATGTAAGTATGTGTAACCATGAAGATGTGTTATCCTCTACACATTTCATTCTATCCAAGTCATTTTGATTTCTCATTCTCTTTAAGTATATGTAGGATCATCACATATTCTCCTTGGTCATAGCCTTCACTCATTATGCATGAATAGCATACATACATGTAACTACAACATGATTCAATCAGTTATGTATATTATACTCAACTGAAGGCTCTCAAGAACAATACAATAAAGCAGAGAAATACATTTCAGTTTATCATAAAAGCATCCAAGGCAATCTTTAATGGCTCCATTGTCAACTTCTTTGAATTTCGGAAATGCCAACAGAAGAAATGGGAAAACCAAGTATAAATCAGCCGCAAATCGACCGAATACTGACTTTCGTGGTTTTGGCATTAATGCGACGCATTGTTGGTGTGCACGCCTACCCTAGACTTTTGGCTTCCAGGTTGCAGAAATCCATAGGTTGATCGTGTAGGGGTGCGGTGAAGAGATATCTTCTTTGTCTCTAAGTCCTAATCTTTCTCTATAAAAACCATCCCAGCATTCTCAGTTACCACACCACAAAGAGTAATAATCTCTGAGCCTGTAATCTCCCAGCATTCCTTTCTCCTCATACTCTTACAAAAATTTCTAAATTTTCCAAATCATGGCCACAAGGAAGTAAATTGATCTCACAGTGGAGGCTAAGGAAGAAGAACTTGACTTAAACTTAAGTTTAGGGAAGGACAAGGGCAAAAGGCCTCTCGAGTGATCTCAAGAGAATCAAAAAGAGAAGAAGATGAAGAAGAATGAGGAAGCCGAGGAGATTAGCACGGGCCATACCTCGGAGGACAAAATCGCCTGTTTAGAGCAAGAGGTGAAGATTCTCAAGAAAATGATAGAGGATCTGGAGAAGTTAACCAAACGTAATAATGCGGCAATGACTTCGAGAATAGATAGGTTCTTCTATTGGTCCACTCAGTGCTTCTGCAATCAACAACAAAGAAGTGTTGATTGTATGAATGGAATTTATACTACCCTCCGTGACATTGCACTATCTCTCGCTCCAAGGAATGGTCGAGGGGTGATGATACAATACAATCTTCCTAATCCGAGACCACCTCGCCTTTAAATTACTCATGCATGAGAAAACTTTTTTTTTCTTTTTTTTTTGCAATGTAATCCTTCAATTTTTTTTAATGCAAGTGGTTTCTTTTATTGGCTGGTACCCTAAAATAATATAGCTACACAAATTCAATCATGAATTCAGCTTATAAAATCCACCATATAAAAATTTGATCTGACAGCAATGGAATCAAAACAAGTAATAATCTTTCTTTTACTAAGTTCAAAAGTGTAGCCACATCTGTCTAAAACTAAAACTGAGAACATAATTACTAAGAAGAGATAAGTCTCAGAGGGAAAAGAAATGGAAACATCCTACAGGACCTTCAGTAGAGCCGTCTCACTATAGTTGTGCCTGGGTTCACAACGATAGAGGTGGTCCCACTAAGGTTACCTTGCTCTGTAATTACTAGGAGACCTAACAACCATTGCTTTGATACCAACTTTGTCACGACCCGTTTTCTGGGCACATGACCGGCACAATGATGAATCTCTCATCACTGTAAGCCCTTCGATAAATTCTACCCGTGAGATTAAATTATCTATGTTATCAAAATAACAATTCCTTAATAAATATGAAGAAAATATATCAAATTTTCTTATCTGAAAATCATAGAGATGATTTGCATGTAATAATAAATTATCAATTTAAAATACATTATTATACTGACATACAAGCTAAATGCCAAACCCATGACCTAGATGTCCTAGACAATTACAGAGCGACATAATCTACAACAAAAGAGGGGCCTACCCGACAGCGGGAAGGTCCAAAGTGATCTACTCTTCTAGCGGATATTCTTCACCTGTAACCTGATCTGTAAAAAAAAGGTTTCATAGAGAGTGTGAACTTTAAAACTCCGTGAGCAAATCGGCCTCGCATTAATAAAATTCAAATACATTACCAGTCATGCAAGTATATCTGAAGGCTCATACTCAACCAATAGACATAGTTAGAAACTACATACAAGAAGATAAAAATTCATCCAATTCAACAAACGTTACTAGTACTCATCAATGGCAATATATCCCGGAGAGCGCACACAGGCCGGCTCACCAATTTTGTATATTTCCGCCATGACGCACAACCTCATCCTCATAGCTAGGGTGCCTCACGGATTTATCACCAATCCGGGCTATATCCCTACTGAGATAATCGTTGTCTCCTCACTCACTGGTCAAGACACCCTTTCAACCGGGTTTTCCACCTTGCAGTGAGAGGGGTTACTGTCGCGCTCAATCACAATCAATAGTACAACATTTCATATCATAATCAGAAGTACAATGTAATATTCATTTATATAACAGGTATAATATATAACTATATTATAGATTTATAAACCACAAATCAAGATAACAATTAAACAATTTTTGAAAAAATTCAAACTTCATATCATCATAAGATACTTGCTTCGTCTTATCCATACTTCTGGTTTAATTATCTCATTAGATTCGTCATTCTGAATCCAATTTCTCCCTATGAATCTTGGGAATGTCCTACGACATACTTTTTATCACTAGTAATACTAAAACTCTATTAAAACGGGGTCGTTTCACTCACCTAGATTCCGTACGAGTATTACTTCTCTAAGTCGTTACAGACAAGAGTACTCAGGTGGATTTCAATGTTCCGCTACGAAGATTTTCATGAAAGATTAGAGAAAATACGTTATGATTGTTTTCGTATAGATACTGTTCATACATATGGTTACTATTTATACCAGAAAATAGAGAATACAATCTGTAAAAGAGTACACTAGGTAAGTTCCCAGGAAAGAGTGGAGGGTCACAATGGACACACTTAAAAACCAGGTCTTTCCTTAGCCAGAGCTTTCCTAGACATGTATTCTTCACAGTTTACATCTTATTCCGGTAATCAAAATAACATATAGACAGCTAAGGACAGTTTTTCTGATGTGGAAGATCAACCAAAGCCGTAACCACAGAGCATACTTAAGGAAATAACTTCTAAAATTGAAAGACATAAAAAAGGCATAGTATCCTTACCTAAGCTGAAAAGGAAAGGCCAAAAATCTCAAAGGTCTAGCGTCGGACCAAAAAATCTTAAGGAGAGAAGAAGAGAAGTTTAAGGTGTGATTTTGAAAGTGAAATGGAAGGGTCTATTTATAGGAAAATTTAAGGGTACTATTCCATCTACCCCGTCTCACCTACCAATTTCACTTACTAGTCTCATCTACTAGTTTCACTTACTAGTCTCATCTACTAGTATCACTTACTAGTCTCATCTACTAGTTTCACTTACTAGTCTCATCTACTAGTATAATCAATTTGCTAATTTAGTTTCCTTTCAATTTAGTCCCTCAGGGAATTCTCTCATATAAAATGTCATTTTTTTCTCTCAGTTTCTTTCTAGTTTTCTCTTATGATCAAACCACATTTGGTATTTGACATTTCGATAGTATATGTAAACAGTACTGTATATGTAAATAGTATTATACAGGTAAATAGTATCATATACTGGAATAGTAACCGGCCTTACTAATTTTCTTGGATAAATTTACTCATTGCCACTCTAACTTATAAGATTTGTTCGCTTAGATCCTTGAGAATTTGTAAAAATTTCCTAAATTAAAAATTAAAAATTTCTATTCCCAAATTTCCTTCACTAATTCAAAAGAATATTTTCTATGTAATTAAATTTTTCAATAAACTTCAAAATAGATTTTGAATATTTGTAAAAATTATTAGCGTATTACAGAATATGCTTTAAAATAATTTTATTTTTTTAAAAAAGAAAAACGATAAGGATGGTAGATATGCACTAGCTGAAAAAAAAAATCACAAAAAGCTAGGTAATAAAATGGTAGATATGCACTACTGTAAACCAAATGATCCGGGTTTGAGCCTTCAATATTACAATTTACTGATAAAGTATCAGCATTTTATTATTTTAAAAAAGGTCAACTTTTAGTGGCGATGGTCGCCACTGAAAGTGACATTTTCGGTGGTGACATATGAGGTCGCTAATGAAAGTGAGCCCTTCGATAGTGACATCAATCGCCACTAAAAGATAATTTTCGATAGTGACATTTGAAAGTTTAGAGTTTAGGGTTTATGAAGTAAGACTTTTGGTGACAAAATTAAAAAGTCGCCACTGAAAGTCACACTTTCTGTGGCAATTTCAAATGTCGCCACCAAAAGTCTTACTTTCAATGATGACTTTTATTGTCATCATTGAAAGTGGACTTTCAGTGACAAATTTTTTTGTTGCCACTGGAGAGTCACCACTGAAAGTTATTTTTTTTGTAGTGTTACTTCAACACAAGCATTGAGTCGTTTTATTAGGAGAAAATTTATAGTTACTTATATTTTTATAATCAAAAATTTCATTTAAAATACCATGTGTTAAAAATTTATTAAAAAAAATAATCAAACAATAATGAGTAAGGTTCTTTTTAAAAAAATTATACATTTGTCATGTTTTAATTAGAAAATTTTACATTTATAACATTGTGATTAAAGAATTTGATAGTAAAGATATAATAAATTGCTCCTAAATATTTTTTTCATTATTGATTTGCTCACAAAAGGCTATAATTTTTTTATTATTTGGTCTATTAAAGATAAAATATTTCAATTTAGTCCTTCAAAGATCCATTTGTCTTTGTGCTTATCGGACTAATTTTTGCAACAAAATATTTGAAATTTATTTTTTAATTTGGTCCTTAAAATATAAAGTATGTCAATTTAATTTTTAAAAGATTGCATTTATTTCAACTTTATTTTTCTATTTATCAAGATGACTTTTGACAATGAAAAATTATGTATGTATGTGTGTGTGTATATATGTTTTCATAGGTGTATGCATGTGTGTGAAAAGATGTGTCTTCATGTTCCTGTGTGTTTAGGTGTGTATATGTGTCTATGTATCTATGTATGTGCATAATGCACTTGTGTGCAAATCTGGGTGTGCATGGATGCGTGTATGTATAATTAAACAATTTTATATTAAACACCGATTACTAGTCCAATCGATTGTATATTTGTATTAGTCTTGTATAGTTAATTAAATTTTGTGTTAGATAATTAAACTCACCATTCAAGACCAAGTATACAAAAGCTAAGAATCACTGCAATATTTTTAACAGTTCAACTACTTATGCTTCAGACTTTAATGTGTGTAAATAAGTTAAATAGTTGTTTTATGGGTTAACCCATTTATGACCCATAAATTAATCATATCATGACTCAATCCATATATGATGTGGGTCAAATTGGTCGAGGGTCCAGCTCTCGTAAAAGTTATTTGATTCAGCTCTCATTTTTTTAGTTTTTTTTTTAAATTATAATTTATTGTACAATTATTAACTGATCAATGATAATTATAAACACAATAATAAACATAGAAAACATAATTGTAAAATTTAAAAAAAAACACCAAAAACATTAATTTGGGACAAAATTAATACAAAAAAAATATTAGAGATAAAATTAAAACTAAAAGTAGAAGAATTGTAAAATTAATTAATATAATTGTAAAAAAAATTGTAAAATTTAAAAAAAAATAAAAAAAAAAGTTTACTTTTTTTTTTAATATATACTGGGACACTCGCGCCCTTTCCACATCCCAAATTGGTGGGTTGAATTAAGGTATATATATATATATATATATATATATATATATATATATATATATATATATATATATATATATATATATATATATAGGTGTGTCGGATTGGATAAATAGTTTTAGTTCAATTTTGACATACTTACTTGATCTTAGGTGACCCGACATGAAATGGGTCATGTTTCAGGGTACCTGACATTGACGAAGGAGGAGATGGTCAGAGCAATGAAGCCACCGCTGAGGAATGCTGAGTTCAACCGCACAATCAAGGCGCTTGGCGTGGACATGGCGGACCTCACGTGCCTGCCAGTGTCGTCAGGGTGGTACAAAAAATTAAAGGAGGAAGAAAACAGAAGGCTGATCAAGGTCTAGTGCTATTCCTCACAAGGCATGGTGACTACATGAGACCTATCGAAGGTCTCACTGTTCTTGTCGATATAGACAGAAAAGAAGTGCTCGTGATCTCCCATAATGGACGAAATATTTCAATTCCCAGCGACATCGACACAGATTACCGTTACTCTGTTCAAACGCTTCACAAAAAAGTTGAATCTGGTCAACCCGATTTCGTTAGAGCAATCGAAAGGCCTGAGTTTTACTGTGGATGGACACTACGTGAAGTGGGCAAATTGAAAATTTCACTTGAAACCTGACCCGAGATCAGGGGTGATGATTTCACAAGCGAAGGTCCGAGACCCAGATACGATGGAGCTGAGGGATGTCATGTACAAGGGATTCGCTTCGGAGCTGTTTGCGCCGTATATGAATCCTACAGATGCGTGGTATTTTAAGACGTATATGAATGTAGGCGAATATGGGTTTGGGTTACAGGCCATGTTGCTTGACCCGCTTAATGATTGTCCATGTAATGCGTATTACATAGACTTTGTGTTTGCCTCTGCTGATGGCACACCTTATGTTAGACCCAACGCAATCTGTGTGTTTAAGAGCTATGCCGGCGACATCGATTGGCGACACGTAGAGTGTACCATCACTGACATGCAGGTGAGAATATCAAAGATTTGAGAAATTTTTATATAATTGACAATGAAATAAAACAGTGAATGGTTTTTGTTTATTGGAAGCCAGCCAGCCTCCGTTTTCCTTGGTGTCTTCGAGTGTGGGATATGCATCTCTTAGATAGCATTTCAATTATGTGATGGGAGATCTAGACACAACGTGTGTGAGAATCGTATTTTGTGGGATTATCGTGTAATTGGTTTTATTATTTATTTTTTTATTTTTTGCTTTATATTTTGGAGAGCCTGTATATCTCACTATTCTTTTTTGTTTTTTGATGGGGATATTTATGTGTCACTGATTGTGATATTAATGATGAAGATAACTGAAGTGAGGCCGAAGGTGACACTAGTGGTGAGGATGTCAGCGACTGTGGGAAATTACGATTACATCATGGACTGGGAATTTCAAACGGATGGACTGATCATGCCCAAGGTAGTAAAAATAATTATAGTGATATAATAATTCTACATATAATAATAATAATAATAACTTTTATATAATACAAATATGTTATACAAATATGTTAATAATATATTATTTAAAAAATAAAATAAAGTAAGTTATGACACTTATTGTAAAGTGAATGTCAAATGAAACTTTGATAAATAGTTAAAAGTTTCAGAACATCTTAAAAGAATATTTAAAATAAATAGTTAGTAAAATTTATAAAGTGCATGTCAACATAGAAAAATAGAGACAAACACACAACGCAGAAACAAAGATAGTGATAGTGAACAGAAATACTGCAAAAACAAAGAAGAACGACATGCACCAAAAACAAAAACAAAATGATGATAGCGAGAATCAAACAAACAGAAAAAAATGGTTGCAAAAACTGTTGTAAACAAATCAGAAAATAGAACAAAAATAGCAAACAAAGATCTTGAGGATAATTTTGGTATTAAAAAAATTGTTAATAACACTTATGTCTATTTAATTGTTACAATTTTCTTCTATCCAAATTTCCTCATGAGAAGAAGAAAAAGATTTTTACTTTCATTTTTTATTTTTTACCTTTATTTTTCGTTCCCTTTCTTTCAAGACTTTAACTAATTAAAATAAATAAAATCAATTTTAAAAAAATGTCTCATTTCCTCTCCCTCCTCCTTTATTCTCCCCCAATAATACCTTAGAAATCTAGATGTTTCTGCAGTTTTGTCAAGAACAGTAAAATTAAATTTTCGGATGTGGACCATTCATTTAAAATCCACATTTGAAGATTTAATGGTACAAAACAAATCAAATCAAATGAAAGAATATATTAAGAGGTTTGACTGAAGCATTTAATTTAGAATAAACGTTATAGAATTAAAGATTGAAGTCCGCGATGATCCAAGATCCATTTGTGGGCTGGGCCTTACGAAGTTCAATTAACTCTAATAGGTTAAGAATCTACCGACAATCTAAAAAAAAAAAGATTCTTGACCAAAAAAAACCATAGGATTCTGAATATCCTTCAGCTGAGTCACATCTGTTTCCATTTGGCTATTATATATACACAGATACAGTCTCAGAGATAATACCCCACGCACTGATCAAGAGCGAGCGAGCGAGCGAGTGAGTAAGTGAGAGAGTGACCTCCATGGAACCCAGAAACATGCTTCGCTTCTGCTTCCTGTCCTTCAGCTTGGCCTTACTTCTCCTCATCACATGGGTCCACCTTCCCAACAAGGCCCTCCTTGACTGCAACGTCTACTCCGGCTGGTGCACCTCCAACAACCGCTTCTTCCATGCTAAATTCCCCGCTCTCATCAAGCACCCACCTTCCTCCACGCGCCACCGCCACCACGAGAACGACGCCCCTCTCCACCCTCTTGACCCTCTCACTATCCACGAGTTCAATAAGGTCCGCTCCATCCTCTCCCGCCACCCTCTTTTCAACTCTGCCGCCACCTACTCTCTGAACTCCGTCGTCCTCGAAGAACCCCCCAAGACGCGCGTCAAGGCATGGAAACCCGGTGACCCTCTCTTCCCCAGAAAAGCCTCCGTCATCGCGCGCATGAACGACCGATCCACTCACCTCCTCACCGTGGATTTGTCCGCTGAACAGGTTATTACTTCAACACAAGCATTGAGTCGTTTTATTAGGAGAAAATTTGTAGTTACTTATATTTTTATAATCAAAATTTTCATTTAAAATACCATGTGTTAAAAATTTATTTAAAAAAAAAACAAATTAAACAATAATGAGTAAGGTACTTTTTAAAAAATTATATATTTGTCATGTTTTAATTAAAAAAACTTACATTTATGATGTTGTGATTAGAGTATTTGATGACGAAGAGATAATGAATTGCACTTAAATTTTTTTCATTGTTGATTTTCTCACAAAAGGTTATAATTTTTTTTAATTTGGTCCATCAAAGATGAAATATTCGAATTTAGTCCTTCAAATATCTATTTGTCTCAATTTTATCTTTGTGCTTATCAAACTGACTTCTGCAACAAAATATTTGAAATTGTTTTATTTTTAATTTGGTCCTTGAAATATAAAGCATGTCAATTTAATTTTTAAAGATTGTATTTGTCTCAACTTTATTTTTCTATTTATCAAGATGACTTTTGATAGTAAAAAAATTGAGATTTGGATACAATATATTTTGAGATTTAGCAATGAGAATCAGTAAATCGAGACAAATATAAATTGAAAATTTTAATTTTTAAAAACCAAATTAAGATACATTACAAAAAAAAATCAGATATCATGGACGAAAAATCAATCTCTGATTAAGTAAAAATCCATCTATAATTGATTAGAGACAGATTTAGAGATGGATTTTTTCGTCTTTGATCTTGGTATCTCAAACAAACTTAAGACAGAAAAAAGATTCTATCTCAAAATTAGAGATAGATTTTTTTTCACAAATTAGAGATAGGTTTTTTTTGTCCCTAATGCTGCAGCTAATTCTCTAACAAAAAAAAATTTCCAGTAGATTATTAAACAGATCAAATTTAGCCTCCTAAACTAATTTTAGCCACATTAAATAATATTAAATTAGAAGACACATTCATTCAATAGTCTTCTCAATATAAGAGTGTTCAATGAAACACTCTATATAGGAAAAGGAGGGGTATTGCACTATATATAGGAAAATGTGGGAGGCTGATTTTCTGAACTAAGCGATGTGGGACTAACAAAAATCTAAGGCAGAATTTGAGATGAAATTCATTCCGTCTCTAATTTGAGATGAAATTTAATTTTCATCTCTAATCTAAAAAGGAATTTGAGATAAAATTTATTTCGTCTCTAATCTAAGACAGAATTTAAATGATCCATCTCTAATTTGAGACAGAATTTGAGATCATGAAATTTTTTTCGTCTCAAATTCCGTCTCAAAATCTGTCTAAGATTTTCATACTAGATTTTAGAGATAAAAATTAGAGACAGAATATATTTCGTCGACTCAAATTCTGTCTCATATTTTCAAATTAAATTTTGATTTAGATTTTCAACATTTTAGAGACGATATTAAAGACGAAATATATTCCGTCTCTAGTTTTAGTTTTTCTTATAGTGATAATTGTAATTTTTAAGGATGAAATGAAAATAATATAATCTTTTAAAGATTAAATTAATGATTTTCTTTTTTTATTGAAACTATCAATATTAATTAAAAAAATTACTGAGCTCTACATGAAATTACAAATATGAAAAATGTAAAACTGTTTTCATACTAGTATTTTTATTATTTATAAAGCCTGAGCTTGAAATTTTTGTTAGAAGAACGGTTTGAATTAATGGTAAACTTAGAGACTATTGTGTTTTCTACTATCTTACTATTTTAATGCATTGATGATAGAGGTGTTAAATGGGTGTTTTGGATTGAATTAAAAAAAAAGATTGGTCAATAATCATTTATGATTTGTTTAAATTTTTTATATGGTTCATGAATTGACCCATTATCTATTTTTTTAATGATCAACCCAACTTAATTATTAGCCCATCATTTGTTTAAAATAATTAATTTATTTTAATTTTAAATTAAAATACCCAAAAAAAGATAATTTATCTTCATCTCTACATTAAAAATTATTGCTATTTCAATTTTAGAAATATTTTAATTAATATTTTGTTTGGTTCAAACAAAGTAGATATATAAATATATAAATATATATATACATGTATATACATATATACATACACATATACACACACACACATATATATATAGTCACAAACTTAGGTAATATTTTGTACTTAGTTTTAAAAAAATAGGTGTCAAATTAAGTAAAATAATTAAGAAGTCTAAACTTGTTTGACGAAAACAAAATTCTAAACTTTTGATTATATATATATATATATATATATATCTGTGCGCACATACGTTCGTGTATGTATGTATGCTTTCATAAGTGTGTGTTTGCATGATCGAGTTTGTATGCATACATGTATATACATATATGTGTGCATGCATGTGCATAGATGTGTCTTCATGCTGGTGTGTTTAGGTGTGCATATGTATCTATGTATGTATGTGCATACATGTGCATATGTGTGTGCATGTGTGGGTGTGTATGGGCACATGTATGTATACTCCAACAATTTCTATATTAAGCATCAGGTTACTAGGATGACCGATTGTGTTAGTTTTGCATAGTTAATTAAATTTTGTGTTAGATAATTAAACTCACCATTCAAAACTAAATGTACAAAAGTTAAGAATGACTACAATGCTTTGTAATAGTTCAATTGATTATACTTTAGACTTTAATATGTATGTAAATGAGTTAAATAGTTGTTTTATGACCCATAAATAAATTAATCGTATTGTGACTCAATCCATGTATGATGTAAGTCAAATTAGTGGGTTGAATTAGGTAAAAAAAAAATAAGTGTGTCCAATTGGATAAATAGTGTTCGTTCAATTTTGACACTCTTAATTGATGTCAGGTGACCCAACATGAAACCAGTCATGTGTCAGGGTACCCGACATTGACGAAGGAGGAGATGGTTGGAATAGTGAAGGCATCGCTGAGGAATGCTGAGTTCAATCGCACGATCACGGCGCGTGGCGTGGACATGGTGGACCTCATGTGCATGCCAGTGTCGTCGGGGTGGTACGGAAAAATAAAGGAGGAAGAAAACAGAAGGCTGATCAAGGTCCAGTGCTATTCCTCACAAGGCACGGCGAATTTCTACATGAGACCTATCGAAGGTCTCACTGTTCTTGTCGATATAGACAAAAAAGAAGTGCTCGCGATTTTCGATAACGGACGGAATATTCCAATTCCCAATGGCGTAGACACAGATTACCGTTACTCTGTTCAGAAGCTTCACGAAAAGTTGAACTTGGTCAACCCAATTTCGTTAGAGCAACCAAAAGGCCCGAGTTTTACGGTGGATGGACACCACGTGAAGTGGGCAAATTGGGAATTTCACTTGAAACCCGACCCGAGATCGGGGATAATGATTTCTCAAGTGAAGGTCCGAGACCAGGATACGATGGAGCTGAGGGATGTGATGTACAAGGGGTTCGCTTCGGAGCTATTTGTGCCGTATATGGATCCTACAGATGCGTGGTATTTTAAGACGTACATGGATGCGGGCGAATACGGGTTAGGGTCACAGGCCATGTCGCTTGACCCGCTTAATGATTGTCCACGTAATGCGTATTACATGGACTCTATGTTTGCCTCTGCTGATGGCACACCGTATGTTCGTCCCAACACGATTTGTGTGTTTGAGAGCTATGCTGGCGACATTGCATGGCGACACATGGAGTGGCCCATCATTGACATGCAGGTGAAAATATCAAAAATTTGACAAATTTTTATATGAAACTAATTTTTCTTTTCTGTTGCTTGATATTGTGAAGAGTCTATATAGATGTCACCATTTTTTTTTTTGATGGGGATATTTTATCTGTCACTGCTTGTGATATTAATGATGAAGATAACCGAAGTGAGGCCGAAGGTGACACTAGTGGTGAGGACGGCGACGACTGTGGGAAATTACGATTACATCATGGACTGGGAATTTCAAACGGATGGACTGATCAGACCCAAGGTTAGTGTGTTCTAGAGTGACATACTAACTTTCTTCTTTGGTCAATAGTAATATTCAACTTTTGGACACGTGTGTGGTAAATCATTACGTATGGATCACTTTTGAAATATAGGGTAATACAGACGAAAATGTGGAGATGCAATTTAGTGCTATGATAACGGGCTTGACCCGTTCCAATCCCATAAATATTTAAGAGGTGGATTAATAATTTAATATCTGTTTAATTTGTAAAAATATTTTTTTATTTTTTATTTTTATTTTTTAAAATATATTTTTAGAATTCTAAAAATATATTTTTGATGTTTTTAAATTTGGATTTATTTTAAAAAATATTTTTTTAAAAATATTTTTAATAAACTAAACTAAATACATTTTTAAGATTATTTTTTATTTTTATTTAAAATAAAAATAAGAAATGACTAAATTAAATATGCTCTTAATAGTCCATTTTGAAGGACTTTTAGTCTAGTTCAGCAAAGCACTTGAGGTTTAAGTGGATTGGGGTGAGTGAGAGCTTGTGAGTATTTTTTTTATATATTGAGCTTGAGTCTATTTTTTTCAGACATTTAGTATTATGTTTTTGAAATTTTATAATTTTAATATCTAATTTTTATCATTTAAAATAATTAAAATTATATTTTAAAAAATAAAAATGACTAATTTTAAAGTTTAATATATATTTTTAAAAATTTAATTTAATTTTTTAAAATTTGATTGTTATAATATTTAATTTTTAATATTAAAATAACTAAACAAGATAAATAAACTCATAAACTATGATGAATTAGAATGAATCAAAATTTTTTAATAATAAATTATATAAGACACTACTTAATCTCATCTCGATACTCCCGATTACCCTTAATCTAGACGCATATACTAATAAGACATTTTAACACGCAATCTTATATGATTAATAAGCGTTGTTGGCGAAAAAGAATGCTGAGAATTAATGAGACTGGGACATTCAAATATGGAGAACAGGTAGGACTGAGTGGAATTCTGATGGTGAAAGGGACGACGTACAAGAACACCAACGCAGTCCCTCCACAGGAATACCTATACGGCACCCTCTTAGCCGAAAACGTCATAGGCGTTATCCACGACCACTACATCACCTACCACCTCGACCTCGACATCGACGGCCCCCACAACTCCTTCGTCAAAGTCAACCTCCAGCGCCAGGACACCTCAGCAGAGCCCGGCGAGTCTCCCCGCAAGAGCTACCTCCGGGCGGTGAGGGAGGTGGCGCGGACGGAGAAGGAGGCGGAGATCAAGCTGAAGCTGTCCGAGCCACGTGAGCTGCACGTGGTGAACCCCAACAAGAGGACCAGCGTTGGGAACCCCGTGGGGTACAAGGTGGCGGCGGCGGGCACGGCGGAGAGCCTGCTGGACCCGGAGGACCCTCCGCAGAAGAGGGCGGCCTTCACGAACAATCAGGTGTGGGTCACGCCGTACAACGAGAGCGAGCAGTGGGCGGGTGGGCTTTTTGTGTATCAGAGCAAAGGGGACGACACTCTTCAAGTGTGGGCCAACAGGTAACGTTAACGCTTTCCCTTTCACATCTTCATCTTTCTCTCTTCCTTAATTTGTCTTTGGGAAATACTGGCTTTGTTACAATCAATAAGTATTGGGGTGCGTGTTCATCATTTTTTTTTATCAGAGCACAATATTCAAAAAAATTTTACACTAAAGGTCACCCTCTCCGTAGTTTTTCTGTTTGTCTTTTCTCCCTCGTCGCGCCTCTCAACTTTACGTATAATTAATTACACCTGTTTCGTTTCAAATTAAATTGAGAATACAAATGTTATATATATAAATCCAGGGATCGTCCAATAGAGAACAAGGACATCGTCGTGTGGTACACATTAGGGTTTCACCACATACCATGTCAAGAGGACTACCCCATCATGCCCACTGTGTCATCAAGCTTCGATCTGAAGCCTGTGAATTTCTTCGAGAGGAATCCTATTCTCAGAGTGCCTCCTAATTTCCCAGATGATTTACCTGTCTGCAAGCCTCATGATTCTGCTTGACATTATCGTCATCATCCCCATGATCATACTGAAACTTGATGATGCATATGGGTGTATATACCTTCGTACATAGTTTCATTAGCTGTAATGAATAAATATTTGGATATTTATCTTAATAAAATTGTAGAGTATATATGTTGTGAAAAATAGAATAATTCAAAAACAATATTTTAAATTGTTGTGGAAATATATTGTTGAAGTGTTTTTCTCATAAAAATATCGTAAGCCTAAATATGGTAGTTATAACTTGATAACAACCCGTTTATAATTTATAATTATTTTTAATTTTAAAACTATTGCAATTAGATATTAATTGATTATTTTCCCATGATTTCTTAAGTATTCTAGTATAACCTTCCCATTATTCTAATAATCATTCTAGTCAGTTTTTTCTTAGATTGTTATTATCTTTCTAAACAGATTTAAATCCTTCTTTCTTGAATGAGTGACAATTCTTGGTTTTATTTTCAATTTTTTTTGTTTTTGCTATTTTGACACCTGAAATGCTTTTTCAGAAAGGTATGTTTTATCTAAGGGAGTGTTTTGCACTATTACCCTCTATGACGAGATAATTCTTAACGACATCTGTTAATTTTATATATTTTGCCAACAGTATCGTGCACTACTAGGGCAGGATATTTTTGTTCTCTTCCTAATTAAGAACCGTCCAAGCAAAGGATTAAGTCTATCTTTCTATACATAAAAATGATCTGTTTAGATAAATGCATATTAATTATCAAATATATCAATATAAATAACTTATATGGAATCTGTACTAAAATTTTTCTATCATATATAGTATTATAGAGTAGATTAAATTGATGTATAACAGATTATTCTTTTTTTTTCTTTAATCCTATAAAGATAAAGCTTTCAATTTTATCTTCTAGATATTTTTTAACAATTATAATAAGTCTACCACTAGACAAAATCAAGAGATTTTTCGTCTACTTTCATTTTTCAAACTGATGCTGCTTTTGTATCACGAAGGTTAGAAGTACCTTTTAAAGGAACTATTATTTGAAAAACTGCATTAAAAAAATTTCTTTTAATCAAATCGAGCGAAAAAAATTAAGAACTAAAATAATATTTTATTTTATAATAAATATTATAAACATATTTAGAGAAAATTACACTTTACCCCCTTCAACTTTTCACCTTGTACAAAAAACTCCCTCCAACTTTGAAACTAAGCAAAACACTCCCTTCAACTTTTCATCTTGTGCATTTTATTCCTTCTGTCCAGTTAACCGTTAGTCAAACTAATGGTCAACGCTAATTGAATACTTATTTGACATTTCATCATATTTTTTAACACCTCAGCTTACTTAGTCAACATCGATCTTCCTTCTTCTCACCTCTACATCCCAACACTAAAGACTCTATTCCTCTTTCTTTTATCACTTTGTCCCTCATCGTTTCCAAACCCAAAGTTGGCACACATTCATCAAACACGCCAACGCTAAAGACTCTATTCCTCTCTCTTTTATCACTTTGTCCCTCATCGTTTCCAAACCCAAAGTATCAAACACCCAGTCAACACAACATCTCAACATTTTTTCACATCCCTATCAACTAAAGCTGAAGCGATATTATCACTTTACTGATTAAGATGACTGCAAGTAATATATACGTGGATTCCATGTCAGAAAAATTTGTTCTTTCCTCATTTTCTAGGAAACCAAACAATGACACTGTTTTGGAATGAAGTAGTAAAAGTTGAACAAAGACTCGGTTGCGTCACACCTTCCAGAGTCTGTCGAAATCCGGTCATATGGTCGCGGCATTCCCCACACACTCCACCACACACACCATGAAGAAACTCATCCCTTGAAACACCACCATGAGAAACCCCAAACTTCGCCGCCGAATGACCCACCCAGGAGAACATCACATCGGTGACGATACAGTCTGGTCACGACTCTGCCATGACTCGCTTGAGCAGATCTCGAAGCAGCAGAGTGGTTGCTCTGAGGAATGAGGGGATGAGGTGTGGGGAAGGGAAGGAGTAGAGATTCTCGCAGGCATGAGGGAGGCCGGTGAGTTCAAATGGAGGGAAGGGGATGGTTTAGAGGCGGACAACAACATTTTGGATGAGAGGGGCATTAAGAGGGGTGGTGATGATGGTGGATTTGAGATTGAGACCTCTGTTGCTGAACAAAGAGGTCATGTCCCCCATTGGGCATATATGGTCGTGGGCCATGAAGGGGAAGAAGAATATGTGATGAGTACGATGGTGTTCATTAGTACTACCCATTGTTGCAGAGGGAGGTGCGTGGGGGAGGTGGAGGCGTTGAAGAAGAGGGATGGGGAAGTGGAGGGGGGAGGAAGGCGTGGAAGAAGGGGGAGGATGGTGTGTTGTCAAACTGGAAGTCCATCGGAGGGAGAGGAACGACCACCTCCAACTTGATGGTTGTTCGAAAAATGGCAAAATGCTTGAAGGTCTGAGACTCAGTGTGACTGTAGCAGGTTTTGAGTTTATTTAGGTGGGTTGGCGTAGGGATGTGAAGGTGAGGAGAAGCAAGATGCTGACTAGGCAAGTTGAGGTGTTAAAAAATATGATGATGTGGTAAATAAGTATCCAGTCAGCATTGACCATTAGTTTGACTAACGGTCATCTAGACGGAAAGGATAAAGTGCACAAGATAAAAAGTTGAAGGTAGTGTTTTGTTGAGTTTCAAAGTTGGAGGGGTTTTGAGTTTATTTGGGTGAGTTGGTGTAGGGATGTGGAGGTGAGGAGAAGCAAGATGCTAACTAGCAAGTTGAGGTGTTAAAAAATATGATGATGTGGTAAATAAGTATCCAGTAAACATTGACCATTAGTTTGACTAACGGTCAACTAGACGGAGGGGGTAAAGTGCACAAGATAAAAAGTTGAAGGGAGTAAAGTGCAATTTTTCCATATATTTATAAGTGGGTTTTTTTTGTTCATATGGTTTATGGCTTTGAGGTGGTATTGAATCATTAAAAACTCGGTTCTGAAAAAAAAAAAAAAAAACCTACACTCTATGCCTACAATGTGTGAGAAAATTTTTTAAAAAAAAACTTGTTAGACATCGTCGTTTGTTTGATAAGGAAATGAAATCTTTCGGAAGCAAATGGAATTTGACATTTTACCTAAAAATAAAAAAAAAGATAGAATATGACATATATGTATCATCCCCGTGGCTCATATACTTTTAATTTTTTTTAATTTCCTTGATAATAAATATGAAAACAAATTCTCATATGTTGTAAATTTTAAAATAATCAACGAAGCTTAAGTCATATTATAAGAAACGTTATTTTTAAAAAAATTATTTTATAATTATAAAATTTCCTCCCATAATAAAATAAGTACTTCTATGTGAGACTTAGGAACCATAACCCAAAAAAAAAAAAAGACAATAACCTAATGAAAGCAAAGAGCATCAAACGTGAAGAAAAAGATTAAAAGTTGTTTCAAATATGAAGAAAAGTGTGCCTTTCATAGAATTGTATTTTTTTGAAATATAAAAATTTTTTATAACATAATTTTTATAATACTATATTGGTAAATGTCCCATCATCTTTGCTTGTCTTTTCCGCCAACTTCGGAATTAGGTACAAGGGAAAAAAAAAAGCATTTTACCTCTCGAAAATTTGTTTCATGTACATTTTATTTTATTTTTCTAAACTTCAAAACTCAATTAATAACCTTCCTAAATTACAGTCCAATGAAGAAAACTAAAAAAAAAAATTAGTTTGCTCCGTTTCTTATGCTGTAAAATAGAGCATAAAATGAACCCCTCCAACTCATAAATGTTAAATAAAGAGAGGAAATTATAGATAAAATAATCTAATACAAAAAACGAAAGAAATCTAATCTAAAAAAAAAAAAACGTTAACACGAACACAATTATTTGTCCATTAATATCTTTATTTTACTTTGTTATAAACATAAGATTAAAATTTTTAGCTGCAACTTTGTTCAACACTTTCATGTTACACGGAGCAACAAGAAGAAAGTATACAGTAGCGTATCCAAGACCTCTCGATCAGGGGGGCAAAATTTTTATTCTTTTTTTTTTAATCTGATAGTAATTTTTCTAAATTAATTTTAATTTATTGCTCATTTGATAATAATTTCCTTTTAAAAAATATTTTTATTACAAAAAAAAAACGTTCTTCTTTTGAATCTTAATAGTATAATCAATTAACTAATTTGATATAATTAGATCTACGTACAAAAATCACAAATTTCAAGCTTTTACGAAGAGGTCTTTAATAATGGAATGATAAATTAACCATTATCAAAAAATTTTCATAAAATTGACTTTACAAATATGTTACTCATGATCATAATTGTATAATCAATCAACCAATTTGATAGAATTAAACTAATGTACAAAAACTTCAAATTTCAAGTTTTTACAAAGAGGTCCCTAATAAGGGAATGATAAATTAACCATTATCAAGAAAAAAATTTCATGAAATTGACTTCACAAATATGTTACTCATGATCCTAATTGTATAATCAATCAACTAATGTGATAGAATTAGACTTACATACAAAATTCCCAAATTTCAAACTTTTACAAAGAGGTCCCTACAAAGAAATGAGAATTAACCATCATCAAGAAAAAATTTCATGAAATTGACTTTACAAATATGTTACTCATGATCCTAATTACATAATCAATTAACTAATTTAATAGAAATAGACCTATGTACAAAAACTCTAAATTTCAAATTTTTACAAAGAGGTCCCTAACAATGAAATGAGAAATTAACCATCTTCAAGAAAAAAATTTGTGATTCTAGCGAGTGGGGGTCTTATAACTGTGAGCAGCAGAGTGGGATTGAGTCACTGAAGATGTTCGAAAAATATTAAGGGGGTTCAAAAAAAATAAGGAGGGGGGTCAAAATGAAAAAAAAAAATTTTTTTGCATGGGACTTTTTAAATTTCAGGGGGTGCAGCTGCACCCCCTGGCTCTAACGTGGCTCCGCCACTGAAAGTATATATGTTATTTTTCTGTTAATGTGATGGTACTTACTTAGTTTTAATTGTTAGTCAACCGAATAGAAAGTTTAACCGATATTTTACACAAATTGAGAAGTTTAGAACGATTATTTGTTGAGTTTTAAAATTAAGTGCATATGAAATAAATTTTATTGGAATAAAATGTATTTTTACTTAGATATAAATAGCATAGAATTGACATATTGATCTGTATATAAATTAAAAAAATAAATATCTTTTTAATTATTGAATTAAATAGACGAACTTAATTTAGCCCTATCATTTTTGCTTGGCTAAAATGCAATCCCTTCAACTTAAAGAATTATTTAATTAAATTTCTCAATTTTGAAATACAATACTAAACTCCTCTAAATTTTTAATCTTTTTATTACATAGCCTGTGGACTTTTTCGTCTAAAACATTAATACTAATTGTTTATGTAGGCTAGGGGTATCTGTTTGTTTTTAATTGGCGCGTAAATCTAATTTGTTCATATTTTGGACCGTTAAATGTATTTTTTATTTTTATTAAAATCTTAATAAATTACATCTTAGGACAAATTTAAAAATTATTCAGATCTAATCTTTAGTCTCGCGTTGCTTTATTTGAGAAGATTCAAATCTGCATTGTATTGAATGTAGAAAATTGTTTCAACTAACTAATCCAAATATTATAATTATTATATAATGGTGAATTTTTTATATATAATATAACAAATATAAATCATATTATTATTTGTATAAAATGATTTTAAATTATAAAAAATAAAAACAATAACACAAATTTTATAATATCATATCATATTAAAGATAATAATTAACAATAAATGTTTAGTTATTAATTTATTTAAAAATTATTTGAATATTTTTTTTTCTATAACTTATATGTATCTAGATGTTAAAAATAAAACATATTTAATTATTCAGTATTCAGATTTAAAAATAATATCTTAATAATCAAATTTGTATTCAAATTTAGACATTTTAATATTTGAAAAAAACCAAATAGCCCCTAGCGAACACTTCATTGAAGATATATATATATATATATATATATATATATGTTACACAAAATTAGAAATTTAGGGAGAACTAATTATCAACTTTTAAAAATTGAAGGGATAAATTACACAATTCTTAAAGCTGAGAGAAGTTGTTTATATTTTGACCTTTTTACTTTAAATTTAATTGCTTATTCAAAGGAAAAAGAAAAGTACAATCCTAATGCCAACATTTTTTAATTCGTAAGTTTTGCCAGCAAAGATTTTAAAGGTTGGACACTTGGACCATCTTTGTAATAAAGTATAAAAAATGCTAGCCTTAATTTAATGTGTGTCTGAAAAATAGGAAGCCCATTCCCAACACGTTTTTATCCTTCTGTAACCACGTTTAACATAGACAAGAGATGTTTGAAAATTTACTAGCTTAAGTTGTCAAAGTGACCGGTTCGTTTAAATTGACTGATTTGTAGGTTAGAAAAATGGGTAAGGTTGACTCACTTTTTAAATGTGTCAGTAATTTAAGAACTTGATCTGTCTTGTAAGCAAGTTGTAGATTAAACGGTCCAACCTGTCAATTCACTTTTTTCTTTCTTTTTGAAGTTAAGTGTTAGTTTTTTTTAGTTACTTCATGATTATGAGTTTCTGACTAAATCTATAGAATGTCAAAAGATATTAAAGAATTTCTTTCCTTGTATCTCAAATTCACAGTCCACGAAAGCTTAGATGATGAAGGAATTAGGAAGTGAAGCACTGAATAATAATATTTAAGGTGAAGACGGCGAAGATCTCTGCAGGAACAACGACGGAAGATGACCTCTAGAAGACGGTGAAGATGACCTCTGGAAGCATAGCAAAGATGACGAAGACGGCGAAGATCTTTGGAGGAACAACGTGGAAGATGACCTCTGGAAGATGGAGAAGATGGCCTCTGGAAGCACGACAAAGACGACAAAGACTGCGAAGATATTTTGTAGAAGGGATAAATCACTTCAAAGAAGAACTTCCCTGTAGGATTTTTTCGATTTCTTGGCATCGGAACTTGAATCAGTTGTTTGGCAGAGGTGGTTTATGGCATTTAGCCGAGGAGGCGGAACAGATGAGGATGAGGGTGGTGGGATGGAGGTGATTTGAGAAGGATAGTAAAGCAGAAGAAGATAGGTTAGGATCTGGTGACATTGATTGGGCATAGCAGTCTGGCCTGTAGGCGGGTCAAAAAAAAGTAGGCCAGGCCTATAATTTCAAAACTTAGCCTAACTTGAAAGTGGGCTAATCGGAGATTGGCCTGTTTTGAAAACTCTAGGCTTAAAAGTGTAAAAACAATTTTGTCACTCAAACCTTGATTTTGCTCAATGTAAGAACTTGCTTTTGCACTAAAAATTTTAGAATCGATTCGTCCAACTATCCTTCTTTTTTTTTTTTTTTTTCTGCTCACCTCCTCCCTCCTCTCATCTTCTTACATCTTTGTTCCTTTTCATATTGATCCCTATGTAATTACGTTTTGACCACATATTGTTATGTTGTTTTTGGTTTAGTCCTTAGAGTTTTGAATTGGCTAAAATTATGGTTTGACTCCACTTTTATCTATGTGTATTTTCCATTTCAGTCCTTGACTATTTGCATTTTGATACTTCGTTAAATTTTGACTTTTTAATTTTGCCCCACTTCTATTGACTAAAAGCAAAAATACAATTTTTAGTATTTATGTGTTTACTGTCAAATTTTGAATACATATATAACATGCAAAAGAATCTCTTTTTAACAAATAATAGTGTGATGCTAAGTTATAAAAATACTGAATATATTATATTTATATATTGTACTTTTTATTTTGACCATGCACTTCATTAGAAAATTTAAAATAGTATTATATTTTTTAATAAAATAATAGTACCAATAGTTAAAGAATATTATTGCAACATTTATATAATTTAGTTTATTATATTTAAAAAATTTTGAAATTAAATAATAAGAGTAAAACAAACAAAATAATATAAAATTTATACAATTTATGGTAATTACACATCTAAAAGTGATTTTGGTAACCAACATTCAAATAAATTTTATTTTTCTCAAATCACTTTTTTTTGTAATAGTTTTCAAATATAAATCACGTTAATGCAAATCCACTTTTATTCAAAATCAAATTAAAAAAATTAACTCTGCCTAGCTTTTTTTTTTTTTTCAAACACATATTTAATTGTTTAGCAAATTGGGCTTAGTTTTCTCAACGGATAAGTTCATTTTTACTCTTTCTAACTTAAAACAAAAAAAAAAGTAACAATATTTTAAGAGAAACATGCAGTAAAGTATGATAGGTATGGAACAAGAATGAGACAAAGGAAAAGGTCAAATTGTGAAAGAATTGTTTCTTTCATAAACAAATGACCTTTGGTTTTGATTGACCATTCTATACAATGACCTAAGCTTTCATATATATAGTATTGTTCTAGTTCCAAACAAACTTTTACGAGAAAATGTATTTCTAGATTCTCAAAAGCTATATTTTTTAGTCATTTGATATCCCTAAATTATAGAATATGATTTAATTCTTAATATATATATATATATATATATATCCAAAACTCTTAATGAGAGGATGTATTTCTAGATTTTCAAAAGCTATATAATTTAGTTATTTGATCTCTCTCTCTCTCTCTCTCTCTCTCTCTCTCTCTCTCTCTCTCTCTCTCTATATATATATATATATATATATGATCAAATTACTTATTCAATCTTAAAAATAAGCAATTGAACCCCAAAAAGTTTTAGACTTGCTCTTTGTAACATCCCAAAATTTCTGCTCTAAGTTATAAATTAAGATATGATTATTTCTAAACAATTAAAAAGAAAAGATCATAAGGAAGTAGCCAAAAGTGGAGAAAAACTAAATTCTAAGAGAAATAGTCAACTAGTATGTATGCAACCGTCGACTGATTTCAAAAAACTCAGGAAAATGCCATCTAATATTTACGGGCAGTTGACTGAAGGGAAGGAAACAATCAACTGGCAGCTCTCTGTAATCCAAAACTTGAAACCCAGAAGCAGCCAGTCGACTATCGGATCCTTATCAATCGACTGGCAACTCGCTGGGATGCGAAGTAAACATGTTTAAGGCGGTGTAAAATCAAGATTTTTATGTGAGAAGTGACCAAAGTACACCTAATATGTCTAGAAAAGCTCAGAAATAAATTTTTATATAAAAGCTTGTCGAATACTCTTCATAAGTGAGCTAAAAGAGAAAGAAATAGAATTATGCATAATTTTGAGCAAAGAAAGAGAGAGAGAAGGATGCGAGAGAGACGAAAGAAGAGAATGAAGGGATTTCTAGCTAGAAATAGCAAGAAACTACCAAAACTAATTCTTCTAACTTGTTTTCTCTAATTTAAATTAGCTATAGAAACAAAGAATTGATAGAATAGACAATTTTAGACTAGGAAAAGAGAGAAAGAGAAAGAAGAATAAGTCTGAAATTGGAGGAACAAGAAGGAACTAGAGAAAAACACCAAATTAAACTCTAACAAGAAATAAATGTAGCTAGTGATTCATTAAAGTAATTATTCATGATATTGTGTCTTTATATCATGATTTATGAATGATTCTATAATGAATTTGGTGATTGATATACTTGTCATGAACCATGAAAGATAAAATGGTGCTATGACTATGTGAAGAAGTATGTTATAAAAGAAGTGTATTACAAACCCATATGCTGGGTAGACTCATATTGCATTAAGAACCTATATGAAGGGTAGATTCTTGTGAACCCATAGGTAAAGTAGACTTATGATGCAATGTAAACCCTTATGGTGGGTAGACTTATGTTGCATTGTAAACCCAGATGACATGGGTAGATTTGTGATGCACCAAAGCAAGAGCAAAGATATTATGTTTATGAGAATGTTTACATTCATGAAAGTATTTAGGATGGTTTATAATTCTTTTACAATTGAAATGGTTGCTTTATGTGTAAAATGTCATCCTAGCTACTGAGATTTTATATATCTCATAATTTGTGTCATGACTAACCATTTCAGGTGATGAAGTTTACAAGAAAGGAAAAGAGAAGGCTTAAGTATTTCCATGTGTCTAGAAAGCAGAAAGACCATTTGTGGATATATGTAAATCTTTATTTATATGTACCCTTAAGAGACATATGCTGTATCTCATAGCATGTAATAGAGCATAGTACCTGCAAGATGGTTAGATATGTGTAAAATTGTTATGTGTATACTTAACAAAGAAAAATTCTTAGAGATTTACAAGGAAAGTGACTTATTTGTAATCATAAAAGGAAACTTACTAGATACCAGTTGACCGCTATGTTATAGGCACTTCACTGGCATCCTACAAAGCAGCAAAAAATTGGGTCAGCAAGCTACCATTCAACCAAGATAAGTCTGGCAGTTGACTGATAGCTCTCTGCCCACTATGAAATTTTTATACTTTAAATGCTCTACAATTTTTCTAAATTTCTACTAATGGTAAATTTACAAGAAATTTTGTAGAACTCCATTTATTAGAGTACACAAACTCACTTAATAGCTATAACATAATTGGTCTTTCATGTGAAATTATTATAAACATTACAATTTTAGTATCATAGCATGATTCTAGGTACTATGGGTATAATAAAGAGAATTATGGTAGAATCAGATTGATTATGTTAGAAATTATATGAGCTCATGTAGTGGTCGATGTATTACGAGTGAATTTTGCAAATGTCTTCACCTACAAATTCTCATGCGGATATGCTACAGAATGTAATGAGTACTTAAAATGCTACTGTGGAACTCTTGAAACTCATTAGGGAGGAAATAAGAAAAAATAGAGAAGAATCTCGGAAAGAGAATGGAGAAGGCAATGGTGATAGTAATTCCATCATCAAGACATTGGCTAAATTTAGGAGAGTACAACCACCCTTTTTCAAGGGAATGCATGACCTTAGTGTAGCTCAAGAGTGGATGAGCTAGATGGAGAAGATTTTTAAGTTAATTTGATGTAGTTCGTAGCAGAGTGATGCAGAACATTGGTGGAATGGAACTGAGAAATTATTAGAAGCTAATGAAAAGCAGATTACTTGGGAGGAGTTTCAAAGAACTTTTATGAAAAATACTTTCCTGAAAGTGTTAGACATGAGAAGGAAGCTAAATTTACAAGAATAAGACAAGGAACATGTTTATAGAAGAGTATAAAGCTAAATTTGAGGGACTAGAGGAGTTTTCCACTTACCTACAATACCACTATGATGAAGCTTGGAAGACACGTCACTTTGAGAATGGGCTTAATGCAAGGATTAGGGAGAAAGTAGGACCTCTAGAAATCAAGAACTTAGCCTAGTATGTTAATAAATGCAAATGGACAAAACGATATATCTAAGAAGTAATTTGTGAGGAGGAGGAAATGAAAAAAAAGAAGAAAAAGAACGTCTTCCGATGTTGTTAATAAGGGAGATAAATAAGAGAGAAAGAGATCTAAACCCACACAAGGTCAGACAAAAGGAAACTCTCAAGCAAATAAGAATAAATCTCAATGTGCAAGAAATACCATGACAACAAACTTTTCCTGGTAAGACAAAATGTATGTTTTAAATGCAGTAAACCTAGTTATATGGCTAGACAATGCAGCTCTGGACAACCTACTCATATGAGGGTATTTGCTTTGGACCAGAAAAAAGCTGAACAAGCACTTGACTTGATTTGAGGTAAGATTTCTATATGTAACATTCTTGTAAATGCATTATTTGACTCAGGTGCTACACATTTTTTTATTTCATATGTATGTTTTGAGAATTTGGGATTAAGAATGAGTGCCTTACCTCAAAATTTATCTGTTTCTACCCCAACAAGAAACCAAGTCCAAACATCTGAGGTTTGTCTCAATTGTGTGTAATTTGAGAATAGAATGACCACCTTAGATCTTGTTTGCATCCCTATGTATGACATTAATGTTATTATTGGAATGAATTGGTTATCTCAAAATAATGCCTTACTTGACTGTTTTAAGAAAATTGTTTCTTTGCCGTTAACCATGCCAAACCTACATTCTAGGACTGAGAATACATACTTATATGCTAACCAAGTTGTGACATGTTTAAAAGAAAATTGTCCAAGATATCTTCTTCTTTTATTTGCAGTAACAACAATAGAAGAACAATTAGAACAAAGCTCTCTAGTAAGGGACTTTCCTGAAGTATATCCAAAGGATGTGTCTAGTCTACCTCCTGATAGGGAAGTTGAATTCTCTATTGATTTGGTACCTGGTTCTAATCCTATCTTAATGCCACCATATAGAATGTCATTAATAGAGCTAGCTGAGTTAAAGAAGCAAATTAAAAAATTATTAGAGAAAGGTTTTATTAGACCTAGTGTATCACCTTGGGGAGCCATTGTGCTTTTAGTTAAAAAGAAAGATGGACCCTCAAGCTTTAAATAGATTATAGACAGATGAATAAGATTAAGATTAAGAACAAGTACCCACTTTCAAGAATAGATGACCTATTAGATCAGTTAGTAGGAGCCTCAGTGTTTTCAAAAATACATTTAAGATTAGGCTATCATCAGTTAAGAGTGAGAGCTGAAGACATACTTAAAACTACATTCAAAATTATGTATGGTCATTATGAATACCTAGTGATGCCTTTTAGATTAACCAATGCACCAGTTATATTCATGGATTACATGAACATAATTTTTAGACCTTACCTATATCAATTTGTGGTAGTCTTTATTGATGATATCTTAATCTATTCAAAAACCTTTGAAGAACATGAGAAACATCTAAGACTTATGCTTCAAACTTTGCAAGAAAAGAAATTATGTGCTAAATTAAGTAAATATGAGTTTTGGCTAGAGGAAATAAAGTTTTTAGGTCATGTGGTTTTAGGAAAAGGTGTATCAATAGATCCTAGTAAGATAGAAATAGTATTAGATTAGGAAAGACTAAGGACATTGTTTGAGATTAGGAGTTTTCTAGGACTAGCGAGTATTACAGAAGATTTTGTCAAAGGATTTTCCCAGATAGCTCTACCTTTAACCAGATTGACCAAAAAAGAACAACCTTTTATTTGGGATAGTCGATGTGAGGAAAGTTTCCAACAGTTAAAGATTAGGTTAACTTTCACACTTGTCTTGGTTATTCCAAATCTATAAGAACCTTCCGTAGTATACACAGATGCTTCTTTAAAAGGTTTAGGTTGTGTTTTAATGCAATATGGGAAGGTAGTGGCCTATGCTTTAAGGCAATTAAGACCTCATAAGCAGAATTACCCAACCTATGATCTAGAACTAGTCATCGTAGTTTTTGCCCTTAAAATTTGGAGACATTACCTATACAGAGCAAAGTTTGAAATCTTCACAAATCATAAAAGTTTGAAATATCTTTTTGATCAAAGAGAACTTAATATAAGGCAAATAAGATGGGTAGAATTTTTAAAGCATTAGAGTTCTATCTTAAGTATCATCCTAGAAAAGCAAATGTCGTAGCTAATGCTTTAAGTAGAAAATTTGTACATATGGCTATGATGATGTTAAGAGAAAAACAACTCTTAGCAGAGTCCAGAAATCTAAACCTTGAGGTATCTTTTGAACCAAGAGTATTAAAATGAACTCTTTAGTATTGCGAGTGAGCTACAAAAGCAAATCCTTGAAGAAATGCCTAATGATCCTTATCTAGAGAAGGTAAGACAACTCAAGGAAAAAGGAAAAGTCTCTGATCTAGAATTTATAGGTAATGGGTTGTTAAAGTTTAGAGGTCAGACTTACATTCCAAATTCAGGAAATCTTAGAGAAATCATCCTAAGGGAAGCTCATCAAAGTATTTATACTATGCACCCATGAGTGATAAAGATGTATCAAGATTTGAAAAAAAGCTTTTGGTGGCCAAGATTGAAAAGAAGTATAATGGAGTTTGTAAGTAAATGTTTGGTATACCAAAGAATTAAGATTGAACATCAGAAACCTTCAACCTTGAAACCCTTAGATGTACCAATTTGGAAATAGGATAGCATTTCTATGGATTTTATAATAGGCCTACCTAGAACCTCTTCAAGTAATGATGCTATATGGGTAGTTGTGAATCGGTTAACTAAATCTATACATTTTTTACCAATGAAATCCACAATTACATTAGATAGATTGGCACATCTATATATTAAGGAAATAGTAAGACTTCATAGAGTGCCAAAAAACATCATATCTGATAGAGATCCTAGGTTCACCTCAAGATTTTGGAGATTCTTACAAGAAGCCATGGGAACTAGATTAAGATTTAGCATAGCTTATCACCCTCAAACAGATAGACAAACAGAAAAAGTCAATCAAATTTGAGAAGAAAGGTAACTAGGATACTTATATACAATTAGTTGAATTTGCTTATAATAACAGTTACCAATCTAGCATTCAAATGGCTCCTTATGAAGCTCTATAAGGTAGAAGATGTAGATCAACTCTATGTTGGGTTGAGTTAGGAGAATGAACCATGATAGGACCAAAAGTAGTAGATTAGACATCTAGACAAACAGAATTAATAAGGAAATATCTCCTTACAACATATAGCATACAAAAAAGTTATGTAGATAAAAGGAAAAGACCTCTAGAATTTAAAGTTGGTGACTATGTTTTTCTTAAAATTACCCCAGTCATGGTTATTGGGAGAGCAATCAAAGTAAAGAAACTTACTCCTAGGTATATGGGACCATTCCAAATCCTGGAGAAGTTTGGCACCATAGCTTATTGGTGCGTATAATTTATAGCACATAAAATATTCCAGCAAGTATACTGGGTCGCAACAAGTAATAAAGTGATAAGTAGAGTATCGTCCCACAGAGATTGAGGTATCAAATAAAATTTAATTAGGCTAAGTGAAATGCTATTAAGACTTATGAAGGAAATTTCAGAAATTACACAAAAAGGGGGGGTGATGATTGAAACAACACAATATAAATAACTGAAATTTAAATAACTAAACAGAAAATAAAACAGACAAAAGATGTGTAATTGGTCACAAATTCCATGGAATTGTACATCATCATCCTTTCCTTTGAATATTCTTGGCTAATTCTATTATGTAATCTTCAATCTAAAATTCTTAGAAAGTCTTCTAAGACATATTAAAATTATAGTTAGGAAGATCTTCACTAATCTATAACTCAAATATAATCCGATCAAGTCCTAATCACATCAATGCCCCGCAATCTCATATGACATGTTATCTCTTGTCCTACTCATTACAAATACATAGCAATCGCATGCATGTATAAATAACAAGCTTCATAGGACAATAAATAAAATAGAACTTTGGCCAAGAAAATACTCATTGGTCCAAATGAATTAAAGTACAATTTCTATTTCATCAAATGACCGACTACACAAGAAAATGAGATTGATTTCGTTGGTCCAATCCGATTAATTCATAGACAAATTAATCTTTGAATCATTGAAGAACAATTCAATTAAATTACAATCCATTCAATGTTGGCCAATTTTCTAAGATATGATTGAATCCAAAAACTTTGAAATTACAATCTAACTTAACCAAAATAATTGACTAAAATCTTAGATCAACCATTCAATTAAATTATGAAGCTCAAGAAAATTATTCAAGCCACATAAATAAAACTATCTATATCTAGATAATCTAATTTATGGTGGAAATTACAAGGTCAAGCTCAATCTCTAGCTAACTCTAGCATAGACATCAAAATCCCAAACTCATTGAAGGTTAATCAAGCATTCAAGAGCTTAATAATCGGTAAAATCCATTCCATTAAATGAAAGTGCATTAAAATCAAAATTGTTCAGCAATAAAACATCATAGAACCAAACTACATCAATCCTTAAACTTAGAAAATTACATGGAAGAGAAGGAAAAACATGACAGAAAACAGAAAATACAACAGAAAACTAACAAACTATGAAGGAAAATGGAAGAAAAGGAAAGAAAATGGGAGAAGGAGAGCCATTCCCAAGTGGGAAGGCTTCCTTTCCCTCAAACCAAGCTAAAGAGTTGCCTCTATGTTGCTCCCAGCCACTGCTGCCCAAGGAAGGCAGAAAAATGGTGCTAGGACTTTACATCAGAAAAATGACTTAGCCCCCTTAATAAATTTCGATTTTGCAAATATAAAACTGATCTAACACATGCCTAAAGGGATATTCTGCCCTAGATGCCTCCTTGGATACTTCTTCCATGATGTGGCAGCACTTTGACAGCAAAACAGCAGCAGAAAGACAGCAAACAGTAGCAGAACAGCATGGCAAACAGCAGCAGAACAGCAGCAGAAAAGTATGGCAGAAAACATGGAAAATGGAGGTGCATAATTAACATTTCAGTCATGCTTTTCTGACCTACGAAAATTAATATTTCTGCCCATAAATTCTGACTACATGGCATTGAATAAGAGTTCAAATGGGCCCCACATCCAGTATATCCTAGTCAGCATCTGCATCACCCAAAAAGTGCCACATTAGCATCCAATTCAGCATCTTTGTCCATGTCAGCACTTTTCTCTCCAAAATTAAAATTTGTAGGAATTAAATTGAGCATTTTACCATTCAAGTTCTAAAAATATAAAATTGAGACACATTCAATCCATAAATAGTTTATACCCAATAAATTTCAAAACATAATAAAATTAGAGAATTGACAAAATTAAAGAGGCAAAAAGGACTAAAATAGGGACTAAAATAAATGGAAAAAGCATGTTATCAAATCCCCCACACTAGGCCTTTTGCACTCCTGGGCAAAATCAATTAAATACAACAGAGACAACCAAAGAACACAACAAGCAAAGTGTAGAAAATATACAATAATGAAATAATTAAAATTTGGAAAGATTTAACGCTAGGAAAAATTAATCTTTATTTTCTTAAAAAAAATTGCAAGCTTCATGGCAATTATTTTGATAAGAATGAATTTAAGTAACAATCTCCTCACAGGGCAAGGTGTTTATCCTCTACTCTATCAAGTGTTTAAGATGGAATCACTCAAAATCATCCTATCACAAATTTACTACCATAAGCTTGTCAAGAATCTAAATCTCCACTACTTGAATCCAATACATACTTGAATCAAAAGGACTTTACAAGGTTGTAACGTGGGTAGGAAAAATAGTGGGAAATAAAAGGGAAAGATTGAACAATGAAACAAAATATGACAACAACTCAAGAAAATGGAGAGTATTTACAAGTGAAATATAAAAGATTGAGTATAAATAAATTTTGGGTCTCAATGTTCTACCTGCTCCTCTTTTTCATCATTTTCTTTTTTTTTTTCAATTTTTTTATTCTTTCTTCCCTTTTTTTTTTTTTGATGATGTTAGTCAAAATTTTTCTTTCTTTTTCTTCTTGATTGGCCAATCTTTTTCTTTTGCTTGAGGGGAAGTAGAAGGAATATAGTTCAAAACACCCCAAAATTCAGAAGATTTTTCAGCACATCAATCCCGTAAAAGAATTTAAAATACTCCTCACATCTTAAGTTGAAAGAGAAAAATATTGTTGTAGGCAGAAAAAGTGGTGGAAGAACACAAGAAAGAAAATGGATAAGGCACAAAATGGCATACAATGGAAACAATGATAATGGATGGCTATTTGGCTAAAAGTGGTTACAAGAAACAAATGCCTAAATCATTTCCAAGTATGTATAAGATATGTAGCCTCAATCAAAGATTCAAGACAAGTTCTAGAGTGACAATCCATGATAGAGAACACACAACAAGAAGAATAGCATTTTTCACTTAGGCTCAAATCCTCACAGCTAAAAGACTATTACTACAAATTCATTAAAGTCAACGTCATTGCCATTTAACTTGAATTCCTTAGAGAAATAAGACTAAATTCTCTTCATGCTAAGTCAATCTAAACTTTAGCTATTTCATCATGCATAATTCCACACCAAAACTCCATCAAAAATTTAAAAAGTGAGCATCAAATTCGGACAAAACAGAGTAGCAAAATTCTGCAGTGCAGGATTTCTGGCGACACAGCTTTACCGACATAGAACGATCCCAAAACGGATGCGAATCACTCCAAATAAAATTCTACAACTAGAAGACATATAAAGGTTTAAAAACATGTAAAGAAAGTGGCAAAAACCATAGCCAAACAGTACAGAATATTCATGCAAGATGACTCAAAGTTTTGCCAAAACAGAGAAAACAGAGAAAAAAAAATGGGCAACAGAAAAAGACTAAAACAAAATTAAAATTACGAAAGAAATACAACAACAAAATTAAAAAGAGAAAGGTTAGAAAAATTTGGATTGCCTCCCAAGAGCGCTTGGTTTAAAGTCCTTAGCTAGACTTTATTTGGTGTCTATGCTTAGCGTCGCTTCTTCTTTGTTTTCCTTACTTTCTCTTTGATTTTTTTTTATTTCCTTTGTCAAGGAAAATGATCAAGTACCTCACATGCAACAAAGAGAAATAACATGAGAGATATATCAAATAAGCAAGGTAACAAGAAGAAATGAAACTAATAAAGACACTTGAAATTGTAAAAACTAAAACAAGAAAAGACAATGTCTAAAATAACATCACTTTGGCTTAACAGAAAATTTGATTTGATAACCATCAATCCCCGGCAACGGCGCCAAAAACTTGGTGCGTATAATTTATAGCACATAAAATATTCCAGCAAGTATACTGGGTCGCAACAAGTAATAAAGTGATAAGTAGAGTATCGTCCCACAGAGATTGAGGTATCAAATAAAATTCAATTAGGCTAAGTGAAATGCTATTAAGACTTATGAAGGAAATTTCAGAAATTACACAAAAAGGGGGGGTGATGATTGAAACAACGCAATATAAATAACTGAAATTTAAATAACTAAACAGAAAATAAAACAGACAAAAGATGTGTAATTGGTCACAAATTCCATGGAATTGTACATCATCATCCTTTCCTTTGAATATTCTTGGCTAATTCTATTATGTAATCTTCAATCTAAAATTCTTAGAAAGTCTTCTAAGACTGAATTATATTAAAATTATAGTTAGGAAGATCTTCACTAATCTATAACTCAAATATAATCCGATCAAGTCCTAATCACATCAATGCCCCGCAATCGCATATGACATGTTATCTCTTGTCCTACTCATTACAAATACATAGCAATCGCATGCATGTATAAATAACAAGCTTCATAGGACAATAAATAAAATAGAACTTTGGCCAAGAAAATACTCATTGGTCCAAATGAATTAAAGTACAATTTCCATTTCATCAAATGACCGACTACACAAGAAAATGAGATTGATTTCGTTGGTCCAATCCGATTAATTCATAGACAAATTAATCTTTGAATCATTGAAGAACAATTCAATTAAATTACAATCCATTCAATGTTGGCCAATTTTCTAAGATATGATTGAATCCAAAAACTTTGAAATTACAATCTAACTTAACCAAAATAATTGACTAAAATCTTAGATCAACCATTCAATTAAATTATGAAGCTCAAGAAAATTATTCAAGCCACATAAATAAAACTATCTATATCTAGATAATCTAATTTATGGTGAAAATTACAAGGTCAAGCTCAATCTCTAGCTAACTCTAGCATAGACATCAAAATTCCAAACTCATTGAAGGTTAATCAAGCATTCAAGAGCTTAATAATCGGTAAAATCCATTCCATTAAACGAAAGTACATTAAAATCGAAATTGTTCAGCAATAAAACATCATAGAACCAAACTACATCAATCCTTAAACTTAGAAAATTACATGGAAGAGAAGGAAAAACATGACAGAAAACAGAAAATACAACAGAAAACTAACAAACTATGAAGGAAAATGGAAGAAAAGGAAAGAAAATGGGAGAAGGAGAGCCATTCCCAAGTGGGAAGGCTTCCTTTCCCTCAAACCAAGCTAAAGAGTTGCCTCTATGTTGCTCCTAGCCACTGCTGCCCAAGGAAGGCAGAAAAATGGTGCTAGGACTTCACATCAGAAAAATGACTTAGCCCCCTTAATAAATTTCGATTTTGCAAATATAAAACTGATCTAACACATGCCTAAAGGGATATTCTGCCCTAAATGCCTCCTTGGATACTTCTTCCATGATGTGGCAGCACTTTGACAGCAAAACAGCAGCAGAAAGACAGCAAACAGCAGCAGAACAGCATGGCAAACAGCAGCAGAACAGCAGCAGAAAAGTATGGCAGAAAACATGGAAAATGGAGGTGCATAATTAATATTTCAGCCATGCTTTTCTGACCTACGAAAATTAATATTTCTGCCCATAAATTCTGATTACATGGCATTGAATAAGAGTTCAAATGGGCCCCACATCCAGCATATCCTAGTCAGCATCTGCATCACCCAAAAAGTGCCACATTAGCATCCAAATCAGCATCTTTGTCCATGTCAGCACTTTTCTCTCCAAAATTAAAATTTGTAGGAATTAAATTGAGCATTTTACCATTCAAGTTCTAAAAATATAAAATTGAGACACATTCAATCCATAAATAGTTTATACCCAATAAATTTCAAAACATAATAAAATTAGAGAATTGACAAAATTAAAGAGGCAAAAAGGACTAAAATAAATGGAAAAAGCATGTTATCACTTATAAATTGGCTTTACCACCAGATTTAGCCAATATCCATGATGTCTTTCATGTATCCCAACTAAAAAAGTACCTCCTAGATTCCACACATATTATTGAATATAAAAATGTGCATTTACAAGATGATATGACATATGAAATGAAACCGGATAATTATACATGTATCAAGTCATTATGCAATATGCAAATTCCTCTAGTTAAAGTTGAATAGAAATGTTTAAAACAAGAAGAAGCCACGTGAGAATTGGAAGACCGCATGAAGCAACATTATCCTAAATTATTCCCTTAGAGTATGAAACTAAATTTTATGGACAAAATTCTTTTTAAGGGAGGTAGAAATGTAACATCCCAAAATTTCTACTCTAAGTTATAAACTAAGACACTATTATTTGTAAACACTTGGAAAGAAAAGATCATAAGGAAGTAGCTAAAATTAGAGAAAAACTAAATTCTGAGAGAAACAGTTGACTGGTATGTATCTAGTAGTTGATGGATTATAGAAAACTCAAGAAAATGTTATATGATATCTACAGGCAGTCGATTGAAGGTAGGGTAACAGTCAACTAACAGCTCTCTGTAATCCAAAATCTAAAACTCAGAAGCAACTAGTCGACTGCCGGATCCTTATCAGTGGATTGGCAGCTCTCTGGAAAAATACCTTTAATACCCCTAATATGTCTAGAAAAGCTTAGAAATAAATTAAAAAGGGTTACAAAGTCTTTTTATATAAAAGATTGTAGAATACTCTTCATAAGTGAGCTAAAAGAGAAATATAATTATGCAGAATTTTAAACAGAGAGAGAGAAAGAGAGAGAAAAGGATGTGAAAGAGAAAGAATAAGAGAAGAAAGAGATTTCTAGATGGAAATAGCAAGAAACTACCAAAGGTAATCCTTTTAACCTATTTTCTCTAGTTTAAATTGACTATAGATAACAAAAAAAAAAAAGAATTGATAGAAAAAACAACTTTAGACTAAGAAAAGAGAGAGAAAGAGGAACAAGTTTGAAATTGGAGGAACAAGAAGGAACTAGAGAAGAACTCACCAACTTCAACTCTAACAAGAAATAAAGGTAGCTAATGATTCATTAAAGTAATTATTCATGATATTCTGTCTTTATATCATGATTTATGAATGATTCTATGATGAATCTATGATGATTGATATACTTGTCATGAACCATGAAAGATATTTTGATGATATCATGATGAGTTATGATCAATTTGCTATGACTATGTGAAGAAGCATCTTATAAAAAAAGTGTATTACAAACCCATATGTTGGGTAGACTCATAGTGCATTAAGAACCCATATGAATGGTAGATTCTTGTGCATTATGAACCCTTAGGTAAGGTAAACTTATGATGCAATGTAAATGCTTATGGTGAGTAGACTTATGTTGAATTGTAAACCTTTATGAAATGGGTAGATTTGAGATGCACCAAAAAGCAAAGATATTATATTTATGAGAATGTAAACTATCATCCTAGCCACTGAGATTTTATATATCTCATAATTTGTGTCATGACTAACCATTTCAGGTGATGAAGTTGAAAAGAAAAGAAAGGAGAAGGCTTAAGTATTTCCATGTGTCTAGAAAGTAGAAAGACCATTTGTGGATATATGTAAATCTTTTTTATATGTACCCTTAAGAGACATGTGTTGTATCTCATAGCATGTAATATAGCATATGTACCTACAAGATGGTTAGATATATGTAAAATTGTTGTGTAAATACTTAACAAAGAAAAATTATCAGAGATTTACAAGAAAAGAGACTTATTTGTAATCATAAAAGGAAACCTGCTAGATATCGGTTGACCGCTATGTTACAGGCAGTTGACTGGCATCCTAAAGAGTAGCAAAAAACTAGGTCAGCAAGCTACCAGTCGACCAGTATAAGTTTGGCAGTTGATTGATAGCTCTTTGCCCACTATGAAATTTGTATACTTTAAATGCTCTACAATTTTTCTAAATTTCTACTAATGGTAAATTTACAAGAAATTTTGTAGAACTTTGTTTATTATAGTACACAAACTCACTCAATAACTATAACATAATTGTTCTTTCATGTGAAATTATTATAAACATTATACTATTTGCCTATTCTTTCAAATGGACTGGCCTAATTTAGCCTAACCCAACCCAAAATTTTCAAGACCATTAATAAATTTGGGCGGAGCTAAGCTAGATCAAAACTACTTTATGGACTAAAATTTTTAATTCAATTCAATTGATCAAGGGTCATGAATTAAACTTGGGTAGTCTTAAATTTTTTAGAATATATATTCTAATTATTTTGAATAATAAAAACTAAGTATCGAAATCATAAAACTTTAAAAATCTATTATATATTATGAAGAAGTTCCACTAAGCTACTCAACATTTATTGCTCTCCTATTTAATGTTGCTTGTCCATTTATTGCTTCTTCATTTCAATCTCCTGTCTTGCATTTTCTCTTCTCTCTATATGCCCATCTCTGCCATCTTTATTTTCTCCCTACTATAGTCATATCTCTTTAGAACTCTCTCGCATTCTAATAAAATGATGAGGTTTCTTCACTACCTTCTGGCCATGGGGATAATATTTTGGATATTGAAATAAAGGACACCAATAATAATGACAATCTAGCTGGAGTTGCTTCTTCTAAGAAAATTGTTCTTGCATCCTCTGCCAATGTTGATGAAAATCCTAACCTTTACAGCGTGAAAATGGATGCTAGTGTTGATTTCGATGTTGGGAAGACAATGAGACTTATGAGTTAAGAACATTGTTGAGCATGCTTACTAGCTCATATCCTAAATTTGATATAAATGGTAGCATTTCAAAAATTTTAGAGCAAAGGGAATTAAAAGAACTTTTCAAGGATGTCAATCCCTCTGCTACTTTGGCATCCAATAGGCAGTAAGTATTTAAGGACAGTTTGCAACAAGGAATTCTTCCTTAACATTGTATTCTTGTATCTTTGGTCCTAGACTATTCACTAAGGCTACATTTATATAAACATTTAATAATTGTTTACAATGTGCAATTAAATTTTAGGGAACAACATCAAAGGACGTTGATTTTGCTAAAGAAAGTTCAAGGCCTGAAAGAGTATCTCTGTTTACAAAGCGAAGTGTCCAAGCTCCCATAGTACAACATAAAAAGCCAACTTCTAGTGTCAATGCTGATATTATTGATAGATCATCAATAAGTTCTCAATTTTTGCTAAAGCAAGAGGTATCTACTGCATCATCAAAAGGCCCTACTCTTAAAAAAAGGTATGTTGTTTATTTTTTCCAAATTAAGCACCCAAATGCAAGTGTACTATTTATTTCTTATTCTCTGATGCTACATGGTGTTATGAAATTTTGATGAGATGATGGTTTCAAAATTTTCAGGTGATCAAGTAAAATTTGTTGGCAACATTCTTTGACTATTGCATCATTACAAAACTATCCTTCAAGGTAAGTTGTGTTATCAAATAATTATTTCTTAATTTAATCTTCATTGTTTATAAGCATGGGTCATTTTTATAGGGATGCATGATTTTCTTTGAACTTATTGTTAAGGAAGATGTATGTATTAGTTGTTTTAATGTGCCACTCATTGTAGAAAAAGAACAATAGATGCTTGGTGGAAAAGGTATTAACATTTGTTGGACGCTAAATGACTTTTTCTTTTGAACATCTTCAGTAATGTTCTTGGAGTTGTGATTTGTGGCTTTAGAGATCAAATAAAGAAGATTTGTTACTGGAAAGCAATTAGATTATTAGGTCCATATTGGAAAGCAATCGTAATTTACTTTTCATTTATATATGCATTCAATATTTGATGCACTCATAATAACGACAATAGCATCATTTTACTTTTCTCTTTTCAAGGATTGAGTTGTGAAATTAAATGACCTAGTTCCATTGTGTAATTTAAAGTTGATTGAATAAATAATTTGTTATTCTATCATATATATTGATTTGTAGCTTTATAAATGTGTTGCTTCTAAATTGATTCCCACTGTGAATTTTTCATATAGTAAGTGCTCAGCATTAACTGCCACATTAATTTTTGCAAGGGATTGGCATATTACTGTTATGATTATGGAAAAAATGGTGTTGTTGGTGGATGTTGTTTATTTTTTTGAGTTGCTATCATTATCGGTGAAAGATTATATAGTGAAGCCATGAAAGTTTGCTACCACCCAAGATTCCTATGTCCTTTCTTTTTTTGGAGGAGGATGGATAAGCCTTTTGAAATTCTTGGTGTAATATGGTAGGAATGGGAAATGGGGCTTGAAATATGAAATTGAATTCAAATTGCAAGATATGTGTGTGTATATATATATATGTATTGGTTACTTTTGTTTCAGAGTATATATTGCAAGACCAACATGAAAGTTGAAATTAATAAGATCAAAGGGAGTTGCCATATGGATTTTACATTGTTTCTGAATTATTTTTCCTTTATGACTTCATGATATACAACATTTAGTGTATTATTGCATCACTCTTTAAAACCTATGCTTACATCAATCTAGGAAGGATTGTACTTAATGGTTCAAGTAAAGAAACATTCATAGAAGTTTTTGAGACTTAATTTCATGTTAAATTCAATTTACACATTTCTAACTCTGTAAATTTGTTAAAAAGGCACTGCTTCAGTAGAATTTGATTTGAAGGACCACCATGTTGTCTTGGAATGACATGGGTTCAAATATTAAAAGCATATTTTCTTGGGATGTAATTTCTTCTTCTTTACGCAATTATAATTTGTTTTGAGGTATTTTTTTTCCATTTTTTAAAAATTAAATCATAGTTAATCAACAGGTGCATGCTAGAGCAATCAAATTAAGGCTGTTTATCCTTCTAGTACCTGTATTTGTAAATAGTTTGTAGCTTCTTCTTGAATATGAAATTTCAATTTTAGATTCTTTCAGTACTTGAATGAGCTATTGTTTATCCATATTTTTAGATGGAATGCTTGATTTTTCATGTCATTAGATGGAATGCTTAATTTGACATAGGTTTAAATCTGTTTGCTTTATTTATTTCCTTTGTTCATTAATCTTCTTTTGTATAGTGTTTATGAGCTTAAACCGAAGCTCCAGTTGCCCCAAAAGCTTTTTCAAAAAGAAAATGATGTAAAGATGTTTGATGTCGGTGTGATAAAACGAGCTAACTCTAAATGTTCGTACATAAGCATCATTTGTTGGACACTTTGAATTTTTCTTTTCTATTGTTCACAAATCATCAAATGGAGCAAAGCCATTTGTAGCTCCAATAAAGGAAGGTAAATACTTATGAAATCTTTCCACTGAGTTGGTTTTGTTGCCAACCTTTCCTTCTGTTTACCATTACTTCTCCATTTATTGGTGAAAAGGAAACACAGATGACTAGAATTTATGATTTGGTTACTGTGTTAACCCACAAGGGTAGGAGGGCTGATTCGGGACATTATGTTCATGGGTCAAGCAAGAAAATGGTATTATCAATATTTTATTCTTGGCAGAAAAATGGATTGAGTATGATAATGATAACCCCAAACTAAGATTGGAAGACGACATCACTAAACTATTTGGAGGAAGTCAAGATATGCCATATTAAATTTAAGACATGGATGTATGAAAATCTTAATTGAACCAATGAGGTCACATCCATAAACCAGTAGTATAATTAACCAAAGTGGAGTTAAATATTGAGGAAAACCTTCTTTCGATCTTGACAGTTACACAATCTGTCAATTTGGTCTTCCACCTGTGATTGGCGTAGATGATGTGATACTCACACCACCGTAAGCCTAAATTTCCTCAATATAACCTAACTAACATATACTACATCCTAGATGGCCTACTTGATTATAGAGCTTATTAGAGAATTTAACTTAAAAACAAGTAAAATTACCTTGCCCCAAGCAATGAGGAGATACCTGCAGCTATGAAGAGTTGAGTCTAATCCACCGACTCACCCAAAATACCTGACTCGATACAAATATATAGTTCTACATATCATAAAATATTATATATACAATATATATATATATATATATATATATATATATATATATATATATATATTCATGAACTATCACATCCCTAACCTCGACCTCTCCCAGTCATAGGCATATACCTTATTCCATGCCTTTGGTGCCCAAACACCCTTATTATGCACACCAAAATATAGATGATAATACAAATTAAGGAAATAAATTATGAATATAAACACACCCATGTACATCCATGCATGAACATCCACATACATATCACAGTAATCAATTTACACATATTTATCAAACATATTCATCACTCCACATGGGTCTATGTTCCTATGGGTTCATTGCTTAGGAGCTTTATCATCGTGGGTCTACATTGCCACAGATTCATCACTCTAAAGCCTGTCACATATTTCTATATTCCCATGGACTAATTGTTTACATCTCATGAGCTTCATCAACGTGGGTCTACGTTCATACAGATTCATCATCCAAGAGTTCGTCACATGGGTCTATGTTCCCATAGACTAGTTCTTCCAACAATCACATCTACATCACAATCACATTTACAATCACAAACACATATAATAATAATAATAATAATAATAATAATAATAATAATAATAATAATAATAATAATAATAAATAAATAAAAGCCCCTGATCACCATAACTCAATTCCCAAATTATATTTTAATCAAAGAATACATCATTGGTAAGTCACCCACTGGGGAGGATTTTATAGCCTTTCTCAACATCTTTAACCTAGGCCTCACTTTGCGATCCCACACATGTTCACAAATAAAAACACGTATCAAACCTACATCACATCCCATGCCCAAATCAATGTCATAATCTAACCCATAAATATATATTCTTACACACGTACCGAATTAATTCCTATTTGCATAATTTATTAAAAAAGTAAATTATCATAGTGTGTTCTTCAAAATTTTATATGTAGCATCCAATTGAAATGGTAGCACCTATATCGTTTCCATCTATGCCTCATAGATCCTAATCATTTCAATCATACATACTAAGCATATCATCCTTTGATAACATAATTGTATTTATTTAAATTTAGGAAAACAATCCCAAAATATAAAATCATATAGAGTAGGGCTAGATCCCTCACCTGGATTTGAAGCACTTCCAACTCCCGTAATTTACCTCAAACAAACCCCAAGCCATAATCAAAACTATGAAACATATAGCATACCTTTCAGCACACAAATCCCCAACAAAACCCTAAGCTTAGGTTGTGGCACCTAAGCATCCCTGAGTCACCTAAGGCATCAGGCTTGGTGCAACACCTAAGGTATTAGGTAATTGGATTAAGGCTAAGTTTCGCATATGTTTGCTTATGTGGATGCTTGTGTAGGATAAGAAGAGCTTAAAGGGCTAGAGTGAAAAAAATAAAAGTGATAGGTAATTCCATGAGATTGGCATAAGAGGGTATCCTTGTGTAAAAAGGGGTTTAGAGAGGATAAGTTGGGGGTGTCATAAGGATGGCAAGAGTGGAGACACAACAGTGTATGGGACACTGAAAGGGACCAAAGTGAACATATATATATATATATAGTTTTGAATTATTAATAAAATTTGCTGTGAAATGGAAACTTGGAGTATAACTGTTGTGATTTACTAAGGTGTAGTTTACTGATGATTGTTTTAAAAGGAATTCCCAAAATTCTCCTGTGCCCTTAGATGAAACTTATTTCATTAAGGGACTAAATTGAAAGAAATATGGGTCCTACACCTCTTTAAGACATACACATATCAGCTTTCCCTTTTTTTCTTTCTTTCCTCTTGATGTCTCACATGGTCCCTCTTTCTCTCAACTTTCTCTTCTCTTCCTCTCCCCAGCCCTCCCTCCTCCATGGCTGAGAGCTTCATGGGTGCTTCTACCTTCTTCTCTCATGAGCTCATCAACGAAATTTCTCCTCCCTCACCGGATTCCCCTATTAAGGAAAGAATCAAACTGTCTCCTCTCTTCTTCTTCTTAGATTTTGCAAGAACCTAGAAACTAGAGTGTTGAGTGGGATTGTTGTATCTTGCCTTTAACAAGTTAGAACCTAGAAACTTAATGAGATCATGGTTGAAAGACGTGTTAGAAAAAAAACAATGATTGAAATTTGTTAAGGAGGAACATAGTTGAATCTTGGGTGATTTGTTTTAATCTTGAATCAATGCTTGAAATTAATCTTCTAAAAAGTTTTTAGGTGGTAGAAACAAGTAAAAGTGATCCAAAATGGTTTAGGTGAACTTTGAGAGGATTTGGGAGGCAAAAGAATGGATCTTAGGTGCCAAATTGTGCTTTGTTTGAACTTGCCCAATTCGAGGTGCCAACACTGGCACTTGGGACGCCCACAAGGCCGAGAATACGAGCCTTGGCACCACGGTGGGCGCCAGCCCCAAGCTGTAGGTTTAAGCATGATTAAAATTGTCATATCTCTCTTGTTTGAGCTCCAATTTTTGTAAACTTTATACCGTTGGAAAGATAATTGAGTCTCGTTTCTGATAGAATAAGATTTATTCAAGAATTCTTTACTATTTAGGTTTTATCATTAAAAGAGTGACTGAAGGTCAGAAATGTTTGGAAGCATGTGTGCTAGTAATTACTATTGATAAGGTTTTGAGTTGATTTTAGTATGAAATGTGCTCTTATGATCTTGAAATTTTTATGAAGTGTTCCTTGGCATATGTAGATATGATCTAGACATTTTTGTAATGTTCGGGAAACCATTGCTAGGTCAAGTGTTAGAGAGATAGAACCTATCTCAGAATTTGTACTAATCTGACCAAGTTTACTTAATGCTATGTTAGACAGACCAAATGGTCGAGTTTAACCTTAAATTTTTTTATGGGAGAATCTCATAACATTAAAGTACATGTCCACCAAATTTCATGAGTTTTAGAGTTGATTAATTGGGTTAATAGCATGTAAAACTAAGACCTTTATGCTACAGAGGTAGTCTAGGCAGCAGTAACGAAGCAACAGTTTTGAAGGGTAAATGTTGTTTTTTCTTTCTAAAATTTTTATCTAATATTCTATACATGTTAAGGATGTTGTCTACCAAAATTTATAAATTTTGGAGTTTTGGATTTTACCTAGAAAATCCTAGAAATTGAGAGTCTGAAATTTAGTCCTAACAAGATAACATGGTCTCTTTTAAGGGATTTAAATGGAATTAAGAGGGATTACCTCTAAAGTAAATACTTTATACTTTTACAAACCTCATCATGACCTAAAACATGGTCTTCATGTATTGTGTTCGTTGATTCCTATCTAATGAAAATGGGGACCAAAGTTGGGATGTGGGGAAATTTCCTTTTTATGTTTCTTGAAGAATTACCCTAGATCCTCTTGGAACGCCCTCTTCCCAAACTTACCCTAAGGAAACGGTAGCTATAGCTTGTCATTGAAGTAAATAATTAATGTGGAAGGGTATTGGAGTAATCATGAAAATGGTGTATGGTTACACTAAGACTTGGCTCAGTTGTAATGAGATACATAATGTGGATGAATAGCTCATCCTCCCTTAAGATATTGTTGATGCCAAGTGTTTAATGATTAGTCTTAGAAAGTCACTTTTCTTTTTGCAAATCCTCTTCTAGTAGTGTTCTGCTAAGTTAAGAATACTACGATATATGTGGACTAGGGGTAGGTGTATGGAACATTGACACAAGTTTAGGATATGCCATACAAGGGGGCCTTGAACCTACCTAGCTCGACTTTACTAGCTTCATATAGAGATATGTTTGTATATAAAATAAAGAGAAACAACCTATTAATCAATAAATCACTCTATGTGTGCAGTTAAGAAGTGTTGCCATTGTATATACTTGTGATAACCATATGCAATAATGCATGAATATATGCACCTATACGAAATTGTAAATGATTATTGTTTCTTGTTGATGAATTATCATTATTGATTATGAGTGTTTGATCTCTCTATGGGATTTCAGTCAAAGTTGTGGTTGACTGAATAGTGTGATAACTGATTATGATTTGATATGCTAAATTGTATATATTTATATTTGAAAGAAACTGAGATTTTAGACTCTTTGACGCCTTCAAGCAGAAATATTAGCTAGGGCAGAATATGTCTTCGGGCGGGGGTATTGCCTAAGGCAAAATACGCCTTTGGATAGGAACATTACCTATGGGCGGGATACGCCTTCAGGAGAGGTGCACATGAAGTCTATGAATTCTCGTGGGATATTTTCTTTGGAAAAATCAAGTAGACCTGGTGGCACATGGTCCATGAGACCTATGGGTTGGTGGAATGATATTCTCATCTATGAGACCCGGTGGCATGTGGTCCATGCAACCTATGGACTTCCCTTAATATTTTAGCCTTGGAAGAACCATGAGACCCGTTGGCACGTGGTCTATGAGACTTATGGGGGTTGGTGGAATAGGATTCCTACCCATGAGGTCCGGTGGCACGTGGTCTATGAAGTCTATGGTGATCCGCAGTTGGCTTGAACTTAATGGTGATATTATGAATAAGCACACAAACACACACACACACACATACATATACATATATATATATATATATATATATATATATATATATATGGGCGGATCATAAGGTAAAGGTTGTCATAACCGTGTGTTATGTGATGTATGTATGATATTTTAGAAGGGTAAATGTATACTTGTATAAATCTAATGTGAACCTCGCATGGTGATTCGTATGATTTGAGATGTTTGCTTATGTTCATTTTATGAGTCTTGTGAATAGACCACTTGACTACAATAAAAGGGATTTTAGTTAGGTAATGACCAGGTTGGAAGTTTTATCCCCCCAGACATCTTTGAAATAATGAGATCTATAGATCTGGGTGACCCAAAAGTAATATCTCCCTATGATTTCATAGTAGAAAACTATTTCACAAGCAGACTACGGGTAAGTATAGTTGGTTCTTACTGAGTATTGAATTTACTCAAGTTTTCCTCTTTTATGTTTTCTATACAGGTTTTAGTATTGACCCGTCCGAGGAGTATTGATGAGTCCTCTATTTTGGTTAATTTTGGTTGCTTCTTTAGGGCTTTTTCCTCTCCTTTGTCCGTTTTTGTTAGCTTTTTGCTTGCTTTGTCCTTTATTTTTGGCTTTCCTTTTTGTACATAGTTGTTGCTTTGCTTTATCTTGTTTTAATCTTTTTCCTTGCCTTTTTATGCCTTTTTGTTGTACATTCTAGTAGGCTTTCCTTTCTGGTCTGGAACATGGAGAATCTGAGGTTCTGCTGCACATCTGATGGCTGGCGCCCAGGCGCCACGCAGGGCGCCTGGAGGCGCCAGCCCCTTTTTTCCCTTTTTTTCTGCTTGGCGCCTAGGCGCCCCGGTTCTGCACCTGCGAGCTTTCTTGTATATATTGCTCTTTTGCAGATGTTTTGTGGATCTTTTGGTTGGAGGGCAAGGGAGCTCTGCTAGGGCAAGGATGGAGGAGCTGGGAGACCTCTTCTCTACTGAATTTGAAGCTTTTCTTCCTTTTTCTCCTTCCTCTTGATCATATTTTGTTGTGTATTTGTTATGTATTTCTTCCTCTTGTTATAAACTCTAGGGTTAGGGGATTGATGTATATTAACTACCTATGAAGCTTTGTTGTTGGATGCTTAAATACAATTGCTTTTCTGATTATTGGAGTAGTTGTTATTGGTTTAACTGGTTTTAGGTGATTGTGATCATTTCACTTAGATGAATTTGGGGTTTGTATTAATGCTAGACATAGCTTGATATAAACATGCCCTTGTAACTTCTACCGTGAATCGGGTTAGTCTAGACATAGATAATCTTGTTTGCGTGGTCATATGAGTTCTTGAACTTAAACTCCGAACCAATTAATTGGACTAAGACATTAGCTAATTATTTTGGCTAGGAAGATTTGCTCACCAAGAAATTGGGTTCAAATATTTTTGTGAACTCGACCAACATTAAATGGAATCTGTGAATGTTTCTAAGCATCATTTAACGATTCAAAGATTGGTTTGTCTATGAATTAATCGGATTAGGAGTTAAGAAAATCAATCCCCTACCCGTTGTGTTTTGGCGTAGTTCTTCGTTTGGTGTTTAGTTAATTCCTTGTTGTTAGTTTAGTTTATTTTCGGTTTATCTTTACATTTTTCCTCTGTCCAAATATAATTTGATCTAGTGAAATTGGTAATTGTTAAAGTCAATCTCTAAGGACGATAACTTTTTCTCATCACTTTACTACTTGTGCGACCCGATACACTTGTCGGGAAATAGCGCACCAAGTATGTTTAGTGTGTGACTCAGGTTCCAAGTGAAACATTAGGTTAGTGATCATCTTCCTTTTCTAGGTTGATTTTTAGTGTGCTCTATAGTTATATGGACACCTAGATCCCACTTGTTCTGTTGTGAATGTTCTGGCTCAATGTTTTGGTTGAGATTTAGTAATAATCTCTAGTGGGCTTATGGTAAAGGGTTGGCATATCCCCACTTACCACGCCAATCATGTGCCTAAAAATCCAGGTCATTATAGTTGGTATTAGAGCAAAGGTTGTTAGGTCTTCTATGAACTACAGAGCACAGTGTCTAATAGTTGAACCATTATATGTGTTACTCCTCGAAAGGGCGGTCGTGCCATGTATGGATTTTAGAATTGTGATGTTATGTAGAAAAAGCCTTTTGAATAAGGCTAGAAAATGAGTATGTCTAAGTTTTCCTTATAGTAAGGATCTCTAAGATGAGTTATTGAAATTCGGAGGACCGAATTTCTTAAAAAAGGAAGAATGTAACACCCAAGGTATCAGATAATTAGATTAAGGCTAAGTTTCACATTAATGTGCTTTTGTGGATGCTTGTGTAGGATAAGAAGAGCTTAAAGGACTAGAGTGAAAAGAAGAAAAGTGATAGGTAATTCCATGAGATTGGCATAAGACGGTATCCTTGTGTAAAATGAAGTTTAGAGAGGATAAGTTGGGGGGTGTCATGAGGATGGCAGGAGTGGAGACACAGCAGTGTATGAGACACTGAAATAGACCAAAGTGAACACATATATATATATATATATATATATATATATATATATATATATATATATTTTGAATTCTTCATAAAATTTGCTGTGAAAGGGAAACTTGGTGTAGTTTACTGATGATTGTTTTAAAAGGAATTCCCAAAATTGTCCTATGCCTTTAGATGAAACTTATTTCATTAAAGGACTAAATTGAAAGAAATGTGGGTCTCACACCTCTTTAAGACACACACACACATCAACTTTTCCATTTTTTTCTTTCTTTCCTCTTGATGCCTTATATGGTCCCTCTTTCTCTCGACTCTCTCTTCTCTTCCTCTCCCTAGCTCTCCCTCCTCTATGGCCGAGAGCTTTATGGGTGCTTCCACCTCCTTCTCCCACAAGTTCATCACCGGAAGTTCTCCTTCCTCACCAAATTCCCCCATTAAGGTAAGAATCAAACTATCTCATCTCTTCTTCTTCTTGGATTTTGCAAGAAACCCTAGGTTGAAGATTTAGAGAAATCTTAAAATTAAGGCTTGAGTATTGAATGGGATTGTTGTATCTTGCCTTTAATGAGCTAGAAACTAGAAACTTAATGAGATCATGGTTGAAAGCCTTGATAGAGGAAGAACAATGATTAAAATTTGCTAAAGAGGAACATAGTTGAATCTTGGTGATTTGTTTTAATCTTGAATCAATGCTTGAAATTGATCTTCTAAGAAGTTTTTGGGTGGTAGAAACAAGTAAAAGTGATCCAAAATGGATTGGGTGAACTTTGGCAAGACTTGGGAGGCAAGAGGGTGGATTTTGGGTGTCAGATCGTGCTTTGTTTGAACTTGCCCAATTCGGGGCACCCACGAGGCCGAGAATACAAGCCTTGGCACCTGGGGCGCTAGCCCCAAGCTGCAGGTTTGAGCACGATTAAAATTGTCATATCTCTCTTGTTTGAGATCTGATTTTTATAAACTTTATACTGTTGGAAAGATAATTGAGTCTAGTTTCTAATAGAACAAGTTTCATTCAAGAATTCTTTACTATTTTTTATCATTAAAAGAGTGACTGAAGGTCAGAAATGTTTGGAAGCATATGTGCTAGTAATTACTATTGATGAGGTTTTGAGTTGATTTTAGTACGAAATGAACTCTTATGATCTTAAAATTTTTATGAGGTGTTCCTTGGAATATGTAGATATGATTGGGGAATTTTTGTAATGTTTGGGAAACCATTGCTAGGTCAAGTGTTAGAGAGATAGAACCTATCTTAGAATTTGTACTAATCTAACCAAGTTTACTTAATGCTATGTTAGTCAGACCAAATGGTCGAGTTTGACCTTGAATTTTTTTATAAGAGAATCTCATAACATTAAAGTACATGTCCACCAAATTTTGTGAGTTTTAGAGTTGATTAAGTGGGTTAATAGCTTGTAAAACTGAGACCTTCATGCTGCAGAGGTAGTCTGGGCAGCAGTAATGAAGCAATAGTTTTGAAGGGGTAAATGTTATTATTGCTTTCTGAAATTTTTATGTAATATTCTAGACATGTTAAGGATATTTTATACTAAAATTTATAAATTTTAGAGTTGTGGATTTTACCCAAAAAATCCTGGAAACTAAGAGTCTAAACTTCAATACTAACAAGATAACATGGTCTCTTTTAAGGGATTTAAATGGAATTAAGAGGAATTACCTCTAAAGTAAATACTTTATACTTTTACAAACCTAGTCATGACCTAAAACATGGTCTTCATGTATTATGTTAGTTGATTCCTATCTAATGAAAATGGGGACCAAAGTTAGGATATGGGGGAATTTCCTTTTTATATTTCTTGAAGAATTACCCTAGATCCTCTTGAACGCACTCTTCCCAAACTTACCCTAAGGAAACGGTAGCTATAGCTTGTCATTGCAGTAAATAATTAATGTGGAAGGGTATTGGAGTAATCATGGAAATGGTGTATGGGTACACTAAGACTTGGCTGAGTTGTAATTAGATACATAATGTGGATGAATAGCTCATCTTTCCTTAAGATATTGTTGATGCCAAGTGTTTAATGATTAGTCTTAGAAAGTGACTTTTCTTTTTGCAAATCCTCTTCTAGTAGTATTATGCTAAGTTAAGAATACTACGATATATGTGGACTAGGGGTGGGTGTATGGAACATTGACACAAGTCTAGGATATGCCATACAAGGGGGTCTTAAACTTGCCTAGCTCGACTTTACTAGCTTCATACAGAGATATATTCTTATATGAAACGAAGAAAAACAACCTATTAATCAATAAATCACTCTATGTGTGAAGTTAAGAAAAACGACCTATTAATCAATAAATCACTCTATGTGTGAAGTTAAGAAGTGTTGCCATTGTAGATACTTGAGATAACCACATGCAGTAATGCATTAATATATGCACCCATAAGAAATTATAAATGATTATTGTTTCTTGTTGATAAATTATCATTATTGATTATGAGTGTTTAATCCCTCTATGGGATTTTGGTCAAAGTTGTGGTTGACTGAATAGTGTGATAACTAATTATGATTTGGTATGCTAAATTGTATGTATTTATATTTGACAAAAACTGAGATTTCAGACGCTTTGACGCCTTCAGGAGGAAATATTGCCTACATGTAGGATACGCCTTTGGGCGGGGGTATTACCTACGGGCAGGCAGGATACGCCTTCAGGCAGGAGTATTACCTACGGGCAAAATACACCTTCGGATGGGAACATTACCTACGGGCAGGATGATGCCTTGTGGCTGGATACACATAAAGTCTATGAATCCTCGTGGAATATTTGCTTTGGAAAAATCCAATAAGCCTGGTGACACATGGTCCATGAGACCTATAGGTTGGTAGAATGATATTACCTATGGACTTCCCTTAGTATTTTAGCCTTAGAAGAACCATGAGACCTGGTGGCACAAGGTCCATGAGACCTATGGGGGTTGGTGGAATAGGATTTCTGCTCATGAGGTCCGATGGCACGTGGTCCATGAAGTCTGTGGTGATCCGCGGTTGGCTTGAACTTGATGGTGATATTATGAATAAACACACACACATACACATACACACACACACACACACACATATATATATATATATATATATATGGGTAGATCATAAGGTAAAGGTTGTCATAACCGTGTGTTATGTGATGTATGTATGATATTTTAGAAGGGTAAATGTATACTTGAAAAAATCTAATACTACAACATTTTATTCAATACGCAACAGTAAAAAACTATTGCAAATCATAAAAATATCGTTGCCTATGCTTTTTGCAACGATTTTGCAACATTTTTTAAACATTGCATTCGTTGCCGTTGCTTTTACTTTTAGACAATAGTTTTAGAAAGCAAATGCAACTGTTTTTTGCAACACCATTATGTAATGGTTTTTTAATATTTTGCAATGGGCAACGATTTTTATTATTTTAGGCAACATTTTAAGCTGTTACTTACACCTCACATGGTGATTTGTATAATTTGAGATGTTTGCTTATGTTTAGTTTATGAGTCTTGTGAAGAGACCACTTGACTACAATAAAAGGGATTTTCAGTTAGGCAATGACCAGGTTGGAAGTTTTATCCCCCAAGACATCTTTGAAATGATGAGATCCATAGATCTGGGTGACCCGAAAATAATATCTCCCCGTGATTTCGCAGTAGAAAACTATCTGACAAGTAGACTACAAGTAAGTATAGTTGGTTCTTACTGAGTAATGAATTTACTCATGATTCCCTCTTTTATGTTTTCTATGCAGGTTTTGGCATAGACTTGTCTGAAGAGTATGTTTAGTATGTGACTCAGGTTCCAAGTGAAACCTTGGGTTAGTGATCATCTTCCTTTTCTAAGTTGATTTTTAGTGTGCTTTGTAGTTACATGGGACACCTAGATCCCGCTTGTTCTGATGTGAATGTTCTCGCTCAATGTTTTGGTTGAGATATAGTAATACTCTCTAGTGGGCTTATGGTATAGGGTTGGCATATCCCTAGTTACCACACTAGTCACGTGCCTGGAAATCCAGGTCATTATACTTGGGTGCCTAAGCTTGATTGGCCTCGAGTTCCCTTGTAGATGGTGGCACCTTGGGTGCCAGCACCCTTACTTTCTATTGGTATAGTGCCTTGGGTGGCACGCACTGCACACTTGTGGGGAGCCTCAATTTTAGCTCAAAGTCACCCAAATCTTTACCATTTCTCTTGATTTCTTTCATGGGTTATTATCATTGATGTTTAGAGAATGTTTTAACACCAAAATCCCTAATTAATTTTGAGTTTCCAAGTCCCAATCATAAAAATTCTTCTTTAAAACCCAAACTTCTCCTTTTATGCTTCATACACTCTAATTCCACTTTTGATCTTGTTTAATTCATCAATTCTTGTTCCTAATTTCATTATCAATCATCAAGGAAGGTTTTAAATCACTATCTAAGCACAAAATCTCACAAACCAACTCAATCCCACCCCATTTGCCCTTAAATCTGAAAATAGGAAGGAAAATGGGAAAGAGGAATGCTTTCCTTTATTCTTTCTTTTCTAGTGGTGGTTGGTCATCAGAGACCAGCCCCGCCGATGAAGAATGGTTGCTTGAAGTTTGGTAATAGAGGATTTGAGGGAAAAGGGAAAGAACGTTTTAGGAAGGGAGAGAGCTCTTGAGAGGGAGGAAGAGAAAATGAGAGAAAATAGGTGGGGTCACCTATATACCTCTCTATGGTAAAATTATTATTTGACCCTCCAATCAACCCTCGATCAATGTTATTAATGGCAATTTTGTAATTTTTTCAACTCAATATTTCTCATATTCTACATACCATACACAATTTTTCTTATTATATTCCAATCTCTCTTTGAACTTAGTAATCATCAAAATCCCTTAATGCCATGTATATACCTCCCCAGTTCCGAGTCCTTAATTACTCTCCCCAAGGTGCCACCTTTAACCTTACATTTCTTACTAAGCAACTGGAAAAATTTCTCTCGTATCCAAATTATCCCTTAAAATCAAACTCTACTAACACCTGAAAACCACGGTTGTTACTATACTCCCCCTTTAAAGAAATTTCATCCCCAAATTTCATCATCCCATAACAACTTGCTCGTTTTTTACATCTTTCTTGTGTACCGATAAGTATCTCGTGGTCGAATCTCTCATGCCCCCTTACCCATGCTTTAAACACCTAATGCTCTGCCAATACCCTTGACATGATTATCTAATTGTAATCATAAGTCAGCTTTTACGGTGGAGAAATATCCACATCAACCACGTTACTACTCGACATGTCCCTTACTCACCTTGCCCTTAGGGCATCTCAAAACGAATGCTATGGAAGCAACTAGGACTAATGTCTCTTTCTTACCTTGTCGTAGTCAGGGAGAAGAAGAAATTGCCTTCACCAACTAACTGTGTTTGCTGAACAAGTGAATAGTGTTTGACCCCTTTTTCTGTATCTTCTCAACATCCTGACTCACTTGTATTTTCATCTCTACAGCCTCATTGCTTACCAACAAGCCATTTTCGTCCATTCACTAAGCCTTTTCCAATAGGTTTTTGTAAACTACTGGGTGAGAGTGAACCAACCAACCATTTGTCCTGTACTCATTCCGTCATATGATTAATGCGTTTATTGACCCCTTTTCAGTCATGCTACTTGTGACGTCCTACAAATAGCGTGCTCTCATAATACCCTTAATTCTCTCAAAATGTGGGACATAAATGTTCATCTATAGATTTTTTTTAATCAAACCAGCTTTGACTTTCCCACAGGGCTACATATCATACCTCCCGATGCTTACTTCATCTAATCGGACTGTCCAACACACTCCTCCTCTTAAAGAATGGTAGTGGAGTTCCTTCAAAACTCTCCCTTAGGCTCAAAGCCACTCCTCAAGGCAAGTCTCACTAGCCATGATCACAATATCCTGATAATCTCGATTCTAGGCACCAAGCTTGAAATTTATTTTGCTTACTTATCTTGTTTCTCGTTGCATCAAAACCGTCAACATCCACTCCTTCTTGAATGGTGCCACCTTCTTATGGTCTCACTAAACTAAAAGGAAGTATTGAAAAAACTAAAAAATCTCTAATGAGCTTGACTAGGTCCCTTCGGATATCCATCTTGCCATACTCTGGCACAACTCATTTTCTTACCTACGAAGAGGTACCGTTGATAAGGCTTACCATTCTCCTCATATGCCACTTTGATATGACTAAAGGTCACCTTAACTATTGGTTCCCTATCTCGTATACTGAACTATCCCATACACCATCATTGTGCTCATTATTCAAGAGCATAATCCCAACTTTCCCTAACCACATACCCACGCTAGGGTTATTGTCAAATAAACCTCTCTTCCCCTAACGAGCCCACCATAGAGTATAATAACTGAGCTTAGCCCTCATCAAGCATCAACCCACTGGCTACCCCCAGAGGTAAATCAACTCAATCACATTAGTTCACATGTATGCATACAAGACATGTATAACTATACAGTCATGATCACATAACCCACTCACGTTAAAGGGATGTAAACAATGTAAACAATGTAAAAGTACTTGTGTCCTATGAACCTCTTGGGGTACTAGTGCATGTTAGGTCTATTTCTGACCTTTCATAGTCTTGCCTTTCCTTCGTAGTACACTGCTAACCCTTAGGCTAAACCATTATCACCCTGAAGATGTGAAAGAAATGCTAGAAGTATAGATGGAAAATGAGACTTTCGTCTCATCTTAGATGCCAATTGAGGGCACTCCTCTTTCGATGTGGCCTACTCAAACCTCGCGTAACAACGAGCTCCATAATGGAATTCCATACATCAAGTACTTTGGCCTTCCTTGTCTAATTCCAAATAAGTTTTGGTGTTTCATACTCTGCCTTCCTTGACTACCTAAACTGACCCCTTGTAATTGATCATGAGTCTCATTAATGCTAGAGGTTTCCTTACATGACTTTTTTCCCTACTTTCCTCTCTCATCTTACTCATCCTTTCCTGCATCTACCACATCTGTGAAATTAACCATCGCTTTGGGTGTGAGGTATGTCTACATTGTAGCCCTACAAGTTGGCATAACGATGGGTAAAGCTCCTAATCAAACCTCCTTATTTCCTTCCTTTTATCTGGGAGTACATGAGAGCAAACTGTGCCAACTGATTGAACTCGGGGTCATACTCTTGCACCACCGTAAGCTCTTTCTTGAGAGCTTCAAATTCACAATCTTTTGTAAAGTTAATGCTTTGAGGTGCAAACTGCTCTAAGGACGTCCTCTTGAACCCTTTCTACTCTACGGGTGGGAAATCTGGGGTTTTGCTACCCCTCTACGTCCCTCTAACTGTGAGCTCTCCCTTTCCAACTAGAATGAAGCTAACTCTTCCATTTCGCAGTCCTCACACTACGAAACCCTTTTGATTCTCCCTATTCGCTTTGACGATCTCAAAGGATCCTCTTGATCTGCTGTACTGGATACTATAGGTGGATGGAATTTTAGGAATTCTCTGATTTCCACCAAGCTTTCCCTTCCATCTATTTCTAATCCATTGTTTATATAGTCATCGTACTCCATGAGCATGGTCTTTATTCTCATCAGACCACTTTCACCATTAGCATCTCTACCGCTAACCATCATGACACCAAAGATTCCTCTACGGAATCCAACCCTTGCCTTCATTTCTACTTCTCGATAAGCCTTCATTCTCTTTCATCACTTTCATAATCCATTTCCCTCTACACAGGGTGTATTCAAAAGCCTATGACCTCCTTGGGCACAATCACCCTAATCCCATTCCATAATCCCCCCACGTTTGATCTCGTGGCTTGAAATGTATATGCCTCGCACTGCTTGGGAGGCATCTTGAACTAGCATAGGGAAAGCATAGATCCTTGGGTCACTCACAGGCTCAAACACATCCTTTGAAAGGAACACACATGAAAGAAAGAAAAAACATCCTACATGGCCTTTAGTGGAGCCGTCCCTTAATAGTTAAGCCTGGGTTCACAACGATAGAGGAGGATCCACTAAAGTTACCATGCTCTGTAATCGATAGGAGACCTAATTTCCAAAGCTTTTATACCATTTTGTCACGATCTAAAAATAAGCCCTTGATCAATGCGAACGATGTAACACCCACACCACTGCAAGTCTAAATTTCCTCAATATAACCTAACTAATATACTGTCACGTCCCAAAATTTGAGCACGTGACCGGCACGGAAAGTGAATTTCATTTCACCTCCGTAAGCCTATCTTTCTCTTAAAAATCATACAATTCTTTTTCATGCAACCAAAACGAGTTCTTTATACATACTACAATTACTCACATTACATCAGTGAATGAACCTACCCGATTACAGAGATTTCTAGATTTATACAACTTAGAATAAAACTTAACTATTATACCTTTATCCTGAACAAATGAAAAGGTAATCATGGACTAAGGATCCATAATTCCTTGTTCCGATATTTACCTTCAGCTGTCAACTCTGAAAAAAAATATCAATAAGAGGGGTATGAGCAAACCACGTGCCCAGTGAGTAGATAACACAACATTATGACAAAAAAATATCATACATCATAATGATAACATGCAGCAATCATACGTAAATCGATCATCATATGATATGATATTATTCGTAGTACTTCACGACAATATCCAAATAAATCAAATACATTTCAACATAATTCAAAAGTTCACAACAACAATCGGTGAAATCAATTTCACACAAATTTCCCGTACCAACCGGGTCGTCCAGAATACCTCTGGATCGTTGCCCGCGGCCCCTGCCGCATCCACCCTTATCGCTCCATTTATAATCTCCACCCTTATAACTTCACATAAATTTCTCCATGGGGTGCACCACCATGCCTTTCCTTTCCAGTCAAACACAATCACAATCATATATAAAAAACATCCTCAATCATAATCTTGAGCCACATACACAACTCAGTCATTTACAATTCAAGCCACAACATAATAAATGTGGTTCCAGCAACATAGCATGTATACAACATAACCCATAATATAGAACAATTATTCAACTCAGTTCACATGCCATTCACAATCCATTATATAACCTCCATTCATGGGAAAATAAGAAAATATAATTATATACATTACCAGACACGTTCCACAATTGTTTATGCCTCATCGTTCCACATCATCCTCTTCAAACTTGGATATACAACATATTTCCACTATGATGCAAAAAGTCAATAACAGATATTTAATCATAGCAAGTATTAACCCACTCACCTGGATTTCACGCTCTCGGCACTCCCACTTTGCACCTTGACCATTCATATTGTAACCAGACAAAAACATTAGGGTTACGAAATAGAGAAATTTCCTACCACTACTCTCGACCTTTACTCACATCTTAAGTCATAACTCCTAATCAGTAATGAATATCTAAATGAAACTTATACCATTGGAAACTAGACTCAAAGAACTTTCCAACGATATAAAGTTTGCCCAAAACGGAGTCCGTATGAAGAAGTTATGGCCGATTGAAAATGAGCTAAGGTTTTCCGACACACCTGGCGCCTGGGCGCCATGCCTTTCTCTTCCCCACATGTCCTTGAGAATTTGTAAAAATTTCCTAAATTAAAAATAAAAATTTCTATTTCCACATTTTCTTCACTAATTCAAAAAGAAAATTTTCCACATAATTAAATTTTTCACTAAACTTCAAATCAGACTTTAAATATTCATAAAAATTCTTGGGATATTACATATACATTACGTCCTAAGTGGCCAACCCAATTACAGAGCATACTAGAGAATTTAACTTTAAAACAAGTAAAATTACCTTACTCCGAGCAATAGGAATGTATTCTCGATCTACGAGTCATCGGATTGATTGTCCTTCCATACCTGCAACTATAAGTGGATGAGTCTAATCCATTGACTCATCCAAAATAGCCCTACTCTACATAAACATATAGTTCTAATATCATAAAAATATTTATATGTATATGTGTATGTGTATATATATACATTCAAGAACTACCATATCCCCAACCTCGACCTTTCCCGGTCACAGGCATATACCTTATTCTATGTCCTTAGTACCCAAGCACCCTCAACACCCTCAAACAATACCAGGTTATTATGCACACCAAACCATATATGATAATACAAATTAAGGAAAGAAAATTATGAATATAAACACACCCATGTACATTCATACATGACCATCTGTATACATATCTTAATAATCAACCCACATACATTTATTAAACACATTCATCACTCCATATGGGCCTATATTCCCATGGGTTCATTGCTTAGGAGCTTCATTAACATGGGTCTATGTTTCCACAGATTCATCACTCAAAAGCCTTGTCACATGGGTCTACGTTCCTACGGACTAATTGTTCATATCTCACGAGCTTCATCAATATGGGTGACGTTCCTACTAATTCATCATTCAAGAGTTCGTCACATGGGTCTAAGTTCCCACTGACTAGTTTTTCCATCAATCACAATCACATTTACAATCATAAACACAAATAATAAAAATGAAAAAAAAGCCCCAGATCACCGTAACTCAATTCCCAAATTATATTTTAATCAAGGGGCACACCATTAGCAAGTCGCCCATTGGGGAGGATTTTATAGCCCTTCTTGATGTCCTTGACTCGAGCCCTACTTTACCATCCCATACATGTTCACAAACAAAAACACATGCCAAACTCATATCACATTTCATGCCCAAATCAATGTCATACTCTAACTCACAATTATATATTCATACACATGTACCAAATTAATTCCCATTTGCATAATTTATCAAAGATGTAAATTATCATAGTGTGTTCTTCAAAATTTTATATATGGCATCCAATTGAAATGGTAGCATCTATACCATTTCCACCTATGCCTTATAGTTTTAATCATACATACTGAGCATATCATCCTTTAATCATATAATCATATTTATTTAAATTTAGGCAAACAATCCCAAAATATAAAATCATAAAGAGTAGAGCTAGATCCCTCACCTAGATTTAAAGCTCTTCCAACTCTCACAATTTGTCTCGGCCAAACACCAAGCCATAACCAGACCTATGGAACATAAATCATACCTTTTAGTACACAAATACCCAACAAAACCCTAAGATCAGGCTGCGGCGTTTAGGTGCCACACTGCCCCTAAGCCACCCTAAGGCATCAAGCTTGGGCGCTTGGGCATCCACCTTAGTGTCTAAGGTGCTCAAGCTTGGTTAACCTCATATTCCCTCAAGGCGCCATCACTCCTGCACACCCATGAAGAGCCTCAGTTTTGGCTTAAAGTCACCCAAATCTTCACCATTTCTCTTGATTTCTTTTATGAGTTTTCATCATTGATGTTTAGAGAGTGTTTTGGTTCCATAACCTCCAATTAATTTCGAGTTTCCAAGTCCCAATCATGAAACTCCTTCTTTAAAACCCTAACTTCTCCTTTATGCTTCATACACTCTAATTCCACTTTTAATCTTATTTAATCCATCAATTCTTGTTCGTAATTTCATTATCAACCATCGAGGAAGATTTTAAATCACTAACTAAGATCAAAATCTCACAAACCAACTCAACCCCACCCCATTTGCCCTTAAATCTGAAAATAGAAAGGAAAATGGGAAAGTGGAATACTTACCTCTATTCCTTGCTTTTTCTGGTGGTAGTTGAACACCGAAGATCTGCCTAACCGCTGGAGAATAGTTATTGGAAATTTGGTGATAGAGGATTTGAGAGAAAAGGGAGAAAATGTTTGGGGAAAAGAGAGAGCTCTTGAGAGGGAGGAAGAGAAGATGAGAGAAGATGGGTGAGGTCACCTATATATACCCCCTCCATGGTGAAATTATTATTTTGCCCTCTGGTCAACCCCTAGTATTAATGGCAATTTCGTAATTTCTCTAACTCAGATATTTCTCATATTCTAGGTACCACACACAATTTTCCTTATACATTTTTGTCCTTCCTTGGACTTAGTAATCATTTGATTCCCTTAGTGTCATGTTTACACCTCCCTAATCCCTAATCCCTAATTGCTCTCCCCAATGTGTCACCTCTTACCTCACATTATTTACTAAGCAATCGAAAAAATTTTCTCCATATCTGAATTATCCCTTAAAATCAAACTCTAACACCTGAAAACTGCGGGTGTTACCACATCTCTTTCAATTTAGTCTTCTAAATCACTACATATTGGCAAATTGCAATTTTTTTCCTTCCATCCCAACTCATTTAGCATTAGATCTAATGATTTGCTTACTTGGATGCCAAATCACTAAAATATTGGGTGATGAGTGTAGTTTCTACATACATGAAGAACACCTTATCTGGAATTTATGACTGGGGACTATTAGGAACTTTTAATGATTGATAAGATTTAAAAATTGATATTTTAAATATTCTTTATGCCATGCTTTTATATCTTCTAATAGTGATCATTGTTTTGGCCATTGAAGAAAATGATTAATGAACGTTTCAAGCCCTTTCCCCTCTGATTCTCTGTGATTGTTATTTGAGATCAAATTTGTGTTTGTTTAGTTCATGGCTTCGAAGTGTACATAGATTGTGCTTTGAACCATATCTAAAAGCAAATTTATAATTTTTAAGGGCTGATGGAATAAGACTCTGTCAATTTGGGATCAATGACTATAAGATTTTATAATGTTTTTGTATCTTAATTACCCTTGTTGGCTTATCTTCAATTTTTTTTTCTTTAAAAGAAATGATTTCCTACATGTTGGAGCTTCAAACATGTTACATGATGCTTTTGAATCCAGTAGCTTTCTATTAATGTATCTTTCCAATCTAACTTCTTCAGATTTTGGAGTTAGTTCTAAGTTGCTGTTTTGATATGTTGTTGCAGTGTATTATACAATTCCAATCATTTGCATATAATTAGTTTTTTCTTTAATTTTGTTATAATGTATAAATTTTTTAAATTTAGAAAATGTTGGCTTTCAAAAAATTATGTAAAATTGATCTGTACTATGTTTCTTGGCATGGCTATTTTTGAGGTAGTTAAAACAATCACCAGAGGTCGAAAATCAAGATCCATAAAAGCCATTGAAGTAGGACATGCTGCTTTTTTTGAAGCCATGATGTGATGGGAAAGTGAAGATCCTTCTTTTGATTAGATTGTGATATACTGAAATTTTGTGGTAATAGTAAGTATACCCTTCAATTGTCTTTTTTAAGCTTATCTTATTTGTTAAATCTATTGCAATGAAAAAAAGCATTCCTCTATCTAGGAGCAATGCTATTTGCAATTATATTATTTAGTTGAAAGGGGTTTTATTTCGTACATACAAATAATTAATCTTATATATTATTGTATTTCCAATTCACTTAACTATAAAAATATAATTAAACTATATTTCTAAAATAAGTAGACTAAACTTTAAAAATAGAAATTACAAAAAAAAAAAAAAGAAAATCGTAATAGTATTGGTTCATTTTAGCCTACTTAAGCCTTAAGGGAACATTGGTAAGCTAGGCATAAGCTGTTCTTTAATATGGATTACTGAACCATTGGCCCAACTCATTCCACCTACAAAGGTAGGGTAAGCTGGTTTAGGCTAAAATCTCTTTCTTTAATATAAGTTGTTGAACTATTGGCTCAATCCAACTTATTTGTATGGTTGGAATAGGGCAGCCTAATGAGCCATGCTCGTGATAATGATCCTTATACTTGTCAGCCCCTAGAGTATGTACTATTAGAGACTAACTAGTAGCAAGATAAAAACTTATAGGAATTGAATCATGTATTTATAAAATTTAAGAACTAAATAATTAAATAAAATATTTTTAATGAGACAAGACTTATATATAGTTTATTATATCTTTACTATCAAGTTTTTTACTAAAAATAGAACATTTGTAAAATGTTCTTTAAAATATCAAAAACTATAAACTTATCGTATTATGATTAGAGAACTATACACTTATTATTTTTTTAATTAGAGAACCTAATAACAAAGGCTAAAAAATTATATATAATTTTTTTCCTTTCTAATATTTGAAAACAAAATAAATAAGACATATTTTTCAAAGACTCATCAATTTTTATTGTTATGTACAAATAAGCCTTTACGTTTTGTATAAATTCCTATGATTTCCTTAGACAATTAACAAAATATTATGTTCTGTTTTTAACATATGTTTCGTCCAAATGCCATATTCACGTGGTTGGACTTCTCTGCAGTACCAGCACAACAGTAATCTATGCGCCCTTTGGTACGTATAGAGGCATCACTCACAGATAAACACTTACCACTGCCATCAGATTCTCTATTGTTATAATAAGGTGCTCTAACTCATATTAGCCATCAAATTTTAAATTCAACAGTCAAGATTAATAATAAAAAATTAACCTGTAAGATGAAAAATACCTTAATTTATGAAAAGTAATCTGATGCTACTCCTTACCACTTTGCATCCATCATGTGAGTGTCGTTTTTCTATATTATTAGTGTGAATCACATGAAAACGACGTTCTTTATTTTGGTCGTTGTCCACTTCCTCCACTCAAGTACTCAAACTAAATAAGTAGTTGACCAATTCAATGAGCAGGAAATTATGAAATACATAATTTGTTTTCTCAAATTAAATCTCTCTTTTTCTTATTTCCCCCTGAAGGCAGAAATTTCTGCAATTCTTTTGAAATCATGGTGGTAAAAAATTCATTTTTCATTATTTATTTTTAGTTAAGAGTAGTAATATGCAGTATTGCAGCCTTACAATTTCAGTTCTTAAAAAAAAAATCTAGGGGATGTCTGATTACTATTTTAAAAACAATCTTTAAAAAGAATAAAAAAAAAAGCAACGTGTTTGGTTAATATTTTAGAAATATGTATTTTAAAATTTGATTTCAAAATTATTGTTATTAAAATAAAAAAATGAAAGCATATTTTATATGTTTTCAAAAACACTTATTTGGAAAATTAAAAAAAAAAAAGCCACTAGGTGCAGGGGTAGTTCGTGAGGGCTGTCAGTAATTTAGTAAAGAACATTTTCAATGACACAACTCCAATAAATTGTTTATAGTGAGTTTTGCTATGCCATATCATTACTTTTGATTTAGTAACTTTCTACTACTTTAAATAACTCTTTATTTTAATGATTGTAATTCTTAAAAATTTACAAACAGATCCCACAAATAAATCTTCACTACTTTAATTAATACATGATAATTAATGCATATATATTTAATGTTTATTTTTTGATTTTTTATTATTTTTGTTAAAAACCGATTCTTATATAAGAATAATTCCTACATGTGGTAGTCACGTTGACGAATTCCAATAATAAAACTCAATAAGAACCTATTTTTATTTTTAAGAACACTTTAAGAACATCATTGGGGATGCTCTAAGTAGTTATAAGTTTAAATCTTGCTCCATTATGTATTATAAAATAAAAAATGTAGAATGACATTATTGTAATTATGTAAATTTATTAATTACATTTATGTAACTATGTATGATCATTGGTGAGTGTCAGTATGGCTCTCTTTGCTTCTCCCTTCAAAATATCCGGCTACCACTATAATTTTTTTAAGAAGTTTCTCAATTAATATTAAAAAAAACAAAATTCAAGTTTCATTACAAAAATAACAAAAATATAGGGAAATGTACCATTGAAAACTTCTTGTTGTGGTTTTTTTTTTCTTTGAGGAAAAACAATAGTACGTTATAGGCATGGGTGTTCATAGGAATCTCATTAAATCAATTTGATCATTTATAATTTTACATAAATATAAATTAATCTAATTCAACTATAATTAGTTTGAATTGAAATTAATTATTATTTTTTAAGTGTTTAAATTTTTTTAAAATTGAACATTAATTTTTTTTATTTTTCAAATCTCAATAATAAAAATGGATATTTCAATCAATAAAAAGAGAATTATTTTTAATTTTTACTGCTTTACTGAAAATAAAAAATATATTAAATATATATGTTATCTATAAAATATAAAATATATAATATATTATGTGATATATAATATATTTAATATACTAAGTAATTAGTTCGTCGGATTGTATTTGATGATTACTATGTGATTTAATTAAATTAATTTTCTCAAAATTTTATCTAATTAATTAGAGTACTTAATCAATTTTGATTAAATTAATCAGTTGAATTGAAATTATATTAAACAGCCATAGTTACGGGAAGAGCACTCATAATGACATTTTTTGGGTAGAAAATGACACTTATTTTCAATTCATCTATTAAGTATATCTGAGATCTTAAGAAAGTAGGTGGACGCAGACTATTAAGTCTATTAATTACGTTTTTTGAAAAATATATAAATGCGTTGAAAGTTAGTTAATGGTTAATTAAATTGCTTAGCGACAAAAGCAGTTGTTGGATGAAAATTGTTTTAGATTTTTTGTTACTGTATATGCTAAATTTGATGAATTAATTTATGTGGCTTAAATTTATGATTTGATCTTAAAGGAATTAAAATTAATTAAGCATGCATATCTGTAAGCGATATTTAGTCTTTTAATTTCTGAATATTTCATGTTTGAAACTTATTTTCAGTTCGTCAAACTGGATGCATAGTATATAGATTAAGTATTTTTTCAATATACTAATTTAAGGTCTTAAATCTTCATATGAACACTATAGTTTGATATGTGTGGGCTACATGGTCATTAAATTCTTTTTGCGAGGTATATATGTAAAAAATACATTTGGTTTCCAAAACACTTAATTTATAGTTTTTTTTTTCTAATTTTTTGGTAAGAAGGGAAGCGAAAACATAGAGAAAGAGAAATAAAAAGGAACGTGAGTGGAATTGAATTTCTAACTAGTAAGATTTTTTACAATTTATGATCACGACGACAAGTGTCACTTAAGCTGAAGCTTTTAGGACTCGTTTGGTATTTATAAAAGAGTAGAAATGAAAAGAAAGTAGAAAAATGAAAAGAAAAAAAGGAAGATAGAAAAAAATGTGTTCGGTATGTGATAGAAAAAGATAATAGGATAGAAAAAAATACATCTGGTATGTATTTTTTAATAGAAACGAAATGGAGTATGTGAGGTTAATTTATTAAACTACCCCTTATTTTTTAAATGATTCTCTCTCTCTCTCTCTCTCTCTCTCTCTCCCCAACCTCTCAATCACTAATTTCTCTCAAGTCTCATCTCCGCATTCATCTCTCTAGAGTCTCTTTGCATCTTATCTCTCTCAACTGCCTCATTGCCCTTTGTCTCTTTGTGCCTCACATTCTCCTTCTCGGCAATCGACTCTCTCCCCCATCTCTACTTCTCTCTCTCTCTCTCTCTCTCTCTCTCTCTCTCTCTCTTCTCCTCTCCCTCATTGTCTCTCTTTCTTGAGTGGTAGAGTGGAGATCAGCTAAAGTTCTTAATCGATCAGTCGACTGCTTGGCATTAATCGGTCAACTGTCTACTCTTTGTCAGCAACCGGTTGACCACCTTGTTTTGGAGTAAAACTAATTTGGAAAATATATTCACTCTCTCAGCCTTAATCACCCTCTGTCACTCCCGTCACTCTTCACTCTCTCTCCCTCTCAGTAGTCCCTTCCTCTCTCTCTCACTATCGGCGTCTCAGACTCTCCTCCCTTAGTCTATCGACGTCTCTGAAGAGAATGAAGAGAACGATATACATAATGGAGAGAACGACATACAAGGACAAAACCATCCACCCATTTTATTTTCCATCTAAATAACAATGAAAAAATTTTGTTGGAAAAACGCCCCATTTTTTTCTATAATAAAAAGCTCTATTCCATGGATTGTATTGTAACAATTGCATACCAAACACATGATAAATAACACAGTAATATAAGAGAGCCTTCCATTTCGACATTGAAAGATATATCAAACGGCTCTTTAATTTATAATATTTTAAAAAATTATATTTGTTTATACCTTTCAAATTAAATTAACTCAAAATAAACTTAAATCTTATTGAATTTTTCGGACTAGAGTCGGTCAGTACAGTAATGATGAGATTTGTACGGTTAGAAAGAATGCTCATTTTCTTGTAATTTGTAAATGATAAAAATGTCACTTATCATTAAATAACAACATTAAAATCTATTCAGAAGTTTTCTGTTTTTAATATATTTTTTAAAATATTTTGGAAATTTTATCAACTCTACCGAACATATTTTCATTTATTTTTTGTTTTTAATAAAAAAACTAAACTAAACATACTCTATGTTAGTACGTAAAAATATAAACCTCATTGCAGAATAAGTGCAATTCACAAGTTTTTGACGGCATATTTTTACTTTAAAAACTTTTTTTTTCTTTTTTTAATCTTTGTATCTTTAAAAATTATTTGATAATTTCATTTAAAGTAAGATGTAGTATAAAGAATTCATCACACTAATAAGTTGTTTTATTTATTTATTTTTCTACTGAGCAATGTCATCGCTAAATTTATGCTTTTTTATTTTTTTTGAATAATTCAACCTTAAATTACCATAAATAATAAAAAATATTTTAATTGGTCACGTTCTTCAATGTGAGACTGATAAATTTTTGATAGACCTAAATTAAAAAATGGTTTATATGATAAATTAATTAACTTTGAATTCAGTATATGGTAATGTATTCATTTAAAGAAAATATAAGATTCATATGTATAACACTTTAAAATTAAACATAAAATCAATGATACATCATTTTAAATAAGAAATTGTAAAAATAGTACAGTTTCTAATAATTTTAAACAAGAGTATGCATCCCCATCTTCATGCTCTGCATGCTTCTTTAATTAAAAATTTAGATCGAATCAGTAGTAAACAAACAAAAAACAAAAAATTAATATGATAAAAGAAAAAAAAAAGAGTAAATTACACTCCACTCTTCAGCAAGTTTCCAAAATTACGAAAAAAAGAGTAAATTACACTCCACTCTTCAGAAAGTTTCCAAAATTACATTGTACGATGCCCTTTATTTTTAAAATATACCCTCTTCTTCCTTACAATTATAACATTACTACACTTTAATCCAATTTTATTTTTTTATTCAGAGAAATTCACTACAGTTTATAATCTAATATTGCATTTTTTTTACTAAAAGACTGTTCATTAATCTAAGTATATTGAATTTTTTTACAAGAAAAGAAAATACTTATGATTTCTTATTTTGGATTAATAACAAATAAAAAGTATCATAATATGTAAAAACGTAATGTTTTTAGGTTAATAAAAAATATTTTATTAAAAGATATGCGACATTAGGTTAGCTAATGTCAAAAAATATCTCTTTAGACAAGAACATAAAAAAGCCTAAAATGAAATATATTTTATAATTACAAAATAGAGATTGTACATTTTAAGAATAAAAGTGAAGAATGTAATTTTAAAAAGTTACATAAAAGGATAGTGCAATTTGCTCAAAGAAAAACGAAATCAAAGATTGTGATAGGTAACGATACCATTAAAGATTTTCCTCAAGGGTGTTTTGGTAAAATTCTAAGCCCGCGTGTCCCTCGTGCCTCGCAGTAGCTAACTTGCGAAGTTCCTGTCATTCCTGCTATATATGTACCGACTCATCGTCGTTGAGGCTGACCATGTGAAGCATCTCTCTTCGCTCTTCGTCTCGGTATCATCGGCTTTGTGTTCCTCACCTCTCCAGCCCCGAAACTGAGGTACGCACCAGAACTTCTCTCTGATTCTACTTCTTGATTCGGCTTCAATCTTAATTCTGCAATTTTCCCACTCTTTTTTCGCCGCATTTTGCTGTGTTACCCTTTCCTTTGAGCCTGCTCGCATTTTGTTTATGTGCTTAGCTGAAATTGAATTGGGTTTGTATTTCACTTGAGAGGTAAGATATTTGCCAGAGGCGTGATGTTTGATGTTTTGGTGATTTATTGTTCGTTGATCTTCTTTTCATGTTAGATCTATCTGACTTTTTCATTTCGTTATGTGGCTGTTTAGTTACTCAGAGAAAACGCAGGGCATCACTGGTTGACAGTAAAATTTTAAGTAAGATATTAACATGTGATTTCTGTAATTATGCGAGAAAGAAAGAAGGAAGGAGAAATAAACATAGAAGTCTCACCCTGACCAGCTTAAGAGAGCGCTCCACTTTGTGTTTTTCACAGTGTCTGAATATTTAGTTTTCTAAGATAAAATTGGGCTTTCTTTCGTACTGTGGTCCATATATTTTACCTATATTTGAGGTGGGTGGGATGTGCAGAAAATTGTTTGACTGGCAACTTCCATAATCCATACTTGATGTAAATAACAGTAATATATATATTTTCTAAATTTCAGTTTGCAGAATCCATTTTCATTTATTGATGGCTCCAGCAGCAGCAGCATCTTCAGATTCTATAAAGCCTAGAGGTATTCATCACATTTGTTTAAATAGATAATAAGATGCATATAAGTATCTAATGAATTGAAAAAAATCGAGATATGAAAACTCGCATAGCATTTGCTCAAACTTTATGCTCAAGTAATCATGTATGTTATTTTTGTTTACTTCACTCTGGCGATTAAGAAGCCGATTCTTGTCTAGTGCTGCCTTCTCCTAATTTCTTTCTTCTATCAAAATTTCTGTACATATCTATGATTTAAACTTATGGAATCTATTATCTTATTTATGTTATAGAACATATCTATAGAATTTTCTATTATAATCGTGAATCTTACGATTTGATATGATTCATGATTCATAATCTAACAAAATGATTTACGATTTGAATATCAATTTGATAACTATGAATTCATCAAACAGGTATAATAATTAAGAGAAAAGATACTATAACTTGATCACCTTATAAGGTCTCAACTTTTGGAGTCTAGATGGTTCACTTTATCCTACCATTTTATTATTTTTACAGATGTTTGCATTGTTGGTGTTTCACGTACACCGATGGGTGGGTTTCTTGGTACTCTCTCGTCTTTACCTGCCACCAAGCTTGGTTCTATAGCTATTGAGGGTAAGTGTGGAAACCTGCATTTGTGCTTATGGCATTTTAAAATCGCTGATAATTATCTTCTTTGTATAAACATTTTTTTTTTATTGATTTCTAGCTGCACTTAAAAGGGCAAAAGTTGATCCATCTCTTGTACAAGAAGTATATTTTGGGAATGTTCTAAGTGCTAATTTGGGGCAAGCTCCTGCCAGACAAGCAGCTCTGGGGGCAGGAATTCCCAATACAGTGATCTGCACGACTGTTAACAAAGTTTGTGCATCAGGGATGAAAGGTCTGTAATGTATTCTGATGTAAATTCTTTATGTTTCTGGGTATTATTTTAGAGCAAGGTTACTAAACTTGTGGTCATTTCAGCTACAATGCTTGCAGCACAGAGTATTCAATTAGGAATCAATGATGTTGTTGTCGCTGGTGGTATGGAAAGCATGTCTAATGTACCAAAGTATCTGGCTGAAGCAAGGTTAATATTTCCTTCTTTTTGACAGTTGTCTATGCTTTATCAATGCGTTGAAATACGCCGAACTGAATCACACTGAAAGTTCAGGAAAGGATCCCGCTTTGGACATGATTCTCTTGTTGATGGGATGCTGAAGGATGGTTTGTGGGATGTGTATAATGACTATGGCATGGGCATGTGTGCTGAATTATGTGCAGATAAACATGCAATAACAAGAGACGAGCAGGTATTTTACTGATGATTTCTGTATTCATTAATTCAGAAGGATTGTCATAATGGATTTAAATGATGTCTCTGTTATTCCTGCAGGATAACTATGCAATTCAGAGCTTTGAGCGTGGTATTGCTGCTCAGGAAAGTGGTGCTTTTGCATGGGAAATTGTTCCCGTTGAAGTTTCTGGTGGAAGGGGAAAACCATCAACTGTTATTGACAAGGATGACGGTCTAGGAAAGGTAATCACACAAACTAAACTTGACCCATGCTAAATTTCTACTACTCACTATTGTATTCATACATACTTTTGGATTCTTTATGAGCATTATGCAGTATCTTTTAGTTTCTTTGGAGTTTTAAACCTTTGTTGAGAATATAGATTTCCAAAGCATGGGAATATCTTTGTAAATTATTTTCTTTGATGTTCATGAAAACAACCAATCGGGAGTGGGGATTGGAATCCACAAGTTTATTTCCGCCAATGTACAGTTCTATTAATCATAATTATAGTTGCAAAAAATCTGTGAAGTTACTCTACTCGATAAGGTTATTCACATATGCATTTGAATGTAGATATTTTCTTGCTTTTTTCTTCCTGACATTCTCTAATTGGTTTTTTGCTATGTCAGTTTGATGCTGCCAAGTTGCGAAAGCTAAGGCCAAGTTTCAAGGAAAATGGTGGCTCGGTTACTGCTGGCAATGCTTCAAGCATAAGGTTAACATTTTGCGTGAATTCATTCTTCAACTTTTACCTGTTTATCTTTTTCTATTAGTATGTTTGAATTTGGGCTATCATGTCTTGCTGAACTTGTCAGTGTAGAAAATGTTTGGTGTTCACCATGATATTTGGAACTAATTTAACATTAACTATTCAGTATGAGTCAAGTGAGAGTGGGAAGGAATGGAATATGTGAATAATATAGAAATTGACAGTTGGAGAGCTTGGGTGCCTGGACAAAATCATATAGTTTGCAAGCGATGTTTTGGGAGAAATGTGGTGGAAATATAATGAGGGAATGATAATCTGCCGCACATGCTAGTATGTATCACCGACAATGTCGATCAAGAGGAAATTCTTGTTTCTCCTATATCATTCTGTGCCACAAGTGAATGAAATAAAATAACGATTTGATTTGGTGGCATAATTACAGTCATTACTTATATAATACATTATGTAGTTCTCTGTCTATTCATTTTGAAGAAAGCTGAATCTTCAGATATCTTAAGCATTTACACTCTATTGACTTCCTTAAGTTTTTCCTTGTGAGAGTATTAGTTTATTTTGAACTTCAATTTTTACTAAAAATGAAATTGTTCTTTCTGACAGTGATGGTGCTGCTGCACTAGTTTTGGTGAGTGGAGAGAAGGCACTAAAGCTTGGGCTTGAAGTTATTGCAAAAATCACTGGATATGCTGATGCTGCTCAGGTACATAAATGATAGTGTAGCTATGAACTTGAATTTTAGGCCGTCAAAGAATTAGAAATGAAAAAAGCATAGTGTAATTCACATTCTTCTTCATGTTTGGCATAGCAGTAGTACCTCTTAATGCTCATGAGATTGATCTGTGCAGGCACCCGAGTTTTTCACAACAGCTCCAGCCCTTGCCATTCCCAAAGCTATTTCCAATGCTGGATTGGAGGCTTCCCAAGTTGATTTTTATGAAATTAATGAAGCCTTTGCGGTAGGATTTATTCCAAGATTTTGATTGAAGTAGTTTCTCAAATGTTAATTATGTTGTCTGTTTTAATACTTTCCATTGCTGTTTGTAGGTTGTAGCTCTTGCAAATCAGAAACTTCTTGGACTTAATGCGGTGAGTTTTTGTCAATTTTTCCTTTATGTAGAACTTGTAAGCATATTCATGTCTGTGCATTTATCTAGTTCTGAGTAACTTTGGATGCAGTTGAGTGGATTTGTCCTGCATTTCCTCACAACCCCTTTCTCTCTCTGCAAGAGTTCTCCTTTTTTAATGTCAAATCTTTCTATACTAAAAGCATACGTTTCTTTGGTTTCAGCCTGGCCTTTATTGGCTCTGGATTTTCCTCTTATTCTTTTTATTGACGTAACTTACTTATTTTTCAGGAAAAAGTAAACGGGCATGGTGGAGCTGTATCTTTGGGTCATCCTCTTGGTTGCAGTGGTGCTCGTATTCTGGTGACTCTTTTGGGGGTATGTTTTAGTTTGTCACTTTAAATATCTTGCAACAAGTGATGTTCTTTTTGCGTTCATTTAATTGAAATATCATTATATTTATTCTAGAAAAACCATAAAAGGTAGCCTCGAACCCTCAAGCAATGAAGTACAAATTCTTATTACTTCACTTAACACAATGGTTTAGTTCTCTATTATATAGACTTCCATGGAACCAACAAAACTACCAATAACAGTTTCAACTAATCCACCTAAACTGGGCTAATAACTACCTGACAGAAACCATAAGTAACCAGTCATTATTCAATTAGTTACAACTACTAATAATCCCATTTAACATGTATTCAGGTTCTGAGGCAGAAAAATGGAAAATATGGAGTTGGTGGTGTTTGCAATGGAGGTGGTGGGGCTTCAGCCCTTGTTGTCGAACTCCTATAAGCCCTTTTCGATTTAGTTATAGGTCCATTGAATATCTATATCATGAGCTTTTAGAGTAGCATGTGTGGAAAGTTCAACAAGCTTTTCCTCCTCTTGGAAATTGTGCAAATTCAAAAACTGACCATACACAAGGAGACATGGGAAAGAGGAGAGGATTGGTTCGGGAATATGATTGGTAGATTTATGTCCTTGGTTATGTATGGTAGAATCTTGTAAAAGATTTCTATTAGCATCGAGTTAGCGTGGTGTTTTATCTGCATTTTTTCTCCCAGTAAGTTAGTGAAGTGACCTGTCAAGATTTGGATAGATCTCTCTCTTAGGACTCTGCCTACATTCCTCTGCTTTGCAAGAATTAGTTTGCCAGTTTGCTACACAATGTTAAGAGCAGGGAAGATTTGCCTCGTGTCTACTAGACTGCGACTTGTTTTTTCTTCTATCATCTTGTGTTCAAGAACAAATGTCTTTTTTAAGTACAATGCTGTTATAATGAAGGGTGAATGTGGATTTATTCAGTGATTTTCTTTTTTGGGACAAACGATTTATTCAGTGATCAAAATATCAGTAATAGGTAGACTCAGCAGTGGGCTTTTTCTTACAATTGTTCCATCGGAGGGTTCCAGTATTCTGCCATACATAGCAAATATAAATTCCTTTGGACGATGTTCGGATAAAAAATTTAGTTTTAAAAGTATTTTAAATCCGCTGATTGTACAATTATTTGAATTCTATTCCAAATTGAGCTTGCGGTTGCTTGTATTGTAGAATAAAATGGTCTTGGACTCCTACGTGAAAGTGTAAGCAAATACTTGTTGAACAAATCTGAAGCTGAATTTAGTAGGTAATGAAAGACTTACTCGTTTGGGTCAATTATGATGGAAGTCGTCAAATAAAGCATCTGACATTCTTGTAACTAAAAAAATTAAGTTTAAATAGTCAGTTTAATTGAAAGGGAGTTAGATCTCATACAATAATCTGGAAAAAAGCGAGTGTTTGACAGGCCTTACTAATACCAATTAACATACTCAAAACTTTGAGATTTGGTAAAGCAGCCTTTTCATATCCAAATGTCAAGTCTACAATCTCTAACGAAACATATTATTACGGGTAATCATTATGGAACTTTTTACTTCTAAATACATTTTTTGAGTTGTTTCACCAAAATTTCCATGATATTGATCTCATTTCATAGAGTTTACTTTTTAACGATGTGAAGGGATATATTTCACATGTTGAATATTTAAGCAGCTTATTACTTGGCATGAGGTCAAAGTTGAATGATAACATTTTCATTTTGGTCACATAAGAAGTTTGTCTCTTTGATCCTCCTTACTTTGAAATCTAAATAATTGTGGAGAGGTGTAGACCAATCTGCTTTAATAATTTATCATCTGTAAAAATGCTTGACGCCAATGATTATGAAATTAAGGGTTACATTCCCCAAAGGTATTATACAAATTGATTGCCTTGTAAATGGGTGAGCCATTTACTATACAGTTTTCTCAATTCGCATTAAATAAGTTAAATTTAATGGACTTCAAATTCTCATAGTTTTATTAAAAAGAAAAAAGAAAAGAAAATACTAATCGCCTAAGTCGTCAAGTTGATCTATAATAATGTATGGTGTCGAGTCTCGACTAAATAAATCTAATGAATTGTTTCACTATGAAGACATATATTCTCTTTCACCTTAAAGATATTTCATGAAAGTTACCAGCTCAAATAGTTGTTGACTAGTCGTTTTTTCATAGTTGTTACCAACATGACACCCAAAATTGAAAAAATATCCTTGAAGCTTCATCCACCTTGTCTCTTATAAAATACGAAAGCAACATATTTACCTAGTCTTTATTGTGATTCCCCATACTTAACCGTCAAAAATGTGCCAAAGCTTCAGTCGCCCATGTCTAGTGCAAGTCCGATCCACTGCACTTCGTAGTACAACTAAGTAAACGTCCTACGAGTTAACAATCATAGTGGTCTTAGTCTGTGTTTAGATTAGAGTTTGGGGAAATTGATTTTGGATCAATGTAATTTTCAAACTTGATCTTGATTAGAAGTGAGTTTGAATGACCCTAATTCATGGTTGGAAACTCTTATTTGGAAAGTAATTTTGAAAAAAAAAAATGATACCATTGTTATGATAAAAAAAAAGGTACAAGTTTTATTTTTGCTTGACACTCTTGCTGTTGATCTGATTTTTTTGGAAAACTTATTTTTAAGAATCCTAAAGGGTCTAAATGAAAATTCTAAAATTTAAAAAATCATGGATCTAAACACAATTTAGGCTAATAACAAAAAATAGGGACTCAAGTTAAAGACATAAAAAGAAAGAGGGGTCAAAATGAAAATGCAATAGGCACAAAAATGAAAACAAGGATCTAGATATGGTGTCAGAGTTCGAATTTTAGCAAAAATAAAGGATTAAGAATGCAATTTCCCAGGGCAGAAATATAATTTTTCCAAAATTTCAATAACCATTTTTGCACTCCCAAAGCTTCTATCCATTCTATTTTTGCACTTCCTCTTCTGTTATATTTCAATCACCATTTTCGCACTCCCTTCTATTCCCATAAATCCAAAAATGTTGGCACAAGATTCACAACACTGCATTTTCCATTCAAACAGTCACCTAGGAAAGTTCACGGAAGAAGAAGTCACAGCCTGGATTGTCATTCATTTGTTTAACGTTTATTTTAATTAAATATAAAATTCTGAATCTAAGTTTTGTAAATAAAAAAAAAAATCAACACTTCAACGTCTTGGATTGTTACTAGCTCACCGCTAAACAAGTCTCAGGTGCAATATCCAAACCCACTTGTTAAAAGATAATTTATATCCTCTTTAATTTTTTAAAATTATTATTAACCTTAATTTTTCTTAATAACATTTTAAAATTATCTATAATCTTAATATTTCATAATTTTTTTAAATCAACTAAATTATGTGTAGATTTAAAATTTCTATGTTCATTTAAAAGTAAAGTTTTTTAAATCTAAATTTACTATATTTATTACATATGATATAATAGAATATAAAATATAAAAAAATATTTTATAGATAAAATAAATTAAAATTTATAGAAAAACAAAAGAACGCCCGTGCCCTCGCATTTGGTCCATAGACCAAAAATAGGAATTTATGACCAAGCTCATCCAAATGGTAGGTTAAATAAGACCTTTGTCCCATTTTGATCCTATCATAATCATTTGGAAAACTTCACATTTCTATGAATCAAATTAACTCAAATTAAATTAGTTCGAATTAAATTAATTTTAATAAAAACAATAATAATAAAAAACAGTGTTTTGTATTGGGACTCGTAAATTTGACTCGACAAATAGCCGTTGTCCATAAAAATTTAAAGACACTCGTATATCTAAAACATTCAAAATTTTATTTTCAATATATATATATATATATAGGCCCTTTTGTTTGTAAGCGGGGACCACCATAGTTAGGATATGAATAAAGTATTATAATCTAATCTTTGGATCCATATCTAATGACCAAAAAATTTAAAATCCCATCCCCCTTTTTTGTTTTAAAGTAAATTTTTAATTTCTTGGATTTGGATTAATTTATCTTAAAAAAATTTCAGAGTAAACAACGGTTTTGCAAATTAAGATTTAATTTATATAAAATTTTAGAATATTCTACCGTCGTTGCTTGTATGCAAGTATTGTTTTAGAATAAATTTATAAAATGTTTAATTTTTTAAGAAGTTAAATATTTCTATTATTGAATCATCTTAAAATTTATATATATGATAATAAAAATATTATTTATAAAAATTTTAAGATAATTTAATGATAAAAATATTTAATTTTTTAAAACGTTAAACTTTCTATAAATTATTTACCTATTATTTTATGATGGAGATCAGCTTTTGCTTTCTTTACACGAAATGTTACCAAATTCTTTGATTGTAACATCTTCCTACCAAACTCGCGATAGTGAAATGGGGAAATTTCGATGCATTAATGGACGATGGAGTATATAATAGGCAATGGTACTGGCTGTCAAAATAATTTAACCCGCTGGTAATTTAGATCATATTGACTCGTTTTAAATATAAATTAAAATTTTTTGAGTCCGACTTAGCTTAATTAGGGCCTAGAGCTGCGCCAAGCCCTATTTAAAATAAAATAAATTAATTTTTTAAAAATTTAATGTATTATTTATTATGACTAAATAATACAAATATATATAAAAAACTTATCAAATACTTAAAAATTAAAATAAGTATAATTAAAATATAATTTTGTCTCAAAAGTTAACATATTAAATGTCTAAAATAATACATTTTTTTTGTTACATAAAATAATACATCTTTAATTATTTTAAATGAAAGTTAGTTTCATTTTTATCCAAAATATTAAAATTAAAGTAAAAATAATTATTTTAAATGAAAGTTAGTTTTATTTTTATCCAAAATATTAAAATTAAAGTAAAAAATAAAAAAATAAAAAAATAAAAAGCAAGCCAGGGTCACTTTGTACCTAACACATTTAAGACCGAGTTCAATTGGGTCATTTTTAAAATAAGCTAAAAATTATCTAACCTAGCTCTAATTATATTTTTGCAGACCAACAAACCAATCTATAGGGTATGACCCATTTTGACAACTCTAAATACACTTATGGCACTTAGAAAGTATGCATTTTTTTTTAACATAAATAGATATTGTAGTAGGCTTGCCCAACTGATAAACAACACAAAGGAAGATGGACTGAAAACAGTGTTGGCACGAGAAACCCTAGCCGCACAACTTTCCTTCGCTACTTGCTTTAAGAAGAGGGTTGCCTTCTTCTCTTCTTTTTGTTGTTTATTTTTCTCCTCTCATTTGTGAGAGTTTTTCTACTTCCTTTTTTTTTTTAGAAGATTTCCTTTCTTCCTTGAAAGAGGATCTTTTGAAGTTCTGAATCTCTCCTCTCTACCAACTTGCTATTGGAGCCGACGATCTGCCGACAAACTGAGTCACTTAGCATCGCTGCCACAAGCGGTAGCCGTTAGAGAAGTTTCCAAATATGCTCCGACGTCGTTCCTTTCCAACAACTCATCGATACCTTTGGGGCGGGACCCTCTGAAGAAGCGAAGGGAATGGCAAATCATCTGCAGTGTCTCACTAGAAATTCAACTATGATCTAGAGTTTAGGAATGTGTTGCCTCTTTTTAGACCAGTTTTGATTTAGAGTTTAGTAGTGTGTTGCCTCTGTGTAGTCTTCTAATATTATTTTGTAAGTTTTGGTACTGTTGCAGGGTGTGTTACTTTAAATCATATATTTTATTTTTTCATAAATTCAAGCTTGTGATGTAATAGTTGACCTTTAGGTCTTGAAAAATCTTATGTAACATTGACTTGGTGCCATTTTAATATAAATGATTTTCAATTTGCCCCAAAAAAAAAAGAAAGTATGCATTTTTTTATCTAATTTAAAAAAATAACTTTTACTATGAGTCTTTCCCTTATTTATACTACTAATATATTAATCTACTCCACTCTCCCTCCCTCCCTGCCTTCCTCCGTTCTTTCTCATTTTACTATTTTTTAAAATTAAATATTATTTTTTATTTTTATTATTAAGTTTTTTAATCAAAATAAGACAAGTTTATAATTCTTTAAAAATAATTGTGTATGCTTTATATTTCATATTGCATAATTAGTTTTTTATAAAAAAATAATTTATACATATTATACTTTTATAAGAAAATGGATAACAAAAATATAAATAACTACATATAAGTTTAGTTTTTTTTAATCACAAATCTTTTTAAATTTCTTATTTATGAAACATTCAAAGAAATCTTTTGATATGTCTTTCTTGATAATTAAAAAGCTTATTTGTCATAGTTTTGTTAGTGTTTTATATTCTCATTTAATTGGAGTTTATTTTCTAAAAAAAAACTGATCTAAAAATTTTGTGCGATTATTGGATCTGATAATAAAATGAATAATCAAACTCTTTGCTACAGTACAATGACCACGATGAAGTTTCATCCTAATGTATAACTCAGGAAATTAGTAGGACTTTTTTCTTTTGATCTTTTAGTTCCAAAATAAGTTACAGATTTCGATTTGTTATTAACTTTAACATTTTTACAAGTATTACGTTATTATTGATAGGATATAGCTTCTTGATCCAAAATAAACAACAGTTTTTACTCCATATTTTTTTAAAAATAAAATTTGGATAAAGATAGGGAATCAAACACATATTCCATTGGAATGACGAATCCGTGTCAGATTCCATTTCCCTAATAACTGGCAATTAATTGGATATTCTCTTGTCAATTTTCAACAACTCTATATTGATAATTGATTTTTTTTTTGGAAGTATCATAAAGAGATAAAGTACACATAACAATACATATATTTCTATATTCCCAGTGTAGTTTAGTATATCAAGTAGTGTTGTGACTTATGGGATATACATGTAATTTATAATTCTAAAAATTTTTATAACTTATAATAATAATAATAATAATAATAATAATAATAATTAATTGACAGCAAACATATAGTGGTTGACAGAAGAGAAACATTTTAGAATATCTACATGCAATGTGAATGAAAAAAATCAAATTATCCAAACAATAGAAATATTTCTTTAATGCAAGTACATCTTCAATGTGAGATGTTATTTGCAAATAATTTTCAAATACAATGTCTTTAACTTGAAAAGAAGGAAATAAAATAGAAAAAAATTAATAAATGATATAAAATAACTTTGAATCAATATAATAATATTATAGTCTTTGATATGTGTATTTCGTAGAGCCTAGATCTTCGTTAGAACATTATGGTCTTTGATATGCTCTGCTTGTGAGTGTTGCAGCATAATGAACAAAATAATAAACACAACATAAGCATAATAAATAAAATAATACATATGAAAATTTTGAATATAATAAAATTAAATTCACCCGAAAATCTTGCAAAATCATTTCCAAATTAAAAATCTCCTTAGGTATATTGAACGATGAAATTGTCCAAAACCTTATTACCGAAACTTTAATCCTTTAATCATTCCTTGATGTATTAATATCAACAACATCACTAAATATAGCTATATGCGAAGCATAACAAGATGAAAAACTAATTCTGCAGGAAGAATAAATAATACAAATGCGGAAGTAATACATGACCGTTAGAATGACCTTTTATTTATATGACATAAATATTGAACATAATAAATTGAATTTAATAAATGATAATAATATATTAATTAATAATATCAATTATATAGCAAATCAAATAATTTATTAATTTTATTAATATACCTAATAAAGAATGTATATATAAATATATAGCAATCAAATATGAATACTTCACAAAAACAGTAGGTTAGTTTTTTTATATAGAAAATATATAGTAATTAATTATTTGATTATTTGTATATAATAAATGTTAATTTACCAAAAGACAACATATTATATTTCAATAGAAAAGTTTAACTAATTTATCAATTATATAGCAATTATCACAATTATAGCATGTAATTCCTCAGGTATTACTATGTGGTTTGGAGTGCACAAATTTAGGTAAAAGAAATTTGTCCTTTTTTTCTTTCACAAGTTAAGGAGAATTACTGAAGTGAATGAGCGTGGATTTTGGTATTTCGAAGAGATGGATAGGACAGTGTGTATTTTCATGGAAGTGTAGTTGGGTGCCACAAATTTAAATCATGTCCCTTAATTATCTTGCAAGGTCCTAAATAGTGAGATTTACCAAAAGATTTACACCGCACTAACTTAAAACACACATTTCTCTTCCTTTCTCTCATTCTTCCTCTCTCGTCCTCTACCCTTCTGAAGCCCTCCCTCATTCTCTTTCACCATGCCACCCAAGTCACCCTATCCAGCAGCCAATCTTGCATATTGATGGAAGATGAAAGCTTGGAAGTAGAGGTAAGTGAATCTCATCCATCTTCTTCTTCTTCTTCCTTTCCTCTCTTTTTTGGAATTGTGAGCATCTAAGAGGGTGGTAAACTTTTCTGCAAAATCTGAGGCCTGACGAGTAGTTTAAAATTTTTTGGCATTACTAATGATGAGTTAAAACTATAAATTTATAGATTTGTTGTGATTAGAGGTGGATTTCATGAAAGTGGAAGAATAAGTTGAAGTTAAGGTTTTAGGAAAAGATATTTTACCTTTTTTTCAATTATTTAATCATCTTTATTGACCTGGAACAGTGAACATATCTTATTATATATTTCAATTGTCCTGGAATGGTGGACAAGACTTCAAATATTTAATCATTGTCATTGTCCTGGAATGGTGGACAAGACTTCAAATATTTAATTATTGTCATTGTCTTGAAACGGTGGAAAGACTTCATTTATTTAATCATTGTCATTATCTTGGAACGGTGTATAAGACTTCAAATATTTAATTATTGTCATTGTCTTGGAACGGTGGATAAGATTCTATTTATTAAATCGTTGTCATTGTCCTAGAACGGTGGACATAATTCATATAAGTAAATTAGTACTATGGATGTTTTGAGTTGCTTATTTCTACTTAATGGGGAAAGGCGCACAGGAAGGATTAGTATTCATGAATATTTTCACTGGGTTGTGATTTTGTAAGTTGATATGTGTGTATCTAATCCCTCATCCTTGAATGATTGGACTTGGTGATAAATATCCACAAGGTTATTTATCTCACATATGCCTTATGTAGAGACTTTGGTTCATTCATATAAATTTGGTGATTTTGGCAAATTCTCAAATTTTAAAATGGTTTAATGTTATGTGCTAAAATCACGTGATTGAGTCATGTAATAATATGAATTTTGTATTTCCCTTATGTGGCATGACTAAATGATGATGGTATGCATAAGGCAAGATTTTTCCACTTGACTACACAAGTTGTGCAGGATGAGCCTTGGGCCTAGTGTCAGTGGATGGGATATTAATTTTGTGTCCCATCCCACGAGCAGCACGTTGTGGTAACCCTTTCAGTTTAATTGTTCCCTCGCTAAGTATATTCATACTCACCATTTTCTTTGTGCCCTTGCAGGTTCTGGTTAGTTGGTGGGACTCTATACGAGGAGTGATAGAGTTTTAATGTCATCGGCCCCTTCTTCGGATTTAGGTTGGCTTTAAGTCGAGTATGTCTAGGTTTCTTATGTCGCTCTGTAGTTGATAGAACTCCTAGGGTCATAGCGGATATTGAAATCAAATGGTTTCATATTATTTTCATATCTTACTTGTGTGCGCTAGCGTGTGAATATAGGCTTACGATGGTGGTATGAACCCCATCACCGTGCCAGTCATGTCCCCAGAATTAGGTGTGACATAGCAATTATATAATAGTTATAGCAATTATATAGCAATTACAACAATTACAGCAATCATATATGAACACTTGTAGGTTAGTTTTTATCAAATAATAATGTAGCAATTAATTATTTTATTATTTATATATAATAAATGCTAATTTACCAAAGGACAACATATTATATTTCAATCGAAAAGTTTACATAATCTACCAATTATATAGCAATTATATAGTAATTATAGCAATTATATAGCAATTTACCATAATTTTTTCAAATTCATTTAATGTAATGTGATTAATTTACCAAATTTATTCATTAATTTATTTTATTATACATAATTGGGAAAAATGTGCTTTACCCCTATAAACTTTATTTAATGTGTAAACCCCCCCCCCCACGAACTTTGAAACTTAACAAAGAACCCCTATAAGCTTTTCCTTTTGTGTGATTTATCTTTTCCGTTAAAAAAACCGTTAAATTGACTAACGGTCAACACTACATTAGCTCAAGTTTACCAAGTTAGCTGTTAACATGGCAAAGTAATGCCATGTCAACCTTAACCCGAACCATAATTCACAACCCATGACCCACAACTCATAATTTTCATGGCCATAGGCCACAGCCCAACCCCACAACTTCTGCTTGGCTCATATCACATAATCTCCCTCCCTATCACTCTCGCCGGTGTTCTCAATCACAGACCTTAAAAATCACAGCCACTTACCCATCGTCGTTCAACCCACATTGCACGTCACCTTTGATTTCACTCCTCACCACCATCTTGTCTCTTCCCCTCACCTTCTCGACAATAAATTGCATACAACACTCAGTCACCATCCCCGACCTCCTTGCTCTCAGCTTGCTCAAACCCTTCTAAAAGCAACTACATAGTATAATTTCTAGGATCTAATATGTATTAGATAAAAAGACCATTCCTTTTTTTAAGAAGTAATGATTTATATATAACTTGCAAATAATCAAAACCACACACTTGACAAAAAAAAAGCCAAATCTCAAGTCCAAACTGTGAAATAGAGCTCCCAATTGTGTAAATGCCACAATAGCTAACTTTGATTTTTCAAACTGTGAAACAGAGCTCCACTTCATAGCTGCAGAGTGTAAATCCTTTCACCTGCAACACTCCATATTCTCAAACACATACATGTATGCTCAAATATTAACTCTTACACACAATCTCAACTAAACCAGAAAAAAAAAAAGAATAAACCATGGCTACACATAAACAAGCCATTTAACTTACCCCTCCAAACAAAAACTTTCTGAAACCAGACATTTGAGTGACAATAATGTAAGTTGGAGCGTCACAATTCGCGTCTTCCTTCTCTTTCCATATTCACATTCTTTAGCAATAATCTTATCGAACCCATCAAGCTTGTCGTAGAACTCACTGAAACCTCTCCTCTTGAAGCTTACTGTACTTATCCATCTCTTCATCTCCTTCCATGGGTCTCATAGCTGTCATCTCCATTCCTCTGCACAATCAACATACGCGCCTTCTCCAAATACACGTACTATTTGAAGTTGCAACATACAGAAATAGAAGAATGCAAGAGAAAGGTTAATCAATTACTACCTGAAAGTGAAAAAGGTAGCTTCTTTAAGTTCTGGGCATCCCTGTCAAATAGCACTACTAATGATAGGGTTAATCAAATTTAAATATGTCTAGCAACAATCAATGTTGAAAATTATAGAAAAAACCAACACAAATAATGACAAAAAGGATAAACCAGTGACAGTCAAATGGAAATTACCAAGCACAACTTGGGCCATCTGAATCATCACATAACTCCAGACCAAATTCTTTATACTGTGTAGTTGATTTGAGAAGTGTTTGAGCAGGCTAAGAGTAGAGAGGTCAGGGACAGTGACTAAGTGTGGCATGCGATTTACTTTCGAGAGAGTGAGGGGAAGAGATAAGATGGCGATGAAGAGTGAAATCGAAGGTGATGTGCGATGTGGGTTGAACAATGATTAGTATGACAATGGAGAATAGGTGACAACGCTGATGGCTGTGATTTTTGTCTGCTGCGACTGAGAACATATGTGAAAGTGATGGGGAAGAAGATTGTGCAATGTGGGCCAAGCTAAAGCTATGGGGTTGGGTTGTGGTTATGTCCATGAAAATTGTGAGATGTAGGTCATGGGTTTGGTTTAAAGTTGACATAGTATTATTTTTGCCATGTCAGTAGCTGACATGGCATTGATCATTAATCAAATTAACGATTTTTTTAATGGAATGGGTAAATAGCATAAAAGGAAAAGTTTATAGGAGTTCTTTGTTGAGTTTCAAAGTTCATAGGGATTTTCTGCACATTGAATAAAGTTCATGAGAATAAAGTGTTTTTTTCCTACATAATTTAATGACCTACTAACAATTAATGTCTTAGAGTGAAATTATTTTCATCTATTATATAAATTATATTTTATTGACAAGGAAAATATTTTTTTATAATCACACTCTATTGAAATAAATTAAACTTTAATCAAATTCGGCTGACATGAATTATTTTCTTTTCTTTTTTTAAAATCAAATGTTGATTATTTTTGTCGTTCTTCCACCAAACCCTTGAGAGCATATCAAAGCCATAATATATAGTAAAAAAATTTAGGTGTAGTTTCTTATATATTTGTTATTAAATTTTTTAATTAAAATATGATAAGTATATGGCTCTCTAATCAGAACATGACATATTTATAGTCTTTAGAAAATAACTTTATATTTTTTACAACATATTGTTATATAATTAATGTTTTTTAAAAATTTTTTTTACATATGCTACATTTCTATTAAACAAGTAAATAACAAAGATATAAGGAAGTTTATATGAGTTTTATATTATAGTTACTCATATATATCTTTTCAATGTAATTTACTCTATCTAGGTATAATATTTCAAGTAAAGAGATTCTTTTTTGTACAAACAATTAGTATATAAATAAGTTTTAGAGTAATATTTATTAGAATGTAATAGTAAATAGGCGAACATTCTTGATATTTTAACATATACTCAAACCTTTTCTATATTTAAAACATACACTTGGAGGGTTTGAAATTAGGAAAGTTGAAATACAAAATAAAACTCACACCCTAAGCCTGTTATGGAAACTTCATAGGGCCCCCTAAAACACCTGGTCCAGAATAATAATGAATAAATATGGCCCTAACATAAAAAAGAAGAAATATAATAGTTCTTGAACCTTTAGAAACTTACAACAAGTCGACACCTTTTTCCTTAGAAATACTAAGATCATAGTAGGAAAAGGAAACAAAACTAAATTTTGGTATGATCAGTGCATTACAAAAAAATTGACTTCTAGTCACCACCTAAAGGTTTTTTGTGGCGACTCTTGTGGTGACTGTAGTTGTTACAGATAGTCCCCATTGAAAGTTTAGGTGGTGACGAAAGGGGTCGCCAACAAGGTAATAAAGATCGAGATCTTGTATAGGATCAGAAAGGACGACATGATCCTGTCATTTTCTATGCAATTTTAAAAAATTGACTTCTAGTCACCACCTAAAGGACGGCATGAATTCATTTTGATTCTTGTTTAGTAATCGTTGTATATTTTAATTCTGTTGTTGTTGTTGTTGATGGTTTGTTTTTAGCATTCATTGCCATTCCGTCCCCTTTTTGTTGATTGTCCCCTTTTGGATGCTCAAACCTTATTTGTGTGCTTGGTTTGACATTGAGGACAATGTCTGGTTTAGGTTTGGGGGAGTAGGTTGTTGTTTAATAAGAATGCAATTCCTTTTGTGAACCATCGCGCTTTAGGATTTTTCTTGATATTTTGGAAACTGTTGAACAGGTTTTATGTTATGACAACGTTAATTGAATTCATGCTGTCATTTTATTTAAAATTGAGCTAAGTTATGGATTTTTAGAATTTATTCATTAAATTGAGAATTTTCAAAAATTCTTAAATAAAAGTTGTAGGTGTTTTTTTTAATTTTCTTTAAATACTCCTCAAATTTTTAAAATTTTTTATTCTTATTTGTGATGTATATTTGCTCAATAAGGGAAATTAAAAAAAAAACAAAAAAAACAAAAAAAAACAAAACAAAACAAAAAAAATAATAATAAATAAATAGAATGAGTGTGATTTAAGTTGAGGAAGTGTAGTGTGGTTTAGGCGCACAATACTTTCTCCAACCAATGAATCATATCTTAACAAATAAAGGCGACAGACAAGGCATTGTTGTGTGGATTAGGCGCACTGATAATTCTTTGTTTCCTTAGCCTATTAGCGGATATTACTTAGATTGAGGGGAAGATGTGTGGTTAGGCGCACGGTCTTCACTTCAATCATAAATAAATTGGAATTCCCTTTGCTAAAATACACTTTGATAGAGCTGAGAAAAATCTCACAATAAGGTAAATTCTTTTAAACTTTTGAGGTAGTAATTAGAGAAAATTAAGGGCATTTATGATTTTAATTTTAAGGTTAATGAAAATTTTCAATTTACCTATCAATTCAAGAAATTCATTGCTTACCTTTGCTTTATTTAGATGAATGCATGAATTTAACTTACTTGCTCATAATCTTTCAAGTTGTTCAACACTTCCTTTTTATCATGAAATATCCTCTTGTTATGTTCGTTTAGTGTGTTTAGTTGTGTTAGGTAGTAGTTTGCTTGAGGACAAGCAAAGATCTAGGTTTGGGGGAGTTGATAAGTCCTAGAAAGTCACTATATAATGTCACCATATTTGGGATTTTCGGTCCTCTTATAGCCATGTTTGCTTTCCTTTTGCACTTGTTATCTTTGTTTTCGTACAATTTCCGTGTGCTTGTTAGTGTTCGTATTTTCTTGTTTTTCTGCACCTTTTATTGCCTTTTTAATTTATTTTATTTATTGTTTTCTGTAGGTGCATTTGTGGGGAGGAAACAAGAGAAAGCATGTCATTCCAGTGGTCTGGCGCCCAGGCGCCAGACGTGGCGCCTAGGCGCCAGGCATGTGAAGAACCAGGGCTCTCTGCCCAGTTGGCGCCCAGGCGCCAGACGTGGCGCCCAACCCCTGAACTGGCCATTTGATGCTGCAGCCTTGGCGCCCAGGCGCCAGACTTCGGACCAGCAGCATAAATTCTCTTTTTTTGAGCATTTTAACCTAATCTTGGACTTGGGAGATTTTGGGGAGCTTGGAGGCGGCTAGGGTTTACTCTACAGAGCTGGTTAGGGGGGAGAAGAGCCTTCCTTCAATGGATTGGTCTTCTTTCCCCCATCTCTTCTCTTTCCTCTTCATTTTCTTCTCTTTTCATGTTTTATTTTCTTGTATTATGTAGTGGTAGGTAGTATGTAACTCAAGGGTTGTTATGAGTCCGATTTTAGATTAGGTTTTGTGTAATTTCTCGAACTCTTGTAGTTATTGCTTGGTTAATGCATGTTTATTTATTCCAATCTTAATGCTTTCCTTTAAATTGGCCATTTATTGGGATGATTGGGTGTTTTTACCAAACTTGGGAAGGGGAGGTAGAAACAAGACCAAATGAGTAAGTTGTATGAGTTCTTGAACCTTAAAGGAGAGGGGATTGATTTGCTAATATCATAGGAATATAGTTATTAGCCTCATATAGTCAAATTAGGGTTTGGTCATTTAATGAACTTGATTTTCACATAAGGAATTATGGAGAGTTAGGTTTTATCTTAGTTGAGGTTTGGGAAAATCCTTCTAGGAATATTCGTGCCCTAGACTAGCATGTACAAGTGGTAAAAGCAAGAGTAAGAGGATGATAATGGAATCTATGAAGAATGATGGGCTTGGTGGTTGATGTAATTTAATTTCTTATGAGGTTTTGTTATTGAATGATTCTTCTCAATTGCATTTCGTATTTTGTTGGAGTGGATTTACCGGATTGAATTGCTCTAAAAATGATTGATCACCACTTTTATGAGTTTGGGGGGTTTTTATCTATGCTAGGGATAGCTAGGTATTAACTAGCCCATTGTAACTTCCACCATAAATCGGATTAATCTAGGGATGGATAATCTTATTTATGTGGTTTTTATGAGTTCCTAAACTTAATCACCTACTTGAATGATTGGATTAAGGAATTAAACAATCATTGGGTATAGGTAGGTTTGTTTCTCCAAGGGATTGGGTTCAAACACTTGCGAGAGCTTGACCAACTCCAAAAGGATTTGCAATTTGATTGAATCAGTTTTAACAACTCAAAGACTCATTTGTCTATGAATTAGTCGGATTAAGAATTAAATGAAGTCAATCCCATCAATCCTAGGTTACTGTCATTAGGAGTAGCTTAGTTTTAGGTTTTAGATAGAGTTTAGTTTATTTTGTAACATTAGATTTATATTTTCGTTCAATGATTCGTCTAGATAGCATTTAACTTTAGCTTCACGGGTACTTGGTACCTCAATCCTCGTGGGAACGATACTCTACTCACTCTGTATTACTTGTACGATTGGTGCACTTGCCAAATCGACCTAACAAGTTTTTGGCGCCGTTGCCGGGGATTGATGGTTGTGCCAATATTCAATGAAGCCGAAGTGGTGCTACTTTAGACACCTTTGTTGTACATTCTCTTGTGTCTTTGCAAATTTTCATTTCTTCTGGTGTTGTGTTTTATTTTTGTGGTCTTGTTCTTACGGTGTTCTTCTTTGGTTGTGCATGGAATCTGGTTTATCTTCCTTGCTGGAAAACGTTGAGGATGAGAGCGGAGCACTGATGACCAAGGAAGGAGAATCTAGCGAAGGACACCGGTAAAGTCTGGCTAAGGACTATAAACGTAGCGCTCTTGGGAGGCACCCCAAGTTTCTTGACCTTTCCATCATATTAATTTGTTCTTGGTTTTGTTCTGTAATTTTAATTTTGTGATTGTTGGTGTTTAGTATAATTTTGGTTGATTGTTTTTGTGTTTGATTGTTGTGTTAGTTGATTTTGTTGTTTGATTTTGTTTAATGTTGAATTTGAATGTTTTTACTGTGTGTATGTGTTGTTTTGTGGTATTTTTACGAATCACAAACCTCAATTTTCGTGGGTCATCAAATTCTGAGGGCTGAATGTTGCTGCTGCAAAGAGTAATTCACTTCTGTCTAGGTGGCGCCCAGGCGCCATGAAGCTATTGGAGAATTGCTCTCTGTCTCGCTGGCGCCCAGGCGCCAAATGTCAGTTCATATAGGGTTTACGACGTTGGCGCCCAGGCGCCAGCGTCGAATTTAACCCTCTGCAGAAAAATTTTCTGCAGTTTCTCTTCTCCCAAACCCTAGCAGCCGCCTCCCTCACTTCTCCTCTCCTTCTCCGGCACCTTTTCCTCCCAAAACCTCCATTTTCACCGATTAGAAGCCCCTCCTTCACCATCCTCTCCATTTTCGCACACATCCCTTCACTTTTCTACCATCTCCATCACTTTCTTCTCACTTTTTCTTCTGTTCTTCATCTTCTTCGCGTTGGGGGCTGACTTTCGAAGCTTAGAGGTCCTCTTTCCCACTTTTCTGCAGATTTTGGTAAGTACCCTCTTCCCCACCTCAATTTTTCTTGAATTTTTGAAAAAAAATAAATAAATAAATAAATATTTATATATTTATATTTTTCAGATTTGGGAATTTTTGGATTTAGGGTACTGTTTTGATTTATTTTGAAATTTCTGAAACTTGTAAAATTGGAATTTAGGTTTTTAGAATGTTTATTTTATTTTCTGAAATTTTATGAATTTTTTTAAATTTGGTTTTTATTATTTTTCAAAATTTTTCTTTTATTGAATAATCCAATTTTAGAGTTTTTGAAATTAAAAATTTTGTTTTTTGAATGTTTAGGGTTGTCTATTGCATAAATAATGTCTCACAAACGTTCAAGGAAGCAAAAGGAAGCCGAATCCTCCTCTAGTAGAGACTTTGATGCCTCTAGGTTTAGGAATTTTGAGTGTAAAATGAAATTTGATGAGCTTGAACCTAGAGAGTTTATTAAAGAGAGAGGGTTTTATCTGAGGGCCAACCAGTACCCTGAAATTCAAAATAGAATAAGAGAGTGGGGTTGGGAAACACTATGTAGGCCAGTTACGAGATACTACCCCGAGGTTGTAAAAGAATTCTATGCAAATGCATTTAGGGGGAACAATGATAGTGTTGCGGACAGACATACTTCTTTTGTTAGGGAGAAAACAATTTATTTTACTGCAAATAATATCAATAATCTGTTTGGTCTGAGATATGGTCCTGAGGCTGATAATGAATATGCTGATTGGATGAGGTTTAGGTATATGAGATCAAACACACTTATTGATACTCTTTGTAAAGAGGGAGCGAGATGGGAGTTGGACGCTCAGGGGAAGAAACACATTTTAAAAAATCTGATATGAAACAAATCCCCAAAGCGTCTTGCACTTTCGTCCAATCCAATCTCCTCCCCACTTCGAACCGTTCTGAAGTAACAATAGAAAGAGCGGTGGTCATCTATATGATTTTTACAGGAAGTGTCTTTAACGTTGGATCTCTGTTATCCCAAAATCTAGATAAATTAATTCAAAAACAAGGAAAAAGATTGGGATATCCTTGCCTAATTACTAACCTCTGTCAAAAGGATGAGGTGCCTATGCTTAATGATATTTTTCGTAATCCCGAGGGCCCTATCACTGCACAAGTGATAGATTCTATGGCACCACGTGATGGAGCCCCCGCGGATCACTATCAGGCACCCATTCTGATTCCTCAGGCACCATCCAGACCACGCGCTGCACCTTCACCTCAGGGACCTCATATGTCGCAGCGGATTATTGATATTGAAAACTCCCTAAATGATTTGAGAGTGTCCCACGATGCTTTTGTTGCTTCCCATAATGCATTTGTAGGAACACAGAATGAGCACAATAGGGGTGTAACTCAGGCTCTGTATGCCATGGCTAGACATTGGGGAGTGAGCACAGAGGGTTGGGCCTTGCAGGATCCTTCTTATGATCCAACAGACGACATCAATTTTGATCCTGCAGTCAACAGTGGAGTAGCTGGCAGAGATGAAGAGATGGGCGAAGAAGAAGACGACGCTGATGACACGGATTAAGGCGTTGTGATTCACTGTTTATTGTCTTTATTTCTTTGTTTATTGATTCTTGTACTGTGCTTCTCATTTGAGAACTTTATGTTTCGTTATTTTTATGTCTTTCTTTTTGGATTTTGTTGATGTTTCTATTTTTGTGATGGAATGGTTAAGACTCTTGTTATTGTCATTTTGTTATTTTGATTCTTGTTTAGTAATCGTTGTGTATTTTAATTCTGTTGTTGTTGTTGTTGATGGTTTGTTTTTAGCATTCATTGCCATTCCGTCCCCTTTTTGTTGATTGTCCCCTTTTGGATGCTCAAACCTTATTTGTGTGCTTGGTTTGACATTGAGGACAATGTCTGGTTTAGGTTTGGGGGAGTAGGTTGTTGTTTAATAAGAATGCAATTCCTTTTGTGAACCATCGCGCTTTAGGATTTTTCTTGATATTTTGGAAACTGTTGAACAGGTTTTATGTTATGACAACGTTAATTGAATTCATGCCGTCATTTTATTTAAAATTGAGCTAAGTTATGGATTTTTAGAATTTATTCATTAAATTGAGAATTTTCAAAAATTCTTAAATAAAAGTTGTAGGTGTTTTTTTTTAATTTTCTTTAAATACTCCTCAAATTTTTAAAATTTTTTATTCTTATTTGTGATGTATATTTGCTCAATAAGGGAAATTAAAAAAAAAACAAAAAAAACAAAAAAAAACAAAACAAAACAAAAAAAATAATAATAAATAAATAGAATGAGTGTGATTTAAGTTGAGGAAGTGTAGTGTGGTTTAGGCGCACAATACTTTCTCCAACCAATGAATCATATCTTAACAAATAAAGGCGACAGACAAGGCATTGTTGTGTGGATTAGGCGCACTGATAATTCTTTGTTTCCTTAGCCTATTAGCGGATATTACTTAGATTGAGGGGAAGATGTGTGGTTAGGCGCACGGTCTTCACTTCAATCATAAATAAATTGGAATTCCCTTTGCTAAAATACACTTTGATAGAGCTGAGAAAAATCTCACAATAAGGTAAATTCTTTTAAACTTTTGAGGTAGTAATTAGAGAAAATTAAGGGCATTTATGATTTTAATTTTAAGGTTAATGAAAATTTTCAATTTACCTATCAATTCAAGAAATTCATTGCTTACCTTTGCTTTATTTAGATGAATGCATGAATTTAACTTACTTGCTCATAATCTTTCAAGTTGTTCAACACTTCCTTTTTATCATGAAATATCCTCTTGTTATGTTCGTTTAGTGTGTTTAGTTGTGTTAGGTAGTAGTTTGCTTGAGGACAAGCAAAGATCTAGGTTTGGGGGAGTTGATAAGTCCTAGAAAGTCACTATATAATGTCACCATATTTGGGATTTTCGGTCCTCTTATAGCCATGTTTGCTTTCCTTTTGCACTTGTTATCTTTGTTTTCGTACAATTTCCGTGTGCTTGTTAGTGTTCGTATTTTCTTGTTTTTCTGCACCTTTTATTGCCTTTTTAATTTATTTTATTTATTGTTTTCTGTAGGTGCATTTGTGGGGAGGAAACAAGAGAAAGCATGTCATTCCAGTGGTCTGGCGCCCAGGCGCCAGACGTGGCGCCTAGGCGCCAAGCATGTGAAGAACCAGGGCTCTCTGCCCAGTTGGCGCCCAGGCGCCAGACGTGGCGCCCAGGCGCCCAACCCCTGAACTGGCCATTTGATGCTGCAGCCTTGGCGCCCAGGCGCCAGACTTCGAACCAGCAGCATAAATTCTCTTTTTTTGAGCATTTTAACCTAATCTTGGACTTGGGAGATTTTGGGGAGCTTGGAGGCGGCTAGGGTTTACTCTACAGAGCTGGTTAGGGGGGAGAAGAGCCTTCCTTCAATGGATTGGTCTTCTTTCCCCCATCTCTTCTCTTTCCTCTTCATTTTCTTCTCTTTTCATGTTTTATTTTCTTGTATTATGTAGTGGTAGGTAGTATGTAACTCAAGGGTTGTTATGAGTCCGATTTTAGATTAGGTTTTGTGTAATTTCTCGAACTCTTGTAGTTATTGCTTGGTTAATGCATGTTTATTTATTCCAATCTTAATGCTTTCCTTTAAATTGGCCATTTATTGGGATGATTGGGTGTTTTTACCAAACTTGGGAAGGGGAGGTAGAAACAAGACCAAATGAGTAAGTTGTATGAGTTCTTGAACCTTAAAGGAGAGGGGATTGATTTGCTAATATCATAGGAATATAGTTATTAGCCTCATATAGTCAAATTAGGGTTTGGTCATTTAATGAACTTGATTTTCACATAAGGAATTATGGAGAGTTAGGTTTTATCTTAGTTGAGGTTTGGGAAAATCCTTCTAGGAATATTCGTGCCCTAGACTAGCATGTACAAGTGGTAAAAGCAAGAGTAAGAGGATGATAATGGAATCTATGAAGAATGATGGGCTTGGTGGTTGATGTAATTTAATTTCTTATGAGGTTTTGTTATTGAATGATTCTTCTCAATTGCATTTCGTATTTTGTTGGAGTGGATTTACCGGATTGAATTGCTCTAAAAATGATTGATCACCACTTTTATGAGTTTGGGGGTTTTTATCTATGCTAGGGATAGCTAGGTATTAACTAGCCCATTGTAACTTTCACCATAAATCGGATTAATCTAGGGATGGATAATCTTATTTATGTGGTTTTTATGAGTTCCTAAACTTAATCACCTACTTGAATGATTGGATTAAGGAATTAAACAATCATTGGGTATAGGTAGGTTTGTTTCTCCAAGGGATTGGGTTCAAACACTTGCGAGAGCTTGACCAACTCCAAAAGGATTTGCAATTTGATTGAATTAGTTTTAACAACTCAAAGACTCATTTGTCTATGAATTAGTCGGATTAAGAATTAAATGAAGTCAATCCCATCAATCCTAGGTTACTGTCATTAGGAGTAGCTTAGTTTTAGGTTTTAGATAGAGTTTAGTTTATTTTGTAACATTAGATTTATATTTTCGTTCAATGATTCGTCTAGATAGCATTTAACTTTAGCTTCACGGGTACTTGGTACCTCAATCCTCGTGGGAACGATACTCTACTCACTCTGTATTACTTGTACGATTGGTGCACTTGCCAAATCGACCTAACAACTGGCCAGGCATACATTACAAATAAGACTCTATTATTTTCTTCATTCATCAAAAGATACCTGGTATGCCTTTATTCATCTTTAATCAATTCTCTATATAACTTACTTTTACTCAAATATTCTTCTAAATCTCATTTAATCATAACAAACATTCACAGCAACTCAATCACAAACATCACAAAAATAATACTTTTAACAAATCAAACAATTACATATAAGTGTTTTCCTTTTCATAAGATTGCAAGACCTTTCCTTCTGATAATATTTTGTAACATCCCAACTTTTTATTTCGTTTAAAAAATAATGCTTCTTCTCTAAATTGGTTTACTAGATAATTTTCTCAATAATTTCCTTTCAAAAAAATTATAAATTTCACTGTTCACGAATTTTACTATTTATGTAAATAGTAACCTCAGAGAAAATTGACAAGATTCTCATTAGTTATATTTGAGCTTGAATATATACAAATAATAATTTACATAATTTTTGATATTCTCTTTACATCTTTGAATCATGAACTGGCATAAAATATATTTATATACTTCAATCTCATCATTAATATCATCAAAGCCTTCCTTTTTGTCCTTTTTTTCCTGAAATGATCAATTTTCTAAAAACGAGATATAAAATATCTCAGTAGTTAGTCACTTTGTTTTTAAAAAAAATACATAAATACATGAAAAGATCATTTCAGCCATAAAAGCATGACATCACACTGATAAAATTAAATTTCTCTTATTCACTATGTAGAACAAGATTTATAAATAAAATTCTGTAAAAAAACTGATTATGCACATAAATATCATAAATCATAAATAATCATGCTTTTATGGAAGACTAACTACCTTTATGAAGAACAAGCTTTAACTTCAGTTCTAATTCTCTTCTTTCTCTGATCTTTCCCGTACTCCTTATCTCTTCTTCTTCTTTCTTTTTTATTTTCGTCTCTTACTCTCTCTTTTGCTCTTTCTCTCTCTTTTCTCTACTCTTCACGACACATACCATACCACACATATATATTCTTTCTTTTTCCTTTTCACTATTGTTTTCTCCCTTCAATTATTAATTAATTACTTACCTAACCTTTTCTCCTTATCTCTCGTCCGTTTCTTTCTATCTTCTACTTTTCTCTCTTTCTCTCATCATGCACACACAAATATATATAAAATAATAATTAAGTTTATATATCTTTGTCTTCATCTTCCTTTCCCTCATCCTTATCATTTCCGTCCAACATCATTTCCTATGTCATCATCACATCATCTTTAGCTAAAATAGCAAAAGAATCCTTTAAAAGCTTTTACTTACAAATAGGTCCCATGTCAAAAGTATGAAAATTCTATTTATATCTCTCAAAAATTTCGTTATAACTATTTTATCCTTATTTACTTACTTATTTATTTATTTAGCCTCATTTTTTAAGGTAATTAAATTTGGGATATCACATTCTCCCCTCTTAAAATGAATTTTGTCCCCAAAATTTAAGTTAGTACATATATACACATATGTAAATTGCAACCACAATGTGCATGAAAATATCACAAGTACAAACACTACGCTTACTAACATAGTCAATCTATCATTCATTTTACACAACTGTAATATTATATTTATTTGAATTCGCGTATGATTTCTTGGGTGATCAAACTCTCAATCACTTTGCAGTTGTACCGTAGATTTGCATATGATTTCTTGGGTGATCAAACCTTCAATCACTTTGTACTTGTACCGTAGATTTACGTATGATTTCTTGGGTGATCAAACACTCAATTACTTTGCATTTGTGCCGTAAATTTCCCTAAATTTCCTCAATTTTTGGATTTCATGAATCTTAGCCCCAAAATCAAAATTTCCCCATTGTTCTCTTTAAATTTCTTGTTTCATTATCATAATCAAGCATGTATTAATGTTTTAAACCATCACCATACTCAGATTCATCTATTTGAGCCCTAAATCAACTCAAAATGTTCTAAGTCCAAAAATGAGAAAATATGGAGAGAGCTAGGAATTCTTACCTCATTTAAGCTTTCTAATTGAGTTTGGCTGAAAGAAAGATCACTCCTACGGCAAAAAGCATTGGTCGGAAACTTGGGGGTGTGAGGTCCCATAGAGCCAAGGATGGGGCATATGAGAGAGAGAAAGAAAGAGAGAGAGAGAGATATATATATATATATATATATATATATGGCATAACAAAAAGGGGAGAGAATTTGAGAAATGCAAGAATGAGTTGAGTGGTGTAGGGGGTGCATGTATATATAATCATATGGGCAAGAAATTACAAAAATGCCATTGTCTGCCCGCAGATCAAAATTTTAATAAGGGTAAAATCGTAATTTTTTAAGCTCAGGTGTTTCTCTATATTTTCAAAAATGTCACACTAACCCATTATTCACTTCTCATATTTCCAATATCTCCCTCATTCTCCTCGTTCCTTAATTTCCTTCTCGTCCTTCCCACTCGTTAGATTTTCCGAAGGTACCAAACACCTTATGCCATTTTTCTCTCATCCCTACGAAAAAATTTCTCTTGTATTTCCATATACATACTACTATTTCATCTACAGTAACACCCGAGAACCCGGGGTGTTACAAGGCCCCTCCTAGTATCAGTGTTGCTACAGATGATGATAGCGCACGTGACCAGCCCTCAAAGTGGATTAGCTTAATTTTATAGACTTTTATTTGAAATTTTTATTACATTTACACCTTGTAATTTGTTATTACAACTCGTAATTTATATATTTGAATAATTTCTGCTTAACATAATTAATTTTTCCTCCATAAGCAGTTTCTATAACATGCTTATAAAACTTCACTCTAAGGCTAACATGAAAAGAGTCTATTGAATTATCATGAGAGGAATCCTTAGAGAGTGTGAAAATATGGAGAGAAACATTGGAAAAATGGTAAGATGAATATGAAACAAAGAAAAATGTGACAGAATGTGACCAGCCAAATGCTTGAGGTTAGCAGTTGGTTCATGCCACTACAGTTTAACTAAGTATATTCACATTAGATATATATTCAAAATGATAAAATTGTCTCTTTTTTTTTGTTTTCAATTGTTAGCGTTCTTTTTATTTGAAAGGTAATTTTGACATTTCAAATATATATTAGGACATGTATATCTAGACGAATTAATATAAACGTGTGCATAAAAATAGACATGTAAATTTTCTTGTTAACAATTTAAATGGTATGGGATTCAAAAACAAAATTGAAACACCACTCAATTTGAAATGACGTGTCAAAAGTATGTTTTATAATTATATTTAGTTTTATGTAGCAATCAGAGTTTGAGTTGGATATGCGCATTGGCTCTCTTTATGTGTCATATTACCAAATTCTTTCGTCGTAATGTGATCATAGTGAACAAAGGAATAATTTGTATAGATATATGCATGTTTATATATATATATATATATATTATTTATTTTATAATTTAAAATATTACCAATGTATTTGAGTGGACTGATATATTAAGTATTGTATATTTATGCACATTTTTAGACATATATATTGGATACTATCTTTAATTACGTCATTGATAAGATCTTTTTGTATTTTGTGTTGAGGGACCCATTTGATATATTTTATAAAGTTGGTTTGGGGTGTTAGTGTAAGTATTTTGTATGTAGATACTCAATTCTAGATAATAATAGTGATGTGATATTATTGTAAAGAGAGTCAACCCATGGACATGATAGATTGGGTAGTGATTTTTTGGGTAATATAAAGGGTTTGTTTTGGTAAGATTAGAGTATGTTCATTTGTGTTTTTATCCGAACAAAACAAGAAAGAACCCCTTATACTCTCTTAAAAGAGTTTAAGTATTCGACCTCAGGATTGTGACGAATCAAAGTAAGCTCTAACTTCGTGTATCTTTATAATGTGTTCTTATTACTTATAAATATCAACAAAATGTAGAATTATATTTCAGAATTTTTTGCACTAAAATTCTTGACTGTTTAACTTGAGTTTAGCCTAAATATTCTTTCAATATATAATTATTTTTTAAAATTATATATTTATTATGTTCTAATTATATAATCTGATAGCAAAAATATAAAAATTAGACTTAAATTTTCTCCATTATAAAAATTTAACGATATTATAAAAATATATTATACTTACCTCTTATGAGATTTAACTCAATCATATTAAATACTTTTCTTATTTCAAATATTACATCTTTTTTTTTACTTTGATTTATATTTTTTAATTGAAGTTCTTTTTCTGCACAATATATATTATTTTAATTATAAAACTATATAAAAATTTTTTTACTGTTACATGAAGAATAAAATCACAGTTTTATAATAAATTTTAACATTAATTTAATATTTTTAATACAGTATAAAAATGAAATTACAATATCATATTATATTAAAATTTATATGCCAAGTAAAATTTAACTAAATTTATAGAAAATTACGGTAAACTATATATCTAATAAAATCACTGTACATTATTTAACGTTGTGTTGATTTTTTTTTAAATAAAAATGAAACAAAAAGTAATTACTTCATTATTTTAATTAAATGCTAGTGAAACGTGTGTGTGCGCACGCGCGCGTTCAGATCAATATGTCAATTCTATGATATTTATATTGAATACGGAAAGTGGAGGAAGAGATAAACAATCGGGAAACTCAACAATTAGTGAGATTTGTACAAATTTTTTTTTTTAAAAAAAAGAAAGTATATCAGTCATAGGAATGAGTGACGGATAAAATATATGTGAGATTCCAGTTGCTTATAAGACAAAAAGGAAAAGGAAATGGGATGTCCAAGTCTACGGTGTACATTTGCAAACTTTACAAACGACAGATACCATTTCCATATCAGACAAACGACGTCACTCTGACATGTCGATTTTCCCCACTCCATTGCATTGATAATAATAGATTTTTATATAGTAATTTATATTTTTGTTATAAATTTTTTTATTAAAAATGAACATGTATAAATTTTTTTATTAAAAATGAACATGTATAAATTTTTTAAACATTAATTATAAAAATATGTATTTTTTTTAAAAATTATATATTTATTGTATTTTAATTAAAAAAATGATATACTTATTATATATGTTTTAATAAGACAATTTGATAACAAAAATAATATAAACAATTGCATATAATTTTTTTCTTTATTAGTTGACCGTGCTTCAACGAAACTCAAGATTCAATACCACCCCAAGGCCATAAACCATATAAAAATAAAGCTACACTCTGAAAAACTATTTATAAATATTTATAATAAATAAGATATTGATTTAGTTTTTAGTTATTTTTTGTCGATTTGATTCTTTAAAAAAAATTAATTTAGTTTTAAAAATACTTTTTTATAAACTAGTTCCTCTAAAAAGATATTTGTAAACTTTGTGATACAAAAATAGATCATTTTGAAGATTGCAAGTAGACGAAAAATCTCTTGATTTTTTCTAATGGAAGAATTATAATGATTGTTCAAAAAAATCTAGAAAATTAAATTGCGAGCTTTATAATATTAAATTAAGAGAATAATCTTTTTAAAAATTACATTATTAAGTTATTCTATAATACTAATATTTCACCGAAACTTTTTGGTACATATTGCGTAGAAGTTATTCATATGAATATATTTTATAATTAATATATACATATTTAAAACAGAATTTTTTTAAATGTATAGAAATATAGACTTAATTAGAAAGAAAACAAAAATATTCCGCCCGCGTGTTGCAGCATGCAACATACTAGAATTTTATTAAATATCTAAATATTTATTCATTACAGTTCATGAAACGACGTACGAAGGTACACACACGCTGGAGGGGATCCAGATTCACATGTAGCCATACATGCATCATCAAGTTTCAGCATGATGGGGATGGGGATGACGACGATGATGATGTCAAGCAGAATCATGAGGCTTGCAGACAGGTAAATCATCTGGGAAATTAGGAGGCACACTGAGAATAGGATTCCTCTCGAAGAAATTCACAGGCTTCAGATCGAAGCTTGATGACACAGTGGGCATGATGGGGTAGTCCTCTTGACATGGTATGTGGTGGAACCCTAATGTGTACCACACGACGATGTCCTTGTTCTCTATTGGACGATCCCTGCATTTATATATGTAACATTTGTATTCCCAATTCAATTAATTATAGTTTGATGTGAGAGGCGAGACAAGAGACAAAAGAGAAATCAAGGGAGAAAGATGGAGATGTGAAAGGGAAAGCGTTATTGTTACCTGTTGGACCACACTTGAAGAGTGTCGTCCCCTTTGCTCTGATACACAAAAAGCCCACCCGCCCACTGCTCGCTCTCGTTGTACGGCGTGACCCACACCTGATTGTTCGTGAAGGCTGCCCTCTTCTGCGGCGGGTCCTCCGGGTCCAGCAGGCTCGCCGCCGTACCCGCCGGCACCACCTTGTACCCCACGGGGTTCCCAACGCTGGTCCTCTTGTTGGAATTCACCACGTGCAGCTCACGTGGCTCGGACAGCTTCAGCTTGATCTCCGCCTCCTTCTCCGTCCGCGCCACCTCCCTCACCGCCCGGAGGTAGCTCGTGCGGGGAGACTCACCGGGCTCTGCTGAGGTGTCCTGGCGCTGGAGGTTGACTTTGACGAAGGAGTTGTGGGGGCCGTCGATGTCGAGGTCGAGGTGGTAGGTGATGTAGTGGTCGTGGATAACGCCTATGACGTTTTCGGCTAAGAGGGTGCCGTATAGGTATTCCTGTGGAGGGACTGCGTTGGTGTTCTTGTACGTCGTCCCTTTCACCATCAGAATTCCACTCAGTCCTACCTGTTCTCCATATTTGAATGTCCCAATCTCATTAATTCTCAGCATTCTTTTCGCCAACAACGCTTATTAATCATATAAGATTGCGTGTTAAGATGTCTTATTAGTATATGGGGTAATGGAGACTTGGATTAAGTCGAGTTTTATATAATTTATTATTAAAAATTTTTGATTCATTCTAGTTTACCATAGGTCACGAGTTTATTTATTTTGTTTAGTTATTTTAATAACAAAAACTAAATATTATAACAATTAAATTTTAAAAAATTAAATTAAATTTTTAAAAAAATATATATTAAACTTTAAAATTAGTCATTTTTATTTTTTAAAATATAATTTTAATTATTTTAAATGATAAAAATTAGGTATTAAAATTATAAAATTTCAAAAAGATAATACTAAATGTCTGAAAAAAATAGACCCAAGCTCAATATATAAAAAAAAAAATACTCACAAGCTCTAACTTACCCCAATCCATTTAAGCCTCAAGTGTTTTGTTGAACTAGACTAAAAGTCCTTCAAAATGGACTATTAAATGCATATTTAATTTAGTCATTTTTTATTTTATTTTATTTTAAATAAAAATAAAAAATAACCTTAAAAATGTATTTAATTTAGTTTATTAAAAATATTTTTATAAAAATATTTCTTAAAATAGGTCTAAATTTAAAAACATCAAAAAGATATTTTTAAAATTTTTAAAAATATATTTCAAAAAATAAGAATTAAAAATAAAAAATATTTTTACAAATTAAACAGATCTTAAATTATTGGTCCATGGTCCATCCTATAATATTTGCTGGATTGGAACGGGTCAAGCCCCGTTATCATGACTCTAAATTGCATCTCCACATTTTCATCTGTACTATCCAATATTTCAAAAGTGATCCATACGTAATCATCTACCACGCGCATGTCCAAACACCCTAGTTGAATATTACTATTTACGAAAGAAGAAAGTTAGCATATCACTCTAGAACACACTAACCTTGGGTCTGATCAGTCCATCCGTTTGAAATTCCCAGTCTATGATGTAATCGTAATTTGCCACAGTCGCCGCCATCCTCACCACTAGTGTCACCTTCGGCCTCACTTCAGTTATCTTCATGATTAATATCACAATCAGTCACACATAAAATATCCGGACAGAAAAAAAAAAATTAGTGACATATGTAAACTCTTCACAATATTAAGCAAATAAATAAATAAATAATAAAACCAATTACAAGATAGTGTATCCCAAAAAATACGATTCTCATATATGTTGTGTCTAGATCTCCCATCACATAATTGTAATACTATCTAAGAGATTCATATCCTACAGATGAAGACACCACGAAAAACGCAGGCTGGTTAGCTTCCAATAGACAAAAACCATTCACAGTTTTATTTCATTGTCAGTTATATAAAAATTTCTCAAATTTTTGATATTCTCACCTGCATGTCAGTGATGGGGCACTCCACATGTCGCCAAGCGATGTCGCCAGCATAGCTCTCAAACACACAGATGGCGTTGGGACGAACATACGGTGTGCCATCAGCAGAGGCAAACACAGAGTCCATATAATATGCATTACGTGGACAATCATTAAGCGGGTCAAGCGACATGGCCTGTAACCCGAACCCGTATTCGCCCGCATCCATATATGTCTTAAAATACCACGCGTCAGTAGGGTCCATATACGGCACAAACAGTTCCGAAGTGAATCCCCTGTACATCACGTCCCTCAGTTCCATCGTATCCGGGTCTCGGACTTTCGCTTGCGATATCACAATCCCCGCTCTTGGGTCGGGTTTCAAGTGAAATTCCCAATTTGCCCACTTCACCTGGTGTCCGTCCACCGTAAAACTCGGGCCTTTCGGTTGCTCTAATGAAATCGGGTTGACCAGATTCAACTTCCCGTTAAGCTTCTGGACGGAGTATCGGTAATCCGTGTCGACGCCGTTGGGGATCGGAATATTCCTTCCTTTATCGGAGATTGCTAGCACTTCTTTTCTATCTATATCGACGAGAACAGTGAGACCTTCAATAGGTCTCATGTAGAAATTCGCAGTGCCTTCCGAAGAATAGCACTGAACTTTGATCAGCCTTCGGTTCTCTTCTTCCTTTATTTTTCCGTACCACCCCGATGACACCGGCAAGCACGACAGGTCCGCCATGGCGACCCCACGCGCCAAGATCGTCCTGTTGAACTCGGCGTTCTTCAACGGCGTCTCCAATGCTCCGACCATATCCTCCACCGTCATGGTCGGGTACCCCGAAGCATGACCTGTTTCGTGTCGGGTCACCTGTGATAAATACTCCAAAATAGTAAGGTTGCAGTTCATTCAAATCGTTCTTCCAACAAAGATCTCAAGTTCAAGTTACATTTGCAATTTGTTATTGACTCAAATCAGATAACTGGGAACTCAGTAAATTTTTCTGCATATTGGTAGTTTTAAGAAAAAGAATTATTGATTTAATCTTTAACCTATTATAATTATTTTTATTTAATCCTTAAAATATTATAATTATTTTAATTTAGTATTAGATATTTTAAATTAGTAATTTTTATTATTAAATTTTAAAATTTATCATTTTCAAAATTTAAAACTTTTTATTGTGAAAAATCACTCCACTAAATGAAGAAATAAAATTAAAATAAATATATTTTTTAAAAAATTAAATTCCCTTACTTTATATTTCAGGAATCAAATTAAAAAATAAATTTCAAATTTTTTCTTGCAAAAATTCTTTTTGATATGCAAAAGGGTAAAATTAAAAAACTCGTTATTATAATGATTAAATTAAAAAATTTATAATCTTTCTCACCAAATTAGTAATTTACTCAGAAAGAACAACTCTATGCTTATGTTTTTAGAAATAACCTGTTCGGCGGTCAAATCCACGGTGAGGAGGTGGGTAGATCGGTCGTTCACGCGCGCGATGACGGAGGCTTTTCTGGGGAAGAGAGGGTCACCGGGTTTCCATGCCTTGACGCGCGTCTTGGGGGGTTCTTCGAGGACGACGGAGTTCAGAGAGTAGGTGGCGGCGGAGTTGAAAAGAGGGTGGCGGGAGAGGATGGAGCGGACCTTATTGAACTCGTGGATGGTGAGAGGGTCAAGAGGGTGGAGAGGGGCGTCGTTCTCGTGGTGGCGGCGGCGCGTGGAGGAAGGTGGGTGCTTGATGAGAGCGGGGAATTTAGCCCGGAAGAAGCGGTTGTTGGAGGTGCACCAGCCGGAGTAGACGTTGCAGTCAAGGAGGGCCTTGTTGGGAAGGTGGACCCATGTGATGAGGAGAAGTAAGGCCAAGCTGAAGGACAGGAAGCAGAAGCGAAGCATGTTTCTGGGTTCCATGGAGATCACTCTCTCACTCACTCACTCACTCACTCGCTCTTGATCAGTGCGTGGGGTATTATCTCTGAGACTGTATCTGCGTATATATAACAGCCAAGTGGAAACAGATGTGACCCAGCTGAAGGATATATTAATAATGGAAGAAGGAAGTGGGTAGATTCTGAATCTTATCTTTTTTAGGTCATGGGCAGATTCTAAACCTATCAGTGTTAATTCAACTTCGTGGCTGTGTGGATTCTCTGAACCTTTCTTTCACTCCATGTCTCTTTATGTTTTCAGGTAGCTTATAGATTAACCAATCAAGCGATCATCAATAATTTCATATTTTTCTTTCTTTTAAAAAAATCTGAAGTAAAAATTTCTCTTTATGATATTAATATTGTTGCATAGGTATGTTATGATTTATAAATTATATTCTATTAAAAGAATAGTTTTGTCCCGAACTGCCGACTTCAATAATCTTTAATTCTATATCGCTTATTTTAAATTAGACGCTTTAAATCAAATAAAAGTTTACTAAAAAAAGGGGTCAGACCTTATAATATATATTTTTTTATTTGAATAGTCTAATCTTAAATAGACAGTTCAGACTTTAGAGAACCTAAATCTATAATTCTTGCCAGAATTATAAAGGATCTAGATTTCTAAAAATGATCTTTGAGTTATTTTGTTTATAATAATTTCCTATAAAACTTTAAAATTATTCAACTTTCTCTTCTATTTTTATAAATATATACATTTTTTTTCACAAGTAAACTCGACAGTATAAAATGGAAAATTGTAACAGATCTTTTAAAAAAATTAAATTAGATTCAAATATAATACATCTTAAAATTTTAAAAGAAATATATTTTAAAAATAGAAGAAAGCATGGTGTAATATTAAAAGTCTGCAAGAAAAAAGTGTAATTTTCCATATAAATTATGAAGTTGTGTTTTAAAATAGTATTTATTTGATAATATAAGAAATTAATTAAATTATTTTAGTTACGTGCAAATTGATTCGGACATTAATTGATTTTGAAAAAAAAAAGAAAAGAAAAAGAAAAAGAAAGCACTACCGTTTAAGATAATGAAATGCTGGCGGAGGTGAATACATACCGAATTTGTTAAGTATACGGCCCTGGCCCACCACACCATTCTTAAATAAATCTCACCATATTCAAGCCATTTTTTCAATTTGTAAGTCCTTTAATATATATATATATATATATATATATATATATATAGTTATTTTCGAAGACATATTTGCATTTGATGGCATTCTAGAATCTCTAGTATTTGTTTTTGAATGAATATTATTATTCCTGTTCAAATTGGGTTATATTTGATCAGATAAAAAGACAAAAATTGATTCAGATATTTGCAGAGTGAGTCAGATATTTTGTGGACTTATATTAAAAGAAATAAAAAAAATACACTATAATGAGATGTAGATGTACATTGGCATTAATCAGCCAATGAATGAGCTTTGGCATGCAAAGGGGATATCATTAGACCAACTTCCATTTTTTCACCCTCAATTAGTAATATTTAGCTAAATTTTAAATGATATAAAAGATTCAACAATCTTTTGTATCATGTAATTAAATGTAAAATTATATTTAAGATGCCTGAATAAAATTAGTGCATTAACTTTTATAAATTTCTAAATTCTGTAATAACCTATAATTTTAGAAAATTTATATATTACTTTCTAAAAATATAATATTTTTATAATTTTTATACATGAACATTTAAAACACATTTTTTATATAATTACGAAAAGTAAAAATATTACATGTAAATTAGAATTAACGTCTATCATCTTCTTCAATTTCTTTTCTTACATATATTTTGAAATTTGTTATTCTCAAAATTTATAATTTTTAGATATTAGTTTTAATTAATATGTAACATTTATAATAATTTAATAAAATTTAATGTTTAATCTTAATAGATTTAGGAATCATAATTTAAAAAATTCATATGATCTTAAAATACTATGATCAACTTGTTTCTCATACTTTATAGCACTTCACTATTTTTAGCTTTGAGGACTTAGTCATAATTTTGTTTAATATGTCAACTTGTGAGTTTAATATTTCAAATTGCAGATTAATTGGAAGTATTTCATTTGACCTAATTCCCAAGGTTGTCAGATAATTAATACGATTAATGTAATTTATACTTTAGCCAAAACAGAATCCTCTCATAACTTATCCATATACTCCCGCTCATATATCATATTAGTGACTCCACGAGCCTTGACAAACAAATCACAATTTTAGAAATATTATATTTTTAATTCTTTTAAATTCAAATATATCTACATGAGATTTATCATATCAAAATAATATCTTATCAATTGAAGATATATATCAAATGAATCAAATTTTGCTTTAATTTATTTACCATTTTTATCTTCTTTGACCCAAGTTTAATTTTATTGTGACACTTTATTTTATATAAATTTTATTCTATATATCTTTAATTAGTTTTAAATTTGTCTATGAGTCAAACACCATCTAAATTATGAATAACAGACGTTGATGTGATCACTTTTATTGTATATATTAGTGTTAACTCATTCAATTAGGCAAGTCTTATATGAGATATTTTCTTGAAATAACAAAATTACTCTCCATTATTTAAGAGAATTAAAAAGGTAAAATAAATAATATAAATAAAATTAAAATTAATTAAAAAAATATGAGATAAAATTGACATAAAATAAAATTTTAAAAATTAGAACCTTAAGTTTTACCAAATCATAAATAATGTGACACTTTAGAATCCCCACACTTCTAAACAATTGAACCCATAGTGATGTACAACTGCATTATAAATGTGGATGTGGGGCTTATATTACATAACAAGATTGATTGGCTGGTTCGATTGAAAATCGATTACTAGTTTGGTGTGATTAACCCAAAAAATTGGCTAATCAAAAAATCGGTACAAAACTGGTTGAACTAGTAAAAAATTGATAAACCGATTGTATTGATTTTTATAAAAAAAAATTACTATTTACAAAATATAATCATTTGTCATACTATATGAGATTTAGTAAGCTTTTGTTTTATTTTTTTATTTTTTTATTCTATTCTATCATGTTATATTTTTTCTTCTTAATTATTTTTCATAATAATATTATTTTTTCCACAAAAAAAAATAAGAGAAGAAGAAAAAAATAAGAATCTAATTACACACACATATATACAAGTTTACTAATACTAAGTATGAAAATGTTTATTAATTTATTATATTATATTATATATTTTTAATAAATAAAATTAAAAATATATATTTAATTATCTTCGATTTGATCTCAATTCGATCATAATCAAACTAATAAATTATAAATTAGTACCTTTATCAATTTAATAATCAATTTAATTTTTAAAACATTGATATAGGTCAGTTGGACTTTATATATATAATATGAGGAAACAAAGGATGGCTATATTGTGAGTGCTTTCATACAAATTAGTGAAGCTCAATTTCCTCTACTAGTTCTCATAGATCCAACCAGAGAAATTATGGTCTCTATAATTTTCAAAGCCATTAGAAGTTGCCTAGAAATAATTCATTGATGTGATCTCCATAAAGCCTAGATCCACATTCCTGATAAGACCATTGTGAACTTCGCTTTTAATTACAAGCATTGCTTGAGAGTTTAATTCCACCGTTCAGGATATCAGAATCTTCTCCAATAGGTTCATGGTAAGTATCAGCAAAATTTGACATCAAATATTTTTTTTTGCTCCACACTTCATTATTATGATAAAAGAAAATTATGACTAATACTTTACTTTATATTCATATTTATTTTAGATATTATTATCTATAATTTTAGAGTATATGGCCAGAAAACTTCAAAAGCAAATATATTAATATAGACAAGTGGTTTAAAATGTACTAAAGTGTGTGCTAATTTTCTTTTAAATTTATTTTAAATAATCTTTTGAATATAAGAATATAATATAGTAGTTTTTCTTTGGATTAGAATATACAAACAATGAAGATGAGCTCTGAAGTAATTAAATGAGAACTGCAGACATCTTAAGTAATTTTTACTCCACCTTTTCCGGCTTTGATCCCGTAAAAAGATTAATTACGTAAATTAATTTATCCTTTAGTGTCAAATAAGAACTGAGATTTTTTTTTAAATAGAAATTTTTTATGAAATGTTAATCGAGTTGCATTTGTTAACTGCTTCATCGCATGGGTTAGCATACAATATTGGCATATGTTTGACTCTTTGAGAGCTGAATTGAAGATCAATATGCGAGAAAATAAATCTTTATATGATTGCTAATTTCAAAACATTTAATTGTGAGATTTATTTCAAAACTTGTGCCAAAAGCTCAAAACAGTCCAGATCCTTGCTACACGGTTCACAACTTCACATTGAAAATCTTAAAACCGAAAAGGCATTGCATTTGTTCGGTCTTTTGTCAATATATAGCATTATAGCTTATTTAGCCCAACAGTGCAGTAACGAATACGGATTTTAATGAAAATTTCAATTATTAAGCTATTAAACAAGAATAAATTCTGACACTTAATAAAATATTCCTTTTTCTTTTTTGGGTAGAAAAGGATGATTATATTACTTAAAACGAGGATACATCCTTAGAAAGGTCCAACAGCGTACAGAAACGGAAACGACAAGAACATAACGAAGGAGAAAACAAAGAAAAAACACAGCAAAAGCAGGAGACGGGTGGAGGTTGAGTCATCCTTCTAGCTTGTTTTGCCATTTTATCAGCACAAGCATTCTGGGCTCTACTGACTTTAGTGATTCTGAAGTTCTGTATTTGAAAACTCGTTGAGTAAACGTAAATTTGACGAAAATTAATTTTTAGAATTGATTTTGAGCAAAATTAATTTTGAATGAACGTGATTTATATTTAGAAACTGTTATGAGAAAAGTAATTTTGAAAAATGAATTTTATTTGGATATTGATTAGTAGAAACATTTTTAAATGTGTAATTACTAAAAAGGGTTTGAATTTTATATTATTTTATTTCAGTTGACTATTGGTACTAAAATATTAAAATTTATGAATATTGTAATAAAATGAATTTATTTATTTATCTCCAAATTAGTTTTAACTATTTTTTAATAATTATTTAAAGATCACTCTTGGAGTTAATCAAAACAAAATCATTAAACTCATATAAAAAATAATTCAAGTAAGCAGCTAAATTAAAATTTAAATAAAAGTACATGGTTTCAATAAATTACAGATAATTGTCATTTACTCTGGATATGCTCTACAAGTTGATCACGAATAGTGTCTCGAATATGATCCATTTCTGATGAAGATGCTAGATTTAGGGTTCGCAAGGAATCTGAATCATCATTGTTAGCATTCTCTTCGCTTAGCACTACTTCTTCTTCTGAACGGGTGAATTCAATGTCTGTATCAGTGTTTCTTTTGATAAAATTGTGAATAGTTATTGTTGCACTGACCAACTGAACTTGTGTTTCAAATTTAAACGTAGGCATACTTTTCAAAATTGTAAACCTGTTCTTCCATACTCCAAAAGTTCTTTCAATAATAGTCCTCAAACTTGAATGATAATAATTAAATATCTCATTTTTGTTCTGAAATCTAAATGAATGTCGTTTAAAATTAGGTATGTCGTAACGTTCACACTTGTACGAACCGATATATCCAACTGGTGTTGGATAGCTAGCATCCACCAAATAATATTTACCTAGAAAAATAATAAAATAATTATCAAATAAAGTCTAATCTAAAAGTGTAATCAAATCGTGGTTATGATAAATGATATACCTAGAGGTGGGTGTGGAAAATTCATCTCAGGCCTTTGTTAGAGCATGTTGGAAAACACGAGTGTCATGGGCGGTGTCTTCCCATCCTAGCAAAGCAAAAGTGAAACACATATCCCAATCACAGGCAGCCATTATGTTTTGCGTTAGAACTCCTTTTTTTCTGATAAATCTTGGTTGCTCACTAGCGCTAACCATATAGTAAACATGAGTTCCATCAATAGCTCCTATGGCATCCTTGAAAATGGCCAATATTGTCGATCATTTCATATTTTTGACGGTATCTCATGAAATATACGGTCTTGTGGCCTAATATATTTGAAAGACAATTTCAAGCAAGCAGCTAAGACCAAATGAATATGTCTACTAATAGTCTCTTTTGAATGTTGGAACCTCTCTTGTAACATTCTGTTTCTTACTCCATGGCCAACCATGTATAGAAACATTGCAACCATCTCTTGAATTCCCATTTGTGTGTTGCCCTTTAGACCACATTCCTTTAATTCCAGACATAACTTATGGAATACATGTTTCTCCATACGAAACATCTCATGGCAACGAACATAATGCCCATGTAATATTTCTAGAACCCATGCATGACCAGTTTGCTCACTTGTTCTACATGGTTGTTTTACATAAATAAGTGGCTGCATATTGACTAATTAGCACAGTTGTAGATATATATTCTTTCATATCATCGTCGTCGATGAGATAACTTGATGTTTTATCGACGTCTAGTTCATAATTATCCATTTATACCTATTAAAAGAAAAATCAGATCGAAGTACAACATGAAAATTAACATTCATAGAAAATGGTATCCAATAACATAATTTGAAGACATAAATGATGAAATACAACTTGACAGACATAGAACATAAAAAGACAACAACACAACTAATGAAACACAACAACTAAGTAAACTAGTCCTTCGGATAGTTCTTTGGGTTGGATGATGTACGGTGAAGCCAATCCACTAACTGATCGTTTGCACCTGCCTTCCTCAATGCCACAAATACCTCTCTTGCTTTCTTACTCATAATTAAATTAATACATTTGGTACGAAGTTCTAGATCATCTGTAATTTCATCTATATTAAGAAGTTCAGCTATAACTTCACCAATAGAGGCACTAGGGATGTCAGCATGGCGTGAGCGACATGTATCTACCATGACACTTACTGCATCTGCTATCTTATAGGCAGCAGGCAGCTTAGTTTTACCTCTTTGTTCACTACAGCTAGCCCTCTTCCTCTTATCCCTACTCCTCTGGCTTACGGTGCTTTGAGAGGTATTTAAGTTAATATTTCTCATCTCATTGGTTGCTCCACCATTGACATCTTCCTCACTATCCCCCAAACCTTCCTCAAAGTCCATAGCAAATTGTCCAAAGATGGGCGATACCCATCACCATCATTAGACCCAGTAGGCAGTATCCCTAATGATGGTGCCCAAGCATACTCCCCAGTGGCCACCACATCCTTAAACAATGAGGTTAGCTCATGGGCAAATAGTAGACCCTTGTGCCTAGACTTGCCATACTGAGGATTTTCCTGTATCTTATTCAAAATTGTCATTAGAACACAATACCTTAGGGAAAAAAAACTATAAATTAATCTTTTTTAATTTAAAGCATACCAATTGTTTTTTCTCCCACCACTCATCGGGAGCATCAACAGTGTTCTTGGTATTGTCCCACCCTAATCCGGTTTCATGTACAAATAGTTTATACCATGCTTGCCACTCCTTTCTTAAACTGTCAAATTTATTTTTCAACTGGGATCTAGTATAATTCCTTCCACTTTGGTCGTTGAACTTAGCTAGAACACTTTTCCACCCCCTTTTTGTAAGACTAGTTCCATTACGCTCTCCTTTGTACAATTGTTCTAGGCAAGCTCTAACAAAATATTCAGCTGTCTTTCTATCCTAATTAGCCTTTGCTTTATCACTTGGAGTAGAATCTATAATGGCTTATTTTTTCGGGAACTCATGTCTAGTAATCACATATACAACCATAAGAGTGAACTCATTTTCTAATAGTTATTAAACGTTAAAATAAATAGATGTATATTATCTAAATAACATTGTCTTACTAATCAAAGTAGTAGTATACAATTCAAATTATTAAATACCTAAGACTATTAACTAATTACATATTAACTAAAATTATTAACTAATTATTTAATAACTAAATAATTAATTACCTAAAATTATTAACTAATTATATATTATCTAAAAGTATTAATCAAAATTATTATCTAATTATATATTAACTAAAAATATTAATTTCAATTATCATTATCATATTGTTATAAATTTAAATTAATTTCAATTTTATTATCATTATTATATCTAATTAATTTTATCAATTAATTAACTTCAACAACTAATTAATTACAATTATTATTATTATTTATAAAAAACAACTAATTAATCCCATTTCTCATAAAATAATAAAAAAAAGCCCAAAACAAAGCTATGTTGACCAAAAAAAATGAATGGAAAAAAAAAAAGCAACAGTATCGTCGTCCCAATCTGTCGAGTCACGCAGGACCTGATGGGAACCACGGCGTAGAGGAAGCAAACAGTGCCAGAATAGTGCGACTCACCATTGCCGGCGCCGACCGCACTACTCCAGCCCCAAACAAGGAGAAACCAAGCGAGGAACACAACAACAGAACAGAGAGGGACACAGTAACAGAATAGAGAGGAATAGCGACAGGGACATACCGGTGATTACACAGACAATGGAAGTGAGAGACAGCAACAGAATAATGAAATGAGAGACATCGACACAATGAAAGCGAGGAACACAACAAACAAGCAAAACCAACAAGCTTCGTAATGTAATAGACGAGAGAATGCAGAGGAACCAGCAAGCTTTTATTCAAAATTTTCAAATACCCATATATATAAAAAGAAGGGTAAAGGGGACTACAAAAGCAATAAATCCTCACCAACTCATAATTGATTCTCCCATAAGCTACAAGTTTCCGCTTCCCCTTAAACATGCGTATGGAAGAAGAAGCAATTATGCTAAAAGTAGCCAACGCCTATCCAAACAGATACCATTTTGGTGCTAATGTGCGTCTACCTCCCTGCCATGTGTTTAATGAAGGCTAACGCCTATCCAAACACATACTAAACTTGACATATGGTACCTACAATTTGCAATAAACACAGACAAGGGGTGCTCACTGATATCAGTTTTTTGAAATAATTCATATAAAATTTCACTATCAATTTCAATTTCCAGTCTTGAAATTCTGAGGTTTGAGGCAGTTTTGATTCCAATGAGCATTGCCCATGCTTCAGCTTGAATAGCCGTACCAATCCCCTGTAGAAAAATTAGGGAAAATAAATAAAATAAAGTATTCTCAATAAGAGAATAAGAGAGAATTTAGAGAATACTGAATATTAAACTCTTGTTATTATTCAGTATTGATCACAACGCATCAAGGGTATTTACAGAGAATTAACTATAACAAAAAATTAACAACCAAAACTAATTACAATTTCAACACTCCCCCTCAAGTTGGAGTTATGATGAACTAAACCAAGCTTAATTTAAAAAACAGAAAACAAAAAAAAATGCAGAACTTTTATAAGAAAGTAATATACCAAAATTGGTACAAGGTAAAACCACACTTTGTAGCTTGGCGTAATCATCATTTCTGTCAAACGCCGAAAACAAATAAGTACAATAATTGACAAGGATTACCTTGCAATACAAAGGCAATATTTCCTAAAATATATCATATTCAAGTAAAATGGGGAAAAAACCCATACTATATATAGGCCTAAAATGTGTAAAACCCATCCTCAGTTTCACACCGTGCCAAAGCAATCAAAGGTGCAACACCACCTTCTCGCATAACTACTTCAACCCTTTCAAAATCAATGCTAGCATTTTCATCATTAGTCAAATATAAGAGATACTCAATCTCAGATTCATCAGATTTCCAAAGAACGAGAGAAGATTCAAATACTTCGATAGAGAGAAAACAGCTCCTGGTATGGCACCAACGTCCAGAGGAAACAAGCAGTAATCCTAGAAGACTTACTCTCAAAATTAAACCAAATTACTGGAGCCATCATAAAGGATATAAAATCAAGTAGACATAATCAGCACAAACGCATAAGATCTATACTGCCAACGAAGACCCACATAATCCAGCAGGGAATAGGAAAGATAAAATCTAGTACTCATCACCCTCGTCATCCTTACCCTAGGCAGACTCAGCACCCACCTCCTCGTAATCGTTCTCAAGGGCAGCAAGAATCTGTGCAAGAAAAGGGAATAATTCCCAAGAAGCCCAACCAATGGCATTGGCAGCACCAACTGAACTTTGGTGCCACACCAAAAGCTTCAAGAAAAAAAAAAAGAATCCAATTCTTGAACTACCCCCACAAAAAAAAAAAATAGATGCCCAATGTTTCATATCGAAATCGCAAGGGTGTGACAAGAGCTTCAATCTCCATGAATGGTAAGCTCAAAAATGGAGATGACATCGAGGGCCAACCACGAAGTTGCATACCTCCAGGCAATCTTTATCGGGTCGTCAACCAAGGAAACCGAATCCATTCACAACATTGTCTGTGATAGAAAAACAGAGTGTGAGGTTTATCAAGGAAACCAAATTCAAGTAGTGATACCCATGCAATGTAGACCACAAGAGGAACAAGAAGCCTCTGCCAAAGCCTCAGTTGATGTCCAAATCCATCACTAGATGGAATAAATTATGCATGTTCTGTAGTTCGGCAAGAAAGAAGCAAGAACGTTTAATCCTTGGAGTTGCAAGAAGGTCGAATCGAAAATAGTAAGCCAGGAGCAAGAAGAGTGATGAACTTCAGTACAGCAGTAAAATCCGGTGGATCAGAGAAGACAAATATGATGCGAAAACAATGGTAAAACATCCCTAAATCAACCTGCCTCTCATACCATGGTGAAGCGTGGTGGGCCCATAACCCACAGGTCGCAGGATCCAAACTTGTTTCTGATACCATGTAGAAAAATTAGGAAAAACAAATAAAATGAAGAATTCTTAAGAAGAAAATAAGAGAGAATTTAGATAATACTGAATATTAAACTCTCATTATTATTCAGTATTGATCACAATACATCAAGGTATTTATAGAGAATTAACTAAAAAAAAAGGGCAAACCTGGTGCTACAAAGCTCCCGCTATGCGCGGGAGGGGCCAGATCCACTTTGTGGATCTAATGTAGGCTGCCTTACCTTGCAATTTTTGCAAGAGGCTGATTCTACGGCTCGAACCTGTGACCTCCAAGTCACATAGCAGCAACCTTACCGTTGCGCCGAAGCTCGCCCTCATTTATAGAGAATTAACTATAACAAAAAATTAACAATCAAAACTAATTATAATTTCAACATCCCGATCAATTTCATATGACCCAAGGTCCATTCACCATACTGATTTCTGATAAACCTAACTGCTGCAATGAAGTTTTCCTTTGCTGAACCATCTGAGTTAAGTTTGTGCCAGCCTAGAGGAGGTTTTTTTTCAGAAAGAATCTATATTTCTGGTCACTTGATTGGAACAGGGGGTATCAATGGGAAGATTGGTTTAGAATTCTATAGACTCCATTGAAATTAAGTTTTTTAGTCGGAGGAAGGGGCTTCAGACTTTGAAAAATAGAATGATTTCTTTTTTGCAATATGTTTTTAATGCCACAGAGGAAAGTTAGGTTTCATAGGATGGAATTTATAGATAACTTCAGACAAGTTGCATTGTATTGGATCCAGCTTTTATAAGAAGTATTAAAGAAGTTTTGGGGAGGGTTGAGGCCAATCCAGATGGTTTTAACAGAAAGGCAGTCTCTAAGGGCATGGCTATGAGATTTAGGGAGAAGGTTGCAGAAGGGACAGATATTATTTGGGGTGCGATTGGCTCTGAAAAGGTTGATTTTTGTTGGAAGGATCAGTCTAAAAGCTTGCCAAAGGAAGTTAGTTCACGGGGGTGACAATTAATAGACCAGATCCATGAGAGGTTAAGATTCTTCTTAGTATTGTTGCCAACAATTTCTAATATTTTTGACTTTGCACTGAGGGTGTTGTAGGTTGATTAGGAAGAGAAGTTTCCATCACTAGTGCAATTCCAGATAACTTTATCTGGAGAGGGGGAAGGGATAATACTAACCGAGAGCGTTTTGATTTTATAAATAGTTTCAGGGGAGAAGGTGACGGCCAAGTTAGAGAAGTTCCATTTTGGGCTTTGGGTCGTCTTGGGGGAGGGGTGATGTTGTTGCAAAATAGAATTAACCCTTTTTAAAATCTTCATTTTTTTGGAAGGGGGCCTATGAATTTCGTTCTAAGGATTTCACCCATCCAGTTTTCATACTAGAAGTTGGTATTTTCACCATCATTACTAACTTTTCTAGTTAAAGAATTATAAAAGGGGATCAAATTAGAGAAATTTTTTGTTGTAAGAGATCTAGTTTTGATTACCCATATATATATATATATATATATATAGCTTTGATTATCCATATATATAAATATATATAGCTTTGATTATCATCAAACTCACATAAAAAATTAATACATAACAAATTTTGATTATCCATATATATATATATAGCTTAATCAAATACATATTGATTTATAATTAATCATATATAGGTAAACTCATAATGTTAACATATGTATTTATGTATACTAATATACTAGAGTAGCATAAGCATATATATATATATATATATATATACACACACAATAGATGACATAATTATGAATATTTATATGAAATTAAAATACATCACATATATACTTATTTACTATACATAAGATATATTTATCATAGGTAAGTAAATATAAATTTATAAATATTCAATAATAATGTAAATGTTAACCCTAAGGCTTTATGCCATAAGTTTTGATGATGACAAATGTATTTGAATTGTAGCATTGATATATATAAAGATTAATTATCATATATATGCTACAAGTACTTAAGCATGATTATGTTATTTAATATGTTTGTTGCATATATTGAATCATGCTATTGAACTAACAATTGGGTTTGCAAGTAAGATATGTTTTATAGGTTGGTTCAAAACAAGAAGAGTAAGCATTGTATTGAAGAACAAGGAAATGTAATATCATGCTTCACTCAACGAAAGCAACATACAAGGACAAAGCTCCAAGAAATGAATAATTAGAAGATTTGAAGTCTTGGAAGCTTGGATGCATCAAGATAGCCTATGTGTTTACATTAGGTATATTTTATATAGGCTAGTATACTTGTGCAACTCAATGATTTAGATTTGCATACATTGGCTCAAGTATTTTAAACAAAAAGATAGTGAGATATGAAGTTTTACAAAAGTTAGTTTTTGACTTTTGGTCACTCCTTATATCATATCTCATAAATGAAAAATTATTTTTTCAAATATCTTAATCTCATTTGATATTAGACTCAAAGACCTTTCCAACGGTATATTATTTATTCAAAACGGAGTCCAAATGAGAAATATATGACTATTTAAATATAGTTTGAAAAACTAAAAGTTCATTTTACTGTACTCAAAAATTATTCTGTTCTGACCTATAGTCAGTGTTTTGATTATATCTTTTAAATGAAAAATAATTTTTGAGTAAAACTTGGCTCATTTGAAACTAGACTCTAAGAGCTTTCCAATGATATATTATTTGTTTAAAACGGAGTTCAAATAAGGGAGTTATGAATTTTTAAAGAAAGCTCAAAATCTGTATTTCGCTACTGCCAGCCGGTGGTCAACCAGTCAGCTTCAAACTGGTCGACCAGTTGTCCTGAAAATGCTATATTTTGCTACTGCAAGTGGGTGGTCGACCAGGTGACCCCCACTGGTCGACCAATGGACATCTGGACTGCATTTTAAGTGCTGTAACGGCTATATAACGGCTAGTTTTTTAAAATCTTATATATATGACCTTAGATACACGATTTTGAGCAAGAACAAAGTCCTACAATGTGATATTAACTTCTTCTATCATCTTTGAGAGAAAGGAAAGCATTCTTGAGCCAAATCTTACATATTCTCTATCATTAGAGTTATTAGAGCTTCATTTGTATTCATCTACTCTTTAGAGAGAGTTTCTTTGTATTGTTGATTTTGATCAACACATATATTATTCTGAGTTGAGGTTCGCAAGTACCGGTGTTGGAAGAACTTGCTTTGGGTTGAGGAGGAGCCCGGATTCATAAATTCTCCATTGTGGTTTCGCAAATACCCGGATCGAATTTGCGTGGTTGTAGTGGTTTGCAAGTACCCGGATTAAACTTGTAATTATAGTGGAAATACTCAAGTGGTCTCTTGAGAACTGGATGTAGGCTTGGATTAGCCGAACCAGTATAAATCTCTGAGTTTGCTCTCTCTATCCCTTACTCCTTTATTTGTGCTTATTGTTATCTATTCTTTATTTCCTTGCTCCTCATAATTATTCATCTTGATAGCACATTGATTTTCTGTGTTGTATTTATTATCCTAAACATTGTACTTTTACAGAAAATCATTTTAACTTCCAATAAAGTTTTGTGAAAAATTTATAAAACCCAATTCACCCCCCTCTTGGGTTCCAACCATTACTTTCAGTAAATAGCTAATTAAATAAAAATAAATTAGTTTTTATTTAATATATTACATAAAAATTAAATTTCAGTAAAAACCAGATTTTATCTTAAATTTCTTTTTTCTCTTAAGAATTTTCCTATTTATTCACTTAGGTCCGTAGGTAATATTTTTCCTTTGTCTTTTAAAGGATTTGAGATCACAATTTGCTTCATCTAGGTCCCTAATCCTAGAATATAACTTTTTATAAAATTAAAACAGCTTCTGTAAACTTTTCATTTCTTTCAATTTAGTCCCTACAGTGCATTTCACGTACTTTGCTCATGAGTTTGAATCTAAAACCTGCCCAAAATTCCTTCTTTGGTCTTTTTAGGACCTATGTGATCATTTCTACCCATAAACTAAGCTAAAGAGATATTTAAAATAAAAACTTAAACTTTCCAAAAACTCACCTGAGACTTCACATGAATGTGGAGTAGATTTGGACTGGTTTTTGCCTACAATTTTTGCTCTTGACCATTGCCACTCCTTCCTTTATTCTTGGGTAAGATACTAGAAAAATCGAGGCTAACTGCTGCTCTCTCTCTCTCGGGAAAGATTGTTTTTCCGTTGAAAAACAGGAAAAACTTTCTGTCATATATTTATCCTACTATGTTTTTACGTTGACTCGTTGTTGTCCACAAACGCTAAATCCACTACAAGAAGACGACCAGGACACACAATAATGATCAACGAAAATTTTGTAATGAGAGTGCAGAGACAAAGAAAGCATAGCACGAGGGTAGAAGAGTCTGCAGCATCAATAAAAGCTCACAACCATAATCGATTTAAGATAAAAGCTACTCTATTTCGCTTTGCTTCAAACATGAATCTACATCCAGAAGCAATTATGGTAGACAGTCTTAACGCAGATCCAAACAATGCCATTTTCGAGGAAAAGCCCATCTGCCTCCACCAATGTGCATTAAGACCCCACCAACGCTAATCTAAACAATGCCTTAGTGAATTTGTTCTTGGAGAATACGGAGCCATATTTAGGGGTTAAGACAGTAGAGTAAATATTCTTGGTTTTTTTAAAATTTCCAAAATTTGTCCCAAAATAGAGGTTTTGTTTTGGATTTTAAAGTTTTTAATCCCCAGGCCTCCTAAACTTTTAGGTTTTGTGATTTCTTTCCAACATAATGTATTTTCTTGGAGTTTTCAGTGTTCCCCCAGCAGAAGTCCTTTATTTTTTTATCCATTTTTTTAATAATTTTTGAAGGGATAAGGAAAGGTTTCATATAGTGATTTGAAATATTTGTGATGGTTGACTTAATGAGTTCTACTCTAGTAGTTTTTGAGAGAAGGTTCTTTTTCCAACATTGAATTTTTTTGTCTAATTTTTCAATAATGAAATTGAAGTCTCCTGTTTTGTAAGAGTGCTTTAGGAGATAACCTAAGTATGAACCTAAGTTGTTAGAGATTCTAATATTGAAATTATTATTGAGAAAACTTCTCACTTGATCCGAGACCTTGTTAGAGGTCCAGATTTTGGATCTCTCAAGGTTTAATTCTAGCCCACTAAGGGCATAAAAGGTTTTCATGGCCTCAAATATGGTTATAATATTTTCCTAAGTAGCTTTCATTGCCCACTATTGTCTCTCAACGGATATAACTATTAATGTGGTGACCATCTTCTTCTTTCTTTCACAAATGCTCCACATAAAGAGTGAGAAGATAGAACTAGTGTGGAGAGGGAAAATGTGTAACACTCGAGGCACTCGGGCATTAATATTGTTGAAATAATGGTGTACGTGAATATGTAGATACGTGAGAAATTTTTTTCGTTTTGATGGAAGGAAAATGGCATGATGGGATGTGAAACCATGCGTTATCTAATGAGTGGCAATAGGGGTGGGAGTATGTGTGGCACGAAGGGAGTTAAATGGACACTGAGTCCACAGAGAGACTAACCAAAATAAAATTGTTATGTGGCACTCTTTGGTAAAAAAAAAAGGGTAATTTAAAATTTGGGAAATTCTGTGATGTGACTAAGATGAAGGACAATGATGGGACAAGGGTGCCTTGAGCATGTGGAGAATATATGGGTTCAGAGATATATGATTTATCCCTAATTTAGAACTTGATTGCTTGGATTAACTAAGGATATTTTTGTAATTTTCCCTTGGAGTGTATATATATGTGTGTGTGTGCGCGTGCGCTCGTGCGCTCTTCACGCCGCTTACCATCAAAACTCTATCTGTCTCTCGTGCTCCCTCGCATCACGTCCACATTCACTCTCCCTTACCTCTCTTCTTCATTCCACCCAAATCCTTCTCAAGCCCTCCGTATCCCCGAGGCTCCAACATGGATTCTCATCTCCGGCTATCACTCTTCACCGAAAAATCATGGGTTTGAGATAAGGATTATAATTTATCCAAACTTTCTTGAAATCTCATCTATCACAAACCCTAGGCTAGATTATGAAGAAATTCATGAAATGGTTGGTTGGGCTTCATCTCCTAATGTTCTTTTATGATTGTTGATGGATTTGGAACAAGAAATTTGTGGGAATCATGATGAAAAAATAACCCCTAAAACTTTTAGATTTTTTCAAATAAATCCTTTTCAATTAATCCTGAAATTTCTTGGAAATAACAAATTGGTTGTTTTTCCACAAAACAAACCTTGAATCTTTGGAATTTTCAAATGAACTCTTCTTTAAAAATTAACACCAAAAATTTCTGGGATTCTTTTCAAAATGATTTTCCAAACTTTAAACTTTATCCCCAAAATCTCATAATTTTTAAATTGATCCCTCTTGAAAACATTTTCAATTATGGGCGTCAAGACCTTTAAAAATTTTTCAAAAATGGAAAATTTATTTATTTATTTATTTTGTTTTTTATATTTTTTGTTTTGTTCTCTCTCTCTCTCTCTAAATTTCCTAGAAATAGCAAAAAGGACCTGGACAAAATATGATGTCTACAATTGTCCCTCTTTACTTGTTCTTTCAGAAAAGAAAGATAAAAACAGAGTGTTTTTTAAGTTATTTGCTGAGGAACAAGTACAGATAGAAACACCCAGTATTTTGTCTAGGCAGCCAAACATGCAAACTTCGGAGAAAAAACAAAAGAGGATTCTTACCCAGGTCGGCACCTTTTAATATCTCAAATTTCTGGGAGCTTCATTTTTCAAATTTCACCATTTCCCTGGTTTGGGAAAGCTCTTATTTCACTCGGTAGCATAAAATGCAAAATTTCACCCCAAATATCTTAAGGCATACTTGATCTAGCAGGACCGGACTTGGTTTATTATAACTGAAGGAAAAGGAAAAGGCAAGTCAGGAAAAATATATACAATGCTCAAAATTGCACCCCTTTACTTGTTTCATCAGTAAGAATAACAAATATACAATTTTTGCATTCGTAACTAAGGAACCGGTAAAGATAGAAAGCATGTATTTTGCTTAGCAGGCCACAAATTAAATGATGCGCTAGAAAAATAAATGTGATGTTGTGAGCACTATTGTTGTAATAATGGTGCTTAAGCTAAAAGATGAACATGCACTGCCATAAAAAATGTTCAAGGCACCATTGCCATAGATGACATGCAAGCTTTGGCTAATATTCAAAGTCTATGACGATAAAATGAAACGCGTTGCTGTGGCTACTATTCAAAATGCCACTAGTGATAAGATGAAATACAGCGTTGTGGATACTGTTCAAAGTGTCATTAGTGAGATGATAGGATGCAGCATTGTGGCTACTGTTCAAAGTTTCATTAGCGATGTGATTAGACGTAGCATTGTGGCTACTATTCAAAGCACCACTACTAGAAAGACAAATATGTAATGCTATGGCTGTTGCTCAAAGCGCCACTAGCGAGGTGATGAAATGGAGTGTTGTGGCTACTGTTCAAAGCACCACTACCAAAAAGATAAGGTTGCAATGCTATGGCTACTGTTCAAAGCACCACTAGCAAGGTGATGAAATGATGCAATAATGCTATGGTTTATGTTCAAAGCGCCATTAGAAGAAAGATGAAGATGTAGTGATGTGGCTGCTATACAAGGCGTCACTAGCAGAATTTGACAGTAAAGATATAAGTAACTTTTTTTTCCATGAACAAAGGAGGCTTAAGGCCTAACAGAAACAACTAACCAATATAGGAAAAGAGGATCCCTGCATGTCCTCAAGCAGCTTCAACCAAATATCTGTAGGAGGAGTATTCCACACCATTACATCCTTCTGGACATATTATCTAACTCCTTGCAAATAGATTGCGAAATAGAACCAGTTTGCATTTGATATATAGGAACAGAACTAAGCATGTGCATAGTTAAAGTTATCCTTTCAGCTAAAGATAAATTATCTGCTTTCCAACCATTGAGGCACTTTCTAACTATATCGATCAAAAAATACAAAGAATTCTTTTTCACCCTTTGTTGATAAAAAGGAACTCGTGAATACTTGCCTAAATCATGAGTGAGAGTAGAATCAGACATATCACTCAAATCAAAAGAAATATTATGATTAACGTTCCTTGAGCAATAGAACTCAGTCTTCTCAACCCTAACTTTTTCTTTAAGCTGTCACAGAAAACATCAAGACATCTTTACATCACTTCCATATGATCTTTAGAAGCTTCTGCAAAAAGCACAAGATTTGTCAGCGAAAAACAAGTGAGAAATGAGGGGGGGATCCCTACCTAATGACATTGGCTTGCAAGCATCAATTGTTAACAGCAAAGAAAATGAGATGAGATACACACTCCATGATTGTGTATAAAATGAACAAATAGGGAGAAAGAAGGTCCTATGCCAAACTCCTCATGTTGTAAGGAACTTTATATAATTATTTTCCTTACATAAATTTTTGTAAACTAAGTAGTAAAATAAACTTCATAACAAGACATTGATATTACATTATACAAAACTAACAATTTTTCAATATGACAATGATTCCAACTCACAAACAATAATTTTATGTTAAATTTTTTTTAGGACAAAATTTTAATAAATTCATTAAATAATTAAATAATTATAATTTTATTAAAAATTAAATTAAAAAGTTATATATATATACAGAGAGAGAGAGAGAGAGAAAGAGAGAGAGAAAGAGAGAGAGAAAATAAAGTGAACAGCAAAAGCGAGAGAAATAGAGCTAAAACAATTTCGAGTTGTGGCTTTCTAGTTCCTCTTCCTCTAGTGCACGGTGACTTGAGATTGATCACTTCAGAAATTGAAGAACAATATGTGGAGATTTCTTTGCACGAACCGCAATCTCCGCACAAGACGCGAAGGTTTTCCTCACCGAGCAGTGTACTATTGCACTGCGCAGATTCAAGACGCAGTGCAGGAAATCACCAACATTCTTAGCCACAGCAACTGGGACCGTCATATAGATTCCCCATCCATCCTTGGAAAGCTAAATCCACATGTAATCCGATCCGTCATACACGAAAATCGCAAGGGTGACCCTAAGCGTCTCCTCAGGTTCTTCCAGTGGTCCGAACAAAAGATGGGTACACTTCGAGATTTGGATACCTTCTGTATTCTTGTTGTTGCTCTCTGTAATTCTAGGTTATATGGTCCTGCTTCTGACATAATTGATCGTATGGCAAGAAATTTTAAGCCTCCATTTGATGTTCTGGGTTCTATTATTAATTATTACCATGAAGCATGTGAGAGGTCTGATTCTGTGGTTTTTGAAATGTTAATTGATAGTTACAGGAAATTGGGGCTTTTAAATGAAGCTGCTCGTGTGCTTTTGGAATCTGAGAGGATGAATTTTGTGCCTGGTTTATTGACTGCTAATTCATTATTAAGTGACTTGGTAAAGGCTCGTAAATTAGATTTGTTTTGGAAAGTTTGTGGAAGAATGTCAGCGATGAATATGACTTTTGATGCTTACACGTACACATCTATAATTAACGCTCACTTCAAGTCTGGTAATACCAATGAGGTGAAAAGGGTCCTCGGTGAAATGGAAGAAAAGGGTTGCAAACCTACTGTAGTGACTTGTAATGTGGTTGTTGATGGTTTGTGTAAAGCGGGATTACATGATGAGGCAATGAAAGTGAAAAATTATATGGTTGGAAATGGCTTGGTCCCTGATAAATATACTTATTCGGCTCTTATAAATGGCCATTGCATGAAAAAGCAATTTATTGAAGCAAAATTAATTTTATCAGAAATGATTAATTCGGGTTTGAAGCCTGATCTGGTTTCCTATAATTCTCTCATTGATGGTTTTATGAAACAAGGAAATGTAGAAGAGGCATTTAAAATAAAGGATGAAATGTTCAATAATGGTTTCATTGGAGATTTGGTCATATATAACACGCTTCTTAATGGCTTGTCTAAGGCTGGCAGGATGGAGAAGGCTGGGGAACTTCTAGATGAGATAAAAAGTTTTGGAATTAAGTTGAACTCCAGAACTTATACCACTTTGATTGAGGGTTACTGCCGAATGGGTAATATGGATACTGCTTTTAAGTTACTTGATGAGATGAAGATGCAAAGATTGACACCCACAGAGATAACTTACAGTGTTATTATTAATGGGCTTTGCCGTCGTGGTAAACTCCCTGAGGCTGATGCTTTCCTGGAGGAAATGGTTGGAAGTGGCTTGAAACCAAATGTTATTACCTTCACAGCTCTTATTGCAGCTAACGCAAAGGAGGGTAAAGTTAAAGAAATAAGAAAAATATTGGAGAGGATGAGAGAACAAGGGATCACGTTAGATGTTTACTGCTACAATTCTATTATTGTGGGGCTATGTAGGGCCCAGAAGATAGAAGAAGCAAAGACTTATTTTGATGAAATGTTGAAAGGTGGTTTAAAGCCGAATGCATATACATATGGAGCTTTTATCCATGCATTCAGTAAGTCTGGGAACATGCAGATGGCTGACAGGATTTTCAACGACATGACAAAGGATGGTGTCATGCCAGATGATGTAATTTATACTCTCTTAATTGATGGTCATTGTAAAGCTGGGAATATTACCGAAGCCTTCACAGCATTTAGAAGCTTGCTTGAAAGAGGTGCTTTCCCAGATGTTAAAACATACAGTGTGCTCATTAGTGGTCTTTCGAGGAATGGAAAAATGCAAGAAGCAATGACCCTCTTTTCAGAACTTTGCAGTAAGGGGTTGGCTCCAGATATTTATACTTATAGTTCTATCATTAACGGTTTCTGTAAACAAGGAGAAATAGAAAAAGCTTTTCAACTTCTTGAAGAGATGAATGCAAAAGGTATAAAACCTAACATTGTTATTTATAATGTCTTAATTGATGGGCTGTGCAAGGCTGGTGAGCTTGAAAGGGCTAAGAACTTATTTGATGGCCTATTGGCATCGGGTTTGGTTCCAAACAATGTGACATATTCCTCAATTGTAGATGGATATTGCAAATCTGGAAAACTGGATGAGGCTTTCCAGTTGGTGGATGAAATGCCTCAAAAGGGTGTCCAACCTGATAATTTTGTCTACAATTCCCTTCTCCGTGGATGCTGCACAAAAAGTAGATTAGAAGAAGCACAAAATCTACTTCAAGAAATGCTTCATAAGGGATTGGCCTCTACTGTCTCTTTCAACATTTTACTTGGTGATTTCTGCAGACATAACAAGCTGGAAGAAGCCAATAATTTGTTGGAAGATATGTCAGAAAAGCAGATCTTACCTAATCATGTCACTTTCACAATTCTGATTGATCTACATTGTAAGAATCAGGATATGGAGAAAGCTAAACAGCTCTTCACTGAGATGCAGACAAGAAATCTGAGACCAACTGCTGTAACATACACATCGCTAATGCATGGTTACAACTTGGCAGAAAATAGATCTGAAGTTTTTACTCTGTTTGAAGAGATGGTGGCTAGGGGGATTGAACCAGACATAGCTACCTATAATGTGATGATTGATGCTCTTTGCAAGGAGGGGAAGCCCAAAGATGCCTTACGTTTGAAGGAAGAGATGTTGGAGAAGGGTATGCCTGTGAGTATGGATATAAATAGTAATCTCGGTAGCCTTATGTTAAAGTGAACAATTCTTTGGGGCTCTGACTTTGCTTAATGAGGTGGAACATGTGATCATCCGCGTAGGTTTGATATGTGTGGTGCTGTAGCTCGTGCATTACAAAGAGAAGGGAGACGTGTATACAATTCCACTAGCTGAGTAACTTATTAATTGGAGATGACAATTATGAGAATACAAAGGACTCTTCGCAATCTGAAGGAATTGACTGGGGTAGTAATTTCTGCTGATCACTTTTGGATTCTTTTGCTTGATGGTATGAATCCATACTGTTTGGGTGCACATTGGCCCAGAAGAAGAGCTGATTGAAGATGTCGGCTATGAATACTCTACAGCTAATGACATGTTTTCGAGCAAAATTGAGTAAATTAATTATTTTTTTCATTTCCTCATCTTTATGACTAGCAGTTTACTAGCTTGTCTCTGGAGTTGTTTATAGGATGAATTGAACCCAAGGTGTTTGATTCGAATTTGGATACGAAGTTAGTTTGTGGTTTCCTAGTTGAAGTGGAGTTAACGCCAACTCGTTATCCAAAGTCATGATGGATCTATTGGGTTATAACTTATTTCGCATTTGGAAAATTAGTAGTGTGATTTTTGTGTCAGATGATTTTCTGCTCTTTAGTGTAAATCAAGATAAATCTCCTGGGTTATAAAAGGATTTAACTGTGGTGGAGGAGGAGGTCAAAATAGTGTCTCAACTCCCAACCCATCTGGCCTCATCCATAATATGTTTGGATGAAAGAGAATGCAGGGTTTAGACAGTGGAGTGAAAATTTTTATTTTTGACAATTTTTATTTGAATTTAAACTCTTATAATGTGTTTAGATTTAGGAAAATAAATGAGAAGTACATAAATAATATATATTTATTTTAAGTTCAAATAAAAGAAAAATGGCAAATAAAATATTCTCCTCTCTTAAATTTCCATTCTCTTCCATCTTAAAGATTGAAAAAACTAAGTAGTGTAAACAAATCTTCTATGTAATAGAATAAAGGTGTCCTATCAATTATATTTAATGAACTCTTTAAATTGTGTTCCCCGTGACATTATTTACTGTTTGGCACCATAAAATCTGACATGTCCCAATGAAAGTGCAGCTCCAATCCTTAATAGATAATCACATTAAGTGAAAGAAAACAAATTCAGCTTAATATCTGGGGCTCTAAATCGAGGGCGCTTGAACTTAGCAAAAGAAGCGAGTTACAAAAAAATGCCGAGTTCATGGGACAGAAATTCGAAATATTTCCATGTTGTAGTATGCAAGCAACGTATTAATAATTTTGTCTCTCGAACACAATATGATAAGGGAGTATGGGTTGAAAGATGTGAGGATGTTGAATCCCTTGCACGCTCTTCCTTTTCATCATTATACCATCAGGAGAATTCCATATGATCTGAGGTTATAGACGATCGTATCTTATGGGAATTCTTAGCAGTTGTAATGAAGAAAATGCAGTTCCTTCCTCATCGGCAGCAATTAATTATGCAGTGTGTCACCACTGTCTCTTATGAATTACTGTTGAACAGACAAAAGGCTGGCATTTTCTATCCTCAACAAGAACTTTGTCAAGGTGAACCCCTCTCTCCCTATTTATTCCTTTTCTGTCCTAATATTCTGTCTTGTAAGTTGTTACAATTAGATCCAAATTGCTTTAAATGATTATGCTGCTATGTTTGGGGCAATCTATTGACGGAGCCAAATCAGAACTTGTTTTTAGTCCAATTACTTCCTCTAATTCGCTTGAGTGGTTGGATTCCTGGTTTTCTCTTGCTCAACGGGATCATCAACAATCTTTGCTTCAAACAATTTACTCATCCTGGTTCTTCATAGCATTTAGACAACTAGAAATCATACAAAAACGGAATGGTGATCTAGCTTCCCATTTGCTTCAGGACATCCTTCCCCTCATTCCCCCTTATGCCATATTTCAATCTCGTCTTTCTCTTATGCTTTCTGAACTCTGTTATTATATATCAAAGATGTTAAGTGCACTTACAATTCTATGAACAATCCCTTTCTGAACTCTGTGTTATTATAGATCAAAGATGTTAAGTGCACTTACAATTCTATAAACAATCCCTATTCAACAGTACAGGTGGATAGTTACATTCTTTGATAGATAAATTCGTATTAAATTTTTGTGCCAAAAAAATACCCCCATATTGATAATCTAGGAATTCTTTTTTTTTTTTTTTTGACAAGGGAGCTCAAACCCTAACCCTTAATCCATAATACTCCATTCTCATACCACTTAAGCTATAAGTTTGATGGTCTTTTCTTTTTTATAATCAAAAGTACCTTCTTATTCAATAGGATGAAAGACTAATTTTTTTTGAGTTTATTGAATACAAAAATTAAAACTCTCCTTAAATTATCATTTTCAAGAACTAAATTATTATCATTCCTGAAGTTTAAACAGTCATTATATACTATTGTCCAAGAAAATAAGCTATTGTATACTATTACAACGGCATAAAATTCGTAGTTAAAAAAAGTCTTTTGTGTGCTTCTAATTAATAAAGATAAACTTTTGTACCTTCTATTGTATAAATACTGATATGGTGACCATTGCGATGCACGTGTGTCACAATTTACACAAACAAATAGAAATATAGCTAATTACGAATGCAAGAATGACTGAAGAATTTTCAATTGATTATCATAATAGTTAGGATTGTTTCAACAAGTACCTTCTGCATAATGCATCTGGAATAATTATAGATTGTCAAAGAGTTCTTGTACACTATATTAGATTCAATATTTGAACATTTGTCTTCCTTGTTAAGAGCTAATTTTTTCAAACCTTGATTATTTCGTACTCTAGTAATTGCAACGTATAACTCACTGTGTGAAAAAAATTGGAGTAGGCAAGTAAACCCCGTTGGATAAAAACTTGCCTTGCCTCTTACAATTGGTGTAAGATGGTATAAAACCAATAGAGTGAATATATTAATACAATTTGCACTCAGACCTTATATCAGGGTGTCTAAAAAGTAAAATTGTTGCGGTGGAATCTTTTTTATACTGTGCTCTTTACAACAATTTTAGACTAACTCATTAAATAGTAATGTCAAACGAGCTAAAATGCATGTCTTCACCCCTACTTGATAGAAAATTAGGCAAATTAATGTGAAATTTTATAATAAATAGAAAAGATAGTTATCAACTAATCATCTTACTTTTTTACCATGGGGCAGCATTTAAGAATGTTTGTACCAAATATGCATATTCAATTTACAGGAATTGTTTGATTACATGACATAATTAAAAGTATATCCATTTGCCACTACATATAAAAACACTGAATATACTATAATGCTATGCATCTATTTTTCTTTTAACTATCAATATTTCAAAATTTATTGGATATAAATTTAAATATTGCTTAAAGGAAATACGCACTCAACTAGTTTGATGAAGTTCTTGAATGATGCCAATATGTTTCGGGCCAAGAGGGATCGTAATCTCACATGTAATTCGCGAAAGTTTTCAAAACACACACGTATATATGTAAGTTAGTTTAAATTCAAGAACCTCAACTCAAGTGGCACTTTTTTAAAACAAGAGTTTTAGGGTTTTGATAATTGACGATTTAATTTTTTTTATGTCTCTTTGTTCACTCTCGTTTCTTTAGACATTTTGCCTCTTTTTTAATATTTATTAATAATTAATTCGAGTGTACTAAATAAATATGATACTTAATTTATATATATAATTATTTCTATAATCACGAAATTAATATGCTTAGTAGTGTTCAAATTCAATTAACACTATATCATAATTGATTAGCCCATTTAGCCTCATAAAGTGCATAGTTAAACATTCATTGAACTTGAAGTATTGAGGTGAGGCCGCAAGTGTTCATGAAAAATATTAATTAGAGGTAGAATATGAGTAGTCTCCTCCTTCCTATTATAAATTATATGGCTCATTGCCTATTAAGATACATCCAATTCTCAACTCATAATATCAAGAAGAAAATGTGCAAAATCTCTGAATAGTTGGGGTGAAGCTTCGAAGATGGAGAGGAAAAACTGCTGTTCTGGTTATGTTACTCGAACTTGTGTTGCCACTCCCAAAAAGGAACCAAAGGTTGAAGAAACAATAAAGAAAGAACAGAGTAAGGATGTGGGAGCTGTCGGGGTGAAGAATGAGGTGAAGAAAGAAGAAGCAAATATGAATGTGAAGAAAGAAACTGTGAAAGTGAATGTTGGAAGTGGAAGGTGCTATGGCGGATGAATCATTAATTTTATGTCCTAATTAATTAAAGAGGGAGTGATTGTTGAGGCTTTGAGGGTCTTTTTTTAAATATATATATATATATATGGGTAGTGCGTGTTGTATATGATATATATATGGGTAGTGCGTGTTGTATATGTGGGTGTTCATTATTTAGATTTGCTATTGCCATGTAATGATCAAAGCCCTTCATACCTTCCTATTTAATTTGAATTTTCAAGGCAGCAACATATTTTTTTTTGTTTTTGTAAAAAAAAAAAAGAGTCAAAGCCCTCCGCATTTCTAATCACAGCCCAAACCCATCTTCGTAGCATCAAAGTTGATCTTTAACCGACCTTACTCATGCCCCCGCCACCTGGGGGGAGGGTGGTTTTATTATATATGTTCTATTTTTATTAAAAAAGTTGATAAAAATATAAAAAGAAAGTTGATTTTCAACCGACGTTACTCACAACCCCCGCTGCGGGGGAAAGTGGTCTTATTACATATGTTCTTTTTTTATTGAAGAAGTTAATAATAAATATAAAAAGAAATATTTGTATTTTAATCTAGTCTAATTATCAATATATTTGTAATTTTAAGAACAAGATGACTCCATTCTTGTAAAGAATAGGAATATCTTGTTTCAGTAATCTAAACTATTAACAAAATTCATATATTGAGAATTTTTAGAAATAGTTTTTATATTTTTTAAAAATATTTTTCTCTTTTATAATTTGTAATTACAAAATAATATAAATTTTTACATTATTTAAATAATTCATTATAGTAAAATTATAATTTATAATTTATACAATCGTTTAATTTAGAAAAAATAAAAGATAAACACATTGTTTTAAGTAATTAATTAGAAATAAGATTATAAAAAATAAGTATATTTTTTTGAACTGTATTTAAGAAAATGTTATTAGGGAATATCTTAAGTTTATTTATTAAATTACTCCTTTTTTCTAATTAATTTTGTCTCACTATCTAATAAAGTATAAAAAATTAACAAAATAACATTTTTGCATGAGAATTTTTTTAAAATATCATTACAAAATATTATGGTACAAAATATAATTATTGTTTAGTCTAATAATAATTATTGGTCTCTTATAACGAGGGGGATGGATATGTTGATTAATTGTAGCTAATATCTCTACAAATTTCATATTGCAAAGAGTCTCCACGTTGTCTATAATCTATTCCACTTTTTAAGCATTTAGACTGTAGACACCTTGACTTTCGAGCCATGGTAGGATGAGGCTCCACTTTCAATCCATTGCAGACTGACCAATCTACATGGCTTCCAATTAGATAAAATTTCTCTTAATATGCTTTCAACATGGTCTCTAATTGTTAAACATTGTCAACCAATTGGTGGTAGTCAAAGTCATACTTCAACCATACCACTACCATATGTTGATATGGAAAGTACAAAGCTTAAAATTTCTCATAATCGCATTTTTTAGTATTCAAATTCAGCTTGTAAGTTCATTTAAATTGCTCGTTCAATTTATCATGTAGTTCCTCAACTTCAAACAAGAACCTCTCTAGATTGAACTCACAAACATTACACATTCTTCCTCGTTCGCTATTCATTTATAAATTTTTCATCACAATCTATGAGAAGATGTTGTGAGTTGTAATTTGTGGCTATATACTTGTGGCTCGCTTCATAAAATATTCTATTATTTTATATATCATTGTTATGAGAAGTGAGAGAGATGGAGAGACACAAATGGGTAGTGAGAGAGACGAAGAGAATGACATGAGACATGAGTGGAATGCTGACTAAGTGTGGTGTCCGGATCCTCTGACTTCAATGAGCGCCCGACTATTTGTGCAGTGAATCATTTTGCCAATCAGAATAAGACACATGGAACTCCATTAATTTACAAAATTAACACATTGGATAAAGCAGCATTCGAATACTCAGCCACCATGTTATCCAGCGCCACCCCCCACTTTTTTTTTCCTCCTTCAAACCTCACCCAATGAAAACTTGACACGTGGCACTCTGCCAATATAACCTAAAGACCTCTAAAAACGCGAGAAACACACCACTTGATCCAAAACATACTAGAAATAAGGCCAGAATTGATTCAATCCTTCAAGTCATCAACAAGATAGTCTCTCAAACTATTGATATGCTATCTCATTACTCTTCCCAAAAATAGATGATACAAAGCAAAATCACAGAAACAATTCCAATGTATACCCAAGCAAGTTCAGGAATTAAATATCTGTTCTTTTGATCCATATTTATATGCAATCAAACTAAAGTTCCACAAATCAGCATCATTGAATTAAAGCAATGGAAGAAAAACAGAAAAATAGACATAAGAATGAATCAGCTTAATCAAATGAACAAGGTTTAGAAATTGACTAGATTAGTCAAGCATACTGTTATCTAAAATTAATATAATTTGCAAGTAAATCTCCATTCTCAACTCCATTCACTATCTCCAAAATCTGTCAATCACACTGCTACCTGAATGCCAAGCTCCATCGAAGAGGAAAAACGGAAAATGCAGGTTGCCTGAACGCTGAGCTCAATCACGTTGCTGCCTGAACGTCGAGCACATATGCAAGTAAATTTCTGTTCACGGCTACCATCACCACCTCTGGCAACCTCATAGTCGATGAACCCCAAGCTCCACTGGAGAAGAAGATCACCGCTCACCAAGGTTGTCTGGCATTCGCCAAGGGACAGGGGTCCGAATATACGCTTTAGGCTTCACTCAGTTTTTGCTTATGACTCGAGACACGTGGTGAATTCAGAGGGGAGAAACATGGATGCGCTAGATGCCTTTCATCCTGCACAATCCAGTGGCCCATGATTCACTGCACAAAAGTCAGCGCCCATTGAATTCAAAGGATCTGGACTCCTAAGTGTGGGAGGAGGGTTTTTAATTTCTCTTTTGACAATTTTGCCCTCCAACTTTAAGCACAAGCCTCTACAGCTCAAGGACAATAATGAAAATTCATTTAAAAAAAACATTTTATTCGTCTCCCAAACTATACACACTTGAGTCATCCTACTCCCACATAGTTCATCACACCAAATATACCTCAAAACTTCTATTTTTCATTTTAATAGTCCCTCTCAAGGACCCATATGCAACAACCGTTCCTCTATCGGCAATCTCGTAGTGCTAACCACACAACCTACCCCCACCAAAACCAAACCTCTCAAGGATCCTTACTTATCTTTCTTTTCTTTTTTTTTTTGTGGGATTACTTAACACTTTCTTTCCTTTCACTTTGGTCCCTCACTTAATCTCTTACATAGTTTTCTCTTATTCTTGTTGGATAACATCCACTTATAGCATCACACGTCTCTACCCAACATGAACTCACTTGGTCACATACATGTTTTGAACATACGTTTAGCCTTGGAACTCTCGAATTTCCCTCAAGTACTCATACATCCATAAAAAAAATTTCACACACCCAAACCTACACTTTCTCACAATCTCGTAATACTTGGAGTATTATATTATTTCACCATTAAAGAAATTTGGCTCTCGAATTTCAACAACCACTAACTTCTACCTCACTGGGATTACCCAACTCTATTAAATTTCCTTTCGCTTTTTGCTTTTTGGCTAAATCTCTTCTAGCGCATCACTTACTAGAGCTTGGTCCTCTTAGCACCCATTTGATCTAAGATCTATACCATCTTCTCATCATGACCTCGAAAAGTATCCTCTGAGCCATACTCTTTTACTAGCATTGCTGGTTGTTTGCCACTAAAGCTCATGTTTCTTTCTTTCCACTTATGCTTGGGAAATTCCAATTATAGCAACTAACATGTCAATTTTTTTTTAAAAAAATCTTAATTAACATAGGAAACTTTGAAGAATAAATTTTCTAATTGAAGATGAAAATGAAAAGCGTGATAACATCAATAGAAGAAAATATGCTTGGGGTGAGAAATGAAAATGAAGTTGGCTTTATTGATTTGTTATTTTGAATATATGATGTCGTTTACGTGCTTCTTAACCTTGAGGAGTGAGGACTATTAGATAAATGTTGTTATATATTATTGGGTTTGACTTGAATTTTATGGGTAACCCGGTTTGTAACCCGACCCACGACCCATGACCCATTTGTCTCTATATATATGAGTGTGAGGGAATTCATTGTAAGAGGGATTGATGTAATTTCTCTCTGTATAGCCTCCTTCAGAAAATAATACAGATATTCTCTCTGTCCGTGGACGTAGGTCGCATTGACCGAACCACGTAATTTCTTTGTGTGTTATTCTCTATCCTTCTCCTTGATTAATTGCATTTCAGTAACCTAACAAGTGGTATCAGAGCCTCGGTTCATTTTTTGATTCGTCGATTACTGTAGCATGTCCGAAAATTTTCAGATCCGGCTCCAAAATTTCAGATCTTGCCCCGATTTGGTTGATTTGGAGCATAGGAGACCATTCTCTGCATCTTTGGTGCGTTGAAGAACGTCGGAGACCAATTTTTGGTGGTAAGAAAATTTTCAGATCTAGTTTTAAATTTCAAATCTAGCTTGATTCGCTTGTTTTTTGGGAAAAAGAAACCGTTTATTGCATTTCTAGTGCATTGGAGATCGTTTTTCAGTTGTTTCGGTGAGTTTTTACGGTTGTGAGTACTGTTCATCTCCAGAATCTTCATCGGAATCACTGTTCATCGTCTTCTACGACGATGCACTGTAGAAGTCAACGGTCAACGGTACTGTAGCGACTCGGATACTGTAGCGACTCGGCACTGTAGCACGGTCAACGGTCAATGGTACTATTTGGTCAAAGTTACTGTTTGGTCAAAGTTGCTGTTTGGTCAAAGCTGTTGTTTGGTCAAAGCTGCTGTTTGGTTAAAGTTGCTGTTTGGTCAAAAACTGCTGTTTGGTCAAAGCTGCTGTTTGGTCATAGTTGTTGTTTGGACCAAGTTTTCTATTGCGATCGTTATTGTTTCGTCGACACGGTTCCGGTGAGTTTATGTTTAATTCAGAAAAGAATTCTGAATTTCTGTGTGAATTTACTGGATTGTGTTAGATTGTGCTGGATTGGATTTCTGGTTTACTGCTGTGAATTTTGTTGGACTGCTGTGTTGAATTTCTGTTAGTGAAGTTCTGGTCAGTTTGCAAGGTTCTGAACAATTTTGTGAAATTCAATTTCTGATTGCAAAATTTGCTAGTAATTTATCTGCTGTTATTTGAGAAGATGTCGACTCATAAATTCGATATTGAGAAGTTCAATGGATCGAATGATTTCACTTTGTGGAAGGTAAAAATGAGGGCACTTCTAGTTCAGCAGGGATGTGCATGGGCATTAGAAGGAGAAAGTAGTCTACCTAACACGTTGAAAGAAGAAGAGAAGAAGAAAATTTTGGCAAAGGCTCATAGTGCATTACTATTGAGTCTGACTGATGAGGTGTTGAGAGAAGTAGTTGATGAATCAACTGCTGCAGGTTTGTGGAAGAAATTGGATGATAAATACCAGAAAAAGTCTCTCACAAACCAGTTATATCAAAAGCAGCGTTTGTATACCCTGCGGATGACAGAAAATATGCAGGTAAAAGATCATCTTGATAATTTTAACCGAATTATCCTGGATTTACAGGGTGTTGGGGTTAAGATAGATGATGAAGATCAGGCTATCATTCTTTTGTGTTCTCTACCAAATTCATATGAGAACTTTGTTGACACTATGTTGTATGGTAGAGATAGTATCTCTGTTAATGATGTCAAAGATGCTTTGCAGTCTAAAGAGCTGAAGAGAAGAGTCTCTAGTTCTAATGAGGATGGTGCAGAAGCAGGTTTGTATGTTGGCAGAGGCAGAGACACTAAAAGCGATGATAGAAAAAGAAGCAAGTCACGGTCTAAGTCGAGGAACAAAGGAGGACCTCGATGTTATCACTGTAAACAGAAGGGGCACATCAGGAAGAATTGTCCACAGAGGAAGAAGGGAAATGACGAGAAGGAACTGAATACCAGTGGTAGTGCTGCGGTGGTGCAAGATAGTTCTGACGAAAAAGAAGACATTGATGTTCTCACAGTCAGCACCTCTGGTTCTGCAAATACTTGGGTCTTGGACACAGGTGCATCTTATCATATGACTTTCTCACGTGAACTGTTTACTTCTTTCAAGGAGTGGAATGGTGTTGTGAGGTTGGGTGATGATGAGCAGCTCAGTGTTAAGGGCAGTGGTTCTGTGCAGATTCGGATGTATGATGGAATAGTCAGGACGCTTGATGCTTGGTATGTTCCTGGTCTACGGAAGAATTTGATTTCTCTTGGTACTCTAGACAAACAAGGGTACAAGTACTCTGGAGAGAATGGACAGTTGAGAATTTCCAAAGGTGCTCTGGTTATAATGAAGGGTAAATTGCAGCATGGCATTTACTTTCTGATTGGTAGTTCTGTGATGGGGACAGTGGCTGTATCTAAATCTTTAGGGAAGGATGATGATTGTACAGAGTTGTGGCATTGCCGATTGGGACACATGAGTGAGAAAGGGCTATCAATTCTAAGTAAACAAGGATTGTTAGAAGGAGCAGAAACTGGGAAACTGAAATTCTGTGAAGTTTGTGTTATGGGTAAACAACACAGAGTTAAGTTCAGTTCTGGGAAGCATACTTCTAAGGATGTTCTGCAATATGTTCACTCAGACTTATGGGTTCCTTCTCCAGTTGAATCTCAGGGCAAATACAAGTACTTTGTTACTTTCATTGATGACTACTCTAGAAGGGTTTGGGTATATTTTCTGAAATCCAAAGATGAAGTGTTTGGGAAGTTCAAGGAGTGGAAGACCATGGTTGAGAAACGGACTGGAAAACAGGTCAAAACACTTAGAACTGATAATGGGTTGGAGTTCTGTAACGCTCCATTTGATGAATTTTGCAAGAAAGAAGGTATAGTGAGGCATCGCACTGTACGTCATACACCACAGCAAAATGGAGTTACAGAACGTATGAATCAAACACTGTTGCAGCGTGCGAGATGCATGCGATTAAACGCTGGCTTGCCAAAACAATTCAGGGCTGAAGCAGTTAACACTACTTGTTATCTGGTGAATAGATCGCCATCTACTGTAATTGACTTTAAGACTCCTCAAGAGGTATGGTCCGGTAAACCTTCTGATTATTCTAGCCTGCGTATATTTGGTTGTCCTGCTTATGCTCATGTGAATGATGGTAAACTAGAGCCTAGGGCAATGAAATGCATATTTCTAGGGTATGCACCTGGAGTTAAAGGGTACAGACTGTGGTATACTGAAAAAGATAGAACTCCAAAATTTATTACTAGCAGATATGTAACTTTTGATGAGTCTGCTATGTTTGGTCAGAAGGAGGAGCTTGGTAGTCATGCAGGTAATAATGATCAAGGTGCCAACCAGAAGGTGGAAATTGAAGTTCAAACTTCAAAAAGGGTTATAACAGACCTTGTACAACAGCCCAGGGAAGAAGAAAAATTACAACCTATAGCAACAAGGAGGGAAAGAAGGGAAATCAGAAAACCTATAAGGTATGCAGATTGTGTTGATATAGTTGATATTAATTCAGTCGCTTATGCCTTGGCAGTAGGTGAAAGCATTGATTCTGATGACCCGAGATCATATAAAGAAGCAGTTGAGAGTAGAGAAGCATCAGAATGGCTAGTTGCAATGAATGAAGAGATGCAATCTCTTGAGAAGAATGAAACCTGGGATCTTGTACCGTTACCAAAGGGAGTGAAACCAGTAGGATGCAAATGGGTCTTCAAGAAGAAAGAAGGTATTCCTGGAGTTGAACCAGCAAGGTTCAAAGCACGACTCGTGGCCAAGGGTTTTTCACAAAAGGAGGGAATTGATTATCATGAAGTTTTCTCCCCGGTTGTGAAGCATAAAACCATTCGTGTCCTTTTGTCCATGGTAAGTGTTTTTGACTTGGAGTTGGAACAACTGGATGTGAAAACTGCTTTCTTACATGGAAATTTAGAGGAGCAGATTTATATGTCACAGCCAGAAGGATTTCTTGATTCTGGGAAGAAAGATCATGTATGTTTGTTGAAAAAGTCCTTGTATGGTTTGAAGCAGTCTCCTAGACAGTGGTACAAGAAATTTGATGCATTCATGACTTCTCATAGTTTTCTGCGTAATCAGTTTGATAACTGTGTCTACTCTAAGAAACTTGTAGATGATTCTTATATTTATTTGTTGCTATATGTTGATGATATGTTGATTGCTGCAAAGAACAAGGTTGAAATTGATAGTTTGAAAGCCTTGTTGAGCAGTGAGTTTGAGATGAAGGATTTGGGTGCAGCCAAGAAGATATTGGGCATGGAGATTTGGAGAGATAGAAGTGCAGGTTTACTGTATGTATCTCAACAGAAATACATAGAAAAATTGTTACAGTCTTTCCAAATGAATAATTCTAACCCGGTTAGTACTCCGTTGGCGGCACATTTTAAACTTGATGCTAGTACAATACCTACTACAGCTGAGGAAAAAGGGTACATGAGTTCAGTGCCCTACTGTAATGCTGTTGGAAGCTTGATGTATGCAATGGTGTGTACTAGGCCTGATCTGGCTCATGCAGTCAGTGTGGTAAGCAGGTTTATGAGTAATCCTGGGAGAGCTCACTGGAGTGCAGTTAAATGGATTATGCAGTATCTGAAAGGTACGAGTAATATTTGCTTGGTTTATGGTGCTGATAAATCTGATAGTGGCTTGGTTGGTTATACATATTCAGATTATGCTGGAGATCTTTTGAGGAGGAGATCCTTAACATGCTATGTCTTGACTCTAAATGGATGTGCTGTCAGTTGGAAGGCAACACTTCAATCTACAGTTGCCTTGTCTACCACTGAAGCAGAATACATGTCATTGGCAGAAGGAGTTAAGGAAGGTATGTGGTTACATGGTTTGATTGATAGTCTGGGGTTAAATATTCAGAGACCTATCATTTATTGTGATAGTCAGAGTGCATTAAGTTTGGCCAAGAATCCAGCCTACCATGAGAGGTCTAAACATATTGATATCAGATTGAATTTTATTCGAGATGTGATAGAAGACAAGAAATTATCCATCGAGAAGATAGCCACAGCAGATAATCCAGCAGATATGTTGACAAAGGCTCTACCTTCAGAGAAGTTCAAGCATAGCTTGGACTTGGTGAATGTTCGCATTCCATGAAGCCCTACAGGGCTTGAATGACAGAGATGAATTTGTATTTAGTTTTGGTGATTTGAGAGAATTCAAGTCAAGGAGGGAAATTGTTGGGTTTGACTTGAATTTTATGGGTAACCCGGTTTGTAACCCGACCCACGACCCATGACCCATGACCCATTTGTCTCTATATATATGAGTGTGAGGGAATTCATTGTAAGAGTGGTTGATGTAATTTCTCTCTGTATAGCCTCCGTCAGAAAATAATACAGATATTCTCTCTGTCCGTGGACGTAGGTCGCATTGACCGAACCACGTAATTTCTTTGTGTGTTCTTCTCAATCTTTCTACTTGATTTATTGCCTTCAAGTAACCTAACATATATATATATATATATGTGTATGTTTGCACTTAAAAAACATAAATTATATCATTATTTAGTGTAAAATAATTTTAAATTATTAAAAAATTTTAGAATATTATTAAAAAAATTTATAATATCATGATATTTAATCAAATGTCGAAAAGTAATAATTACTTGTATTTTTTTTAGTAAATATTATTAATTTAATTATTATTTAAAATTTATACAATTAATAGTATCTTTTTAATTATTTTAGTTCAACTAGTTTGATCAACTGCAATCTAACCATTCCACTATGAACTATTCACCTTCCCAATTTAATCATAGATTTGGTTTTTAAAACATTAATTTGTATAACTTACTTTTGAGTTACGGCATTATTTAATAATAAAAAGTTAAATTATACTTCCATTCCAAGTTATACAACCTCCACTTCTATACTTCATTTTTTCCAAATAAGAGAATAATCTAATTTGAGACCTTTTATTAAAAAATTTACCCACCCATTCCTTTGAGCCTTGGGTGACTTCCAAATTTTTCTCTTCCAAAAATTTCTTTTTTTCTTTTCTTCGGCAACACTGCCCAATAGTCAAATAAATAAACATTTGAGTTCCACAGAACTCTTGTGCAAGACTGAACGTACTTGCATGGGTCTATGGTCAAGAGTTTGAGCAATTTCACGTGGAGTTGTATACTTTGAATATTTTTTTTTCTTTGTATGAGTTGTTTTTCTCCGTATGAATTATTGAATCGTCTTCAATAGTGGTCTCAGAATGAATTTAGCCCAATCGATTCCAATTTTATAAATAGGTTGGAATAAGTCAACAATTTAATAATTTATTATGAAGAAGGGCTTTTAATTAAACCAATCAAAACTTTTGGAACTCAAATGGACTTAGATGAGTCAATCTTATTGAGTTTTTTTTTAATCTTTTTATTAATCAGGTTTTAGTCTACTTTTTAAAAGTTTAGTTCAATTTTTAAAGTTTCATAGTTCTAATTTCTAATTTTTATCATTCAAAATAACTAAGAATATATTTAAAAAAATGACATATTTTAAGGTTTAATATATTTTTTAAAAAATTTATTTCAATTTTTTGAAGTATGATAATCCCAATATCTAATTTTTATAATTTAAAATAACTTAAAATTACATATTTAAAAAAAAAAAAAAAAAAGAATAGCCCATGAGATGACCCAATCTACACTCTTGGTGAATTGGATTAGTTAAAATTTTGAAGTTATGAATTATGAGGTCCACATTGACTAGGACGGACTTCACCTATTTGACACAGCCATAATCTCTAACACATTACGGCCACTTTGACCAAAAGTTGACTACGTGGTCGATTTTCTTATAATTATCACATTATTCCTTTATTGGATCCATAAAATGGTAGAACATGTTTGAGTTTGTTCCATAACAATTGATCATGACCGGTGATTCAGGCTTTGGAAAAGTTTTCTAACACTTTATTTGGTGTGTGACAAATCTTTAACTAATTCCGCGGATCATTTATAGTATCTAAATTAAAAAGAAACAATTTTTTGACTATGTTTTAAGGTTGTTCAATTTTACCAAGTAAGAATATAGTGATAAAAGGTTTAAATTTTGAGTAAATTACTTTTTTTTTTCAATAAGTTTTCAAAATTACCCTCTCTTCCCTCTGTTTTAAAATATACGTATTCTTTATAATTATCAAATTGTTATATTTTAGTATAATTTATATTTTATTTTTAAAAAAAGGAGGTAACAATATTTTTTTTATGTTCATTAACCTAATACTATATTTTGTTTTACTAAAATATCATTTATTAATCTAAGTACATATTGTATGTTTTTTACAAGAAAATAAATACTTATAACATCTTATTTTGGATTAATAAAAAAAAATACATCACAATGTAAAAATTAATGTTGTTATGTTGATAGAACATATTTTAGTTAAAAGATATGTGAAATTAAGTTATATCAACAAATATATTGTAACAAATCTTTTTAGGCAAAAAATATAAAATTACACTAAAGTATAATTAATACATTTTATAATTATAAGGAACGAATTGTATATTTTAAAAATAAAAATATAATTATAAAAACTGTTTAATTTACTCTTAAATTTTTAAACATACTAAATAAGTTCACATTTATTGACAAAAGGTACTAATTTATTAGACTCTTGACGGATGATATGTTCTTTTTTAACCATATAAAGGTAAAAGATATTCCAACTTTGATTGAATTCAATATTCCTACTCTTACTATATATGAATTTGGGTCTATTCGGCTGATTTTCCTATCAATTTCCTTGGAATAAATTATTAATTTAGTTCTTAGAAGATTATAGTTATTATAATTTCATCTTATAAAATTAAATGTCTCAATTTAGTGCTTTAAAAAATATATTTGTTTGAATTTAATCTTTTTTATTATCAAAATTTAAATTTTATTGTTGTTAAATTTCATATTTTTGTTTTCAAAAATTATTTTGACAAAAAGAATTTTAAAATCTAAACTAAAATGCTTGATATTTCAGAGTTGGAATTGAGACAATTAGAAACTTTCATAAACTTAATTAATAATATACTCTATAATTTTGTTTTTAACTTCTATTATTAAGAAAGGCTGCATAGACTATTAAAAAGAAAAAAAGAAAATCTTGATTTGACTTTGAAAATATGAGTGAAAATCATAACATGTTTGGTTTGAGCCTTTTTTACTTTTATTTTTATTGAAAATAAAAAATAAACTTAAAAATGAGTTTTATTTAGTTTATTAAAAATGTTTTCTTAAAAATATTTTTAAAAATATGTCTAAATCTAAAAATATTAAAAAATACATTTCAAAAAATAAAATTAAAAATAAAAATAAAAAATATTTTTACCAACCAAACACCCAGAATAATTAGCTACTAATTTCCATTCAAATACTCCTCTCACTTCAAAGTTCAAACCCGCACGTCTTTCTGCTGCGATAATTGAACTTAAAAATAAAAATGTACCAATCATTGACTAATGATTTCATACTTTGAATCTTTGTGATTCATATATATAATTATATATAAACTCATTTTGTTGAAAACTTTCACCTCTTTCCTCTGAGTTTTACCAATCTGCCTTCTCAAAGAGTACAATAGTCACTTTGTTCCAAAAACAAGATCGAAGCAGTTGATAAAATTAACAGTTTTGACTAAAACTACATTTTAGTCTCACAGAGATGTCTGTTTTTTCAATTAGTCCATTATAGATTTTTATTCTTAAATTAGTCTCTCATAGATTCAAATATTTTCACTTTGGTCCATCATAGAATTTTATGCTCAATTCAGTCCCTCACAAATCCAAATATTTTTAATTTGGTCTCTCACACATTTTTAGTCTCAATGTCCTCACATATCCAAATATTCTCAATTTGGTTCTTCCATTCGACTGTTGTTAAATAATTTAAGGATTGTGCTAATTTGACAGTTAACTCACTAATGTGAATGACATGTAATTTATTTTTGTCTTTCTTTATGCTAATATGATGTGCAATGTTACTGGATTCAACGAAATTGAGAATGAAATTGAGAGTCGTATGGAGAGGTCAAATTGAGAACGTTTTGAATATATCTGTAAGCGACTATATTGAAAATAAAATTTTGTGATGGAGTAAATTGAGAATAAAAATTTATGAGAAACCAAATTAAAAATATTTGATACTATGAGGGCCAAATTGAGAAAATGGGCATCTATGAAGGATCAAAATAGAATTTTAGCTTTTTCTTATTATAATTAGAGTATCATTGAGCTTCTCCTAAACTACGGTAATTCATACATAACGCGTAATGTGTTTAGCATTGAACCACCGGCCAGCTTCATAAAATTTGCAACTTATACGTGAACTACATTTTTTTTTTAATTTAGATAAATTATACTCAAGATACTCTTACTTTAAAAATGTTTTTTTATTATTAAGTTTTAGTCTACTTTTTAAAAGTTTAGTCTAATTTTTAAATTTTCATAATTTTAATATCTAATTTTTATCATTTAAAATAATTTAAAATATATTTAAAGAAAAACGATATGTTTTAAGATTTAATATACTTTTTTTAAAGTTTATTTCAATTTTTTGAAATTTGAAATCTTAATATCTAATTTTCATAATTTAAAATAATTAAAAATATATATTTAAAAAAAATTGGCCCATGGAATGACCCAATCCACACCCTTGGTGAATTGGATTAAGTTAAAAATTTTAAATCGTGAATTATGAGGCATGATCTAGTTCAGTCCATACTAACTACCTGAAAAAAACTTGGATTGGATTGGACCGGCGTCACCTATTTGACACAGCCATAATCTCTAAACCGTTCGGCCACTTTGACCAAAAGTTGATTTCCCGGTCGGTTTTCTTATAATTATCACATTATTTCTTTTCGGACCCATAAAATGCTAAAACATATTTGAGTTTGTTCCATAATAACTAACAAATGATCATGATCCGTCATTCAGGCTTTGGAAATGTTTCCTAACACTTTATTTGGTGTGTGAGAAATCTTTAACTGATTCCGCGGATCATTTATGGTATCTAAATTAAAAAGAAACAATTTTTTAACTATGTTTTCCGGTTGTTCAATTTTACCAAGTAAAAATTTAGTGTTAAAAGGTTTAAATTTTGAGTAAAATACATTTTTTTCTGAAGTTTTCAAAATTACACTCTCTTCCCTCTATTTTAAAATATACACATTCTTTATAATTATCAAATTTTTATATTTTTGTATATTTTATATTTTATTTTTAAAAAAAGGAGGTTGCAATTTCTTTTTTTTTTTTATGTTCATTAACCTAATACTATATTTTGTTTTGCTAAAATATCATTTATTAATCTAAGTACATATTGTATGTTTTTTTTTAGGTTAAAAATATAACACAGGTCCTTATAGTTTTATCTAATAAGAGATTTGGTCTCTACACTTTAAAAATAAAAGATTTGGCCCATTTAGTTTCTAAAACTCTAAAAAATAGTCTCCTGTGTTAGTCAACTGTCAGTCAACAGTTAATTTGTGACACATGGCACTAACTGGGATGTTTACATCAGTATTAAGCATCATGTCAGCACCACACATGACAAAATTAAATGCTGACATGGCAGTATTTTTTTTTTCCTCTCCTATTTTCCCTTTTCTCTTCATTAGAGATATATACCACAACACCGACCGCATATTTTAACCTTTTTTTACAAGAAATTAAATACTTATAACATCTTATTTTAGATTAATAACAAAAAAATATATCACAATGTAAAAATTAATGTTGTTATGTTGATAGAACATATTTTAGTTAAAAGATATGTGAAATTAAGTTATAACAAAACATATATTGTAACAAATCTTTTTAGGCAAAAAATATAAAATTACACTAAAGTATAATTAATATATTTTATAATTATAAGGAACGAATTCTATATTTTAAAAATAAAAAATATAATTATAAAAACTGTTTAATTAACTCTTAAATTTTCAAACATACCAAATAAGTTCACATTTATTGACAAAAGGTACTAATTTATTAGATTCTTGACGGATGATATGTTCCTTTTCAACCATATAAAGGTAAAAAATATTCCATCTTTGATTGAATTCAATATTCCTACTCTTACTATATATGAATTTGGGTCTCTTCGGCTGATTTTCCTACCAATTTCCTTGGAATAAATTATTAATTTAGTCTTTTGAAGATTATAGTTAATATAATTTCATCTTATAAAATTAAATGTCTCAATTTAGTGCATTAAAAAATATATTTGTTTAAATTTAATTTTTTTTGTTATCAAATTGTAAATTTTATTGTTGTTGAATTTCATATTTTTGTTTTCAAAAATTATTTTGACAAAAAGATTTTTAAAATCTAAACTAAGATTCATGATATTTCAAAGTTGAAATTGAGACCATTAGAAACTTTCATAAACTTAATTAATAATATACTCTATAATTTTGTTTTTGACTTCTATTATTAAGAAAGGCCGCATAGAATATTAAAAAGAAAAAAGAAAATCTTTATTTGACTTTGAAAATCTGAGTGAAATCAGAACATGTTTAGTTCGAGTATTTTTTTATTTTTATTTTTATTGAAAATAAAAAATATATTTAAAAATATATTTGATTTAATTTATTGAAAATATTTTTTAAAATTATTTTAAAATAAATTTAAATCTGAAAATATCAAAAGGTTCAAAAAATAAATTTCAAAAATCAAGACTAAAAATAAAAATAAAAAATATTTTCCCTAACCAGATACACTCCAAATAATTAGCTACTAATTGCCATTCAAATAATCCTTTTGCTTCAAACCCGTCTTTCTGTTGCGTTAATTGAACTTAAAAATGCAAAAATGTGCCAATCATTGACTAATGATTTCATACTTTGAATCTTTCTGATTCATATATATATAATTATATATAAACTCATTTTGTTGAAAATTTTCACCTCTTTCCTCTGAGTGTTACGAATCTGACTTCTCAAAAAGTACAATAGAGATAGATTTTTATTTTTAAATTAGTCTCTCATAGATTTAAATATTTTCACTTTGGTCCATCATAGAATTTTATGCTCAATTTGGTCAATCACCAATCCAAATATTTTTAATTTGGTCCCTCACACATTTTTATTCTCAATGTCCTCACATATCCAAATATCCCCAATTTGGTGCTTCCATTAAATAATTTAAGGATGATATTAATTTGGTAGTTAACTCACTACTGTGAATGCCATATAATTTATTTTTTTCTTTCTTTGTGCTAATATGATGTGCAATGTTATTAGATTCAATGAAATTAAGAGCCGTATGGAGAGATCAAATTGAGAATATTCGAATATATCTATAAGCAACCATATTGAAAATAAAATTTTATGAGGGATTAAATTGAGAATAAAAATTTATAAGAAACCAAATTGAGAAAAGGGGCATCTATAAAAGATCAAAATATAATTTTAGCCTTTTCTTATTATAATTAGAGTATCATTGAGCTTCGCCTAAACTACGGTAATTCATACATCACGCGTAACGTGTTTAGCATTGAAACACTGACCAGCTTCATAAAATTTGCAACTTATACGCGAATTACATTGTTTTAATTTAGATCAACTACAGTCAGGATTCTCTTATTTTAAAAATTATATTTGATTTTCTTTTAATTTGTTTTTATTATTAAATTATTTTTTTACACTACAAATGTTTTTTTAAAAAATAAAATTACTTAACGACCTTTTCTATCATGTTATAAATGAAATCATACTTTTATGTTAAGTTAATTTTAAAAGTTTGTGTTGTTCATAGTAAATGCCATGCCAACCTAATTCGGCCTTTTGTGGCTCCAGCTTGATTTACTTCTTTATTTTTTTAAAACAAATATCTCACTTAATTTATATACAAAACTTTGAAAAAAAAAATACATGTTGCAGAGGAAGGTGAATAGTGTGATAAAAAAAATAAGAGAAGAAATTTCATATACTTGAGAATAGTGGATAGTGTCAAGAAATTCACACACAAAAGAAAAGATAAACAGAATGAAAAACACAAAAATCACACACAAATTTATGTAGTTCGATTAATGTGACTTACATCTATAAATAGAGAGAATTTCTTATTCTTTAATTGACAAAATTGTTTTTTGTACAATGATGAAAACCGAAAAGAACCATATATCAGAAAAATACATGACTGCATTAGGAAAAAACATAAAACAGATCACAGGTCACTCCATACCATCAGGGAGGACGAATTTCTATTTATGAGGGTTGCACTCCCGGAATTTCAAGTCAAATCATAACTCAATTCACCAAATAATTCAAGTCACTTAATAAAAAAAAATAAAGTTAACTTTAGTTGATTTGTTATTTTAAATATTTGATATATTATTTATTTGCTTTCTCAACTTCAAGAATAAGTGGATAAATATTATTTGTTATGTGTGTGTATATATACGGAAGCAGATTCCCTCCTATATTTTAAAAGTATAGGAGGCTTCGACTCTAACGTAAACCATTGGATACATCACATCTAATAGTTTATATTTTTCTTGTATTTTTTGCTTTTTTTTTTAAAAAAATTTCACTGATCATCTAATCTTGGTTAACGATCATTAAATTGATCAACCTCTGATATAATTTTAAAAATTAAAAAAATTAAAGAAAGAAAAATATAGATCGTTAAATGTATATCCAACATTACATGTTTGAGTAGGAGCCTCCTTATTTATACATATATTTACTCTCAAAAAACATAAATTATATTATTTAATGTAAACTAGTTTTAAATCATTAAAAAATTGAAGAATATTAATAACTAATATTATAATATTATATACATCAAAGATAATAATTAAATGTTCAAGAGTAAATTACTTATAATTTTTTTCTTATATATTATCAATATATAATTATCATAAAAAATTATACTGCAAATATATATAACACAATTAACAGTATGTTTAAATGATTTAGTTAGGCTATGGTTGAAGTGCAGTCTAACCACAACCATTACACTGAACTACTTGCAAGATATTAATTTTCTATTACACTCTTTGTTTTTTTTTTCTAATAAGAGAATAATGTAACTTGAGACCTTTTATTAAAAAATTTAAAAAATTTCTCACTCTTGTTTTCTTTGACAACACGGTAACGGCCCCACTGTCATAGTCATAGATTGAGTACCACAAAGCGCTGGTACAAGATTGAATGCATTTCATGGGTCCACGGTCTACAGTTTGAGCATTGAATTTCTTTTTATGAATTATTAACCCTTCTTGCCGGAATGACAACAGCCGGATATTCAATATAATTTGAAAACATGTAATTTGTCCCATGAATTTTGTTTTTTTAGATAATTTTCATGAATTATAAAATTTAACACAATGCTCATTAAACTTTTCATTTCATACAGTAAGATCCTTCTATTCAATACTCTGTTAGTTTAACTAACAATCAATACTAATTACGATTGTAAAATTGTCACGCTAACTCTAATTATGTATATCAGCAATTGACTTGGCTTAAGTAATTCTATACCACCCTTACTCAAACTCATATGGCCCATAAGTCTGGCCCATAAGTCGACCCACTCAACCCATGACTTTTTTGGAGAGATATTGTAGTCTTACAAAAAAAAAAATTGGACAGATGCTAGCCTTTTCAAAATATTTTTTTTCATATACTACGGTTCCTGCAAATCAAGTTTTTCAATTTTTTTTTAAACTTTGAGTGAAACTCGACGTCTAACACGCCAAGATTCAATTATTATTATTAGTTTTTAATTTCTTCACAAAGCTCCATTTTGTTTTTTTTAAAAAAAGAAGCTCAGTGAATTGTTGAGCTTCTTAAAAAAAATAATATGAAGCTCGGCCACATTCATATTATATTTAACTAATTATTTGATTATTTTAAATATAATTATAATTGTGTAAATAATTATATAAAATTAAATTAGTCAATTAATATATATTTTAATATATATATATATATATATATATATATATAATTAATTTATATATACATATATAACTAAAACTGTCAAAATGTGTTAAGTCTTTTGGGTTGGCCCTTCCCGGCCCTGTAAATAGGATGTAATGCGTTATAATTTTAGTGACTCATATTTAACAAAGACTTTTAGCCTATCCCATTTAGACTCATAGGACTAAGGTGGGCTGGGATGAGTTGGCCTTGATGGGCTTTTTACTTTTATTTATTTGTTATATTTTAGGGTTTAGTCTATTTTTTAGAAGTTTAATTCTATTTTTTGAAATTTCATAGTTCCAATACCAAATTTTTTTATTCAAAATAATTATAGTTACATTTTAAACAATAAAATTTATCTATTTTAATGTTTAATATATTTTTTTAGAAGTTTAATTTAATTTTTTAAAATTTAATTGTTCTAATATTTAGTTGCTATCATGAAAATAATTAAAATTACATTTTTTTTTAAACAAGATAAGTAAGTCCATGTGCCAGCCCATGCGCTATGATGGGATGAGTCAGACTTTTTTAATCATGAATTATACCCGACTCAGCCCAACCCATACTCTTCACTGGCCTACAGGGCTTAGGCTGGGATGGGCCGGCCCGTCCCATTTGACAAGCTCTATATATAAATATAATTAGCTAATTTATCTCAAAGACATAAATAATTATTTATATATAGATTAGTTCATATATTTTATTAAATTTATATTATTAATTAATTTTAATTAGAAGTAGATAATTTTAGACACATGATATATAATATTGTTTTAATAAATTAATTATATAGTTAGAATTAGTTTTTTATATAATTACAAAAAAATATTTTCTTTATATTTGATTAATTAAATTGAAATTAGTATATGAAAAAATTAGACAAATTACTAACAAAAGTATTTAAATGATAGAATGTAAACAATGTTGGAGACATTAAAATATACAACAAATGATAGAAATAACCTAAAAGAAATGACTCTCAGTACCATAGTGTCTATGTATAACTGCTCGTTTTTTTTGTCGACATTACTCAAGTTCTTCTTCCTAGCCAACTTCTTATTCTCCATCGTCTCCTCCTCCTCCTTTTTTTCTTCATCATCTCAAGATTCTTCTTCTTGTTTTTCTCCTTTTATGTGGGGCACAGTAGGTGGACTATTCAAATCCAACACTGGCGACTGAAATGATGGGATCAAATGATCCAGTGTGAAGAATTGTATGGCAAAGTCTACATTTTGTGGAGAAGGATCAATAAAAAATGATGAAAAATCACAATGGTTTGGCCCTTGTGTTAACATCAACATATAACAGTTAGGTAGGTAGTAGGCTAGAGCCTCCAACATTTGTAAAAGAGGAATCAACGCCACAACCTACGTTTGGTTGAGTCTGGTAGGCTGAAGACGTTGCACTCTCTATGGCATAGATGCACCTACAATTTAGCATGCATTATTGGGAATAGGTTCCCTGGTTGCAATAAGGCCCCGAGAACGCTTACCTAGCATTTCATCTAAAATGATTGCAGTAGGCAAATGCTGAGCGAGTAGAGTTAGGTGAGAGAACCTAAGTTCTTTCTGTTCACCTATGGCAGTAATAATGTTCATGGCACCCTGTTGAAATTTCTCTATTAAATCTTTAGGTCTCGGGTCCTCAAGAGTAAATCTATACAAGCACCATGCAATGCCAACCTACAAGAACAAAGAAATTAGAACAAAGTAGGTAAATTGCAAATATAGTTTAAATATGATAGTAAATATGAGATTTACCACAAAACCCTGAGCACCACTAGTAGGATCGATCTATCGTCTAGTATGCCTCCAACACAAGTGCATGTACTCAGAGTTTTGATGTAAGGAAAGTGAAGGATATTGTGATTGGATCAGCCGCTCCTGCTATGCATCCCACTAGTTAATGAATTCCTTGTGTACTACCACTCAATTTTTATCAGATTTCCCTATCAGTTGCAATGTGAGATGGTGGCCAAGATTGATTGGTGGCTAAAGAATCGATTGATCTCCACCAAATTGGCGAAGCACTCAATCTGGACGATGTCACTCAATGATGTGAAAACAAATTAGCGGTACATAAGCACGCCATACATTGAAATCAACTAGGCAGTACTCCGAAATCATTTGGAAAATTGACCCTTTATATGGACACCAGATAATCTATAAAAATTAAATGTCAAAAAAAAATACATATATAATATCTTAGTATTTGAAGAACATCAGCTTAAATGAAATACCTCAGGATCAATCATCCTATCTAATAGCTGTAATGCTTCAAAGCTTTGCAACATTCACTATATATATGAGATATAATAGTAAAAAATAATTGATAAATTCAAGACATAGGCGAGCAGTACATACCAATGTCACAACAGCAGAAGTAAAGGGTAATGATCTAAGTCTAAATCGGGGACATAGTGTGTATATGGCACTAACTGAGGGAATCTATCTCATGCCCAGATGTATAAAAGAGTCAGGCAACTACCAATTTCCTTTTGTCTAGAGTTTGTTGCCATGCAGAGTTCCATGTAAAGGTATGCCAACACTGCCAATCTCTAACTAAATCGCCCACATTCAATGAAATCCTCGAAGAATGGCAAGTACATGAGATACACTTTAATGCTAGACTTATCTAACATTAGGTACCCTCCAATTAGTCATAAATGTAAGCACGTGAAAAATAATCAACCTGTTGATCTGTGGCGTCCTTTGGAAAATGACCAAAGGTCTCTGCAAGCCAGTTCATATCAATCTCTGGCCATCTAATTTTTTTGATAGGAGGACAATACCCAGAAGTCACTCACATAATGCCTGCCAATCCATGGAGGCTCCACCTGCCACCATACGAGAGACCAAACTGAACTGCTACATCATGTAATGTTATTGAACATTCTCCCTAGTAGTGTGGAAAATATGTATCTCAAGTCACCATCGTTCAACAAGTGACAATACAAAAGCTGAGTTGTGTTCAAATGTATCCAATCGTGTCACACCGTAGAACCCAACAACGTGCAAATGTGGGATGATTGCTAATGGTGGGTTGCCAACAAGAATACATCGATGTAGAAATAAAATGCGATCTCTCTGAAATTTTACAATTTTCCATATTAATATTCATGAATGAAGTAATAAAAAAAAATAATATACAATCGTACTACATAGTAGAACCCACCAATACACAAATGTGGGACAATTGCTAATGGTGGGTTACCAACAAGGATACATCGACATAAACATTAAATGCAATCTCTCTGAAATTTTACAATTTTCCATATTAATATACAAGAACAAAGTAACAAAAAAAATAATGTCTACGTTACAAGATTTATCAACAATGAATCTTGTTTGTCTAAACATCTTGAGAGATATGGCGAGAGTATAAATACAAAAGTGAGCTGTCATTAGGACCTGGGTTCACTGCCTGTTTGGGATCGCCATCTGATATAAGATACCTATGATACTTGACAAATTGGTTACATAAAAGAAATTGCTTATAAGAAAGAAAAATACACCATAAAATAAAATAATTTAATGTAAGAAAGAAAAATAAAATAACACAATTTTATGTAAGAAAGAAAAAAAATAATGTAGATGATTTTTTAGAATTTCAAACCCGTTTTATATACTATAATATTTTTCATAATCAAATTATCCCATAAAAATTCTTTTCAAATATTCACAATAAATTTATTTATTAATTAGTTCCTCTTTTCATTGGTTGATTAATCATTTTTATAAATATAATAAAATAACACAAGCTAATTTAAAATTTTCATAATTATCACTTCCGTAAAATTTTATACGAAATAAAATTATTTTTTGTCTTTTTTTCAAATACATTTTTTTAGAAAACAAATTTTTGTCATTTTTTCACTGATTCCCTAATCTTATTTTCATACATAATCTAGTGAGATAAATATATTTTTTAAAATTTTAATAATGCAGTATTTTATTTTAAAAAATTAGTACTTTTACCTTAAAATAACATAATCTAATTTACAATTATTTTTTAATTTTTCTCAATTACAATTTCCTAATTTTAGAAATATATTTTTTAATTACAATTATTTTTTAAATTTTTTCAAATATAGTTTTTATTTTAGACATATATTTTTTTCCTAAAATAACACAATCAAGTTTACAATTTTTTTTTTGAAAATTTTCAATTACGGTTTTTTCAGAAAATTATTTTTTTGTCATTTACCACCGGTTCCCTAATTTTTTTTTCACACATAATCTATTGACATAAAATTATTGTTTGAATTTTTTCTATTACAACATTTTATTTTAGAAAATTTTTTTCTACCTTAAAATAAATTTACAATTATTTTTTTAGTTTTTTAATACAATTTTTATTTTAGAAATATATTTCTTATACTTCAAAATAACACAAATACATTCAAGATTAAATGAAATAAATAAATAAAGTCCAAATAATGTATAAACAAAATCATATATAACAAGATAAATATAACAAAAAACTACATATACAAAAATATTTAAGCATGTCTTTCTAAATTACAATATATTCAGATAATTACAATATCACAAAATATATAACCATAAAAATTTAAAAATATCAATTTAAATTTTAAACTGAACATATTAATCTAACCTAAATTTTATCTTCTTTGCTATAACTGTTCCTCCTATCTTCTCTTCTCTTAAAGCGCTCTGTTGTGTGTTCTTCTTCTTCTTCTTTTTCTCTCTCTCTCTCTCTCTCTCTCTCTCGGCTTTGTGTGTGTAATGGCTGAAGCTCCTTCCCTTCCATCCATGTACTTGTTGTACCCTCCCTCCCTCTCTCTCTCTCTCTCATTACTCTCATTCACCTTCCCACCCACCCCCATTATATTCTGCAGGTGTGAACCATTCTTTATTGTGTGGAGTCTCATTGACAAGACTCCACATTGACATTTTTTTAAAATTTTTAAATGGAGCTTGTAGTGGACCACATCGAGTTCCATTGGATTATTTTTTAAAAAATGGACGTTGGATTTTAAAAAAAAAAAATTGGAGTTCGGCCTGTGTAAGGCTGAGCTCTATATATATATATGTAAAAGAAAATTGGAGCTTAGTTGACACAGGCTGAACTCCATGAAGAATTTAAAAAAAAAATATCTGACTGAAACTCAGCATGTCAACTTTTTTAAAAAAATAGCTTGATGTAATTAAAATCGTAGTTTTTGCCAAATTGTTTTTTTTAAAAAACCATAGCATCAATCCAAAAAAGTCCTCAACGTTAACAAAACATGAGTCTCTTCATTGTCCCAATTGTTCCTTCTGCCAACTGCCTTCGTACCGTTCAATCCAAGTGAGCATCAAATTTCAGTCGCTCGAAGGCCTGATTAAGATGATTCATCTCAGTGAAGCGAACCTAACGCTCGTCTCCCACACTCATCTCCATTATGCACCGGTTGCTCGCCATCACTCTATATAAGTTTGGGCTATGGTTTGTCCAAGTTAGCGGATAATGTGTATAAATAGAGTTAATGTGACAATCTTGCAATTCCAATTAGTGTTAACTATTAGTTAAATTAACAAATTATTGGACAGAAGGATCTTATCACACGAAATGGAGAGTTTAGAGGGCTATTGTGTTGAATTTTATAGTTTATGATGGTTATCTACACAATTGGAGAAGTTCATTGGAACAAAGTGCATTTTTCCCATTTTTTTAATATCTGAATTTATATTTATCTGAAATATTCACTTTTATATTTTTAGTGTCCATATCTGGAATATTTTCTATTCAAAATACTTAAAATATCCCAAAAAATTACATATATTAGATACCATAAATTTGTTACTGGATATCCAAATATGTGATATTTGATATCCATTCAATAAAAATTTTAAATTTATCAAATTTATATTATGTAAATATTTATTATATAAAAATATATTATAATTTATATATTAAAATTTTATAATTTATAGTATATACTTATATATTATATAAATAATTTTCGCCAGTCATTCATCTCAGAACAATACAAGGCATCCAATGAAAATATCATTATTTGCTTTGCATATCCTATCAAATATCTAACATCCATCAGATATCATATACATTTTCTATGCAGATATCATTGGGTGTTTGAAAATGCTAGAATCTATTGTTATCTGTCATCGATTATAGAGCATTAAATGCTCTTCAAAAGTGTGAAAAGTGCACAATATTATGATAATCAACTTTTCAAATTAATTATCATTAATGTCCAATGTTGAATGTGAAAAGTTTACCGTTTAAATAATAATTTTTGAAAAAAAAATATAACAATTAAAAATAAATACCCAAATATGAAGGACCAAATTGAAAATATAATTTTATGTGATTAAATTGAAAAATATTTCATATGTGAGGGACCGAATTTAAAAATATTCATACTTGAAGGATTAAATTAAAAATATAATTTTATGAGTGATTAAATTGAGAAATATGTCGTATGTAAGGAATCAAATTAAAAAATATCAATATGTGAAACATTAAATTAAAATAATAATTTTATGAGTGATTAAATTAAGAAATATTGTATATGTGAGGGACGAAATTGATAAAATAATTTTATATGGGACCAAATAGAGAAATATCCTAGCTATGAGAAATCAAAAGAGGGTTTCAGTCTTTGATAAATTAGAGGTAGAAAATATGGAGAAAATAGTAATTCTATGTTAAAAATTATTCTGATCGCATGGTTGGTGATATTTTGGCCTTGGAAAAGTTTCCTAACGCAAATTATTTGGTGCGTCAAAAATCAATAACAATTTTTATGAGACTATATAAGTTTTTATTTCTTTTAACAATCTTGTTCGCTAAAAGTTGAATATATTTAAAAAGTCTCTTAAAAGGACTTATCATATAATACTGAGTTACAAAAAAAAAATATAGTTTTTGGTCAAACTACCAGTAGTTTCTTAATTTGAGTTGATTTGGGCTTTTGGCCATTTGCTTTTATAAAAAAGTAGTTATTTTTAAAAACTATAAATTTATTGAAGAGTTTGAGAACAAAAATATAAGAGTAACAAATAAGTTTTCTCAATTTTTTTAAAAATCTACTAATATAGTTAAAATTTAGAGTAAATTATTAATTTAGTCTCAAACAATTTACTAAATTTAATTTTTAATCAATTACATTTGTCTCAATTTTGTTCATTTGTTTGTCAGAGTGATTTTTGAAGATAAAATTATTTAAGATTTAATTATGATAAAATTTGAAATTTAGTAATAAAAACGATTGAATTTAGATAAACAAAATATTTTAAAGAATAAATTAAATCACTCACTAATTAAAAATCAAATGGAGACAATTATATATCTTTATGAACTAAATCAATTATTTACTCTAATATTTATTGACAAAAAGATACGTGCTAACGTATTATACTTGTGACAGATGATGTTTTCAATATAATCAGACAGTCAAATTTCTGAAGATATTCCGAGTTTGATTGCCTAATATTCCTTCAATAAAATTTGGGTCTAATTTGCTGATTTTCCTGTCAATTTCTTTTTTGCTTCCTCGGCACTTCAATATTTGTATTTTTGTTGTTAACTTTTATTTATTATGAAAGGCCAAAACGAATATCTTGATTTGACATTGAAAATAGGACTGGAAATCAACTATTAATTGCCATTCAAATACTCCTTACATTTCAGTTCAAAACCTTACTTTGCTGCCAATCATTGACTAATTATTATTTCATACTCGGAACCTTTGTGGTTTTCCAATTCCAAGAAAACTTAAAACCTTTTTGTTTGAAAATTAAACTCTAACGTGAAGAGCTTAAGACAAGTTTTAAGGTTTGAGCTTTAATTAATTTATTTTTATAAAAAAATTATATTGTTTGACATGTATGTTGAAAGATGTATTTGAAAAATCAGTGAATAAACATAATTTGTAAAGAGTTTGACATAGTGATAAAGACTTCGTGTTTTTTATAGTAAAATTTTGAAAAATTTTCACTATTTTTCTCTATAAATTTTTTAAAAAAGTTGAATTTATAAAGAGTTTGATCTTATGAGATATCAAATTTTTTTATCATTAAATTATCTTAAAATTTATATAAAATCTACTTATATTATTATACGTATAAAATTTAAGATAATTTAACGGGAGAAGAATTTGATATCTCATCAATATTAGTTGATTTAAATAGTTTAATATTTATTTTTTAAAAATAAAATTTCATATCTAAATCCTATAAATTTAAAAAAAAGGCTCAAAGTCCAGTAAATTTTCAGATTATAGGAGTTTTAATTAAAAAAAAATTCAATCTCTAAAAAAAAATCTACTTTTTGTGCACTTTCACATTTTTGAAATCATTATTAGTAATTGACGAAAAATTTGCTTTTTGTAATTAGAGTATCATTGAGCTTCGCCTAAACTTTAGTAATGCACACATCACGTGTAGTGTTTTTAATCATTGGACAACCGACCACCTTCTTAAAATATGCAATTTACACAAATTATATTTTTTCTGAAATTTAGATAAATTGTATTTAATATTTCTCTTATTTTAAAATTTATATTTGAATCTCTTTTAATTTTTTATTAATAAATTATTTTCTTACCTTAAAATAAAATGACTTTGGAGTCCTTTCTATCATATTACAAATGAAATCATATTCTAATATTAATTAGAACTTAACATTAATTTGACTTTTTTATTATTATATTAAAAATAAAATCATAATATGACTTTGTGCCAAAAAATTTGACAGTAAATTGGATGAAAATTTTTTGCAATGTGTAACAAAATATTAAAAGAACTAATTATAATATTTGAGACAAAAAAATTACAATTTAAATTATTCTAATGAACTGTTAGTATAATTTACTCTAAATTTACAAAAAAAAAAATGAGAAGGCCTTGCTGATGAATCAAACATAATAATGAATCATTATTGTGATCTTCACTATAGTTAGTGTAACGTGTATCTGTTTAGTTATAACGTGTATATATCGTGTATCTTCACTATAATTAAAGATCTTCACTATAACTATTCTCATTTATTTATAATTTTTGTGCATCCACTAAAAAAATGAATCATTATTACAATAATCTTCACTATAATTAGTCTAACGACAAACGAGTCTCTGTTTCTATTCAAATCGTATGCAAGAAATACAATCATAAATGCTAAAGATTTGCGTTCGAATCATTAAATTAATTAGGGATGCAGAGTAGAATATGTGAATTGACAGAAATGACAAATAAATTTAACAAATTTCAAAAAATATTAGTGTTATTTTACCTCAATTTTAAAATTCAACTAACGTTTTGCATATGTGAAGCATATAAAATAATGATTAATGAAAAAAATTTAACACTTTAAATTTATATACAGTATAAGGAATTGAGTAACATCGTACATTTTTGTGTATTTTTAATCTTTTAATAACAGTGTTGAGTATTACATCACTATGAAAACAACCTTTAATCAACAGATTAATGTGAAATTTATTATTTGCATAATAAATCTGACCAAAATAAACCTCTTTATATAAAGTTATTTGTATAATTACTGTCAGTTTTTTTATTAAAAATAAATTATGTATAATTCTTTTAAAAAAATCAATTATGTAATATTAAATTATCAAGAAATATATAGTTATTTTTATAAATTATATATTTGTCGTGCCAATTGCATATAAGTTTTTTTCATTCATAAACTAAAAAACTTGGACTATTTCAAGTAAATTATAAAGATCAAATATGATGGCGTAACTCTTTTTTTAAAATTATTTTAAATAAACACGCTATCCGTTAACCCGACCCAAATGCTGACCCTAATCGTATTTTGCTGGATGACCTACGCGTTATTGTATGAAACAGTTCCGAAAAGAGACTAAAGTTTCAGATGCTTTTTACTGTCCAAGTTTTGTTTTGCATTGCCAAAATATGAATAATTTCTCGTTGTCCTTTTGCTCTGATTCTTGTTTCTAACTTTTGCTCAGCATTTTCTTGTTGGTTTCATGGTTCAAATTTGCACCAGAAGGAAAGGAAAGGAAAGGAAAGAAAACTTCAAAGACCAATTCAAAGTCCTCAGTCTCAGATTGCACAGAAATTTCCTTCTGGCTCCAAGCTAAACCATTCCTATAAATTTCTCCAGGTATTAACTGGACCTGAGGGAAAGTGTCATTAGTTCTTTCTCGAGGTATAAACTGGTCCTGAGAGAGAGTGTTACTAACATTTTAGCTTTGTGCTTCTCATCTTTGATATGCTCAGGTTTAGAGCTTCCAACCTCGCTTCCTGCCTTTTGGCAAATTCCAGAACATATCTCACATCATCTTCAGTCCCTCCACTTCCAAAGAGGACTTTTCTTCGTACTGTTTCCTCCTCCTACGTCGCTTCCCCTGAAGGTGTGTTTCATGTTTTGGCAGCTATGAATCAATTTGATTTTTCCTTTTCTAATTACAGTTAAGGCCAAGGGTATCACTGAATTTTGTCTGCGAGTGATTAGTGTACTTTCCCACATTGGGGTTTGGTGCTTTTAGAGTTTAAATCCGAGAGTGAAAGAGAGAAATCGAATGTTGAGAAAAAGAATACTATCGATGGGTATTTGTCATTTAATTTCTTCCTTCTTTGAGAAGAAAAGGAAAGGAATGAGATTAATTGCTAGCATTACAAGTTGTTTATACTTACTTTTGAACATTGTGATTTGGTTGGTGTGAGTAAAGTGCTAGATTTGTTTATATTGTAGTATATTTTGAAATTAACCCTTCTGCTTTGTTATTATTCCTTTAGGTAACAAAATTGACTATCTGTTCCCAAGGACATACATGTCGGCATCCACAGCTATGGTGGCCAAGGAGGAAGAGGGATGCAGAGGCATCAGTTTACTTAATGCAGTTGAGGATAGACATGGAGGGGTTATAGTAAACATAAAGGAGCCTATGGATTCCGTGGCATTTGCTTCTTCGTTACAAGCATCATTATCAAATTGGAGGCATCAGGTAGAATGTCAAATTTGCAACAATATTACCTCTTATTTGTCTAATATAAATGATTACTAGATAGCTATAGACAACTTTTCTAAATGTGTTTTGCAGGGAAAGAAGGGAGTATGGATCAAGTTGCCCATAGGACATGCTAATCTTGTTGATGCTGCAGTAAAGGTAAATGCATTTTCTGCATCATAACTTTGGGTGATATGTAGACCCTTACTTGCAAATGTTTTCGTCATGATCTCATGCTGAAATTTTTTTTCTGATCTTTTTGCAGGCTGGATTTAGGTACCACCATGCTGAACCAGATTACTTAATGCTTGTACATTGGATTCCTAACACCCCCGATACCCTTCCTGCAAATGCTTCGCATCGTGTGGGAATTGGTGCTTTTGTTATGAATGCCAATAGAGAGGTAGTCCTTTTGTGTTTTCTGCTGGTTCAACAGTGTTTGCCATTTTTAGCACTCTTTAACTAAAGCACCAAAGGATGTGGTCTAAAATTTGCTGCCTAGAAAAGTGAAGAAAAAAAAAAGAAAGCTTTCATTTATTTTTACACTTGTATTGAATATTTTAGGCCTGTGAGATGAGTATGACTGTCTATATGGTACTTGTTTTCTCAGAAATAATTCAACTATAAAGGTAATGGCCAGATACTTGTATTATTTTAAACATCCTTAGCTTTGGGAGTGGCTGGCTTCATCCCGTCTGAAATAATATGAAAAACTTCAGCTCACAGCTTTTATATGTTCCTTCTCGTTATCTCAGATCACATTGAAATGTACTAGTCCACACGTAATGATGTTTGTTGGATAATATTATTTAGTTACATTCCTGGACTCACTAAAGGTACCTTAACATTTTGGATTGGTGGGGATTTATCAGCAACTAAGGTCAAACACTATATCTATTTTATAAAATAGAGAAATTTAGGAACGATTAGGATTTTTTTTCCAAAAAAAAAAACAATTCCTTTATTCATCAACCTGGAACCTGTCACAGCCTTTTATTTGTGATTATCCAACTATTTTTTTGGCTGTAAGTCTTCTATTTAGTGCAGTAGCTATATGGTTTCCTGGATATGTTATACTAATGAAGTTATTTTGTTTCATTTTATAGTTGCTTGTTGTTCAGGAGTCCAATGGTAGATTCAGTGGCACAGGTGTATGGAAGTTGCCTACTGGAGCTGTTAATGAGGCAGGTGTCTTAATCCAATTTTGATGAATGATTAAATTTTTAGATTTTTTGTAAATATTCATTAAGATTCCGTTTATAGGGGGAGGATATTTGTACTGCTGCAGTTAGAGAAGTTAAGGAAGAGACCGGAGTAAGCTTAACATTACCATATCTATTGTTTTTTTCTCTGTTTTCCGAACACATTTGGAGCCTAAGACCTTTTTCTTTTATCATGCTTTCAGATAGACACAGAATTTGTTGAAGTTTTAGCATTCAGGTAAGAGTAAGACATTTAATTAATCAACTAATTTACTGTGTGAGATAATCCTTAATGATCGTCGGACTGCTATGTACACAACTTGAAACTTCTGCTTTTCTATCTTTCTTGCATCAGGCAAAGCCATATGTCTTTCTTCCAGAAATCAGATTTGTTCTTTGTTTGCATGCTGCAACCACATTCCTTTAACATTCAAAAGCAGGCCTCTGAAATTGCAGCAGCTCAGGTATGTTTCAGATCCAGTTAATCTATCGAAACATTTGAACTCCAACTAAAAATTGCTTTTAAATTCATAAAAATAGTTTAAAAGATGTCAACGTTGATTCATTCTTCTGACTAAATGCCAGTGATTCATTGAAGTGGCATTCTTCATGTCTGCTTTAAGGCTCTATGCTGGAAAAATAATCAAGTCAGCTTGTTGTTATCCTGACATAATCAGAAAACCAAGAACTCAACTCTTCCAGATTACTAACCATTGTAAATCATTCTAACGTAGTTTTCATTTTATTCAGTGGATGCCGGTTGAGGATTATGCAGCCCAACCTTTCGTGCGAGAAAACGAGCTCTTTGACTTCATTTCGAAAATATGCTTAGAAAAGGTGGACGGGAACTACAGTGGCTTCTCTCCCGTACATACCACTACATCTTCTGGCAAAAAAGCCTATCTATATTTCAACAACAGGGATGCCGGCCACTTATTAGCTTCCAAGTATTAGGAAGCTTGACATATACTTACACAACATTCACTCAATTTCTTGAAGTTTAATAAACATAATGTCTGTGGGTTCCACACACATTGTGTCGATTTGTTCATGAAATCGAGAGAATCCAAATCCTTTGTTGATTATTTGGTAGTTGCTACTCGTTCAAGGATGTTGGCATTGTACAGCTATATCTGCCTTCCTTCTTTCTCTAACCATAATCTTTGTATAACTCTGATTTATTGATTGTTTATAGTACAGTGTCCATCATTCTTATGAGGAGTACTGCTCATAGCCATTTTACTTTATAAATGCACCAAAAATAAAGTGTTGGTCGTAGTTGTGCAACTTTCTCTTGTAATAATTGTTGTTTCAATATATATGGTTATTCTTTTTTATATTAGAACTAGATTGGTGCCTGTGCTTAGCATCAGTGGGATCACGATAATTTTTTTATATTTATTCACATTTTTAATTAGTTTTTATATTGGTATTACTTTAATAGTGTTATAACAAAAGCCTTTAAAAATCAAATTTTTTTTTTAAAAAATTTTGGGAAAAAGGGAAAATAGTCAAAATACACGAAGATGGGGCAAGGGCAGCATGCCTGACCAAAGACAATCATGGCATGAAATAAAATATACAATGAAAACCAGAATGGTAAAGGTAAATCCTTTACTTCAAATGCAGTAATTCTCAATGCTTCTCTTCTAAACTTGGGGTTCAGCAGCCAGTAATTCTCTTGCCAAAACCTACAGAACAGAGCTTGAATGTTAAATTAAAAAAAAATCCTTGCTAATTCTTGCCAAAAGACAAAAATGCCCTCAATTAATTTTAATCCCTAACAATACCTCCCAATTAGAGAGACTAAATTTGTTCAATTACTGAAGTCACAGGTCCCGCACATCAATTGTTCAATTGACAATTGGACGATTGATAATGGATTTTTTTTTATCTAGTGACTCTAGTACTAAAACTAATCAATTTCTCTAATTAGAACCCCCTTAACCCTAAGGGCATATACCCCTTGCAAAATTAGAGAACTTGCTTTGAACGTCAAACTAGACTTCCCATGAGGCTTCTTCTATTGTTTCTCCCTTCCAAAAAATTAGAACTTCATTAATTGCCCTTCCTGGCCTTTGCACCATCCTGCTATGCAAGGTGGCTTTTGGTTCTTTTGGGAAATTAGATCCTCTAACATTAACATTGGCGACATTGTATTTTGACTATTGGATTGTTAAAGATAAATGACATCCTGCGTGTCCATGTCACCCTTCAGAATATACTGCGCAGGTTGCTATCCATCCTGCTTAGTCCAACGATCGAAATGCAATATCGCCAATGTTAAAAAAAATTCAATGTCAGAGGATCCAGTTCCTTCCTTTGGCACCTTTATTAATTCTTGCCAAATGACAAAAATGCCTCTCAATTAGTTTTAATCCCTAACACCCATCTTACTACCATTATATATCGATATATATATATATAGGTTTTTTTTTTCTATAGGGTATAACACAAAATAAACATTATATTTCTGAGGTTTTTTGAATTATACACACACATTATATCTACTCCAATTTATATGTAATTCAGCCATGACCTCTATTATGCTCTTCTACTTTAAGCACAATACGCTGTAATTCCAAGACATTAAGCTATGCTCACCTTATCTCTATATCATTTCTGATAGGGCTTAATCCCTAAAAAATGGTAAATGCAAAAGGACAAGGCAAGAATACAACAAGGTACCAGAAATAGAGATAGAAAGATCAGACAAAAGCAAGAAAGAGAGAAGCAGGAAAGAATGAACAGAGAAGAGAATCAAGAAATGCAGACAGAGAACAAGAGATTGGGGAACAAGATGATTGAATTACACACACTGCATAATAGAATGATACAATCTATCTCAAATACATCAGCACACGAGGGTCCACACGGTCAACGCATCAACGGCTACTAAATGCAACAGTTACATGAAAAAGACCTCGTTACCCCTACTTACTCTAGGCAACACACAGACAGACCCCTGATAGCCAATCTAATCCTATCATTGGCCCCCCTTGACCACACCCTTGTCCTCAAAGGTGAAATCCCTTTAGCAGATCAGGAAACTTATTCTGCATTGCATTCCAGTCCTCCCACGAGTCATCTTCCATACCCTTATCCTTCCAACGAATTAAAACTTCAGTGAGTGCCTTTCCTTTTCTCTGAACCATGCATCTATCCACAATGGCTTCATGCTTCTCTACTCGCTCAGTAACTGACATGACACCGGGAGGGTGAACAGGCGTGACAGAAGGATTTGGGCATCTCTTCAACAATGAAACATAGAAGATAGGGTGGACCCGTTCATCCTCTGGCATCTTTAACAGATACACAACCTGACCAATCCTTTGTAAAACTTCATAGGAACCAAAAAACGAGGTGACAATTTGTCAAAATTCCTCGTCTCCACATATTTCTGTTGATAGGCTTGCAGTTTCAAGAAGACCCAGTCACCAACATTGAATTCTCTCTCAGATCTCCCTTTATCAGCCTACTACTTCATCCTATGAATTGCCTTATGCAAGTTATGCTTCAACTGTTTCAACATCTCCTCTTGCCACAAAGCTACGATCAATCACATCAAGGCAAGAATCGTGAGGTAAGTAAGGAAGATGTATTGTGGGATCTTGCCCATAAACTACTACATAAGGTGATGTACCAATAGCTCAATGATAAGTGGTATTATACCACCATTCTGCTAAAGAAATCCACTTACTTCTATTATGAGGATGCTGCCAAGTGAACATTCACAAATAATTTTGAAGACATCTATTCAAGACTTCACTCTGTCCATCACTTTGAGGGTGGTATGCAGAAGAAAGATTTTGGTCAGTTCTCAGGTGACCTAAAAATTCTTTTCAGAATTTACTATTAAACAGTGGATCACGGTCATTGACAATATTGGCTAGAGATGCATGAAGGCGATAGATATGATCTACAAAAGCTTGAGCCAAATTTAATCCACTGAGAGGATGAGATGAGGCTACAAAATAAGCATACTTACTTAGTCTATCAATGACAACCCATATAATATCCTTGCCCCCTAACCTCGGTAGACCCTTAACAAAGTCCATTGATATGCTATACCAAATACCTTATAGAACAGATGATGGTTGGAGCAAGCCAGGAGATGTTACTATCTCATTTTTTCACCTGAGACATGGTTCACAATGCACAAAAAATTTCTTAACATCAATCTGAATCCCTTTCCAGAATAACAAAGCTTTAATTCTTTTATTGTGGTCCTTACTCCCGAATGATCCCTAACTGGCAAAGCATGTAGCCATTCTAAAATAATTCTCCTTGTCTGACACGTGGTCCCTACTATAATCTTACCTTTTCTTGATAGTATATCATTGGCCTATTTAAACTTTGGAAATTTGCTTGGTTGCTGTTCAATTTGCTTAATAAGGTCCACTAATTTCAGCTCTTCCCTCCATTCTTGTTTCAATAAGTCCTATAGTGCAGAAGAGACACTAGAGATAGTCATCTACAAAAGTTCCCCATGTGAAGCTTGGGACAAAGCATCAGTAGCAGTGTCCTTTCCCTTCTTATAATGAATCTCATATGTCATTCCCATCAACTTTGTCAACCATCTGAACTAGCTTAGGGTTGTCAACCTTTGCTCTAGTAGATACTTTAGACTTTTTTGGTCTATTTTAATAACAAAAGGTTGAATGACCAAATATGAATGCCATTTATCTACTGCGTAAACCAAAGCTAACAACTCCTTATCATATACTGATAATGCTTGGTTCTTAGGTGATAGTGTTTTGCTGATGTATGCTACTGGGTGTTGACTCTGCATAAGCACTGCTCTTATACTGAATTGGGAGGCATCAGTTTCCACTTTAAATTGCTTGGTCAAATCTGGCAGTACTAATACAGCGGCCGAAGTCAAGGCTTGCTTCAAATATTGAAATGCTACTTCCATTTCTTCATCCTATTTGTTCCCTCCTTTCTTCAATAATTTAGTAAGCGGCCTAGCTATTATTCCATAGCTTTTTATGAAACGCCTATAATACCCAGCTAGGCTAAGAAAGCTTCTTAATTATTTTACATTCCGAGGTTAAGGCCATGTAGCTACTACCTCAATTTTTCGTGGGTCAATGCTAACTCCTTCTACAGAGATGAAGTGTCCTAAATATTCTATTCTTGTGGCTTCCAAAACACATTGTGCTTCCTTAGTATATCAAAGACCCTTCTGAGATGGTGTAAGTGCTGATGACCATCTTTACTATAGATAAGGATATCACTAAAGAAAAACATAATAAACTTCCTCAACTTCTCCCTAAATATTTGATTCATAGCATTCTGGAATGTGGCAGGGGCATTTGAGAGGCCAAATGGCATCAGCAGCCATTCATAGTGTCCTAAATGAATGCTATTTTGTATCTATCTCGTTCCTTCACCCTTATTTAATGGTAACCAGCATGAAGATCCAACTTATAAAACACCTGGCTCCCCCAAGTTCATCAAAGAGACCCTCTATCAGAGGAATAAGGTAGTGATTTTTGACTGTTAACTTGTTTAAGGCCCTGTAGTCTACACAGAGATGCCACCCTCCATTTTTCTTCTTGACTAAAACAACTGGTGAGACGAAGGGAGATGAACTTGGTTGAATCACGCCTCTATCCAACATTTCTTTTATTAGATTTTCAATCACAGACTTCTGTAATGTCGAATACCTATAAGGGCGTAGATTTACTGGTTGGCACCGTCTATAAGAGGTACCATGTGATCAACTCTTGATTTGATAGTTGGCAACTCAATGGGCTCTCGTGTTATATCAGGATAATCATCTAGTATGACCCTTGCTTTAGTACTGATTTCTTCCTTTTCCTCTAATTTCAACGTGTAACATGTTGTGTCCTTTTCCCAAGGGGCCACCTGAATACAATACGTGTGCAATGTTCCCATGTGCAGCTGTCATTTTTCTACTATTAGGAGCTGATTCCTAAACTCTTTACATGCGGTCAAGATAATCTTTTGACCCTTCCATATGAATTCCATGGTTAGGTGTCAGCAATCCCATGTGATTGGTTCGAGAGATTCCAGCCATTGTATGCCAAGATTAAGTCACAACTTGCAAGTGGGAATAGAATAACATTTGTGGAGAACATATGACTATTCATTGACCAAGAAAATTTTTCCACCATTTTCGAGCCTTGAACCTTTCCCCTATCCGCCACAGTCACTTGTAATGGTTTTATGTCTTTTACTTGGATCAGAGGGAACTTGACTGTATTGCTTAAAATATTATGGGAGCTTCCTATATTGACTAGTACATACAGCGTCCTTCCACTCAATACTCCTTTAACCCTCATGGTGTTCCCTATGCTGAAGACATTCCCCAAAAAGAGAGTTGAGCGAGACTGATGCTAATTGATCCTCCACTATACAGGTTTCTTCTTCTTGGATGGTTGTGGCCTCAGTGTTTTGAGTTCCCATACTGTCATCAATCTCCATAAGAAATAACTAGCTTTTCTGATGTTGAGGGCATTTGTGTCCGAGCAGAAACTTTTCATGGCAGAAGAAATAGAGGTCCTTGCTTCTATGTTCATCAACTTCTGCTGGGGAAGGCTTAAACAGAAATTTGTCACCTGATTTTCCAAGAATTCCCTTCTGATCTGTAGTTGAACCTTGGGTTCTTGCTGCACTGGTCCTTGTCTTTCTTGGTTCAATTCCCTCGATATTTGGCTTACTGCAACTTTTGATGCTCATTTCTTTAATTCTTTAATTCTAACCAACTGAGTAGCTTCCAGCATAGATTGTGGATAAAAGAGTCGAACATCCCATGCCAACTCGTCTTTCAATCCTCCCAAATAACAATCTAATTTTTGTTCCTCGATTAGAATGCTTTGACACGATATCTTTTCAAATTTTTCTTAGTAGTCACTAAGACTACCAGTTTGTTTCAAATGCATTAATTCCTCCAAAGGTTGACGCAGCATTATGCCAAACTGTACCCGAATGCCCTTAGAAAAAACTTGCCACATGATGGGATCATGAGAGCTCTTCTTAAGATTGTCGTACCATTGGTAACCAACTTCGTCAAGCATTAAACTCGCCATAGTTACCTGGTTATCCTCGAGTATCTTGTTTAAATCAAAATAGGTTTCACATTTTGATAACCACCCCACAAAATCTTCTTTCATGAATTTAGGTAGGTTCGTTTTGGTGAAGCGGGTCGGGGCTTGGAAATTTGCTTGCAGGGCATTGTTTTGGCCGTGTAACACATCCACGATCTGACATGATAACAAAGTTAGTTCGTTCCTGATGTCCTGGTGTCTTTGTTCTGTGAGAACTTAAATCTCGATCATTTTTTCCTCCATGTCACGAAGAGTCACTTGTGCATAGGTAGCGTCAGCCATGGGATCGAGGGCTCTGATACCAATGATAAGGCTTAATCCCTGAAAAATGGTAAATGCAAAAGGACAAGGCAAGTATACAGCAAGGTAGTAGAGAACAGAGATAGAAAGATCAGACAGAAACATGAAAGAGAGAAGCAAGAAAGAATGAATAGAGAAGAGAATCAAGAAATGCAGACAGAGAACAGGAGATTTGGGAACAAGATGATTGAATTACACACACTGCATAACAGAACGATACAATCTATCTCAAATACATCAGCACACGAGGGTCAATACATCAACGACTACTAAACGCAACAGTTACATGGAAAAGACCTCATTACCCTTACTTACCCTAGGCAAATGAAAGACAGACCCCTAATAGCCAATCTAATCTTATCAATTTCCATGTATAATAGCAAAACAAGAATAACCTTCCTTGGTAATCAATGTCTTCCATTTTCCTCTTTTGTGACAAAGAGTGCGCAACCCTAGATAGTAGTCATCCTGCTTGCCTAAACGCGAGAAAATAATGCTGTCATAGAACAACGTAGTTTCTGTTTAGAATCCTTTTCAGTTTGCACACTCATCAGTTAAACAACTATATTAGAGCATCTCTGATGGTGCAACTCTAATGAGTTACTTATTGTGAGTCATACAATGTCACATCATTACTTTTTGTTTTAAACAACTCTTTATTCTAATGATGCAATTTTAAAGAATTCACAAATGGATTCCAAAAAGTATCCACATTTTTACTCTCACAGTGAGTCATATAACTCTCTACTATTTTTTGCCGTAAGAACCGGTTCTTATATAAGAACGGTTCTTACATGTGACAGCCACGTTGATACACTCCAATGATGAAACTCACTAAGAACGAGTTCTTATTTTTAAGAATAACCATTAGAGATGCTCTCAATATTTTTTTTTTTTATCTTTTCGTCATAATATTATAATATTGTCTTTGAATTTGAATACTGAATTACCAAAACTATTTTTTTTAACATATGAACACATAAAAATTGTTTATTAATAAAAAAAATAATATTCAAATAAATTAGTAATTAAACATATGTTATGAGAAAATGATGAAATCAAAATAAAAAAAATTAGAATGATATAGTGAATGAAAAAAATTTAAAATTTAATAAATAAGAATTGATTGTTAATCTAATTAGCAGAATATTTAATCAAAGTGTTGTTTTGTATATGTTGTAAAGTTTGAGAGAGTTATTTATTAAGTTTTAAAGGTCAGAAGAGATAAAGTGAATATAAGGTGGAGTTTATGAGAGTAAAGTATATTTTTTACTAAAATGAATGATACATCTAAATGATATTAAAACTGGTCACAAAATCTAATTTATTAATATGTATTTAGACCAATTAAATACTTATAAAAAAAACAAACATACTTAAAATTCTAAAATCTAATGAATCAAATTTCGATCTTTATGAAATGCAAACAAACGAGGCTTTAGTACTATTTGGCGCTTTATCATATCAAAGAATATTTTTAATCAAACAATAATTATCTAAAGATTAAATTCTTAAAATCTTCTAACAATTGAATTAGGAAAACTAGATCTGATTTATCCAAGGTTTTCATTGTCAAGATCAAATCAGTTCATCTTGAAGATAACATAAATAATTTTAATAAATTGTTTAATCAAGTTTATCTTGGGATAGGTAAAACCGTTCAATGAATATAAGAAAGAAAAAGCGTCAAACAACAGTAAATTACACGTTATTTTTTGAAAAATTTAACAATATTTTATCTGATTCCCTATTTGAAGAAAAATTATATTTGATTATTCTCTAATTCATTTTCTAACAATAATGTTAATTGTTTACTTTATGTGTACCTTCTAAAAATATAATTACTTTAATAATATTCTTATCATATTAAAAATAAAATTACAGTATTATCTTAGAATTTAATATTGATTAAATTATTTATTATTTATATTAAAAAATAAAATTATAATATTATATAATGTAAAAAATTAATTTCTTTGACAAAAATGAATTAAAAGAAGATTTATATATCATATATCAAAATGTCATAAGAACTAGGTGGGATTGTTTAAAATGAAAAAAATATATCATATACAATTTAATCAAAATTTAGGAAATATTATCATAATAACTCTGAAATAATTCACCAAGTCAAGTGATAATAAGTTGACATTCTTAGCAGTATAGAATCAAGTGAACAATAATCGTCTCACAAGTACCACCTCTTTATATATACATACATATTGCAAGTTTCCCATTCAATAATAAAATATTTATAAAAATAATATAATTTAAAAATCTATTATTATATTTCTAACCCTAATTGTTTAGTTAAACATGCAAATTTTAGTAAAATTTGTAATTACATTATATTAAGTGTTTGTTACCAACGGATTTTGAGTTTAGAAAAGGGAGCTAGTCTTTTATAAAGTGATAAATTCATTTTTGAATCTTTGTTGAGAGAGACATTCACATTTAATGCTCGATAATACTTTGAGTAGGATCGCTTCCAATGAAAAATAAATTTGAAAAAAAAAATTGTGTTCAATACAAAAAAGGCACAAGGTTTGGAAAGAGCAAAATGAGAAAGGGGCATGGGAAGAATTAAACTCAACCATCAAAACATCCTAAAACTTATGTTTAAAGAAAAGTGCCGCTTAGTTTTACATAATATAATTCTTAAGTATCATAAATTCATTATATACTATTATTGATTTAGTTTTTTAAAAATGAATAAATACGCACCTTTAGTTTTATAAAAATATTAATTTATTTTGAGTGCGTAAATATAAGACTAACACGTTTCACGTTCAAAACTTTAAGAATAATTTTAAGGATCATACAATAAAAGAGTTTTTTTTTTAAAAAATTTACATTTTTATTTTAAAAAAAATTGCCCAAGTGATGTTTTTGAGAGCCCCTTTAAAATAGCGGGACCAAATAAATTCTACAAAATAAGTAACTGATTTACTATATTATCTTTAAATATACTTTGTGGGTTATTATAGATAGGAATATATTTTGTCTTCTGAGGCAGTTGAACCTGTCTAGAGGAATGGCCACCAAGCTTATTTTTATTTTACAGAAAATAATTAAAGTGTTAGGGGGGACCCATATATTAGAAAGTCAATCTGTGCATTGTAAATTAATAATATCAATAAATTAATTTTAAGCCTATGGTGACATTTCAACATCAATTATATCAGCAGGCATGACCCAGGCTTTTTTTTTGGTAAGATGACCCAGGCTTTTAATTTGAAGAGAATCAAAATTAATTATGTTTAACAGAAGTATTTGAAAATGCAGAAGTACCCAATACTTGCCTAGATGATTCATACACTCATTATATATATATATATATATGATTAAAATCACGTTTCAATCTTTTATAGATAAGGCAGTTTTCACTTTAATCCTTGTTAAAGTTGTCTTTTCATTTTAGTCCTTTAGATATAAGATAATTCTCGATTTTAGTATCTTATAAAATTATCTTATCAATTTAGTCCGTTGTAAATAGAGTATTTCTTAATTTAGCTTCTCTTAAATAAAATTATTGCCAATAGTGCACTTCTATTGGTTTATTATTGATAAAATCAACTGTCAATTGACATATTAGATATAGGTGATTAAGTATTTGTCAAAAAATATTATATATTATCACATTCGTTAATTTTATTAATAACATATTAACAAAAAAATATTGTTGATAATATATTTATTTATGAAGAATTAAATTGAGAAATATCTATTTGTAAGGGATTAAATTAAAATATTTATTTTATTATGAAACAAATTGAAAAATACCCCTAAGAGATCAAAATAAAAAATTCACTCTATTATTATTTTTTGTTATCATTCTGTTTATTATTAGCTTCGCTGCAATGTCATGCCGAGAAATGGGCCACTCTGCATTCTGCAACTCACGCGGACACTGTGTTGTGGGGTATTTGTCATTTTGTGTGACAAGTTAAAAAATAATAATAATAATAATAATAAACCTAATAAAGTTCATTTCCTAGCTCCTACAAATCGCTAAATTCAATTTTTTAAAATATTTATTATAAATTTCTAATAGGAATTCGATAAATTAATATGTGTTTACTTTTTAACATAATATAATTGATTTTTAAAAATAATTTTATATTATGTTTTAATTAAAAATCTAATAATAAAAAATGTTTGAAAATTTTTATATTACATTTCAATTCCCAGGTTACTATATAAGGCGTAAGTACAGATGAGTTCTTCCAGTGAACCATTTGGATTATGCTTCTGAGTTCTCCAGCGATGGCTGTGGATCAAGGCAAATGGGTTAAGGTTTGCTCTCTCCCCTCATGTTTCTCTTTAATCATCGATTCTTCTTTATCAGATACAATTCTTCGATGTGTCCGTTTACTATCTTTTTTTGTTTTGGTGAATATATATATATATATATATATATATATATTTTTTTTTTTTTTTTAAATTTCTCTTTCAATTTGTTGATATTCTGTGAAATCTGAGTCAGACATATGGTTCTCTGGAAATCTGAATTTTAAAATGCTGCTATTTGGTGTTGCTTCGTGTTCTTATTCATACTGCATAGCGATTTATCTGGTTTGGTTTCTCTATTTCCTTTCTCTTCCTCAGAACTCTTCGTGCTGCAATTTAGGGATTTGTTGCATCATTTTGTGATAGAATCAGGTATTCAGAGTATAATTTGGGTACAAATCTAGAATTATTACAGAAAGGCTGGAAGAATTGGTTGAAGATTTCTGTCGTAATATTCCCAAAAAAAAAAAAAGATTCATGAAATTATAGAAAAAATTTGATGAAATGGCAAATTGGGACTACTTGTACCTTTCCTCTACTAATAGGCTTCTGTCGGCAACAGGTAAGATAAAGAATTAAAGACTAATATCATATTAAAGTTTCCTATGAAAAGCACTCTATTGATGAATTTCTTTCACTGTTAACTTTATTGATGCAATGGAAGATTGGGACTCATTCTATTGAATGGATTCATTTCAGTATTAACTTTATCTCATATATGAAAATTTTACGATCCACTCATCTCCCTGTAATGATATTTGTCTCCATCAGCGTTATATCAACACTTTAATCCTTTCTTCATATTACCTACCACTCTGTAGGGGAAAATTTGATCATAAATATTATACATAGTATAAGAAAATAAAATACATGGAATTAACTTAGGTTTTTCCATTACCTTGCACCAGCTTGATCAGGAAGGAACTGGCCCTGGGGCAAGAAGTTCCCATGCTATTGCCATAGTAGGACAGAAGGTCTATGCATTTGGAGGTGAATTCACTCCACGTGTCCCTGTTGATAACAAGCTCCACGTGTTTGACCTCGAGACTCTGACATGGTCCGTGGCTGACGTATTGGGCGACATCCCACCGCCACGTGTTGGTGTCACAATGGCTGCTGTTGGAGACACTGTCTATGTGTTTGGTGGTAGGGATGCTGAGCACAAAGAACTCAATGAGCTCTATTCTTTTGATACAAGGGCTAACAAGTGGACTTTGATTTCGAGTGGGGACTCTGGACCTCCTCACCGGAGTTACCACTCAATGATAGCCGGGGATCGGTATGTTTATGTCTTCGGTGGCTGTGGTGTTGCTGGCAGGCTCAATGATCTATGGGCATATGATGTTGTTGAGAAAAAATGGGTGCAGTTTCCTTCTCCGGGGGAAAGTTGCAAAGGGAGAGGTGGGCCTGGATTTGCAGTGACCCAAGGGAAAATATGGGTTGTTTATGGGTTTTCTGGCAACGAAATGGACGATGTGCATTGCTTTGATCAGGCCCAAAAGAGCTGGGCCCAGGTGGAAACAACAGGTGAGAAGCCCACGGCCCGTAGTGTGTTCTCTAGTGTTGCCATTGGGAAACACATACTCATATATGGCGGCGAGATAGATCCTAGTGACCAAGGTCACCTGGGTGCCGGCAAATTCTCCGGCGAGCTTTATGCATTGAACACTGAAACATTAACATGGAAAAGGTTGGAAGATAAGCCGGACTCCAGTTTCCATCCAGGACCTCGGGGGTGGTGCGCATTTGCCGGTGGCCGGAGGGATGGCAAAGAGGGATTATTGGTGTATGGAGGTAATTCACCAAGTAATGATAGGCTTGACGACATGTTCTTTCTCTCCTTTCTGTGAGTAAATGATGAGCAGTTATGTAAAATTGTAAGATGTGTATGAATTTATAATATCTAGGGTCGTGATGGAAGCATAATGGCATGTGAGCTTAGGAATGTTTGATTTGGTATGTAACATGATTCCACCTTGAAGAGTACTTGTGTGTTGAAATAAGATTGCACAAATTTGAAGTTCATTTGTTCTTGTCTTATTTCAAGAATTTGAATTTAATAGATTTAACTGTCTAATTAGCAATTATCAAGATGTACTGGAAAAATTCATATATGCTGGTAACTTGTCATGTGTATGATAATCCTTTTTTAAAAAAAAATATTTTTTGAATATAATAATAAATTATAACAATTTTTATATATTTGTAAAATATTAAAAAGAAGTACTAAGAAATTATTTAATTCTCCATTTATCATATATATTTTAATTTATTTTTCATATGTTTCATTCTATATACTTATTTAACATATAAATTTAAAGACCAATCAGTAAATTGTCTTGAAACCATATATAATAACTATTAGCTTAGTACTAAAGTGTATGTCAATTTTCTTTTTAATTTTTCTTAAGGATTTTTTTTAAAATGTAAAAATAAAATATGGTAATTTTTATTATATGTGTAAAATAATAAAAATAAAAGTAGCAAGAAGTTAAATAACTTTCCACTCTGCTGTATGTAGTTTAACTTCTCTTTTTATGCAATATATTTTCTACATTCTATTCTATTTATGGATTTAGGTATATTTAAAAATGTATTCTTATTCAAAGAAATCAAACTTAGGATAATTTTAGTCCTTCATAGATAGACTTTCTTTTTTTTCTTTTTGGAAAAAAATTGTCTCTTCACAAATTGATGTTTTAATTTAGTCTTTTATACTTAAGATATTTTTCGATTTGATTTCTTATGGATTTCTATTTTTCAATTAAATTCCTTATAAAATTATTATCAATAACATTCTTTTGTGAATATATTTTTAATAGCACTATCAATTAATTCATTATTAATAAATATACATATAATGGTAATTAAATAAAAACAGATCAAACAACTACTACATCTTATTATATCTATTAATTAGTATTGCAATCTATACGATATACGGGTAATTCACAACTTTAAAAATTTTTGTAACTTATAAAAATAATAATAATGTTTGATTGACAGCAAACATATAGTGGTTAGCATAAAAAATAAAGTTAAAACACTATAATTAGACAAAGTCAAAGAGTATCGTATTAATTGATAACAAATGATATTTTAAATTATATTAATTAATTAATTAATTATATAATTAATTATATTATCAATTTTATGTTATATATTATTAATTATTTATAGTACTTTAACGAATTGAACGAATCTACGAAAAAGTGAATATAGAATTAACATTAAAGAGTATTAACTGATATAGTATTAGACACATTAAAAAATTTATCCAAATATGAATTGAAAAAGATAAAATCAAAGCATCGTAATTTAGAAAAAAGGTAATTTTATGAAAAATTTAAGGAAAAAAGTAATTTAGGAAAAAATCAATTAAAATACAACTTTGACGATATATATTAGTTAAAAAAAGTAACTATATTATTAATTATTTATAATATTTTAACGAATTAAATGAATTAAAAAAGAAGTGAATATATAATTAATACTAAAGAATATTAATACATATAGAATTAACATTAATTATTATTAGTTCATAATAGATATTAAAAAAATAGTACTCCGTCATTTAAAAAAAATTGACAGTTATCAATTATAATTAAAAATATTTGAAATTCAATGTCTTTGAAAAAAAATTATTATATTAATAAATAGATATAAATGTATTTTTAAGTCAATTTTTCATTATTTATTTTAGATTATAATATAACATATTATAATTCAAAAAATATATAATTATATTATTTAATTAGATATATTATTACAATATTATACTCTATATTGTAAAAATATTTTAAAATTATATTCTAAATAGTCAAATGTATATATTAATACATATAGACAGTATTAGACATATTAGCAAATTTACCCAGATATGCATTGAAAGATACAAAGTCAGACCATAATAATTCGGGCAAAGTTAAAGAGTATTGTATTAATTAATAACAAATGATGTTTTATTTTAATGAATTGAATGAATCTAGGAAAAAGCAAATATAGAATTAACATTAAAGAGTATTAATTGATATAGAATTAAAGAGTATTAACTAAAATAATATTAGACACATTAGGAAATTTATCCATGAGGGAGGTTATGCATATGCTAAATCAACCATGACAAGCATCATCATCATCATCATCACCATTGTCACTCTTTCCATTGTCTTACTTCCTGCCATTAGTTCGTTCTCTCCTTGATCTTTGTAGTATCGGTTATGAGATTCAACTGCTTAAGACCTCAATTTATAGTGATATGGACTTATTTCTAATAGAAAATGTCATTGATTCTTACATGTGATTGAGAGTGAGGTCAACTATTTTAATTAAGGTCATAAATTTGATTAGGTACCATGTTTAATATATAGACAAAAAATTGAAGAATCTTATTAAAGTTTGATTGATTATTAGCTGATTTGAAAATGAGGACATATCACATAATATGTTCCAAAATGTCCTCCATTATTCCAGAACCAGTATTTGAGTTTGTCTTGCAAATTCTTCTTATTTCTTTTTAGTTTAATAGCTTTCCTTTTTCAAGGTCCTCAAAGGAAAGAAGGAACATAGGATACGTTTGGTAATGTTTATTGTAGCAAGCCAAAGGAGGGAATGCTTCATTTTTTTTTGCCATTAAAGCATGTTTGGTAGGCCACATCTACAGTCGAAGGCGAGAAGCTCTAGAAGCCTGCATTGCAGAGTTTCCATTGTATTTTTACGGTTTCTTCCTTCAAGACTTGGAAGGAAAACTTGATTTTCCTATGGAAAACAATAATTTAATCACATGATTTCCAAAAAAAGCCCTATCCCTCACCTCGTAGAATCTCGTTTTTGAACTCTCTTTACTCAAAGGACGACATTGATGACCAATCAGTAACTACCTTCTTCAATGTATTCTCAAGGTGTAATCCCAAGAATTTATATGAATATTTAAAGCCTATTTTGAAGTTTAGTGAAAAATTTAATTACGTGAAAAATTTACTTTTTGAATTAGTGAAGAAAATATGGAAATAGAAATTTTAATTTTTAATTTAGGAAATTTTTACAAATTCTCAAGGACTAAAGTGAAAAGAAAAGAAAGTATAGAGGACTTTTGAGAAATGACCAAATAGGAACCTGAGAGGAAGAATAAAGCTTATGAGAATGAATTATGAGTCCGGTACCGAAAAGATGATGGATTCGAGGTTAAAGTGGTATTTGAGACATCGAGAGGGATTAAAGTGAACAAATCTTATAAGTTAAGGTGGCTATGAGTGATTTTATCGAAAAAGAAATTGGTGGGGCCCACGCGTATACATTTCCTCTTATTCTTTCTTTCTCTCATTTCTCCCGTATGCTTCCTCACTTTTTCTCTCTCTCGATTATGCTTGCAAAGGAATTTCTTCATCAATCATTCATGCAATTTTAGCACGGGGAAGGAAGCTATGAAAGTTAGGATGATTGGTAAGTTGATTTTCTTCTTCTTCTTCCTCTTATTACAAGACCAAATCCTTGGTTATCATTTTGCAAAATTTTTGTAGAATATTTTAATGGATGAATTTAAGTGTGGATGTTAATCTAAAACATTCCTAGGTGGTTTATGATGTTATTAGAACAAGAAATTTGAAGAAAACTAGGAGAAATTCGTAGAATTTGGATATTTGAAAAAAAGTTAGTGTTCTTGATGAAAATTTGAGATTTGAGCTTGGATTGTTGGTAGAAATTGGGGGTTTTGGTGTTAAAACACTCCTTAGACATTAACGATGAAAACTCATGGAAGAAATCAAAAGAAATGTGGTTTTAGATATGATTTTAGGATTTTTGGATGAAGAACATGAAGAACATCAAAAATTTCCCCCAGAAATTACTGTTCACCGAGAAAATTTTTCCAGATTTTCTCGTTACTGTAGCGTTGACTCGGTCAACGTTACTGTAGCTGTGTTTGACCGTTGACCGTTACTGTAGCATCAATTTTTTGTTTTAAAATATCGTTGAAAAGCTCTTTGAGTCTAGTTTCCAATGGTATAAGTTTCATTTGGATATTCATTACCAGTTAGGAGTTATGATTTGAGAAGTGGATGAAGGTCGGGAGTAGTGGTAGAGAATTTCTCTATTTCGTAACCCTGATGGTTTTTATCTGGTTACAATAGGAATGGTCAAGGTGCAAGGTGGAAGTGCCGAGAGCGTGAAATCCAGGTGAGTGAGTTAATACTTGTTATGATTAAATATCTTTGTTATTGACTTTTTGCATCATAGTGAAAATATGTTGAATATCCAAGTTTGAAGAGAATGATGTGGGACGATGAGATATAAACAATTGTGGAACGTGCCAGGTGATGTATATAATTATATTTTCTTAGTTTCTCATGAATGGAGGTTATATGATGGATTGTGAATGACATGTGAACTGAGTTGAAATGTATCATACTCTGATTGTTGAGTTCATTCATATGCGGATAGTTGAAGTATGTTATTGGTGAATAATTGTTCTATATTATGGGTTATGTTGTATACATGCTATGTTGCTGGAACCACATTGATTATGTTGTGGATTGAATTGTAAATGACTGAGTTGTGTATGTGGCTCAAGATTATGATTGAGGATGTTTTTATATGTGATTGTGATTGTGTTTGACTGGAAAGGAAAGGCATGGTGGTGCACCCCATGGAGAAATTTATGTGAAGTTATAAGGGTGGAGATTATAAATGGAGCGATAAGGGTGGATGCGGCGGGGGCCGCGGGCAACGATCCAGAGGTATTCTGGACGACCTGGTTGGTACGGGAAATGTGTGTGAAATTGGTTTCATCGATTGCTGTTGTGAATTTTGAATTATGTTGAAATGTATTTGATTTACTTGGATATTGTTGTGAAGTATTATGAATAATATTATATCATATGATGATCGATTTACGTATGATTGCTGCATGTTATCATTATGATGCATGATATTTTTTTTTTGTCATAGTGTTGTGTTATCTACTCACTGGGCACGTGGTTTGCTCATACCCCTCTTATTGATATTTTTTTTCAGAGTTGACAGCTGAAGGTAAATATAGGAACAAGGAATTATGGATCCTTAGTCCATGATTACCTTTTCATTTGTTCAGGATAAAGGTATAATAGTTAAGTCTTATTCTAAGTTGTATAAATCTAGAAATCTCTATAATCGGGTAGGTTCATTCAGTGATGTAATGTGAATAATTGTAGTATGTATAGAGAACTCGTTTTGGTTGCATGAAAAAGAATTGTATGAGTTTTAAGAGAAAGATAGGCTTACGGAGGTGAAATGAAATTCACTTTCCGTGCCGGTCACGTGCTCAGATTTTGGGACGTGACAAGTTGGTATCAAAGCTTTGGGATTAGGTCTCCTACCGATTACAGAGTAAGGTAACCTTAGTGGGATCTCCTCTATCGTGGTGAACCCGGGCACAACTATAGAGAGATGGCTCCACTGAAGGTCCTGTAGGATGTTTTCATTTCCTTTTCCTCCGAGACTTGTCTTTTCTTATGAATTAAGTTTTTAGTTTTAGTTTTAGACAGATATGGCTATACTTTTGAACTCGGTAAAGGAAAGGTTATTATTTGTTTTGATTCCGTTGCTGTCGGATCAAATTGTCTGTATGGGGCTTTATATGTTGAATTCATGATTGATTTTGTGTGACTGATTTCTTTTATCTTTCTTACTTTTATTATTACTATTTTTTTTGAGTACCATCTCATAAAAGAAACCACTGGCATTAAAAGCGGAAGGATTACATTGCAAAATAAAAAATTACTCATGCATGAGTAATCTAAAAGCGAGGTGGTCTCGGATTAGGAGGGTTGTACTGTATCATCACCCCTCGACCATTCCTTGGAGCGAGAGACAGAGCAATGTCGCGGAGGGTAGTGTAAATCCCGTTCATACAATCAACACTTCTTTGTTGTTGATTGCAGAAGCACTGGGTAGACCAATAGAAGAACATGTCTATTCTTGAAGTCATTTCTGCATGATTGCGTTTAGTTAACTTCTCCAGGTCTTCTATCATCTTTTTCAGATTTTTGACCTCCTGCTCTAGACAGGCGATTTTGTCCTCCGAGGTATGGCCCGTGCTAGTCTCCTCAGCTTCCTCGATCTTCTTCATTTTCTTCTCCTTCTGCTTCTCTGGAGACCCCTCAAAAGGTCTTTTGCCCTTGTCTTTGCCCACACTTAAGTTTAAGTCGAGCTCTTCTCTCCTGGCATCCACTGTGAGATCAATGTACTTCCTTGTGGCCATGATTTGGAAAATTTAGAAATTTATGTAGGAGTATGAGAAGAGAGGAATGCTGGGAAGTTGTAGGCTCAGAGATGATTACTCTTTGTGGTGTGGTAACTGAGAATGTTGGGACAGTTTTTATAGAGGAAAAATTTGAACTTAGAGACAAAGAAGATATCTCTTCGCCGCACCCTACACGCTTAACCTATGGATTTCTGCAAGCTGGAAGCTAGAAGTCTAGGGTAGGCATGCATACCAACAACGCGTCGCATTAATGGCAAAACCACGAAAGTCAATATTCGGTGGATTTGCGGCCGATTTACACTTGGTTTTTTCATTTCTCTCGTTGGCATTTTTTGAAATTGAAAGAAGTCGACAATGTAGCCATTACAGAGTGTCTTGGATGTTTTCACGATGAACTAAAATGTATTTCTATGCTTTCTTGTATTGTTCTTGAAAGCCTTCAGTTGAGTATAATATACATGATTGATTGAATTATACTGTGATTATATGTATCTAAATACATATGATATGTATGTATGTTATTCATGCATAGAGAGTGAAGGCTATTTGTTATGGCCAATAATAATATGTAATGATTCTACATATATTCAGAGAATGAGAAGTCTGAAATTTAAAAGGACTTGAATAGATGAAAATATATAGATAATGATGTATCTCTATGTTTATACATATATACATATATGCTCGTAGAGGCAAGTGAAAGGTAAAATTTTTCTCACTTTATGGAATGCTTGATGTGTAGATGTGAGAAGTTTTTATTTTAATATGTATGTTTGAAAATGTGTAAGCTTAGGGCAAAGCCACGGATTAGAAACCTAGATAAGGCTAGTATGAAGCTACCCGTTCATGGAGTAATATCTCGATTTAGAATTATTGGATAAGACAAATACAGAGTTAAGAAGTCATAAATTGAAGCGGCGATTAGTTGAATAATTTGAGCAAGAGTCAAAAGTTAGCCGAAATTTTTGAGGAAATCTTTTGTATTAGATTATATTTTGTTATTTTCTGGCATGCTTATCAGAAACCGTTGGCATTGCGTCGGATAAGGTCTGTAGGTCATCTTTAGAGTATGATGTAAAGGTTTTGTAGCCCTAAATTTCGTCTATATATAATGGATGCCCCATTACGCTGCTCACTACACTAAGAGTTTATATCTATAAGCTTTCTAGCATCAAACTTCTCCTTCTGTACAACCTTTATAGCTCAGAAAAATATGGCCGGCAATAAATCTTTCAATTTAAACTTTGAGGCTGGCAAGGTAGAGTTGGTTCTAAATCTTAGCCTGGAGAATTATAAGAATAAGAGATCCATGGAAGAGTCACCAGAGGCTAAGAAAAGAAAAAGGGATGTAGTAGAGCTAGAGGATGTTAGCACAGCAACATCTTCTAATAATGAGCTTGCGCTTATGAGACAAAAGATGGAGGACTTGGAAAAATTGATAAACCGCCACTTTGAGGACCAGGAGAGATTGATAAATTGTCTCTTTGTAGAACAAGAGAAGCTTTTGAATCGTCATTTTAGGGAGTTGGCGAATAGAGTTGATAGACATTCGATGTTTGCAACTCAAAATTTTCGTGACCAACAAGCGAGATGTATTGACTGTATGAATGGAGTGACTTCTACACTTCGCCAAATTTCCCAGACGTTTCCTCCAAAAACTCTTTCTAGGCTGCAACGATTAGCTTCCTCCTTAAGGTCTGAAGCACCTTCCTCTTCTAGACCTGGAGCACTTTCTGCATTTCAAAAGCCTCCTCGTCCTTAATTTATTCTTTCTTTTGTTTGTACCTAAAGCTGATGTTTGATCTAAGGTTTACGTATTAAAATTATTTGTTTTGTAACTCGAGTTAAGCTTGTTGCCTGTAGCTTATATAATAGAAATAAAATTTAAGTTTTCGAATATTCTTTTGTTGAGGTGATTCTTTTATTGAAGGAACTTGAAAAAAAAATGGACTTGTTATATTGTGTACTTGATTGTGAAAATTCCAAAAGAGAGAATGAGATATAGACAAAATATCTGCATTTGTTTCAATCTTGAGTTTTGAATTCGGAGGACCGAATTCTATTAAGGGGGGAAGAATGTAATATCCCAAGAATTTATATGAATATTTAAAGCCTATTTTGAAGTTTAGTGAAAAATTTAATTACGTGGAAAATTTACTTTTTGAATTAGTGAAGAAAATATGGAAATAGAAATTTTAATTTTTAATTTAGGAAATTTTTACAAATTCTCAATGACTAAAGTGAAAAGAAAAGAAAGTATAGAGGACTTTTGAGAAATGACCAAATAGGAACCTGAGAGGAAGAATAAAGCTTATGAGAATGAATTATGAGTCCGGTACAGAAAAGATGATGGATTCGAGGTTAAAGTGGTATTTGAGACATCGAGAGGGATTAAAGTGAACAAATCTTATAAGTTAAGGTGGCTATGAGTGATTTTATCGAAAAAGAAATTGGTGGGGCCCACGCGTATACATTTCCTCTTATTCTTTTCTTTCTCTCATTTCTCCCGTATGCTTCCTCACTTTTTCTCTCTCTCGATTATGCTTGCAAAGGAATTTCTTCATCAATCATTCATGCAATTTTAGCACGGGGAAGGAAGCTATGAAAGTTAGGATGATTGGTAAGTTGATTTTCTTCTTCTTCTTCCTCTTATTACAAGACCAAATCCTTGGTTATCATTTTGCAAAATTTTTGTAGAATATTTTAATGGATGAATTTAAGTGTGGATGTTAATCTAAAACATTCCTAGGTGGTTTATGATGTTATTAGAACAAGAAATTTGAAGAAAACTAGGAGAAATTCGTAGAATTTGGATATTTGAAAAAAAGTTAGTGTTCTTGATGAAAATTTGAGATTTGAGCTTGGATTATTAGTAGAAATTGGGGGTTTTGGTGTTAAAACACTACTTAGACATTAAGGATGAAAACCCATGGAAGAAATCAAAAGAAATGTGGTTTTAGATATGATTTTAGGATTTTTGGATGAAGAACATGAAGAACATCGAAAATTTTCCCCAGAAATTACTGTTCACCGAGAAAATTTTTCCAGATTTTCTCGTTACTGTAGCGTTGACTCGGTCAACGTTACTGTAGCTGTGTTTGACCGTTGACCGTTACTGTAGCATCAATTTTTTGTTTTAAAATATCGTTGAAAAGCTCTTTGAGTCTAGTTTCCAATGGTATAAGTTTCATCTGGATATTCATTACCAGTTAGGAGTTATGATTTGAGAAGTGGATGAAGGTCGGGAGTAGTGGTAAAGAATTTCTCTATTTCGTAACCCTGATGGTTTTTATCTGGTTACAATAGGAATGGTCAAGGTGCAAGGTGGAAGTGCCGAGAGCGTGAAATCCAGGTGAGTGGGTTAATACTTGTTATGATTAAATATCTTTGTTATTGACTTTTTGCATCATAGTGAAAATATGTTGAATATCCAAGTTTGAAGAGAATGATGTGGGACGATGAGATATAAACAATTGTGGAACGTGGCAGGTGATGTATATAATTATATTTTCTTAGTTTCTCATGAATGGAGGTTATATGATGGATTGTGAATGACATGTGAATTGAGTTGAAATGTATCATACTCTGATTGTTGAGTTCATTCATATGCGGATAGTTGAAGTATGTTATTGGTGAATAATTGTTCTATATTATGGGTTATGTTGTATACATGCTATGTTGCTGGAACCACATTGATTATGTTGTGGCTTGAATTGTAAATGACTGAGTTGTGTATGTGGCTCAAGATTATGATTGAGGATGTTTTTATATGTGATTGTGATTGTGTTTGACTGGAAAGGAAAGGCATGGTGGTGCACCCCATGGAGAAATTTATGTGAAGTTATAAGGGTGGAGATTATAAATGGAGCGATAAGGGTGGATGCGGCGGGGGCCGCGGGCAACGATCCAGAGGTATTCTGGACGACCTGGTTGGTACGGGAAATGTGTGTGAAATTGGTTTCATCGATTGCTGTTGTGAATTTTGAATTATGTTGAAATGTATTTGATTTACTTGGATATTGTTGTGAAGTATTATGAATAATATTATATCATATGATGATCGATTTACGTATGATTGCTGCATGTTATCATTATGATGCATGATATTTTTTTTTTGTCATAGTGTTGTGTTATCTACTCACTGGGCACGTGGTTTGCTCATACCCCTCTTATTGATATTTTTTTTCAGAGTTGACAGCTGAAGGTAAATATAGGAACAAGGAATTATGGATCCTTAGTCCATGATTACCTTTTCATTTGTTCAGGATAAAGGTATAATAGTTAAGTCTTATTCTAAGTTGTATAAATGTAGAAATCTCTGTAATCGGGTAGGTTCATTCAGTGATGTAATGTGAATAATTGTAGTATGTATAGAGAACTCGTTTTGGTTGCATGAAAAATAATTGTATGAGTTTTAAGAGAAAGATAGGCTTACGGAGGTGAAATGAAATTCACTTTCCGTGCCGGTCACGTGCTCAGATTTTGGGACGTGACACAAGGTTATTCTTTTTCTTCAATTGGTACACGTACGAGAAGATAAAAGCTAATATTCTAATGCTTGTGATGTCTCCTGCCATGATTCCTATAATTGTTCCTCTTCAAAGCCATTCTTGTTTTGTTTCAAAGATGACCCATTTTTCGATTTTGGTGTGGGAGAATCGAACGTCTTTGGAATTGCAACGAATGCAAGAGGTGATGAGGGAGAGGAAGTGTTTGGTGAAGAAGACGGAGAAGAAGGAATAGGACATAGGTTCTGGGTTTCTTCACCGCACAAATCAGGATTCCCAAAAAATAAGTCGAAAGTCTGATTCATGAAAACTGAGGCATCTAGGATTTCACCAGTGAGATTGTTGTAGGAGAGGTCAATAGTTTCATTATCTGGAATTTTCTTTGCAAATTAAACCGGCGTCAAAGGAGAAGATCAGACCGGTGTTGAAGGAGGAGATCTGGTTCACAAGGAGAAGTGAAGTCGAAGCTATAAAAAACAATTTTTAGACAAGGGTGTTTGTCACGTCCTAAAATCTGAGCACGTGACCGGCACAGAAAGTGAATTTCATTTCACCTCCGTAAGCCTATCTTTCTCTTAAGCATCATACCATTCTTTTAAATACAACTAATTTAAATTACATAATTTAAGAATTTAAAATAAAAGAAATATTCTTTTGTTTTTTTATTTTTACAAAAGATAAGAAAATACGGCTAAACCGAGTTCTCTATACACACTACAGTCATTCACATTACATCACTGAATGAACCTACCCGATTACAGAGATTTTCTAGATTTATATAACTTAGAATAAGACCTAAACATTATACCTTTACCCTGAACAAATGAAAAGGTAATCATGGGCTAAGGATTCATAACTCTTTGTATAGATATTTACCTTCAACTGTCAACTCTAAAAAAAATGTTAATAAGAGGGGTATGAGCAAACCACGTGCCCAGTGAGCAGACAACACAACACTATGACAAAAAAAATACCATGCATCATAATGATAACATGCAGCAATCATACGTAATCGATCATAATATAATATAATATAATTAATAATACTTCACAACAATATCCAAGTAAATCAAATACATTTCAACATAATTCAAATAATTCACAACAGCACACAGTGAAATCAATTTCACACATTTCCCGTACCAACCGGGTCTTTCAGGGTACCTCTGGATCGTTGTCCGCAGCCCCCGCCGCATCCACCCTTATCGCTCTATTTATATTCTCCATCCTTATAGCTTCACATAGATTTCTCCATGGGGTGCACCGCCATGCCTTTCCTTTCTAGTCAAACACAATCACAATCACATCTAAGAGTATTCTCAATTATAATCATGAGCCACATACACAACTCAGTCATTTACATAATCAATATGGTTCCAGCAACATAGCATGTATACAACATAATAACCCATAATATAGAACAATTATTCAATAATAACATATTTCAACTATCTGTATATCAATGAACTCATTAATCAGAGTATGACACATTTCAACTCAGTTCACATGCCATTCCCAATCCATCATATAACCTCCATTCATGAGAAAATAAGAAAATATAATTATATACATCACCAGGCAAGTTCCACAATTGTTTATGCCTCATCGTCCCATATCATCCTCTTCAAACTTGGATATACAACATATTTTCACTATGATGCAAAAAGTCAATAACAAATATATTTAATCATAGAAAGTATTAACCCACTCACCTAGATTTCATGCTCTCGGTACTCCCACCTTGTGCCTTGACCATTCCTATTGTAATTAGATAAAAACCATCAGGACTACGAAATAGAGGAATTTTCTACTATTATTCCCGACCTTCACTCACTTCTCAAATCATAACTTCTAACTGGTAATGAATATCCAGATGAAACTTATACCATTGGAAACTAGACTCAAAGAGCTTTTCAACGATATAAATTTCACTCAAAACGGAGTTCTTTGTTAGATTCATGTACTGGACTAGTAAAATACTTTGGCTTGTGTCTTATGGCCACCTTAGTTTTATGAGAAAAACCTGGTTTGGTCCTCCACGGATACAATTTACAAGTTAGCCCCTGACATATTCTCATTCTCGTTTTGATCCTTAGGATTCAAAATCAATCCAAAATAGTCCCTCTTTTAGTGAATCATAACTTTGACTTTGCTGACAGATTTAATGACAAGACACATTGTTTTGATGTGGCATCAAATTCTGGACAAACACGTTCTTTGCCGTGGTGTTGAAACAGTAGGCTTGACTCTCCCTTGATATTGTGCAGGTTTTATTGGTATTTAACTGTGCCACATGACAGAAATCATGCCATGTCACTGGATCCATTGGCAATTTTAGCAGTTCACTGATAAAGGGACTAGTTTGGATAAATTTAAATTGTATGGGACTAATAATGCAAATGAAATCTATTAAGGACCAACTTGAAAATTTTATCATCTGGGGATGAACAAATAGGATTTTCGTCTTATTTTTATTCTCACATTGCAGAACTAAAGTAGTATTGTATTATAGGTACATCAGCTACAGATCTCCTTGACACAGTACAGAGAAGGAGTCTAGACAAAGGAGGTTACAATCAATCCTTCGAAAGAGAGAAGGCAGATTCTACACTAATCCTTCTTGTTGTGGGGGCTACGGGAAACCTCTCGCAACGAAAAAGATCTTCCCTGCTCTATTTGCACTCTTTTATGAAGAACGTTTGCCTCTGGTATTATTCCTTTTCTGTTATCTTGCAAGTACAATTTTGAAATGTATTCCAACCATTAGCAGTCGGTGCTGATTATGTTTTGTTCTTTGCAGCATTTTACAATATTCGGATATGCATGCACTGTGATGACTGACCATGAACTAAGAAATCTAATCAGTAAAAATCTTGCCTGCAGAGTTGCTGAGAGGTCCCTTTCAGCCCCTTTCTCCATTTATAAAGTATTTCGGTTGATTCTTTTGCAATTCCTAGTAATCCTTTCAAACTGCAGCGACAAATGTGATGACAAGATATCTGAGTTCTTAAAATGCTGTTTTTATCATTCGGGTCAGTATAGCTCTGATGAGCATTTTATGGAATTGAACAAGAAGCTGGAAGAGAAAGAGGTATTATCCCTGTACTTGGAAATTTTATTCTCTTCCATTTTGCCTTTAGATTTCAATGCCATCCTTGACCAGATGTATGGGAAAGCACTCATTGAAACCTTGAATGGTTCCTGATATGACTGAATCACCTTAATACGTAATAAAAACTGATTGTGGACTCATGCTCCATGCATTTGGACTTTAGACTGCATTATATATCGGCTTGATATTTTTGACTCTGGAATAAACACAGTCACTCATTTTCAAGGGTATTTTATTTTGTATGACACGTTAAATGAAAAATTTAGAAAAAAAGAAGAAGAAAAGAAGTACAACTGAATGAAATTTATTGAACGAGTATGACAGAATTACAGGAAAAAGAAGTGTTTTGCAAGTGAAGCTGATGAACAACATGCATAGCATTTATAGCTTAGGTACAAATTCATTGGGCAATATTTAACTGCTGAACTAATGCAAGGATAATTCAGGCTGGAAGAATCTCAAAGGTTATTCTACTTAGCAATACCTTCAAAAGTGTGCGCGGATGTTGCAAGATGCACCAAACATCGTGCTTCTTCAAAATATGGGTGGACTAGGCTCATAGTTGAGAAGGCATTTGGTCATGATACACAGTCATCCCAAAAGCAGACCACAGCTTTGAAACAATACCTTTCTGAGGACCAAATATTCAGGTGTGCTTTTCTGTAGTTTAATCGAGCTAAGCAGCATTTGTTTATGCGTAGGGTAAACCTTTCGAATTGTCTTTGTCCAGGATTGACCACCATCTCCGTGGGGAGCTAGTGGAAAATCTTTTGGTACTTCGCTTTTCAAATCTAGTTTTTGAGCCATTATGGTCCAGGAACTACATTCACAACATTCAGGTGGTTTTTAACGAAGAATTTGGCACTGAGGGACAAAGCAAGTCAACACAGTAATGTTTTCATTTAAAATATGAGTCAAAAAGAAAAGAAAATACAATGTCATACACTTCTCAAAATTTATTCTTTTAGACTTGCGGATTGTGAAATTTGTCTAATTTCCTAGTTTTTCATTCTTACAGATCTTTTGACAACTATGGAATCATCCGTGACATTATGCAAAACCACCTCCTGTAAACCATTGCGCTATTTGCAATGGATACACCTCTTACCTTAGGTTCTGAGGATATTAGAAATGAAAAGGTATGATTGTTTTGATAATATACAACCTATTTCAAACTGATTAAAGCCCCATTTTGGTCCCTCACAGACATCCCTTTCCTCAGTTTGATCCATCATAGATCCAAATATTCTCAATTGTCAATTTGGTCCCTTATAGATCCCAATGTTCTCAATTTGGTCCCTCTATGCAGTTGCTGTTAAATAATTTGACAGTGGTGTTTATTTGGCAAGACGTGATGCTAGATAAGTTAGAGGGATCAAATTGAAAATATTTGAATATTTGAAGGACCAAATTAAAATAAAAATGTGCAAGAGACCAAATTGAGAAAAGGGGGCATCTTCGAACGACCAACTTGAGAATATAAATCTGAGGGGCCAAATTGAGAACGTTTAGACTTGTGAGGGACTAAATTGAGAATAAAAATTTGTGAGAGACTAAATTGAGAAAATGAGCATTTGTGAGGGACTAAAATTGGGTTTTCGTCATTCCAAATACAATGGAAAATGAAAACCATTTGAAGATTATTTCCCATTGACAAATTTCGTGAGCATGACATTAAAGCAGGTCAAGGTACTGCGCTCCATGAGTCCCATTAAGCTTGAAGATGTGGTACTCGGCCAATATAAGGGTAATAGCAGTGACAGAGTGGCATATCCAGCGTATACTGATGATCCATCTGTCTCAAATGACAGTCTGACTCCTACTTTTGCAGCTGCAACACTTTTTAACAACAATGCACGATGGGAAGGAGTTCCAATCCTAATGGTTGCTGGTAAAGGTCTTCATTCAAATCTGTGAGTGGATTCGCTAAATCAACCACGGGATTATATCTTTGTCAGGCCCTTTTAAGCTTCTGAAAAATGACAAACTTACTACATATATTTTTACTTGAATATTAGAGCAGAATATATCTTTGTCAGGCCCTTTTAAGCTTCTGAAACAGATGACAAACTACATATATTTTTACTTGAATATTAGAGCAGAAATCCGTGTGCAATTCAGACACGTCCCAGGCAACCTGTGCAGTCGAAGATTTGGAACAGAAAGCAACAAAGGAGCTTGTTCTTCGTGATAAACCTGACCAAGCTATATATCTGAAGATCAACAACAAGGTTCCTGGTCTTGGAATGAGATTGGATTGTTGTGATCTTCATTTGCTTTACAAATCCAGGTAAAGATGTAAAGAAACTATCTTTAGTAAATTGCCGTATATCTAGTCTATTGTCTATATATCATAATCTTTTGCTGAAATCAAATATGAACTAAATCTACTAAGTTTCGACTAATTTGATTCGAGTCGAGTTGAATCATATAAGTTTTATATTCTAGTAAAAGTCATTGGTCACTTACTTTCGCTCCCATGAAGTGGGCTCCGAGTAATCTGTTTTTCCCTAAACTTTGCTTCCACTTGTTAGTCAAACATCAACTATTGGAAAAGATTGTTGAGAAAATAGTGAGAGAAAACGCCATGGAGCAAAAAGGAGTGACTTGAAAGTTTACGAAGTTCCCTTGTTATATGGGGACATTATTATTATTTATTTGAAAATCCGCTGATACTAATATGATTCTTTTTTGATTAAGCCACTCAAAGGAGACACCAGATGCATATGAGAGACTGCTTTTAGATGCCATAGAAGGAGAGCAGCGATTGTTCATTAGAAGTGATGAGCTTGATGTTGCTTGGGCAGTATTCTCATCTCTATTGACAGAACTGGAAAAGAAGAAAGTTGTGCCAGAGCTCTACACCTACAGTAGTGAAGGGACGGTCGGAGTCCACTATCTCGCGGCAAAGCACAATATCTGTTGGGGAGATTTCGGTTATGAAAATTGATCTGGTAGTTGGTTGAGTCATGAATGCATGAGAAGTCATTTCCTTTTTCGTTCTGGTATGATTCCCGTTTTGGGATTTCTCATAATGAAATTAGCCTTTGGTTGTGTAAAAGATGTTGCATTAAGCTGTGATAACGCAGGTATATATTATGTTGTTCTGTTAAGGAAATTAGTTAGTTTATCCTTTCTGAAGAAGATAGGATCAAAATGTTCATTTCTAATGTATTGTTTTGAAGTCATTGTCTTCCACAAACAAATTATAGCCACTGATTTACTTAAGCATGAAAAGCCATATATGCTTAAGCTTATTAGTTTTTCTAATTCCAAAACTATGCCAATATACAAAGCCATAAGGCAAAATTCTTCCTGGTTCATTCTTGTTATACAGCTAAAACACCTTTTTGATCTGTTGAATGATGTTTAAGAAGAGGAATCAATTGTCATACAGATACATTATCTACAAGGCAAAAGTATCATTTTTATTCATAAACTTTGCCTTAGATTTCAATTTCATTCCAAAACTTAGTTGTGTCAATTTATTCTAATTAGTTTCAATTTTAGTTCTAAGTTCAATGTCATTTAAATTGTTAACGATAAATGTTGAAGTGACTATTTATTTTGCACATATCAGTACCAACTGATCTAATTAGACTCTTTTTATATCAAATATTCTTTTGAAATAACAAAATTATTCTTTATTATTCAAAAAAAATTGAAAGGGCAAAATGAATAAGAAAGAGTATTTCTGTCATTTTAGATATTTAAAATTAAAATTTAAGCTAAATTTAGAGACAAAAATAGTATTTTTGCCACTTTTTGCCACCATGAAGAAGCCTTACTCCTTAGAAGAGGAATCCAGTGACATCAGTGTAAGATTTGATTATAAAATGTGATTTTGATTGATCAAATCATTAGATTAAAAGTAATTACTATATTGATATTCTATAACAAATCTTATAAAATTAAATTAATATTGTATATAGTTAAAATTTTCTTATATTTGAATTAATTTTTAAATTAACTGAATGGGACATAAAACAATTTCGAATTAATAACTTCAAGATTAAACTTGGTAGGAGAATGAATCAAAATTTAGATAATAAAGACAAATTATTAGGCTAAATTATTCTCTCAATATCAATATGAGTTGATTTAGGTAATTTGACATTTGTTATGGACTTTGGATTCAAGTCTATAGATAGAAAAACTTTATACTTATGATTTGAACTGACTCAACTAGATTATTCGGAACTCTTGTTCATACCAAAAAAAAATATTAAGAAAAGAATAATGCCAGTATCAAATGCAGAGTTTCATAAAGTGCCAATCTGTCAGTATGGGAGTTGTATACATACATACATATATATATATAAAAATTTAAATTGCTAGCACAACCTGGAAACCATCCGTCTGCACTGAAAATGACAAATCCAATAAGCTGGAAATAAAGATATAAACAAATATAATAAAACCTTGAGAAACAAAAACAAAAAGACAGAGCGCCTCCACATGTGGGTCTCAATATTTTATTTCCCTCACAAATTGAATCAAATCTCACACGACCGACACTTCGTAGCATCTTTTTTCACAGTGGGCAATTATAGAACCAAAACCCCCATAAACAAACTCATCAAAGCCATGAGGAATCTGACCCCTCCATCCACCCCACTTGCCCCATTCTCATCCGCAGCCTTCGCATCCTCCGAATCGGCGTCCGGCGAGTCGGCTCCCGGCGCATCGGCCTCCTCCGACGTCTCTCCCTTCTTCTTCTTCTTTGCTGGTTTAGGAGATTCTGCTGGTGCAAGAGTCGCCTTAAACAACTCTCTGGGCAACAACACCTTGTTGATCTTATACACAACAAAAGGGTCTTGATCTATCAATGTCCCCACAATAGTAGCCGTTACAACCTTGGTTTCTAACTTCACAATCTCCCCGTCATCCTGTACTGTGAAATCATACTTGTTGGCTGCTTCGGTGGCCAAAGTGTTCACAATCCCATTATTGGACTTCAACATCTGAAGGGACTCATACACAGGAATCCCATGATACAACAACAATGCCACCTTTCCAGCCTCTGTCAAATTCTTGTACTTTGGTAAGAATCCGTTCACGGCGGCGTCGGTCGGGCAGAACACGGTCAGCCCGCCGTCGACGTTTTCCGTGAAAGTGGCAAGAGCCTTTGAAGCCCTCAAAAGATCAGCAAACTCCTTGCAGCCTTGCTTGGCCATGATTGAGGTCAAATTCACCAGGCTAGGCCCTGCAGTGGGAGCTTCAGCATCAGCAGAAGTCAGAGCCTGGCTTATCTGCAAAACAGAGATGTTGTACGGCAATTCCTGGACCGATTTCACGTAGAACGAGTGGAGGCCGTCCGCGTTGTCCTCGGCTCCGAACCCCACCTTCCCGGCCTTAAGATTGGTAATGTTGACGTATCCTGAGGTGCCGGCGGCTGCCCCGGTGGCCTGGAACATGGAGGAAGCTAAAGTGGTGCCGTTGGTGATCTGGTGGAGTTTCTTTGCGCCGAAGTAATCGACCAAGACATGGAGGGAGAGGACGTTTTTGAGAGTGTAGATGGAGAGGTGCTTGGCTAGGAGGGAGGACATGGCGGCGTTGTCGATGGCGAGGACGGTGATGGTCTGGCGGCGGTTGATCTCGGCGGCGAGGTGGGTGACGGAGAGGTAGTGGTTGAAGGTGGAGAACTCAGGGTGTTTGGCGAGAATGCGAGTGATGTTGTGGGCGTGAGAGGTGGTGGAGAGTAGAAGAAGAAGGAGAGAGAGCACAAGAGTGCAAGAGAGAAGTGGTGGTGCCTTCATGTTGGTGACAATTTTAGAATGGCATGTAGGGAAAGAGAGGAGATTAGTATGTTTATATATAAGTGTGGAACTATGCAACATTGAGGTTTGATGTATTTTTGTGTACTGACAAATAATGCTAGCTTGGCATTAGGTAAGACATGCGCCAACCAGCATAACTTTATTTTTTTTAGTAGATATACAAATTGATCCTTGAAAGATATAATTTTTATATTTTATCCCTTCAAATTTAAGTGTTGAACAAATTAGGTCTTATAAGTTATATACTCGATACAAGTCAGTCTTTTTGTAGGATTAAATTTTATATTTACTTATTTGTAAGAGATTGACTTAATAACATTGTTTAATGAATTAATAATATTTAGGGACTAAGTTGTGTAAATTTAAACTTTTAGGGACTAAATAGTCAACTTATATATCTTTTAAGAACTAAATTAATAATATAGTCTTTTTTTAGTTAATTATTAATTTGGTCCCTAAAAGACTAAAGTTGTCTCAATTTGGTTCCTGAAATATTAAGTATTTCAATTTAGTCTTAAAAAAATTATATTCATTTTAATTTAGTTCTTCTTTTGCTTAAAGTAATTTTTAGCAATAAAATTTTTAAAGTTTAATAACAAAAATGATTAAATTGAGATAAATATAATATTTCAAAGATTAAATTGATATACTTAATTTATTAAGGACACGTAGAAAGAATTGTGATCTTTGAAATAGTAAATTAGTACTTTAGTCTTCTTTAATAGGTCATCATGTGGTTAGAACTTACAAATCAGTGATAAGACTACTTTTTTATGAGTATATATGTATATATATATTTTGTACAAGACAAATTTTGTTTAAAGTAGAAAGTTCTTTTCTTTCTGCAAATATTGTTTTTTTTTTATAAGCTCAAACTCTTGATGTTAGTTTCCTCAATTATTGAATCTAAACTTATATCATTGATTATGATTATAAAAAAAATTAATTAGATGATAATTGATTGACTAGTATTAAAGAAAAAATGTGCATTTAATTCACACCTCATCAAATTCACTTTCATTGACATGAAAAAAATTAATGGCCTAACATTGCATCACTGAGAAATACATGATAGCTGAGTGTAATATATTTAATGCTTATTTTGCGTTAAATGCTTTAGAGTGAAAGCAAACTTATCTAGTAGGTCTTTTTGGTGTTCAATTACAAAATTAATTATTGCTAAATCTCAAACTTTTTGATGTAGACTTTTTTTTTTTCAATAACAAAGACTTTGTTATGAATTAATTCAAATAACTATAATATTTTGTGTATCAAATTTAATTTCCTCATATATTTATGTAATTTTATGTATTAAATTACATAATTAAATTTTATATCACGCCTTAAATCTAATCAATAATATTCTTTTTTTTTTGTATTATGAGAGTATAATCAATATTTCTTTATAAAAAATTAAAGATACCAATTAGATAAAAATTTTACTTAAAACTATTTTACAATTAATATAATCTACTTATCATTGATAGTCTAGATTTACCTAAGAATACATTATTAACATGAATCATCATATTTTTATTACTAACTAATCACATTAACTTGTGTTGGTCTAAATTGATGAATTGTTGTCCACCCAATGGCATGTGGGTGACGAGTATAACGTTGAAAGAATTTGCATCAAAGTGCCAAAGTTTCACATTCTCCCACCGACGTTTTTGGCCCCCACTTGCTTTATGAAAATACAATATTCATTTTCTATAATATCTCTGCCTCTTTAAATATTACCACTAACATTTCATATAGCCCTTCAACTATTAGGATCTAACACTAATTAACTATATATAACATTGGTTGGTATTAGTAACAACAACTGCTTAGGAGAACCATAAAGTTTGAATTCCGCCAATTTCCATCTAATTGAGTTGGCTTAAAAAATACTAATTAACTAATCGATTGGTTCAAATAATTATTTGTTTTAAGTAGAATTCAAAATTTGAATTTTTTTAGTTGTAAAAAATTATTATTAAGAGTGTTTTACACTTTTGTAGTCGTCTGATTCGATTTAAATCAAATTAGTCAAAGTTATACGTGTTTAATTTTTTGAGATTCTGATATAAATGTTCATATAATTAGCAATTTGATGTAGAGATAGCTGCAGAGTATTTGGGTTCATATAATTAGCGAGATCCATTATTCAAGTCAAACATACCACTCAAGTAAATTTGTGTTTATCTCTCTCTTCACATGATATTATCATACTGATTTTTTAATGAAAGGGTCTATATTCAATTTAAGAATAAGACTTTATACAATTGCTTATATCTTTACTATTAAATTCTCATTAAAAATAAAAAATATGATGAATTAAAAAAAATGCAATTATTTTATGAAGTCCTTACCATAACTTTGTTGTGTCCTGATTATTGCACCTGAGTTTTTTTCTTAATTTAAAATGGCAACTTTACAATTTCTATTTTTGTGATATCAACTGCAAATTTCAATGAACATGTTGGTTGTGCAATCTCTTTCTCTTCGTGTATGGACATCCATTATTATTGATTAAAGATATAATTTAAATTAATTCATATAAATCTTTAGCCACCTAATTTGGAATAAAGAACATTAAAATGACAGAGAAGACTGGTCCTACTTATGAGTGTACGGCAGACTAACTCTCTTGTCTTGCCTCATTATTCAATAATATGATGGTTGATGTTACACATACTGTTATACACACACACACACACTCACACACATATACATATATATATATAAACAGTGTGTTAGAAGAAAGTTGTTAAAGGTAAGGACATTTGATTCTTTTCTTTGTGGTGGGATTTAGAATAAATCACCAAAGTTAAAATGAGTTGCAGCACTGTCAGGCGAAAGAGATGATATTTAATTAAAGTTAAAAGTGAATTATTATAATTTTTTTAATTTAGTTTCTGAAAGATTAAGTATCTCAATTTAATTTGTAAAAGATTATATTTGTCTCAACTTTTATTTTTCTATTTATCAAAGTTACTTTTAACAATACAAAATATCAAATTAAGACAAGTGCAAATTTTCAAAGGTTAAATTGATATATTTTTCTTTCAGGGACTAAATTGATATTATGCAATTTTTCAAGTATGAAATTAATATTTACTCTAAAAGTTATGAATATTGGAACAAGACAACCTCTTTTTCTTTTTTGTGGGTCAGAATAGAGTTAATAATGGGCTAACTCCTCCATCTAAAGTTTATCAGCCACTTTGAACTTCCAATTAGATAAATATTCCTACAAAAATAAAATATTAAAACTTAGTCCTTTTTATTGACGATGCTTGTCCCTTTAGATTCAGATTGAATTTCTTTTTTTTTTGGGTCAATTTACATATAAGAGCTGGGCCAAGCCAGGAAAACCAACGAGGGACTACCTAGAATTGGGCCAAGCCCAATACCAACAACCCAAAATTAGAGCTGCCCACTGTAACAAAAACTCACACCAACAACGGAAAAAGAGTAAAAATATTATTTTGGTCTCAAAAAATTAGTTTATTATCAATTTAGTCTTCAAAAGTTATTCGTATCAATGAGATGAAGAGAAAGAAATTGATATGATTTGTGGCTGATGTGTTCATTACCAAAACATTTAGGACCACAACAACATTGAATATGACATGCCACGTCTTTTTTATACAGCCACATATGCACCATTAAATGTCATCTCAACAAAACTGTTTGTAGATTGTTAACTTTGTGGATAGAAAGATCAAATTGAATGGAGGTGGATCTTTCAGTGACCAAATTTGATACAAGTAATTTTTTAAAGATTAAATTAATAATGAAACAATCTTTTTTGGAGTAAAACAATAATTTACTCAAGGAAATTTAAATTGTAGGCGAAAATTATTTATTTGTCACAGCTTATGCCCCATAAGACTGCTAGTGAAATTTAGAAAGTTGTTTGAGTTGCGCGATAACGCTATCTTTAAAATTATTTTTTCTGCCATATTAAAATAAATAAAAATGCTAAAATCTCTCAGATTAGAGAGACTCTTCTAAAAATTTTCAAGGGACCAAAGCAGTAGAAAATAAGAGACTTGTATAACCCAAAAAATGAGTCAAAGTCTGTGATAAAACGTAATAGAGAAGATAATAATAACTTTTTTTTTTTGAAAAAAAATGAGATGAAATAATGAGTACTTGTTAGAGATAATTGTAACGAATAAATAAATTATATTAATTTCAAAATTAGAATATGATTGTTCCTATATCTAAAACAATAACTGTTGTATTCGACCACTTATTTGAAAGGCCAAAAATAAATTTAATGCAATAAATTAATATATATATATATATATATATATGAGGACTATAATCCCTTCACTTAAGAGTCTCCGTATATACGAGGACTATAATCCCTTCACTTAAGAGTCTCCGTTTTTTTTTTTTTTGATAAAAAAAAAAGAGTCTCCATTTTTTGAAATACAATCATATCCCTAACAAAGATTAACAATTCATGGATCTTTCCTAACATACAATATAAATTTGTAAGTGAAGATTTCGAGCAAGAGTCACTTCCATGAAGAAGGCTCATTTCCCATAATTATAAGATAATTTATACTTGTAAAATATTATTTCTTTAGTAATTTTTAGGCTATCAATAACCTTAATTTTTTATATTTTCTTTTTAAATAAACTATAATTTTATATTCATTTGAAAAATTATTAAAAAAAATTATACCTAAATTCGTTATCTTTATAAATACAATGCTATAAAATATGAAATGTAATAAAGTGAAATTTTGTATATAAAATAAATTAAATTTTTTTTAAAAAACTAATTCGTCCTGACTCATTTGGCCACTAAACTAAGCTAGCAGTTTAAGTCTATATTTAAAACAGATCAAAAATTGAAATAAACGTGCCCAAAATGCAAACGCCTGAACCCGTCTTGAATGGATCACCCTTGTTGAGATTCTTGCTGCGTTGTGAATGATGGTTTTGGGGTAAATAAGTGTGGTGAGGGAAGAGGTGAGGAGGAGAAGGTGGTGTTTGAATGGCATTCACATTGAAAATTCGGTGATGGGTTGCTGTTTCATGGAAAAGGGTCAGTTTGTTCCTTCTTCTCACTATTAAAACAAATTTGATGTTGTGTAATATATTTTTTGACATGTTATTGCTTATTTATTATTGTATAATATGTAAATTGACAATTATTTTTATTAATAGTAAATTAATAAAAGAACATTATTGTTAACAACTTTATTTGTGAGGGGCAATAATGAGAAATACTTGATTTGTCAAGAACCAAATTAAGAAATACCTTAAATATGAGGGACAAAATTGAAAAATATCTCATATATGAGAGACCACATTGAAAATTGAGGCCAGGACAATCGATTTAAATGGCTTGCTTAAAACAAGTTAAGCCGATTTGTTTGACATTGTTATTTGAAACATACTTAAAAGAGATAAAATTTCCTTGTATTTATTAATATATGCAGTGAGAAAAAGTATTTTTGTGTGTGTGTGTATATATATAATAAAATAAATTAAATAAAAAAATATTATTTTTATAAACAAAGATAATTGCCTACTATTGATTCCGCTCAATATTTATTGGTGGCTTGTCGCATAACGATGCAAGTCGTCCCAATCACTATTTTCTATATGTCAAAAATTGATAAGGATAGTTTTGAAAAATTTTCAAATATTCTTAGTAGTATTGATATGAACCAATCATGGGAATGTCATATTCCCAAAAATATAGAAATACATTTCTACGAAGATTTGTAATAACCAAACATGAAAACAACAAATTCTGAGGAGTTACATCCCCAGAAATTACATTCCTAGGAATGTAAACTTCCAATGTGAGATTCCTTGTATTAAATGCCCTCTTAGTAATGCTAACATGAGTGTTTTTGATGTTTGCACCATAGTGTTCTCTAATCCCATGTCTTCACTTACTCACAAGGAAAGACTTATTCAATGGATGAAGCCCAAGCATGACACACTAAAAATTAACGTAGATGGTAGCTCATTTGGAAATTCGAGGTACGAAAAAATGGGAGGACTTTTTTGGGACGGGTTTGATAGATGGATTATTAGTTTCTCTAGGTATCTTGGTGCCTTCACCAATATGCATGCTGAGCTTGCTGTTATTTGTCAAGGGCTTAAGATTGCTGCCAACATAGGTGAAATCATTGTTGAGTAGGAAACTAACTCTTTCTTGAAGCAATGCATTTGATTAGGATCGATGATACTTCCATACATGAGTTTGGTGCTATCCTATTATTGAAGATATCAAGCACTTTCTTGCTAGCAAACCCATGATCAGTGGCGTATCCAAGACCCCTCGGTCAGGGGGGGCAAAATTGTTATTTGTTTTTTTGGATCTGACGACAATTCTTTTAAATTAATTTTAATTTGCTGTTCATTTGATGGTAATTTCCTCTTAAAAAATATTTTCATTACAAAAAAAATCATTTTTCTTCTAAATCCTAATTGTATAATCAATTAACCAATTTGATAAAATTAGACATACGTACAAAAATTATAAATTTCAAACTTTTACAAAAAGGTCTCTAATAATTGAATGATAAATTAACCATCATCAAGAAAAAATTTCATGAAACTGACTTCACAAATATGTTACTCACAATCATAATTGTATAATCAATCAATCAATTTGATAGAATTAGACTTATGTACAAAAACTCTAAATTTTAAGCTTTTACAAAGAGGTCCCTAATAATGGAATGATAAATTAATCATCATCAAAAAAAAATTTCATGAAATTAACTTCACAAATATGTTACTCATGATCCTCATTGTATAATCAATCAACCAATTTGATAAAATTAGACCTATATACAAAAACCTCAAATTTCAAGCTTTTAGAAAGAGATCCCTAACAATAAAATGAGAAATTAACTATCATAAAAAAATTTTCATGAAATTGACTTCACAAATATGTTACTCATAATCCTAATTACATAATCAATTAATCAATTTAATAGAATTAAACCTATGTACAAAAACTCTAAATTCCAAACTTTTACAAAGAGGTCCCTAACAATGGATGAGAAACTAACTATTATCAAAAAAAAATTTTGTGACTTTAGAAAATGGGGATCTTGTGACTGTGAGCAGCAGATAAGAATTGAGCCATTGGAGTTTAAAAAAATATTAAGGGGGTTCAAAAAAAATAAGGAAGGGGGGCAAAATGCAAAAAAATAATTTTTTACATCAAAATTTATAAATTTCAGGGGGTGCAACTGCACCCCCTGAAATACATGTGGCTCCGCCACTGCCCATGATAAGCATTAGGCATGTGTTGAAACAAGCTAATCGTTATAGTGATATGCTTGTGAAGATGAGCACCCAGAGTTCGGTTTGCATATGGACGTAGGAGGATCCTCCCTCATCTTTGTCTTTACATATATTTGCATATTACACTTCCATAATGTTTGTTAGGTCTTAGCTTTACTTCTTTTTAGTGTACCAAAAAAAGAGTTATAGTGGAACGAGATATTTAATCAACATATATAATTATTATTAAATATAACTAATTAAACTCATAATTTTTAATAGGCAAAAGTATATTTTATATCGTTAACGTTTACTCATATTTTCATCTATGCCTTTCAAATTTTTTTGTGTCACACATGTCCTATATGTTTCAAATTTTATCAGATATGTTTTTTTTTAAACTATCAAGTGGGTTAACAAAATTGATGACTTGGCATATGACGTGTAAAATCATTGGCACGTCATGTGCTACATAGTTACCACGTGTTTGCCGTGTGACCACACCCTAGGAAATGACTAAAATGCCCCTGAGGCCATTTAACTTCACATGGATGTCATTTGTAAGGTGAATTTACAATTCTGGATTTAATAAAATTTAATAATTCACCTCACAAATCACATCCATGTGAAGTTAAATGGCCTCAAGGACATTTTGGCCATTGCCTAGGGTGTGGCCACGTGGCTCATGATTTGGCAATGATTTTAGCCACGTCATATGCCAAGTCAGCAATTTCGTTAACCCACTTGACGGTGTCAAAAAAAGGGCATATCTAATAAAATTTGAAATATTAGGATATGTCTAACACAAAAAAAAAAAGTTTGAATTGACTTTGTTGTATCCAATATGGATATATGCATGTTGTATGTTCTTTTGCTTATTTGTTATTTTTTATACCATTAAACATGACATATTAGAGCATCTCTAATGGTGCAACTCTAATTAGTTGTTCATTGTGAGTCCTACAATGCCATATCACCACTTTTGGCTTTAAGTAATTCTTCACTCAAATACTACAGCTCTTAAAAACTCACAAATAGGTCTTATAAGCAATTCTCACTACTTTAACATTTATTTTTGTTTCAACTTAAAATATTAACTCATTTGAATTTTAATTTTGAAACAATAAATACAAAAATATATTAAATATATTAAAAATATAGCAAATAAATTTAAAAACAATTTTTTGATCACGATAAAATTAAAAATGATGAAAAATACATAATATTATATAATTGAAATAAAATTTAATTTTGGTTATGCTCATGTCTGAAACGTTCCCAAATATGCTCCACCAAGTCTGCTTGAAGTTGACAATGAATTTTTGTTTGATGAACAAGTGATCTCCTTTGTAGGTATGTTGCAAGATCGGGATGAGGACCATTAGATATTTCATTTGTTGAAGTATCATTATCTAGATGATCATAAGAATATTCAAAATTACCACCATATGTGTGTAGTTCATCTTCAATAATCATGTTATGCAATATGATGCATGCATATGTTATATGCTTGATTGTATCCATCTGCCAAGCACATGTTAGGCCATGTATAATCGTGAATTGAGATTAGATCACTCCAAATGCCCGCTCCAAATCCTTTCTTGCTACTTCTTGATGTTTGGTGAACAATTTTCTATTTTTTCTTTGCAACATTGGGATGATCTTGACAAACATAGCCCACTCTGGATAAATATTGTCTGCTAGATAGTACCTCATGTTATATTGGGTTCTATTCACCGTATATTGCACCTCAGGAGCTTGTCCTTCCAAAATGTCGTTAAATACATTGGATTAGTTTAACACGTTGATGTCATTGTTTGAACTCGCAATGCCAAAAAATATAGGCCAGATCCATAAGTCTTGTGATGCCACTGCTTTAAGCATGATTATGAGTTTGTCATGATCATCTTGACAAAACTAGCTTTTCCATGCTATCGGACAATTTTTCCATTCTCACTGCATTCAATCAATAGAACCTAACATACCACGAAAGCCACGTGCTTCCCCTATTTGTAGTAGGTGCTCAATGTCATTATTGTTACGCCTTCTTAAGTACTCAGCCCCAAATAACTTGTTCACACCTCTTACAAATCTCTCTAAGCATTCCATTGCAGTGCTTTCGCCAATTTGTACACACTCAGCTACATTGTTAGTAGGTGATCCATATGCCAATATATGAATAGTGGCAGTGCATTTCTACAATGGTGAAAAGCCAACTCTACTAGTTACATTGACCCTTATCCGAAAATACTCATTATGATTGCCAAGAGCTTCTACAATTCAAAGAAATACATGCCTTTACATTTAGAATCTTCATCAAAGTTGCGCCTTCGTGTATACTGGTTCTTCAGAGAAGTAGTCAGTGAATAATCAGTTATGTCCTTTTTCACAACTCTGATTTACCATCTTTCTCGTACACCTACTCCTAGTGGAGTTGTCAGCTTGTCGATGTCTCTGTGTCACAACACAAAACTGGGTACGTGACAGGTGCAGATGATGCCTAGTTCACACTACCATAAGCCTAACTTTTACTTAGAATCCTTATACTTTTCATTAACTTAACTACCTTTTTATTTAAAAGCAAATTAAGTTGCAACTGAAAATAGTGAAAATTTCTTCTTCTTCTTCTTCTTTTTTTTGTAAACTAGCATTCATAAATATTTAAATAAATGAGTACATTTTCACTTAGCTTTATATGATCTCATTTGTAAACTATAATTTTTTGTGCTAGTTTCTACTATATCCTTTACATAAATACACATCATAGTATGGCCTACCTGATTACAGAGCTTTATTAAGATTATCTAACTTGACATGAATCTTGTAGATTAGCTAAAATATCAAGAATAGAAAGGAAAATGCTTTTTGATATCCATTCCATTAATTAGTAGGTTTAAATAGGCATATTACATAGAAAAAAGAGAAAACTAAAGAGAGAATCTCATAATTTTGCTACCACTAATCCTATAATTATGTTGCTGCCACTAGCTTTTGTTAATAGGGTCAGATAATGATGGTGTTACCACTATACAATATTCCTAATGATGTTGCTACCATTATACATATTCTATAACACTCCTCCTCAAGCTGGAGCATAGATGTTAATCATTCCCAACTTGTTACAAATGTAGTCAATGCAGACTCCATTTAGGGCTTTAGTAAAGATATCTCCCAATTAGTCTTATGTTCTAACATATCCTATAGTAATAAAGTTATCTTCAATCTTTTCATGAACAAAGTGACAATCAATCTCAATATGTTTAGTTCATTCGTAAAACATAGGATTAGACGCAATGTGAAGAGCAGCTTGGTTGTCACACCATAGCTTTGCTAGTAATGGGAGCTTGAAGCCAACTTCTTTTAACAATTGGTATATCCATATAATTTCACATACTGAGTTTGCCATAGCTCTATATTCTGATTCTGTAGTAGATTAGGAGATTACATTTTGCTTCTTACTTTTCCATGAAACTAGGTCCCTTCCCATAAAGACACAATAACCAGTAGTAAACCTCTTATCATCTTTGCATCTTGCATAGTCTACATCAAAGTAGACCTTAATTTTAGTGTGTCCATGATAGCCATAAAATAATCCACGTCTTGGGGCTCTTTTTAAGTAGCAAAGGATTCGTTCTAGAAGTGCCCAATGGTTGATTGTTGGTAAGGACATAAAACGGCTGACCACACTTACTGAATATGAAATATCAGGGCGAGTTACAGTTAGATAATTCAATTTCCCCACAAGTCTTCTACACCTCTCAAGATCATGAAATGACTCACTATCATCTTTTTCAAGTTGTATGTTAGGGATCATCGGGGTACTAGATGGTTTAGTCCCTATCTTCCTTGTTACTTTCAACAAGTCAAGAATGTATTTTCTTTGAGATAGGAAGATCCCCTATTTGTTTCTCAAAACTTCAACCCCTAGGAAATATTTCAAGAGTCCTAAATCCTTTGTTTGAAATTGAGAGTGCAAGAAAGTCTTAAGACCAGAGATGCATGACCCGTCATTCCTGGTACTCACAATATCATCAATATACACCTCAAGAAGAATGATACTGTAATATCCCAAGAATTTATATGAAAATTTAAAGTCTAATTTGAAGTTTAGTGAAAAATTTAATTACGTGGAAAATTTACTTTTTGAATTAGTGAAGAAAATGTGGGAATAGAAATTTTAATTTTTAATTTAGGAAATTTTTACAAATTCTCAAGGACTAAAGTGAAAAGAAAAGAAAGTATAGAGGAATTTTGAGAAATGACCAAGTAGGAACTCGAGAAGGAGAATAGAGCTTATGGGAATGAATTATGAGTCCGGTACCGAAAGGATGATAGATTTGGGATTAAAGTGGAGTTTGAGATAATGAGAGGGACTAAAGTGAAATAAGGAAATCTGTGGGGCACCTAGGATTTAGAAACACCTGAGGTGAGATTTTATGAATTTGCTTTTGCTAGTCTTGACTGAGGGTCAATTGAAGAGCAAGTGATAATTTCACCTTGGGCGAGTAAATAGGTGGCCTCACATATTTTTTCTTCATTTTTCTCCTTTCCTCTCTCTCTCTTCACTTTCTCTCCTCTCTTTCTCTCTTTCTTCTCTCTACTTTCTCTCTCTATACTCCAACTCCACAACCGGACTTTGAAGGACGGATATCGGGCTACGGGGCGAGCCTCTAGGAGCCAAGCAACGTAGAGAAAGCAAGGAATCGAGGTAGAAATTTCTATTTCTTAAGCTTTTCCCTATTTTCTAGTTTTAAGAGTGTTTGAGGTAAAAATCGAGATTCCGGCTTCGTTCTCGATTAAAATTGGTGATTTTGGTGTCTAAATGCTCCTTAGACATTAAGGGTGAGATCCCATGGAAGAAATCATAAAAAACGGTGGAGATTTGGCCAGATTTGGGCCAAATTCGAGAGAAAATCGTGAAGACAGGATTGTGGGGAAGAAGACAGGATTGGTGCCCAGGCGCTATGCTTAGGTTGGCGCCCAGGCGCCATGAGTGGCGCCTAGGCGCCAGGTGTGCCGGGAAACCTTAGCTTATTTTAAATCGGTCATAACTTCTTCATCCGAACTCCGTTTTGGGCAAACTTTATATCGTTGGAAAGCTCTTTGAGTCTAGTTTCTAATGGTATAAGTTTCATTTAGATATTCATTACCGGTTAGGAGTTATGACTTAAGATGTAAGTAAAGGTCGAGAGTAGTGGTAGGAAATTTCTCTATTTCGTAACCCTGATGGTTTTTGTCTGGTTACAATAGGAATGGTCAAAGTGCAAAGTGGGAGTGCCGAGAGTGTAAAATCCAGGTGAGTGGGTTAATACTTGCTATGATTAAATATCTGTTATTGACTTTTTGCATCATAGTGGAAATATGTTGTTTATCCAAGTTTAAAGAGGATGATGTGGAACGATGAGGCATAAACAATTGTGGAACGTGTCTGGTAATATATATAATTATATTTTCTTATTTTCCCATGAATGGAGGTTATATGATGGATTGTGAATGGCATGTGAACTGAGTTGAATAATTATTCTATATTATGGGCTATGTTGTATACATACTATGTTGCTGGAACCACATTGATTATGTTGTGGTTTGAATTGTAAATGACTGAGTTGTGTATGTGGCTTAAGATTTTGATTGAGGATGTTTTTATATGTGATTGTGATTGTGTTTGACTGGAAAGGAAAGGCATGGTGGTGCACCCTATGGAGAAATTTATGTGAAGTTATAAGGGTGGAGATTATAAACGGAGCGATAAGGGTGGATGCGACGAGGGCCGCGGGCAACGATCCAGAGGTATTTTGGACGACCCGGTTGGTACAGAAAATGTGTGTGAAATTGATTTCACCGATTGCTGTTGTGAATTTTGAATTATGTTGAAATATATTTGATTTACTTGGATATTGTTGTGAAGTATTATGAATAATATTATATCATATGATGATCGATTTACGTATGATTGTTGCATGTTATCATTATGATGCATGATATTTTTTTGTTATAGTGTTGTGTTATCTACTCACTGGGCATGTGGTTTGCTCATACCCCTCTTATTGATATTTTTTTTTCAGAGTTGACAGCTGAAGGTAAATATCGGAATAAGGAATTATGGATCCTTAGTCAATGATTACCTTTTCATTTGTTCAGGATAAAGGTATAATAGTTAAGTCTTATTCTAAGTTGTATAAATCTAGAAATCTCTGTAATCGGGTAGGTTCATTCAGTGATGTAATGTGAATAATTGTAGTATGTATAGAGAACTCGGTTTGGTTGCATGAAAAAGAATTGTATGATTTTTAAGAGAAAGATAGGCTTACGGAGGTGAAATGAAATTCACTTTCCGTGCCTGTCACGTGCTTAGATTTTGGGACGTGACAAGTTGGTATCAGAGCTTTGGGATTAGGTCTCCTATCGATTACAGAGTAAGATAACCTTAGTGGGATCTCCTCTATTGTGGTGAACCCGGGCACGACTATAGAGAGATGGCTCCACTGAAGGTCCTGTAGGATGTTTTCATTTCCTTTCCCTCCGAGACTTGTCTTTTCTTATGAATTATGTTTTTAATTTTAGTTTTACACAGATATGGCTATACTTTTGAACTCGGTAAAGGAAAGGTTATTATTTGTTTTGATTCCGTTGCTGTCGGATCAAATTGTATGTATGGGGCTTTATATGTTGAATTCATGATTGATTTTGTGTGACTGATTTCCTTTATCTTTCTTAATTTTATTATTACTATTTTTGGAGTACCATCCCATAAAAGAAACCACTGGCATTAAAAGCAGAAGGATTACATTGCAAAAAAAAAAACAATTACTCATGCATGAGTAATCTAAAAGTGAGGTGGTCTCGGATTAGAAAAAGGGATGTAGTAGAGTTAGAGGATGTTAGCACAGCAACATCTTCTAATAATGAGCTTGCGCTTATGAGACAAAAGATGAAGGACTTAGAAAGATTGATAAACCGCCACTTTGAGGAACAAGGGAGATTGATAAATCGTCTCTTTACAGAACAGGAGAAGCTTTTGAACCGTCATTTTAGGGAATTGGCGAATAGAGTTGATAGACATTCGATGTTTGCAACTCAAAATTTTTGTGACCAACAAGCGAGATGTATTGACTGTATGAATGGAGTGACTTCTGCACTTCGCCAAATTTCCCAGACGTTTCCTCCCTAAACTCTTTCTAGGCTGCAACGATTAACTTCCTCCTTAAGGTCTGAAGCACCTTCTTCTTCTTCTAGACCTGGAGCACCTTCTGCATTTCAAAAGCCTCCTCGTTCTTAATTTATCCTTTCTTTTGTTTGTACCTAAAGCTGATGTTTGATCTAATGTTTACGTATTAAAATTATCTGTTTTGTAAATCAAGTTTAGCTTGTTGCCTGTAACTTATGTATTAGAAATAAAAATTTTCGTATTTGATTTTTTTTTGTTGAGGCAATTCTTTTACTGAACAAACTTGAGAAATAAAAATATGTTGAACTTGTTATATTTTGTACTTGATTGTGAAAATTCTAAGAGAGAGAATGAGATATAGACAAAATATCTGCATTTGTTTCAATCTTGAGGTAAGTTTTGAATTCGGAGGACCGAATTCTTTTAAGGGGGGAAGAATGTAATATCCCAAGAATTTATATGAATATTTAAAGTCTAATTTGAAGTTTAGTGAAAAATTTAATTACGTGAAAAATTTGCTTTTTGAATTAGTGAAGAAAATGTGGGAATAGAAATTTTAATTTTTAATTTAGGAAATTTTTACAAATTCTCAAGGACTAAAGTGAAAAGAAAAGAAAGTATAGAGGACTTTTGAGAAATGACCAAGTAGGAACCCGAGAAGGAGAATAGAGCTTATGGGAATGAATTATGAGTCCGGTACCGAAAGGATGATGGATTTGGGATTAAAGTGGAGTTTGAGATATTGAGAGGGACTAAAGTGAAATAAGGAAATCTGTGGGGCACCTAGGATTTAGAAACACCTGAGGTGAGATTTTATGAATTTGCTTTTGCTAGTCTTGATTGAGGGTCAATTGAAGAGCAAGTGATAATTTCACCCCGGGCGAGTAAATAGGTGGCCTCACCTATTTTTTCTTCATTTTTCTCCTTTCCTCTCTCTCTCTTCACTTTCTCTCCTCTCTTTCTCTCTTTCTTCTCTCTATTTTCTCTCTCTACACTCCAACTCCACAACCAGACTTTGAAGGATGGATCTCGGGCTACGGGGCGAGCCTCTAGGAGCCAAGCAACGTAGAGAAAGCAAGGAATCGAGGTAGAAATTTCTATTTCTTAAGTTTTTCCCTATTTTCTAGTTTTAAGAGTGTTTGAGGTAAAAATCGAGATTTCGGCTTCGTTTCTCGATTAAAATTGGTGATTTTGGTGTCTAAATGCTCCTTAGACATTAAGGGTGAGATCCCATGGAAGAAATCATGAAAAACGGCGGAGATTTGGCCAGATTTGGGCCAAATCCGAGAGAAAATCGCGGAAGGTCGCGATCGTGGCGCCCAGGTGCCAAGGTTATGTGGGGAAGAAGACAGGATTGGTGCCCAGGCGCCATGCTTGGGTTGGCGCCCAGGCGCCATGAGTGGCTCCTAGGCGCCAGGTGTGCCAGGAAACCTTAGCTTATTTTAAATCGGTCATAACTTCTTCATCCGAACTCCGTTTTGGGCAAACTTTATATCGTTGGAAAGCTCTTTGAGTCTAGTTTCTAATGGTATAAGTTTCATTTAGATATTCATTACCGGTTAGGAGTTATGACTTAAGATGTGAGTAAAGGTCGAGAGTAGTGGTAGGAAATTTCTCTATTTCGTAACCCTGATGGTTTTTGTCTGGTTACAATAGGAATGGTCAAAGTGCAAAGTGGGAGTACCGAGAGCGTGAAATCCAGGTGAGTGGGTTAATACTTGCTATGATTAAATATATGTTATTGACTTTTTGCATCATAGTGGAAATATGTTGTTTATCCAAGTTTGAAGAGGATGATGTGGAACGATGAGGCATAAACAATTGTGGAACGTGTCTAGTAATGTATATAATTATATTTTCTTATTTTCCCATGAATGGAGGTTATATGATGGATTGTGAATGGCATGTGAACTGAGTTGAATAATTGTTCTATATTATGGGTTATATTGTATACATGCTATGTTGCTGGAACCACATTGATTATGTTGTGGTTTGAATTGTAAATGACTGAGTTGTGTATGTGGCTCAAGATTTTGATTGAGGATGTTTTTATATGTGATTGTGATTGTGTTTGACTGAAAAGGAAAGGCATGGTGGTGCACCCCATGGAGAAATTTATGTGAAGTTATATGGGTGGAGATTATAAACGGAGCGATAAGGGTGGATGCGGCGGGGGCCGCGGGCAACGATCCAGAGATATCCTGGACGACTCGGTTGGTACGGGAAATGTGTGTGAAATTGATTTCACCGATTGCTGTTGTGAATTTTGAATTATGTTGAAATGTATTTGATTTACTTGGATATTGTTGTGAAGTATTATGAATAATATTATATCATATGATGATCGATTTACATATGATTGCTGCATGTTATCATTATGATGCATGATATTTTTTTGTTATAGTGTTGTGTTATCTACTCACTGGGCATGTGGTTTGCTCATACCCCTCTTATTGATATTTTTTTTCAGAGTTGACAGCTGAAGGTAAATATCGGAACAAAGAATTATGAATCCTTAGTCCATGATTACCTTTTCATTTGTTCAGGATAAAGGTATAATGGTTAAGTCTTATTCTAAGTTGTATAAATCTAGAAATCTCTGTAATTGGGTAGGTTCATTCGGTGATGTAATGTGAATAATTGTAGTATGTATAGAGAACTCGGTTTGGTTGCATGAAAAAAAATTGTATGATTTTTAAGAGAAAGATAGGCTTACGGAGGTGAAATGAAATTCACTTTCCGTGCCGGTCACGTGCTCAGATTTTGGGACGTGACAGATACCATCTTTAGACCGCTTATAAAATACTGTGTGATCAGACTTGCTTTTCTTCATTTCATATTCCAAAACAACTTGGCTAAACCTGCCAAACCATGCTCAAGGGCTCTGCTTTAGACCATATAGTGATTTTTGAAGTTAATACACTTTTTCATACTCCCCCTGAGCAATAAACACAGATGGTTTCTCCATATAGACCTTTTCCTAAAGGGTACCATGAAGAAAGGCATTTTTAATATCCAACTAGTGTAGCGGCCAATTATGAGTGGTTGCTAATGAGATTAACAATCGAACTGAGGTAAGTTTCGTAACCAGAGAAAAAGTATCTAAGTAATCAGTACTATAGGTTTGAGCATAGCCTTTTGCAACAAAACAAGCCTTCAATCGAACTACAGAACCATTAGGATTGACTTTGGTTGTAAACACCCATTTGCACCCAATAGCTTTCTTGCCAGTTGGTAAATCCACCAAAGTCCAAGTGTTGTTATGATCAAGATCATTTATTTCTTCTATCATAGCATCACGCCACCCTACATGGGCCAAAGCTTCATGAACTATTTTAGGGATGGTTACAGAGTCTAGTTTGGCCAAAAACGAACAAGAAGTAGAAGACAAGTGATTATAGGAAACAATTGAAGCAATTGGATAAGTACATAAATGTTTACCTTTACGAAGAGCAATGGGAAGGTCAAGAGTAGGTGAGCTGGGATCCTCTGACGAAGCAGATGGTGAAGGGCATGAATCGAAACTTACAGGCAGTTTCTGTCTAGTGTATACATGAACAACTGGTGGCCGAGTAGTCTCTGAAGGAGGTACAGGAGTGCTTGTGGATGGTTGAGAACAAGGAACAATGTACACTAACAGATTATCATCCTCCTCTTGAACATATGAAGTAGAGGGTAAAGAAAAAAAAAGGAATGTCTTCTTAGAAGGTAACATCAGCAGAGACAAAGAAGCACTAAAGAGTAGGAGAGAAACACCTATATCCTTTCTGGAGACGAGAATAACCAAGGAATACACATTTAAGGGACTTACGATCTAACTTTGTAATTTTGGACTGAGTGTCCCAAATAAAACAAGTGCTACCAAAAATACGAGACTCAGTAGGGAAGACAAGTTTTGAAGGGAACAAAATAGAGTATGGGATTTGTCCATCAAGAACAGAAGAGGGCATCCAATTAATCAAAAAACAAGCTATCGAGACGACATCATCCCAAAAAGGTTTAGGAACATGTATTTGAAATAAAAGGGCTCAAGCGACCTCAAGTAAATGCTTATTTTTCATTCAGTGACCCCATTTTAAGCAGGTGTGTCAACACGAGAGGACTGATAAAGAATGACATGTTGAATCATATAAGAATGGAAAGATTCAAATAGTTATTCTTTGGCATTATCGTTCCTTAATGTTTGAACAGATAAATCAAATTGTGTTTTAACTTCAGCACAAAAGGCACAAAAATATGAGAAAGCCTCAGAACGATTTTTCATTAAATATAACCAGGTCACACGAGAATAATCATAAAAAAAAGTAACAAAATATTTAAAACCTATCTTAAACACAATTGGACAGGGACCCCAAACATCAAAATGGACTAACTCAAAAAGAGACGTAGCCTATTTATTAACTTTAGTCCCTAAGGAAACATACGGTGTTTGGCAAACTGACACGACTCATAAGGTAAAGATGACACATGATGAAATTGAGGCTGAATTTGCTTAAGAACAGAAAGAGATGGATGTCCAAGACAGTAGTGTACTTCGAAAGGAGACAACGAACTAGAACATGCCAACGATCTCGGTATCTAAGAGTCAAAAACATAGAGACCTCCAAATTCATGTCCTCTACCAAATTTCTGCTTTGTCGTGAGATCCTAAAATAAACAATGATTAGGAAGGAATGAGACACTACAATTAAGGATACGAGTGAGTTTATTAACAAAAATCAAATTAAATGAAAAATTAGGTAAACTCAATACTAAAGGTAGAGAGATAGATGGGGTTACGTTAACAGTGCCAGACCCAAGGACATATGGTGTGGACCCATCAGCTATAATTACATGAGAGGAAAAGGTATGGGTACGAAAGGTAGAGAAAATGTTAGGATTACTTGTCATGTGGTCTGAAGCACCAGAATCAATAACCCATCTGGATGACAGAAATGAGACAAGTAGGAAATTTACCTGTATGAGTAAACGCAGTAGTCGGAAGTAGGGGATTTTAGTGATTCCTGATATTGAGTGAATTGGGCAAACTTAGCAGTGGATACCATAGCAGTTTTATCAGAAGATAAAGCAACGTGTGCAAATTGCCCTATCTGATTCTTCCTAAGAAGTTTCTTAAAAGTGCATTTTGTATGCCCCAGCTCATGGCAGTAAAAGCACTTTACTTCACTTAACTCCTAACTTCGATTTTCTGTATTCTTGTTTTGATTGTTTGATCCTCCTCAAGAACCACCCTGATAACCACCATGATTGACAAGAGCATTGTTGTGAGTAGTGGATTGAGAAGTGTGTGAGTTCTTTGTTCAAAGAACTCTAGCAAAAACTTCTTGTAGTGAAGCAATTTCAGAATTTGAAAGAATTTGAGATTTAAGTGCCTCAAAATTAGGACACAATCCAGTCAGAAAACTCATAACTGCCATTTTCTCCCTCTAAGCTTGTTGAACCTTTACATCAGCACTAAAAGGGAGAAGCATATTAAGTTCTTCATAAGTCTTCTTAAATTCCATAAAATAAGTAGTAAGGGACTTGTCTTATTGCTCTGCCTGATAAAATGACTTACATACCTCATAGGTGTGAGATATATTCCCTTGTCCAGAATATAGAAAATCCAAGTAATCTATTAATTCTTTTACAAATTCATAATGATTAATTAAACCAAGCACTTCAGTGTCAATCAAATTTCGAATTTGCAAGAATAATCTTGCATCATCCCACAACCATGGTTTCTGGGTATCATCATTAGGTGGATCAGAAGTAAGATAATCATCTTTCTCGATGCTCTAATACACTCGAATTGTTTTACTTCAATCTAAATAGTTAGAGCCATTTAATTTGTGCTTGGTAATTTTTGTCATAACAGGAATTACCTTTGTCATGATAGTGAATTTTTCTTCTGCCATAGGTGGAATAATGTACACAACAACTTCCAAAATAGATCAAAAAGTGTCAAGTCAGCAAAGAAAAATCTCAAACAGTAACCCACAGTGTTAGAAATAATAACCAAACTCCAGCCAACAACTACCAGAATAAATCAAGAATAAGATCAATCGCAGAATAGTAATGTCTGAGAAACAATCCCAAACAGAAACCCTAGTTGCTGGAAATGATAAACAAACCACAAGGGGTTGCTGGAAAAGAGACGAAAAACAACGAGACTGATTGGAGATGAAGACAATGTCGAAAGTGCTAGCTTGTAAACTACGAAGTAGAAAACTCGAGTGGCGCGTGGCACTCACGAACCACTGATGGCCACCAAACTCCTGGGTTCGGCTGACTGGCAGTGTCTGAACGTTGTGAAAGGGGCGATGAATGTCAAAGATCACCGAAGATTGGGGCTCTATTCTCACTCACACTCATAGCCTCACAAACAGAACAGGGGACGCTCGGTATTGGCTTTGATATCATGTAAATTAGCTAAAATACCAAGAACAGAAAGGAAAATGCTTTATGATATCCATCCCATTAATCAGTAGGTTTAAATAAGCATATTACATAGACAAAAGAGAAAACTAAAGAGAGAATCTCAAAATTTTGCTACCACTAATCCTATAATTATGTTGATGCCACTAGCTTTTGTTAATGGGGTCAGATAATGATGGTGTTACCACTATACAATATTCCTAATGATGTTGCTACTGTTATACATATTCTATAACGACTCTAGAGTACTCTACCTTGCCTTGATCAATGGGGAAGTATCTTTGGCACATACGTCGTCAGTCTAAGGAGTCTTCTATACCTAAAATTATGAAAGGGTGTGTCCAGTCCACTTGACTTACCAAAACTAGCCTTACCACAACAGATATGCAAGAATAGGTATAATGGATGCATGAACATGTGAATATTCATAGTCATCTAAATCCAAACTCATATACTACCAATCTTACTTGTTAGTTTGGTACATGATGCTATAAGCATCTAAAAATCCTTACTTTAACCCGTCAAGGGTCATACGAGCATACACCTAAATATGTATGTATAATTATACATATATCATCGACAACCAGCATACACACAAAACACATTACCATATAGAACATTATCTCATGAAGAACACACATTAGTTTAAGCACATCACAATCCCATACAACTCAGCATCCAATCCTGCCATCGAATTCCATAAGATATTATGGAACTACATACCAGGCCTCATGGGTGGAAGAAAAGCTCAACCAGCCACCATAGGTCATCATGAACCACGTGCCACTGAGCCTACTAGCTTTTCAAGGTTAAAACATCATTGGGATCCATAGATCTCATGGACTACGTGCCACCAGGCCTTATAGGCGGAAGCGAAGCTCAACCAGTCCTTGTAGATCATCATAGACCACGTGCCATTGAACCTGCTGGATTACCCTAAGCAATTACATACAATGGGGCTGCACCACCATGACTTAATACTAAACAATCTCATTCAAAACAATCATTCATGCATAAAAGTTCAAGTGCAATAATTCCTCTTATACTAGACCTCTTTCTTTGCATCTCGTGCCTACCTTGATGATTTGTCCGTCAACACATGTCCTCGTGGCACATATCCATCCCATCAGTCCTCTCATGATTGCCATGACTTATGGCTGAAGCCCCCTTTTAATTTTGTATTCTCGATGCATACTAAGATTTAAGGTTCTTCCAAAACTTTAATCGTGGTCTCTCACCAATAATCATAAACATAACCCTTAAAGACCTAGTACATGCTTTTACCTTCCTTGTGCATTACACACGCACCTAGTGTATGCACTTTTCCTTTAATAATGAGGGCAATCATAAGGAGGATATGTGGGTACTTGACACTATTTGCCTAAAGGCCACAACTTGCCTGAAGGCCCCATACACAAGGTACAAATATATACATGGTGTGCCCAATATATTATCATACCATCATGTATTTACGCATAACCAAACACTAGGAAGAGACAATCCTAGTAAATCAAACCAAAGAAGGTAAGGCTAGATCCCTCACCTCAACTCTAAGCTAGCTAATCATCTTCAAATGATGTAGAAGATGCCTCAAATGATCTATTTCTATGAGAAAACCATGTAAAAACATGTTAAGGTCATAATAGAAGATAAAGTTCTCTGATGGCAGTCGACTGGTTGGGTACCACCAATCCTAACCTGAGGGCAACTAGTCGACTGATATCATCCTACCAATCAACCGATGGGTCTTGGTCCAAAGCAAATCTCTCTCAAGATTATCTATCGACTGACAAGACCTTACTAGTCGACCAATAAGCTTCTACCAAAACTGGGTAGTAGAGAGCACCAGGGGCAGCTAGTTAACCGCTTGCCAAACATACTTCGAAATCTTACTATCAAAATTTTCCAACTCTCCATCTAACCCCAACTTCGATCATTTCTCAAGATTTTTCTCTATGGATTTTCTTTAATAAGGTATAGTAATCATTTTTATACTCAAGTCGTAGATTATATTCAAGAATCAAAGCTTAGCTCCATAAAAACCTCATCTAACATCCCTAACTTCCAAAACTTTTCTGTCATGATTTCCATGCCATGATTTGAATGTTTTAGACCATAGATTCTTTCATTTTCTTGTTTCAGTTTGTTCAACAAACATCTAATAGGAGTTCTAGACCATTAATCTAGATTAAGACTCCTAAGAATACTTGTTCTCACCCTCAACACCCTCATATTCGAAAATGAGACAACAAAATAGAAAGATAGGGATCTTACCTTATTTTCTCTTCCTTCCGGTGATGGTTGAATGCCAGAGGCTTCCGAACATTGATGGCTGGAGGCTTAGGTGGTGATATTTGGGGAAAGAGATGGAGAGAAATTGGTGCTAGGGTTTGGAAATGGAGAGAGTGTGTGAGAGAGGAGAATGGGGCTGAAGGTGGATGTGCGTGATATTCGTATATATACCTTCCCAAGGAAATTATCATTTTGCTCTCCGATCCACACTTAATCAAAATTAGATAGTGGCAAAATTGTAATTCCTCTGATTCAGCCATTTTTCAATACACACAAGATACTATACATTCCCAAGTCTAGTTTCTCGATTCGTAACACACCACTATCTTTATCATGCCTTATTTTCCCTTTTCATAAGAAAGCATTACTTAAATAAATTTTTTATTTCACCCTAGTCCATTTACGGTCTCATTATTCATCTGCCTTTCCTGTGAAACACGCACACCCTCATCCTTGGCCATATGTTACTTCACATACAAAGCCACACACCAATCATGAATTTCTTTACTCTAAAACGAAAAATTTCCCCCACATTGGACTACTTGACTGAAGAACCAATTTCATTAATACCTGGGGACTTTGGGTGTTACACTCTGCCTCTCAACTATTAACCTCATGGGTTCTTCTTCATGGTTGTCCATAATTTCCGATTCTATGATTTGCCACTCAAATATGTCATAGTTGTCTAAATTGTTTGGATCCATTTGATGGATGCTTCAAGAGTAAAAAGCACATCATAATTTTTGAGTGGTGTGAAAATTTATCTTATGTTAAGAGTATATATAGGGTACACCATATATAATAGCTAGTTTGACTACTTTATATCAACATTCAGTCAATGAAATTATAATTTCATTCTAATTAGTTTAATGTTAACAACTAAATTATAAATTTTATATTATAATAGCTACAACGAAAATTAAGTAAATTTATATTGCAAGTTATAATTTAATCTTTTTTATTAATTAAAATAATTTAATTCAAAGTAAAATTAAGAATATTGCAAGTAAAATTTGGTAAAAAATGAAATCTTTTTATTCCAACTAAGAATATTGCAAGTTATAATCAAAAGTGACAAACATTAAAACATGTTATATTTGTCTTTGATTCTCATCCAAAAACTATCTGCTTTTTGGTCAACTCCAACAATTGCATCCTATGAAACATTAAGCCATGTTTGAATAAGAAGTTTATCCTCTTTCATGATGAACCCAATTCGGGATTTTTTCTGACCAGCATATCCTACTCCTTTATCAGGCACAATGTTCTCTAGACTGACTTGGGTTGAAAATTATGGAACTTGAGTCTCAGAGATGGACCCAACCAGTGTTTCAGGTTCTTTATTAGTGGACTCCACAACACTAGTGCTCACTGAAGGCCTATAAAACATGGTAGGACTAGTTGGTAGTGATGGAAACATGGTATTTGATGGAAACATAAGAAATTGAAAATTTCTAGGATTTGGGTTACCTTTTGGAATTGGGGGGGGTTACTTTGTGGATTTGGAAAAATAGAGGAATTTGAGAAAAATTAAACTGATTGGGATTCATTTGACAAAAACAAATCAAATTGTGAATTGGGGAAACAAGAAATGAAACTGTGACTTGAGATATTGAGTGAAAAATCTAATAAATTGAGGCACAATTTATAAGCCTCCCTTCCAACGATAACATTTGTTTGGGTAACGACAAAACTCAATGTCTCTCCATTTTCTCTGCAACCTAACGTCTCTCCGCAACTCCCAATGTCTCTCTATTGTCTTTCCACCAACAAATCATAATGGGAAGGCACAACTTATGTTTGAACGGCATCTCTCTCCATTCTCTCTTCCACGCCCTTGACCCATTTCTCTGAAACTCACCCTATTCGTTTGAAACTCACCACCACGGATAGCTTCTTCATGGATCGAACCCAGAACCCAGAAATGTTACTATAATCGAAACTTCCAATCTTCTTCTTCTTCTTCTTTTGTACCTCTAAAACTCATAACCTAGAACCTAGAACTCAAAACCTAGAAATGCTGCCATAATCGAACCCAGAACCCGTCGACCTCGCACCTTCCAATCTTCTTCTTCTTCCCCTCGTCGAATTTCTGGGAGAATTAGGTTTTAGAGAACAAGAAGCCAATGGACACACTGCTGGATATTCTCTTAATAGTAGAAGATCCTAATCGACAAACATGCTGCCAAAGACGCTACTTAAGTTTTTGTGTGTGTGTGTGTGAGATAAAAAGCGATTAAGAATAGGATAATTTAATATAATTTATTTAATATTTACTTTTATTATTATTATTATTATTATTTTATTAAAAACTAGTTTTTATTTTCAAGAATTCTTATTGGAGATACTCTTAGTAAATCTATTAAAAGTTAACAGCATTAACTAACAAAATGATTAATGATGTCAAATTTTAGGGATTAACAAGTATAATACCCATTTTCCAGAGACCTAGATGAAATACATCTTTAAGGACCAAAAAAGTGATTTAATCTTTAATCAATTTATGAATAATAAAAATATAATAGCTGTATATTTTTATCTCAATTCTCAATATTGTATAATTAGGTTTTTATTATATCATTCTATGTTATATTTTCACTAAAATCAATAATATCTTTAAATAAATGAAATATAGAATGAATAATTAATTTAGTCCCTAAAAAATTATAACTACTTTAATTTAGATTCTGAAATATTATATTTGTATCAATTTAATCTCTTTATTAGTTAATGTGATTATTAACAATAAAATTTTTTTAAAATTTTATTTAACAATAAAATTGACTAAATTAAAATAAATATATCTTAAAAATTAAATTAAAATATTTAATCTTTTAAAATAAAATATCTTAAAGGACTGAATCTAGCATGAGTAGCACGCTAGTAGTATCCAAAATGGCACATCCTTCACATTGTGTACCTTATCTAAATCAAATGCACCGTTCAAGTCTCTCACGCCTCTCAGCTGCTTGATCTAGTCTCTGCCTCTTCTTTCTCGCGTACAGCAGAAGCTAAATTCCGGCTCTCGCAGTCTCGGTCTCGTCGTTGATTTGGGGACCGAAGCTTGCCTTCGTCGCACGCGGTAATCTGCCAACGGAACAGGTATTCTACGTTATCTGATTATTAAGACCAAAATATCATGGTGTCTCAGTATCGTTTCAACTGGTATCAACCTTTCCATGCTATTAATAGAGTAAAAATTGCGTTTGAAATTGGTACAAGTGAAAAATTCGTTTAAGTGAGGTCAATTCTTGGTACAATCTAGCTATGTGTAGTGTTGAGTCAATGAGTGTTGAGGAATGTTTTGTTCAATCACTTGAGCTTAGATCGACGCGATTGTCAGCACTTGTGACTGCAAATTATATAAACTGACTTACTAGGTGTAGGTGACAAATGGGTTTCAGTTTGAGACAATATTCACTGGCTTTCTCACAAGTCCCAATCAGTGGGAAAAAGATTTGTAGACGAGAAGCTGTCATTGTTATGCTGGTCGTAAATATGCCTCAGTCAAACTCTGATTGCATATATATTTAAAATTTTTTCATCTGCAAGAGTGACTAGGGATTATGTATCTTCATTTATGTAAACCAAAAAATAAATGAATTTGATGCTTGTCATGATGCTGATAAAGATGCGTATGTTGGATTGTTGACTTATACTAGATTACTGGTTTAATTGGATAGCTACTTATGGAGCGCCTTGAAAGGTGCAATTATAGATATTCGATAATGTTTGTTTGCTACTTCTCTATATTGCTTTGTTTTGTTTTGATGATTCAATGCTTTTGTCCTCCCAAATATGTCTTGTATGTTAAACACCAGCAGAATGATAAACTGAGTCTTTCAGGTCGTACGTACTTGCTGCAATAGCTAGACTCTGATCTACTCTGCAAGGGAAGCCAAGAAAGAGAAAGAAAAAACAACAGATGGCACAAAATGTAGATCGTCTGGCAGATTTGGCGCCTGATATTCTTTCAAGGTTGCCGGTGAAATCTTTAATGCGTTTCAAATGTGTTAATAAGTCCTGGTACAACCTCATAATAAACCCAAATTTTATCTCCAAACACCTGCACGCCTTCCATAATCACGCCAACTTCACAAATTATACAATCAATCTACTTGTTAACCGTACTAGGCCTGCCACTTTTGGTCCTTCTGGCAGTAATCGAAAAGCTTTCATTTCTCTGCTCTCTTTTGACCCTGCCACCAACAGCTCCTCTCTCAATCTACTGGATTTAATTTACAACCACAATGAAGTTACCCATATTGACATTTTCGGTCCTTGTAATGGCTTATATTGCCTTTACGGCAGTCCCATTCTGATTATCAATCCATCCATGAGAGAGTTCAGAGTTCTTCCAGATAACCATCTCCCATCCGAAACTTACTGTATGCAACACTTTCCTGGGTTTGGATTCGATGCCAAAATCAACGATTACAAGTTGGTTTTGATTATGGACACATGGCGTCAGGATACAGATGAACGACTGCCTTGGCGTGTTGAGATATACACTTTGAGTACTAATTGTTGGAGGAAAGTTGATTGCCCTCTGCCATCTGTTTCCATTTGGAATAGGTCATGGATTGATTCTTTTATTCACGGAGTGTTTCATTGGTGGGCTTATGATGCTGCTGGTGATTTAATTCTTGCATTTGACATGCACCACGAAACGTTCCGAACAATCAGGTTGCCAAATTTAAGGTCTTCTACACAGGAATTTGCTGGGACTGTTGCTAAGTTCAAGGAGTCTCTTGCTGTGATTGTTTATCCTAGGAGGGGAACTGAGAAATGCTTTGAATTGTGGATAATGGAAGATTATGGCAATGAAGGGTCTTGGACCCGGCACTCCATTATCGGACCCATTGTAGGAGCAAAAAGGCCTTTGGGATTCTGGAAAAATAACCTGTTTCTGTTGGAAGATAACAAAGGAAGGATGGTGTTCTATGATCTCCAGACTGAAGAAATCAAACATACTGGGTTTCATGGAGAGGAAGCTTCCTTACAGGCTGCAGTGTACATGCAGAGCCTAGTTTCCCTAAGGAGAGATAACGAACAATATCAAGCAGGAGGAGCCTCCTCTTTTAATATAATTCCCGACCCACTTTTTTTATGACAATTCAGGATGAGAGGTTAAAGAACTAGGTGTTTGTTGTGAAAGTAGATCCTTTGCCTAGCAACAAAGTGTTTGGCGCTCCACGACTTTTAGATCGGCATGGAGCCCACCTCCATGTGTAAGCCCCATGTCGATCCAACGATCGTGGGGCGCAAGGCACTCTGTCTGACTTGTGCACCAAACAAAAGATCCTGATTTATTTGTTATTGTGTTCTATCAGCCATATAATTATGCACCTAATGAAAGATTTAACCATATTTAGCTTATGAAAATGCTAATGGAGTTACTAAAGTTATTTCTTGTAGGAAATATTTGCATTTTTTGAACAACTGCCATGATTTGTGATTTGAGATTGTTCTGTTGAGCTCCGGTTAAAAGAAAAAATATTGTAAGAAAGAAACTGTTTGTCAGTATGGGTTTTAAAAAGCATTTCTTATTGGCAAATTGTCAATAAGTATATGTGTACAGATTTGATTTACAATTAATATCTTTTGAATGGTTAAATTATTTCATATAATCATTATAATTGATATTATTTTTCAAAAAAATAATTGTATGCTTTTTCTTTTATTTTGAAAAGGATTTTTTTTATTTTATGCCTAAAATAAACAAAATTCTTCTTCTATTATTTAAAAGTAGATTTTAGAGATTATCAAACATAAACAAAATTTAAAATGCTCTGTAAAAAGATAAACTGCTCATGTTGAAAGAAAACAATGAAAAAAAAACACTAAGGAGCTGTTTGGATGTGTTTTTGTTTTTTTTTTTCCATTTTGAAATCAAATTTTGTAAAATTGTTTTAGAAATTAATTTTGAATAATAAAAAATAAAAAGAAAATTCTTTTAGATAATTTGTTCATAAAAACAGTTTTTAAACTTCAGAAAACAAAAAGAATATGTTTGAAAAATTTGTTTTTGAAAGATTTAAAAATCATTTGATACAAAAGCTTTCTATGATATAATGTTGTGATAAATTTAATACAATGAAATATTTAATAAAAATATTTAAAAAAATAAAAAAAATACAAGTTGAATATATTGATTGTTATAGCATAAATTATATTTCAATAAATTGGTTAGTTTTTATTATCTAATTATATAAATTACACAATAATTTAAAATAATTATAATTTTAATAAGATAAAATGAATTAACCCCAAATTAGTTTAAAATATCTATAAAAATGAAAAAAAAATAGATATCAAAAGCAACAATTTTACAAACATTAGATAAAAATACATTTTTGAAAAAAAAAAAATTTTACATGCAACGGTAACATTAATTGCCACTATACTTGTTAAAATTATTTTTGGAGTTATAACAGTGATTTTAACACTGCTAAAAATATTGTTCTTTTACAATGACGTATAGTTATATGCATATCAGTAATGAAGCTACATATTTTTCACCTTATTTTCAAAACCAATTATTTTCAAAAAACTTGAATCTTGTTTTTATTTAAAAAAATTTTTCAAAAAGTATTTTTAAAATATATCTTTTAAAAACATTTCACCAAACAAATTTTATTATTTTTTTATCTTTAAAAAAAGGAATTGTTTTAGAAATCAATAATCAAACAGTCCTTAAATCTCTTGCCAAATAAGTTTTAGTTTTGGTGCCTTTAATAATAGACATGAACATGAGAGTTCAAACATTTATTTTATATATGATTCGGATAGCTAACCTCCTAGGGCGGTGTTAGCGATTTGGCAAGCACACCAATCGCATAAGTAATAAAGAGTGAGTAAGATATCGTTTCCTCGAGAACTAAGTGGCTAATTACCTAAGAAATTTGACAGAATTAGTTAGACAAATTTGTTTGGATTGAAGTCAGCTTTAACTAGAACTAAAAAAGTAAAATTCAACACAACAAAAATTCTTTTTATGATTTTTAATAAATTGAAAGTAAACGCACTCACGATTGAAGAAATTAATATTAAAAGGCATAAAGTCGCTAATCTCTTTCTTCCGTCCTAGGAATCTCAACACCTCTCTCATGCACTAACAATTTTATCAAAAGTCTATGTTAATCGTAGGTTACTCTATTAACCTAAAAGAATCCTTCTGGATCTCAATTACAATACTTATCGCCTACTCAATTCATTAAGTGAGTCAAGTCTATAATAAACAACCTAATTTGGCTAAACGAGACTAACTAATATTCATATTAGCTAACAAGCGAAATTCTTAAGTTAAGATCAACGCACCCGTCATTCCTAAACAGTATTCTACTCTCACATCCCTTTCCCAGTTCAGTAAAAGCAACAAGTTAACCATGGAGTGATCAAATCCATAAATAACACCATTAAAATGAATAGAAAGACATATATTAATTGAATTGAAGTGTAAATATATGAGTGAGAGAGATAAAGAGAGAGAAATCCTATTATGGAATCAAGTTCATAGCAACTCTAGAGAGAAAATCTAGCTACTCATGAAAAATAAATGACAGCAAATAGAAAAAAAGATAGGAATAGCCATGAATATGAAGTTGAATGATGGATTAAGCCCCCAAAGCCTTGAAAATCAAGTTTCCCCTTCTTTTCTCAGCAAAATCGGCATTTTCCAGCTTCCCCCGTAGTAGAATTACCCTAAAAAAATAACCTTTGCAGCTATTTAAAACATTCCTAATGTGTCAGGAATTTCATTTCGCCGCCACAACGACACGTCTTCACCATTGTAGCAGTGGAACATGAAAAATCAAGGCAGCAGTGGAGGGTTATCACTGCAGCGGTGGAAGGTAGAAACAATTGCTGAAAAAGTACAACTCCATCGCCAAGCGCTGGGCGTTGGGCTACTGGCAGCTCACGCTGTAGCGCCACGTCCTCAACACTACAGCGGTGGAAGATAGTAGCTGCTCTAAATCTGCTACTCTAGAGCCGGGCGCTGGGTAGCCAACGCTAGGCTGTTGGGCAAGAATTCTTCTTTTGATTTGTAGGGCCGAAAGCTAGTTTCCTCTCCTCTAATTGGTGGTCCTTCTTTGTATCCTGAAATGTAAGATAAAATACCAACTATTAGCGTAAAAATGAGAATAAATCAAGAAAGTAACATTGAGCTTAAGGAATTTCAAATTTAAAATCTTGAGGCCAAAAGAATTACATCAATAAAATTCAAGCAAAATCAAGGTTCAGATATCAAGAAAAAGTACACAAAAATCACGTTAATTAGGAAATTAATAGGTGGCTACTCCTAAGTACAAAGTGAAGTCAACTTCTTTAATCCCATCTTTGCAAGCAAGTTTACACAATGATTAGTTTTTTTGACGATATGAGTAATGTGATAGCCTTTATTGTATCATCAACACTTTTTCTAATATTGTCAATGATAACTCCAAGGAAGTGGGTGGAGGCTCAAGGTAATCATTCTTTGCGAGGACAAGAAAAACCCCAATCTCCCTAGCGACCAAAAGACCATGGAAAATGGTGAGAAGCTCTACATGCATGTTAGTCATGACATTGATGAAGCAAAGAAACTAATTAGTCACTTCCCTTTTTTTTCTCTAATCAACCCACTTATATTGGCTCTGCCTAGATTGTCCAAGGAGTAACCATCAGTGTCAACCTTGACATGATCCTCAGGTAGGAAGCACCAGCAAACCAAGTGAGGAGGGTATTCCAAGATCCTAATGTTGTCATAAAAAAATCTTCCTGTACAAGGCATTTCTTATATAATTATCTAATATTATGATATGAGATACCTTGACATTTACGATATTTATGTTGGTCATGGCAATTTATAATGGGTTTCATCTCAATAACATGAGAAACAAAAGTACCTTTGTCGTTTTTAATGTTTATCTTGAGTTTTAATTTTGTCCCTAACGTTTTTTTGCGTAAATTTCGTCCTACATGTTTCACTTTTGTTAATAGAAGAAGAAGAAACATGTGGAATCAAGAAGAAGAAGAATAGGAACGTTTATCTCAAGTTTCAATTTTGCCCCTAATTTTTTTTTATGTTAATTTCGTTCTATATGTTTCACTTTTGTTAATAGAAGAAGAAGAAACATGTGGAATCAAGAAGAAGAAGAAGAAGAAGAAACTTTGGCAGTAATATGTTAGGACCATGTGGTTTACTTTTGTTGAGTTTTTAATGGAAAAGTCATGTTAGAGGGCATGTGACTCCCAAAAAAAGAACAATTTACAAATTTTAAACCCTAATTTCGCAAATTCTTTTGTTTCTTGAACACTTAAAGCAAATTAGCATATAAATTTTATTTATTTTATATAAATAACTCTCAATTTGCTCATTGTGAACCTTAGTTTTAAAAATTGTGAAATGTAGGTTCAGAATGAGAAAATTGGGTTTATTTACATCAAATAAATAAGATTCATATGCTAGTATATGATGAGCCCTCAGCATTCATATAAATTCTATGGAGATTTGGATCATTTTTGTATACTTTTGGCTAATGTTAGGTCTTTAACATTTGACTTTTTGATAATTGCATACACACCTTACTCTTAGGTTAGAAATGCAATTTTTGGCACCTAATCACATTTCTTTTGGGTTACAATTGTAAATCTGATGGAGATTATGTCTTTACAGATCTCATGGTTGGGAAAATGATGTGAAGAATGAGAAATCTTAAGCCAAGATCTAAAAGATGAAGAGAGAGAACCTTGGAGAAGAAAAAAAGGCCCAAAATGAAGATTTGAAGCTGTCCTTCATGCACCTAAGTGGACTAACCTGTGCCTAAGTAGATAAAGCTCCAGAAGGTGATTTCTCTCTACTATATTCATGCTTAAGTGGGTAATACATATGCTTAAGCGGTTCTATGCAAACATTGAAGGTTCTATTCTATCCACCGTGCGCTTAAGCTGGAATAATGTATGCTTAAGCGGGTTGCTCGTGCTGAAGAATGACTTAACTCTGCATGAATCACGCTTAAGTGGGAAATATGTGTGCTTAAGTGCACGACCCATTTTGTTGTCACATGCTGGAGGCTTTAAAAAGCAATTTGGACGGAAATTTTAGGGCATTCTGAGTTGGAAACAAAGGGGGAACGTCGAATGGAGCTCTAAGGGCTAGGGGAACCAGCTTTTGGTGGAAACTGGAGCAATTTCTCTTCCACCCAACTTGGATTCATGGAGTTTTCTCTTCTCTTCTCTCATTTTTTGTATTTTGTGAACACATGTAGCTAAAGTTCTGTCCTAGGATTGTTATGAACCCTAGTTTGGATTAAGTTTTGTAAATCTCTTGATTTCTTATAATCATTTGGCCATTAATTCATATTTATTCATTCTTATGTTCTTGTTTTCATTAAATTTGATCAATTTAATGAATTGTTTGGTGGTTTTGCTGCACTTGGGAAAGGAATGCAAAAACCTAGATCTTAGAATGAGTAGTGTGAGTTCTTGAACCTTAAAATTAGGGCATTTGATTTGTTAATGTCATAGGAATATAGGCATTAGCCTCACATAATAAGATTAGGGTTTGTGCACTGAAACCTAAGGCTACATAAGAAATTATGAGTTTTTAGGTTTAGTCTTGGTTGATATTTGGAAGAATTCATCAAAGCATTTCATTATCCTAGATTAACATGTATGGCCGGTGAGAACAAGAGGGAGAGAGGTTGAAATATGTGAAAAGCATAGGGGGATTAGCAATCATAGGTTGTGTTATTCTTATGTTATTTTTATTGTGTTTAGAGTCTATACAATCATATATACAACTCACTTCTAACTTTAAGTTTACATTCTGTTAAAAGAACCAATAAAAATTTAAATCGTCTAACTAATACATTTTAATTTCTCGGGCGATTAGCAAGTTAATTATTATGGGAATTATATTCTTACTTAATCTTCACTATACTACTTGTACGATTAGTATACTTGCCAAGTCGCCAACAAGTTTTTGGCATCGTTGCTGGGGATTAACGGTTGTTGCTAATATTTGTAGAAATTAAGAGGTTCTAGATTAGACTTTTGTCTATAGCTTGTTTTTCTTTATTTATTTTTCGTAATTAGTCATCTTAGTTTTTGTGTTAATTTTGTAGTTTCTATCTTTCATTGCTAATTAGTATTTTTCATTGTTTATGCGAGGTACTGTTAAGTCATCTGAATTTCTTTTTGAACCTGAAATTGAGTGCCTCGCCAAGAGAACCAGCAGAGAGGCCAAATCCAAAAAGAAAGAGTTGAAAGCACAGTCGTCTCAAGAAAGCATCATGGAACGACTAGGGCAGAACAATCCAGGTAATGGCAATGGTAATGGAGGCGATGTTAATGGATGTGGTGTTGTATTGAGTATCAAGATGATGATAAGATGATGGGACACTACCTATCATCTACTTTTGTGAGAAATAACTCAAGCATAGTCAGACCACTGATTCAAGCAAACAATTTTGAGAAAAAGCCAGCTTTTGTGCATCTCATTCAGTAAGATTAGTTTGGGGGTTAAGATGGAGAAGAAGCTAATGATCATCTTGCAAATTTCATTTAGATTTGTAATACAATGAAGTTAAATGGCAATACTGAAGATGCCATTCGTCTCAGTTTTTTCCCATTTTCATTGAAAGGCCAGGCCAAGACGTGGTTGAAGGCACAACCTCACGGTAGCATAACGACATAGGATGACTTAGAGAGGAAATTTCTAGACAAGTTTTATCCCCTATCCAAGTCAACTAAAATAAGAAGTGAAATTAACTCTTTTTATCAGCATCATTGGGAATCTCTCTATGAAGCTTAGGAGAGATTCAAAGATCTACGTTGGTGATGCCCACATCATTCACTCCCAAGACGGCTACAAATACAAACTTTTTTGAGTGGGTTGAATCTTACTAACAGAACCAATATCGATACAACAGCTGGTGGGTCTTTAAATACCAAAACCCCAAGACAAGCTTGGGACTTGATTAAGATCATTGCTTCAAAGAAACACTGATTGAGTTACACAAGAGGGTACAATAGAAAAGGAGTAATGGAGTTGGATACATTGACAACTCTTTTGGCTCAAAATCAAGCTTTAAACAAGAAGATAGACTCCTTAGCTGATCAGTTCACTAAAGTGCAAGTGCAAGCTATCATTTATGTGGGGCCAAAATGTGATTTCTATAAAGGAGATTATCCACAAAGGTCTTGTGATGATAATACTACTATGGAGCAGTTGAATTATATGAGCTATGGTAATAGACCCCAGAATAACCAATATCCTAATGTTGCATACAAACCAAGGTGGAGGAATCATCCTGGCTTTTCTTGGGGGAATTCACAAGGTGCAATTACTGCTTTATCCTCAAATAGGGCTTTTTCTAACAACCCTCCTATGTATGCTCTGCCACTGCCACTACCTTAAGAAAAGAAGAAACCCACTTTGGAAGAAATATTCATGCAATACATGGCAAAAAATGATGCATTGATCCAAAGTCAAACGTCTCTTTGTCACGTCCCAAAATCTGAGCACGTGACCGGCACGGAAAGTGAATTTCATTTCACCTCTGTAAGCCTATCTTTCTCTTAAGCATCATACTATTCTTTTTCATGCAACCAAACCGAGTTCTCTATACACACTACAGTTATTCACATTACATCACTGAATGAACCTACCCGATTACAGAGATTTCTAGATTTATACAACTTAAAATAAAACTTAACTATTATACCTTTATCCTGAACAAATGAAAAGGTAATCATGGGCTAAGGATCCATAATTCCTTGTACAGATATTTACCTTCAGCTGTCAACTCTGAAAAAAATGTTAATAAGAGGGGTATGAGCAAACCACGTGTCCAGTGAGCAGACAACACAATACTATGACAAAAAAATATCATGCATCATAATGATAACATGCAGCAACCATACGTAATCGATCATAATATAATATAATATAATTCATAATACTTTACAACAGAAAACAGTGAAATCAATTTCACACATTTCCCGTACCAACCGGATCGTCCAGGGTACCTTTGGATCGTTGTCCGCGGCCCCCGCCGCATCCACCCTTATCGCTCCATTTATATTCTCCACCCTTATAGCTTCATATAGATTTCTCCATGGGGTGCACCGCCATGCCTTTCCTTTCTAGTCAAACACAATCACAATCACATCTAAGAGCATTCTCAATCATAATCATGAGCCATATACACAACTCAGTCATTTACAATTCAAGTCACAACATAACCAATATGGTTCTAGCAACATAGCATGTATACAACATAACCCATAATATAGAACAATTATTCAACAATAACATACTTCAACTATCCGCTTATGAATGAACTCAACAATCAGAGTATGATACATTTCAACTCAGTTCACATGCCATTCACAATCCATCATATAACCTCCATTCATGAGAAAATAAGAAAATATAATTATATACATCACCAGGCAAGTTTCACAATTGTTTATGTCTCATCGTCCCACATCATCCTCTTCAAACTTGGATATACAACATATTTTCACTATGATGCAAAAAGTCAATAACAAAGATATTTAATCATAGTAAGTATTAACCCACTCACCTGGATTTCATTCTTTCGGCACTCCTACATTGCACCTTGACCATTCCTATTGTAACCAGATAAAAACCATCAGGGTTACGAAATAGAGAAATTCCTTACCACTACTCCCGACCTTCATCCACTTCTTAAATCATAACTCCTAACTGGTAATGAATATCTAAATAAAACTTATACCATTGGAAACTAGACTTAAAAAGCTTTCCAACGATATAAAGTTTGCCCAAAACGGAGTTCGGATGAAGAAGTTATGGCCGATTAAAAATAAGCTAAGGTTTCTTGGCACACCTGGCGCCTGGGCGCCAATCCTTTCTTCTTCCCCAACTAACCTTGGCGCCTAGGCGCCACGATCGCGACCTTTCGCGATTTCTCTCAGATTTGGCCCAAATCTGGCCAAATCTCTACCGTTTTCCATGATTTCTTTCATGGGATCTCACCCTTAATGTCTAAGGAGCATTTAGACACCAAAAGCACCAATTTTAATCGAGAAACAAAGTCGGAATCTCGATTTTACCTCAAACACTCTTAAAACTAGAAAATAGGGAAAAACTTAAGAAATAGAAATTTCTACCTCGATTCCTTGCTTTCCCTACGTTGCTTGGCTCCTAGAGGCTCGTCCCGTAGCCCGAGATCCACCCTTCAAAGTCCGGTTGTGGAATTGGAGTGTAGAGAGAGAAAGTAGAGAGAAGAAAGAGAGAAAGAGAGGAGAGAAGGTGAAGAGAGAGATAGGAAAGGAGAAAATGAGGAAAAAAAGAGGTGAGGCCACCTATATACTCGCCCGGGGTGAAATTATCACTTGCTCTCCAGTTGACCCTCAGTCAAGACTAGCAAAAGAAAATTCATAAAATCTCACCTCAGGTGTTTCTAAATCTTAGGTGCCCCACAGATTTCCTTACACTTTAGTCCCTCTCAATGTCTCAGACTCCACTTTAACCTCAAATCCATCATCCTTTCGGTACCGAACTCATAACACATTCCTATAAGCTCATTCTTCTTCTCGGGTTCCTATTTGGTCATTTGTCAAAAGTCCTCTATACTTTCTTTTCTTTTCACATTAGTCCTTGAGAATTTGTAAAAATTTCCCAAATTAAAATTTTGAAATTTCTATTCCTAAATTTCCTTCACTAATTCAAAAAGAACATTTTTCATGTAATTAAATTTTTCAATAAACTTCAAATAGATTTTAAATATTCATATAAATTCTTGGGATATTACACTCTTATTCAGAATTTGGAGACCCAAATGGGACAATTAGCTAACGTTCTTAACAATAGACCTCAAGGAACCCTTCCTAATGACACCGAGACCAATCTTAGAAGAGAGGCAAATGAGCATTGTAAAGCCATTGCATTAAGAAGTGGGAAGGAAATTGAAGGTAATCTAAAGATAGCTGAAGTTGACAAGAGAAAAGACAAAGAAGAAGTCATTTCGAAGAAAAATGAAGTTGAATCCCACATTGAGCACTCAAATCCACAAGGGAAACCATTACCTCTACTTCTACCAAGGTTTGAAAATCAAAAATTGGACCACCAATTCAAGAAATTTTTACAGGTATTTAAAAAACTCCACATCAATATCCCCTTCGCCGAAGCCCTTGAGAAATGCCAAGTTACATAAAATATATGAAGGACATTTTGTCAAAGAAAATAAGGCTTTGCGAATATGAAACTGTAGCACTCACCGAAAAATGTAGTACTATTTTGCAAAATAAGCTCTCACCAAAGCTCAAAAATCCGGTAAGCTTAAATATACCTTGCACAATTGGGGATAAATTTTATGTAAAGACCCTCTGTGATTTAAGGGCAAGTATAAAAATGCCTCTATCCATATATAAGAGATTGGGACTGGGTAAATCTCACCCCACTACAGTCACTTTATAACTCGTGAATGGCAGTCTTGCGTATCCTAGAGAAGTTGTTGAGGATGTACTAGTCAAAGTGGATAAATTTATCTTCTCGATAGATTTCATTGTCCTAGACTATGAAGAAGATTGCGATGTCTATATCATTTTGGGATGACCATTCTTAGCTACCGAGAAAACTATTATCGATGTGCAAAAATGAGAGCTCACTATGAGGGTCTAAGACCAAGAGGTGAAGTTCAACGTTTTTAAGGCAATGAAGTATCATGATGATCTGAAGAAATGTTATAGAATTTCTATAATGGATGCCACGGTGGATAGAATTATGAAAACCACCTTTGAGAAGGACCATTATAGATATGCACTTGAAGCATCCCTTGTGGCTATAGAAGTGGATAAGGATAATGAAGAAGTTGTTGAGCATGTGAACTTGTTGAATGCCATACATAAATTCCTCAAGTCCTATAAACAAGTGGAATCATTGGAGTTAACCACTGAGATGGGGCATTTTGCTAAGCCATCTATTGAATAACCACCCATACTTGAGCTCAAGCCATTACTCCCCATTTGAAGTATGCATATTTAGGAGAGTCATCAACCTTGCTAGTTATTATGTCCTCTTTGTTAAGTATGGAGCAAGAAGAAAAAATTATTAAGGATCTTACGAGAGCATAAAAAAGCCTTGGGATGGACAATTGCTGATACAAAAGGCATTAGTCCACCAATTTATATGCATAAAATAAAGCTTGAAGAAGGATACACTTCCACCATTGTGCACCAACGAAGATTAAACCCGATAATGAAAGAAGTAGTGAAGAAGGAGATTGTCAAGTGATTGGATGCAGGGATAATCTCCCATCTCTGATAGTTCGTAGGTGAGCCCAGTTCAACGCGTCCCTAAAAAGGGAGGCATGATTGTAGTGGCTAACACTTGCAATGAATTGATACCAATACGAACAGTCATGGGATGGAGAATATGCATGGATTATTGCAAGATTAACAAGGCTATAAGGAAGATCATTTCCCGTTACCATTTATTAACCAGATGTTAGACCGGTTAGCTGGTCCAGAGTTTTTCTATTTTCTTGATGGGTATTTAGGCTATAACCAGATTGCCATTACACCGAACAATCAAAAAAAAGACAACGTTTATATGTCCTCATCGCACATTCACTTTCAGGAGAATGCCATTTGATTTGTGTAACACGCCAGCCACATTTCAGAGGTGCATAATGGCCATATTCTCAAACATGGTAGAAAAATGTCTTGAAGTTTTTATGGATGATTTCTCAATTTTTGGAGCCTCATTTGATTAGTTGTCTTGGCAACTTGAAACACGTTTTGGAGAGATGCAAAGAAACTAACCTGGTGCTAAACTGGGAAAAATGTCACTTCATGGTACAAGAAGGTATTGTGCTTGGTCACAAGGTCTCAAAGAAGGGCTTAAAAGTAGACCAAGCCAAAGTTTCAGTTATTGAGCAACTCCCTCCCCTTGTATCTGTAAAGGGAGTTAGGAGCTTTCTTGGTCATGCAAGCTTTTACAAAAGGTTCATAAAAGACTTCTAAAAGATTTCTAAGCCATTGTGTCATTTGCTAGAAAAAGGATGCTCCATTTTGCTTTAATGATGAGTATTTGGCCTCATTTAATGAATTAAAGAAGAAATCGTCGCCGCACTAATTATTGTTGCTTCAGATTAGGAGAGACCCTTTGAACTAATGTGTGACGCAAGTGATTATGCTGTAGGGGCGATTTTAGGTCAATGGTTTGAAAAGATCTTTTATCCCATCTATTATGCAAGAAAAACTCTAGCTGATGCTCAATTGAACTACACCACCACGGAGAAAGAGTTATTGGCGATGGTATTTGCATTTCACAAATTTTGAGTATATTTAGTGGGAACCAAAGTGACAGTGCACATTGACCATTTGGTGATCAAGTACCTCATTGAGAGGAAGGATTCAAAGCCTTGGTCGATTAAATGGATTCTCCTATTGCAAGAATTTCATTTACAAATCAAGGATAGGAAAGGGAGTGAAAATCAAGTTGCCGATCACCTCTCATGTCTAAGAAATGATGCTTAAGTTGAAATGGAGCCTAAAATTAATGAGAATTTTCCTGATAAGAGGCTATTTATGATTAAAGATAAACAATTGCCATGGTATGCAAATTATATGAACTTCCTTGTGTGTGGAAGCCTACCGCCTAACCTCAATACCCATCAAAGGAATAGATTCCTCCATAATGTTCGAAACTACCTTTGGGATGTGCTATTTCTCTTTCAAGTTTGTGCTGATAAGATAATTCGTCGTTGTATTTTAGAAGAAGAGATGACCACTGTACTATGGCATTGTCATAATTCAGATTATGCAGGTCATGATAGCAATGTTTAAACATCTGCAAAGGTGTTAGAAAGTGGCTTTTATTGGCCATCCTTGTTTAAAGATGCAAGAATTTTTGTGGAAAATTGTCATCGATGTCAACAAAGTGGCAACATCTTAAGAAAAAATGAAATGCCACTCAACAGCATTCTTGAAGTGGAGATTTTTAATGTGTGGGGAATTAATTTTATAGGGCCATTTCCCTATTCCTTCTCATTCTAATACATATTGTTGGTCGTCAACTATGTCTCTAAATATGTTGAAGCCATTCCCACCACAACAAATGATTCAAAAGTAGTACTCAATTTCTTGAAGAAAAACATCTTTTCTCGATTGGGGGTGCCACGGGCTTTGATTAGTGATGGTGGAACTCAATTTTGTAACAAATATTTAGATAGTCTTCTGACTAAATATGGTGTCAAGCACTGACTAGGCACTCCGTATCACCCTCAAACAAACGGTCAAGTTGAGGCCTCTAACTGAGAATTAAAGAGAATCTTGGAGAAAACAATTAATACTTCAAAAAAATATTGGGGTAAAGAGGATAAACGATGCTTTATGGGGTTATCGCACTGTATATAAAACTCCAATTGGAACATCCCCATTCAAGCTAGTCTATGGAAAAGTTTGCCATCTCCTAGTAAAGTTAGAGCACAAAGCATTTTGGGCCACAAAGTTCCTGAACTTTGACATCAAGAAAGCTGGAGAAAAAAGGCTCTTGCAATTGAATGAACCTTAAAGACTTCCATCTTCAAGCTTATGAGAGCTCTAAATTACAAAAGAAAAGGGTGAAAAGATGGCATGACTGCAAAATAATTCCTTAATCCTTTGAAGCAAGCCAACAAGTCCTTCTATTCAACTCTATACTCAAACTCTTCCCAAAGAAGCTAAAGTCCAGATAATCAAGACCTTTTATTGTATGGAAATTTCGGATCCTAAAGGTGTTACGAGTTTCAAAGTGAATGGCTATCAATTGAAACACTATCTTGGTATTGAAGTTGAGTGGGAGAAGATTTCTCTAACACTCACCAACCTGAGGCACAGGAGCTCCGGTAAAGTCTAGCTAAGGACTATAAACGTAGTGCTCTTAGAAGGCACCCCAAGTTTTACTACCCTTTTCCTTTTATTTTCAGCAACATATAGTTGTTTGTGTCCTGTCATGTTGTGTATATTGCTTTGTGAACTCTGGTTATGCTGCTAAAGTTACTAATGTTAGTTAGTTTTTTTTGTGGTAAATAGCTTGGTGCAGTGTAATTCCTTAGCTATGCTTCCTGTATATGTTGTTTTGTAAACTCTATCCTCTCTTGTGGTTCGTTTGTGAAGTTCATTGTTGTTTTAAGGAGAAGAAATTTTATGTTGGTTAGAGTGTTTTGCTGATATAAGTTTGGGGGATGCTAGTTGAAGTTATGGCCAAGTTGTAGTTTTAAGATAATTAGATGCATGTAATTAAAATCACAAGCTCTGTAATTTCCAAGCTTTGATGTCTAAATAGCTGCTCATGTGATCCTTTTTGAAAAGCTTAGTTTATAGTTGGAGGTAGAGGAACCTTTTGCTAAAGATTGAAATGAAATTTTAGTTTATCTAGAGATTTTTTACTATGTTTCTGCAGAAATCATGCTTAGGCGGGGTATAATCACTCTTAGGCGGGTTAGAGGATAATTCTGGGCTCTTCTCAAGTAGAAATGAGTTAAGCGCATAGTGGTCCCGCTTAGGCGGGTTGTGGCAAATTTCTGGAGTTGCTCTCGGGTCCAATCAAGCTTACGCGCATAATGATCCTTCTTAAGCGGGATATGGCAACAGTTGAAGACCCTCTCAGGTCAAGTCATGCTCAAACGCATGATATATCTACTCAGGCGAATAAAAAAATAATTAAAAAAAATTCTACAGAAGCCATCGCGCTTAAGCATGTTTGGTCCATGCTTAAGCGGGAAACTATTGTTATAAAAGCCAATTTAGGGATTTCAACCCTAATTTCTCCCCCCCCCCAATTTCCTTCCTCACCATAGACTTATTCTCCTTTGTCGTCTTTGGCCTATTTTCGGCCATTCCCTACCATAAAACCTTTCACTAGTCCTTTCTTCTTCCCTCTCTCAGCCACATTCGTCGTTTCTCATTAGTTTTTGGGTGTTTCGAGATCCTCCACTGTGAGTTCCTCTGTTTGTTGCGTTCGATAAGCCACGCGTGGTGATGCTTTCATGCTCCAAGTGTCCTCTCTTTGTTTCTTTTCTTTTCACTCAGCAGGTAATGACTCTCATCTCTCCTCTGTGATTTCTATAGGCGTAGTGGTAACATTACTGGATTGACGATAAAATTTTGGGATTACGAGAACCTAGGCTTTTGATTGGTGTTGATTTATTTTTCTATTCTTGGGTTCTTGGTTGATTTCTTTACAGGGATCTTATGACATCAAAGAAGAGATCAAGGGGTAAGGAAAAAGTTGGGACTAGTGGCTCCATTCCTTTTGACAATTTTAGGATTAGAACCCTAGAGCTCCAAAATTGGTTTAAGGATAAAATTTGCTCTAGAAAATATGTTAGGGAAAGAGCAATTGCACTTAGTCCTAGTGACTATCCTGAAATTCTTGATCAAATTGCTAAAAGAGGTTGGGGTCTATATGTCTTCATGGAAAAACATTCTAGTTGCTCACCAGTGGTACAAGAATTTTATGCCAATGCTAAGCGGTTCAAGAATGAAAGTTTAGGGGATTACAAAACCATGGTTAGAGGTATTGAAGTTGATTTTTCAGTTGATACCATCAACAGACATTTTGGGATTAGATCAGTTGTTTGCCTTTACCATCATCACATTGATGATATCCCTGTGAACCCTAAGAGAGTACTTAACACCTTGTGTAAACCTGGTGCACAATGAATTTTAGGCAAAAAGAATGCACCTCTAAAGCTATAGAGGTCTAACCTTCTACCAGTGGCCAAAGCATGGTGTATTTTATCTCAATCCAACCTCCTCTCGACCACCGATACCTCAGACGTCAATGTGAAGAAGGCCACTCTGATTTTTTACATAATAGAGGGAAAATTTGTGGATTTGGGCTTGTTAATATAAAAGAATATTGAAGCCTTGGCACAGGCGAAAGTGGAAATTTTGGGTTATACTTACTTATAACTAAATTGTGTGCTACCCAGAAAGTGCCCATGGAAGGGGAAAACTTGCTTTCTCCCCCAAGCCCATTATAAAGGAGCTTCTAGATAAGTTTTTTGTAGAAGATACTTCCACTAGTAGTGCTCCTAAACCTCTTATCGTCCCTCAACCCTCTTAAGTTACCACACAGACTCCCACTGTCACACTTAAGTCCTTGTTCAGCATGTCTCTGGTCTTGAGCTCATGATGAAGAATATGTGGTATTATTAGCAATGTTTTGGAAATGCCTGGGCTAATCAAAATGGGATCAACACTGAAGGATGAGATTTATCCCAGAATAGGAGAGTTGATGAAGAAGCAGCAAATGCTGAAGAAGAAGGAGATGCAGATGAAGAAGGAGCTTATGAGACAAATAGTTAGATTGTGTATTTTTGTTATATTTCTGTTTTTGGGGATTATTGTATTTGAACTTTATTTAAGGTTTAAGTTATTTAACTCTTTGTATTAACTTGTTCTTTTGGACTAATTGGATCAACACCTCTTTTCAGTTAAGACGTTGTGTTTTGGCTGTTAATATGAATGTTGCCTTACTATTATTTTCAGTTGATGTGGTTAGCTTTTTCATCCCCCCTCCCCAAATACCTTTTTGTTCATATGTTTATCTTTGTTTATTCAATCATTGAGGACAATGTTTGCCTCAAGTTGGAGAAGGTTTTCAGTGATCCTTAGAATTATGTGAATGCATTGAACTTATTCTCTAGCCTTGTCTAGTATTTAATTTTGTTGAGATTAGCTGGCTAGAATTTGTCTCTTGTAAAAGCCTTATGATGAACTTGCTAATTACATGTTGCTTAGCATGAAAATTTTTGCCAAGTCTATATTTTTTTTCAGGTTATTATGTAAACTTTGCTTCCTTGGAGTTGTTGAAAATTTTTAAGTACAAATTAGCCATAATTCATCTAAGTGCATTTGTTCATAGAAATTTCTTGTAGTTTAATCGGTATAGTTATTTATCAATTTTAAGAACTCTATAACTTATGTTTTAACTCTTTTGAAATGAAATTTCTAAGCTTTGCATTGTTTATAGAAATGATTTAGGCATTTCTTTGCATGATTGAGCCTTTCAAGCTATCTTTTTATTATGCTGCCCATTAATCCCTATTTTGAGCTTTTATTAAAAAAAATTCCTTGTTAATTCTTTCTTTTACCCACTTTAGCCCCACCTTTTAAGCCTAAAAAACAATGTCTAACCCTTTTTCAAGAGAATAATAGCATATATGAAGTTTGGAAAAGTGGTGTTGCTTATAGAGGTGTATGAGACAAGCAAATCAAAGAGTGGAAAAGAAATGAAATAAAAGAAAGCTTTTTGTCACGACCTGTTTTCTAGGCACATGACCGGCATAATGATGAATATCTCATCACTGTAAGCCTTTCGATAAATTCTACCCACAAGTAAAATTATTTAGTTATGTATCTCCATGTTATCAAAATAGTCATTCCTCAATAAATACGAAGAAAATATATCAAATTTTCTTATTTTAAAAAATCATAGAGATAAGTTGCATATAATAATAGCTTCTCAATATAAAATACATTATTATACTAAAATATAAGCCAAATACCAAACCTCTGACCTAGATGTCCTAGACGGTTACAGAGCAACATAATCTATAACAAATGAGGGGCCTACCCGACAGCGGGAAGGTCTAAATTGATCTACTCCTCTAGCGGATGTTCTTCACTGGCAACCTAATCTGAACAAAAAAAATTGTACAGAGAGTGTGAGCTTTTAAACTCAGTGAGTGAATCGGTCTCACGTTAATAAAATTCAAATACATTGCCAGTCATGCAAGTATATCCGAAGGCTCAAACTCAACCAATAAACATAGTTAGAAATTACATACAAGAAAATAAAAATTCATCCAATTCAACAAACGTTACTAGTACTCATCAATGGCAATATATCTCGGAGAGAGCACATAGGCTGGCTCACCAATTCTGTATATTTTCACCATGACGCACAACCTCATCCTCTTAGCTAGGGCGCCTCACGGATTTGTTACCGATCTGGGCTATATCCCTACTGAGGGAATCGTTGTCTCCACACTCGTTGGTCAAGACACCCTTTAAACCGGGTTTTTCGCCTTGCCTTGAGAGGGGGTACTGTCCCGCTCAATCACAATCAATAGTACAGTATTTCATATCATAATCAAAAGTACAATATAATATTCATCCATATAACAGGTATAGTATGTAACTATATTATAGGTTTATAAACCATAAATCAAGATAACAATTAAACTGTTTTTGAAAAGATTCAAACTTCACTTCATCATGAAATACTTGTTTTGTCTTATCTATACTTCTGGATTATTTCCTTAGATTTGTCACTCTGAATCCAGTTACCCCTATGAATCTTGGGAGTGTCCTATGACGTACTTTTTATCACCAGTAATGCTAAAACTCTATTAAAACGGGGTCGTTCCACTCACTTGGATTCTGTACGAGTGTCGCTTCTCTAAGTAGTTACTGACAAGAATACTCAGGTGAATTTCAGTGTTCCGCTACGGAGATTTTCATGAAAGATTAGAGAAAATAAGTTAGGATTGTTTTCATACAGATAATGTTTATACATATGGTTACTATTCATACGTACGGATACTATTTATACCAGAAATAGAGAATACAATCTGTAAAAGTGTACACCAGGTAAGTTCCCAGGAAAGAGTGAAGGGTCACAATGGACACATTTAAAAATCAGGTCTTTCCTTAGCTAGAACTTTCCTAGACATATATTATTCACAATTTACATCCTATTTCGGTAATCAGAAAATCAAATAACATATAGACAGCTAAGGACAGTTTTTCTGATGTGAAAGATCAGCCAAAGTCGCAACCACAGAGCATACTTAAGAAGATAACTTCTAAAATTGAAAGACATAGAAAGGGCATAGTATCCTTACCTAAGCAGAAAAGAAAAAACCCAAAATCTCAGAGGCCTAGCGTCAGAGCAAGAGAAACTTAAGGAGATAAGAAGAGAAGTTGAAGGTGTGAGTTTAGAAGTGAAATGGAAGGGCATATATATAAGAAAAGTCAAGGGTACTATTTGATACTATGCGTTAATAAAATATTCAATTTACTATTTATAAAAATGACATTTCTAATAATGCAATTTACTTTGCACTTTAATAATTCAACTTACTGTGCAATACACAGACCACAGCGGCTTTGAATTATTGGTTACTATTATAAACTTAAAGGGAAAACTATCATTTCACCTTAAACCTTTAAGTTTCTTTTCAAATCAGTTCTTTCATTATAGTCCCTTAGGGTATTTTCACACATAAAACGTCATTTTTTCCTACAAACTTCTTTCTAGTTTTCTCTTATGACCAAACCACATCTAGTACTTAATATTTTGATTGTATAAATGAACAATACCGTATACGTAAATAGTATTATACGGGTGAATAGTATCGTATACTGAAATAGTAACAGTTGTTTGTAAACACGCATTTTTATTTTATTTTTCATGGGTATTACACTTTTATTTTAAAAAATTTTGAAAAAGAAAAAATTAAGAGCATATTGAAGTTATCATTCTTGAGAGACATGAAAATCTATGAAGATTGAGTATGACAACAAATCTTTTATGATGTTGCACTCTTTCATCTTGTGAGACATGAAAAATATGTTGATGAAAGGTGCAAGTTTAAAGGAGTAGATAAAAAAAAGTTATGGGATCAAGGAAGATAAGGGAAGAAAAGAAAATAAAAGTAGCCATTTATTGATGCTAATTTGTAACTCTCTTGATGTTTGTATTTCCCTTCACCCTTATTTTGCTAGACATCACCCAAGGCCACATTACAAGCTTTAAGTCCTTTTGATCAAAGAATGGTGCATAGTTTAGCTTAGTGGAGAGAGAGGATATGGATGGCCTACGGAGTTGAAAAAAATGATTGTTTCTATTCCTTTTAAACTGTTTGAAATTTCAATTAAACATTTGCATGAAATTGAACTTTGGCTAAAGTGCACACACACTTCAACAACTTTTGAGGAAGTTTTGTTTGCTTTAGAACCTGAGCATATGTGTAGACTTGCTTAAATTTCATCTCTTTGCAGTTTTTGAAAATTATCACTTTTAAAAGATAGTTTAATCTTTGCTTATATTAACTTCCGGATTATAACTTGCTTTTATATGCTTTACTCGAGGACTAGTAAAAGTTCAAGTTTGGGGGATTGATGAGTCCTTAGCATTCATATAAATTCTATGGAGATTTGGATCATTTTTGTATACTTTTAGCTAATGTTAGGTCTTTAACACCTGACTTTTTAATAGTTGCATACACACCTTGCTCTTAGGTTAGAAATGCAATTTTTGGTACATAATCACATTCTTTTTGGGTTATAATTGTAAATCTGATGGAGATTATGTTTTTGCAGATCTCATGGTTAGGAAAATGATGTGAAGAATGAGAAATCTTAAGCCAAGATCTAAAAGATAAAGAGAGGGAACCTTGGAGAAGAAAAAAGGGCTCAAAATAAAGATTTGAAGTTATCTCTCATGCGCCCAGGCAGACTGACCTGCACCTAAGTGAAAAAAGCTCCAGAAGGTGATTGCTCTTTGCTATATTCACGCTTAAGCGGGTAATACATAAGCTTAAGCGGTTCTATGCAAATATTGAAGGATCTATTCTATCCACTGTGTGCTTAAGAGGGAATAATGCGTGCTTAAGCGAGTTACTCGTGCTGAAGAACAACTTAACTCTGCCTGAATCACGCTTAAGCAGGAAAAGTGTGCGCTTAAGCGCACGACCCATCTTGCTATCACGTGTTGGAGGCTTTAAAAGGCAATTTGAACAAAAATTTTAGGGCATTCTGAGTTAGAAACAAAAGGGGAACACAAAATTGAGCTCCAAAGGTTAGGGGAACTAGCTTTTGGTGGAGATTGGAGCAATTTCTCTTCCATCCAACATGGATTCATAGAGTTTTCTCTTCTTTTCTCTCATTTTCTGTATTTTTGAACATGTATAGTTAAACTTCTATCCTAGGGTTGTTATGAACCCTCGTTTAGATTAGGTTTTGTAAATCTTTTGACTTCTTGTAATCATTTGGCCATTAATGCATGTTTATTCATTATTATCTTCTTACTTTCATTAAACTTGATCAATTTAGTGGATTGTTTGGTGGTTTTGCTACACTTGAGAAGTTGTTTTGCTGCACTTGGGAAAGGAATGCAAAAACCTAGACCTTAGAATGAGTAGTGTGAATTCTTGACCCTTAAAATTAGTGGATTTGATTTATTTATGTGATAGAAATATAGGCATTAGCCTCAAATAATTACATTAGGGTTTGCACACTCTTGAAACCTAAGACAACATAAGAAATTGTGAGTTTTTAGGTTTAGTCTTGGTTGATTTTTGGAAGAATTCATCTAAACATTTTAGTATCCTAGATTAACATCTATGGCTAATGAGAACAACAGGGAGAAAGGTTGAAATATATGAAAAACATAGGGGGATTAGCAATCATAGGTTGTTTTATTCTTGTGTTATTTTTATTGTATGTTTAGAGACAGGGACGGATGTATGTTATAGTGTCTGGGGGCAATTGCCCCCACAAGGTTTTTTTTTAATTTTTAGTTAGTATATGTAGTATTTTTTTACCCCCACAAAAATTTAAATATTGCCCCCACATAATAAATTATAACCACTTATTTTATTAAAAAATATCCCATTCACTCATTTGAATTTTTTTTTGTCTTCACATAATAAATTAAGACCATTTATCTTAAGAATGCCCTACTCAATAAATTTTTTTAAGTTAAATTTTAAAATGAATTGTACATTTGTACCCACCTCCTTTTAACTTTTCCAATACTCCAATACATCAACTTTTCAACTTCTCCTGTCAGCGTCACTGGTATCTCTGCCGACTGAAGTGAGTGTGCACCATTCTTCGCCATTTTGCTTCTTTTCAAAATCGCAGTTACACTTACACCGTCATTTCTTTTCTTTCCAGAGTGAAGGGGAAGGGCTGAAGGGGAGTGGGGAACTATTCGTGAATATTGAGTATCTTCAGTGAAATTTTCCTCTGTAAGTCCGCCACTTCGCTTACTTTCAATTTTAGTAGTTTGGGATTTCATTCATTCATTTTTCAGTTTCAATTTTAGTCTTTTAGAACTTTGCTTGAGCTTGACCCTTGTGTTATGATATATTGATATTCAATTTGCTTTTTTGACTTCAATAACAATTAAGAAGTCAACGAAAAGCTACAGAAAAAAAAGAAGTTAATGAAATTGTAATATATATATATATATATATATATATATATATATATTACTGTTTTTTTTTAATTGTATCTTGTGTTTGGCTATTTTGATTCTTCACAATTATTTATTTCTCTCTTTTTGTTGTATTATTCAAAAATAGATAAAGAAACTATTTGAATTTGATCAAAGATTCACTTTGAGATTTTCCAAGAAAGAATTCTTCACAATTGTATGTTTGGCTTTTTTTTTTAATTTCAATTAGTTATTAAGTATCTAATTAGCTTTATATTATTTTTAATGTGTTAGAAATGGAGAAATATTTCAAAAGGAAATTAATATCAGGATCTCAAAATCAAGAAGTTACTGAAAGTGAAAATTCACCAACACCATTAGGGTTATCCTCATTTATAGAAAAGAGATTCTTATAAGTTGATTTGAAAAATCTTCCTACTGATCTGGGAGAGAGGAGAAAAATATCATGTTATCATCCTAATGACTAGGATGACATCCGAAGAGCTTACAAAAAGGACCTTGTCAACCAAGAGAGCATGATTTCCCACAATGACGAATTGGGACTCTTTTTTGAAAGTTTAATCCTAATTGGTTTATAGAGTTTGGCAATTGGTTAGAATATATTATATCAAAAGATGCCATATTTTGTTTATGTTGTTATCTCATGAGATCTAACATTGGAGAACAAAAAAGTACTGATGCATTTTTGACTGAGGGATTTTCAAATTGGAAAAAAAAAAAAAGATAGGTTGAAAACCCATATTGGAGGCTCTAATAGTGCTCACAATCAAGCTTGGAGTAAATGTCGAGCATTAATGAATCAAAAACAACATATTGAAGTTGCTATTAGCAAACAATCAGAGTTGATCAAAAGGGAATATAGAATTCATTTGACTGCAACAATTGATTGTATTCGATTTCTATTGAGGCAAGGGTTGGCATTCCGTGGTAATGATGAATCGGTTCATTCAAAAAATCAAGGTAATTTTCGTGAGCTTCTATATTTTTTTGCCAATCATAATGAAGAGATTGATAAGGTTTTGAAAAATGCTTGTGGAAATCTTAAACTAGTGGCACCTAATATTCAAAAAGATATTGTGACAACTGCTGCTTGTGAAACAACAAAAATAATTATTGATGATCTTAGAGATGATATCTATGCCATTTTAATTGATGAATCTCGATATATATCAATTAAGGAGCAAATGTCTGTTGTTTTACGTTATATAGATAAAAAAGGAAATGTGATTGAACGGTTTCTTGGCCTTGTTCATGTTTCAAATACAAGTGCTATATCTTTAAAATTGGCATTGGAGTCATTGTTTGCAAAACATAATTTAAGCTTGTCAAGAGTGCGTGGACAAGGATACGATGGGGCTAGTAATATGCAAGGTGAATTCAATGGCCTTAAAAGTTTGATCTTGAAAGAAAACAATTCTGCATTCTATGTTCATTACTTTGCTCACCAACTTCAATTGGCACTTGTCATGGTTGCCAAAAAACACATTGAAATTAGTTGGTTTTTTAGTTTGGTTAACAATCTATCTAATGTTGTTGGAGCTTCATGTAAACGTGGAGAGATTCTTAGAGAAAGTCAAATCCTTAAAGTTAATGAAGCATTAAATAATGGAGAAATTCTAGTGGTTGTGGCTTGAATCAAGAAACTACATTGAAACGAGCTGGAGATACTAGATGGGGCTCACATTATGGTATATTACTTAGCTTGATCTCTTTGTTTTCTTCAGTAATTGATGTGCTTGAATTTGTTGAGAAATGTGGCATAAGCTCATAGCAACGAGTTGAAGCATGTCATTTATTGAAATTTATGCAATCTTTTGAATTTATTTTTAACTTGCACTTGATGAGGAATATATTGGGGATTACTAATGAGTTGTCTAAAGCACTACAAAGAAGTGATCAAGATATTGTAAATGCTATAGCATTAGTTAGAGTGTGCAAGGAAAGATTTCAAAGCATGAGAGATGATGGTTGGCATAATTTATTAAATGAAGTCTCATTATTTTGTGAGAAGCAAGATATTGACATTCCAAATATGGATGATACATTCATTATACAAGGAAGATCAAGGCGTAAAGTTCAAAAAATTTCAAAGTTAAATGGAATTAGTGATCAATTTTATTATAGATGTTCAGTCTGATGATCAATTTTCAAAGTTAAATGGGATTAGTGATCTTTCTGAAATATTGGTGAAAACTAGAAAGCATATTGTGTATCCAATGGTTTATTTACTTCTGAAGCTAGCTTTGATTTTGCCTGTGGCAACTGCAACAGTTGAAAGGAGTTTCTCTGTAATGAATCTTGTGAAGAATAAAATGTACAATCGTATGGGAGATGAATGGTTGAATGATTGTTTAGTTACATAGATAGAGAGAGATATTTTTGATAGTGTTGAAAATGAAAAAATCATACAATATTTTCAAAATATGAAAACACGTAGAGAGCAATAGTAATTTTTAAAAGCTTATGTATCTTGTGTTTTTTTGTTATAAGATTATGGATTTTGTGTGTGGGATATTGGATGTAATCGGGGATATGGTGAGAGGGAAAATCACTATTGTAATCTCACATATTTTACTTAGTGAATTGCTTCTTATTTTTCACATGTGGATATAAGTTTCATATTATAACCGAATTACGTTATATTTTGTGTATTTTATATTATTTTTATCACTTATGCATATTTATAATTTTTTAATAAAAATATTTATAGACTATATTTTTGCCCCCACTAACAAAAATTTCTAGATCCGTTCCTGTTTAGAGACTATACAATCATATATACAACTCACTTCTAACTTTAAGTTTACATTCTGTTAAAAGAACCAATACAAATTTGAATTGTCTAACTAATACATTTCAATTTCTCGAGTAATTAGTAAGTTAATCCTCGTGGGAATGATATTTTTACATAAGCTTACATTACAAAGAGGGTTGAACTTTGTGCTATACAGATTCTGTTTGTGAGGAAGGTGTAAAGGCAAGCACCAAAGTTGCTAAGCAAGACAAGAAGAAGAAGCCCAGATGAAGACTCGTTCTAATGTACTAGGAAGACTCGTTTTGATGTTCTCCCTATAATAAAGAGTGGATGAGATGAGGTGTGTTGTTTTTACATTTTAGTCTCCTTAGTAAAAAGTGATGTTGTATAGGTTTAGGTTTTGTTTCTAGGGTGTGTTGCCCTAAATTATATATTATCTCCTCACATAAGTTCAAACTTGAGCTGTAATAATTTATGTTTGCGCCCTATAAAATTTTATGTGTTCCTGGCTTAGTGCCAGTTTAATGGAAATGATTTCCATTTTGTCCCAAAAAAAAAAAATCCAAGTACCAATCTTAACAATTTCTAATGAAAAAACAATTCTATTGTTGAGAAATGAGAATATTTTGATCAACATGACTTTAGATGTAGCTTATATTTTGGTTTTATGAAAAATCAATGTAATTTTATATTATATTTGACAAAAAGAATGTAATTTTCATGAAAGAGAGAGTACTATAGTTAAATCATTTCTTAAAAAAAGAAAAAAAAATTCTTATACTTTAATTGACTTTGTTAAATCCAATATGGATACACGCATGTTGTATGTTCTTTTGCTTGTTCGTTATATTTTTATATCATTAAACATGACATATTAGCAAAAACTGAGAATGACTCCTTTACATTTGGTCACGAGAAATATAGAGTGAAGTTGAAATCTCAGTTGTTCGATATAAATGGAAGGTTAGAATTGAATGGATGAAAATTAAAAAAAAAAATTGTATCTCTAAGTTCATCTATTCAATTCTGACCATCCATTTAATGATTGAACAATTAAGATTTTAACTTCACTTTGTATTTTCTGTTACCAAATATAGAGGAGTTATTCTCAATCAGTTATCTAGCGAATTTGCTAAACGTAAAGGTAGTAATTAACAAAATGATTAATGATTTGAACTTTTAAGGATTAACAAGTATAATACCTATTTTCCATACACCTAGATGTAATACATCTTTTAAGGACTAAAAAAAGTAATTTAATCTCTAATCAATTTATGAATAATAAAAATATAATAGCTGTATGTTGTTATCTCAATGTTGTATAATTAGGTTTTTATTATAGAATTATATGTTATATTTTCAGTAAAATTAATAATATCTCTAAACAAATTAAATAAAGAATCAATTATTAATTTAATCTCTAAAAAAATTATAATTGTCTCAATTTAACTTTTGAAATATTATATTTTTATAAATTAATTATCTTTATTTATTAAGGTAATTATAAATTTTATTTAACAATAAAATTGATCAAATTGAAATAAATATATTTTTAAAATTAAATTAAAATATTTAACCTTTTAAAATAAAATATCTTAAGGACTGTCACGTTGTGTACCATCTTATCTAAATTTTGCTGTGTAAGTCTTCACAAGAAATCAATCAATCTCTCACGACTCTCAGCCTCTTGATCTCGTCTCTGCCTCTTCTTTCTTGCGCACATCAGAAGCCAAATTCCCGTTCTCGCACTCTCGGTCTCGTCATTGATTTGGGCACCGAAGCTTGCCTTCGTCGCACGCGGTAATCTGCCAACGGAACAGGTATTCAACGTTATCTGATTATTGAGAGCAAAAATTTTATGGTGCTTCAGTATCGTTTCAACTGGTATCAGCCTTTCCATGCTATTAATAGAGTAAAAATTGCGTTTGAAAATGGTACAAATGAACAATTTGTTTAAGTGAGGTCAATTGTTGGTACAATCTAGCTATGTGTATTGTTGAGTCAATGAGTATTGAGAAATGTTCTGTTCAATCACTTGAGCTTAGATCGACGCGATTGTCAGCACTTGTGACTGCAAAAATTATATAAACTGACTTACTAGGTGACAAATGGGTTGCAGTTCGAGACAATATTCACTGGCTTCTCACAAGTCCCAATCAGTGGGAAAAAGATTTGTAGACGAGAAGCTCTCATTGTTATGCTGGTCGTAAATATGCCTCATTCAAACTCTGATTGCATATATTTTTAAAATTTTTACATCTGCGAGAGTGACTGGGGATTATATATTTTCATTTATGTAAACCAAAAAATAAATGAATTCGATGCTTGTCATGATGCTGATAAAGATGCGTATGTTGGATTGTTGAGTTATACTAGATTACTGGTTTATTTGGATAGCTACTTATGGAGCACCCTGAAAGGTGCAATTCTAGATATTCGTCAATGTTTGTTAGCTACTTCTCTATTTTGCTTTGTTTTGTTTTGATGATTCAACGCTTTTGTCCTCCCAAATATGTCTTGTATGTTTAACACCAGCAGAATGATAAACTCAGTCTTTCAGGTCCTCTTTGGTAATTCTCCAAATACGTACTTGCTGCAATATCTAGACTCTGATCTACTCTGCAAGGGAAGCCAAGAAAGAGAAAGAAAAAACAACAGATGGCACAAAATATAGATCGTCTGGCAGATCTGGTGCCTGATTTTCTTTCAAGGTTGCCGGTGAAATCTTTAATGCGTTTCAAATGTGTTAATAAGTCTTGGAACAACCTCATAATAAACCCAAATTTTATCTCCAAATACCTGCACGCCTTCCATAATCACGTCAACTTCACAAATCATACGATCAATCTACTTGTTAACCGTACTAGGCCTGCCACTTTTGGTCCTTCTGGCCGTAATCGAAAAGCTTTCATTTCTCTGCTCTCTTTTGACCCTGCCACCGACAGTTCCTCTCTCAATCTACTGGATTTAATTTACAACCACAATGAAGTCGCCCATATTGACATTGTCGGTCCTTGTAATGGCTTATATTGCCTGTACGGCAGTCCCATTCTGATTATCAATCCATCCATGAGAGAGTTCAGAGTTCTTCCAGATACCCATCTCCCACCCGAAACTTACTGTATGCAACACTTTCCTGGGTTTGGATTCGATGCCAAAACCAACGATTACAAGTTGGTTTTGATTATGGACACATGGCGTCAGGATACAGATGAACGACTGCCTTGGCGTGTTGAGATATACACTTTGAGTTCTAATTGTTGGAGGAAAGTTGATTGCCCTCTGCCAGCTGTTTCCATTTGGAATAGATCATGGATTGATGCTTTTGTTCACGGAGTGTTTCATTGGTGGGGTTATGATGCTGCTGGTGATTTAATTCTTGCATTTGACATGCACCACGAAACGTTCCGAACAATCAGGTTGCCAAATTTAAGGTCTTCTACACAGGAATTTGCTGGGACTGTTGCTAAGTTCAAGGAGTCTCTTGCTGTCATTGTTTATCCTAGGAGGGGAACTGAGAAATGCTTTGAATTGTGGATAATGGAAGATTATGGCAATGAAGGGTCTTGGACCAGGCACTCCATTATCGGACCCATTGTAGGAGCAGAAAGGCCTTTGGGATTCTGGAAAAATAACCAGTTTCTTTTGGAAGATAACAATGGAAGGATGGTGTTCTATGACCTCCAGACTGAAGAAATTAAACATACTGGGTTTCATGGAGAGGGATATTCCTTACAGGCTGCAGTGTACATGGAGAGCCTAGTTTTCCTAAGGAGAGATAACGAACATTATCAAGCAGGAGGAGCCTCTTCCTTTAATATGACTCCCGACCCACTTTTTGATGGCAATTCAGGATGAGAGGTTAAACAACTAGGTGTTTGTTGTGGGAGCCTCCGGCAACCGTTGGATCGACATGCACCCCATGCCAATCCAATGGTCGTTGGGTGCAAGGCAGTGGATCCTAATTCATTTGATGTTGTGTGTTCTATTAGACGTATAATTATGCATCTAATGAAAGATTTAACCATATTTAGCTTATGAAAATGCTAATGGTGTTACTAAAGTTATTTCTTGTAGGAAATATTTGATGTTTTTGAACAACTGCCATGATTTGTGATTTGAGATTGTTTTGTTGAACTTCGATTAAAAGAAAATATTGTAAGAAACTGTTTGTCAGTAAACGTTTTAAAAAATATTTTTTGTTGGTATGTTGTCAATAAGGATATGTATATAGATTTGATTTTACAATTAATATCTTTTGAATGGTTAAATTATTTTATATAATCATTATAATTGATTTTATTTTTCAAAAAAATAATTATATGCTTTTTCTTTTATTTCAAAAATGATTTTTTTTTATTTTATGTCTATAATAAACAAAATTCTTCTTCTATTATTTAAAGTTAGATTTTAAAGATTATCAAACATAAAAAATAAATAAATAAATAAAACGCTTGGTAAAAAAGATAAAATGCTCATGTTTGAAAGTAAACAATGCAAAAAAAAAATTTCATTTTGAAAACAAATTTTGTAAAATTGTTATAGAAATTAATTTTGAATATAAAAAATTAAAAAAATTCTTTTAGATAATTTTTTCATAAAAAAAATTTTAAAACTTTAGAAAACAAAAAGAATATGTTTGAAAATTTTGTTTTTGAAAGATTTAAAAATCATTTCATACAAAAGCTTTCTATGATATAATGTTGTTATAATTTAATACAATGAAATATTTAATAAAAATCTTTAAAAAAAATAAAAAAAAATACAAGTTGAATATATTAATTGTTATAGCATAAACTATATTTCAATGAATTGGTTAATTTTTATTATCTAATTATATAAATTACACAATAATTTAAAATAATTATAATTTTAATAAGATAAAATGAATTTACCCCAAATTAGTTAAAAAGTATCTATAAAAATGAAAAAAAAACATAGATATCAAAAGCAACAATTTTACAAACGTTAGTTAAAAATACATTTTTGGAAAAAAAAAATTACATGCAATGGTGACATTAATTGCCACTATATTTGTTAAAATTATTTTTTGGAGTTATAACAGTGATTTTAACAAGCTAAAAATATTTTTTTTTACAATGACTTATATTTATATGAATATCATTAATGAAGCTACACATTTTTCACCTTATTTTAAAAAAAAAACTTGAATCTTGTTTTCATTTAAAAAAATCATTTCAAAAAGTATTTTTAAAATATATCTTTTAAAAAAATTTCACCAAACAAATTTTATTTTTTTAATCTTTAAAAACAAGAAATTGTTTTAGAAATCAATAATCAAACAGTCCTTAAATCTCTTGCCAAATAAGTGTTAGTTTTGGTGCCTTTAATAATAAACATCAACATACGATTTCAAACATTTATATTATATATGATTTGGATAGCTAACCTCATGACGCGGCTCTTCCCACGTACAAAGTCAAGTCAAGTTCTTTGATCCTATCTTTGCAAGCAAGTTCACACAATGATTAATTTTTTTGACGATGTGAGTAATAATGATAGGCTCCATAATATCGTCAACATTTTTTCTAATGTTGTCAATGATAAACCCAAGGAAGTGGGTAGCGGCTCAAGGGAATCATTTTTCACAAGGACAAGCAAAACCCTAATCTCCCTAGCGACCAAAAGACCGTGGCAAATAGCTACAAGCTCTACATGCATGTTAGTTATGACATCGATGAAACAAAGAAACCGATTAGTCACTTCCCTGTTTCTTCTCTAATCAACCCACTTATATTGGCTCTACCTAGGTTGTCAAAGAAGAAACCGTCGGTATCAACCTTGACATGAACCTTAGGCAAGAAACAATAGCAAACCAAGTGACGAGGGTCTTCCAAGATCCTAATGTCGTCATCAAAAACCTTCCTGTACAAAGCATTTCTTATATAATTATCTAATATTACGATATGAGATACCTTGACATTTATGATATTTATGTTGGTAGATCATGGCAATTTATAATGGTTTTCATCTCAATAACGTGAGAAACAACAGTATCTTTAATTTTTAATTTTTATCTCGAATTTCAATTTCATCTCTAATATTTTTTATGTTAATTTTGTTGTACATATTTCATTTTTGTTTCAATTAATTTTATCCTTAGGGCTGACACCTTTAACGTAGTTAACAAAAATTGATGGCATGTGACTTTGGCAGAAGAAGAAGAAGAAGAAGAAGAAGAAGAAGAAGAAGAATGGAAATTAGCAAATTAGCACATAAATTTTATTTATTCTATGTAAATAACTCTCTATTTGCTCATTTTGAACTTAATTTTAAAAATTGTGAAATTCAGGTTCAGAATGAGAAAGTGGAGGTTATTTACATCAAATAAATAAGATTCAGATGCTAGTATGCTTCAATTGTTTAGGAAAGGAGGAAATTTATAAAATTAGGGTTCAAATGGGAAATTTGGGGTTATTTAGATCAAATAAATAAGATTTAAGTGTTGATTTACTTCAAGTCTTTAGGAAAGGAGGAAATTTGTGAAATTTGAGTTCAAAAAAGATAAATTGGGGGTTTGTTTTCTTCAAATAAATATACTTTAGACTCCATTTTGCTTTAAGTGTTCAAGAATGGAGGAAATTTGTAAAGTTGGGTTCAAAATAAGAAAATTAGGGGTTATTAAATCAAATAAATTCAATTTAAGTATTTGCTTCAAATGTTCAGGAAGTAGGAAAATTTATAATATTAGGGTTCAAAATGGATAAATTAGGAGTTATTTGCATCAACTAAACTAAATTTATGTATTAATTTGCTTTTAGTGTTCAAGAAAGAAAAGTATTTGTAAAAATTAAGGTTCAGAATGAGTAAATTGAAAATTTGTTTTAAAGTCACATGTCGCTAAAACTTAACAAAAGTAAATCACATAGCCCCAAAGTATTAATAGTGTAAACCACATACTATTGGATTAACACCTTTTAAAGTACAAGGTACCATTGTGAAAACAAGTCAAACCATGGTGACTTTTTTTTTTTTGCAATTAAACCTGTATAAAAATCAACTTTGCTTATATAATGTCACAAATTACTATCCCTTATTAGTTTTTTATCTTGATTAATTAATATTAAATAACAACAAGAAATATATGTCTAATGATACTTAATTGTCTTCCCTCAAGAGACAAGGATCTAGCACATTTGATGAGGTTCTTAATCTATTTATATAATAAAATAAAATAGAAAAACAATCTAGCGCATTTAATGTGACTGACCTTATCAAATATAAATGAACTCAACTTGTCTCTTGTTCACGTGCAAACAGGAGCATCTTAGACACGCTCAACCATCGATCTAGATGATCGTGCGGCTAAGAACCAACCATGTTGCTCGCCCAACATCTATAGCATGATCGTCCCACACCGATCTCCTGATCGACGACCGAGCGTCGCTCTTGTTCGCATCAAGGTTCAAAAAATTAGATCATTCATTGAACTGATCAAGGCACCGATTTAAGAGTTAATGGTTTGACAATGATCGAATTGCGGTTGAATCGATGATATTTAAAATATATTAAAATATGTAATTAATATACATATTTCATATATTAAAATATCAAAATATATAATATTAAAATATTCAATATATATATATATATATATATATATTTATACTAATTTAAATCTTTTTTCAATATCTTAAATTTTTTAAAATTTCTTAAAAATACATACTTATTCTGCTCACTCCTTCCCAACTTGTAATATCCCAAGAATTTTCATGAATATTTAAAGTCTATTTGAAGTTTATTGAAAAATTTAATTACATGAGAAATGTTCTTTTTGAATTAGTGAAGGAAATTTGGAAATAGAAATTTCAAAAATTTTAATTTGGGACATTTTACAAATTCTCAAGGACTAAAATGAAAAGAAAAGAAAGTATGGAGTACTTTTGAGAAATGACCAAGTAGGAACCCGAGAAGAAGAATAGAGCTTATGGGAATGAATTATGAGTCCGGTACCGAAAGGATGATAGATTTAGGGTTAAAGTGGAGTTTGAGATATTGAGAGGGACTAAAGTGAAATAAGAAAATCTGTGGGGCACCTAGGATTTAGAAACACCTGAGGTGAGATTTTATGAATTTGCTTTTACTAGTCTTGACTGAGGGTCAATTGCAGAGTAAGTGATAATTTCACCTCGGGTGAGTATATAGGTAGCCTCACCTATTTTTTTATTCATTTTTCTCCTTTCCTCTCTCTCTCTTCACTTTCTCTCCTCTCCTTCTCTCTTCCTTCTCTCTAATTTCTCTCTCTACACTCCAACTCTACAACCGAGCTTTGGAGGGTGGATCTCGGGCTACGGGGCGAGCCTCTAGGAGCCAAGTAACATAGGGAAAGCAAGGAATCAAGGTAGAAATTTCTATTTCTTAAGCTTTTCTCTATTTTCTAGTTTTAATAGTGTTTGAGGTAAAATCGAGATTTCGGCTTCGTTTCTCGATTAAAATTGGTGATTTTGGTGTCTAAATGCTCCTTAGACATTAAGGGTGAGATCCCATGGAAGAAATCATGAAAAACGGTGAAGATTTGGCCAGATTTGGGCCAAAACCGAGAGAAATCGCGAAGGGGTCGCGATCGTGGCGCCCAGGCGCCATGTGTGGCGCCTAGGCGCCAAGGTGAGATGGGAAGAAGAAGGAATTGGCGCCCAGGCGCCAGGCATGGGTGGCGCCCAGGCGCCAGGTGTACCGGGAAATTTTAGTTTATTTTTCAATCAGTTATAACTTCTTCATCCGGACTCCGTTTTGGGCAAACTTTATATCGTTGGAAAGCTCTTTGAGTCTAGTTTCCAATAAATGTCATTTAGAAATTCATTACCGGTTAGGAGTTATGACTTAAGATGTGAGTAAAGGTCGAGAGTAGTAATAGGAAATTTCTCTATTTTGTAACCCTAATGGTTTTTACCTGGTTACAATAGGGATGTTTGGGGCACAAGGTGGGAGCGCTGAGAGCGTGGAATCTAGGTAAGTAGGCAACCTTGCAAAATTAATTTAATAAATTAGTCAAAGCACAATATAAATCCCATTTGCGTTATTTGTGAAATTGAGAAGATTATCAGTGTGTGTTCAGGTTGAGAAAAAGTACAATATCATTGGAAGGTATTTTATTACCTTTGAGAATTGATTTCTCTAGTTGACTAAAGAACTAGATGTGATTGTTCCTTGAATAAATTGGAACATTTTGTAAGTGAATAACCTTACTAAACTAATGTGATCTTATTAGATAAGGTACAATACAAGTCTTGTTTATAACATTATTGAAGTGAGAAATAATCAATCTCGCTGTTGATAATATATGATGATTGTTATGGTTGATGATAGACATTCAAGGGAATAAAAGTATGTGTAAATTCATTTATTTCATAGTAATTATATTGTGATAAATTGTCACTATTTTATTGATGAGCAAAAGATCTACGAGATCTAATACACGAGTTTGAAAGGGTTAGAGTCCCATACTACTCGGTGTATAAATGTGAAAACCTATGCACGAGTTTGAAAGGGTTAGAGTCCCATACTACTCGGTGTATAACTGTGAAAACCTAGGCACGAGTTTGAAAGGGTTAGAGTCCCATACTACTCGGTGTATAAATGTGAAGACCTATGCACGAGTTTGAAAGGGTTAGAGTCCCATACCACTCAGTGTATAACTGTGAAAACTTATGCACCAAGAGTTTGAGGGTTGAATTCCCAAGTCACTCAGTGCAAGTATCTATGGCATATAATGCAAAGTGATTGAGGGATTGATCACCCAAGAAATCATACGCAAATTCAGACAAGTGTAATACTATAATTATTTACAATAAATGATAGATTGATTGTATTAGTAAATGTGGTGTTTGTGCTTGTGATATTTTCATGTACAGTTGTTTACTCACTGAGTTATGATAAACTCACACTCTCCATGATTATCTTTTCAGATACAGTGGTTGAGGAGAAGAATTTATAGCCTTTAAGGATATACTCCACTTTTGTCTGGTAAAGAATTGGTAAGGATTAGGAAACGCTCTGTAATCTAGTAGGTCACCTAGGCTTGGGAGGTTGTATAGTACTGTATAATGTTTGAAGGTTGAACATTTTCTGAATATGTATACAAAATATCTTTCTTGGAATATTTATGATTCACATAATTATGGATATTAAGAATGTTCACAGAGATTATGGGGTACCACGGAGGTACACCCTAGGTATTTTATGTTTATATCACATGTAAGTTTTGGGATGTGACAAATTGGTATCAGAGGTGGTTTTTAGGTCCCCTATAGATTACAGAGCAAAGTTTTCTTTGTGGGCCCTTTTCCATTGTCATGAACCGCGGCATGACCATGGGATTAGGTTCCATAAAAGACCTTGTAAAGTTGAGTGTTCTTGTCATAACTTACCCTTCGATGGAGTTAGTTAGAGATAATTTTGTTACAATATGAGATAATTGATTTCATATGTGGAACTTTGGAACTTGTTGGAGGTATGATCTTTATACCGATGGAAAAGGTGATCTCTGTATGAAATTTTTCTTTTTGAGAAATTGGGAACATAACTCTGTAGTGTACTCTGAAAGCTGAGGATTAGTAATTACTAGAATATGGCTTGAGGGCTGGGCCAAGAGTGATGTATTAGATGGGGTAAAGTTGATTATGAGGCATGGGCTAGAGTTCAAGAAAGATTTTTGCAAAGAATATAGCGCAGATTACTAATGCAAGAATGGGAAAGAACTCTTGTGAGGCAGATCAAGATTTGATTTTGATAGATGCCAGACAGTTTTACTTCTAAAGACAGTTCTTGTCATTTTCATGAATAGTAAATTGAATATTTTATTAGCGCATAGTGACAAATAGTACCGTTGACTTTTCTTATAAATAGGCCCTTCTATTTCACTTCTAAACTCACACCTTCAACTTCTATTCTTCTCTCCTTAAGTTTCTCTTACTCCAATGCTAGGCCTCTGAGATTTTGGGCCTTTCCTTTTCAGCTTAGGTAAGGATACTATACCATTTCTATGTCTTTCAAATTTTAGAAGTTATTTTCTTAAGTATGCTCTGTGGTTGTGGCTTTGGCTGATCTTCCACATCAGAAAAACTATCCTTAGCTGCTTACATATTATTTTGATTTTCTGATTACCGAAATAGGATGTAAACTGTGAAGAATATATGTCTAGGAAAGTTCTGGCTAAGGAAAGACCTGATTTTTAAGTGTGTCCATTGTGACCCTCCACTCTTTCCTGGGAACTTACCTGGTGTACTCTTTTACAGATTCTATTCTCTATTTCTGGTATAAACAGTCACCGTATATATGAATAGTGCCATATGTATGAATAGTATCTGTATGTATGAACAATATCTATACATATAAATAGTATCTGTACTTATGAATAGTGACTATATGTATGAATAGTGACCGTACATATGAATAGTAACCGTATATATGAACAGTGTCTGTATGAAAACAATCCTAACTTGTTTTTTCTAATCTTTTATGAAAATCTCTGTAGCGGAATACTGAAATTCATCTGTGTACTCTTGTCCGTAACGACTTAGAGAAGTGATACTCGTACGAAATCCAAGTGAGTGGAACGACCCCGTTTTAATAGAGTTTTAGCATTACTGGTGATAAAAAGTATGTCGTAGGACACTCCCAAGATTCATAGGGGGAAATTGGATTCAGAATGACAAATCTAATGAGATAATTAATCCAGAAGTATGGATAAGACGAAACAAGTATTTCATGATGATATGAAGTTTGAATCCTTTCAAAAACAGATTAATTGCTATCTTGATTTTTGGTTTATAAAACTATAATATAGTTATATACTATACCTATTATATGGATGAATATTATTGTGCTTTTGATTATGATATGGAATAATGTACTATTGATTATGATTAAACGGGACAGTACCCCCTCTCAAGGCAAGGCGGAAAACCCGGTTGAAAGGGTGTCTTGACCAATGAGTATGGAGACAACGATTCCCTCAGTAGGGATATAGCCCGGATTGGTGATAAATCCGTGAGGCGCCCTAGCTAAGAGGATGAGGTTGTGCGTCATAGCGGAAATATATAAAATTGGTGAGCCGGCCTGTGTGCGCTCTCCGGGATATATTGTCATTGATGAGTACTAGTAACGTTTATTGAATTGGATAAATTTTTATCTTCTTGTATGTAATTTCTAACTATGTCTATTGGTTGAGTATGAGCCTTCGGATATACTTGCATGACTGGTAATGTATTTGAATTTTATTAACGCGAGGCCGATTCGCTCACGGAGTTTAAAAGCTCACACTCTCTTTACAACTTTTTTGTTCAGATCAGGTTGCCAATGAAGAATATCTGCTAGAGGAGTAGATCACTTTATACCTTCCCGCTGTCGGGTAAGCCCCTCTATTGTTATAGATTATGTTGCTCTGTAATCGTCTAAGACATCTAGGTCAGGGGTTTGGCATTTGGCTTGTATGTCAGCATAATAACGTATTTTATATTGAGAATCTATTATTATGTGCAAATCATCTCTATGAATTTCAAATAAGAAAATTTGATATATTTTCTTCAGGAATGGTTATTTTGATAATATAGAAATAATGACTAATAATTTAACTCATGGGTAGAATTTATCGAAAGGCTTACAGTGATGGGATATTCATCATTGTGCCGGTCATGTGCCCAGAAAATGGGTCGTGACAAAATTTTTCTACACAAATTCTAGTATGGAATAAGGTAAATTTGGATAAATATCAAAGTAAGTAAATAATCTTGTTAAGCTAGTTTGATATTATTAGTCAAGGTATAATATAAGTCTCATTTACAATATTATTTGGATATTAAGCAATCAATTTTTCAGATGACAGTATATGATGATTGGTATTTTTTTTACATAAATTCAAAAAAAATAAAAGTATGTATAAATTAATTTATTCCATGGTAATTGTACTATGTGATAAATTCTCACTATTTTATTAATAAGCAAAGATCTACGAGATCTAATACATGAGTTTGAAAAGGTTAAAATCTCATATTACTCAGTGTATAACTATGAAAACCTATACACGAGTTTGAAAGGGTTAGAGTCTCATACTACTCGGTGTAAATAGATGAAATCATAAATACGAGTTTGAAAGGGTTTGAGTTTTATATACTTGGTATATATTTATGAAATCTTATTCACGAGTTTGAAAGGGTTAGAGTCTCATACTACTCAATGTATAAGACAATTGATTATATGAGTAAATGTGGTATTTGTAATTTTGATATTTTATATAGTACAGTTATTTACTTACTGAGTTTTTAAATAAACTAACACTTCCTATGATTATCTTTTCAGATACAGTAAACAAGGAAGAAAAGTATCTGATTGAAGATAAGAAACCCCTTGGAGTTATTCTCCATTTCTGTCTGGTGGGATATCAGTACTTATTAATGTGAATACTAGGAATGTTATGTACTTTCTATAGGTCTCATAGGCTTGTGATGAGATAAACACATCAGATTATGTATGCCTATATTTATTTATCAGATGAATATAATTCTGTCGTGTGGAATGAATGATTGAGGTTGAATGTGAAACCTTACAGAATATATGTGAATAACTCATGTTTGAGAATTTTATCAAATGAGTAGTTATAGATATTAAAATTGTCTAGGATTTCGGGATACCACTGAGATTTTCCCTAAAAATAGTATCTTTTCATATGTTCAATTTTTGGGATGTGACAATTTGGTATTAGAGGATAGGTTTTATAGGTCCCCTATATAGTACAGAACAAAGTGATCTTTATGGGCCCTTCCCTATTATCATGAGCCGCGGCATGACCATAGGATTAGGTTCTATAAAAGACCTTGTAGAGTATAATATCATTTTATAGATAACTTTTCAATAGGGCTAGTAAGTGATATTTTGTTTATTTCTGAAAAGCGTTTGTTATGTGTGTAGATCTTTGACAATTCAATGTCATAAGGATCTTCTAATAATGATGAGCATGTGGGTCCAATGAGGGCCATAATTCCACCAGTACATGTGCAAGACGATCCTAACCATGGTGATAGTTTACATGCTCAAAATACTGAGGGCGAAGCTAGTGACCAAGCAAGGAGAGTCGAACCTATTGCTCAAATTGATAATGTGACTATTGCACATATGATTAATTTAATGAATGAACGGTTTAACCGATTTGAGGTTGAAATGAGAGGTCAAGCTGCACAAGCTAACTTGCCAGTGGATCCTTCTATTGTTGAATCTGAAATTGTACTACCAGCTCAGTTAGTTGGATTAGGTAATGTAAGGGAGGTAAAAATGTTTGAATTCCAGAAAATAATACCTCCTACTTTTTCAGGGGAAGATCCCAAAGAGGACCCACAATGTTTCCTTGAAGATTATGAAACAATCTGTGATACTATAAGGTGTTCTCTTAATCAGAAGGTAGAATTTATTTCTTTTCAGTTGAAGGGTAGGGCTGGTAAATGATGGAGAAACTGGAAGAAAGCGAGAATTCAAGGCACACCACCAGTTGTATAGACGGAGTTTTACAAATTGGTTATGGATGAATTTCTCCCGACAAGTGAACAATCATCTAAGGCAAGGGATTTTCTGTATCTAAGGCAGGGAACCATGACTGTTGATGAGTATTCTGCTCAATTTGTTAAATTATCTGAGTATGCCCCTGAAATCATTCCTTTTGAAAGAAAAAAAATAGAAAAGTTTGTGGAAGGATTTCATACGCCTTATATGATCAAGTGGATTCAGTATGAACGATTACTCTTCATACTCAGAAGCTGTTGATGTGGCCCGAAGGATGGAAAAGAGGTCAAAGAATAAAGAAGAATATCGACAAAAGAAGAAAGCTAGATATAGGAGATCTTTTGATCAAGGGGAAGACTCAGAGACTTTGAAACCCTTTACTGCATCACAGCATGCTCCAGCCACTCCTACTAAGTCATCTTATTCCACAGCCAGTGTGGCTAAGCCTTGTTCAGAGATCAGGGGTGGTTTCAGCTCTTCTAATAGAGGAAGTACTCAAACTAGAAGGGAGAAACCTCAGTGTCCTGAATGTGGAAAGTTTCACTTCGGAGAATGTAGGTTAAATATTATTAGTACAGGTTGTTTTAACTGTGGACAAAAGGGACACTTTATAAGGAAGTACCCTCAGCTCATGACAGAACCAGGTTAAGGGTCTACTTTGCCACCTCGACCATAATCTATTTCTGCTTCTGTTACTCGAACACCGACCCCTTCAATAGGGGGTAGTATGGGAAGAGGTTCTGGAAGAGGCCAAGGAGATTGTGGAAAACAAGCTGCTGGCAGAGGAAATGCAAGAGTATATGCTCTAATCCGACAAGAAGCTCAAACATTCAATACTGTAGTTATAGTTATATTATCTGTTAATATTTTTGCTGCACGTATTTTGTTTGATTCTGGTTCTACTCACTCGTATATGTCACCCCTATTTGTCAAGAGATTTGAATTTGATCCGATTACCCTTAAGGAACCATTCTTGATTTCCACACCGATGAGAGAGACTTGGGTAGTTAAAACAAGTTATCGTTCTTGTAAAATAATTGTTGAAGGTATGGAAACTGAGATAGATCTTATGATTCTCAACATGTTAGATTTTAATGTGATTTTAGGGATGGATTGGCTATCTTCTTGTTATGCTACTATAAATTGTCGTGACAAGGTTATTTCCTTTAATATGCCGGGGAGGAGTAATTTTGTGTTTTAAGGAGATCGAAGTGATGTACCTTGCAACATGATATCTATGTTAAGTGTCTGGCATGTGTTGTGAAAGGGATGTCAGGGATTTCTAACTTTTGTCAAAGATTTAGAAAAGAAAGAACAGAAGTTAAAAGACATACATGTGGTTAATGAATTCCCAGACGTGTTCCCAGAAGATCTAACTGGATTACCATCAGAAAGAGATATTGAGTTCGGTATTGATTTGATATCAGACACACGACCAATTTCAATTCTACCTTATCATATGGCTCCTGTTGAGCTAAAAGAACTCAAAGGACAATTAGAAGATTTGTTGAACAAAGGGTTTATTCTCCTAATTTTTTCACCTTGGGGTGCTCCTATTCTTTTTTTGAAAAAAAAAAGATGGTTCTATGAGATTATGTATAGATTATCGTCAGTTGAATAAAGTCACGGTAAAGAATAAGCATCATTTACCAAGGATAGATGATTTGTTTGATCAGCTTCAAGGAGCAAAATACTTCTCAAAGATTGATCTAAGGTCTGGATATCATCAATTACGAATTAAGAATGATGATATACCTAAGACTACTTTTCATACACGGTATAGACATTATGAGTTTTTTGTGATGTCTTTTGGGTTGACAAATGCACCAGCAGTATTTATGGATTTAATGAACAGATTGTTCAAATCATTCTTTGATAAGTTTGTAATTGTATTGATTGATGACATTTTGGTGTATTCAAAGAGTCATGAAGAACATACTGAACATTTGAAAATGATGCTTCAGACCTTGAGAGAGCATCAGTTGTACGCAAAGCTCTCAAAATGTGAATTCTGGATGAGTCATGTAATGTTCTTGGGACATGATATTTCCCAGAAAGGTATTCATGTATATCTAAGTAAAATTGAAGCAGTAAAATAATAGCCTAGACCAACAACTATGTCTGAAGTATGTAGTTTTCTTGGCTTAGCAGGGTATTCCCGTCGCTTTGTCAAAGATTTCTCCAAGACGGCTCTCCCATTGAATAAGTTAACTCGAAAGAATGTTAAATACATTTGAGATGATTTATGTGAACAAAGTTTCACCCAATTGAAAGAGTGTTTAACTTCTGCATCAGTCTTAATCCTACCATCAGGACCAGGGGGTTACTATGTATTCTGTGATGTCTCAAAGATAGGCTTAGGGTGTATATTGAGGCAACATGGTAGAGTCATAGCTTATGACTCACGTCAGCTTAAAAAGCATGAATTGAATTATCTCACTTATGATTTGGAAATGGCAGCTGTAGTGTTTGCCTTAAAGATTTGGAGACATTACTTGTATGGGGAGACTTGTAAAATTTCACAGATCACAAAAGCTTAAGTACATTTTTTAGCAGAGAGATCTTAATCTAAGACAACGAAGGTGGATGAAACTTCTGAAAGATTATGATTATACCATCCTTTACCATCTAGGTAAAGCAAATATGGTGGCTGATGCCCTAAGTCGAAAGTTTATAGGAAGTTTAGCTCACATTGCTACTATAAGGAGGTCTCTAATACATGAACTACAAGAATTAGAAGCTAATGGAGTATTCTTTGAGATCACTGAGTCAGGTACATTTCTAGCTCATTTAACAGTTAGATCATCCCTTGTTGAAAAAGTAAAAGTAACTTTAGAAAACGACATCGATATGGTCAAAATCAGAGATAAGGCAAGGGAAGGTTTATAACCAAGTTTCTTGGTAGATGAAGAAGGAGTCTTGTGGTTTAATGGGAGACTCTATGTCCCTAACTTTGAATTTTTTAAACATGAAATCTTAGTGGAAGCTCATGGTTCGCCATACGTTGTACATCTTGGTGCTGTGAAAATGTATCAGGACTTGAAACAAGTTTATTGGTGGGAGGTCATGAATTTGTAGCTCGATGTATAACTTGTTAGCAAGTTAAATCTAAACATCGACGACCACTTGGTTTGATGCAAAAACTAGATATTTTTGAGTGGAAATGGGAAAGGATCACTATGGATTTTATAGTAGGTTTACCAAGTCAACAAAAGGAAATGACTCAATATAGGTCATAGTGGATCGACTTACTAAGTCAGCATATTTTCTTCCTATTCATACCACTTTAAGTGTAGCAAAAACTTACTCGACTTTATGTTAAGAAAATAATGAAACTTTATAGTGTGCCAGTATCCATTATATCATACTAAGGACCTCAGTTTACTTCTCGGTTCTAGAAAGTCTTTCAAGAGGCTTTGGGTACCAAAGTGAATCTTAGCACAGTATTCCATCTTCAGACTGATGGACAATCCGAAAGGATAATTCAGATTTTAGAGGATATGCTAAGAGCTTGTGTGATGGATTTCAGTGAAAGTTGGGAAGATTATTTGTCTCTTATTGAATTTGCTTATAATAACAGTTACCAAGCCAGTATCCAGATGACACCTTTTGAGGCTCTATATGGGAGACAGTGTCGATCTCGTATAGGTTGGTTTGAACTTGGTGAAACCAAAATACTTGGACCTGAGATTATACAAGAAGATATAAATAAAGTTAAACTTATCAGAGAGAAGTTGTTAACTGCTCAGAGTAGACAGAAGGCTTATGCGAACAACCGACGATGTGACCTTGAATTTGCAATAGGTGACATGATTTTCTTACGAATCTCACCTATGAAGGGAGTAATGAGATTCAGGAAGAAAGGAAAGCTTAGTCCGAGGTATGTTGGCCCATATGAGATTGTAGACAGAGTGGGTAATATGGCATATCGCCTAAACCTACCTTCAAAACTAGAGGGAGTTCATCTAATATTTCATATGTCTATGCTAAGGAAGTATCTTCCTGATCCTTCTCATGTCATTCAACCCCAAGAAATTCATTATGATGAAACTCTCACCTACGAAGAGGTACTAGTAGCTATTCTTGATAGAAAAGTCAAGAAATTGTGCACTAAGGAAATTCCTACTGCCAATGTTCTTTGGAGAAATCATTCTCATGAGGAAGTTACGTGGGAAGCAGAAGATGCAATGTGGATAAAATATCCATATTTGTTTGAAACCTGAGGTAAAGTTTTAATTCGGAGGACCGAATTCTTTTAAGGGGATAGAATGTAATACCTGTTAATTTCAGAGTATAATTCGCTTGAAAGTATTTTAGAATTTCACAAAGTTACTTTAGTTATTTATTTTAGTCATTTTTAATTTTCATATTTAATTATTCTCTTTGAATATTATTTGTGAAAAATAAGTTAAATGACTGGACTGGATATTTGTACCTTGTGGGATATATTCTTAAGAATAGTGGAATTTATGGAAAAATGGATTGAATTTAATTAATTGAAGAATTAATTAAGGTATTTTGTATGTTGGGTCAAATGGGTTTAGATAATGGGTATGGATACCCATTGGGTTATCCAATTAACCCACTAAGTTTTTAGCTCTCTCTCTCTTCTTCATTTCACTCTCTCGTTTCTTCTTCATTTTCACTCTCTCACATTCTCTCAACCTTCAAGCTTCCCTTCTCAAGTCTCCCATTGATTTGGTGTTTTTTTTTTAAAATCGTTCAGTTCAAAAGCCTAGTAAAGATCAAAGGTAAGCTTTAATCTCATTATTTTTCTCAAATTTTAGTTTATGTGGAACATTGGAGGAGATTTTGTTCTTGAAGATTTTGATGATAATTCATGGATTTGAGTTGTTTTGGAGGTTTTTGAGTTAAGATTGAGTTAAGTAAGTTAGAAGAGATAAAATTTTGGTTTAAAAACAAAGAATTATAAGATAAAAAATTTTGGAAGATTTTCTGTAAAATTCGAAGTTATTGTACCAACTAGAAAATATAGAAATTTTCGAGTTTACTATTTTTGTAACATCCCGTCTTTTTATTTCCTTTTAAAATAATATTTTTTTTCTCTAAATCAGTTTACTAAATAATTTTCTTTCAAATAATTATGGATTTCACTATTTACAATTTTTACTATTCATGTGCATAGTAACCTCACAGAAAAATTGACAGGATTCTCATTAATTATGTCTGAGTTTAAATATATACAAAATAATTTATATAATATTTGCTATTATCTTTACATCTTTGTATTATAAACTACCATAAAATATATTTCTACACTTCAATCTCATCATTAATATCATCAAAACCTTCCATTTTGCCATTTTTCCTGAAATGATCAATTTTCTAAAAATGAGATATAAAATATCTCAGTAGCTAGTCACTTTATTAAAAACATGTAAATACATGAGTAGATCATTTCAACCATAAAAGTATAACATTACACTGTTAATAATTAAATTTCTCTTATTCACTATGTAGAACAAGATTTATAAACAAAATTCTGTAAAAACTGATTATGCACATATATATCATAAATCATAAATAAATCATACTTTTATGAAAGACTAACTACCTGATCTGATTCTCAACCTCTTAAACTTCTTTGCTTCTCCTTGCTATGCATTTCTAGTTCTCTCTCTCTCTTTCTTTCTCTCTCTAAGTTTCTCATCTCTTTCCCGTATGCCCACACACACACACACACACACACATATTAATCTATGAATATCATTATTTTTTTCCTTTTTTTCCTCTCAGACATCCACTTGTACGCACACTTCCTCTCTTTTCTTTCTTTTTTTTTTGTCTCTTCCCCTCCCTTTCTTTCTTTTCTTCTTTTGATTTCCTCCGTCCACATATACACACATATCACTTTCTCACTTTTTCTTTGGCTAAAACTAATAAAAGACCTCAAATTTTTTTATTTGTATTCAATTAGGTCCCTAATCAATGATAAAATTCTCTTTATGTTTCTCAAAAATTTCGTAATAACTATTTTATCCTTATTTACTTGCTCATTTATTTGTTTAGCCTCATTTTCTAAGGTAATTAAATTTGGAATATTACATTCTCCGTCGGCAATCAACAGTATTGTAGCGGTCAACGTACTGTAGCAAACTGTAACTGTTGTGAACTGTTACTGTAGCTACGTTGACTGTTACTGTAGCAATCAGAAAATATTGTATATTTTCATGATTTCGTTCCCTTTCTTATTTTTTTCTTGTGATATCTTTTATTAAGAAATTTTCCTACACAAATTCTAGTGTGGAACAAGGTAAATTTGGACAAATATTAAGGTAAGTGAATGTAATATCCCAAGAATTTTTATGAATATTTAAAGTCTGATTTGAAGTTTAGTGAAAAATTTAATTATGTGGAAAATTTTCTTTTTGAATTAGTGAAGAAAATGTGGAAATAGAAATTTTTATTTTTAATTTAGGAAATTTTTACAAATTCTCAAGGACATGTGGGGAAGAGAAAGGCATGGCGCCCAGGCGCCAGGTGTGTCGAAAAACCTTAGCTCATTTTCAATCGGCCATAACTTCTTCATACGGACTCCGTTTTGGGCAAACTTTATATCGTTGGAAAGTTCTTTGAGTCTAGTTTCCAATGGTATAAGTTTCATTTAGATATTCATTACCGATTAGGAGTTATGACTTAAGATGTGAGTAAAGGTCGAGAGTAGTGGTAGGAAATTTCTCTATTTCGTAACCCTAATGTTTTTGTCTGGTTACAATAGGAATGGTCAAGGTGCAAAGTGGGAGTGCCGAGAGCGTGAAATCCAGGTGAGTGGGTTAATACTTGCTATGATTAAATATCTGTTATTGACTTTTTGCATCATAGTGGAAATATGTTGTATATCCAAGTTTGAAGAGGATGATGTGGAACGATGAGGCATAAACAATTGTGGAACGTGTCTGGTAATGTATATAATTATATTTTCTTATTTTCCCATGAATGGAGGTTATATAATGGATTGTGAATGGCATGTGAACTGAGTTGAATAATTGTTCTATATTATGGGTTATGTTGTATACATGCTATGTTGCTGGAACCACATTTATTATGTTGTGGCTTGAATTGTAAATGACTGAGTTGTGTATGTGGCTCAAGATTATGATTGAGGATGTTTTTATATATGATTGTGATTGTGTTTGACTGGAAAGGAAAGGCATGGTGGTGCACCCCATGGAGAAATTTATGTGAAGTTATAAGGGTGGAGATTATAAATGGAGCGATAAGGGTGGATGCGGCAGGGGCCGCGGGCAACGATCCAGAGGTATTCTGGACGACCCGGTTGGTACGGGAAATTTGTGTGAAATTGATTTCACCGATTGTTGTTGTGAACTTTTGAATTATGTTGAAATGTATTTGATTTATTTGGATATTGTCGTGAAGTACTACGAATAATATCATATCATATGATGATCGATTTACGTATGATTGCTGCATGTTATCATTATGATGTATGATATTTTTTTGTCATAATGTTGTGTTATCTACTCACTGGGCACGTGGTTTGCTCATACCCCTCTTATTGATATTTTTTTTCAGAGTTGACAGCTGAAGGTAAATATCGGAACAAGGAATTATGGATCCTTAGTCCATGATTACCTTTTCATTTGTTCAGGATAAAGGTATAATAGTTAAGTTTTATTCTAAGTTGTATAAATCTAGAAATCTCTGTAATCGGGTAGGTTCATTCACTGATGTAATGTGAGTAATTGTAGTATGTATAAAGAACTCGTTTTGGTTGCATGAAAAAGAATTGTATGATTTTTAAGAGAAAGATAGGCTTACGGAGGTGAAATGAAATTCACTTTCCGTGCCGGTCACGTGCTCAAATTTTGGGACGTGACAAGTTGGTATCAGAGCTTTGGGATTAGGTCTCCTACCGATTACAGAGTAAGGTAACCTTAGTGGGATCTCCTCTATCGTGGTGAACCCGGGCACGACTATAGAGAGATGGCTCCACTGAAGGTCCTGTAGGATGTTTTCATTTCCTTTTCCTCCAAGACTTGTCTTTTCTTATGAATTATGTTTTTAGTTTTAGTTTTAGAGAGTTATGGCTATACTTTTGAACTCGGTAAGGGAAAGGTTATTATTTGTTTTGATTCCGTTGCTGTCGGATCAAATTGTATGTATGGGGCTTTATATGTTAAATTCATGATTGATTTTGTGTGACTGATTTATTTTATCTTTCTTAATTTTATTATTACTATTTTTGGAGTACCATCCCATAAAAGAAACCACTGGCATTAAAAGCAGAAGGATTACATTGCAAAAAAAAAAAAAAAACAATTACTCATGCATGAGTAATCTAAAAGCGAGGTGGTCTCGGATTAGGAGGGTTGTACTGTATCATCACCCCTCGACCATTCCTTGGAGCGAGAGACAGAGCAATATCGCGGAGGGTAGTGTAAATCCCATTCATACAATCAACACTTCTTTGTTGTTGATTGCAGAAGCACTGGGTAGACCAATAGAAGAACCTGTCTATTCTTGAAGTCATTTCTGCATGATTGCGTTTAGTTAACTTCTCTAGGTTTTCTATCATCTTTTTCAGATTTTTGACCTCCTGCTCTAGACAGGCGATTTTGTCCTCCGAGGTATGGCCCGTGCTAGTCTCCTCAGCTTCCTCGATCTTCTTCATTTTCTTCTCCTTTTGCTTCTCTGGAGACCCCTCAAAAGGTCTTTTGCCCTTGTCTTTGCCCAGACTTAAGTTTAAGTCGAGCTCTTCTCTCCTGGCATCCACTGTGAGATCAATGTACTTCCTTGTGGCCATGATTTGGAAAATTTAGAAATTTATGTCGAAGTATGAGAAGAGAGGAATGCTGAGAAGTTGTAGGCTTAGAGATGATTACTCTTTGTGGTGTGGTAACTGAGAACGTTGGGATAGTTCTTATAGAGGAAAAATTTGAACTCAGAGACAAAGAAGATATCTCTTCGCCGCACCCTATACGCTTAACCTATGGATTTCTGCAAGCTGGAAGCTAGGAGTCTAGGGTAGGCATGCACACCAACAACGCGTCGCATTAATGGCAAAATCACGAAAGTCAATATTCGGTGGATTTGCGGCCGATTTACACTTGGTTTTTCCATTTCTCTCGTTGGCATTTTCTGAAATTGAAGGAAGTCGACAATGTAGCCATTACAGAGTGTCTTGGATGTTTTCACGATGAACTAAAATGTATTTCTATGCTTTCTTGTATTGTTCTTGAAAGCCTTCAGTTAAATATAATATACATGATTGATTGAATTATACTGTGATTATATGTATCTAAATACATATGATATGTATGTATGTTATTCATGCATAGAGAGTGAAGGTTATTTGTTATGGCCAGGAATAATATGTAATGATTCTACATACATTCAGAGAATGAGAAGTCTGAAATTTAAAAGAACTTGAATAGATGAAAATATATATAGATAATGATGTATCTCTATGTTTATACATATATACATATATGCTCGTAGAGGCAAGTGAAAGGTAAAATTTTTCTCTCACTTTATGGAACGCTTGATGTGTAGATGTGAGAAGTTTTTATTTTAATATGTATGTTTGAAAATGTGTAAGCTTAGGGCAAAGCCACGGATTAGAAACCTAGATAAGGCTAGTATGAAGCTACCCGTTCATGGAGTAATATCTCGATTTAGAATTATTGGATAAGACAAATACAGAGTTAAGAAGCCATAAATTGAAGCGGCGATTAGTTTAATAATTTGAGCAAGAGTCAAAAGTTAGCCGAAATTTTTGAGGAAATCTTTTGTATTAGATTATATTTTGTTATTTTCTGGCATGCTTATCTGAGACCGTTGGCATTGCGTCGGATAAGGTCTGTAGGTCATCTTTAGAGTATGATGTAAAGGTTTTGTAGCCCTAAATTTCGTCTATATATAATGGATGCCCCATTACGCTGCTCACTACACTAAAAGTTTATATCTATAAGCTTTCTAGCATCAAACTTCTCCTTCTGTACAACCTTTATAGCTCAGAAAAATATGGCCGGCAATAAATCTTTCAATTTAAATTTTGAGGCTGGCAAGGTAGAGCTGGATCTAAATCTTAGCCTGGAGAATTATAAGAATAAGAGATCCATGGAAGAGTCACCAGAGGCTAAGAAAAGAAAAAGGGATGTAGTAGAGTTAGAGGATGTTAGCACAGCAACATCTTCTAATAATGAGCTTGCGCTTATGAGACAAAAGATGGAGGACTTGGAAAGACTGATAAACCGCCACTTTGAGGACCAGGGGAGATTAATAAATCGTCTCTTTACAGAACAAGAGAAGCTTTTGAACCGTCATTTTAGGGAATTGGCGAATAGAGTTGATAGACATTCGATGTTTGCAACTCAAAATTTTCGTGACCAACAAGCGAGATGTATTGACTGTATGAATGGAGTGACTTCTGCACTTCGCCAAATTTCCCAGACGTTTCCTCCAGAAACTCTTTCTAGGCTGCAACGATTAACTTCCTCCTTAAGGTCTGAAGCACCTTCTTCTTCTAGACCTGGAGCATCTTCTGCATTTCAAAAGCCTCCTCGTTCTTAATTTATCTTTTCTTTTGTTTGTACCTAAAGCTGATGTTTGATCTAATGTTTAAGTATTAAAATTATCTGTTTTGTAAATCAAGTTCAGCTTGTTGCCTGTAACTTATGTATTAGAAATAAAAATATGTTGAACTTGTTATATTTTGTACTTGATTGTGAAAATTCTAAGAGAGAGAATGAGATATAAACAAAATATTGGCATTTGCTTCAATCTTGAGGTAAGTTTTGAATTCGGAGGACCGAATTCTTTTAAGGGGGGAAGAATGTAATATCCCAAGAATTTTTATGAATATTTAAAGTCTGATTTGAAGTTTAGTGAAAAATTTAATTATGTGGAAAATTTTCTTTTTGAATTAGTGAAGAAAATGTGGAAATAGAAATTTTTATTTTTAATTTAGGAAATTTTTACAAATTCTCAAGGACATGTGGGGAAGAGAAAGGCATGGCGCCCAGGCGCCAGGTGTGTCGAAAAACCTTAGCTCATTTTCAATCGGCCATAACTTCTTCATACGGACTCCGTTTTGGGCAAACTTTATATCGTTGGAAAGTTCTTTGAGTCTAGTTTCCAATGGTATAAGTTTCATTTAGATATTCATTACCGATTAGGAGTTATGACTTAAGATGTGAGTAAAGGTCGAGAGTAGTGGTAGGAAATTTCTCTATTTCGTAACCCTAATGTTTTTGTCTGGTTACAATAGGAATGGTCAAGGTGCAAAGTGGGAGTGCCGAGAGCGTGAAATCCAGGTGAGTGGGTTAATACTTGCTATGATTAAATATCTGTTATTGACTTTTTGCATCATAGTGGAAATATGTTGTATATCCAAGTTTGAAGAGGATGATGTGGAACGATGAGGCATAAACAATTGTGGAACGTGTCTGGTAATGTATATAATTATATTTTCTTATTTTCCCATGAATGGAGGTTATATAATGGATTGTGAATGGCATGTGAACTGAGTTGAATAATTGTTCTATATTATGGGTTATGTTGTATACATGCTATGTTGCTGGAACCACATTTATTATGTTGTGGCTTGAATTGTAAATGACTGAGTTGTGTATGTGGCTCAAGATTATGATTGAGGATGTTTTTATATATGATTGTGATTGTGTTTGACTGGAAAGGAAAGGCATGGTGGTGCACCCCATGGAGAAATTTATGTGAAGTTATAAGGGTGGAGATTATAAATGGAGCGATAAGGGTGGATGCGGCAGGGGCCGCGGGCAACGATCCAGAGGTATTCTGGACGACCCGGTTGGTACGGGAAATTTGTGTGAAATTGATTTCACCGATTGTTGTTGTGAACTTTTGAATTATGTTGAAATGTATTTGATTTATTTGGATATTGTCGTGAAGTACTACGAATAATATCATATCATATGATGATCGATTTACGTATGATTGCTGCATGTTATCATTATGATGTATGATATTTTTTTGTCATAATGTTGTGTTATCTACTCACTGGGCACGTGGTTTGCTCATACCCCTCTTATTGATATTTTTTTTCAGAGTTGACAGCTGAAGGTAAATATCGGAACAAGGAATTATGGATCCTTAGTCCATGATTACCTTTTCATTTGTTCAGGATAAAGGTATAATAGTTAAGTTTTATTCTAAGTTGTATAAATCTAGAAATCTCTGTAATCGGGTAGGTTCATTCACTGATGTAATGTGAGTAATTGTAGTATGTATAAAGAACTCGTTTTGGTTGCATGAAAAAGAATTGTATGATTTTTAAGAGAAAGATAGGCTTACGGAGGTGAAATGAAATTCACTTTCCGTGCCGGTCACGTGCTCAAATTTTGGGACGTGACAGTGAATAATCTTGCTAAGCTAGTTTGATATTATTAGTCAAAGTACAATATAAGTCTCATTTACAATATTATTTGGATATTAAGCAATCAATTTTTCAGATGACAGTATATGATGATTGGTATATTTTTTTTTTACAAAAATTCAAAGGAATAAAAGTATGTATAAATTGATTTATTTCATGATAATTATACTATGTGATAAATTCTCACTATTTTATTAATGAGCAAGGATCTACGAGATCTAATACATGAGTTTGAAATGGTTAAAGTCTCATACGACTCAGTGTATAACTATGAAAACCTATATACGAGTTTGAAAGGGTTAGAGTCTCATACTACTCGGTGTAAATAGATAAAATCATAAATATGAGTTTGAAAGGGTTAGAGTCTCATACTACTCAATATATAAGACAATTGATTATATGAGTAAATGTGGTATTTGTACTTTTGATATTTTATATAGTACAGTTATTTACTTACTGAGTTTTTAAATAAACTCACACTCTCTATGATTATCTTTTCAGATACAGTAAACAAGGAAGAAGAGTATCCGATTGAAAATTAGAAGCCCCTTGGAGTTATTCTCCATTTCTGTCTGGTGGGATACCAGTACTTATTAATGTGAATACTAGGAACACTTTGTACTTTCTATATGTCTCCTAGGCTTGCGATGAGATAAACACATCAGATTATGTATGCCTATATTTGTTTATCAGATGAATGTAATTCTGTCATGTGGAATGAATGATTGATGTTGAATGTAAAACCTTACAAAATATATGTGAATAACTCATGTTTGAGAATTTTATCAAATGAGTAGTTGTAGATATTAAAATTGTTCAAGATTTCGGGATACCACTGAGGTTTTCCCTAAAAATAGTATATTTTCACATATTTAATTTTTGGAATGTGACAGGTTTCGAGGTCGGTTTAAAGGCTTCTCGGATTTTTAGGTTAATCCGAACTTGACGACTAGCCGGTTCACCATTTTTTCGGTCAGACCAACCAGTCTGATTCGATTTACAAAACCATGGTTTGCACTTGAACAAGAGCAGATCCACTCGCAGTACAAGCTATCTATCTTTAAATGTAGCACTTGGAAGATTTTAGTAAATGATGACACCAATCTATTTAACCCCTCATAAATTTAATCTCTCTATATGATATATTAAATTAAAGTTTTTGACCAACACGAAAATTAGGTTTAGTAAAAAGGATAATTCCTTACAACATAATGAATCAAAGTTTGAACTTCTACCAAGAGAGATATCTATATTTATTACTCAATAATGCTTTGAACAAAATTACTTTTAACAAAAGATACTTATGAAAAATTTCAAAAAAAGAAAAAAAAATTAAAGCCTTCCATCATTATTGCATGCCTGAATGCTTTGTCCATGCATGCTACATTGGAAGTTGTTCCTCCTTTTTTCATGTAGGGTTCTTTCCGTGGCTTTTGAAATACATCAAGCCACATTTGGTGCATCTCTGCAGAGAATAATATTACTCCTCTACACAGAATCGGAGAATCATGCTTTTAGTGGTTAGGCAATTTGGAGCACGCTCGAATTCTACTTGTCTCAACAGAATAATAGTTTCAAAATGATTCTTTCAAATGTTAAGGTTCATTACCAATATATCTAATGAATATTTGCTTGGAGAATTCTTTTATATTCCCCTTTTCGTGTTGTTTTCTTAACATACTCCTATATATACGTGTGTTGTTTTAAAATGAAATAACTAGTTTAATCGATTTAATTAGTGATTAAACTAGTGATCCAATGGTTATTATAGTCTCCTCGCAAATTCAAATAATCATGAATTGGTTTTTTAATAAAGATTATTTACATTGATGCTTTCTAAAAGAAAAATATTCCAACAACAATCAACTCTACCATCTCCCTTTCCAACTGTAACTATTGCCCAGCAATCCAGCTTCTCTCTCTTTCCCCTTTTCTTTTTTTTGGTATTGACATGTATTGAAAAAATACCAACGAGGTTCTTTTAAAATTATTAACTTCATGTGTAAGTTTTCTGATTTATCATAGACTTATCATTATTTTTTTTTTTTTTCAAAAGATACTCCCACACACTTGTTGCTTATGATCCAATTATTGATCAACAAAACCATACTTTACTGATTTTTATGTTGCAAGCCTACTTTTTTATTGCCGCGACAATGCAACATATATAGAGTGATCCTCCTTGTTCTAAGGCCCGATTGCAAAGTATTTCAAATTTTAAGTGGATTATATAAACTTGATTTTAAATTAACATAAAAGAAAATCAAATATTGCCTCATATAAATAAAAATTGAAAAGATGTAATTTTTTTGGTCATACCTATTAATATTTAGAACTTCACTAAATTGAGTCGAGTTATATCACATGAGTGTAATTATTTTTTAAAATCAATTTTTTTATTTATTAAACTTAAACTCAAGATTTTGTTTAAGAAAAACAAATTTTTTTAAAATTTTTCACAAGTATCTTCCATTGAAAGTAATTTGCTTGACACACTAAGTGAAGACACCTCTTTAAATGAGAATTTGAAACTAAATGTATTCTTTTATAAGGAATTAAATCTCTTTCGCTAAACCTAACCAAAGTGATAAAAAATATATATGATTTGAAAAAAAAAAAAAAACAAATGCCAAATGAAATAATTAATTTTGTGTAACAAATTATGTTTTATAATCTAAATGAACACAAAATCAAAACTGTTTTGCAGCACATGCCTTGTCGATGGGCTATGGCTAAGCAAAATGCTACAGCTAAAGCCAAAGCAGCCACCACCACCAGAATCTACCAACAGAAACATAAACGGCCGACACAAGCCTTTGCCTAACACGTGTACGATGCACAATCCATCTAGATTTTCCGGTCCTACATAATCCAACGGTCCAGAATCCTCCACGAAATATCATTCCCAACAACAACCGAGCTGTCCACAAACGGCCACGTGCCGATCTCGATGCATTATTACTACATCGATCCAACGGACCCAACACCTCCAACTTCCAACTTCCTAGCCCCCTCTGCAACGTCGTCCACTTTCCCATTCTACCCCTCGTCTTTCTCCCAAATCCTCACTCTATCCCCTCGGCCCTCGCTCGCTCATCGTCTTCCAAGCTTCTCGTCGCCGACGATATAGCTGGTTCGGGATCGGCGAGATTCGGGTCTGATGGCGGATTCGGACAACGAATCGGGAGGGTACAACAACAGCGGCAACGCCAATAACGAGGTGTCGGCGAAGGAACAAGACAGGTTCTTGCCGATAGCGAACGTCAGCAGGATAATGAAGAAGGCGTTGCCGGCGAACGCCAAGATCTCGAAGGACGCGAAGGAGACGGTGCAGGAGTGCGTGTCGGAGTTCATAAGCTTCGTCACGGGGGAGGCGTCGGATAAGTGCCAGAGAGAGAAGAGGAAGACTATCAACGGCGACGATTTGCTGTGGGCCATGACTACTTTAGGGTTCGAGGATTATGTGGAACCTCTCAAGATTTACCTTCAGAAGTATCGGGAGATGGAAGGGGAGAAGACCTCCGTGGGGAGACTCGGCGAGAAGGACGGTGGCTCTTCCGGCAGCGGCGGCGGCGGCGGAAGTGGTGTTATTGGGTTTAACGGAGTTGAGGGCATGTACGGTGGGATGATGCCAGGGCATCATCAGGGACAGATTTACGGTTCTGGTGGGTTTAACCAAAGCAGTGGTGGTGGAGGTTCCAATGTGAGATCTAGGTAGCGTACTAGCTTACCCATGATTTGTCAACCAGTGACTGAAATTTTCTTTGTGCTGAAGATTGCAGGTCTTATTAACTGAAATATATATATATGCATCTCTGCTATCTTCATATGTTATGACCTGTAATTTTAATAGCTTGGGAAGGTATTCTTACAGTAAGATCTGTAGAAGACACAATGAGAGAGGAGTGATTTTGCCCCAGTTATGGTGTAACATGGGATAGATATATAGCATGTTAGTACAACTATAACCTTCTAATGATAAAATGCTAGTTGTATCTGAGGGAGAAGAGACATCGAGATGTGCTTCAATCCCTTCTTTAATTGCTCTAGATGTTTTAGACCCTAGTTGAATGGCTAAATGTTGGTGTTTGTTTTTTTCGATATAGTTTGACATCTGTGAAAAATATTTCTATCTTTGTATGGAAATGTGGATAAGACTTGAGCATTGGAAAGTTCCTTTTCTAATAGAGTGATATATTTGGAAATTTGGAATGATGAATACTGAACGATATTTGCTTTTGAGCAGAAAATGTATGTCCATGTTTAATGGAGTGATATTGAATGATGTGGCTTATCCATTTGTCTCCATATTTTTGGGGAAAATAGCAGTCAAATGGCAGAGAAGGAATAGTTCTGCATGTCACATTGTCTTTCCATTTCTAGTCTTTTGTGGGCTGGAAAAAGACCGGATCTATTTGGTAGGCTATATAGCAGATATTTAAGATACAAATGACAGCTTGGAATTTTGTGGGAGTTTGGTTTCAGAGTATGATCATATTTTCATTGAAGTTCATAAAATTAACAGCTAATGCAGCATCCAACTAAAGAAAAAACAAATGACACTCCCATCTTGCTTCTAAATCTTAATAGAAATTATTGAAGGTTCAGAATTCTGCTTTTTTGCCACAACAGATCTGTGTATTTGAATTATGGTTGGGTAAATTTGATTTAGTTGAAAGTGAGTTTACATAATTGAATTTATAATTAAAACCTTTTATTAGAAAAGTAATTTTAAGAAATAACAACGCAAAAGTAAATAAAATGTACTTCAGCGTAAACAGAATTTTAGGAATTAAATATGATTTGAGATTTAAATGTTAACGTTAAATCAAACTAGTTAAAGCTGTTGTTATATATATATATATATATATATATCACATTTTGGTAATTTGAAAGTGCTTTATAAGCATTCAAATGCAAATCAAAATAGGCTTTATACATCTCTAGACAATTTTCTTAGCTACTTGAATAAATTTACCCTCCCTCCCTTCACTCTTGAATCTCTGATCATTTTGTTACAAGGAAGAACAAGGTATTCTTTGTCTTGCAGTAACATTGCCATTGCAACAATGCCAAAAAGTATCTCAGGTCCAATAACATTGACTCTAAGCTTCAATCACAACCCAAGGAAAAGAAAGGGGGAATAAAATTTTCCTAATACCCAATAGCATAATCAAAACAAAAGCTCCCAATGCAAAAGGGCAAGCAATATCTGAATCCTCAAGGTGAAAAATGTGGCTGGTTTCTAGTATCTCAAAGAATGTCACTGCTACTCATCTTTACTGAAGTCCAACTAAATCTTAAAACAAAATTACAGATACAAATACTGAAATAATTCATTTGTCCATAAAAATAAAAAGACTAAAACTTTATTTTAGTTTTTCACAAATAAGGTATTTTCTCAATTTAGTTCCTTATATAGTTTTCTTTCAATTTAGTCTCACATAGATGGGACTATTTTAATTTGGTCCGTCATAAAATTAATTTTTTAATTTAGTCTCTTACACAGATATTTTTTAATTTAGTCTCTTACAAATAAATATGTTACTAGTAACATATTGTTGTCAATATAAAATTAATGAAATTAACAAACTTGATGTTGTGCAACATGCTTTTTGACAGGTTATCGCTTAATCACCATTATGTAATATGTAGATTGACAATTACTTTTATTAATAGCAAATTAAAATAGACATTATTGGTAACAAGTTTTATTTTTGAGGGACCAAATAGAGAAAGCAATATAATTCTATAAAGGACCAAATTGAGAAATAATCTATATGTCAATAATCAAAATAAGATGACAATTCTATGGGCGACAAAGTGAGAAGCACCCTATTTATAAAGAACGAAAATAAGAATTTTAGTCAAAATAGAACATTACACAATAGAAGAAGGTTAAAAACAACTAAAGAGAAAGAAACCATTTGTGGGAAAGCTAGTTAAATTAGCCTTTGGATTAGAGTTAGGAAAACTTAATTTTTGATAAACTTGATTTTCTTTAAAAGTGAATTTGTATTGTCATGATTAATGTTTGGAAACTTTTATTTGAAAAATGACTTTGGACAAATTGATACTACTTAGATATTATTTATCAAGATCACTTTTAAATGTGTAATTATAAAAAAAGGGTGTAAATTTTATATTAGTTGACACTCTTACTTTTGATTTGGTTTTTTCAAAAAACATATTTTCAAGCACCCTAAAGGGCCTAAACAAAAGTTCTAAAAATAAACAGGGCGTGGATCTAAACACAATTTATGCTAATGACAAAAATAGGGACTAAACTGAAAAACATAATAACAAAGAGGAGTCAAAATCAAAATGCAGTAGAGACTAAAATGAAAACAAAGATCTACATATGGGGTCAAAGTTCAAATGTAGCAAAAATCAGTGTTAAGAATAAAATTTCCCGAGGCAAAAATGCAATTTTCCCCAAAATTTTCAATCACCATTTTTGCACTCCCTAAGCTTTTGTTCGATTGTTCTTTTTTCTTCTATGTCTATAGCTTTATCAGATAAGGACAACATTCTTCTATTATATTTCTTTTGTTTCCCCAATAGCTACATTCAATATTGGCGAAGAAGATGACGCTATAGATCCAACATTGGCTGAAAAAATTCTTCTTTGAACGAAGGGAAGACAGAAAAAAGAGACCCAGAAATCCAAAGTCTTGACAAAGGAAGATTATAAAAGCAAGAATTTTCTGGATGAATGAAGTAGAATATGAGAAGATAAGAGGAATGAAGGTCAAAGAGAGATGAAGTAGTTAGCGAAGCCAACCGTGGCATTAAGAAATGTAGAAGCAGGTGAACCAAAGTTGAATTGTTGTTAGAAGACAATGTCTTAAACAGAAGGTAGAAATACCCGTAGAAAACAAAAGAAAAAATTGTAGTGGGGGCGATATTTACATAAATGACATTAATGACTATACATAATTATCATCATATCACCATGTTTTTACTTATTGAATCAACTGCTTTTGGGAACATATAAAATATGTTCCCATTTCCTTATTTTGGAAACAATAATTTCAGAATCTATTCTTAGAACAAGCTCTTCCAAAAATCATATTAAACACATTTTTTTCAAAAAAAAAATTATTTTTAAAATAGAAACCATGATGCAGCCCTTGGTTAACCAATCAGATGAGCAGAAGAAAAGGGATAATTGGATATAGTTTTATTACTGAGAATTTAGTGCGAAATTTGAATTCTCTGGCTTTAGTTGCAAATGAAATCCTAACCTGCGTCCATATTGGTTTCTTTCTCATCCATTTTTCTTTACCCACTTCGGTCTCTTATTGGGCTTGGACATTTCTTCTGGCCTTCAATCCTAAACGTTAAATCTTAAAATTTTCAATAGTTTCAATATTCAGGTTCGTACCAATCCAAAACCCTAAATTATATATATTTATATATATATAATCTTAAATACTTCTCGTTTTCTGGACCGTCTATTTCTGTATTTCACTACTTTCACTTCCAATCAAAAAAAAATCTCCCAGATTGTGTGAAAGTGAGTTTGGGGGGCTCTTTTATTTGCCTTTCCACTTTGTCACCCATCATTTGGAGTATCAAATGGGCCAGGCTACCCAGCCCAAGCCATTTTGACACCCCTACCTATCATGGACTTAATAGTTGGGTTTAGGGCTCTCACAACTTATTGGGCAGGCTATTCAAGAGCCTTTGCTTTTTTCTTTTTTTTTTTTTGGGTAAAAATACATTTTATATTTTTAACGTTTACACAAATTTTTATTTATACTTTTAAAATTTTTTTGCATCAATTATGTCTGATATATATATATATATTTTTTTTTTCAAATATGCCATTTGCACTAACGCTATTAAACCCACTGATAAAAAATACTAACTAGACAGTCCACATGACACATCTCAAGTGACACGTCATCTGCCATGTGGACTTAAACTTAAAATTTCAAAAATACCCTTTGTCTCTCTTTCTATCTCTGTCTCTGTCTCTTAGTTTGTCATCCTCCCTTCGCTAAGCTCCCTCTCTCTTTTTTTTTCTCTTCTCTCATTGTTGCTATTTGTCACTCTCTCGCTCAGGTTCTCACTATCTCGTCTGTATCTTCTCACTCCACATACATCTGCCTTGTCTTTGCTTCGCTCCCTTGTTGCTCCCTTGTTCTCACTTCACATACATATGCCATTTGCACTAACGCTATTAAACCCACAGATGAAAAATGCTGACTATACGGTTTACGTGGCACATCTCAAGTGACATGTAATTTGCCATGTGGACTCAAACTTAAAATTTCAAAAATATCCTTTGTCTCTCTTTCTATCTCTGTCTCTCTCTCTTAGTTCTTCATTCTCCCTTTGCTAAGCTCCCTCTCTCTTTTTTTCTCTTCTCTCATTCTTGCTATTTGTCAGTCTCTCGCTTGGGTTCTCTGTATCTTCTCACTCCACATACATCTGCCTTGTCTTTACTTCGCTCCCTTGTTGCTTGCTTCACATAGTTCTTCATCGAGTGTAAGAAGCTATGGTATATCGAAATACATATTTTAAAATAACATTAATCAATTTGATTATTGTTTATCCATATAATAAAATAAATAAACAAAAATTGATTGTCAAAATTAAAAGGATAAAAAATAATTTATTTAAGAATTAAAATTAAAGAAATTGGGTTAGTTTATGAAATATGGGCCAGCACAATCGCCTCCTCCGTATTCAATAATCAATAAATAATTGAGATAAAAAAATGTACTATTATCAAATCTCAAATTTTTTATTATCAAAAATTACTTTGATAAATATTTGGACAAATTTGAGACAAATATAATTTTTTAATAATTAAATTGAGATATTTGACATTTTAAAGACCAAACTGATTATAATTATTATCTTTTAGAGACTAAATTAGTAATTTACTCATAAATCTAGCAATCTTTAGTACTTAATTATATAAAGAGAAAATTATTTATTTGGTCCCAAATAAATTATAATTATCACAATTTAGTCCATAAAATATCCCTTTGTTATATCCAATTAAAAGAGAGGCGAGAATTTTGGTTCAAAGGTGGATTTTGTGGAAGTACCAGTGGTAATGGGTAAAGAGGAAAAATATGGAGGAGGAAATCCAGGTCTTTGTGGTATCTGAGGAGAAGGTCTAGTTGTTGGTTTTGCTGGCTGAGGAGGCTTTTTGAAGATTTGATAATTCATTTTGAAATGTTTGGAGTAGTCATCCTCTGTAGGATAACTGAGTAGAGCAGGTGTGGCAAATGATGAAAGGGCTGAGGGTAGAGGAGGATATGCACCATAGATACTCTGGGAGTATTCTCTTTCTTTTACATCTCTTTCAATTTGTCTTATCTACTCTTTTAACTGACTCATCTCCTTTTCCATTGCAGTAAATTCAGGCCCAAGCTGTACTTTGCTGATGAGATATCTCAGATCTAGATCAAGCTGATTGATTCTGTGAAGCAAGTCATCATACAGCTTTTGTATTTGTATAGAAAAACCATCAAGTCTGGTATTTGTACTATCGTTCCTGACAGATAGATGGTCTAGTTTTGAATCTATTCGTCGTAGGACAGTATTTTGGGCTACAACATTCTGTGTCTGCCAATTCAGAACTTCATTTGGGGGAGAAAGGGATCTTGCTCCAGAAGGAGTAATTTCTGGTGGAATAAAAGGTCTAGATGAAACCTTGAGAGCATCATCTATTCTCCTTTCCATTGGTGGAAAGTCAGTATCATAGGTGGCAGATGAAAACATCATGCATGGCATGGGCTGGGCTAGAAGCACGAACTCCTAAGGAGGAGTAGCTTGTGTCCTGCATGGTTGAGGATCTATGTCCTAAACCTTGATTCCTAATTCTCGCTCCACGAAGTGGAGGAGGTATTCTTCATGAGACATCGAAGGAGGGGTCTTGAAGGCAATCCAGGGCTTATTATCTGGATCTAAATCCTTTTGAGGGTAGGATTTATGAGCAGAACAACTATCTTTAGATCTTTTAGTGTTCTTGTCACCATGGTAACAAGAAATATCTTCAGCATCTTTCCAGTATTCACATCCTTCTTCACACAATTCTGGGGTAGCGTCCCAGATAAAGTGACCGTTTATGTGAGAAACATAACAGTGTTTTCCTTGTGGGTCAATACTCTGAACAGGGATGGCCTTTGGCTTCTGTTTCTGTTTGAAAACTGGTTGAAGCAACATAGAATGATAAATGACAGTACTAGAGCTGGAAGATGAATCTGATGGTCTCCCGTAGCTGTCCATCTGAATTTGTTCAGGGCCTTTTGGATGTCTGAAGATGGTTTTGACAGTACCATCTCTTTGGGGAATCAGATCTGGTGGATTAGTTGTATGAATTGGTTTGCTAGCTACATGCTCCTTTTCATAATTGGTAAGCCAGGTGATGGGCATCAATTTGAGAAGATCTGTCTTTGGAATATTTTTGGGAATTTGAATGATAGCAGGAACATCTTCTCTGTTTGCTACTATCATTAAAGCATCTCCATTTGCATTAGAGTGCTTTAAATCCATGGCATGATCTTGTAATCTATAGAGCATCTGATGATGTAATGTTGCAGTGATATTAGTGGCGACTTGTTCAGCTCCGGAGATCTAGATCTGGACCTTCAGTAGTCCTAGAAGAGTTGGATCATCAAGGCGAACATTGAAATCTGGGGCAATTGTAAGGATGACTGTGCCTGCGCTTAAAGAAGTGAGGACTGTGCCGATCATGGTATCCTGATACTTGGTGTAGCTGGTGTTAAGGAGAGCCACTCGTGCAGAGGCTGCTATTACTTTTCTCCCATTGAGGGTAAGACATAGGCGAACAGCTCTGAAATGGATGGGTGAATACCCTTGTCTTCTCCAGTGACGGATTAGATCTGTGGGTATTTCCAGAGTGATGTATTGTTCTTGCTGGGTGGCTTGAAGGCCACACTGGCTCATCTTGGTTCCCTGAATATATTCTTTTACCAAAAGTCTCCTGGTAGAAAGAATTCGTCTGATGTTAGAACCAAAAGAACAATCTCGTTGGTATACACCATAGGGATTTAGTAGAGGAAGTTGAGATTCCTCAATTCTAGCTTCTTCTGGAAGGTGGGTAATCTCAATCAAGTTATCAATCTTGTTTGAGAGGGTTTTTAAACAAGAGGGAGGTATAGAAATAGAAGAGGAGAGTCATACAGGTTCATCGGCAGTAGTATCATTTGAAGTGGAGGTTTCCATGATGTTTCAAATGCTTCTTCTTTTCATCTGTATACTGGATATTATGTATGGAACTTATAACAGGAGGCTCTGATACCAAAGAGGGGATATTTTGATTGATGAACTTCTCTGATTTTTACAATGATGAAAGCCTCTATTTATATAAGGAGGCTTAGAAAAGCGAACAAATACACAACAGAATCATTACATAGGGTACCTAGACAAGTGGCCGACAGGCCATACAATTATTGAAGATAAAGTCGTAATTAATACAGGTGGGTACAATAATAAGACTCTGACATATCAGTAAAATTATTAAAAGGTGCTTCGAGAGTGATGTGCTGCAGAAATCACAGGAGTGATGAGCTATCTTCAATCTCGATTTTTGTGGAGCATGCACTCATGTGAAGGTGAGCTGTTGAGACACGGGTCTTCATCTGAGCTGGAGTCTTCATTATTGACCTTGCTTTTCCCAAGGTTTTGTTCCCAAGAGGTTAATGGGTCATATGGGTCCTGAGAGTCCTTGAATAATGATTCATTTTCACAAATCATCTTGTCGTATTCAAGTTCTTCTTCTGTAGGAAGACATGAACACCGTTGTAAGCCATGTTGAGAACAACTGAAGTTTCCTTGAGTTTTTTGCGAGGAACTGGTACCTTCATCATGCTTGGTTTGAGTGGTCGAAAATGGATCTGGACAGAGGTTTATGTATGTAGGAGTATCTGGTACATCAAACTCTGGTAGTCTTGGTTCATCAGGGATGAACTCACCAGGAAAAGGTCCTAATGATGAACATAGGGTTTCTTTAGGATAATAATTATTGCATTCCTTAAGAAATCCTCTTAACACTGGTAGAACTGTCAGCTTGCTATTGGGGTAGGTTAGTGATGTGTGATATTCATAAGCATGATTTCTGGAGAAAAGGATTTTGGAATGTCCCATATGGTATGGCTTGTGGATGATGAAAATTGAGTTGACATTCTTTTGATTTCTTTTTGGGACTTCCCAAATCTTTAGATGAGTGATGATCTTTTAAAGTTTATTTCTCCACCACATCAGAGGGTTGTACCATTCAAGGGTTGTCCAGACTAGAGAGTCTTTATTTTCTGTGTAATTCAAATGATGATAAACTTCCAGTGGATGGAGTTCAATTGCAACAGTATAAAGGATTGAGAGACACCAGATATATCACATGTGATTTTCATTCATGGATGGGAAAATCTTTGGAAGTGTAAAATAAGGGGTATTGGCATCAAAATAGGAAGGCTGGTTATTTATAGAGGTATGTTTGAGGGACATGTGAAGGTAATAGAACAAGCCTTTTTGGGCAAGTTCTTGGACTTCTGTTGGACTGGTAGGAGTTTGGAATCCAGGGGAAAATCTTTCTTTTAGTTGGCATTTGTTACAATAAGAAGTGGTATCGGCAGAGCCATCAGGATAGCAGGGAAAAGAGGAAGGATTTTCTGTGAAGTGAGGAGATGAATTGGCTTAGTCCTGAAAAGGAGATCGGCTATGGTGTTGTGTTTTCCTTTGATATGATGAATTGTGAATTTATAGTGAGAAAACCAATCTTTCCACCTTAGCAACTGAGGTTCTGGGAGCATCTTGTTCTTGAATTCTAGCATCTTTGGAAAGGACGAGTTGTCCATTTGCACTAGAAAGTCAAAAGCTACTAAGTGAAATTCAAATTTTCGTATCTCATATTTGACAACTAAGATCTCTTTGTAGATTGTATGGTAGTGTTTTTCAGAAGATTTGAATTCACCACTGGCGTGACCATAGTAAAAGACCTGTTGTTCTGTCTTTTCAATGAGTATTGCCCCCCAATAATGGTCGCTAGCATCAGTCTGAAAAATCCTTTGTCCTTTGATTGGGATTTTGAGCGGTGGAGGATTCAAGGCTAGATTTATTTGATTTTTTAATCCAATTTTGGTTAGAGTGAACTTACATAACTATGATTTATATTCAAAAACTTTTATCTAAAATGTTGTTTTAAAGAATGTCCACGCAAAAGTAAATAAAATTCACATCGGTCCAAATAGATTTTAAGAACAAATATAGTCTGAGATTTAATTGCAAACGCCAATTCGAATAAATTAAGATATTAACATTGGCTTCAAACTTGTATCACAACCCAAGGGGAAACAAATTATCTAAAGATAAACCCAACAGAAAAATATGGCTGATTTCTATTTTCTTAAAGAATGTCACTATTTAATACTTATCTTTACTAAAGTCCAACTAAATCTTAAAATAAAATTACATGATACAAATACAGAATATTTGTATAGATGCGTTAATTTAATTTTTAATTTTTAAATTTGAATTTTAAAAATTAAACAACACTTGTGTTCGAATTTTAAAATGATAGTGATAGACAAATAATCCTTCGTTATTCAAAGCTCAGGTCGTTTAGATATATAATATATTAATATCTAATATTTATAACTTAAATTAATTTAAACATGTGAACTTTCATTTAAAAACATTTTCCCTTTTTTGATGAGAGACATTTTATTTTAGATGATATTTATAAAGTATAAACTATACAACACTGGGGAGCTTCTAACGACTAAAACTTAGGACATGGAGATGGAAGGTCAGGAGTTAGTAGAAAATCGTTTTTATAAATGACTAAAATTTTATTTTGGTCCCTCATAAATATTTTTATTATTTAATTTGGTCCTCTATAAATTTTAATTTTTAATTTAGTCCCTCACATATATGCTTTTTTTCCTGTCATAAATTTTTTATTCCTAATTTGATCTTACACCGATGTCCCTTTTCTCAATTTAGTCTTTTATAATTTTTTTTATTCTCAATTTGGTCCCTACATATGTCATTCTTCTCAGTTAGGTCCTCACAAGTTTTTATTCTCAATTTGGTCTCTCATCAATCCAAAGGTACTCAATTTTGTTTATCCGTGCAATTGCTATTAATTAATCTAATAGAAGTGCTGATTTAATAATTATCTCATTAACGTATATTATTAAGTACCATGTGCTTTTTTTTAAAAAAAAAATCAATTTCTTCCTTTATTAGACTCTTGACCAAAAAAAAAAGACATATATGAGAGGCCAAATTGAGAATGAAAATTTATGAAAAACTAAAGTAAGAAAAGAGGCATATGTAAAGAACCAAATTAAATATATATATATCTATGAAAGACCAAAATTGAGAATATAAAGCATCTATGAATGACCAAATTAAGAATGAAAATCTATTAAAAAAACCAAATTGAGAACTTATGAATTTGTGAGAGATCAATTTAAGAAAAAAAAAATTGATGGATCAAATTAAGAAAAAGGACATTTATTAGAGATTGGAATTATATTATAAATACTAAATAGCATTAATGAATATACATAATTATCATTATTTTTTACTTGTTTTGAAAACAATTATTTAAGAAACATACAAAAGATGTTTTCATTTTCTTATTTTGAAAACAATCATTTCAAAATTTATTCTCAAAACAAGTTCTTCCAAAACATCATACTAAATGCTTTTTTTTCCTTTTATTTTAAAAAGTAAAAAAATTATTTTAAAAATAAAAACCAAATGCACCCTAAATTATTAAATATATATCTCTATCTTATAGATACTTCTCATTTCTTTCCCTTCGAGGACGAAATTCTCGATTTTCTAACCAAGGTTGGCTGTGTTTCAAATATTCAATAATATATAAAAAGTATCTGAACTTTGATAGATATTGAATACCAATTAAGATATGAATAATAAAAAATAACTATCGATAAATATTGAGCAAATTTATGATCATGTCATGGGATATTATCAAATGAACACGGAAAGTTAGTGGTTTTTGGGGACTCCACATTTTGTTTTTGGGACAATAGGGGGCTCAACCTTGTTGTCTTTGCACTGTCTGACCCATTCTGGACTTATTTGTTGGGCTTAGGGCTCTACCAATTTATTAGGCCAATGAGATGCAAAAACCCAGGGTCGACACTTTGACCCACCACAATAACTTGCTATGGCCCATTTGGTTTTATATTAAAAAGAAAAAAAAGGGACTCATTTTGATGACCAGAAATGTGTGGCCTCATTTTTGGGGTGCTTCCCTATTGGGCTGGAAGAGCAGGCTGTTTCTGGGCCTTGCATCATAACTCTCTTGTGTGGGCCTTGAGCAGATTTTTTATCTCATGATTGATTAAAAAAAAAGGGATGACCAGAAGGAAATACGCAAGGTAAAGAGCCTCTTCTTGTGGTTTTTTTTTCAAGTGGTTATCAATTTGATACGCTATTCTATCCTAACTTTAAATTTCCAAATTTTTTCTTTTTTATAAGAAAACTTCAGTTATAGCCTAAGAGGGACTTGGTCTACCGTTAGAGACTGTTTGACAAGAACGGATCCAGAATAAAAAGTTGTTGGTAGGGGCAAAAAATTAGTATACAAATATTTTTATTAAATTTTTGTGGGAGTAAAACAGAAATTTATTACATATATTAATTAAAAAAATTTCACATATTAATTACAGAAAAAAATTTCTTGTGGGGGCAATATTCCCCACAAGCCTCAATGCAAATCCGTCCCTACTGTTTGGTATAACAGAAAAGAGTTGAGGAAAAAAGAAAAGTTGTTAGAAAACTAATTTTCCCATATTTGGTAGGATAGAAAATGAAAGTCGATGAAAAATTATTTTTTTATTTATTATTTCAAATGTACAAATCTTTCGCTAAGAAAATCTATGGAAAAACACTTCATTTAATGAAAAAAAATATTTGGACCACTTTTCTTCGTTGATTCTCTCTATAACAACCCTAGAATTTATAATATAAAAACCAAAACAAGATTGAAAACAGAAACAAAAACCCTGAGGATGATGATGATGATGATGACGACGATGATGACGATGACGACAATGAAGAATGGATGCTTTGGAGCTTCGGAGTTTTTTTTTTTGTTGCCTTTTATATGGCTTTTTTCAATTGTATTATATATTAAGGGTAATTTGGTAAACATACTAAGTTTTTTCTTTCTTTCATTTTAAACTACAAACCAAACAAAATAAAACTCAAACCTTTATATTTTTTTATGTCATATCAAACATATTCTTAATTATTTTTTTCATTTTTCTTAAAAAAATTTCCTACATACCAAATATGTTTTTAGTGTTGTCAAAATATGCGGTTTAACCCATTTTGACCCACAACATCATGGTAACCATGGTTGCTATTGGGTAAATGCTCAAATGATGTAAGTAGTAATGTCAAAATCAACTAAAACTCATTTAGCTTGTCATTTAAGCACGTTTATGCACAAAAAATTTGACCCATTTAAAAATGTATTGCATCGTTTTATATTTTTCTTTTTACAAAATTTAAAAATGTTATATATAAAACTTTTATATTATATTTTAGATTTCATAACATTAAGTTTAATAAATATAACAAATTTTGGTATGAAAAATTTATTAATTTTAAAAGAATATAGAAATTTCAAATTAGGATTATTGATAATTTGGAAAATTTATCATAAAAAGATAATGATAACAGGCTAGGCTAGGCTGCTCATTTTAACATTAGTAGTAAGTTAGATAAACATAAAGTAAAAAAAATGAAAAGAAAATGAAAACGAGAATATGGTATTATATTAAAATACCATAATTTTTAAAATAAAAAAGGAGAAAACCTAGTACTTTTGAAGATGATAATTTGAACAATTTCTTCTTCTTTTGAAGGAGAAGAAAAAGAAGAAAAGGAGCACATGCTTACGTAGTGTAAGATTCATAGACTAAATCACAAGTTGTACTCATTTAGTGGAGAACGACAAAGGATTTAGCCTTGGTTTATGTGTGATTATGTCTATCTCATTCGCAACATGTTGACAATGTATCCATGTATGTTCTAAAAAGAAATTAAGAATATTTCTATACTTAATAAGAAAAAAACTAATTTTTTTTTCAAACTTATTAAGCAAAAAAGATAAAGTCGACCCTCTCCAAATTTACATTTTTAGAAACTAACCAATTGTCATTGTTAAAGTTCATAAAATTGTTATCATTGCAACTAGTTATAAATAAATAATGTATACATTTATATATTTTGAATTCAATTATAGTCATGCATTTAGAATTGACGAATTGCAGAAGATGAACCTCTAATTATCTAGTATCCCTAAATTATTTGATTTGGGAATTTTACTTGAGAAAAAGAAAATATTACATCTAACAAGCGCTTCTACACGACTAAACCATCATAGAAGAGATATAGGATAGTGAATTTATCCAAGTTAAAAATTAGAATGAAACACTACTAAGCTCATAACTCAAATAGTATAGAATAAAATATTACGTGTTAGGGGCAAGGATGTAAACTTCTTTGTCATTAAAAAAATATTAAAATATAACTCAAATTCCTATAATTTTATTCAATAGAAGATTTAATCTTTACACTTTAAAAACAGAAGATTTGGTCCCTTTATTTTTTAAAATCCCAAAAAATAGTCTTTCGATGTTAGTTAACTGTCAATCAACGGTTAGTCTGAAACACGTGACATTGACTAGGACGCTTACATCAGCATTAAGTGCCACATCAGTGACACATATGGCAAATTTAAATATATAATATAGAAATATATAAAATAAATAAATATAAATATATATAAATATTCACATGATAATTTAAATAACTAATTTAAATAAAATAAATTAGTTTTTATTTGATATATTCATATGAAATTAAATTCTAGTTTGGTCCCTTTTTATATAGTCCATAATTTCAGTTAAAATCAGATTTTATCTAAAATTTCATTTTTCTGTTAAAAACTTTTTTGTTTATTTACTTAGGTCCCTAACTAATATTTTTCCTTTGTCATTTGCATGATTTAAGATCATATTTAACTTCATATATAGATCCCTAATCATAGAATATAATTTTTTCTGAAATTAATTCAATCTTTGTAAACTTTTAATTTATTTCACTATAGTACCTGTCATGCATTTTATATACTTTTCTCATGAGTTTGGCTTCCAAACCTATCCATAATTTCCTCTTAGGTGTTTTTAGAATCTATTTGATCATTTCCATCCACAAACTAAGCCAAAGAGAGATTTTTAAGAATCAAAAGTTTAGTTTCAACACTTACCTGAATTTCTAGCTTATTTTTTTACACTTTGTGTTCTCTTTGTTGCTATTGTAAAGGACTCCTAAACACCCCAAAAGCCACAGCTATATTGTCATATTTTTCTATAGCAACTCGTGTGTCACGACCCGTTTTCTGGGTACATGACCGGCACAATGATGAATATCCCATCACTGTAAGCCTTTCGATAAATTCTACCCATGAGTTTAGTCATTATCAAAATAATCATTCCTGAAGAAAATATATCAAATTTTCTTATTTGAAATTCATAGAGATGATTTGCACATAATAATAGATTCTCAATATAAAATATATTATTATGCTGACATACAAACCAAATGTCAAACCCCTGACCTAGATGTCCTAGACGATTACAGAGCAACATAATCTATAACAAAAGAGGGGTCTACCCGACAACGAGAAGGTCCAAAGTGATCTACTCCTCTAGCAGATATTCTTCGCTGGCAACCTGATCTGAACAAAAAGGTTGTACAAACAGTGTGAGCTTTTAAACTCAATGAGCGAATCAGCCTCGCGTTAATAAAATTCAAATACATTACTAGTCATGCAAGCATATCCGAAGGCTCATACTCAACCAATAAACATAGTTAGAAATTACATACAATAAGATAAAAATTCATCCAATTTAACGAACGTTACTAGTACTCATCAATGGCAATATATTTCGGAGAGCGCACACAGGCCAGCTCACCAATTCTGTATATTTCCACCATGACGCACAACCAATTCAACAAACGTTACTAGTACTCATCAATGACAATATATCCCGGAGAGCGCACACAGGCCAGCTCACCAATTCTGTATATTTCTGCCATGACGCACAACCTCATCCTCTTAGCTAGGGCGCCTCACGGATTTATCACCAATCCGGGCTATATCCCTACTGAGGGAATCGTTGTCTCCACACTCATTGGTCAAGACACCCTATCAACCGGGTTTTCTGCCTTGCCGTGAGAGGGGGTACTGTCCCGCTCAATCACAATCAATAGTACAGTATTTCATATCATAATCAGAAGCACAATATAATATTCATCCATATAACAGGTATAGTATATAACTATATTATAAATTTATAAACCACAAATCAAGATAACAATTAAACTGTTTTGAAGAGATTCAAATTTCACATCATCATGAGATACTTGTTTCTTCTTATCCATACTTCTGGATTAATTATCTCATTAGATTCGTTATTCTAAATCTAATTTCCCCCTATGAATCTTGGGAGTGTCCTACAACATACTTTTTATCACCAGTAATGCTAAAACTCTATTAAAACGGGGTCGTTTCACTCACCTGGATTCCGTACGAATATCGCTTCTCTAAGTCGTTACAGACAAGAGTACACAGATGAATTTCAGTATTCCGCTACAGAGATTTTCATGAAAGATTAGAGAAAATAAGTTAGGATTGTTTTCATACATATAATGTTCATACATATGGTACTATTCATACATACGGTCACTATTCATACGTATAAATACTATTTTTTACGTACGAATACTATTCATATGTACGTTTACTATTCATACATACGGGTACTATTCCTACCAGAAATAGAGAATACAATCTGTAAAAGAGTACACCAGGTAAGTTCCCAAGAAAGAGTGGAGGGTCACACTGGACACACTTAAAAACCAGGTCTTTCCTTAGTCAGAACTTTCCTAGACATGTATTCTTCACAGTTTACATTCTATTTCAGTAATCAGAGAATCAAAATAACATATAAACAGTTAAGGACAATTTTTCTGATGTGGAAGATCGGCCAAAGCCGCAACCACAGAGCATACTTAAAAAAATAACTTCTAGAATTTGAAAGACATAGAAAGGCATAGTATCCTTACCTAAGCAAAAAGGAAAGGCCCAAAATCTCAGAGGCCTAGCGTCGAAGCAAGAGAAACTTAAAGAGAGAAGAAGAGAAGTTGAAGGTGTAAGTTTAGAAGTGAAATGGAAGGGAATAGCAAAAGTCAAGGGTACTATTTGATACTATACGCTAATAAAATATTCAATTTACTATTCATGAAAATAACATTTCTAATAATGCAATTACTGTGTCCACCTTATGCGTATGGAAAATTTTTCTTTTATTTACTATTGAAAACTTAAAGGGAAAACTATCCTTTCACTTTAAACATTTAAGTTTCTTTTCAATTCAATCCTTTCAATTTAGTCCCTGAGGGTATTTTTACACATAAAACGTCATTTTTTCCTACGAACTTCTTTCTAGTTGTCTCTTATGACCAAACCACATCTAGTACTTGACATTTCGATTGTATAAATGAATAGTATCATATACGTAAATAGTATTATACAGGTGAATAGTACCGTATACTGAAATAGTAACAGTAGTTTGTAAATAAATATTTATATTTTATTTTTCATGGGTATTACATCGTGAGTATCCCCTTTTCTGCTATACAAAACTGAAAAAGAAAATGATTTGAGTAGTCCAAACCATGAGTCCTTTACAGCAGTGGCTTTTGGGGTGTTTAGATTCTAAAAACACCTAAGAAGAAATTTTGGGCAGGTTTGGAAATCAAACTCATGAGAAAAATATGAAAAATGCACAACATGGACTCAAGTGAAAGAAATAAAAAGTTTGAAGACGTTGATTTAATTTCAGAAAAAAAATATATTTTAGGATTGAGGACCTAGATGAAGCTAAATATGATCTTAAATCATGCAAAGGACAAAAGAAAAATATTAGTTAGGGACCCAGGTGAATAAATAAAAAAATTAATAGAAAAATTAAATTTTAGATAAAATCTAGTTTTAACTGAAATTATAAACTGTATAAAAAGGGACCAAACTAGAATTTAATTTCATATGAATATATCAAATAAAAACTAATTTATTTTGTTTAAATTATCATGCGAATATTTATATAAATTTATATTTATCTATTTTGTATATTTTTATATTGTATATGTCACGACCCGTTTTCTGGGCACATGACCGGCACAATGATGAATATCCCATCACTGTAAGCCTTTCGATAAATTCTACCCATGAGTTTAGTCATTATCAAAATAACCATTCCTGAAGAAAATATATCAAATTTTCTTATTTGAAATTCATAGAGATGATTTGCACATAATAATAGATTCTCAATATAAAATACATTATTATGCTGACATACAAACCAAATACCAAACCCCTGACATAGATGTCCTAGACGATTACAGAGCAACATAATCTATAACAAAAGAGGGGTCTACCCGATAACGGGAAGGTCCAAAGTGATCTACTCCTCTAGCAGATATTCTTCGCTGGCAACCTGATTTGAACAAAAAGGTTGTACAAACAGTGTGAGCTTTTAAACTCAATGAGCGAATCGGCCTCGCGTTAATAAAATTCAAATACATTACCAGTCATGCAAGCATATCCGAAGGCTCATACTCAACCAATAGACAGAAGATAAAAATTCATCCAATTCAACAAATGTTACTAGTACTCGTCAATGGCAATATAACCCAGAGAGCGCACACAGGCCGGCTCACCAATTATGTATATTTCCGCCATGACACACAACATCATCCTTTTACATACAAGAAGATAAAAATTCATCCAATTCAACAAACGTTACTAGTACTCGTCAATGGCAATATATCCCGGAGAGCGCACACAGGCCGGCTCACCAATTATGTATATTTTCGCCATGACGCACAACCTCATCCTCTTAGCTAGGGCGCCTCACGGATTTATCACCAATCCGGGCTATATCCCTATTGAGGGAATCGTTGTCTCCACACTCATTGGTCAAGACACCCTGTCAACCGGGTTTTTCGCCTTGCCGTGAGAGGGGGTACTGTCCCGCTCAATCACAATCAATAGCATTTCATATCATAATCAGAAGCTCAATATAATATTCATCCAGATAACAGGTATAGTATATAACTATATTATAGCTTTATAAACCGCAATTCAAGAGATTCAATCTTCACATCATCATGAGATACTTGCTTTTTCTTATCCATACTTCTAGATTAATTATCTCATTATATTCGCCATTCTGAATCCAATTTCCCCCTATGAATCTTGGGAGTGTCCTACGACATACTTTTTATCACCACTAATGTTAAAACTCTATTAAAACGGGGTCGTTTCACTCACCTGGATTCCGTACGAATATCGCTTTTCTAAGTCGTTACAGACAAAAGTACACAAATGAATTTCAGTATTCCGCTACGGAGATTTTCATGAAAGATTAGAGAAAACAAGTTAGGATTGTTTTCATACAGATACTGTTCATACATACGGTATTATTCATATATATGGTTACTATTCATACATACGGTCACTATTCATACATACGGATACTATTTATACATACGGATAATATTCGTACATACGGTCACTATTCATATGTATGAATACTATTTTTACGTATGGATACTATTCATATGTACGGTTACTATTCATACGATTACTATTCGTACATATGGGTACTATTCATACCAGAAATAGAGAATACAATCTGTAAAAGAGTACACCAGGTAAGTTCCCAGGAAAGAGTGGAGGGTCACACTGGACACACTTAAAAACCAGGTCTTTCGTTAGCCAGAACTTTCCTAGACATGTATTCTTCACAGTTTACATTCTATTTCGGTAATCAGAGAATCAAAATAACATATAAACAGCTAAGGACAATTTTTCTGATGTGGAAGATCGGCCAAAACCGCAACCACAGAGCATACTTAAGAAATTAACTTCTAAAATTTGAAAGACATAGAAAGGGCATAATATCCTTACCTAAGCTGAAAAGGAAAGGCCCAAAATCTCATAAGCCTAACATTGGAGTAAGAGAAACTTAAGGAGAGAAGAAGAGAAGTTGAAGGTGTGAGTTTAGAAGTGAAATGGAAGGGCCTATTTATAGCAAAAGTCAAGGGTACTATTTGATACTATGCACTAATAAAATATTCAATTTACTATTTATGAAAATGATATTTCTAATAAAATAATCCAGTTACTGTGCAACTACGGAAAAGTCGCAGGCGGCTTACTATTAAAAACTTAAGGGGAAAACTATCATTTCACCTTAAACCTTTAAGTTTCTTTTCAATTCAGTCCTTTCACTTTAGTCCATGAGGGTATTTTTACACATAAAACGTCATTTTCTCCCACGAACTTCTTTCTAGTTTTCTCTTATGACCAAACCACATCTAGTACTTGATATTTCAATTGTATAAGTGAACAGTATCATATACGTAAATAGTATTATACAGGTGAACAGTACCGTATACTGAAATAGTAACAGTAGTTTGTAAACAAATATTTATATTTTATTTTTTCATGGGTATTACAGTATATTTAAATTTGTCATATGTGGTGCTAACGTGGCACTTAATGCTGATATAAGCGTTATAGTCAGCGCCACGTGTCCCAGATAAATCATTGATTGATAGTTGATTAACACCGAGGACTATTTTTTAGAATTTTAAAAACTACAAGGACCAAATCCTCCATTCAAAGAGCAGTGAGAGGAATTCCCTCCTCGTCCATCTCTAGACGCGTCTTCTTTAGAGCCACCAGTTGCCTAGTGGCTTTTCCAAAGAGAACAATCCTCCCTCATATCCCAATGCTATGTTGTTTGATTCAAAGTCGTCACAGGCAACAACAGCCAAATTGAAGAGTCTGATGCCCCTAAGGTCACCGTCTTCAAACCCTCTTAAGTAAAAACTCAGCATGGATACTCTTTATGAGAATTCAGCTCCAGGAACCTCTGATTTTGGCGTCAAGGTATCTTTACTTTTGTTCAATTTTACATTTGATATCCTCAGTATAATGGGCAAGTTTTATACGCTTTAAGAAAAGAGAGGACGATAAAGATTTCTAGACCTCCTTTTTATTTTCTAGGTTGTTGTGAGGATGAGGCCACCACGCCAAGACAAGGAAGAAGGGGATCCCATAATACAGAAGTCTCCTATCACGCCTTCAAATTAGAGAACATGATCGGCACGACACTTCCACCGTAAGTCTAATCTCACATACACTTATCATTCACAACATACAAGTAATAATAAATTAAAGTCTTCTCATCACAATATTCACAAAGATCCTAAGAGCTCTATTCACTACAGAGCAACTCAAATAACTCATACGTATCCAATATCAACTTTAACCCGAACCGAGAAGGGTTGAGGACACCGAGACTCACGCTACAACTGAATTTGCAAGAGACACATAAAAGAGGATGAGTACATTTACTCAGAGAGGGAATGATGTAAACAAAACTTACCATGTGCCTCAAACGAGGGGGAACATCCATAAACATACCTTGTCCCAGTCCCAATGTAGGATTATTACCAGATGAAACCACATCTGAAGGAAACATAAAAGTAAAACTAGAAATTTATGCTTGACACACACACAAACACAGAGTTTTCAAATTTAACCAAAGAGAGTGTATGCACAATAGAGAGACTCTTGAAGTCAAATAGTAAAGAGACCATCGAGTATGAATCACAATAAATAGGCACCAAAGCTAAATCACATGAGGGAGACCATTGATAGGGAATGGACCACACATATCTCTATGTATTAACTCCAAAGTTTTAGTAGTTCTACATTGTTTTCTTTACATTTTCTATTTACTCTTAATGCATTTAATGCAAATATCCAAATCATCAACATGGGATATATTTAAAATTCTTTCTAATATAAGTCTTTGCATTCTTTATTTAGAAATGTAACCCAAACGCTTATGTTATAACTTAGCAAAGTTTTCATCAAATAATTTACATTTAGTACCAAAATCATCAACATGTAAAACTTCACAGACATCAGTCTATATGCAATTTAATTTATACAAATTATCTACTAGAGATCTGGTACCAATAAGCTTTGAATCTAAAGAAATACTAGAAGTTCCATTACCAATGAACAAAAGTAATCAGATTTGTCCAAACATGAAACTAAAATTAAATTCCATTCAAACAATGGTACCACAAAATTATTATCCAAATTCAAATTACATCTAGTTTCTAAAGGAATTCTAAATAATCCAATAGCCTTAATAGACGTCTTATTGTCATTCCTAACATAGATAAATATTTTAGCATCAATTGACTTTTGAGTTTTTACACAATCCTGCATAAATATACTTATGTGAATAGTTGCACCTATATCTACTCACCAAGTATCATTTACCACTAATGCTAAATTAACTTCATAATAGACAGTTAAAAAGCATAACCCTTTTTCTCAAGCCAAGCAGTATACTTGGAACATCCCTTTTTTATATGTTCAGCTTTTTTTCAAAAGAAATAAATTTTCACTGTATCCTGTTTCTTCTTGCCCTTATATTGTAGTCTCCTTATCTTGAGTCCTTTTCCTCTTATTAGAAGTGTTCTTAATGCTAGAGGAAGATGCTAAGTTATAGCATTCAAGCTTGTCATACTTTAATTTCTTTTCCTTCTGCACACATTAAGCTATAAGTTTGTTCAGCATCTATTTTTCCTTTTGAGTGTTGTAGGAAACCTTAAATCGGCTAAAATGAATAGGGAGAGAAATTAAGACTAATTGTATGAATATGTATTTCAACAACTCTAACTTAAGTGTCCTTAGCTTAGTGACAAGATTTGATATCTCCATGATATACTCTTTAAAATTGTTACCATTGCAACTAGTTATAATTAAATAATGTATACATTTATATATTTTGAATTCAATTATAGTCATGCATTTAGAATTGACGAATTGCAGAAGATGAACCTCTAATTATCTAGTATCCCTGAATTATTTGATTTGGGAATTTTACTTGAGAAAAAGAAAATATTACATCTAACAAGCGCTTCTACACAACTAAACCATCATAGAAGAGATATAGGATAATGAATTTATCCAAGTTAAAAATTAGAATCAAATACTACCGAGCTCATAACTCAAATAGTATAGAATAAAATATTACGTGTTAGGGGCAAGGATGTAAACTTCTTTGTCATTAAAAAAATGTTAAAATATAACTCAAATTCCTATAATTTTACTCAATAGAAGATTTAATCTTTACACTTTAAAAACAGAAGATTTGGTCCCTTTATTTTTTAAAATCCCAAAAAATGGTCTCTCGATGTTAGTTAACTGTCAATCAACGGTTAGTCTGAAACACGTGACATTGACTAGGACGCTTACATCAGCATTAAGTGCCACATCAGTGACACATATGGCAAATTTAAATATATAATATAGAAATATATAAAATAGATAAATATAAATATATATAAATATTCACATGATAATTTAAATAACTAATTTAAATAAAATAAATTAGTTTTTATTTGATATATTCATATGAAATTAAATTCTAGTTTGGTTCCTTTTTACACAGTCCATAATTTCAGTTAAAATCAGATTTTATCTAAAATTTCATTTTTCTGTTAAAAACTTTTTTGTTTATTTACTTAGGTCCCTAACTAATATTTTTCCTTTGTCATTTGCATGATTTAAGATCATATTTAACTTCATATATAGATCCCTAATCATAGAATATAATTTTTTTCTGAAATTAATTCAATCTCTGTAAACTTTTAATTTATTTCACTATAGTACCTGTCATGCATTTTATATACTTTTCTCATGAGTTTGGCTTCCAAACCTATCCATAATTTCCTCTTAGGTGTTTTTAGAATCTATTTGATCATTTCCATCCACAAACTAAGCCAAAGAGAGATTTTTAAGAATCAAAAGTTTAGTTTCAACACTTACCTGAATTCCTAGCTTATTTTTTTACACTTTGTGTTCTCTTTGTTGCTATTGTAAAGGACTCCTAAACACCCCAAAAGCCACGGCTGTATTGTCATATTTTTCTGCAGCAACCCGTGAGTATCCCTTTTTCTGCTATACAAAACTGAGAGAGAAAATGAGTTGAGTAGTTCAAACCATGAGTCCTTTACAGCAGTGGTTTTTGGGGTGTTTAGATTCTAAAAACACCTAAGAAGAAATTTTGGACAGGTTTGGAAATCAAACTCATGAGAAAAATATGAAAAATGCATAATAGGGACTAAAATGAAAGAAATAAAAAGTTTAAAAGAGGTCAATTTAATTTCAAAAAATATATATTTTAGGATTGAGGACCTAGATGAAGCTAAATATGATCTTAAATCATGCAAAGGACAAAGGAAAAATATTAGCTAGGGACCTAAGTGAAAAAAAATTTAATAGAAAAATGAAATTTTAGATAAAATTTGGTTTTAACTGAAATTATGGATTATATAAAAAGGGACCAAACTAAAATTTAATTTCATATGAATATATCAAATAAAAACTAATTTATTTTGTTTAAATTATCATGCGAATATTTATATAGATTTATATTTATTTATTTTGTATGTTTCTATATTATATATTTAAATTTGTCATATGTGGCGCTGACATAGCACTTAATACTGATATAAGCGTTATAGTCAGCGCTACATGTCCCAGACAAATCGTTGATTGACAGTTGACTAACACCGATGATTATTTTTTAAAATTTTAAAAATTACAAGGACCAAATCCTCTGTTTTTAAAGTATAGGGACTAAATTATCTATTGAGTGAAACTGTGAGTACCTGAGTTATATTTTAACCTTAAAAAAAAGATAAAATATTTGAACTAGTTTTAGAATATTGAGGACATTATCAAATCAGTTAAACTATTGAATTCAGAAAGTGTAATTTAGCCTGTAATAAAATTGGAGGAAAAAACACTAGTTGCTTCCTTAATCAGTCATCACAATCAATGTGAATCTTTCATTTTACCCCTTTCATCTTTCAACATTATATTTTAATTTATGTCACGCTGTCTGGCATTTTTCTTTATTATACGACAAAACTAACCACTTTGAAAAATATGCCAAGAAAGCAACAAAAATTAAATTAACCTCATTGACTTTGTCCACATGCTGACGATATTCCGCAAGGCATGATTATGATGCCATTCGCATCCCACCCCATCGTTTTTCTTTTTTAATTATAAGTATTTAAAAATTTATTAAATTTTGACCAATATTATTTCAACTGAGTCAAACTATAACCCAAAAAAAAAAAAATACTCTCTTGATACTGATTGTGTTTTTAATTTACAACATTTACACCAAAATCTTATTTTAAAAAAATGCAAAACCATTTAAACTTATCAATGCCCCAGCCTTTTGATCTATTTGAAATTGCATCGTTAAATTTATAATCAATTAAGGATTTGTTTAGAGGAATAGTTGAATTAAACTCTTATATATAAATTTTTTTTGTAATTAAATAATTTATGAAGACAAACTTCACATAAATTCTGTATAAGTTATTTTATAAATTATTCTAGAGAGCTTATAAAAATAAACTAAAAATAGCATATGGACATACTATAAGTTATTTTTATAAACTCTTCAAAATATATGCATAAGCATTTATACCATAAGATAAGCATAATAAATTCAAAATAAACTCTTTAAAATGCACCCTAATTAATCAACAAGATATAGAAACAATTAATCTTCCCTTTTCTTATTTTATTTTTATTGATTTCATGCAGCATCTCATAAAGGCCAAAGCTTATTTTCAAAAATAACTATGGTCATGTCATGTATTTTAAATCAAAGGGGCTGAACCTAGTTGATCATCTCTGTCCTATTCACTTGTTGCAAAATTGAGGAAAAAAATTTTAAAAAAAGGACAGAATATTTTTTTACCCCTTTTTATTCTTTAGACAAAGGAGTACATATTTGAATTCAAATTAATATAAATTTTATCTATTGAATCATACTTTAGTGATATTATCTTGGCAAATTGCGAATGGGTGGCCGCAATTTCGAATTAATGTTTTCTTTACTTTTTATAGTGTAAAAATGAGTATGAATTTATCACATATTGAAAGTTGGAGTGATTGATTGTCAAAATTAAAAGGATTAAAAATATCTATTGAAGAATCAAAGTTAAAGAAATTGAGTTAATTATTACTTTGTATTTTAACCTCAATTATTCACTGGTTATTGAATATGGAGGACACCATCATGCTAGCCCAGCTTTCTTGGGGAAATGGAGTCTGATGCCAACTAAAAGAGCTTATTCCATCTTGTCCCTTTCAAAGAAAATTACTCATAAATTCCTAAAAGATTGCTGCAATTTCAATTTAGTTTGTAACATATTATATGTGTCTCAATTTAATACTTTTGGTTTCTAAATTGCAAAAAGTCTATTATTGTCAAATCTCATATTTTTTTAATTGCTAAAATTTACTTTGATAAGCATTTGGACAAATTTGAGACAAACATAATTGGTTAAGAATTAAATTAAGATACTTGACATTTTAAGGATCAAATTAAGACAACTGTAATCTTTTAAATACCAAATTAGTAATTTACTCATAAATCTATCAATTTGTACTACTAAATTATATAAAGAGTGAATTATTGATTTGGTCCCTAAAAGATACAATTATCTCAATTTAGTTCTTAAAAGATCAAGTATCTTAATTTAGTCCTAAAAGACTGTGTTTGTCTCAATTTGTTTCCTTTATTTGTCAAATTGAGTTTTGGCAATAGAAAATTTGAGATTTAGCAATAGTAGATTTTGCAATTTAGTAAAGAAAATGACCAAATTAAGACAAATATAATATTTTAGAAACTAAATTAAAATATTTGATTTTTCAATGACCAAATTGATACTACTATAATATTTCATAGACCAAATAAGTAATTTACTCTTATACAGACTATCAATCTCATAATTGATATTCACTTTCTTTTCGGAGTAAATCACTAATTTAGTCCCTAAAAGATTCTCAACTTGGTCCTTGAAATATCAAGTATTTCAAAATAATTGCTGAAAAATTATATTTGTTTCAATTTGATCATTTTCGTTGCTAAATCTCAAAAACTATTGTTGCCAAATCTCAAAATTTTCATTATCAAAAGTCACTTTCACAAATAAAGAGATTAAATTGAAATAAATATAATCTTTCAAGAACTAAATTGAGACACGTGATCTTTCAATGACCAAATTGAGACAACTATAATCTTTCAAGAACCAAATCAATAATTTATTCTTCTTCTTTATTTTACCTTCATGAAAAAAAATAAAGAGTAAATTATTTATTTAGCCTATGAAAGATTATAATTTTCTCAATTTAGTCTCTAAAAGATTATATTTGTTTTAAATTGGTCTTTTTTTTTAAACAATTTGAGACTTAGTAACATTAGATTTTGTGATTTTGTAACAAAATAACTCAATTGAGACAAATAAAATCTTTCAGGGGCTAAATTAAAATACTTAACTTGTTAACTTGTCAATGACTATATGAAAAAGATTTAGTTTTGGGGGGACTAAATCAGCAAGTGATGTGATTCATTCCGTAGTTGATATCATTGATTGGATGCACAAAAAGAGATGCCCACTTCCCTCATAATTCCATCTTAAGCTTTATTTGGCTAAGACAACCTCAAGTGGCACTTACTATCATCATCGCTTCTTTTTAGTCACCAAGAGCCAAAAAACAACCTAACCCATAACTTCACCTTTGTTTTTTCACCCTTACTTTTTTATGCCTTTTCAAATCTCTATTATATAATAACATTCCATTATAATAATAATAAAGTTACTCTTCCTTGGCTTGCAAATATTTTTAAATTACTATTTAAAATTTGTTTCGTTGTTTGTCAAAATGTTAGTTAATAAGAGAAAATCATTGTTTTCATACCTTTTTTTTTAAAAGTTTTATAATCGAAAATTAATGTGATTGCGTGAATTTAAAATTGTCTTTTTTTTAAGAAAAAAAATAAAAGTTATGAAGAAAATTGGAAGTGGTAATCGTAAATTTCAAAAGCATATATAAGTATTGCGGTGGAAGTGATTCGCGGGCATCTGCTTTCGGTACGGTTGTTGGAGTACTGATTCGATCGGGTGTCGCATCTTTGTCGTTTATAATAATAATAGTAATAATCAAAGGTATTAAAAATCAAAATTATTACTATTTTCAAAAATACATTGATATTTTCCTAAACTAGTTAGATAATGCCAAGTGATTTTTTTTTAAAAGCAAAATGATACTTTATGTCTTTAAGATTAACATCAAGTTTTATTTATGCCCCAAAAAATTTGTTAGCCCAATTATGTACTTTATATTTCAAATCTTAACACATATATCCTTTTTTTTGTAATACTGTCAGTCAATTTAACGGAACACTGATTGAGTTGCTACTTGGCAAAAAGTATCTCCCTGGACTGTCAAAATTTTTTTTAATTTTTTAATTTTTTAAAAAATTTCAGTTTATTCACTTTAGTCCTTGTTCAAAATTTTTCTTTTGTCTAAATTTTGATATAAACTCGTCTTATATTTCATCTAGGTCCCTAATTTAAGAATATATTTTTTTTGTCAAAATCATCCCTTATAAACTTTTTAATTTGTTCACTTTAGTCTTTGTTCTTCACTTTCATATTTTTCAGTGCATAATTTTATTTTTAATCATAATATGATTAAATCTATCATTTCTACTCAAAAATAATATAAGAAATGAATTATATTTAAAAAAAATTATAATTTAAAAAAATCTTTTATTATTATGATTTTTTGAAATGTATTTAATGATGAATTCAGATATTTTATAAAATAACCGAATCCTAAATTCAAATTAGGAACGTCTGCGAATTTCTAAATCTGCAGATGATAACAATGGTTAATGAGTGCAATTATTGAATTCAAAATAAGTATACTGAGTAAATAAAATAACGATAAAATGTGTATCTTAGATAGTTCCCATTTATTTAATAAATTTTTATTTATTTAATTTTACTTATTTTAAACCCAGAAAAATGCGACCAATAATTTTTCGTTTAAAGGGATAAATTATTTTTAATAGAAGTATTCTATGACTTGTGTGTTTCTTGAAGAGCAGCCTAATGTGAAGGCATAATATAAATATTATTTTAAAAAAGGGTTTAATTTGTCTCCACATGATTATGGCACAAGTTGTTGCTGGTTTCAAGGAAGCAGACACATAAGAGAAGAACAAGATTATCGTTATATTCGATATTGTCAGCTTTGTTGTTTTATTATAATTATAATATTATTATATGTTCTATTTATTTGTTCGTTGTTTATCTCATGTATGATGTTCTTGCTTTATAAAATTAACCTTTTAGCCTGATTTGATTGAAAGATAGAAAGTAATGCCCTTGTGTCTCTCCATTATAGTAGTGGCATATGGTAACCTATGTTCCTATTTATGTTTTGAAATATAAAATTAAAATGTATAATCAAATGCTGAAAATACAAAGATTTTTTTGATTTAGGGTTTTGTACTATTTACTTGATATTGATTTTAAAAATAAATAAAGTTATCAAAACTCCCACTTTTGTGCTACATAGTTTCTTTGTTGACATTTTTTGTCCGAAATCCTAATACCATCACACTGACAATGATACGTTCGATCTATCATTCTAAATGACAAAATAACAACTTCTTTGTCATTTTCTTCTATATTTTTTATAACAAAAAGGTCTCATAGAATTGTAGATTAGACGTATTTTTTTAATTAATTTCACTGATTTTATCATTTAGTGTTCGATTGTACTTCAAACAAAATTATTTTTAATAAAGGATATTTATGGGAAACATAAAAAAAATGTTAGAGGAAAAAAATACATTTTACTTCCGTGAACTTTTATTAATGTGCAAAAAACTCTCATGAATTTTAAAATTTAATAAAGAACTCTCATGAACTTTCTATTTCATGCGGTTTAGCCCTTCTGTGAAAAAAACCATTAGTTTAAATAACGGTTAATACTGACTGAGATTAAATGACCGCTACGAAAACTCAAAATGGACACGTCAATAGATGGCCAAAAAAAAAAATTTCATGTCGGCACTGACCCATTTTTGTGAAACCAAACTCGAACCATTAGTTTAAATAACAGTTAATACTGACTGAGATTAAATGACCGCTACGAAAACTCAAAATGGACACGTCAATAGATGGCCAAAAAAAAAAATTTCATGTCGGCACTGACCCATTTTTGTGAAACCAAACTCGACCTTTGCATCTTCTCTCTTTTTCTCCAACCAACTCTCTTCTCCATATAGACCATCAAAAGATGCAAACTGAAGGAGGAACACTTCTCAAAGAGCAATAAGAGGAATTCCCCCCTCGTCTATCTCTAGACGCGTCTTCTTTAGAGCCACCAGTTGCCTAGTGGCCTTTTCCAAAGAGAATGATCCTCCCTCATATCCCAATGCTATGTTGTTTGATTTAAAGTCGTCGCAGGCAACGACAGCCAAATTGAAGAGTCTGATGCCCCCCAGGTCACTGTCTTCAAACCCTCTTAAGTAAAAACTCAACATGGATACTCATTATGAGAATTCAGTTCCAGGAACCTCTGATTTTGGTGTCAAGGTATCTTTACTTTTGTTCAATTTTTCATTTGATATCCTCAATATAATGGGCAAGTTTTATATGCTTTAAGAAAAGAGAGGACGATAAAGATTTCTAGACCTCCTTTTTATTTTCTAGGTTGTTGTGAGGATGAGCCACCACGCCAAGACAAGGAAGAAGGGGATCCCATAGTACAGAAGTCTCATATCACGCCTCCAAATTAGAGAACATGATCGGCACGGCACCACCACCGCAAGTCTAATCTCACATACGCTTATCATTCACAACATACAAGTAATAATAAATTAAAGTCTTCTTATCACAATATTCACAAAGATTCTAGGAGCTCTATTCACTACAGAGCAACTCAAATAATCTATACGTACCCAATATCAACGTCAACCCAAATCGAGAAGGGTTGAGGACTCCGAGACTCACCTGCTACAACTGAATTTGCAAGAGACACACAAAAGAGAATGAGTACATTTACTTAGTGAGGGAACGATATAAACAAAACTTACCATGTGCCTCAAACGAGGGGAAACATCCATAAACATACCTTGTCCCAATCCCAATGTAGGACTATTACCAGATGAAACCACATCTGAAGGAAACATAAAAGTAAAACTAGAAATTTATGCTTGACACACACACAAACATAGAATTTTCAAATTTAATCAAAGAGAGTGTATGCACAATAGAGAGACTCTTGAAGTCAAATAGTAAAGAGACCATCGAGTCTGAATCACAATAAAGAGGTACCGAAGCTAAATCACATGACGAGACCATTGATAGGGAATGGACCACAAATATCTCTATGTATTAACTCCAAAGTTTTAGTAGTTCTACATTGTTTTCTTTACATTTGTCTGTTTACTCTTGATGCATTTAATGCAAATATCCAAATCATCAACATTGGATATATTTAAAATTCTTTCTAATATAAGTCTTTGCATTCTCTGTTTAGAAATGTAACCCAAATGCTTATGTCATAACTTAACAAAATTTTTATCAAATAATCTACATTTAGTACCAAAATCATCAACATGTAAAACTTCACAGACATCGGTCTGTATGCAATTTAATTTATACAAATTATCTACTAGAGATCTGGTACTAATAAGCTTTGAATCTAAAGAAATACTAGAAGTTCCATTACCAATGAACAAAAGTAATCAAATTTGTCCAAACATGAAACTAAAATTAAATTCCATCCAAACGAAGGTACTACAAAATTATTATCCAAATTCAAATTACATCTAGTTTCTAAAGGAATTCTAAATAATCCAATGGCCTTAATAGACGTCTTATTGTCATTCCTAACATAGATAAATATTTTAGCATCAATTGACTTTTGAGGTTTTACACAATCATGCATAAATATACTTATGTGAATAGTTGCACCTATATCTACTCACCAAGTATCATTTACGACTAATGCTAAATTAACTTCATAATAGACAGTTAAAAAGCATATCCCTTTTTCTCAAGCCAAGCAGTATACTTGGAACATCCCTTTTTTATATGTTCAGCTATTTTCAAAAGAAATAAATTTTCACTGTGTCCTATTTCTTCTTGTCCTTATATTGTGATGTCCCTTATATTGTAGTCTCCTTATCTTGAGTCCTTTTCCTCTTATTAGAAGTGTTCATAACGCTAGAGGAAGATGCTAAGTTATCGCATTCAAGCTTGTCATACTTTAATTTTTTTTCCTTCTGCACACATTAAGCTATAAGTTTGTTCAGCGTCCATTTTTCCTTTTGAGTGTTGTAAGAAACCTTAAATCAGCTAAATTGAATAGGGAGAGAAATTAAGACTAACTGTATGAGTATGTATTTCAACAACTCTAACTTAAGTGTCCTTAGCTTAGTGACAAGATTTGATATCTCCATGATATACTCTTTAATGTTTCCTTTCGTTTTATATTTTATGGAAACAAGTTTTGTCAATTTGGTACATGTTTTGATCTTTTCGTTAGCTACGAACTAGTTAGAGATCTATTTAAGGAAACTCTTAACATCTTTTTCTTCAATAATCCCACCCCTAACAAATTCTGAAATAGTATGCTGCATACTTTGAAGAATCATGCAATTTGAACGCTCTCACTTTTCATATGTCGATTTCTTATCAGCAGTACTACTGCTTGTTAGTTCCGTAAGGCGTTCAAGCCTCAAATCATGGGCCAAAGTAAAATGATCTACACTTTAGTTACATGTAAATTGATGGGCTTTAACTAGAGATGCCTGGTATAATAATATTAATTAGTCTTTGGACAAAATAAATACTTTGTTAGTAGTATTCTCTAGATATATATATATATATATATATATATATATATATAGGTTATAAATATGGATAAATAAACAAGTCTAGTTCATGCTGTTAGCCCTAATGTATTATGCTATAAGTTTTGATGATGATAAATATGTGGGAATGATTTAATCTTCTTGGTCCAATATATGATTTAATCTTTCTTAGCCCAAATAGTATGATTTAATTTTCTTGGCCCAAATGAATGATTTAGTCTTCTTAGCCCAAATGAATGAGTTAATCTTCTTGGCCCAAATGTATGATTTAATCTTCTTGATCCAAATACATGATTCAATCTTTCTTGGCCCAAATATATTTAATGCTTTATATATTTAAATATAGTAGTATAAATTGATTTTTGATAAAGTTTATTGGGTGTTTTAATATAATTTGAAAAAGAATGCTTTTTACTGTAACACTTTTGAAAAAGAAATTTGATTGTTGAAAAAGTATGATAAAGTTTATTGGGTGTTGTAATATAATTTGAAAAAGAATATCTTTTACTGTAGCACTTTTGAAAAAAAATTTTGATTGTTGAAAAAGTATGATAAAGTTTATTGGTTGTTGTAATAAACTTTGAAAAAGAATACTTTTTACTGTAGCAAGTTTGAAAAAGAATATTGATTGTTGAAAAAGATTGATAAAGTTTTTTGGTTGTTGTAGAAAGGTTGAAAAATGATGATGAAGCTTACTGTAGCAATTTTGACTAAAGCAGTCACTGTAGCAGCAAGGTTTCACTATATAAAGGGGACTTCACAACACCATTTGCATCAAGCTTCAATTGTTCATTTCTCATATTATCTTGAGTTTCATTCTCTCTAAATTGCTAGAGAAATATTCTGAGCTTAATTTCTGCGTTATCTACACTTTGAGAGTGTTTACCATTATTTTCCTTAAGCCTTTAAATTTAGTTTCTCAAGGATTGGTTCCTTGAGTTAGTATTTGAGAGAAAACACGTTGTAAGGGGGAGAGACACCCTTAAGGGAGAAAAGTATGTTGTAGTGGTTTGCAAGTACCCGGATTAAACTTGCAATTATAGTGGAAATACTCAAGTGGTCTCTTGAGGACTGGATGTAGGCTTGAGATTAGCCGAACCAGTATAAATCTCCGAGTTTGCTTTCTCTATCCCTACTCTATTTACATTTGAAGTTAATTAATTAATGCTTTGCGTTTATATTTGATTTCTACCTCAAGTATTAATTAATTTGTGTAGATTTATATTTGCTCCTTAATTCCTTGCACTATAAAATTATTCATCTTGATAAACATTTTGATTTTCTGAATTAAATTATTATCTTTAACATTATCCAATTTCAGAAAATCATTTTAACTTCCAATTAAGTTTTGTGAAAATTTTTATAAAACCCAATTCACCCCCCCCCTCTTGGGATCCAACCATTTCTTTCAATTGGTATCAGAGCTTGGGCTCTTGATTTGAGACTTAACCGTCTAAGAGTAAACATGGTTGGATCTAGTGAGTGGTTTATTTCTAAAAATTGTTCTTTCACAGAACCTCCAGTTTTTTATGCTAATCATTTTCAATATTGGAAGTATGAAATGAAAATGTTTTTAATTTTAGTAGACCATAAACTCTGGGAAGTTATAGAAAATAGTTTTGATATGCCTGTCAAGGAAGAACAAGGAAAATACATTCCAAAACCCAAGAGTGAATGGAATGATACTGAAAGAAGTTTAATGCAACTCAATGCTAAGGCAAAATTGATTATTTCTTGTGCATTGAGTCAAGATGAATTTTTCAAAATCTCTAACTGTGCAACTGCAAACGAAATGTGGGAAATTCTTGAAGTTGCACATGAGGAAGATCTTATTGCTGAGGAATTAAGGTATAGAAGTTTCATTAATGAACTTGAAATTGCTCAAATGAACAATTGCAAAACCATTAATGAGATACAACTTGTGCTTAATCATTTGCAAACTCTTGGTGTTGAACTTACAGGAAAATCTCAAATCACCAAGGAGATAGAAGAAAAAGAAAAAGGAGAAAAAGAGAAACCACAACCAAAAGCTGAATCATCAAAGAAAGCTTACCTATCGTCCATTTGGGGAAATAGCAATTTTGATGAGGAGAACACAAATAAAGAAGCCAACACTTGTCTTGTGGCCAGAGATAAAGATGAGGTAAATTCATTTGACTACTCTTTTGAAGAATTACAAGATGCCTTTGATGATTTACATGAAGAATCTCTAATACTTGCAAAGAAACTAAATGTTTCAAAACAGAAAAACTCTTCTCTTGAAAATGAGTTGGAAATATTGAAAAACGAATTTTCTATTTCCAAGGAAGAGAATTTTGTTTTTGAAAATCAAAACAAAACTTTGCAAGAAGAGAATTTGATTTTAAAAGCAAATATCTCTACCAACAAAAATTGATTTTGTACCAAGTGTGATTCTTTGAAAAAGGAAAATAATAATCTTAAAAACACACTTGCAAAATTTTCTCAAGGTAGAGAAATTTTAAATACCTCAGTTTTGAAACAAAGAAGAAGGTTTAACAAAGTTGGTCTTGTTTCTAAAAGGAAATCAAACCAAAAGCATTCTAAAAACTTCTTTGTTTCTGTAAAGATGTCAAATAGTCCAACTTGCACTTGTTTTTATTGTGGACTGAAAGGACACAAATCTTACTCATGCTTTTATAAGAAAAATCTTGTTCATGGAGTAAAAATGAAATGGGTTCAAAAAGGAACTCATGACCCAGGCGGACCCAAAGAAATTTGGGTACCAAAAACAAAAGATTAATTTGTAGATTCACCTCGAAGCAAGGAGCGGAAATGACATTTTAATGGCTACATCATTTAAACTCCACTCTTGCATCAAAAGGAGGCAATGGATAAGTAAACATATAAGCTGGAATGCATTGTAAGAATTTTGACTGATATGTTTACTGCTCTCTAATGCTTTTGTCTGTTGTCTAATATGTCTTACATCTATCCTTGATATTCATGCATGCTATATCTGAAAACAATTCTTATGTGTGTGACCTATAGATTCAAATTTTGTTTTGAACCAATATCTTTCTTCTAAATACTGCTCAAACTCTCCTTTTTGCCGCATCATGAAAACTTTCGTCCATCACATGCATATTTCTTTTGCTTTCACAATAATAAGATTACTCTTGCCTATAATATTTATCCTTATTGTAATCTTATTCAAATATTTTCAACAAAATCAAATATATTGCAAAATTGCATTTCATGGAAGCATAGCACTTTTATTAATATGGCATATCTTGAACATAATGTTGCTCCTAGTGCTCGAGATTTATTTGAACATTACTGATTTGAACATCAAAGTGCTCCACCAAAAGTGTTTTGCAGGAGTTAATCCTCTAAAGCACATTCTTTCCTCTGCTCTCCGAAATCAGTAAGATTTATAGTTTTGAAGTTGGTTGGTCGACCAACACTCCTATCAGTAGTCGACCAACGAAGCCTACATTGAACCAATGCTTGATAGATCTTGCAAATAATCAATCAATTAAATTGCAAGAAGACAGGATCAAAAGAAGAACAATGAGCAAAACAAGGATATCAAAATCTTGAACAGGAATTTCAATAAGCAACAAAAGTTTGCCAAAATTGATGAGTATCTCTATCCTTTACTTCTTCATTATTTAATTGAATGATACTCCTTGATCTCAATTGAACATTCTGGCAAATTTTTTTTTACTGTCATACTTTCATTGCAATGATATATTGTTTTCTGACATCTTACATACTTGATCACATCATGACATATAAAAATATGTTAAATACTTAAATTATTTTTTTAATACATCATGGTTTGAGCATTATACATATCATCTCTTTTACATAAGCTGTAACTTATGAACCATTGTTTATGGATTATAGTTTATATCTGATTATATCTTATTAATCCATATTACCTCAATTATGTTACTACATACTCTGATTATAATATGTTTTATCTTGAGTAAGTATGTAACTTGCTTTTGCTTTGAAATGATGATATATATATCCATGTCAGAAAATTCTTTCTATCTTTAAAATGGATATATATTTTTCAAAATATATATATCCTTCTATTGTGCTAAATTTGTGCGGCTGATTTTCTTTATCTTTCTTTATTATTATTATAATTTTTTTAAGTACCGTCATCTGAAAGAAACCACTTACATTAAAAACACAAACTAAAGGATTACATTGCAAAAAAAAAAAAGGGAAAGTTTGCTCATGCATGAGCAACCTACAGGCGAGGTGGTCTCGGATTAGGAGGGTTGTATTGTATCATCACCCCTCGGCCATTCCTTGGAGCAAGAGACTGAGCAATGTCACGGAGGGTAGTGTAAATCCCATTCATACAATCAACACTTCTTTGTTGTTGATTGCAGAAGCATTGGGTAGACCAATAGAAGAACCTATCTATTCTTGAAGTCAGTGCCGCATTGTTACGTTTAGCTAACTTCTCCTGGTCCTCTATCATCTTATTAAGTTTCTTCACCTCCTGCTCCAGATAAGCAATTTTGTCTTCTGACGTATGGCCTGTACTAATCTCCTCAGCTTCTTCGATCTTCATTTTCTTCTTTCGGTTCTCTTGAGATCCCTCCAAAGGTCTTTTGCCCTTATCCTTACCTAGACTCAAGTTTAAGTCGAGCTCTTCCTCCCTGGCCTCTACTGTGAGATCAATGAACTTTCTTGCTGCCATGGCTTGGAATTTTTTTTTTTTGAGTATGAAGAGAGAGGAATGTCAGAAAGTTGTAGGCTCAGAGATGAATACTCTTTGTGGTGTGATAATTGAGAATTCTGGGCAGTCTTTATAAAGAGAAAATGATGACTTAGAGCCAACGAAGATATCTCTTCGCCGCACCCCTACACGCTCATCCTACGAATTTTGCTAGCTGGAAGCCAGAACTCTAGGGTACGCATGCACACCAACAACGCGTCGCATTAATGGCAAAACCACGAAAGTCAATTTTCGGTGGATTTGCGGCTGATTTAATTTGTTTTGATTAAAAATTTTAAGGATTAATAAAATGGTGATAAACAGAACCGTATTTCTCTGCTTTGTTGTGTTGTTCTTGAGAGCTTTCAGTATAATATACATGATTGATTGCATCATGCTATGATTACATGTATCTAAGAACATATGTTGTGTATGCTATTCATGCATCATGAGCGAAGGCTATGAATAATATGTCATGATTCCACATGCACTCATAGAAAATGAGAAGTCAAAAAAAAATTTTTTAAATAAAATGTGTAGAGGATAATACATCTTCATAGTTACACATACTTACATATAATGCTTTTGTGGGCAAATGAAAGGCAATGATTTCCTTGCATTATGATAATGCTTGATGCATGCGACCGTAAGCAGTTAATTTTGCCTTTAATCCTTGATTTACATTACTAACTTAAGCATCGGAGTGGTTGTCAAATTTTTTGCAGGTGCTCATCCTCAAGATACATATATGAATACATCTTGAAAATTACATTTGTTTAATATGCATTGATTGAGGGGGAGCCTAATCTATACTTAAATGCTCTATATTTTTAGGGTCACTTTATATGAGATGCAATGTTTTCCTTAACTATATATTTTTGGCATATCAATGATAAGTTTTGATGAAATTTTACCCTATGACGTCATATGATATTTTTGCTTAAAGAAGGAATACGCTTTAGCCTTTATATATTGCCTTCCTTATACCTTTTTGTTGATGTCAAATAGGGGGAGAAGAATATGGAAAGAAAAATATGTGTATATTGTATAATGATTATTACATTGTAACATATTTTTCTTTGGTGATTTGTCATCATCAAAAAGGGGGAGATTGTTAGCCCTAATGTATTATGCTATAAGTTTTGATGATGACAAATATGTGGGAATGATTTAATCTTCTTGGTCCAATGTATGATTTAATCTTTCTTAGCCCAAATAGTATGATTTAATTTTCTTGGCCCAAATGAATGATTTAGTCTTCTTAGCCCAAATGAATGAGTTAATCTTCTTGGCCCAAATGTATGATTTAATCTTCTTGATCCAAATACATGATTCAATCTTTCTTGGCCCAAATATATTTAATGCTTTATATATTTAAATATAGTAGTATAAATTGATTTTTGATAAAGTTTATTGGGTGTTTTAATATAATTTGAAAAAGAATGCTTTTTACTGTAACACTTTTGAAAAAGAAATTTGATTGTTGAAAAAGTATGATAAAGTTTATTGGGTGTTGTAATATAATTTGAAAAAGAATATCTTTTACTGTAGCACTTTTGAAAAAAAATTTTGATTGTTGAAAAAGTATGATAAAGTTTATTGGTTGTTGTAATAAACTTTGAAAAAGAATACTTTTTACTGTAGCAAATTTGAAAAAGAATATTGATTGTTGAAAAAGATTGATAAAGTTTTTTGGTTGTTGTAGAAAGGTTGAAAAATGATGATGAAGCTTACTGTAACAATTTTGACTAAAGCAGTCACTGTAGCAGCAAGGTTTCACTATATAAAGGGGACTTCACAACACCATTTGCATCAAGCTTCAATTGTTCATTTCTCATATTATCTTGAGTTTCATTTTCTCTAAATTGCTAGAGAAATATTCTGAGCTTAATTTCTACGTTATCTACACTTTGAGAGTGTTTACCATTATTTTCCTTAAGCCTTTAAATTTAGTTTCTCAAGGATTGGTTCCTTGAGTTAGTGTTTGAGAGAAAACACGTTGTAAGGGGGAGAGACACCCTTGAGGGAGAAAAGTATGTTGTAGTGGTTTGCAAGTACCCGGATTAAACTTGCAATTATAGTGGAAATACTCAAGTGGTCTCTTGAGGACTGGATGTAGGCTTGAGATCAGCCGAACCAGTATAAATCTCCGAGTTTGCTTTCTCTATCCCTACTCTATTTACATTTGAAGTTAATTAATTAATGCTTTGCATTTATATTTGATTTCTACCTCAAGTATTAATTAATTTGTGTAGATTTATATTTGCTCCTTAATTCCTTGCACTATAAAATTATTCATCTTGATAAACATTTTGATTTTCTGAATTAAATTATTATCTTTAACATTATCCAATTTCAGAAAATCATTTTAACTTCCAATTAAGTTTTGTGAAAATTTTTATAAAACCCAATTCACCCCCCCTCTTGGGATCCAACCATTTCTTTCACATACCTTTCTTTAAACTGACATATCCCAAGCAAGTTTTTACAAATACGTCGTATATTTATAACTAATCTTTATCCTAGCCAATTAAAATCCTTTAGAATATATAATATGCATAGGTATCCATTATGTTTTTCTTGTTCAAAATAAATAAATTTGATCTAAAATAGTCACTTTGGCAACCAATAGCTCAATGAATTTAATTCAAACAATAAAACATATTACAAAAGGATTAGGATTCATAAAATAACTTTATGGTGTGAAATAAAGCTTTAAAAGTTTTTTAAAAATATATATTTTTATATTAAATCCTAGTGCTAAAACACTACGAAATTGCTGCTGATCGTGAAAAAAAAAACTAAGTTCTTCGCCAAAAAAAACCTTTGAATCAAACCCAAAGACTTTATTTTTATGATCCTAAACGTTTAAAACAACCTTGGATTTAATAAAACATCAATATTAATAGCTGAAATACAACTTGATCCCAAAACCTACATTGATTCATGAATTTGATAAAATTAAGATTTTTCATGAAAAATCCCCAAATCACACGACAAACCTTGAATTCACACAATTTTCTGAACAAATCCATCAATTGATCACAAAATCATGTTCAAAATTATCATCAAACAAAGCATACTTGTTGGGATATTTTAATCTTAATGCTCTCGGTCCGAACATGGATTAGTTCCAAATTTAAAGTGACTTGAGAATATCTTGAGTTCAAACCAAACAAAAAAAAGGACAATTTCATAAACAACCCTAAAATCCACTTAATCATGAAAATCGAAATGCATTGGATTCTATATAAGGGGACATTTTTTGAAGATTAAGATGTCTGAATTTGAATACATATTTGATAATTAAAATATTGTCTTTAAATCTAAATACTGAATGATTAAGACCATTTGTTTTCTTTAACATTTGAACACATATAAGTAATTTATAAAAAAAATTATATTCCAATAATTTTCAAATAAACTAATAACTAAACTTTTTTTGATAATTATTATCTTTCATATTATATTATATTATAAAATTTTTTGTCAATGTTTTTTTTACAATTTAAAATCATTTTATACAAATAATAATATGAATTATATTTGTTATATTAGATTGGTTTTGTTATATTATATTATATTTGTTATATTGTATTTAAAAATGCACCCATATATGGTAGCAACAAGATTTGGTCTAACATGTCGCAGGTTCAAATTTTATCAAAAGCAATTTTTAATATCTAAATAAAGTAATCAAATAATCAACACTCAATAACTTGAGACTTAAGATTGTCTCAAGATCTGATTTATTAAGATCTATTCAAATCTATAAAGAATTTAATAAAAAAAAAGGCAAACCCACTTAATTGTCTGACATATGAATGAATCATATTCAAATTAAGTGCACGCAAACGCCTCTTAAATAATGTTATGAACCTTAAAACCTTGAAAAACCTAAATTTTTGTTGAATGTTATGCAATAGCCTATCAAAACCTAGCTCTAATACTACTTGTTGGGGATTCTAACACATTAAAAACAACAAACAATACAAATTCATGGAAACTAAATGCAAAATAAAATTTCAAACTTTGTTATATAACTCAAAACTATGAATTTGTTGTTTTCAGGATTTTCAAAGGCTAGTTAATAACATTTAAGGAGTAGAATTAAAAAAAAATACCTTGATCCATAGCTTTTTCCTTTCAAATCAGTCAGACTCTTCAAGGCTAATATGGATAGCTTCTAACTTGATATTTTCTATCCTAGTGGATGTGAACATAAACTAAATTGATCTCATATAACCCACTTAAAATGCCCAAATGACCCTTTTAATAATGTCTCATCTCATCATCATTATTTTTAGATTTGGGCATCTACACACACATACACACATATATTTATAATTACGTACCCTAAACTAATATTAATATACCAATTAGGCACAAAGTAATATAAACTTTATAAAGATCAAATATTAGAACCTAATTATCAGACATCACTTTATATATATATATATATACACACACACACAAACATATAAAATCGCTAACAAAAATTACACATAATTCCCTTAAATTTTACCTAATTACTATTTTAGTATCTAAATTTGAAAATATTACTATATAAACTATATTACAAAAAGTTAAAATGTTTTATATCAACTACATAAAAACTACATGATTTGTCATGTGGAATTTCATACCTTCATTACTTTCCTAAACTTTTCTCTTATTATCTCTAACTTTTGTTTCTCGTAAATCATGTAGCTTGTCGATATTATTTTTTATTGATGTGGAATATATTTATTTTTTGTGATAATTTAAACGATGAAATATTATATTTTAAAATTTAAAATTTTTGTATTAAAAATATAATTAAACTATAATTAAATACTTATATGTAATTTAGTAAAAAAAAATTAGGTGCAATTTCTTATATTTTAATTACCATATTCTTTATTTAGAATATGACAAATGTACAATTCTTTAATTACAACACAACAAATATATAATTTATAAAAAATAACTATATATTTTTTTTATAACTCATCATTGTATTAGTCTTTTAATTTTTCTTTTTACATATGTTTTATTTTTAGTAAAAAAATGTTTTCTTTTTTTAGTAATTTACTTCCGTACTTATATATCTGAAGTGACTTAAATAACTATAATTTTTCAGCGTTATGATAATATATATTTTATTTACATTTTTTAATATATATATTTCGATGTCCTTTGATACTTTGTATAATAGAATTATTGTGAGTTCATTTTTCTAACTCGGACACGTACTCCAACATGCTTCTTTTACTTTATTTTCAAATTTATTTTTCAAATAATTATAGTTCTATATATATATATATATATATATATTATCATGCAAACAACGATATTACACAAAATTAGGTTATATGTCACTAAAATCTCGCATTTAAACTTCAATATTTAATAAAGCTAATATTTTGATGTTTACAAGTTTTATTAATACTAAAGATAAGGTGAAATAATTATTCTTCACAAGGTTACAATCATTTCTTCCAACGATAGTAAAATATGATTATTTATAATATTAAAAAAATATAGCATGTGGCAATAACTTAATACACGTGACGGAACATTGATATTCGTGAGACGCAAAAGCATTTTTAGGATGTATTTATAAAACACATAAAACTTAAGTTTAAATAAATCATAATTTGTAAAATTAATTTTATAAATTTAAATTTGAGCTAACGTGATTTATATTTAAAAAATTATTAGATAATCTTATTAGGGAAAACATAAAAGTGATTTATGTTTGGATGTTAGTTGGTAGAAATATTTGGGTTTGTGCAATTACTAGAAATAATATAAATATTCTATTAATAATTATTTTTTCTCTTTATTTTTTGGCATTAGTGTTATTTTTTATTTTATCCAAAAATTAATTAACTAAGCTAATCCTAAATATAATAAAAAATTTATAACAAATAATATATGTTTCAAAAATTAGAAATAAGGATTAAAAGAAACTTCTAAGATTAAGGCGACCAAAATGTAGATGTTAGAAGGACTAAAATGAACATAAAACATGGAACACATGCTATGCAACCAATTCAAATAGGAATAAATAATTAAGAATTAAAATAAATAGAAAGTAAGATAAAGGGACTAAAATGAGACACAAAAAGGATCATAATGAAAAGATAAGTCAAATCATGGGGTCAAGGTGTAAATTTAACCAAATTAAATGAGAGAAGCCATTTTGTATCCGTGTCAAGCACGGATATGCCTTCCTTATATCCTTCTTTGTCTTTTTTAGCCTTGCAATGGAGAATTTAGTAAAGAAAAAACTTTAAAATCGCCCTTCCACCTTTCTTATAATCTACTTTTGGTTGCCATCTCTCTCTTAACTTGTCAAGGTGCTGCAAAGTGGGAGAGAGGTGCAAGATGGCCAAAGTGAGAATGTTGGATGAAGCTTACGCGATGAGAGTGAATTGTGAGAGATGGTGTTTTCTGTGGGTGTGCTGAGTGACCGTGGGATAGAGGGAATTGGAGTGCTTGCTTTTCTGGCAAGAAGAACAGGCTATTTTTCTTGCTGTGGCCAACACTTGTAGAAACAGTAAAATCGCTACAAGTTGCACCAATAATAAAAACTGTTATTATAAGTTTTAATTGTGACATTTTGTTACAAAATTTACAGCAACAGTTTTTAAACTGTTACTACAACTTGTAGCAAGTGTTGATCACATTAGGAAAAGTAGCCTGCTCTTCTTATCCAAAGAGCAAGCACTCCAAATTCAAGATAGAGAGGTAGCGGAAAAAAAATTCAGCAATTGGTGGGGATAAAAAATAGTTTTTAAATATTTTTATTAAAAGAAATTATAAATATGTATAAGTGATAAAAAAATAAGATAAAATACACAAAATATAAATTTATTGGGTGGTGCCGTTATAGGATACAACTAATTTTTAAATTCAATTTAAAAAAAACTTATTGAGTGAGATACTTTTAATAAGATAAGTGATCATAATTTTCTATATAGAGACAATATCTAAATTTTTATGGAGGTAAAAAAAAATTACCATATATATTAATTAAAAAAATTTGCTTGTGGGGGCAATTATAAGGTGGATTCGTCTCTAAAGTGAGGCAAGCTAGGGTTGCGGGAGAAGCAAGACAAAATTGCGTTGAGGCAAACCAATGTTTTAAGCAGTAAAATTGATTCTCATTCTTGAACCACTGCAGAACCAAACAATGTTGTTTTCATCCAAAATTGAGTTAAGAGTGCACTAAATACGCATTGAGGACTCTTCGCCGCATAACCAATATATATATATATATATATATATATATATATATATATGTATATTTAAAATTTTACAAAAACTTTAAATTTGGCTTCTTATTTTCAAAACAAATAATATTATGATTATACTTTTCAAAATGATTTAATTTTATGATTATATCCAATAATTAATTTAAAATTTAATGTCAAATATAATAATACATTAACTTGAACGTTGAATTGAAACTTGAATTAATAGTATGAAATAAATAGATAATATTTAAATCAATAAATTATTAATTTTAAATTTAGGTGAATTATGAGAAAAAAATTAAATCAAATAATTTAAAAAATAAAAATACTTTATTTTTAAATTAAGGAGACCAAAACAAGTTCTTTATGAAATTATAAATTAAGCATAAATTTAAACCTAAAATAGCTCTTCATATTTTAGTCCATTTTTAAAAGCCAAATGTCACATGATCAAAGCATTTGAAGATAATTAACATGTTGGGAAAGTACTTAACATGTCACGTTAGGGGTCCATCCACTTTAAACTTACTTCAAAAAAAAAAGGTAAAAAATGTTTTTTTAGAGTAAATTGCTTATTTGATCTTTAAAAAATTATTATTATTTGTTATGTTTTTAAAAGATCAAACATTTTAATTTAGTTTTAAAAAATTACAATTGTCTTAATATGATATTTTTTCATTACAAAATCTCAAATTTTTTGTTTTCAAAAATCACCTTGATAGATGAGTACAATTTTTTAGAGACTAAAATGAGAATGTTTGATTTTTTACACATTAAATTGAGATAATTGTAATTTTTTAAGAATCAAATCACTAATTTACTGTAATTTTATCCAAATTTTGAAATTCTGTATAAATAAAATTTTTAGTTAGTATTAATAAATTCATCAGAGGATCAAAGTGGAAAGACGCTATTTGTCATTTGACCTAGAATTAACACGATTTGAGAAATAATAAATTGCTAATTTTTTCAATTAAAAATGGAAAAGAATCGTCATATGAGCTCATGACGGAGCCTTGGTTTGCTTCTTATGCACACAACAAGAATTTCACATAAGAGAATAATCTGATATCACAAAGCAATTCCAATACAGATGAGCGTTAGCTAATATCTCCCCATTCTTTTATTCTTATTTTCCTTTCTTGTTGCTCTATGTTTTTTATTTTATATGCTGCAATTCCACAAAGCATGACATTGCACTCTTGTCTTCTAGCAAACGAAAAAAAGAAAAAGAAAATTATTAATTTGACACTCTAAATATTGTAATTATCTCAATTTGGTCCTTAAATAATTAACTATCTCAATTTAGTCCTTAAAAAAAAATTTTTGGTAGTTTCTTAAAATTATCCTCCACTGAAAGCAATTATACTCGATACACTGTCATATACTTAATATGGACACCTCTTCCAGCGGGGATTCAAATCAAAATTTACCATCTTGTAAGAAACTAGCCATTTCCCGTAAATTCAAAACTCCTGTTGGTAGTGCCTGAAAGATTACATTTGTTTTAATTATGACTTTTAGTAACAAAAATTTGAGATTCGGTAATGGTTGATTTTGTTTCTCTTTTTTTTTTGGGAACTATCAATACTTGAAAACTATTAATCTTTCACTAATCTAATTTAAATCAAGTCCTACAAATGTATAAAGCTCTCTTACATTGATTTTTCTCATTCATAAGATTTGAACCCGAGACCTTGTTTAAAAGCATATGTCAAACTGTTTAAACCAATTAGTAGATTTTGTAATTTAGTAAGAACTAAATTGAAAAAAATACAATCTTTTAAAGATAAAATTGAAACATTGAATCTTTAAAAAATAAACTAAACAATTGTAATCTAAATGAATAATTGACTTAAAAATAGAAAATAAAAGATGGCACTACAATGAAATTATTTAACATGGGATATGCCAAGACAACAAACTAAAAAACAAAGTAGAAAATGACAAAACTTGACATGTCTCAATCCAATTAAACAACTCATGCCTCCCTGTATGGACTGTAACCACAATGTCATTTTTCCTGAATAAGTTCTTTTGCATCTTTTCGACTTTTTCTTTGTTCCTTATTTTATAGCACCCACTTTGGCTTCAGCAATTCGATACCATAAACAACATGTTACTTAACTTACCTAATATTGTGGTTTTTATTATTTTATTTCTAAATTAAGATCTAATTGTAATATTGATCTTCCAAACCTTAATCTAAAACAAAAGTGTTAAGTCTTAATTTTTAAAATTAAAAAAAGAATTCTTTTTTACAGATTCAAAGTAGAATTGAGCTAAACAAAAGTATTAAAAATTAAAATCATATTCCTTTTTTATTGTTAATTTTGACTAAAATTTAATATTTTTTTATTTTAATTCTAAGTTTGACGTACGTCGTTGTATTTTTAAAATTGGTGACTTTTTTTTATAATTAAACTTTGTTTTAATATGTAGAACATAATTTTTGAGTAAATTATTAATTTAGTTCCTTTTACATTACAATTATCTTAACTTGATCTTTAAAAAATCAAATGTCTCAATTTAGTCTTTGAAAAAGTATATTTGTTTGAATTTGATCATTTTTGTTGCTAAATTACCAATCATATAATTGTTAAATCTCAAACTTTCTTATTGTTAAAAATCATTTTGATAAACAGAATGACAAAATTGAGACAAGAACAACTTTTTAAGGACTAAATTGAAATATTTGTTCTTTTGAGGACAAAATTGAGAAATTATAATCTTTTGAAGAGCAAATCAACAATTTACTCCATAATTATTTATTTTTTTATTTTTTTAGGTTTCTTGTGCAGACAGAAACTAGCCTTTTTTCCGCCTCTCTCTGCAAACAAAAAGTAGAGTCTTGTGGTGAGAGCAGAGCACAATTCTTCATGGGAAAGTTTGGACAGTGAATTAGACAGTGTTTGGGTGTTCCAGAAATCAAGGGAACATTCTCTTCTAAACAGAGCCTAAATAATTAGTCCTCCACAGAATCTTCCCAACTCATTGGAGAACAACATTCTTCATCACCCTCCTCTTCAGTATTCACCTCTTTATAAACAGAGAAGAAACACTGGGCATCCATATCCAAAAACGCAGATAAGAGAGGGGCCAAAAAGTAAAGAAAGAAAAATTTCTCAACACCAAACAATGCCACCCTCCATCCTCCTCCGCCATTTCCTGCTTTGCTTTCAAAGGTTCGTTCTTTTATGTATTTGAAGAAATGGGTATGTCTGAAAAATTCTTAATCTCTCTGATTCTTGCTTCTCTGTTCTCGCAGATTTTTCACATGAAGAAGGAAATATAGAACTTAGCGATTGCTATTAAAATCTTTGAACTTTTTTTTTTGCCCTGTAATGGGTAGTGATGGTAAGAGAATTGAAGAAGGTGAAGGCAGTTCTGGAGTCAAGAAGCTTGAGATTGAGGATTACTGTGAAGTAGATATGTGGGATGCGTTTTCAGATCCAACGGTTAAGGCTCCTCCACGTCGCCCAGCGGCATCTGAACCGTTCCCTCCTTACATGATCACTCAACAGGTCAGATTCAGATTGTCTTTCTTTTCATTTGGTTTATTGGGGAATAAAAAAACAAAAATTCTGGGTTTTGTTTGGTTAATGTTGTGAGTCCAAGAACAATGACTAGGAAGTCCCGTGAAGGACATGTTTGATGTTGTTTCTGTTATGGTGTGCCCATGGCAGGGGATTCAACTTTGAAATTAAGAAAAAGGAAGAGCAGTGACAAATTCCCAAGAAAGTGGTGTCTAATGTTTTCCAAATTAGTTTCTTTTACCTTTTGGGGTTTTTGCTTTTTTTAATATTATCAGCTTGGTGCTTTAAAGATTCTAATTCTAGAATACTCTATGAAAAATCCAAACTCAGTAAAATCTCTTATGTATCAAGTGAATGTAAAAAAATATTCTTAATGATGAGAAAAACCATAAAATGAAAAACTTAAGAAATTTGTTGAAGTTTCAAAGTTGTTCAATTTGACGAAGAACGTTTAAACCGAGAGTTTGTATCAATTTATGAAGTACAAATACTTCAAAAATAGAACCGTATCGTGTTTCAAATGTCTCCGACACTAGTATCAAACACAAAGCTACTTTTCAAATTACAGACATTACATATTTTGTCAATGTGATGATATATATATATATATATATATATGTATTTTTTAAAAGCTAAGATATTTTAATCAAATATTCGATTTTTATTTTACTTTTATTTTTTTTTAGGTATCAAACATATCTTAAATATTTGTGTGCTTGTATTGAAGGTCAGAAGAGAGGCATTGCAAGATGGATATTTAGAATCATCGTTTGGTGTGAAGATGAAAACAGTGAGGTTCTCATGGGATCATTCTGGCAACGATGTGGCCATTATAGGATCATGGGACAACTGGAAAACCACGTAATAATCAACACTTTCAGAATTATAACTAAGCGTTCTTCAAGTTTGGATAATCACGTGTTTTGATTTTGCAAATTTAAATTGTTTATTTCAGATTAGACCGTCAAACTTGTATTCTTCTTGCTTTTGCAGATCATATTTTGATATGAGAAACTCTCTTATTTTTAAATCTTTTACTCTCAGGGAGGCCTTGCAGAACGTGGGTGAAATTTTCGAGACAGCAAAAACACTGCCAGTAGATATTTATAAGTACCGTTTCGTAGTGGATGGCTATTTGACTTATGCTCCAGAATTGCCTTGGGCTTTCGATGATGCTGGGCATGGCTACAATATATTAGATTTGATGGTAATTTTGTGCCCTTGCTTCTTAGTTTGTTATCTTTTAAAAAAAAATAAAAGAATTCATTTCTTCAACTCTAAGTCATTTGCAATCGTCAAAATTACTCTTTTCAACCTTCATTCCCAATTCCCAAAGAAAGTGAAACTAAAATTGGTTGGCCCAAATAATTTGATTTTTTTTTCTTTTAAGTAAAGTTTTTGGGTCGAGTTCTGTGTATTGAAAAAATTAATGCTAAAAAATTATTTTACAATATCATCATGACATGATCATCATTTTTATTTGGTTTTGTTTTATTCTTGTTCTGGACACTTGGATTTGCTTAAGCATTCAATACTACTTCTACCAGACCAACTCAGATCTCCTCATGTTTTGTTCCTCATTTGAGTTATTCATTCTAGATCTGATGGTTCAAATCAAAGGAAAAAAATACCTTATGAAATTTGTCCCTCTTTTCTAATAATTTTTTATTGTTAATCTAGAATAGATGGTTTAAATTTTGAGGAACATGAACCTTGTATTCGTATCAGAATATAAATAGATCTAAATCACTACCAGTCCAAGAATACATAAGAAATCCATATATTAAATGCTTAATTATTATAGTTATATCTGTCATTGCTTTTGAATGAATGAAAATTTCTCGTTTGATGCGGAAATTATTGCAGCTTAGCTGACCAAATATATTGCAAATGAAGTTATATAAGTATACTTTCAAATTAAGTTATTTACTTATATAATAGGTATAGACAGTGAACTTGAAAAGAGTAGATACAGAACAGAGAGATAACAAAAGCAGATACCCATCGGTATTCTCTGTTTTTGTCATTTATAAGTATTTGATTTAGCAAAACATACTCTTTTACATATATCTCCAAAGCCACAATTTTTTTTTTTTTCAAATTTCACAATTCCCATTATACAAAACATAATTAGCATTGTTTAATATGATGCTACTATAGTGAATTGGTGAACATATGCAGAATTAATCATCAGTATTGTTTCCTTATTTCCTGCAGAATGCATCAGAAGCTAGTAGTCTTTTGACAGATACTTAACTAATATATATATATATATATATATAATTTTGCTTGAGGAATTCAATGGCATCAGTTCTTGCATAAGGATAAAGCTGTGAAGAAGCATGTAGAATAGTTCAGTGTTCATGACGATGCATCCCTTGCTCTTGTTTACTATAGTAATTTGCTATATTATTGTTGATCTGCACTGTTTTAAAATCCTGTTTGTGAAACCTTAAAATTGGTACTTAAAACAGAATTTTACTCCTGTTTTTGTGATTGCATTACCAAATAGACTGATGCATTACCTAGCACTCGATCATCCTTCTCTTCCGTTTCTGCAAAATACTCTACTTAGTTCCATGACTAACCAATTTCACAGGATTATATTCCAGAAAAACTTGCACGACCCTCAGATTTCGAGTCTTCTCCATCGCCGCCAAGCAGCTACGATAACAAGTTCCTAAGTGACGAGGACTTCCGTAAGCCCCCGCCGGAAATACCACCGCAAATGCCAATGGCAGTCGGTGATGGGCCTTCATCCTTGTCTGATAGAAACCGGTGTGTCCCTAGGCCTACACATCTTGAACTGAATCATCTCTACATTCACAGAGATGAAAGACAACAATATGTTGAACTGCGCTCAACTCAGAGGTTTCAACACAAATATATTACTTTGGTACTGTACAAGTCCCTGCGAAAACAAAAATGAAGAAACCAATTCGGATCCCTTGTGTTCTGCTGCGAACATGAAGATCATGTTCTATAATTTGAACCGTTCATTCCTGATCTGATCAAACAGTCCAGATCAAGAATTGATTAGAATATTTGTTAAGCTCATGAATCCAGTATGTATACAGTAGGTGAATATAAGATTGCTTGCCGTGTAAAAGCATCAAAGCAACATATTAATAGCAATTGTCTAGCTTTTTAAATTTGCACAAGCAGCTCTGATGCAGATTAACTATGTAAGTCCATGGCATCTTCTATCTGACATTTATTGGCATTTTCATTCTTTCTTTTTGTGTCTTCGGTTATTGTTATTCCTCCTTTGCAGCTTGGGATTATATATAGGGCGAGTGAATTCATGTTTTGGTTCTCGAAAAATACACCTTGTCTCAATTCGGCTATCTGAAGCTTGAACATCTCATTTTAGTCATCCAAGGAGTTGTTTTCAATATCATCGTCATGTCAAATCCTTTAACAAATAGGTTTGGAGTTGTGTGCAAATGTTAGTTTCAATTGGATAGAGTCGTGCAAACGTGGGTTTGAAGGAACTTTATTTGCAAAATTGATTTTGGTTAACTGTAGAAACAGGTTAGGAGTTACTTCACTGCAAATGTGATCAGAGCAATAAATGTGGTTGACGGGAAAAATGAATGCCAAACCTAAAAGAATGACCCCTCCAAGTACATAAATTAACTGATAAAGAGTTGTCCTAATTTAATTAGAAGTTTTGAATTCGAGTTTCTTAGAATGTAGCTATATAAAAATTTTTAAAAAAAGTTTTATCATCTATTGTATTTTTATTCAACTCAAATATAAATTAGTCTATATTCATAATTTAGTATTCAAATACCGAATGATTGTTTAAAATAAAAAATGACCGATTGTCGTTGAAATGATAGAGCGCCAAAATATTATTATGCTGTGACTACTTCAAGTGGTATGAAGTGACAGCTAGGCATCTAATCACGATATAGGCTTAACATGAGGACAATATTGAAGATTAAATACTCTTTCCACAGCTAAAATGAGACAATTAAACTATAGAAGGCCAAGTTTAGACAAGATATAACTTTCAAACACCTAATCTCAGTTCACTGTTATAATATCAACCTCAGATGCAAAAGTGATCATATAGAGAATTGTAAACGGGGTTCGATGTAATTCTTTTCATCAAGCTGTTAACCTGAAATAGCATTCTTGAGGCAGATTTTATAATGATAAGACAGAAAACTTTGTTTATCAAAGTGATCCACATGACATAACATTGGTACAAATATGAAAGAGTAGTAAAAACATATCCTCATATTTTCAGGGCTCTTAGGAAAAAAGAAAACAGAAAACCTAAGCCAGAGACAATGAAGTATTGTCAGAGGTCTCATCGAACAGGGACCTTAATCCAACCATTAGCAAAAGCAATGGCCAAAATGACAAAAGGAGTTGACATACCAAATATGATGATGTAAGGAAGAGGGGTCTTCATGGGATTCTCTCCTTCTCTTTCTCCTGCTGATTGCCAATACCTGCGTTTAACAAGACCCTCATTGGTGTTTTTAAGTTCCACATTGAACACTTTATCTTTCTACATATTCAAATGAAAGAAAAGGTGCATTTGCATAGCAAAGAGATTTGTTCTAGTTTTTTTTTTTTTTCAATTTTATGTAATGTAGTTTTGTTAGTTGGAATCATCAATATTCAATAATTCATTATGCTCTGACTATTTTGGTTCAAATTGAGTTAGACTATAAAAGTATAAAGCTCTTGTAGCATTAATTTTTTCTATTCATAGAACTCGAACTTGAGATTTTGTTTAAGAAAAACAAATGTCAAACTATTTGAACCAATCAATTTGGTATTTTTTGTTATATAGGTTGTAATGTTGTGTAACACTGAAAGTCCCACGGGGAAAGATTAGAATTAAAAGCAGGTTATGCAGTCTATAATATTGTGTAAGATTAGAAGTTTCACAAGAAAAATTATAACTAAAAGTATGCTTCGTACTACGTAGTTTGTTATATTGGGTGGGATCCCACATTGGAAAGGTCAGGATATGATTATTATTATATAAATGACAGGCAAATTTAAATTGTTCAAGTATCGTCCTGCTTGCCCACATAAATCATCAAGTGAAAATCAATGATTGTTTTATAATTTTAAATTTTATTACTAGGATGAAGCTAACATTTTCAGTTGAAACTTCAGACTTATTCACAACAATTACCTTAGAATATTGGAAAAAAATAAAAAAAGTTGAAGATACAAATAAAACAAACAGTTTTCAGTTAACAATAAAATTGCTTATTATTATTATTTTATTTTGTTAGCCAAGAGTATCTCCCCAAGGATTGAAACCAAGACAAGATGCTTAAGATGTCTCGGACCAACGCTCAGTAAATTGTTTATTGTTTTAATACTTGCATGATGATTTTTATGATAATATGTAATTTACCAAGATTTTACTGGCTTCACTAACCATAAAATTAACCCTTTTTTTTTAATCACAAAAATTAATCTTTTTTTAAATGAGGGATTAAAGGACTGGGAATTCTTACTGTTGCGGTTCTTCATCGCGGGTTATAAACTTCTTCTTCCCCCCTTTCTTGGTTTCTCCATCTTGACCACCTAACAGCAACAAATTTCCGAAACTCATAATCTCAGCCTCAAATCGATGTAACAGAATGAGAATGAAGCAATAAAAAGAACAACACAAAAGTGTAAAATTGAGTGTTTGTGAGTATTTACCCAGTTTGGCACGAACTCTGAAACGAAGAACCTGCGTTTTGGGAGCAGCGAAGGAATAGAAGAGAGGAGGAAGAAGAGAGGGCGGGCTTGACAGAAACGAAGCGTTGAAGGCAAAGGAAGAAGAAGACGAAGAAGAAGAAGAAGAAGATAGAGTTAGTTTGAGTGCCATTTCTTGAAAATCTCAGTGATCCACTGAGCCATCCGCTGTGTATCGCATTCATATATGTTGGCTCTCTGGCTGCGGCCCTGCCACTGATATTTTTTGTGGATGGTAGCCTTATCTAACCAACCACCGACTCGCACGTCCACGTGGCATTTGTTTTGGTTAAGTTATATCACACCTGTGTGTGTGTGTGTGTGTGTGTGTGTGTTTGTGTGTGTGTGTGTGTGTGTGTGTGTGTGTGTGTATATATATATATATATATATATATATATATATATATATATATGAGCATACGTTTTGGAGGAATGGTTTTCGAACAGGTCCCCTTATTGACTTGAGTTATTAAGTTATTTATTTAATTATTGGGTCTTGAGCAAATAAATTTAAAAAAATAAAAAATAAAAATACTTATATATTTTAATAAATAAATTAAAAAATAAATAAAATAAATAATTTATATGTAAATTTCATACTTTAAAATTATAAACATCCATAATAATTCTAATATAAAGTTATCTATTATACTTTAAAAATTGAATCGGTCATTAAACTGGTGAAAACACCGATTCAAAATTCACTTGTTTAACCATGTTAAACTGTTACTAATTAAATATATATATATATATATTTTATATTAATAAATAAGAATTATTATTCTTTTTTAAAATATTATTATATTTATTTATATTATACTAAAAATTAAATAAGAATTTTTTAATATAAAATATTAATTTTTTATATAAATTATAAATATTAAATAATTTTTTCAACATTCCCACTTCTTATTTCTATACACAATTAATTAAGGTTCTCTTTCTCTCCCCAAAGTTGTCTCTCTCTATCTATCAACCACCTACTACCCAAAGAACATCGAGCATTGGTAATCTGAATCATTTGAAGAAGCAAAAGTCACACCTAACACCACCACGCCTCTCAAGTCAAATCCCAAAGTACTAGCTTCATGCAATTAAAATACTGAACATTGAAAGTTTGAAACAAGTGACAGCCATTTCTTCTCTTTCTCTCTTCTTCCATTCTTGCTCATTTCTTCTCCTTGTAATACGGCAAGTATTACTGTGTGGATTTAAAGTACGTAAATTTGGATAAGTGAAAATTTTTTCGTGAATTAAGGAGCATCGACTAGAGGAATGAGAATCTTAAAGTTTAAAAAGGACTAATACGTGCCTTCAATCATAAAAAATTGCAACGAAAAAGAGAAACATAAGTAATGAGTGTAAAAAGAATGCTTAGGGAGTAAAATGAAAAAAAAGAAAAGAAAATGTAGAGTACTCTTGAAAAAAGACGAAATAAGGACCCGTGAGGGAGAATAAACCTTATGAGGATGAATTATGAGTTGATACCTAAAAATGACGGATTCAAGGTTTAGTGGAGTTCAAGATACCGAGAGGAACTAAAGTAAACAAATATGAGATTTTGGTATTTTAATAAAAATAGGATGTGATGAGGTGTGTTTTAGTAAGAGTATAGTTGGGTACCTTAATTATGATCAAGCTTTTCTAAATTCTTGTAAATCTTAATAATAACAATAATAATAATAATAATAATAATAATAATAATAATAATAATAATAATAATAATAATAATGGTTTCAAAAAAGACCAAAAATGAAAGGAAAATGGTGGTGCCCACATTATACTAACTTACACACTCTTCATTTTTCTTTTCCATTCATTCTCTCTTTTCCTCTCTTGTAGCTCTCGTTCTCTCTCTTCTCGGTAGCCCCTTCCAAGCCATCTTCCCCAACAATCATCCTTGCATCTTGCTTGAGGGAGGAAGACATCAAAGCTTAGGAATATTGATGAGTATTCCTCTTCTTCTTCTTTTTCTTCTTCCTCCTTTCTTTCAAGAATAAAAACCCTAGGTTAGCATTTGGAAAAATTGTGTAAAGTGTTGCCATTGATCAATTGGTGTGGTTTTATTGATCTAAAGTGTTAATAGATGAAAACCATGGTTAAATATAGTAAAATCATTGGAAGAATGTTGGTTGTTGAAAGAATGACTTTGAAGATGATTTCTTGAAATCCTTTCCTCTTGGTTGTTGTTTTAAATTTATGAGTTTAGGGCTATTTAGAGTGGCTTTATCTTGTTTAAAATCACCTTAGATGAACCCATGAAGTTTTGGAACTAAAAGGAATGAAATTGGAGCATTGTTGGGTGGAAACTTGAGAAGGTTTGTAGTAGCCCAACCTTTGGCGCCCTAGGCTGTCCCTTGGTCTGTGGCTTTAAGGAGTTGGCAACTTGACAGAAACTTTGGCGCCCATGGCGCCACCACATGTACATGCTCCCTAAGTTGTAAAATTTTGACCTTTTCTCCATGTATCCTTGGTCCCTAGATATTGGATGACATTTGGGAGCTTCTTGGGACTTTTTAGAGGCTGCAAATCCATCCTTAAAATGGGGAGTTGGCAAGAAAGACTAAGCAAAAGTGAGGGATAGCTCAACCTTGGTTGCTTTTATTTAAATTATTAAGTTTGTCTCTAAAGTTTAGTCATTGGGAATTATATGATGGCGTGCTGAATTTACCTTATGGAACCTTACATACTCACTATACAACCATATATATTTGCTTGTGAATGTTAACACCATGCAATAGCATAAGTGTGAATTGCAATATTGTTAAATTTTGGATTCTATAGAAAATAATATATTGCAACTCAATTGTGATGATAATGGCAGTTAGAGTGAAATGAGGTCTTGTGAATGACACATGTAGTTATATAAATGCATGAGAGATATGTGAGTGGTCTCTTTGCAAGGAATCATTGTCATGGATGTGTGTTATACTTTGTATGAATGACTTGAATATTTAATAAGGTGTGAAATCTTGTTTATGCCGGTGACTGTATATGTGGCCTTCGGGAAAGTACTTGGCCTTAAGGCTAATATATAAAATTTCACATTCCTCTTTTGATTGTTCAAGGAGCACGTTCTCAAGTACTTACCTATATGGTTTATGAAATTTGGGAATATTTGAGGAATCCATTGCATGCTAAGGGGTTGAGACTTTGATTTACCTTTGAGATGAAGTTTTAAATAAATTCAAGAAACCTCGGCCCTTAGCATGTATGGAGATGTTATGAAATAAAGAAACTTATGTAATAAATGCAGCAATCAAGAGAGAAATATCCGGGATGAATTTGTGACAAAAGGACATGTGTCGACGAACACATTGTTAAAGGGCGCTGTACATGTAAAATTTGTGGTTCACCACTTGTGAGTCATGTATGGCTAATGAGAGCCAAGAATCCTTTATGTAAATTCATACCCCATATGTAGACATATATAGTAGGAAGCGTGCAAGGCAATAAGGTGGGTATAATGTAATAAGAAGGTAAAGCGGAGGAAGGGAGACTTGTGAATGCTTATGTATTGATATGTGATTGTGAATGCATTGTTATGACCATGATGTGTGTGCCATATTCATGTGAGATGTGTTGTGTTATTGAATGCCCTCTTTGCTTTATGTTTATAGATATGTAAACTTCATGAATATAATCTTTCATACGAAATGTGAATACATGACATTATATTTTTGAGTAATGAATTAAACTATTCCATGCTTGTTACTTGAGACTACTGTATAGTCATTCAATAACGCTCATGCATTCATGTACTAGTTATAAGTATGGGCATGCATAGTTATGTGTATATGTTAGGCAGGGCTATTACTGGGTGAGTCTCGTGGTTTAGACTCATCCCCTCACAGTTTCAGGTAAGGAAGGCCCTACGTCTAGGAGTCACACGTATTTGAAGGACGACTCCTCTTGTTCAAGGTATGGTAATGTCTTAATTGGTTATAGTTACATATGTATATATGTAGGGTATTCTAAAAGGGCTCAGTAATCGTGTAGCTATAATCGTGTAGCTATACTACGTTGTATAAGATAATTTAAATTGTATGCTCTATAAGTAAGGAACTGAAATTTTATTGCAAGAACTGAAAGTGTGTATATGTAAGTGTAAGAACATAATTCTCTATGTTTGCTCCTCCATAGTTATGTGAGATAATGTTACTATCTTTTGAAGATTAAGAATTGAGTTTATATTATTTAATGTTAAAGGAAATCTAACTAATAAAAAGAATATGGGTTAAGGAAAAGTTAGGCTTATGACGGTGTAAGCTAAGACATCGTTCGCGTTGGTCATGTGCCCAGTGGGGGTCATGACACTCCTTCTCTCTTCTTCACCTTCTCTCCATTCTTTCTTATTATTCTTCTTCTTTGTCGTGGAGCTTCAATAGTTGACAGATGGCAACTTTGATGAACGGCGATGACCTCGACCCAACAGCAGTGACCAACAGACTGCAGAATCGATAGAGATGGGTTCGATGAAGCTCCAGGCAAATTTTTTGAAAAAAGAAATGAAGGAATTAGTGCAACAGAGATGGGTCAACCCGTGTTGACAATTTGACGACCCGTTGCTTACCAGTCTAAAATAGAGACTTGAACCAGTCCAGCCCTTGGGTCGTTGAGTTCCGAGTCGGGCCAGTTCAAGTCCCAGTTCACTGTTTTTGAGATTTCTTACTTTAAGAAGTCACAAGATGTTGAATTTTTTCAACTATAACATTATTTTAAAATTTATGTATATAATAATAATAATAATAATAATAATAATAATAATAATAATAATAATAATAATTATTATTATTATTATTATTATTAGGAGTGGATCTTTCCATAAAACTAATCACTCCCCCCCCCCCCACACACACACATATATATATATATATATATAGTTAAATTATAAAAATTATCCTATTTTTTATTAGAATTTATTTCTTGGCTTGGTTCTATTTGGCCCTGAGGACAAATAAGGTCAAATTAGATTCCCTAACACTAACCCTATTATCTTTCATTTGTTTTATTTTATCAAATTAATAAATCTTAGTAATTAAATGTTATTTTTTTAGGGTGAATTGTACATAATTCTCATAAATTTTGGGATTTCTACAATTTATGCCTTGAACTTTTAATACTAGTAAAAAAATCTCTTTCAACTTTCAAATATTTGTAAAAAAACCCCTCTGTCAGGTTGATTGTCTAAATTGACCGTTAGTCAATTGTTCAATCAACTTTTTTTCATACCCTGTCAAATATAAACATAATTGTTTTGATTTAATTTTCATTCTTTCTTATGTGTAATTTTTGTTTTTTTCTTGATTTATTAATTTGCTAAATTTTTTAGGTTGAAAAAACAAATTTAGGCGATACATTTATGTTAGCTTAGCATGAAAAAAGCTAACTAGACCGTTGACTAACAATCAACTTGACAGTGAACCTAACGATGGGGGGTTTTTGCAAAAATTTGCAAGTTCAAGGGGTGTTTTGTTAGGTTTGAAATTTTATAGGAGTAAATTGCAAGGACTTCAAAGTTCATGGTAGTTCTAAGTAATTTACCCTTTTTTAAATTTATTTACTTTAAACCGTTTTAATATATCATATTTAGTAAACTATTTTATTATCTTACTATTTTTCTTTATGTTTGACTTTATTTTAGTCATTTATCTTGGTTATTGCTTTGTAGGATATTAAAATGTTTTAATATTAGACTAATGCTTTCCGTTGTTAGTTTAGATAATTAGACTAAAAATTTTATTGTTATTTTAAATATCTAATATATTGAGTTTTTAGACAATTAAAAAAATGTATGTTTTGGTTTACTTAGAGTTGATTTAAACACTGAATTGTTAATTGTTGAAATCTCGAAAACAAATATATGTTTGAAATCAGTGTATTTGGGACCGGACCGAACCGGCGGTTCGAATCGGAATCCGGCGATCCGAGGCCAAGTCCAGTCTGAAAGTAATGGTTGGAACCCAAGAGGGGGGGTGAATTGGGTTTTATAAATTTTTCACAAGAATTAATTGGAAGTTAAAATGATTTTCTGTAAAAGTACAATGCTTAGGATAATAAATACAATACAGAAAATTAATGTGCTGTCAAGATAAATAATTATAAAGATCAATGAATTAAAGAATAGATATCAATATGCACAAATTAAAGAGTAAGGGATAGAGAAAGCAAACTCGGAGATTTATACTGGTTCGGCTAATCCAAGCCTACATCCAGTCCTCAAGAGACCACTTGAGTATTTCCACTATAATTGCAAGTTTAATCCGGGTACTTGCAAACCACTACAACCACGCAAATTCGATCCGGGTATTTGCGAAACCACAATGGAGAATTTATGAATCCGGGCTCCTCCTCAACCCAAAGCAAGTTCTTCCAACACCGGTACTTGCGAACCTCAACTCAGAATAATATATGTGTTGATCAAAATCAACAATACAAAGAAACTCTCTCTAAAGAGTAGATGAAAACAAATGAAGCTCTAATAACTCTAATGATAGAGAATATGCAAGATTTGGCTCAAGAATGCTTTCCTTTCTCTCAAAGATGATAGAAGAAGTTAATATCACATTGTAGGACTTTGTTCTTACTCAAAATCGTGTATCTAAGGTCATATATATAAGATTTTACAAAACTAGCCGTTATATAGCCGTTATATAGCCGTTATAGTACAGTCCAGATTTTGAGCTTTCTTTAAAAATTCATAACTCCCTCATTTGAACTCCGTTTTAAACAAATAATATACCGTTGGAAAGCTCTTGGAGTCTAGTTTCAAATGAGCTAAGTTTTACTCTAAAAATTATTTTTCTTTTAAAAGATATAATCAAAATACTGACTATAGGTCAGAACAGAATAATCAACTTTCAGTTTTTCAAACTATATTTTAAATAGTTATATATTTCTCATTTGGACTCCGTTTTCAATAAATAATATACCTTTGGAAAGATCTTTGAGTCTACTATCAAATGAGATTAAGATACTTGAAAAAATGATTTTTCATTTATGAGATATGATATAAAGAGTGACCAAAGGTCAAAAACTAACTTTTGTAAAATTTCATATCTCACTATCTTTTTGTTCAAAATAATTGAGCCAATGTATGCAAATCTAAATCATTGAGTTACACAAATATACTAGCCTATATAAAATATACCTAATTTAAACACATAGGCTATCTTGATGCATCCAAGCTTCCAAGACTTCAAATCTTCTAATTCTTCATTTCTTGGAGCTTCATCCTTGCATGTTGTTTTCCTTGAGTGAAGCATGATATTGCTTTTCCTTATTCTTCAATACAATCCTCACTCTTCTTGTTTTGAACCAACCTATAAAATATATCTTACTTGCAAACCCAATGGTTAGTTTAATAGCATGATTCAATATATGCAACATACATATTAAATAACATAATCATGCTTAAGTACTTGTAGCATATATATGATAATTAATCTTTATATATATCAATGCTACTATTCAAATACATTTGTCATCGTCAAAACTTATGGCATATAGCCTTAGGGTCAACACAGTCCGGCTCATACTTTTAGACCGGCAGCAGTCAGCTCGGTGAAGACTTGGCCGGGTCTTAGCCGAACCGGTGAACCATTGGCTTGGTTGACCCTTTATCTGCCAACAGGAAAAAAAACATAAGAAGAAGAAGAAGACGAAGAATCGATCAAGGAAAAGGGAGAACATATCGACTCTTCTTCTCCCTCTCGTGAAGAACGCATATAAGAAATCATGGAGAAGCCAAGAAGATCTCCCTCCCACGAAGCATGGAAATGGATCTTGTGGGTCTTTTCTGAAGAGAAGCCGAGAAGATAAAGAACACAGATAGCAGATCTAAAGAGAAAAGCTGAGAAGATGAAGAACGCAAATGACGAATCTGAAGAGGAAAGCCAAGAAGATGAACCGATGACGAACGCAGAACGCAAATGGAATTGTGCCTTACTGCCTTTAGTGGGTCTTGTCATAGGGTATTGTGATTTAGGTATGGAGGAATGAAAAACAAAAAAGGCGTCAGATTGGGTATTGGAAAATGAGTAAAGTAATAAGTGAAGGTAAGGGGAGGAAGTCTGATGATCTCTGTAACTCTTTCAAGTTTATTAATATATCTTTTCATCTTTTACCAATATATATATATATATATATTAAGATTTTATTAAACATTATTATATATTTTTAAAAATTTAAGTTATTAAAAAAATAGTATTGATCTAAATATATATTTGTAACATGTCTTGAAGATTTATTTGTAAATATATATAGTATATATATACTTTATTTTTTTAATTTATTTATCCGATTTAGTAATTGACCCGATGACCCGACGGTTGAACCAGTGACCCGGTAACCTGAATGTCAGTCCAGGTCAATAACCAGGCCGGTTCTAAAAACATTATTTGAAATAGTTAAGTTAAATATTTTGAAAGTAAATATAAGTTACATAATGTATTTGGGCTTAAGGGCTAGCCCTAGTTCCAAATAGGATGGAGTTGGACTTAAAATTGGAACTTATATTTATAACTGGGCTTGCTCGCGTGGGCCTTAAACAAATTAGAACATAATGGGGCCCAGTGAACTAAACAAATCGAAGCCATTTGATACTTTAATATTTACAACCCTAAAAAGTATCACTCATTAGTAAACATGCCAATCAGAAAGCTCTCCCCTTTTCAACTCTGCTAGGGTTTCACACAGAATAGTATTTGTCGTCACCAGTGAGGGCTGCCTTCCCCTTTCCCTCCCGTGAGAGCTTTTCCCCTTCCTCAGTGGAAGTCTTCATCTTCTTTTTCCCTTTCCTCTCCCTCACTGCACTCTCTGCTTTTGGTATGCAAAGAAGTCGTCTGGTTAGTGAATCACCTTCATCCTTACCATCAAAGGATTCCATCTCATTTTGTAACCTTTAACAACACCCACCTTGTTCTCGTCTCTCGCCTCTTGTTTTCTCCCCTTCTTTTCCTCGGCTGAGGGCTCGCCCTCTTTTGTCATTTCTTTGCAATACTTGAATTTGTTAGTTGCTACAAATCTGCAGCATGAAGGTATGTGTGAGATGTCAGAGGCATTCCAGAACTACTGACAAGGGATGTGTGTTAGGCATGACTGAAAGCCTCTCTGAATATGTTCTAAATGTAGTGTTGGTCCTCGAAGCTCCACCTTGCTCGATGATGATGAAGACTGGTGAGACTCGTGGAGTTTAGCTTGCTGGGTGAAAAGTTTTTGTTGGCTCTCTGGAGCACACGCCGTTGCCGATGAAGGCGAGTTGGCCTGCAGCTTTGGACGTTTGTGGAAGAGAATCAAACGAGAGCTCGAGTCGAAGAACAGAAAGGATTGGGTTTCACGAACTCTATTTTTTGACTTATCTGTTCTATTTTTGTTTGTCTTTGGGCTTTCAGTATTACTAAACTGGGCTTGGCAAATTAATTTCCTATTGGTTGTAGCTTTTTTTTTTTTTAAAAAAATAGCTACCAAAAATATGTTCAACTCTTAGGGTGAGGTTTTTTTAGCCTTAATCCTTTCAGTTTAGAGATGTGTTGTCTCTGTTAAGACCTATGTACTAATTTAGAGTATGTTACTCTATTTCTATGTATCTGTTATCTCATGAGTTCAGGTCTGGTATGCAATTATTTTTATTTGGGAGTCCTATATTATCTCATGTATCCTTGACTTTATGCCTTTTAATGAAAATTATTTCTATTTGTCTAAAAAAAATATTTGCAGCCCAAAAAAAAAGATACTTTAATATTTAGGCTTTTATCTATCAGAAAAAGAAAAAGAAATTATATTTAGGGTGTGTGAGGCAACAGAAGTGATGTTATCTAAGAGATTAGAGAAGAAATATTGTTAAAATTCAAGAAGTGAGTAATAATAACCTGGTAATATTGTAACTTGCAAAATTATTTAAGTGAGAGAAGCATAGCACTTTTATTTTCTTTTTTATAATAATTTTTTATTAATATAATTATTCTCACTGGTAAATTTAATGTCATGTTAGCCCATCTTACTTCAAGATGAAAAAAAAAAATACTCGTAGTGAAATGGAACCACAAAATTTATCATTTTTTACAAATAAAAGATCATTAATTTATAAATCACTACGCTAGGAATTCAAAAGATATTACCATGCATAGAAAGAAAGATTTTTATAATACACGCTTCAACTTTTGAGAGAAAGAAATAAAAAGAAGGGCTGCAAAAATAATAAGTTAAAACTATACAACATTATCATCACCATTTAAAAGACATAACAAGTTAGGCAACACACATCTTCTTTCTCTCTCTTTAGGGGATGTTGAGAGCCAAAAAGTCTTTTAAAGCATGATCTAGAAAAAATTGTATAATATTTAGAGATGACAGTTGTAAATTTTCAAGAGTCTCAACCGAATAGTAATAATCTTCTATATAAGAAGAAGAAATTCTTTCACATGAAAAATTTTCAAAGAAGAAAAAATCTTCTATAAAAGAGAAAAGATTTGCGGAAAAAATCGAGGGAAAGGCTAAACTAAAAATACTTTTTCATTGTTGTCATCAGCAAATAATTAGTGTACCCATTTGATCTTAGTTTTGGGACAATCGTACAACTTGAAAGAAATGAATGGCTAAACTGAAATTTATTATAAAATTAAAGGACCAAAATAATAATTTTTTTTCTTTCGTTCATGAGAATTTTTATTGAATTAGGTTGCAATTGCATGTCCGAAGGGTTGAATGAATTTTTTTTTTAATTATATACAATTTGAAGACCATTGATTAGAAGATCCTGAAATTATATATATATATATATATATATATAATGCATATAAAAAGAAATTACATACACAGTGGCTTGGCATGCAATAATATGCATACCAATTGTCTGCAGTATTAATCTTAAATAACTATTTAAATGTAAAATTAAATTATAGTAAATTTTTATATTTAAAATAATAAAAAGAAATAAATAATTTAAATAATTTTTCCCTTACACTTCAATTATTCTTTATTGTATAATAATTTATTTTTTTTAGATGATTGCTAATATATCTCTTTTTTTGGGGTCAAGAATTGCCAATATATAATTAGGAGCGTAAGTCGAAGACCATTGTTGGTTTTGGGCCTTGCTACGGGTCGGGTCAAATACTTATCCCCCAATTTAGGCCTGAGTTAGAGTTTAACTGCTCGAATTCTCACTTTTTAGCATCTCCCTTCCCCGATTGAACTACGAGAACGGTTTCCCTCTGCAGTCCATACTTCTCCGTTGTCCCTTATTTTCTACTTGAACGACCTATTAACTGCATCATCAACCTTCGACTTTCTCCTTTCCACAGTTTTCTTTCTCCCTTTTGACCTTTTACTTGAAATTTTTCGCAGTTGAGCACAAAACTATACTCATCAAGCTTTAAGTATGCAGTGTCAGTTCATGGGTCCAAGCATCTGACCAGCATCTGAATCCGCTAACCAGAATTTTTATTGCTCACGAGAATCCATTTGTTTCCTTCCATTAGTTGTCGCTTCTCCCTCTAAACAACCTTTGACGCTTCAGAAATTGTGCACGTTTTTAACTTAATGGTGATGGGTAATTCCTCTTTATTCATTCTTGTTTTTTAATTTCTTTTGAATTTTACTATATTGAACTATCCAGCGCGCCACTTGCTGTGCAGGACAACATTGTTGAATAGCCGGAGAAACAGAGCCCATGTGTGGATTAATGGAGTTTTTTTTTGTTCTGGTACTTGCCATGTCTCATTGCAAAATTTGTGTTGTTATTATACGAAAATTTGTACTGAGGTTTTATATTATGGAGCCTTGCAATTGTTCTTTTTACTTTCCTAACTTATTTTATGTTAACTTCACCCTCCATGAGGTGGCAAGATATATAGTGCAGCTTCGTCATTGGTTTTGTCAGATGATTTCTCTTATTTGTTGTTCAGTTACTTTAGAAATATCTAGAGCTAACTTATGGTGTGTCTTATGCCGACATATGATTGCCCACCACCCCAAAAAGACGCACAAAGAATTTATTACTACTTATAAGCATTTTAATATTACGTTTGTTATAAATTGTTTCATTAATATTCATGATTTCATGTGCATCGTGGGTTTGATGTTACATTAGAGTTTCAAAGGTTCAAATGTCAGTTTATGCAATTTCATGCGTATAGGTTGATATGTAGTTGTTTTTGTGATTCTATTAAGGCATGACTGTTTTGTATTTAGTAAATATTTAGATTTATTTGCTTGACTTTGGATTCATTCAGGGGTTTTTCTTTTATGCTACCCTGTTACTTCAACTTCCTTTGGGATGTAATACTTAGTGTGTGTTTGGCTTTGTGTTCAAGCTGCAAAAACGCATGTTTGGTTCTTCAAAAGTGGGTTTGCAGCACATATAAGTGTGCTCGGTTTCATATTTGGTGAGGAAGTTCAACCCACGTTTGAAGTTCAAACTCCTGTTGGAGCTGCAGCAACTCTCAACTTTTGCATTTGGCTTTTTGTATTTATACCAAAATTACCTTTTAAAACCACTTTTCATATAAAAGTTTCCAAACACCAATTAGTCATGAAAACTCACTTTTAATCAAAATCAAGTTTAAAAAATAAAGTTGATACAAGATCAATTTTACCCAACTCCAATCCAGACACACACTTGTATGCCTGGCTAGTTTTATTTATTTTTGACAAGTGTGGTTTTGGCTACATTGCTTGCATTTTCAAATATTTCTAGACAGGAAAAAAAAATTACATAAATGATAAAACTAAGAATCCTTTGGGCATGACTGTCTCTTTTGAAGTTCATTTGTTTTTTATACACAAGTTATATCATAATAAAGTTCAGGTGAAGGGGCCAATCAGCATGATTCCAATTGTAGTCATGATGAGTTCCTTCCCTAATGTTCAAATTGTGATTGGCTGTTATCATAGCTATCCTACTGCATCTCTCACTGGAACAATCTTGTTCACAGATCCAGTAAGGCCAATAGTGATCATATCATGCTAGTTAAATGTGAAGATGATCATGCCTCAGTAGAGTTGCCAAAAGCATAAGCCAAAGCTCTGGTAACCATGGTATGTTTTGCTGGTCCCCCATATCCACCCTGCTACAGACGACTCTTCTACAACTCAAGGCATGCTCTGAACACATCTGCCTTATTATCTGTCCTTCCATCACACAACCCTCTTCTCTTCAAACCTCAGGACCCAACCCACCACCATACCCCTCAATTATCTCAGAACCAGATCCAACTTCCACCTGCTTCAACTCATATGTCTCCTTTGAATATAGAAAATTATGAATTACTTGTCCATCATTACAAAAGTTCGTGTTTCTTGAGAGATGCCCATCAACTTCATTTGCAGATCTACAAAACTGGGTTTACCAATGATGTTTTCTTGTACAACACTCTTATTAACATTTATGTTAGAACTAGTAATTTGGTTTCTGCAAAGAAGTTGTTTAATGAAATGCCACAAAAGAACCATGTTTCTTGGGCTTGCTTAATTTCAGGATATACTCAATGTGGCAAACCTGATGAGGCATGTATGCTATTCAAAGGGATGATTTGTGCTGGCCTCTTACCAAACCACTATGCTATTGGTAGTGTTCTTCGAGCTTGCCAAGACTGTGGTCCAACTAGGCTAATACTCGGAATGCAGATTCATGGGTTGATTTCCAAATCACAATATGCATCAGACATGGTTCTGTCTAATGTGCTGATGTCCACTTATGCAAATTGTTTGGGTTCAATCGATGATGCTCGTCGTGTTTTTGATGAAGTACAAATTAAAAATTCTATATCATGGAATTCTATCATTTCAGTTTATTGTCATAGGGGAGATGCAGTTTCTGCCTTTGAGCTCTTTTCAAGCATGCAGAGGGAAGTTATTACCTTGAGGCCTAATGAATATACTTTTGGTAGCTTAGTAACTGCTACATGCTCCATGTTTGACTGTGGATTGAGTATCCTTGTGCAGCTACTAGCCAGGATTGAGAAATCTGGATTCTTACAAGATTTGTATGTCGGTAGTGCATTGGTCAGTGGGTTTGCAAGGTTTGGGTTAATAGGTTGTGCTAAAATGATTTTTGAGAAGATGTGTGAGAGGAATGCAGTGTCCATGAATGGATTGATGGTTGGATTGGTGAGGCAGAACCAGGGTGAAGAAGCGGCTGTGATATTCAGGGAGATGAAAGATTTAGTTGAAATAAATGTCGATTCTTATGTTGTTCTTTTAAGTTCTTTTCCTGAATTTTCAAATTTAAAGGAAGGGAAGATAAAAGGTAAAGAGGTTCATGCATATCTGATACGAAGTGCCTTAGCTGATGTCAAGGTTTCAGTTGGAAATGCACTTGTCAATATGTATGCAAAATGTGGTGCTATTGATTGTGCTTGCTCTGTTTTTAATCTCATAGCTGATAAAGATATTGTCTCATGGAACTCTATGATATCTGGCCTAGATCAGAATGAGCGATTTGAAGAAGCAGTTGTCAATTTCTATAAAATGAGAAAAAGTGGACTGACACCCTCAAATTTCTCAATTATTAGTACTTTGAGTTCATGTGCAAGCCTGGGTTGGATCATGTTAGGGCAACAAATCCATGATGAAGCACTCAAATGGGGGCTTGATTTGGATGTTTCAGTTTCAAATGCACTTCTTACATTATATGCCGAAACTGGTAATCTCAATGAATGTCAGAAAATTTTTTTTCTGATGCCAGAGTATGATCAAGTCTCTTGGAATTCTTTAATTGGTGCACTGGCAACTTTGGAGGCATCAATTTTACAAGCCATAAGGTGTTTCCAGGAGATGATGCAAACTGGGTGGAGGCTTAATAGAGTGACATTTATAAATGTTTTAGCAGCTGTTTCTTCTCTTTCACTTCTTGAACTGGGCTATCAAATTCATGCTTTGATCTTAAAATACTCCGTTAGTAATGATAATGCCATTGAGAATGCTCTTCTAGCTTGCTATGGAAAGTGTGGTCAGATGGAAGACTGTGAGAAGATCTTTTGTAGAATGTCTGAGAGAAGAGATGATGTTAGTTGGAATTCCATGATATCTGGATATATACACAATGACATCCTGGACAAGGCCATGGATTTGGTATGGTTTATGATGCAAAGGGGCCAAAGATTGGATGGTTTCACTCTTGCCACGGTTCTTAGTGCTTGTGCTTCAGTTGCAACCTTAGAGCGGGGTATGGAAGTTCATGCATGTGCAGTAAGAGCTTGTTTAGAATCTGATGTTTTTGTTGGTAGTGCCCTAGTTGACATGTATGCCAAATGTGGAAAGATAGATTATGCTTCAAGATTCTTTGAATTAATGCCTCTAAGGAACATATATTCTTGGAATTCAATGATATCAGGCTATGCACGGCATGGACATGGAGAAAAAGCTTTGAAGCTTTTTGCACGAATGAAAGAGCATGGCCAATCACCAGATCACGTTACCTTTGTCGGAGTCTTATCAGCTTGTAGTCATGTAGGTTTAGTTGATGAAGGGTTTGAGCACTTTAAATCAATGAGCGAAGTTTATGGACTAGCTCCCCGAATTGAGCACTTCTCTTGTATGGTTGATCTCCTTGGACGGGCAGGTGATGTTCATAAGATAGAGAACTTAATCAACACCATGCCAATGGCTCCGAATGCTCTCATTTGGAGAACAGTTTTAGGGGCGTGCTGTCGAACTCATGGCCGTAGTACAGAGCTAGGTCAGAGAGCCGCCAAGATGCTTATGGAGATGGAGCCACAGAATGCTGCGAATTATGTGCTTCTGTCTAACATGCATGCTGCTGGGGGGAAGTGGGAAGGTGTGGCAGATGCTAGGCAGGCAATGAGGAAGGCGTCAGTGAAGAAAGAAGCAGGGTGTAGTTGGGTCACCATGAAGGACGGTGTTCATGTATTTGTGGCTGGAGATCAAACACACCCGGAAAAAGAAAAAATCTATGAAAAACTCAGGGAGCTAACTAGGGAAATAAGAGATGCTGGTTATGTGCCTGAAACCAAATATGCACTCTATGATCTTGACCTTGAAAACAAAGAAGAACTCCTGAGCTATCATAGTGAAAAATTAGCAATGGCTTTTGTTCTTACCCGTAAATCTCAACTACCAATTAGGATAATGAAGAATCTTCGTGTTTGCGGTGACTGCCATACTGCTTTCAAGTACATATCAAAGATTGTTAATCGACAGATAATTTTACGAGATTCAAACAGATTTCACCATTTTGATGGTGGTATCTGTTCTTGCAGGGATTATTGGTGAATTTATTTTGATAGAAGGGGATTATTGGTGAATGATGCTACATATTGTGGAGACTATCTTCTGTGTTACAATATGGAAATATTGTCTAGGTTTCTTCTTTCAAATGGCCATGGGGAAACTTGGTTGGCATGCTCAAGTTCTATTACTAGGTGATATTAATTTGCTTTTACTAGCAAGAAAAAAAGAGAAGGGTGGTGAGACATCATGAGAAAAGATGGACATGTGTTTTGAGCACATGAGCAGATAGCTCAGCTTTGGATTAATCTTTTATATGAATGGTTTGACATCAGAATAGGTAAAACTAGATGGGTTTATATGAATATTATCTATTGATTAACTCGGGCTGATATAACGCAGGGATATTGTCTTCACAGTTTGGTAAAATTGACATGGCCATGCAATGTAGTTTGGACTCCCAGTTTTAAGCTGTCGTGCAAATATGCGGTAGAGCTTAGAAATACTACTATTCAGATGCCTTTTTTAACTCAACTAGTATTATAGCTTGCATTGTTTTGGTGTAGCATAAAAAATTCCCTTTTCTTTAAAATTATACTTATACAAAATGGCCGGAGAAAGTAGTTTTGGTTTATAAGATGAATAACCTTCTGGAGTATTTCCATTCTCTAATTCCAATGCTAATTGTGTTATTATAGGTTTCTTGAATCTCAAATATGCACGATCTTGTACTATGTTTTCTTTCATATATTTTGATTTGGGCTGTGCTGTTGCTGTTGCTGGCTGGGGATATAGACTATATGAGAATGCCTGTCTGTTCTTGATGACTACATCTAAAATTTTGATTTGTATTTTGATCTGTGTACTTTGGTGTTGGAGTTTATGATTAACTGTTGAATTCTGAATTGTAGTACGTAAATTTGGCCTTTTTCATAGTTGATTAGACTACTTTGCAAAGTTTTAACATCTATAAAAAATAACATTTGCAATAGTTAGAGGTAACAAAGAAAAAATGAAGGATATGAGATATTTTTCTTGTCTATTCCCTTTTTTGAAAGAAAGCTGAAATATCAGTTCCTAGTTCTTAAATAGCCTATCATGCAGAACTAGTTTTATTTGTTGGTAGGGGAGGGTATTTTGTATTGCAAAATATTCTCACCTGCCCAATCTTGTTTCTTGTCAGCTTGATGAACTGAAAATATAATTGTTAGATAGATTATCTTTGAGATGTTCCTGCATATGAGTTTGAAATTGCTGACATTCAGCTCTTTATTGCATTGTACATGATGTGCAGTTTGCATATTCAATGCTGGAAATAGTGGATAATTCCTCCGACTATATTATATCTTCTTTTTTCAGTGTTGAACATGCAAAAAAGTAATATTTCCACTGATTTATTGAGGCATGGCATGACAGTGTCCCACGCAATTTTGCAGAGACAAGCAGATGGTAGAATGCTAAAAGCACAAGAGAAAGATATGCTAAAGAGATTTTGAGCATTTTCCTTCCTGGTATACAATATATCTTTTTTCCCCCCTCTATGGTGGTCTCTCATACCTGATCATTGCTATTTAGTAGGGCCCGTTTTGACATTGTCTTCCAAATAAGACAAATTCTTTTCTTTTTTTCCACACTCGGGTGGGGTGGGAAAGGTGTAGCATGGGTCTACAAATATCCCTCGCATTGCTGTTTTTATTTCAATTTCTTCTGCATACTAAGCCTGTTCTTTTATCAAACATTTTTCATTTGTTACCTTATACTGCATGCATTTCCTGCTGTTCAAGCATAGAATGCAATCATGTGCTCACACTATATTTTCCAGTTCTAAGGAGCCTAGAAGTAGCATGTTTCACTTTCATTTGTGGGTAATTATCAACAAAAATATCCTGGAAAGATGAGGAAGCTGTAAAATTACAGCACAACAGGAAGGAGAGGATGTACAAAGGTTTAACTATCTACACAACAACCAACTATAAACTTCCCAGATAGAAAGGGAATGTAGAGGAGTCATTTTATCAATAAGCTTGGCAGCATTTTGGATGTGAAATGGTCCCATGAGTGGTTTTACAAATAAATGATAAATGATAATAGCTCAAGAAATTATAAAATTGATGAGCGTCTTGAGTAGAATGGATATTTTTGTGAAGAGCAAGTGGATACCTTTACTTGTTACTGAAAATACCAGTTTTATTTTATTTGATGTTCCAGCTATTCTTATGAGCTCAACAAATATGATCAACAAGTAGAATTTTGACTTGAGTATCCCTCACCCTCATAGTATCCTAATAGGATTCTAATTACTAGTGGCTTAACATGCAACAACAACAACAACAACAACAAAGCCTTATCCCACTAGGTGGGGTCGGCTACATGGATCGCACGACGCCATTGAGCTCTATCAATGACTAACTCTTTAGGTATCTCATTTATTAGAAGATCCTGTTCAATAATTTCTTTAAGTGTCTTTTTTGGTCTTCCTTGACCTTTTTTCACAGGGCTCCAAACCATCTGCTCAACTCTCCTAACTGGCGTTTCCAATGGTCTTCTTTGAATATGCCCAAACCACCTTAAACGGTTTTTAACCATTTTTTCCTCAATAGGTGCCACTCCAACTCTACCTCGTATATGATCATTACGGATCATATCTCTTCTTGTATGACCACACATCCAACACAACATCCTCATCTCCGCCACTCCAATTTTATGTTCTTGTTGTCCTTTCATCGCCCAACATTCACTCCCATATAAAATTGCTGGTCTAATAGTAGTACGATAAAATTTTTCTTTGAGCTTATCAGGTACTTTCCCATCACAAACAACCCCTGATGCCATTCTCTATTTCAACCACCTAGCTTGTATCCTAGTGGCTTAACATGCACTTGTTTTTAAATATTTTGCTGAATATGAAAATAAATTGTACTCAATTTGATGTATTTTCAAATAATAAAAAAAGTAGTGGGAAGTTATTTAACTTCTCTTTCTCCCACTGACGTTTTAACTCTTTTTTTGTTTTTAACATTGTAATTCATATTTTATTACATAAGTACTAATGTTAGGCATAGGGACAGATGACTTGAAGGCCCCAAAGCCAAATATAATAGTATAGATACCACATTTGTTGCCAAGGAAAAAAAAGTAATAAAAATATGTCAAAAGCAATTAATACCTATATCGTAAAAGATTAAAAAGACCAACATAATTGATTTCAATGCTCCTTCGAAATCGTGTATGGAGGTTTTTGGGCTATCAGTTAAAACTTTTACTTGATTTTCAGTACTGAAACTACTTTAGCAATGTTTGTTAGTAAATAATTATGAACGAACTGATGTAAAGAAAGGCTGGAAATTCCACCATAATGGGCTTATGAATAAAAAGGGCAAACCTGGTGCTACAAAGCTCCCGCTATGCGCGGGGTCCAGGGAGGGGCCGGATCCACTTTGTGGATCTAATGTAGGCAGCCTTACATTGCAATTTTTGCAAGAGGCTGATTCCACGGCTCGAACCTGTGACCTCCAAGTCACATGGCAGCAACCTTACCGTTGCGCCGAGGCTCGCAATGGGCTTATGAATACTCAACAAAAATTCATTTGCAGTTAATCAACAGCCCTTTCATCTATCTCTTGTTTTCTTACAGCTCCAGATAGTTCTTCTTCTATTACAGTGTTACACTTAACACTACTTTGACACATAAACCCTAATCCTGCTTCTCCAAAATTCTAAATTTTGCTGCTGTCAGAATAGTTGAGTGGGAATACACCTCTATTCAGTGAACTGATTTGTGTGCCTTGATATCTCCCTATGTCTGTTTTAAAGCTTGTTCTATAATTATTTGGAGCCCTAAAGCTGCCTAAAGTCCCCCATACTATTTATTTGAATTATTTCTTAAATCTGTCTATCGATTATTACCTAGTAGGCTAGTAGTAGTTATTGTAGCAGCAGCAACAAGTAGTATTTTGTATCATTTAATAATATTACTTTGTTACCTGAAGAAAATGATTGGTAATGAATTTTTTCTTTTGGACTTGTTTATACATTAGCACTCTAAATCTCAATGGTAAACCTTACATTTTCTGCTTCTTCTTTCCGACTGCAGCTTTTGCATAATGGGGAAAGGTGGTTGTTTAACTTTGCCAAAAGTTCTTCATAGTTATGGGCTTCTTGTACTAAAGAAAGAAATTGTTTCTTGGTCCCAAATATGAACTTGCACAAACGGACAATTATTTTAGTAATACTCACGGGAGGTGGCAAGGGGTGTGGTTATTCCAGACAGTAAGAAAAGCTTCCCCTGCTGTGCTTAGAGTTGCGAACTTTTGTGTGTGTGTGTGTGTGTGTGTGTGTGTGTGTGTGTGTGTGTGTGTGTGCATACTGAATAGAAATGAAAGAGGGGAAAAGAAGCAGGCTATAATTAATGTGGTGGTTTGAATCAAAAGCTATAATAAGGAAATAAGTTAGAAAACAAATAAATAAACTTTAAACTCTCCTCGCAAGAGGAGGGAAGGGGTGCACTAATGCCAGACAGTTAGAAAAGCTTTCTCTGTTCTGTTTAGATTTGCCAACTGTTACAATTTTTTGATCATAATTGTATGTTTCTATTTTGTTTTAAACTTGTAACCATATAGAGCTGAAAGAGTTGAAAAGAAGCAGGCTATGATTAATGTGATGGTCTGAATAATAAGCCATAATAAGGAAATAAGTTTGAAAACAAATAAATAAAGAGCTAAACCTCACTGGAGAAATTGAATGTGTCTCATACTTACTTTCTTCTGTCCTAATTTATAATTTCAGGACCCTGTTTTCTTTCTTCTTGCTTTTTGTTTAATTCACTTTTTTCCCTTTATCAATCTGGTTTCTTGTGCATCAAAGTGGAGGATAGGAGTTTGTAACTTGTGGGTCGGTGTATTTTCTGGTATTTCCAGAAAAATAGCAATGAAACCATCAAGTAACATCTGGATTCGACGTCAACAATGCCCATGTGGAGATTGGAAGTGTTTTATTAAGTATGATGGAGATGATCAGATATCAGTAAGATCTCAGCCTATAAAGAATGAGACAGTGTCTTCATCATCATCAGAGGCTGTGTTCACTCCTTATGTGGGTCAAATATTCAAAAGTGATAATGATGCATTTGAATACTACAGCAGTTTTGCCCGGAAGAATGGATTTTCGATCAGAAAAGCACGCTCAACGGAAAGTCAAAATTTAGGAGTATATAGAAGAGATTTTGTTTGCTACAGGTCAGGATTCAATCAACCAAGAAAAAAGGCTAATGTTGAACATCACAGGGAGCGAAAATCTGTACGATGTGGATGTGATGCAAAATTGTACTTGACGAAGGAAATTGTTGATGGTGTTACTCAATGGTATGTGTCTCAATTTAGTAATATCCATAACCATGAGTTGTTGGAAGATGACCAAGTACGTCTTCTACCTGCATATCGAAAAATACAAGAGGCTGATCAAGAACGCATTCTTCTACTTTCCAAGGCTGGGTTCCCTGTGAACCGTATCGTGAAGGTGTTAGAGCTGGAAAAAGGAGTTCAACCTGGACAGCTACCTTTCATAGAAAAGGATGTTAGAAATTTTGTTCGGACTTGCAAGAAAGCAGTTCAAGAAAACGATGCTTTACTGACTGAGAAAAGGGAGAATGATATGAATGAACTTGTGGAGACCTGTAAGGCAGTGATAGACAAGGATCCCAATTTTGTTTTTGATTACACAACTGATGAAACTGGAAAAGTTGAAAATATAGCTTGGTCATACAGTGAATCTATTCGAGCATATTCTGTTTTTGGTGATGTAGTTACTTTGGACACCACGTACCGTTCTGTCACATATGGATTGCTTCTTGGAGTGTGGTTTGGTATAGATAATAATGGAAATGCAGTATTATTCGGGTGTGTGTTGTTACAAGATGAGAGTTCCTATTCATTTGCATGGGCTTTACAGGTTTGTGGATACAAATCATGTGCTTCTTTGCTTCAATTTTTAAGTAACTTTCTTCTCATGATTTTTTCTTTCAAACAGACATTTGTACGATTTATGAGAGGGAGACATCCGCAGACAATTTTAACTGATATAGATCCAGGTCTGGGAGATGCTATTGCCAAGGAGTTGTCTGAAACGAAACATGTTATATGCACGTGGCATATTCTATCAAAATTATCAAATTGGTTCTCTTTACCCCTGGGATCACAGTATGAAGATTTTAGGGTAGAGTTTGATTTATTGTGTCACCTGGAGAACATAGAAAACTTTGAACATCAATGGGATCTTTTTGTAGCTCGATTTGGACTTGTTTCTGACAAGCATATAGCTTTGCTATTCTCGTTTCGAATGTCTTGGCCGCTATGCTATGTTAGAAGTTATTTCGTAGCTCGGTCATTGACGGCCGAGTTTTCACAATCTTTGGATTCAGTCTTGGAAAGAATTTTAGATTCCCAAACATGTCTACAAGTATTCTTCGAGCAGGTAGATTGTCACTTGTATTTGCCCCTTGAGATGTTGCTGTTCTATATATTTTAAATTATTCTCTGAGGAAACATACAAATTGGTCTCTAAAAGATATATTTTTTATTGTTTAGTTCTTAAAATTTAAGTGTTAAACGAGTTAGTCTCAATAAATTATAAGTTCAATACAAATTAGTCCTTTTGTGAGACTAAATCATGTAGAGTTAAATTCTTAAAACTAAATAGTTGGCATATATACACTGAATTATTATTATAGTCTTATTCTTTTTACCCTGAACTTTGCAGGTAGGTTTCGCTGCCAACTCGTCAATGTTAAAAAGAGAAGGGATGCATTACATGGGTATAAAGACATGCATGCCCATGGAAGAACATGCAAGGAGTGTTCTTACACCATATGCTTTCAATATCGTCCAACGTGAAATTGTGCTGTCATTGCAATGCGCGACAACAGAACTGACCAATGGATCATACCTTGTTCATCACTACAAGAAAATGGACGATGAGCGTCTTGTCATTTGGCCACCGAATGACGAGCAAATTCAATGTTCTTGTAAGGAATTTGAACATTCAGGAATATTGTGCCGGCATTCGATTCGTGTACTTACAGTGAAGAACTGCTTTGAACTGCCTATGAAATATTTACTTCCTCGCTGGCGACAACAAAGTCCGATGGCTCCTATTGACGAACAAAACCCTCAGAGCGGTGATGAGTGTGCTCAAGCCTTCCATTCTTTGGCAGCCAATTTACTAACAGAATCATCAATCTCCAAGGAACGATTTAATTATGTTCATAGAGAACTCACAGGGATTCTTGAGCATGTTAAAAATATGGAAGTTATTGATGAATTTGCTATAAATGTGGTAGCTAATCCTATCATTGAATCCTAGATTTGGTTAACATATGATTTCATTTTTATGTGGGAGGGACTTGGATCCCTTCCCTTCTTCATAGATTTAGGAATATATGAGATAAAAAAAGGCCATGCCCAAAGCACAAAATGTAATTATGATGTCACTGTGCTTTTGCTTTTTTGTTTGTACTACTCAATAAGAAGCAATTCTTTTCTTTCTCATCAATTCCTTTCAACATTGTGGTGTTTTGGATTGAGTTTTACTGCTTTTCAGAATGATTGAAAATTTTGAAAGACCATAGTCAAACAATTAAATGATAATTTGTTGAGGTAAATTACTAATTTGGTTCTTTTTTTTAATTTAATCTTTAAAAAATTAAGTGTTTTAATTTAGTATTAAAAAATTAGATTTGTTGTAATTTAGTTTTTTCCGTTACTAAATTTTAAAACTTACATTATTAAAAAGTCACTTTGCAAAACGTCCAAATAGAACAAGGATAAATTAGAATACCAAAAATTGTGGGGATTATTGTCATGCCCTCATATTTCTCTTATCTCCATATTTCATGACTTTGTTGTCAATGATAGATACAATTTCCAATCCACTTGTGCTATTGATAGAAGAAAATCCAATCAAGAAGGGCTAATCATGACTTTGTTGTCAATGATAGATACAATTTCCAATCCACTTGTGCTATTGATAGAAGAAAATCCAATCAAGAAGGGCTAATTCATGAACCACATGAATCAGCAAAGTAATATCAGTGTCTTTCGTTGTCACAGATTTTGTTTGGTACTGGCCCAGCAGAAAGTGCATCCCTTCCCTAACCCGGAGATTTTCAAGAACAGGCTGTTCATATTATGCAATTTGGATGTTCTGCAATTGGCACTAAAACTTCATAGTACAATTCTTCTATCATAATCGTTTGTTTTTTATCAGACAGTTATGGTTAAAGATAGAACAATGCCTCATGAAATAAAAAATAATATTATTGAAAGATTTTAATCTGTAGTTTTGACGCTATTGCAAAAGACTTAAAATTGCATTTTGTGGTGCATCATCTTTGTAGCCTCACCATCAGTCAATAGAGTGGGGTCTATGTGTGGGAGGTCATACATACAAGGTCTATGCCTCTGTCTCCTATTCTATTAGCCTCATGATTTTGATATATATAGTAGACTAGTAGTGCTTGGTTCCAAATGGAGTCTACCCAGGAACAAGATCAATTTTTCAAAGACATGAATAGAGTACGTGTGGCATACCACAGTTTCTATTTTTTAAGGTTTTAAAAATTAGACGAATAGAATCATAGAGGTATTAATTTAAGATTTATTGATTTAATTGTAGTAGAATTAAGATTGAATTGGTTGTAATTAAATATGTATTTTTTTAAATTTTTTACATTAAAAATATAATATAATAAATTAACAAGCTTTTTTTATTTTTTTATTTTTCTTGTAGGTTTGACAAACTTATAAAATGTCTAGATAAGTTATTAAGCATAATAATACCATATCTAAATAATATATAAATATGAAACAAAATTTAAAATTTGTTATAAAATAATATATCAATAATATACACATGTATAATAGCGTATTAATACTTACAAAATGTATGAAAAATAAAAAAAATTGTTCAAAAATTTTAAACAAAAACAAAAAACTAGTTCAACCATAGAATTATCCAATTTCACTAATTGTTGGTTGATTCAACTAATTTTTTATCAATTTTTTTGTGATCGATTCATTGGTTAAATCAAATCATTTGTGTGATTGGTTCATTGATTTTTTTTTATTACTTTGACTGATTTGTTGGGTCTAATTTTTAGAACAATGATATTTTTCCAACTCAAAAAATAGCATATATTCTCCATCTTTTTCTTTGTAAAATTTATGAATCCTCAATACTGGACTAATTTACCCAAAAAAAAAGTGAGTAATGTTTCCTCAAATTAATATTCATTTACATGAAATATATATTCATATAAATTCATTTAAAAAAAGCCTCAGAATCAGTAAATATACCCAAACACAATCAATATATGTTAAAATTGCTTAATCTCAACAAACATCCATTTCAAACTCAACAACTAATATATGAATATTACAATTAATACATATTCAACCATGGCTTAAAGAATTGGATTGAATCAGATAATTTGACTAGAAATTGGGCATTGGTATGATATGATTAACTCATAAAACTAACCAGTTAAAAAATTGGTCAAAAACTAATTAAACCGGTCAAAAAACGATGAACTGATAAATTTATTGAATCGGTTTGTGTAGAAAAAAATTTACTATTTACAAAGTACAATTATTTTTTTTTATATTATATGAGATTTAGCAAATTTTTACTTTTTTTTTAAAAAATTATTTTTATAATATTATTATTTTTGTTATAAAAATAAATGCGAGAACAAGAAAAACAATCAAAAACAATTTATATATATACTAAAACTAAGTATGAAAGTATTTATCATTTTATTATATTATATATTTTTAATATATAAAATTAAACGTATGTATATTTAATTATTATTAATTTAACCTCACTTCAACATATCAATGAATTATAAACTAATATTTCTAATAGCTCAATTATGGATTTGATTTTTAATTATTGTATTCAACCAACGCATATATAAATAAGAAAATATCACCCAAGTTGCTCCGTCCGTGGTACCTAAATAGGTAAATCGAGCAATTCCTCATTGAAGTTGAATATTATGACAAGCCAAAAAAACATTTACGCGCTTAAATTTTCACCTATATTTTAATTATAATTCAAAATTGTATTTTTTGTTAATAATAATCTATATATTTAGTTCCTTTTTCCTATTTTCATAATCTCAATTAAAAACTTAGATATTTATAGCATGAAAACAGACAATCTGCGTCTTCATAAATTCCACTCCACATGCTTTGAGCTTTGGAATTGTATGATTGAATATTGTGTGTTACTAAGTTGATCTAACAAGAGTCAACAGAAACTCAACTATAATTTCAGACATGCATGGTACAAAAAAGTATAGACTACATCATTGATAATAAAAGGAGTAATTTAATTATTTAGATGTTAAAAGATTGCAGTTAATTTTAATTTGGTTCTAATAAGATTGTACTTGTTTTAATTTTATCATTTTATTTGTTGAAGTAATTTTTTATAACAAAAAATTTTAAGATTGGTAAGTGTAAATTGTCTACCTTAAAATTAGAATAAATTACTAATTTAATGTGTGTTTAAAAAAACAGTAGACAAGTTAGAAAAATGTGATTTAAAAAAATTTAAATTTAAATAAACGTAATTTATGTTTAAAAAAAAAAGAGAGAGAAAAAAAAAAAAGAACTCATTAGTGAATGAGAGCTAATAGGATGACATTAGAGGGCATGAATGAATTGATAGGGGAAATAAGATGAATCCTAAGTCGCAAAATCCCTTATTGTTAAATTTCAAATGTTTTGCTGTTGAAAATTGTTTTGATAAACAAAACGGCCATATTAAAAAAAATATAATTTTTTAAAGATTAAATTAAAATAATTATCATCTTTTAATAGATTATATAATAAGATTATAGGGTAGGCTCATTTTTATAGTTTTTAAAACATTATATTTATTTTAATATTGTTCATTTTGTTTTTAAATTTTAAATTTTTTGTTATAAAAAATTACTTTAACAAATAAAAGAATTAAATTAAAATAAATACAATATTTTTGAGATAAATTAAAATAATTATAATGTTTTAAAAGATGAGAGAGAGAGAGAGAGAGAGAGAGAGAGAGAGAGAGAGAGAGAGAGAGAGAGAGAGAGAGAGAGAGAGAGGTTGACGCAGGTCAAGCAACGAAGTAAGAAAGTTCTGAGTCTGTTCGTTGAAATTGGCAGAGATGCTTCAATCAACAACTCCCTTCCACATGCGCTATCTCTCTCCAATGCCATATCTTTCAAAATTAGAAATTGAGGGCCACACAAAGTCACCTTCTTCCCTTCTTCACGCTGTCACTCTCTTCAGTAGTCTATTCTGGTGTTCTTTTTTTTTTTTTTCCTCTTTATTGAAGGTAATTCTGTTTAAAAGTATTTTAAGTATTAAATATAGATACTTTTTGGTACAGAAATTCAAATTATGATTCACTCCTTTTGCTAATTCAACCTTTTTAGTTATTGTTCTATTTGGGATAAGACTTTGAGACTATAGTATTTTGATTGGAGAATTTAAGTTTTATTTGACAAAAATAACTGATAAACTAACTAAAAATTTAAAAGTTAATTTTAATCAAAAATTAAAAACTGTTAAACTAGTTTATTGAATTAAAAGTATTTTGTAAAGATAATTATTGAGTTAGCTGATAGATGTAAAATGACATACTTATATGATATTTTATAATTTTAAAATAATACAAAATAAACATGTTATCTTTTATTTTTTTAATTAATTAATTAAAATTATTATTATATATATATATTTAAATTATCATTCCAAAATAATATATATTATATTTTATAATCTATTTTTTATATTTTATATGTATACAAAAAATAATGGTATAATAGGAATTTTAATATAATAATAAAGGTAAAAGAAGAAAAAAAAAATATAAAATTTATAAACTACTCAAAAGTAACGTTTTAAAATAAAGTATAAACTATTCAAATAAACTTATTTATCAAACACATCTATTTTGATCAAACAAACTTATAAACCATACGCTAGCTTAAAAGTCATGCCAAACGCAATGACAAATATATAAAGAACTGCACTTTATAATTATTAATTTCTTTGTTGAATGTTAATTTTTTCAAAAAATAATTTTTTTCATATAAAATTAAATCATAGTGGTTTTTTAAATTTAAAATGTAAAGATTATTATTATTTTCTACTTATGGAGTTTGCAATTTATTATCTCAAAGTTGGCAATATAAACTTAAATTTTCAATTTTATGCAATATATAATCCATTTATTAATTTTTTTGGTTGAAAATTTTAACACTTTTTGTCTATGTAAATTTGAAGAAGTCTCTCTCTCACACACACCTATATATATATATATATATATATGCCTTAATATTCTAAGTAGTAAAATGATGATTTTCTGTAATTTTTTAATTTTTAATTTTTTATAATATAAGAACCCCTTGGAATGATTTTACTTGTCATAATTTGGGTACTTACATTACAGGTATATGAAGTGACAATGATTTATATATGTAAGCATATAAAGTTAATTGTACATAAACCAATTTTTATCACCATTCATGCGTCATAATGTGTCTATAAATGATATAATAATAGTTTTTTTCTAGTTAATTGGGGATGCTATCTTATCAGTGTGTCTATTAATTTAAAAATTAAAACAAATACTTTACATGGATCTAATGATGCATCCATTATCAATAGAATCTAATGCTATAATTTAACCTTATATTTATATAGTATAAAAATTGAATCCATTATCTCTGAGACACAGATATAAGAAAATATGAAGAAACAAGTAGCTAAAAATATTTTACAATGAATTAATCTAAAATTGATTTTGTGAACAGAGGACATTGTACATGAAGTGAAGAGAACAGAGGAAAACAGAAAGCCACTCAGTGATAATCTTGTAGGTCACAACAATATCATCCTACAAGCAAAAATCTGGGTAGTCTCAAGCATCAAAACTTGTAAAACTGAGAAAACTACAAAACAATAACTTCTACATAACAGCCACTAAAGTTTTCTGATGATAATTATAATGATAAGCTGTTCGCTCTGAACAGAATCCCGCCTTCATCTTTCTGATGAAATCCTCACATTTCTTGTTCAACTCCTCTGCATCATCTTCTTCCATTATCATAACTGCATTTCCCTCTTCTTCTTCTTCTTCTTCTTCTTCCTTCTCTTCCTCCTCCTCCTCCTCCTCTTCTTCTTCTTCTTCTCTCTGTGTATCAGCAACTTCATCTTCTTTCTGTAAATCTGCCATTACCAAACTCTCTTCTTTTTCTTCTTCTTCTGGGTGTTGAGCTTTTACACCGATTTCTTGGGAAATTGATGCTGAAGCATACAACTCGTTGAATTCTGAGAGGCCAACTTCTGGAGTTTCAGAGAAATGTTGCGTGGTTGTAGTGGCTGAGGAGGCGGTAACAAGACCGGAGTTCTTGGAGATAAGAAACAGAAGGCCATTGCAGAGAAGAAAGATGTGGGTCTTGCTAATGGTGAAGTTAAAGAATTGAGAGAGGAAAGGGTGCAGAGATTGGAGAAGCAGTGGAAGGAATGAGAAGAAAAGAGAGAAGAGATAGAGTGAGAGCAGGAATTTGATGATCGTATAGGAATTCTTGCGGAACAGCTTGAAATGATCCATAAATACCCTTGTTGCAGAGAAATGGTGAAAGAAGGAGTGAGGTTTTGGAGAGTTCAAATGAAGGGTGTGATAGAGAAGAAGATGGAGAGTGGAGAGTTGTGGATTTGATGCTGAGAGGCTCTCACTTATATAGGAGAGGCATTTACACGGATTCTACTTCTAGAAGAATAGAAACCCAGACTCGAGCCATCACCTCAATTCACCAAACTACCCTTCTTACGTGGCATTTCAATTTCAGAATGAGTTTTGTTCAGAAGAATTCATTTCAATAATTTTCTGATTTATTACATAAATCATAGCTCCACTCTTTTAAAATGTTGTCTCTTCCCTATATATATATATATATATATTTTAAACAACTAATATTCAAAGATTCATTGGGTTCAAGTAATTTGGTTTGAGCTTAATCGAATTATAAATATGTAAAAAAAATTTAATATTAATTTTTTTATTTACAAGACATGACTTCCTTTAAAAAAAGAAAAGTACAAAATTACTCCAATCAATTAGTATTAATTTAATAGCTATAACTTTTGACATAATATACCTTTCAAATGCCATTATGAAAAATCTCTCAACAGATAAAGAGAATATTGAACGCAAAAAAATATGGTAATTTTGGAAGAAGACCGAGTCTGAGTCAACCAACTTTGTACGTTTTCAGGGCAGACAGAAACCGTGTAAGGTGCGCGGGTAAGTTACACCTGTAATTTCTCCCTCACATCACATATCATATCACAATCTTGACCATTTTCACAATTAAATATAATAGAAGACTAAAATTTTATTTTAATCCCTAATAGATACTCCTTTTTACAATTTGATCCCTTACATCTCAATTTGGTCTCTTGGATCCAAATGTTCTCTGTTTGGCCACTTATAGGTTTTTATTTTTAATTCGGTCCCTCATTGATCCAAATGTTCTCAATTTATTCCTTTATAAATTTTTATCCTCAATTTACTTTTTCATAGATCAAGACATTCGTAATTTGGTCCCCCTTGTAACAAAGCTATTGAAGTTGAATTCCTTGATACTACATATCAAATTAGCACAAAAAAAGTTACATGGTATTCATGTTAGCGAGTTAATTGCCAAATTAACAGTTTCATTTAATTATTTAGATTATATTTAGCAAAATAGCTGACAAGCTAACTAATTTTTAACTGAAAGCTAAAAGTTGTTAAAGTAGCTTATTAAATTAAAGTGTTTGATAAAAATAACTATTGAATTAATTGATAAATGTAAAAGGACGTAAAAGGACATACTTATATGATATTTTGTAATCTCAAAATAATAAAAAATAAACATATCATTTTTTAATCAAATATTTCATATATCTATACATATATTATATGTATATGAGGAAATATATATATTTTATTATATTTTTTATATATAAATATTATATCATATTATATATATATATATATATATATATTATATTTTATATGTATATGAGAAATAAGGGTAGAGTAAGAATTTTAATAAAATAATAAAAATAAAAGAGAAAGAAAAATATAAAAGCTATAAATTATAAACTAAGAACTACTTAAAGTAGTGTTTTAAAATAAACTATAAGTTTATTTACTAAACACATCTATTTTGATTAAATAAACTTATAAGTTAGTTAAATAAGTTATAAGTTAGTTTAAAAGTCATATTAAACACAACTTTAATATTAGTTGCATTGATAGACTAAATTAAAAATATTTAAATTTATGAAAGAGCAAATTAAAAATAAAAATCTGTGAAGGACTAAATCCAAAATATTTAAATTCGGGAGAGACCAAATTAAGTATAAGGGATCAAAATTAAAAAAAAAAAGGAGTATATATGAGTGGACAAAATTGGAGTTTTAGTGTATAATGAAATAAAAATATATCCTTTCCAATTCGTTCAGCGATTTAAGTTTTATTGAATGAATTAATCATTCATATGATTCTTATAAGAATAATTGTTTGGTGTTCAAGAATGTGATCCTGTTCACTTTGCGTTTCATTTTTTCAAAATCAACGCTTTTTTAATTATTAGTGATAGAAATTACAAGGAAAAAGATAAGGTGTTAAATGCAAACCTGTGAATAAAATCAAGGTCAAGGTCAAATTAATTGATTGTGGAACTCAATTATTTTAAAGTTTTAAGCAACCGTTCTGTAATATCAAATTAGCCACTGATCTCCCTCATTCCAGGAATTTTCAGCTTCATACCTCGATTAAGACGTAAATATACATATAATCTTGATTTATTTGTTTCTATTACAAAAAGTAAACCCAACAATATCCCAAATCTAAACGCCGTCACCCTCACTAAAACATTTTTCTAAAAGTGTCGGCTTCTTTGGATTATTTATACAAAAAGTAAACGTAATGATTACAATTTGATGAAAAAAAAAAAGTTCAAATCATTTCAATTTTACTAATTCAGGGTCAAATAACGTGATCATAATAAGAATCAACTCAGTTTTTTTCACTAAAAAAATATTTTCGAGTCTTGAACTCATACCTTCTAAGAAATTAGTAAAATTGATTAAAACCTAGAACATGTTATTTTTGTAAGATATATATATATATATATATATATATATATATTCAATTCATTTTTCTTTTGTCGAATCTGATTTAGTGGGTCAGACAAGCATTTCGGCCCATGTTGGTCTAAGGTAGGTTAGCTTAATAGTAATGTAAGGACAAAATAATTTCTAACTTTATGAAAAACATTCCAGTCATATATGAATCTAACTTTTTAGAAGAATATAAAGTGGGTATTTTATGAGAATGTTGAAGCAACATTTCCATAAATCATATTTTAAATTTTAAACCAAACAAAAGTATATATAACATTCCTAAAATCTCAAAATCATTTAGTGAACCAAACGGCCCATTAAAGATTAGTGACTAATTTTTGCCAGATTACAATTAGTTCAACCTATCATTTGGAGACCAGTTCATTAGGTTAGATTCCTTTTTAATATATATATATATATATATATATATATATTATATTAGAAAAAATGTGAATTTCAACATGAACATTAACCTTAACCTTTCTGTGATTCCTGTTGCTTTTATGTTAAACTGGTTCATAATTCTATTCAAAGATGAGAAAGTTTTTGATGCATTAAATATAAAAGGAATGTGAAGAAGCACGTTTATATTTGTATATCAAATCAATATTGACGTCAGTAAAGTCAATTTTATATTATTAAATAATTATTTATATGATAAATTAGATTCTTAAAAATTATAATAATAAATATTATATATACTTATAAGATATGTACCATTTTGTTATGCCAGTCAATATATTAATAAATTTACGCATAATACCCTTTTTATATATAATGATACTTTTAATGATTTGATTACATATTTATGATATTTTACCTCCTTTTTGTTAAAGTTTATCATGAAAACTAACATGATAATAATTTTTAGTTTATCAAATATCTTAATAAAAAAATTATAATAAAATATTAAGAGCTATAGATATAATATATCCATTTTTCAAATCAATGAATCCTCTCCTATATATTGTCAACATTAAAAATTTATTATATGCATCTACACAATATTGAGTTCTACTGTTGACTTGGAATGTATTGGTCTGCTTATTTAATTGAAGCCACACCGATTAACAATTATTCAACATATTGGCAATGTGAACACTAACCATATCTGATCAGTCTTTCTGTTTTGTCTCTATTATTTGACTTGTTTGCCGCATCAATATTTATGTCCAATGTATCAGAAATTTAGAATCCGATGTTAAGTTAATTAGTTATTGACTTAGTTATTGACTTGTTATGAGTCCGGATCTTCTGTTTGGATTTTTGCTTACTCAACTTTTAGCAACGATTTTTACTGTTGTTAAACTAAAGTTTTTAGCAACGGTAAAAAACGTTGCTAAAAATCAAACAAGCCTCTGCTAATTTTTTCCCAAACAGAGGATCCGCGCGCCTTGTTTATGTGTTTGGTAACTAATAATTAATGTCCATGTTTCTTACGTATCCTTCGTATTGCTCACAGATTGAACTTCAAAGCTGGTAATTAGCAACAAATTAGAGCATGTGATTTATTTCTTCTCAAGCATCTAATTCATCACATCAATGAATCAAACCGCATCAACTGTCAAATTAAATAAGTCCATAACCACCACAAATTATATCTCTTCATCGGTATTTATTATAGGTTAAAATATAACTCAAGTTCTTATAGTTTCAGTTAATAGAAAATTTAGTTTCTACACTTTAAAAATGAAGAATTTGATTCATGTAGTTTTCAAAACCATACAAAATGATCTCTGATATTAGTTAACAATCAGTCAACAGTTAGTATAGAATATGTGGTGCTAACTGATGTACTTACATCAATATTAAGTGTCACATATGACAAATTTAAGTATATAATATAAAAATATACAAAATAGATAAATATTCGCATGATAATTTAAATAACTAATTTAAACAAAATAAATTAGTTTTTTGGTTCCTTTTTATACAGTTCATAATTTCAGTTAAAATTAGATTTTATCTAAAATTTCATTTTTCTGTTAAAAACTTTTCTATTTATTCACTTAGATCCCTAACTAATATTCTTTCATTGTCCTTTGTAGGATTTAAGATCATATTTAGCTTCATCTAAGTTTTTAGGCTTAGAACATAATTTTCTGAAATTAAATCAGCCTCTTCAAATTTTCATCTCTTTCACTCTAGTCCTTATCATGTTTTTTACATACTTTTCTCATGAGTTTGATTTCCAAAGCAGCCAGGCTTTCTTCTTATGTGTTTTTAGAACCTAAACACCCCAAAAGTCATTGTTGTAGAGGACTCATGGTTTGAACTACTCAACTCACTTTCTCTCATGGTTTTGTACATCAAAAAAGAATATACTCACGGGTTGTTGCAGAAAAATATGACAATATAGCAGTGACTTTTGGGTTATTTAGGAGTCATTTACAGTAGCAACAAAAAGAACAGAAATTATAGAAAAATAAGCTAGGAATTCGAATTAGTGTTGGAACTAAACTTTTAATTCTTAAAAGTCTCTCTTTGGCTTAGTTTATGAATGGAAATGATCAAATAGTTCTAAAAACACCTAAGAAGAAATTTTAGACAGGTTTGGAAATCAAACTCATGAGAAAAATATGTAAAATGCATGACAAGGACTAAAGTAAAAGAAATGAAAAGTTTATAGAAACTGATTTAATTTCAAAAAAATTTATATTCTAGGACTACAGACCTATATGAAGCTAACTATGGTCTTAAATCATACAAAGGACAAAGAAAAAATATTAGTTAGGGACCTAAGTAAATAAACAAAAAAATTTTTAACAAAAAAAAAATAAAATTTTAGATAAAATTCAATTTTAATTGAAATTATGGATTATATAAAAGCGAGCAAACTAGAATTTATTTCATATAAATATATCAAATAAAAACTAATTTATTTTATTTAATTTAGTTATTTAAATTATCATGTGAATATTTATATAAATTTATATTTATCTATTTTGTATATTTCTATATTATATATTTAAATTTGCCATGTATGGTACTAATATGATATTTAATGCTGATGTAAGTATTCCAATCAACGCTATATATTTCAAACTAATTATTGACTGACGATTGATTAATATTGGAGACTATTTTTTGGAATTTTAAAAATTACATGGACCAAATCCTATATTTTTAAAGTGTAAGGACTAAATCTTCCATTGAGTAAAACTATAGGGAGCTAAGTTATATTTTAACTTTTATTATATTTACATATCTTATCCTCTCCATCTTATATATACAATAATAAAATGATAAGGTAAATAAATACTCTAATATCATGGTCAGGGCCATCAATGGCTTGTTCGGCATCTTTGTTAGTCTAATGACTGACAGACAAACAGAGGCCACCCATGAGTGTACGGGGATCACTCTAAAAAGGCGTAATTAGAAAACATTGAACTTTGGATAAAAGGAATTCAAACCCATGAAAAAAAAAAAAAATATATATATATATATATGACCAGAGTGATATTTAAGATCCACAATGTAAGATAAAACTTCACTTCAAAACAACTTAAAAAAAAAGGATGTAAAAGATCTTAATTTTGAATCGTTAATATTCAAAATCAACGATTCAGATTAAGGAATAAAACTCTCATATTTTGTACGAGAGGATCATGTTCTGCTTCTGAGATACAACTGGACTGCTTATGGGAGTCCCACTTCCATAATTATATATAGCTATGCAAAATTGCACTAAGGCTGAGTAGACTGGATGCATATTCACTAGATATATATTTCAAACTCATAATCCAATTAAACTCAACATATATATGCATGGCAATAAGATACTCAGATTTCTAATTACAGTCCATTACTGCTATATCAAAAGACAAATCAAGTTGCTCATGCTAACTATTCATCCCCTGTAATATCCAAAATCCAACTCAGAAAGCTACCCAACTGAATCTATAGGTTTCACCTTTCAAGCATCAACATCATGATTGTCTTGTAGGAACTCGTCGATGGTTTGCTGTCTGTTGAAGACGCACATAAGAGGTTCTTCCTCTTTCCTCCTCTTGTTGCTTGATTCCTCCTCCCTATCATTCCCATCCATCTCCTTCGTCACTTTTACTTCTTCCTTCACTGATTCTATCGCATTCATCATTCCTCTGTTCACCTATCCCATATATAACATCACATATCAGCAACCCCATCCGATATTCAACTCTAATTTAAGAAATTCTGTTGCAAATAATTTTGTGACAGAACAAACACATACAAAAGAGAAGATATGCCGGATCATATTTGATACGAGTATTAAATTCATATTAAATTAGTGCTTCAGAGAATAAAACCCAGTTCACTTAAATTGTATATCATGAAATTAAAGTTGATGGAATAAACAGAAACACATACACACGCACAATAATATATCTGACCAGCAATTGAAGCAAATAGCAACGGGGGCAGCGGTCCAAGCGAAGAACATCCGACGTCGTTTTAGGGGCGCAAGTGTTGCATAAGAGGACGTCGTCGGATGGCGGCTTCTGCTTGCAAATCACGCAAACGCCGTCGTCTTCGCCGATCGCGACGCAGAAGTAAGCCTTGGAAATGGAAAGAAGTGCCATCGAGAAATGTGAATGGATTATGAATGAAAGAGTTGAAGATGGCGTCGATGTGATTTTAAAAGGAGACGTTTTCAGAGATTAAGGAGGGAAGGTGGATTTTGAATTTTCACCACTTTTTCCAGAAATAATTAAAAAATAAATTAGAGTCAATTACTCCCTCCGGTAAACTTTTTAATATTATACTCATTTTCTCTTTATTTTAAAAATGTATAATTCCCTTTCTGGAATTATAAAATATGATATATTTTAGACGAATTTTATTTTTTTAAAAATATTACAATATTTTTTCTGACATTCAGTAACCTAATATTATATATATTTTTTGACTAAAAAACTTTTTATTAATATAAAATATTAATTTTTACATATTATAATACATTTTTTGCTATCAGATAAGATGTTACAAATGTTTTATATATTTTCTAGTTAAAAAGTATTTAATATGTAATTAGATTAATATTGATACTTGTTTTGACAAAATATATAAAATTTGATTAATGTATAATAAGTTTATAGTTATAAGAAAAGAAGTATAATTTTAAAAATTTAGATAAATGTAATGTACTCCAAAATAAATAAAAAGGACTGATATCTTCCGCCTTCATTTTGGTAACTTGACAAAGAATTAAAAACTACGTTATTTTTTACGATTTTGTTTTTTGGAGAGTAATTAATTTTGTAAGAGATCACGTAGGTTATCATCCTTACCTTACAAAATATGTTGGATTAGTAATAATTTGGGTGCCAATTATTGTTGTTGAACACATGGATCAATATATATACACATATTATATTCATCTTTGTATTATATATATAAATATATATATATATATATATATATATATATATATATATTTAATGAACAGCCTAAAACTAATTTTAAGTCTAAATCTTATTTCATATGGAAAGCACGCAAATAATGAAAATACTCTTAGATTGGGAGAATAGGTGTGTAGATATAAGTTGATTGGAAATAATTTCAGTTAACTGAAAATTAAAACATGAAAACTTTAAGAAATATATGTCAAATAAGTAGAAAAAGTCAATTGGTTAAAACTTGCCTAGAAACTATAAATGCAGGAAAAGAGAGAGAGAGAGAGAGAGAGAGAGAGAGAGAGAGAGAGAGAGAGAGAGAGAGAGAGAGAGAGAAGAAATACAAACTAATGATTTATACCTTGGTTCAAACAACTTGTTATAATTTCAGTTCCCTTGACTGACTCTTAAGAGATTTTTGATTTTCTTCAAATACTAGCCGAACAACAATACAATTGAGGTTTTTCTAAGCTCTTCTCAAATTTATATAAGAGGATTTTTAAGCTCAAATCTTAAACTTTTATGAGAGGATTTCCTAAATAATTTCAAACTAATTTTCCTACCCACTAAGAAAGATTTTTTCTTAAGAAAAAAAATTGAAGTTTTAGCCCTTATATGCAAGGGAATATAATGAAGCACATTTTTGTTTTCTTACTCTCACAAAACTAGTAATAATAAGAAACTTAGCTCATATATATCAAGAAAAAGTGAGGAAGAAGAGAAGCTTTCAATATGTCTCACTTGTGCAAGATCCTTTGAATTCTTCTCATGGCCTCTTTTTGTAATAGCTTTAGCTCATTAAAAATCTATTGGAAAGAAGTAGCGAGACATCAATGGCTAGAGATGACTATTGAAAGTTTAGGAGATGTATTCAAGGGATCCAGATCCTCTGCATTACTTTTAGTATTGCAGAGGTGCATTACTTTTTAGCAACGATTGCAAAAGATTCGAATCCGTATTCAAGAGAAAATGTGTGGTTCTCTAGGACCATTTATTGAAGTTTCTCCCTTCTTTCTTCCAAACTTCTCCCTTCTTGCATTGAAGGTATGGTGATTTATTATCACGAATATATTTTTTATTACAAAAAATTGAAATATTTGAAAAATTATTAGAAATAAATATTTTTTTGGGTTTTTATATAGGACATTAATTATTAATAAAATATCATAATAAAATCATGTAACTAACTAGTGTAGTGACTCGTGTGATGCACATACATTTATTCAACATATAGACATAACTGTTTATGGTGAATTTTTGGTCTGACCAAAATCTGACAACCAACTGGCTAGGCATCAATTCTTTAACCGAGATTGTCGGTCGAAGTCCAAATCCGACAACAAATACTTGATTTTATCGAGAACGATTATGTTTTCAAAGTTATACGAATAATGTTGTTTAAAAGACAAATGTGTTAAATACAAGTGGTTTGACAAACATTGTACGAAAGAGCGTGAGGCCTGAAAATAAGTTTTTTGCAGAAGTTAAATAAAAAGGGTAAAATTGCAGGAGGCGGAAAGTTAAAGTGAAAAATGTAAATGAAATAAATTAAACGAAAGCAATTAAATTACTGGAAGATAAAAAAAAATAATAAAGTAATGGAACAATAAAAGACTTTGAATTAAATTTAGCTAAAATGTAAGGTGAAAAACATACTTTGATTTTGATCATTTAATCTTCTCGTGTGAGATGTTAAGATTTTTAATTAAAAGTTGCCAACCTCTTTTATAATAATTACTGTAATACCCATGAAAAATAAAATATAAATACGTATTTGCAAACTATGGTTACTATGCTAGTATACGGTATTGTTCACATATATAATACTATTTACGTATACGATACCGTTCACTTATACAATCGAAATGTCAAGTACTAGATGTGGTTTGGTCATAAGAGACAACTAGAAAGAAGTTCGTAGGAGAAAATGATGTTTTATGTGTGAAAATACCCTCAGGGACTAAAGTGAAAGGACTGATTTGAAAAGAAACTTAAAGGTTTAAGGTGAAATGATAGTTTTTCGAAATTGCACAGTAACCGTAAATGATTAACGTGAATTATTTTATTAGAAATGTCATTTTCATAAATAGTAAATTGAATATTTTATTAGTGCATAGTGATAAATAGTACCGTTGACTTTTCCTATAAATAGGTCCTTGCATTTCACTTCTAAACTCACACCTTCAACTTCTCTTCTTCTCTCCTTAAGTTTCTCTTACTCCAATGTTAGGCCTCTGAGATTTTGGGCCTTTCCTTTTCAGCTTAGGTAAGGATACTATACCCTTTCTATGTCTTTCAAATTTTAGAAGTTATTTTCTTAAGTATGCTCTGTGGTTGCGGCATTGGCTGATCTTCCACATCAGAAAAACTGTTCTTAGCTACTTACATATTATTTTGATTTTCTGATTACCGAAATAGGATATAAACTGTGAAGAATACATGTCTAGGAAAGTTCTGACTAAGTAAAGACTTGGTTTTTAAGTGTGTCCATTATGACCCTCCACTCTTTCCTGGGAACTTACCTGGTGTACTCTTTTACAGATTGTATTCTCTATTTCTGGTATAAACAGTCTCCGTATATATGAATGGTAACCGTATATATAAATAGTGCCATATGTATGAACAATATCCGTATGTATGAACAATATCTATACGTATAAATAGTATCTGTATGTATGAATAGTAATCGTACATATGAATAGTAACCGTATGTATGAACAGTGTCTGTATGAAAACAATCCTAACTTATTTTCTCTAACCTTTCATGAAAATCTCTGTAGCGGAATACTGAAATTCACCTGAGTACTCTTGTCTGTAACAACTTAGAGAAGCAATACTTGTACGGAATCCAAGTGAGTGAAACGACCCCGTTTTAATAGAGTTTTAGCGTTACTGGTGATAAAAAGTATGTCGTAGGACACTCCCAAGATTCATAGGGGGAAATTGGATTCAGAATGACAAATTTAAGGAGATAATTAATCCAGAAGTATGGATAAGACAAAACAAGTATTTCATGATGATGTGAAGTTTGAATCTTTTCAAAAATAGATTAATTGCTATCTTGATTTGTGGTTTATAAATCTATAATATAGTTATATACTATACCTGTTTTATGGATGAATATTATATTGTACTTCTGATTATGATATGAAATGTTGTACTATTAATTGTGATTGAGCGGGACAGTACCCCCTCTCACGGCAAGGCGGAAAACCCGGTTGAAAGGGTGTTGATGCGCTATTTTCCGACAAGTGTATCGGGTCGCACAAGTAGTAAAGTGATGAGAATAAGTTATCGTCCTCAGGGATTGACTTTAACAATTACCAATTTCACTAGATCAAATTATATTTGGACAGAGGAAAAATGTAAAGATAAACCGCAAATAAACTAAACTAACAACAAGGAATTAACTAAACACCAAACGAAGAACTACGCCAAAACACAACGGGTAGGGGATTGACTTTCTTAACTCCTAATTCGATTAATTCATAGACAAACCAATCTTTGAATCGTTAAAGGATGCTTAGAAACATTCACAGATTCCATTTAATGTTGGTCGAGTTCACGAAAATATTTGAGCCCAATTTCTTGGTGAGCAAATCTTCCTAGCCAAAATAATTAGCTAATGTCTTAGTCCAATTAATTGGTTCGGAGTTTAAGTTCAAGAACTCATATGACCATGCAAACAAGATTATCTATGTCTAGACTAACCCGATTCACGGTAGAAGTTACAAGGGCATGTTTATATCAAGCTATGTCTAGCATTAATACAAACCCCAAATTCATCTAAGTGAAATGATCACAATCACCTAAAACTAGTTAAACCAATAACAACTACTCCAATAATCAGAAAAGCAATTGTATTTAAGCATTCAACAACAAAGCTTTATAGGTAGTTAATATACATCAATCCCCTAACCCTAGAGTTTATAACAAGAGGAAGAAATACATAACAAATACACAACAAAATATGATCAAGAGGAAGGAGAAAAAGGAAAAAAAGCTTCAAACTCAGTAGAGAAGAGGTCTCCCAGCTCCTCCATCCTTGCCCTAGCAGAGCTCCCTTGCCCTCCAACCAAAAGATCCCCAAAACATCAGCAAAAGAGCAATATATACAAGAAAGCACGCAGGTCTGAGCCGGGGCGCCTAGGCGCCACGTGTGGCGCCTGGGCGCCAAGCAGAAACAAAGGGCAAAAGTGTCTGGCGCCTGGGCGCCCTGTGTGGTGCCTGGGCGCCACGTTATAATGCTTCTGGCCGAGAGTTGTGGTGTTGGCGCCTCAGGCGCCCTGCGTGGCGCCTGGGCGCCAACCATTAAATGTTAAGGCCGAGAATTCAGCTTCTAGCGCCTGAGGCGCCATGCGTGGCGCCTGGGCGCCAGCCTTCAGATTTTCATTACATAAGCACTTTGCTTCTGGATCCCATCAGAACACCGGCCACAGCAGACCAGAAAAGAAAGCCTACAAGAAAATACAACAAAAAGCATAAAAAGGCAAGGAAAGAGACTAAAATAAGATAAAGCAAAGCAACAACTATGTACAAAGAGGAAAGCCAAAATAAAGGACAAAGCAAGCAAAAAACTAACAAAAATGGAATCAAGGAGAGGAAAAAGCCCTAAAGAAACAAACAAAATTAACCAAAATAGAGGACTCATCAGGTGTCTTGACCAATGAGTGTGGAGACAACGATTCCTTCAGTAGGGATATAGCCCGGATTGGTGATAAATCCGTGAGGCTCCCTAGATAAGAGGATGAGGCTGTGCGTCATGGCTGAAATATACAGAATTGGTGAGCTGGCCTGTGCGCTCTTCGAGATATATTGCCATTGATGAGTACTAGTAATGTTTGTTGAATTGGTTGTGCGTCATGGCGAAAATATAAAATTGGTGAGCCGGCCTGTGTGCGCTTTCTGGGATATATTGCCATTGACGAGTACTAGTAACGTTTGTTGAATTGGATGAATTTTTATCTTCTTGTATGTAATTTCTAACTATGTCTATTGGTTGAGTATGAGCCTTCGAATATACTTGCATGACTGGTGATGTATTTGAATTTTATTAACGCGAGGCCGATTCGCTCATAGAGTTTAAAAACTCACACTCTCTGTACAATTTTTTTTGTTCAGATCAGGTTGCTAGCGAAGAACATCCGTCAGAGTAGTAGATCACTTTGGACCTTCCCGCAGTCGGGTAGGCCCCTATTTTGTTATAGATTATGTTTCTCTGTAATCGTCTAGGACATCTAGGTCAGGGGTTTGACATTTGGCTTGTATGTCAGTATAATAATGTATTTTAAATTGATAATTTATTATTACATACAAATCATCTCTATGATTTTCAGATAAGAAAATTTGATATATTTTCTTCATATTTATTAAGGAATTGTTATTTTGATAACATAGATAATTTAATCTCATGGGTAGAATTTATCGAAGGGCTTACAGTGATGAGAGATGCATCATTATGCCGGTCATGTGCTCAGAAAATGGGTCGAGACAATGACCTAGTATTTATAAGAAAATAACTAAAGTAACTGCCCATGCCACATATGTGGCAGTTTACATTTATATTGTATCGACATAACTACCTAAACCCACGTTAAGTAACAGTTTATATAGTTCGACACAACTGCCTTAATCATGTAATGGTGGAGTAACTGTCCTTAATGGCTTCAACGTTCGACAACCAAGCTAACTGTCACATTCTCCTCTTTGGACAACTATAAATGACTTGTTCATCGACCATGTATGAACTTGCTTGTCAAATGGTGAGCTTCCAAGAACTTCTCTTTGACAGTCGTATATAGATGTTTCATAGAGACGTCTATCCTTCCTACTCTGTTTTGTCAAATTTGTCTTTGTCGAACAGTTGTCATTTGTTGAATTTTTGAGCCAGATTAGTTACATTGACACTTAAGCAATTGATACAATTTTATTTGTGCCTTTGAGGATGATTACTTGTTAGCCAAGCAGCTTATTATTTTATTTTAAAATAATCACCCAACAATAATACATATTTAAATTTAGATATTTACTTACTTAAACACAAGTTATTAAAAACTTTTTTGTATATTATATTTAATGTTGTTATGGTAGGATTATTATCTTTGTCAAAAATAAAAATTTTCAAACCATTTTTGCTCCTCACTTTTGAAACTGTCACATATAGCTATCCATGTGTAAAAATTGAACTTGTCAGATATAAGCCAACTGCTGAAAGTGATTGACTTTTACTTTTGTTGATTGTCATTGTAAAGTACAATGTTATTGGAAACTAATGTCTTTTAAGTTGAAAAGACAATATTGAATCTAACGGCAATCTTGACTTTTGTTGATTGTTATTTGAAGCATTTGAACAAAATAAAAATTACACAATTAATGATTTTGAAACTTTTTATATGATAATTTTTAATTTAGAAAGAAATTAAAGTCACACAAATGCATTCTTAATTCATGTAGAATTTAATAATCTCTTTATATCCGATTATAATGAATATTAGGATAGCATTCTAGATTTGATTACGTACATAATTAACATATCAATATTAATTCATGTATTAATTAAACATACAATCAAATTAGAAGAGTACAAATTTTGAATTCAATTTTTTTTCATTCACATCCTAATTATACAACCATTATGCAATCAAATCCTAAATTAGATAATTTTAATTGTATGATATTATACTATGTTATTAGGTGGTACAATAAATTTAGAAAGAATTAATTACAAAATCAACGTATTTGTCACGACCCGTTTTCTGGGCACATGACTGGCACAATGATGAATATCCATCACTGTAAGCCTTTTGACAAATTCAACCCATGAGTTAGATTATTAATCATTATCTCTATATTCTCAAAATAATCATTACTTAATAAATACGAAGAAAATATATCAAATTTTCTTATCTGATAGATTCTCAATACAAAATACATTATCATACTGAAATACAAGCCAAATACCAAACCCCTGACCTAGATGTCCTAGACGATTACAGAGCAACATAATCTATAACAATAGAGGGGCCTACCCGACAGTAGGAAGGTCCAAAGTGATCTACTTTTCTAGCGGATATTCTTCACTGTCAACTTGATCTAAACAAAAATATTTGTACAGAGAGTGTGAGCTTTTAACTCCGTGAGCGAATCGGCCTCGCGTTAATAAAATTCAAATACATTACCAGTCATGCAAGCATACCAGAAGGCTCATACTTAACCAATAGACATAGTTAGAAATTACATACAGGAAGATAAAAATTCATCCAATTCAACAAACGTTACTAGTACTCATCAATGGCAATATATCCCAGAGAGCGCACACAGGCCAGCTCACCAATTCTGTATATTTTCGCCATGATGCACAACCTCATCCTCTTAGCTAGGGCGCCTCACGGATTTATCACCAATCTGGGCTATATCCCTACTGAGGGAATCGTTGTCTCCACACTCATTGGTCAAGACACCCTTTCAACCGGGTTTTCCGCCTTGCCGTGAGAGGGGGTACTGTCCCGCTCAATCACAATCAATAGTACAGTATTTCATATCAAAATCAGAAGCATAATATAATATTCATCCATATAACAGGTATAGTATATAACTATATTATAGATTTATAAACCACAAATCAAGATAACAATTAATCCGTTTTTGAAAACATTCAAACTTCACATCATCATAAGATACTTATTTCATTTTATCCATACTTATGGATTAATTATCTCATTAGATTCGTCATTCTGAATCCAATTTCCCCCTATGAATCTTGGGAGTGTCCTACGACATACTTTTTATCACCAGTAATGCTAAAACTCTATTAAAACGGGGTCGTTTCACTCACCTGGATTCCGTACGAGTATCACTTCTTTAAGTCGTTACGGACAAGAATACTGTTGTCACGACCCATTTTCTAGGCACATGACCGGCACAATGATGAATATCCCATCACTGTAAGCCTTTCGATAAATTCTTCCCACAAGTAAAATCGTTAGTCATTATCTCTATATTCTCAAAATACCATTCCTTAATAAATACAAAGAAAATACATCAGATTTTCTTAATTAATAATAGATCCTCAGTACAAAACACATTATCATACTGAAATACAAGCTAAATACCAAACCCCTGACCTAGATGTCCTAGACGGTTACAGAGCAACATACTGTATAACAAAAGAAGGGCCTACCCGACAGCGGGAAGGTCCAACGTGATCTACTCCTCTAGCGGATGTACTTCGGCGGCAACCTGATCTGAACAAAAAGTTTGTACAAACAGTGTGAGCTTTTAAACTCAGTGAGCAAATCGGCCTTGCGTTAATAGAATTCAAATACATCACCAGTCATGCAAGCATATCCGAAGGCTCAAGCTCAACCAATAGACATAGTTAGAAATTACATACAAGAAAAATTCATCCAATTCAACAAACGATACTAGTACTCGTCAATGGCAATATATCCCGGAGAGCGCACACAGGCCGGCTCACCAATTTTGTATTTTTCCGCCATGACGCACAACCTCATCCTCTTAGCTAGGGCGCCTCACGGATTTATCACCAATCCGGGCTATATCCCTACTGAGGGAATCGTTGTCTCCACACTCATTGGTCAAGACACCCTTTCACCCGGGTTTTCCGCCTTGCCGTGAGAGGGGGTACTGTACCGCTCAATCACAATCAATAGTACAACAGTTCATATCATAATCAGAAGCACAATATAATACTCATCCATATAACAGGTATAGTATATAACTATATGATTCAAATTTCATATCATCATGAGATACTTGCTTTGTCTTATCCATACTTCTGGATTAATTATCTCATTATATTCGTCATTCTGAATCCAATTTCCCTCTATGAATCTTGGGAGTGTCCTACGACATACTTTTTATCACCAGTAATGCTAAAACTCTATTAAAACAGGGTCGTTTCACTCACCTGGATTCCGTATGAGTATCACTTCTCTAAATCGTTACGGACAAGAGTACGCAGGTGAATTTCAGTGTTCCGCTACAGAGATTTTCATGAAAGATTACAGAAAGTACGTTAAGATCATTTTCGTACAGATACTGTTCATACGTACGGGTACTATTCATACGGTCACTATTCATACGTACGGTACTATTCATACGGTCACTATTCATACGTACGGGTACTATTCATACCGGAAATACAGAATACAATCTGTAAAAGAGTACACCAGGTAAGTTCCCAGGAAAGAGTGGAGGGTCACACTGGACACACTTAAAAACCAGGTCTTTCCTTAGCCAGAACTTTCCTAGACATGTATTCTCCACAGATTATATTCTATTTCGGTAATCAGAGAATCAAAATAACAGCTAACGACAGTTTTTCTGATGTGGAAGATCGGCCAAAGCCGCAACCACAGAGCATACTTAAGAAAATAACTTCTAAAATTTGAAAGACATAGAAAGGGCATAGTATCCTTACCTAAGCAAAAACGGAAAGGCCCAAAATCTCAGAAGCCTAGCGTCGGAGCAAGAGAAACTTAAGGAGGGAAGAAGAGAAGTTGAAGGTGTGAGTTTAGAAGTGAAATGGAAGGGCCTATTTATAGCAAAAGTCAAGGGTACTATTTGACACTATGCGTTAATAAAATATTCAATTTACTATTCATGAAAATGACATTTCTAATAATGCAGTTACTGTGCACCTTAGGAAAATTTTCGTTTATTTACTATTAGAAACTTTAAAGGGAAAACTATCCTTTCACCTTAAACCTTTAAGTTTCTTTTCAATTCAGTCCTTTCAATTTAGTCCCTGAGGGTATTTTTACACATAAAACGTCATTTTCTCCTATAAACTTCTTTCTAGTTTTCTCTTATAACCAAACCACATCTAGTATTTGACATTTTGATTGTATAAATGAACAGTACCATATACGTAAATAGTAACAGTAGTTTGAAAACACGCATTTATATTTTATTTTTCATGGGTATTACAAGTACACAGGTGAATTTCAGTGTTCTGCTACGGAGACTTTCATGAAAGATTAGAGAAAATACGTTAATATTGTTTTCATACAGATACTGTTTATACATACGGTTACTATTTATATGTACGATCACTATTTATACATACGGTCACTATTCATATATACGGTCACTATTTATATGTACGGTTACTATTCATATGTATAGTTACTATTTATACATACGGATACTATTTATACGTACGGATACTATTCGTACATACGGAGACTGTTTATACCAGAAATAGAGAATACAATCTGTAAAAGAGTACACCAGGTAAGTTCCAAGAAAGAGTGGAGGGTCACAATGGACACACTTAAAAACCAGGTCTTTCCTTAGCCAAAACTTTCCTAGACATGTATTCTTCACAGTTTATATCTTATTTCGGTAATCAGAGAATCAAAATAATATGTAAGCAGCTAAGGATAGTTTTTCTGATGTGGAAGATCAGCCAAAGCCGCAACCACAGAGCATACTTAAAAAAATAACTTCTAAAATTGAAAGACATAGAAAGGGCATAGTATCCTTACCTAAGTTGAAAAGGAAAGGCCCAAAATCTCAGAGGCCCAGCATTAGAGCAAGAGAAACTTAAGGAGAGAAGAAGAGAAGTTGAAGGTGTGAGTTTAGAAGTGAAATGAAAGGGCCTATTTATAGCAAAAGTCAAAGGTACTATTTAATACTATACGTTAATAAAATATTCAACTTACTATTTATGAAAATGACATTTCTAATAATGCAATTTACTGCACGGTGAAAATTTTTTCTTTTATTACTATTGAAAACTTAAAGGAAAAACTATCCTTTCACCTTAAACCTTTAAATTTCTTTTCAAATCAGTCCTTTCAATTTAGTCCCTGAAGGTATTTTTACACATAAAACGTCATTTTTTCCTACGAACTTCTTTCTAGTTTTCTCTTATGACCAAACCACATCTAGTACTTGACATTTCAATTGTATAAGTGAACAGTATCGTATACGTAAATAGTATTATATAGGTAAACAGTACCGTATACTAGCATAGTAACCATAATTTGTAAATACGCATGTATATTTTATTTTTCATGGGTATTACAGTATTACAGAATTAAATTTTATATTAAGCATATGTTCGAATTAAAAATTATCTAGTGGGTGGGGTTCGTTGGAAAATCTTTGAACAGGAACATGTGGGAGTCTCTGGTGTGTGTGTTGAGGGCATCTATGAAGAATAAGACCAAAATTTCTAAAATTTCTGCATGCCGAGTGTAAAATTCCATATTTTCCTCTATTAAAGTTATATTTTTCTTTATTAAGTTGGAAATGATGTTAGAAAATAGTAAAATATACTTTTGGGATACATAGAAGCAAATCATCAAGAAAATGCATGAGAAACTAGGATAAATGAGCTAAGAATAGAAGAAAAATGAAGTTTTGAGAAAATTAGTCGACTAATATAATAAATCAATCAACTGATAGCATCAGAAAAGGACTAACTTGCTGATATATGCAATCAGTCGACTGATGATTCTCTGTCATGCTGAAATTTTGGGTCCTATAGCAATTAGTCTACTAATCGGGTTAAATCAGTTGACTAATTTCAAATCAGTCGACTAATCATGAGAAATCAGTCGACTAATCGCCTGTTGGAGTGCAAAAGTAAGTCAGTTCCAACTAAAAAATCAATGAGAAATTGACTAGAATGCCCCTGACATGCCAAGGAAGCTTAGAAATAAGAAAATAGGGGTAAAATGAGGATTTCCATGCTAAAGAGATTCTTTAAACCCTTTAGAAGCAAGAAGAGAGAGAGAAATGAGATTTTCTGAAAATTTAGAGAAGAGAGAGAGAGAAATGTGGAGAAGAAGAAGAAGAGAGAGAAGGGACTCTTAGTTGGGTTTCTAACAAGGAAATCACTAAAGGTAAGCTTCTTAACTTAATTTCCCTAGTTTAGATGCATTCTATTGCTTGAGAATTCATAGAATAGCCATTTTCAAACTAAGAAGAAGAAAATAGAAGAAAGGGAAGTTTGAAAATTGAGGAAACAAGAGGAGTTAGAAAGAAACTAGGAGAGAATCCACAAGTTTCAGCTATAGGAAGAATCCAAGGTAGCTAGTTATTCATAAAAGCAATTTATTTTCAGTTATTTAACATGCTTGTGTATGATATGCTATAGTTTTATGATAAAGCTATCCATGAATGTTTGAGAACATGTTTTCTTATGAATATGGAACTTGACTCCTCATGGGATGTAGTAATTCCTCATAGGATGAAGAGTTCTCTTTATAAGAAAGCTAGAAAATAAGTTAATTTAGTTATTTACCGTATCCTTTATGATTCAGCAAGTATAGATATGTTAGAGTTTCCATGAGAATATAGCATTAACTTTCTGTTGAAAAGTAAAGATTATGTCTTTATGGAATGACAGAACTAAGAATTCCTTATGAGACATTAAGTACTTTTCCTGAGAAAGTAGCTAAAGTAACCAAGTAGCTAAATTGGCCAAAGTATAGTGCACTATACAAGGAATAGGTTTATGACACTAGTTATATATCCAAAAATTAGTTTATGTTTCATGAAATAAGATTGCTTTATGTAAGTTCTTTTATGTTCATGGAAGTGTGGGTTAGTTATTGAGTATTGCGTTTATAACTGAAATGATTTCTTTAAATAAACTAGCTACTGAGATTATATATCTCATATTTTATGTTTTAACTAACTATTTCAGGATTTGAAGTAGAGAAGCAAGAGGTAGCAAGAAACAAGTTATCATAGTTGCTAGATAGTTACATAGAAAAGGAATGTAATGTTAATTCCCTATGTAAACCTTTAGAAATCTATACATAATTTGTGTACATGCATAGAAATGTGATTTATATGTAAGTTCCTTGTATTATAGTTTTATTCTAGAAGAGAACTTGCAAAGAAGAGTGGAAGAAGTGTTGTAGATCATGTGCATAATGAAACTAGATAATTTTACCATATTTTCAAGTTAACTTTTATCTGAAATCTGAAGCTCAGGGCTCATTAGTCGACCGATGTTCATAGATCAATTGACTGATACCCCTCGATTTTAGATATATAAAATTCTGAAGACTATTAGTCGACCGATAGTCCCAGATCAGTCGACTGATCGTCCTCTGCCAGTTCAAATTGTATCTTGCAAAAGTTTCAAAGTTACCTTATTTTTATATAATCAGATATTTTGCAAGACTTCTCAGAAAAGTTTCATGGTTTTAACCATAAATTTCACAAGATCTTTATTATAATTTTCTTAAATTATATAAAATTAATATAATTTTAACAGATGTTACATCGAGAGTCCAAGAAGATTGAGTCACTGACGAGAGGGAAGGCTAGCAGAGGGAGCTAGAGGAAGAGGAAGAAGGGGAGAGACAGTCGAGAGAGAAAATATATCTCACACATTTTTTTTTATTATTCATTTTCAACTTATATCAAAAATATTTTTTTCTTCTATTTTTTTTTTCATTTTTTTCTTGTCTTTTACTGCGTACCAAACTTGCTCATCAATGAAACAAGTGAATAGAGATCGTTTAGCGAAAAGAAATTTGAGGTAGTTCGCAGGGGGTTTAAATTAAGCATTCTTACTGTAGTAGTATCATGCACATGAGACAAACGTAAATTGGTTGTCGTATAGTAAGACTACGAGAATCAAAATGCGTGGATACTAATAGATTATTCCTCTGCTGCAAGAATATCAAAAGCATAGGCAATCTATGTGATGGCATGCCAGATTGATTTACTTTTTGAAAAGCAGAGTAAATAGATATATGGTACCATTATTCATAGCCAGAGGAACTGCAAATTGAAGAAAAAGCATGAACTGCTGAGTAACTAAAATGGAATATCATCAATATTAATGTTAGAGGATGCAATTCCCACCTAGTGGGGCTTAATAAGCTTGTTGATGTAAATTTGAACAATTGAAAGCTTCTTAGAAATGATTCTATCAAACTTTTAGTTAATTAGGAAGTATTTCAGTTAACTAGAAATTAAAATTTTGAAAAACTTATATCTTTCAAATAACTAAAAAAATTTAGATATCTTTCAAATAACTAAAAAAAAAAAAATTCGGTGATTGAAATTTGCCAAGGAATTAGGAAAACTAAAAAAACGGATAAATATTTATCTTGGCTCAAACAACTTGTCTTGCATTTAGTTTCCTTGACTCCCAAAGAATTTATCTTGGCTCAAACAACAAATACAACTAACGTTTTCTCATGCTCACCTCAAACTTTTACAAGAGGATTTTCAAGGATTTGGGGTGTCTGCAAGATTAGGAATTTAGGAAAGCAAAACACTATTGTGTTCTTCCTCAACCGTTGGATGGAGAATTTTAACGGTGGAGATCTGGTCTTAAGTTTTATTATCTAAGCCGTTGAATTGATACGATCTAAAGACTCACACCGCTGAGGCTTCACATTTGAAGGATTCTGAGAGATGCAGCACCGAAATTTCTCAGAATATTTTTACTTAACAACCAAATAGATGAAGAAAATTGAAATGCTGAAGGGATCATATTCGAAAGCAAAAATACCCGGACGGCTTCGGCGTGGTCACCCAAGCTTCTGTATTCAAGGTTGCTCTTGAAACCTTCGGCGTAGCCAGCGGTGGTCCGAATAACGCCTGGAGAACACCGAAGATGGCTTTGGATCTCCAGAAGCTTCCCAGAGCCAAGACCGCTATCTTCAAGTGTTGTTGTTGGTCAGGCAAGTCCAAGGCGGGTTCGGGAATCCGATCCGGATTTTTGATGCACAGAGCCTCGTCGACGATTAACGCAATGAGAACTGCAATTATTAACGGACGAGGGACACACGAGTTTCTCCCTGAAACTGCCATTGCAGTGAAGCAATAAAGCTGTGCGAGGATTCTGAAAGATGCAGCCCCAAAGACCGGCAGAGAGCTTTGCTTTTGAAGGATTCGGTTGCCGACTCTGGTGGATACACTGAAGCTTATGGAAGCATAATCATGTCTCGTACCGCCACCATTCGAAGCAAACAAAGACGCAGCTTGGAATCGCCAACTCAATTAGCGACTTCCACTGCGTGAAACACTCGAAAGAGAAACCAACCCATGTTTTCTTGTGCGCACCCGAGAAGACCACGTACATAATCAAAGAAGCCACGAGGTTGAAATTAGTTAGCTACCCCTTTGATTCCCAAACCAAGGTAAGAAACGAGGAAGAAATTGATGGGTATGTGAAGGAGAATGGCGAGAGCAGACAGAGAGTGAGAGGCAGAGTAATGGATTGGGCTCGAAGGTAAATCCGTAATGGGTGTAAGAGGGATTGAGCCAAGAGGTCAGGGATGGAATAGAGAAGATGTGATAGAGCATGTGTGCCTATGGCTTCATCCTGACCACATAACAGAAGGATTTGCTTCATGTAGAGCCAAAGCAGGGAAATCGGGAGGGAAGTGAAGAGGAGAAGGAGAATGGTTCTCTACAAACAGTGCTTTCAAAAAAGAAAAAGAAATTCCAGCACAAAGCTGTGTTTCATTTATTATTCAACACACGATTTGATTCGTTGGATTGCATCAACTCATCGGTTCAGATGATAAAACTTAAGACAAGATTTTCACCATTAAAAATGTCCATCAGACGGATGAGGAAGAGCACAACAGAGTGCTTTGCTTTCCTAGCCTAGCAGACACCCCAAATCCAATTTTTCAAGCTCAAAACTAAAACTAACTTTCCTATCCGCTAGGAAAGATTTTCTTTCAAGAAAGAAATCTGAAGCTTTAACCCTTATAAGCAAGGAGGTACAATGAAGCACACTTCTTTTTTTTTTTTTTTTGGGCTTTCGTATAGCTAATAAAAACAAGAAACTTAGCTCATATATACATCAAGAAAATATGAGGAAGAAGAGAAGCTTTGAATATTTCTCAATTGGTGCAAGGTTTCTTGAGTTATTCTCCTCATGGCTCCTTTTTTTGGCTATAACAATCAGTTATTGAAAGAATTTATAGTTAAACTGAAACTTTGACAGTAAACAAAAAAACATTTTTCGACAAAACCAATCAATCCTAATTCATTTGTAAGAGATACATACAAGCTGTTTTTCCGAAGAGTTTTGTGAAAATGTCAATTATTTGATGTTTCACACGAATATAACTTACCTGCATATATTTCTTTGCACATAAATCCTTATGAAATGGTGTTTGACCTCAAGACATATCATTGGCTTTGAAAATTTTACATTTAGGTCAACTTATTTAGTAGGTAATTTTATTTTAATTTTAATTTTAGTCTATATTTTAGAAGTTTGTTGTCATATTTTTGAATTGATTGTATCATTAATCTTTTATCAACTATTCATTAAATTTTGCTAAAATAATTAATTAAGTATTCTTTTAAAATTTTAATATTCTCATTAAAAATTTAAATGACGTTCAATATCATATCATGAAAACAAAGAGTTAGATACAAACTTATTCAAATAAAATGTCCACTTAAATAGTGAATATCACCAAATTTATAATTATATAAGGCTTAGACACTCTTTCCATTTTTTTTTTCTATCATGACATTGTCATTTTAATCCCTCACATGATGAAAATTTGGATTTTCTTAGCATCATATATATCTCATAATTTATGCTAACAAAAGAAATAAAAATAAATAGTGAAATAAAATAAACTTATATATGTAGAATATGATAATTTAGTGCTAGAATGATAGAAGCGTAATATTAAGACAATTAACTAATTTTAATTTAGTTATTTAGTCGCAAAGTCTTATTTGAATTTAGTAATAAATCTATGGTTAATTTTCTGAACAAAACACATTATACATGAAATGAGCCGAAGAGAGCAAAAATCAAAACAGAATATATATACTTAGAGATGGTCAGGTACAACACAATCGAATTCCTACAACCAAAAATCTAAGTGCCCTCAACTCGCCAAAATTTCTACAAAAACTAATTAGTTTTTCATAACAGCTGCTCATCACAATGACTATAATTATGATAATAAGCTCTTCCCTCTCAACAGAATCCTGCTTTCATCTTTCTGATGAAATCCTCACATTTCATGTTCACCTCCTCTGCTTCCTCTTCCTCATCTTCTTCCATTATCATAACTGCATTTCCCTCTTCTTCTTCTTCCTCCTCCTCCTCTTCCTCCTTTTCTTCTTCTTCTGGGTTTTGAGCTTTTACGCCATTTTCTTGGGAAATTGGAGCTGCAACATCCAATTCCATGGACTCTGACATGCCAATTTCTGGGGTTTCAGTGGAATCTTCTGTGCTTGTAGTCGACGAAGAGGCAGTAGTGAGCGCAGAGTTCTCGATTATAAAAACCAAAAGGCCATTGCAGAGAAGAAAAACGTGGGTCTTGCTAATGGTGAAGTTGAAGAATAGTGTGAGAGATTGGAGAAGCAATGGAAGCGATGAGAACAAAAGAGAGAAGAGAGAAACTAAAAGTAGGAATCTGACTATGGTGTGGGATAGCTTGAAATGATCCATGACTGCCTTTCTTTCGAATCCAGGTTCTCTGCCTTAATGCCCTTTGCCTAGACTTTTAGCAACAATTTTTTCAGTTGTTAAAAGTTTTAGCAATAGAATTTTCTGTTGCTATAAGTTTTAGCAACAAAAAAAACTGTCCTTAACAAAGGTATGGCACTAGAACTTGGATCCTTTCTTTCTTCTTTCTTTTTCATTTCAGGCTTGAGTGATTTGAACCTAGGATTTTGAAAACTGTTGAGTAATGATACAAGGAAGAGTACCGCGTTGGAGATTTTAAGGGTGTGAGTAAGAGGTTTGAGAGTGGTGTATTTGTTGGTATGGATACACACATACATATGGATTCTAGTTTTAGAACCCGGAATAGGTGTCGCCTGAATTGACAAAACTACCCTTCTTTCTCCAAATTCAGTTAATTTAATTTTTTGTTGGGAATTTCTTAAATACATATAATATATCAACTCTTGTTATAGGAAATTTTTTTTTTCCAGTGTATATAGGCACTTATGTTGTAAATGTAACGAAGGATTAAGTTGACTTCACATTCTAGCACCTATGCTGAAGTACCCCAAAAAAAAAAAGGACCTCTTATAATAGAAAGTGATCCTTACATGGATATCTCATACTTCATGGGAATTGAGAACTAGTCCTTCTGTTAGACCTATTTTAACTACCATAATAAAAAAATAATGATAAAAGTATACTAACTCTTAACATCGTATTTCAAAATGAGTTTTGTTAAAAAGGATTCATTTCAATTATTTTCAGATTTATAATAAATAATAATTATTATATCACATAAATAATTTGTTGGTCTAGGTATGATAACCACTGTCTTATAACAGAAACGCAAATGAGAGATTAAGTTATAGTCTCAAACTTAACACTAAGACATTTGCTCTATCATAAATAAAAAAAATAGTTAAAATTTTTTTTTTAGTAATAAAAGCTTGATTCTAACTTTGATTCAATCCCACTTTGAACTAAGAAAAAGAAGTAATTCTCACAACAAATAAGTGAATATTCAAGTTTGAAAAATAGGGTACTTTAGGAAGAAGAGCAGGTCTGAGTCAATTAATTTTTGCAAAGCGAGTAAGGTTTGAGGGTAAAATACGCAGTAATTTCTTCCTCACATTACATCACATATCTCAGCACATTATCACAATATTTCATAGCAATTGCTATCTGGAAGTAAATTAATTATAATAAATATAATATAATCAGTCCATTTTGTTCAGCGATTTTATTCTTATTCAATGACTTAATCATTCATATGACACTAAATTTCTGATTAACCTGATTAAGCTCATGCCATTTAAGAATACTTGTTTGGTGTTCAAGGATGCGATTCTGGTCCCATTGTGCTTCAAAATCAACGCTTTTTTTTTTTGCCAATTACTAATAATAGAAATTATAGTGAAAGTCGAACAGGTCGGTTTGACCTAGGTTGGCTTGTATGTTATTTTTTTTTAGATTTTTTAAAATAATATAATTTTAAATTTTTTAGTAAAAAATTTAATATTTTTTATTAAAATATAATTTATACATATAAAATATTACTTCTTTAATATTTTTAAATATCAAATAATTTTAATTTTTCAGATTTTCTTTTAAAATAAACTATATCATATTTAAATTTGAAATTTTTATATTTATTTTTTAAAAATTTTCGTATCTAAATTTACTATATTTATTGAATATAAGGTTATAAAATATAAAAATATAATAAAATAAGATTAATTATACTAAATAATATATTTTTTATAAAAAAATTAAAAAAAAAGGATCGTCCTATTTTTAACATACATATTTTTGTGAACTTAAAACTATCTATTTACAAACAATTTTAGATTAACTCACAGAGTCACGGGCTAAATTGACTTTGTTATCTATTAGATACAAAAATGGGAATAAAATCAGCGTAGGGTCGAGACGTGCTGGGATTGTGAAATTTAAATTTTTTGATTTTTATAATTACCATTCTGTGTTATTTAAAAAGACTAGAGATGTCCATCATTCCTTGAACTCTTACATCCATAATTTGATTAAGACTTAAATATAGATATAATCTTCTAGATTTATAAAAATTGTAAGTTAACTCTTTTAATTTAAAATCAAGCAATTTTGACGTTTTAATTTTAAACTCGATCAAATGTTACTTATTTATCACATTTTGAGAGGGGACATTGAACTCTTGACATAAATACTTGCAAACTAAGTTATGTTGTCTGCTTCAACCTAACTAATGTTAAATTACAAATTAATAGTTCAGAGTGATACATAATTTATAAATATAAATTAATAATATTTTTCTTAATTTTTACATGAATTGATTTTGGATCAATTTGAACCATTGATTTATAATTTAAGGATGGTCAGTTTCTCTTCTCACTCTCATGTTCAATCATTCTCCTTACTACATTTTTCTCCTCTGTAAATAATATCTTTTCCTAACCATTTTACTTCTATTCTAAAAATATAGAAAATATTTACACTCTAAACTTTCAATATATATCAATCTGAATTATTGATTTGTAATTCAAGGGTGGTTATCTTATCTTTTTATTCACACATTAGAACACTACTCTCACTAGATGTGTCTCTCTCACACACACATATATAGTATTAATGTATATATATATATACACCCACACACATACACCTTTTAGAATAATGTTTATATATATATATATATATATGTACATAATAAAATATATGAAATTATATATATATATATATTATAAACATTTATATATTATAATATATTTAAATATTTAAATAATATTTAAATATATATTTATAGTTTATTTATTTTTATAAAATATTTTAATATATGTTTATATAAGGGACAAATCTAGTAATAGGAGTGGGAACCGTAAAAGATAAGAGGAGAAAATAATCAATGTTAGATCATAAATAAACTATTTAAATTAATGTAAAATCAATTTATGTGAAAATCAAAAATAATTAATTTATATCATTTAAAATATAATATTTTTAAAAAAAATAAAAGAATCAATAAATGGTTGCTTGAACCTATTATTATTATTATTATTATTATTATTATTATTATTATTAGTATTATTACTATTATTATTATTATTATTATTATTTAAAAAATAACTGAGGGACTCACTGTTCCAGACCCTTAATTTATTATTTTTCTTAAATAATTAAGTAGTTAGAGTTATGATTGCCCTAAATCCTCAGTCTCCATTTTCAAATAACTAGGGACTCAAACAATAATTGCTTGATCCCCTAATTTTTTTTTAAAATAACTAAGGTCCTCGAGCAATTTTAATACATTAATAGAGTAATATTAATTTCTTGCTCAAGCTCCTATTTTTTTTTTTTAACACTCACACACATATACATGTTATGCATATATATATCATTATATATATATATATATGTGTGTGTGTGTGTGTGTGTGTGTGTGTGTGTGTGTGTGTGTGTGTGTGTGTGTGTGTGTGTGTGTGTTCTATATATATATATATATATTTATATATCATTTAATATATATTTATATTTTATTTATTTTTTAAATATATTTATTTGTATGTTTGGAGGCTTGTTAACTTGAGCACTAGTTAAGAATGTATTTAATGTTTGCGGAGTTATATATATATATATATATATATATATATATGTATATTAATATTTTAATGAAAAGATCATACAATTGTCCAAAATTATTTAGTGAGTTTACTAAATTTTTAAAGACAATACCTTTTATTTAACCTCTTCAAATATTTCAACAGTATCAATTAGAAATGTCAAGGTACCTGAAACGAAAAGGAAATTACGCAAGTGACATAACAATTTCATGAAGCTACCCATAAATACATTGATGATCAAAAACAAAACTAAGCACATGACATATATCATTCAACGTAGCTGATTCAACGTTGACAGTATTGAGTAGTGTTGGATCAGAAAAAGATTCTCTACTTATTTATGAAAATTCTTACTTTTCTCTATTTTTAAATAGAAGCTATCAGATTACATAGGATGAATGACATCTATATGAGATGTCTAATGAAATAAAGAGTATTATTGCAATCCAATGTGATTGTTTTCTCACTAAGCTCTTGAAATTCTAACCTTCGATCCTTGTCATATGATACTTGATGCCATCGAAAGGCCAAGTACTAATGAGAAATGTCATAGTAATCCTTATAAAGAAAAACACTCAAAATGTCTCAATTCAAGATGCTTGCAAGTGCATGTAGCTATCTTACAATCCTGATGAACAACATGCTTTTTAGCCAGCTTTGGTGGCGATCACCACTAAATATTGTCTAAAACATGTGTTTGAAGTTGGTTGCCACTGAAAGTACGGCACCACGTGGACAGCAAGCAGGGCCCCTGGATCCTCTGTTTTTCTTTTTAGCAACGCTTTTTTCACTTTTAGTAATGGTTAAAACCGTTACCTTTTCAACAATACTTTTAGCAACAATTTCACCAATTGCTAAAATTGAAAACGGCGTTGCTAAAAAAAGCAGAGAGAAAAGAAAAGCAAAGGATCCAATCTCGCAAGCAAGCTAACTTGGCGTGTGAAAATTTATAATCTGTTTGGTTTGGGCATTTTTTATTTTTATTTTGACTGAAAACAGAAAATAACTTAAAAATGTGTTTGGTCGAGTTAACTGAAAACGTTTTCTTGAAAACATTTCTTAAAATAAGTATAAATCTAAAAACACCAAAAAGATGTTTTCAGTGTTTCAAGAAATATAGTTCAAAAAATAAAGATTGAAAATACAAATCGAAAATGTTTTCACAAATCAAATAGACCCTTAGTTGTGCAAAGTTTCTTTAGCTAGCATTGAACATGAGTCATGAATGTTATAGAATGTGTGTGTAACCAATTATGCCAAATTAATTACTATTTTAATAATGAAAATTATATTATATACATTTTGTAAGTATTTTTTATTATAAAATATTTTTTAATTATAAAAATGTAATATCCCAGACTTTTTAAAATAGTATGGAGAACTTTTAAAATTAAAATTTTTTTTAAAGAATTAAAATTCTAAATTTTAGATATATTGGAGATAAATTTGTAATAAGAAATAAAATAATAATATATTTTGAAGATTTATTTAAAAAATGTTTTTCTTGAAATTTGCGTAAACTTAGAAATTTTATTACGAGGTTTTAGGGACCTTAATGAAAAATAAAGAAATTGAGAGGAGCCTTTTTAACATTGCAATCAGAGAAATTGTGGTGGCAGCTTAGAACCATGACACATGGAATCCACTACCTTCATTTTGTCTTAGCGGCGGAGGAAATTCATCAGGAAAAAGGAAAATATACAACTCTTATTCCCTCATTCTCACTTTGCTTTAGCATAGAAAATCGAGAAAACAGAGCTGAAGCATCGGGTAAGCATAAATCCCTTTTAACCGTGAGTTTAATTCGTTCCTTTCATTTTGTTTATAGGTAGAAACAACTGAATAAACATAATCTGAGTTAGATTAAAATTTAGGACCAAATAGAAAGCTGAACCGAAAAGAAAAATTGAGAAAAACGCAGAAAACAGAGTAAAGGACGATATAAGCTAACAAGTTCAATTTTTTATTCTGTTCTTTTGTTAAAGAGGTCCCTTTTCGTATTATATTTGGGTAGAAATAATTGAAATGATATAATATAAGTTAATTCAAGATTTTGGGACTGAATTAGAAAGCCAAACGGAAAGGAAATATAACATCACATAAACAGGGGAGTGATTATTCTATTTTCATGTTAAGCTTGCAAGGGTGAGTCATTAAATTTTACGAAAGGTTATATGATCTTACTTATGCTTTTATGTCTAAGTGTGAAGTTATTAAATAGATATTTATATTGTACAGTTGTATAAGTTAGTAGCAAATTATGTTAACTTATTGTGTTGGAAAGAAAGAGCGGATGCTACGAAAGGAAGATAGCAAATGTGAGATGAAATAAGAGGAGGAACGTAGGTAGGAGAAAATGTAGGTTCTTTGAAATATGTGAGTAAACTAAAATCAAGGTTTGTAATACTATATAATTAAAGAGATGTGAATTTATTAAAAATAAGAACAGTAAAAGGAAGGGGTAAATTATTCTTGAGTTAAATGGATTTAGAATAAAAACTTAAAATGATGGAAATTAAAGGTAAATTATTCTATTGATTTAATCAGAAAGAAACAATATTTTAGAGTATCTTTATTTAGAACTTTGAGTAAAATTATATCTTATTTTTAATAGGTCAAAACCCAAAGATAGCTAAGCAAGCTAGAAGCTGATCATAAATTTCAAATTTTTAATAAAATCTTTGGCATCATTCTCTGGTTTAAAATGTAGAAACTTAGCTCAGAATTAAGGTGAGTAAGTTGATACTTCCTATGGCTAGTGTTTTTCTATAGAAATTCCTTTGCATCATAGTGAAAGCATGTTATACCTCTAAACTTTAAAAAGAATGATTATATCAGGTGAGAAATTTGTTTGGTTATGTGTATATAAATATGTTTTTTCATAAAAAGAAGTGTGAAAGGAGTATTTCTAAATGAGTGTATATGCATATATATTAACTTGAGTTACAAAGAAATTTAGAAAGTGTGTATGTACATACATATTCTATTTTAAAAATGTGAAAACTATATATATATATATATATATATATATATATACACACACACACATGAAAACACATGAAAATTTATGTCTTAAATTAAGAAGACACGTGTGTATATATCTATATATGCATATATAAAATAAATGTATATATAATTGTTTAGTCATGGTGAACGTATATATACATATACTTATATCCACTTTGTACACACACACACATATATATATATATAAGCATATACACACATATGCACCCTTGATTCCTCTATATAGTAAATTTGTTATGAGTAATGAAAGTCTTATATAGAAAGATTATGAGTTTCCAAATATGTAATATATTATGATTAATGAAATTGTATTATGATGGTGTTGTGAATAATATGTAATTGAGTTTGAGATGTAATATATCTTGGTTCTTAAACTTATTCATTTATGAATGATATATAAATATCGTTGTGAATAATGATATGCTTGAGGAGAATTATGCTGCATATCTGTTATGATGATGGAATTGTGCTGAGTATATTATGGTTAGATTTACGAACGATTATGAACTGTCATGATTGTGTTTGTGCTTGATTAGAAAGGAAAGATATAGTGGTGCACTCCATGAGAATATTTACACGGAGTCATAAAGGTGGAGATCTTTATGTGGAGCAATAGGGGTGGATGCGGTGGGGACTGCGGATAATGATCTAGAGGTAATATGGACGACCCGGTTGGTATGAGAAATTTGTGTATTTAATTGATATGAAAATTATATGATTGATTGATTCCCTTGTTGTTATGAATTATTTTGAATTGTGTATATTGTGATATATATTAGTTTATGGATAAATGGCACATGTTATCATTATGATGCCCTATATTTGTTCTTTTGTCATAGTGTAGTGTTGTTTTCTCACTGGGCACATGGTTTGCTCATGCCCCTTTTATTAACATTTTCAGAAATAGTTCTTGAAGACAAGTATTTGGACAGGGAGTGATGGATCATCAATTCAAGATTCCACTTGAATCTGGGGGATGATATTAAAGTCTTATTCTTGTTTATTGATTTACTATTCTAGAGTCGCTCTGTGATCGTATAGGTAATCTAGAGATTGGATTTTTATCATTGTAAGATGTGGAATAATGTATATGAATGATTTAATTATATGAAGATATGTTTCTAAGTATTTATTTAATTTATTGTTCATTATGAAATGTATGAAATATGTATATAGTGGTATAATTATTTTGTATTCGAGTATTTAGGTATGATTGGAAAAAAGTTTTCTTTAAATAAAATAAAATTTATTTTAATGATGAACTATTCCAAAATGTTATATATGCTGGCTTGATAAAATGATTTAGGTTTTGAGGTGAGGTTAGGCTCACTCTCATACCAGTCATGTGTCCTAGGTTGGACATGACAAAAAATTTCAAAAATATTAACATTAAAACTTATAAAATCATATAAATTAGAGGTCATACCCATGATTGCAAAATTGGACCGGACCATCCAATTCCACCAGGAATCGAAAGGTGGTCCGGTCCGGTCTAGCTAAAAAACTGATTGGTTTGACCGAGAATCAGAAGGTGGTCTGGCTAAAAAATCGGCTGGGGGTTGAACTAGAGTTGAACCAGAAAAATCGGCCAAACCGGTCTTGGGGGAATTTTTTTTTGGGGGAAGATTTATTTATTTTTTTGCTATTGTCTATGGTTGTATGAGGCAGACAAAAGTTAATTTTGTAACTATCAAATATATCTTTGTTCAGGTAAACAAATAAAAAGAAACAAAAATGTAAACTAGAGAGAAGAAAAACTAAGCAATATGGAGACTTGGTTCACTCTTTTGAAATACAAAGACTTTTATAAGGTTATTTTCACAATAAGACTTAGCTTGAAATTATAGATATTATGAGTTATGATGAATTATCAATTATGAATTAATCTATTTTTTATTTTCTTCACTTATTATTATAAATTATCAATTATATTAAGTATTTTAATATTTTAAATTATATGTATATATATATATTTTTTAAATTATATATATTTTTAATATTTTATAATTATCACGTATTCGACCATGGTTCGATCACGGTCTGACCACTGGACCTTGAACCAGTGATTCTACCGGTTCAATGACCGGTCCGGTTTTGAAAACCATGGGTAATAATCGAATATCTAAAGATAAATTATTTGAAATTTTATTTTTGTAATTTCTAGTAGTTTAATTATTATATAAAAAAGCTGAATTATATCACTAGCTATCTTTAAATGGTTTAAGTAATTAAAAAAATTGAAGAATAAGAAAAAACTTTTTGGTGAAACTGTTGAAACATTATTAATTATTAATTATAAACTTAGTATTAATAGTTTTTTTCCTTATTCTTCTTGTTCTTCCTATTATTCTTAGCATTAACATTTTGTAAAATGTAATAAAAATATTGAAGACATTTGTTCTATGTGACTCATTAATACTGTTACACTTGAAACTACTATACTTGTATGTTGTACTAGCTTATTAATACTCTATTTTCTCTTAATTGTATATATATAATCCATAGTCCAAAGAAGTTAATAAAAATCTCTAATTTTGCAAAATTCTAGACACATGAAGAGAGCTCATTGAAATCTCCAATTATCATTATGGATAAAGATGATAATTTAAATAAAAATTGAATTAATAAAATAAAATTTTAAATTTTTTTTATCTCAAGTCTGAAGTGATGAGATTTAACAATATTCACTAATTATGGACAAAGATTTTGATTTTATAAGACAAATTAATTAATAAATAAATAATTTAAAATTTACCTCTAAAATAATAAATTAAAAATTTTATATCTAGATAGTTGTTATACGCATTATTGAGGAAAAAATTAATTAAAAAAATTTAAAGAATTTATATTAATTTGAGCTTTTTTTTTTCTGTCCTTCAAGATATTTAAATTAACTAGGGAAAATATTTACGAAATTTATATCAATTAATGGATTAAAAATTTGGGTTATAAAAAATTAATAGGAGGGAAAAGTTTAAGAAATTATGTGTGTGTGAAAGCTTTGCTTTTAATTCATTGAGAATGATGTGTGTTTTGGTGAATGAGACGTAAGAAGTGAAAAGGATACTGATCTAAGGGTTTTTTTTTTGTTTTTGTTTTTTTGGGACAAAGAGCAAATCATGCATCACAATGTCAAAAGAGATCCTGTGATCACCTATGTTGCAAACTCTATTAGTGGTTCCATCAGGCAATCTAACTATGTGAGGGGTTTTGTCATCATTGGCTCTTTTATTAGTAAGCCACCCTTGATTGTAAGCTATATGATTTGTAGCCCCACTATCCAATAACCTATCATGATGAATTTTGCTAGTACTTAGGGGAAGACTCATACCTATTGTATTGGCATGTGCTTCTCAAGTAATTGTAAAATTTGCTTATACTGCTCTTGGATAATGATTGCTTGCTCATGAAGAGAATTCTATGCTTCTTTTCCTGCTACAACATTATTGGTGCTTCTTTTCCGATTTCTACTGTTCTTGGTACCATTTTCTGAGTTGTACAATGCTGCAGAATCAAGAGGAGAGTCAATATTATCCCAGAATACATACCTCTCTAGTTTTCTTCTTGTAATAACATGGAATATGCTTGGTTAATTGAGGGAAGGGGTGAGATGAACAGTATGGCGTTGTAACTTGTAAGACTCATTTATTCCCATTAAGAACTGGTACAACCGCTGCCTCTGCATGTACTCAGTGTATCTCCTTGATGTGTCACATAGATACTTCAACTTGGTGAATTAGGTTGAAATATTCATGGGGCCTTTATTAAGTGAGTGATTTGTCTCAAGAGGTTAAAGATTTAAGTCCATTGAGGTTTATCACATCTTTCTTTTAAGTCTTTTCAAACCTATGCCACTTCTGTGGAGTACACTAAACCATTCAAGAGATCTTTTGTGACGGAACTTATGATCTAGGCGACAACTATGGCATTGATTTGTTTCCATGAGGGATCAAACCCAACCGACTCTGATACTATCATAAACTAGAGAGGATTATGAGACAAGGAAAAAAGAAAGTGCAAGATGAATTGAATAAGAGCATTTTCAGTAGTGAACCTCAATTGAGTTCTTATTGTGGGTCTCACAATGCCATATTAGCTTAAACAATTTTCCACTACTTTAAACAACTCTCCACTTCAATGATAAACCTTTTAACAACTCACAAATGAGTCTCATAATAAACTCTCCATTACTTCAACATTTATTTCAGTATCTCTCTTCGGATATGAATGAAGAACATATTATCTATTATATTTAATGTAAAGTTAACTTTTTGATTATTTTATTATTATTTATTGTATAAGAATCGTTCGTATAAGTAGTAACTAGCGTGACGACCTTTATTGGTGAATCAAAATAAAAATCGATTTTTAAATTTAAGAACTTTTTAATAATCACTATTGAAGATACTCTAATACTTTCTCATTGAAAGTAACGAATACAATGAAAGGTATTTATACACAACCAGAACTGAAACAACTACCCCGATGGCTACTTAACAAAAATAGTGTCAACTTGACTTATAAAACATATCTTATCCCCTTCATCTAAAATATACAATAATAAAACAATTAGATAACCAATAATCAACTTCTCCTTCTTTTCTTTTTAACAAAATGATAAGGTAAATAAATTACTCTAATATTAAGGACAGAGAGCATCAATGGCTTATTCAGGATCTTTGTTAGTCTAATGCCTATGAGAGACAAGCTGAGGCCACCCATGAGTGTATCGGATCGCTCTAAGGGATAATTACAAATGTGAGCTTTCGATAAAAGAAATTCAAACCCATGAAGCATATATATACTTAACTAGAGTGATATCTAAGATTGAGAGTCTAAGATAAAATATCACTTTAAAATATTGAAAAAAAAAGGATAAAAGAGAAAACAATAATTTAAATCATCGATCTTCAATATCAACAGCATAAATCCAAGAATAAAATTCTCTCATTCCGTATAAAAACAAGAGAGGATTCTGTTCTGACTTTTGAGATACAACTTTTAAGTACTGGATTGCTTATAAGAGTCCAACTTCCCTAATATATATAGCTATGCAAAATTGCACTTAGAAGGCTGAGTAGACTGGATGCATATTCACTAGATATATATTTCAAACTCATAATCCAATTAAACACAACATTTATATGCATGGCAATAAGATACTCTGATCTCTAATTACACTCCATCACTGCTATATCAAAAGACACATCAAGTTGCTCATGCGACTATTGATCATTCCCTGTAATATCCAAAATCCAACTCAGAAAGCTACCCAACTGAATCTATGGGTTTCACCTTTCAAGCATCAATATCATCGTTGTCTTGTAAGAACTCGTCGAAGGTTTGCTGTCGGTTGAAGACGCAGATGAGAGGTTGTTCCTCTTTCCTCCTCTTGTTGCTTGATTGCTCCTCCCAATAATTCACATCCTTCTCCTTCATCACTTTTAATTCTTTCTTCACTTATTCGATCTCATCCATCATTTCTCGGTTCACCTATGCCATATATAACATCACATATCAGCAACCCCATCCGATATTCAACTCTAATTTAAGAGATTATGTTGCAAATAATTTTGTGATGGAATTTGTGACAGAACAAACAAATACAAAAGAGAAGATATGCCGGATCATATTTAATACGAGTATTAAAGTCATATTAAAGGATACGGATTCAGTGCTGGGACAAGCACGGTGTTTATTCCAGTTAGTCATGGTTTTAACCGTGTTCACTGTGGCTAAAAATTTGTTTTTTAAAATACTGTCAGCAACAGTTTGAACTGTTGCTAAAAGTTTAGGCAACAGTTTGAACTGTTGCTAAAAGTTTAGGCAACAGTTCAAACCGTCGCTGAAACGTTTAGCCACGGATTAAACCGTAAATAAAGGCCAAGCACCGGATCTCATATTAAATTAGTGCTTCAGAGAACAAAACCCACTTCACTTAAATTATATATCATGAGATCAAAGTCGAAGGAATAAACAGAAACACACACAGACAAAAAAATATATTTGACCAGCAATTGGAGCGAGCAGCAACGGAGGCAGTGGTCCAAGGGAAGAGCATCCGACGTCGTTTTGGGGGCCACAAGTGTTGCATAGGACGACGTCGTCAGATGGCGGCTTATGCTTGCAAATCACGCAAACGCCGTCGTCTTTGTCGATCGCGACGCAGAAGTAAGCCTTGGAAATGGAAAGAAGGGCCATCGGGAAATGAGAATGGATTATGAACTGAGACTTGAGTTGAAGATGGCGTCGATATGATTTTAAAAGGAGACGTTTCTTAAGAGATTAAGGAGCGAAGATGGATTTTGAATTTTCACCATACTTTCAATAAATAAATTAGAGTCAATTACTCCCTCCCTTAAACTTTTTAACATTATACTCATTTTCTCTTTATTTTCAAAATGTATAATTCCTCTTTTGGAATTATAAAATATAATATATTTTAGTCTAATTTTATTTTTTTAAAATTATTGCAATATTTTTTCTGATATTCAATAATCTAATATTTTTTTTTTTACTAAAACACTTCTTAATAATATAAAATATTAACTTTTACATATTATAATACATTTTTTGCTATTAAATAAGATGTTACAAATGTTTTATATATTTTCTGTTTAAAAAGTATTTAATATGTAATTAGATTAATATTGATACTTGTTTTGACAAAATATATAAAATTTGATTAACGCATAATAAGTTTCCAGTTATAAGAAAAGAAGCATAATTTTAAAAATTCAAATAAATGTAATTTACTCCAAAATAAATAAAAAGGACTGATATCTTCCACCTTCATTTTGCTAACTTGACAAAGAATTAACAACTATGTTATTTTTTACTGTTTTGTTTTTTGGAGAGTAATTAATATTGTAAGGGATCACGTGGGCTATCATCCTTACCCTGCAAAAATGTTGGATTAGTTATAATTTGGGTCGCAATTAATGTTGTTAAACACAAGGATCAATATTTTTTATATATGACTTTTAAAAATAATTATATATAATATATTATATATATATATTATATTCGTCTATGTATTATATATATATATATATATATATATATATATATGATATTTTTAATAAACAACCTAAGGCTAATTTTAAGTCAAAATCTTATTTCATATGGAAAGCACGCAAATAATGAAAATACTCTTAGATTGATAATAGGTTTGTAGATATCAATTTGAAAAAATAAAAGCCTTTTAGAAATGATATATAAAACTCGAAGTTGATTGAAAATAATTTCAGTTAACATGAAAAATTTATGAAATATCTTTCAAATAAGTAGGCAAAGATTGTGTTCGGTAAAACAACTTATAACTTATAAGTTAACTTATAGCTTATAGTTTTTTGTTTCTATTTTGTTCTCATTATTTTTTTAAAATATCCATTATACATCTTATTTTATTATATCCTATTTATTCATCTTTTATTATATTTATATTTATATATAATATTATATATATATATATAATATTATATATATATATATAATATTATATATATATATATATAAAATATCATATATATAATAATATATGATAAAATAGATATAAATATATTATAAATATATATAATATATACAAAATATAATAAAACATGTAAATATGTTTTATATTATATGATAAAATATAATAATATATATAAATATATTATATATGTAAAAATATATTATTCATATATAAAATATAATAAATATATAAATATATATTTTTAATGAATTTTATATCTATAATAATTTAAATTAATTTAATTAAAAACAAAAATGATATATTTATTTATATTATTTTAAAATTAAAAAATAAATGTCCTTTTATGTCATTTTATACTTTTCAACTATTTCAACATCTATTTTTATCAAATACTTCTAATTCAATAAGCTAGCTTATAAGCTATCAGCTAGCTTATAAGCTAATTTTACCGAATAGAACCAAAGTCAATTGACTAGAACTTGCCAAGAAACTATAAATGCACGAAAAGAAAAGGGAGAGAAATAAGAAAGGAATGGAAAAAAATGGAAAACAAAAATGAAAAGGAAAAAGGAAAGGAAAAAAATATATGTTTGGTATGAAATGGAAACGAATAATAAAAAAAGGAAAAAAAATGTGTTTGATAGGTGAGAGTTTGTAGGGTTAATTTATTTACGGTAAAAATATACTTGAAATCCTATAGTTTCATCTAAGAATGAATTTGGTCCCTATACTTTAAAAATAATGAATTTAGTCCCAAAAATTTTCTAAAATCATGAAATTGATCAATAGTTATTTATGCCATGTTAGCATTCATATCACTCCAAATCATCCATTGACGTGACAAATTACTAGCTGACATGGCAATAAAATCAATATTATTATTATTATTATTATTATTATTATTATTATTATTATTATTATTATTATTATTATCTCTTCCCTTTAAGATGCTGGAGTACAGTAGTTGAAATGTTGAAGGTAGTCTCCATCAAAGCTCTAGACTTAGGGGCAGACCTACATGGTAGCTAGGGTGTGCAGTTGACCCCCTGAGTTTCACACATTTGAATATAATTTTTTTTTATTTTGCCCCCTTCTTTTTTTGTTGGGACCCCCCTTAATTTTTTTTCAATCCCTTTTCATTCTTCCTCAACCCCCCAGACCCCCTCTCAGTCTCTGCCTCTTGACCCCAGCCTAGAGCCAGTACTCATCTCCTAGATCTGCCATTGCCACTGAGCTCTCCATCTTTGCCTCTCAACCACCAGTCCAGCAGCGTCTGCCATCCCGCATCGGCCTTCGACCACCAGGCACCAGTCTGTGTCTACCACCAGCCTTCTGCCTTCGATCGCCAGACCTAGACACCAGTCCACCACCGGCCTTCAACCACCACTTTAGTCTGCGTCCTCCATCGACCTTCGGGCTTCGACCACCACACCAATCCACCATCTTCATCTAATGTAGCCTGCCGCCTAGTCAATGGAGCCAAGCCGAGGGAGAACACATCAAAGGAGCTTCTTCATTCTTCAATCTACCTAGTCAGCGAGAATAAGAAAGTGAACTTAGCCAGTGAGTGAAATTTGGGGTTTTTGTATATGAATTTAGTTTTATTAAATTGGTTGATTGATTATGCAATTATGATTATAAGTAGTATATTTGTGAAGTCAATTTTATGAAATTGATTCTTGATGATGGTTAATTTCTCATTTTATTATTAGGGTAAAAGTTTAAAATTTAGAGTTTTTGTACATAGATTTAATTCTATCAAATTAGTTGATTGATTATATAATTAGGATCATGAGTAGAATATTTGTGAAGTCAATTTCACGAAATTTGTTCTTGATAATGGTTAATTTCTCATTCCATTATTAGGGACTTATTTGTAAAAGTTTAATTTCTTTTGTTGGTCAAGTGTTGTATGTCATTTGAGGTTGTAGGACTAACAATCACACGTCTAAGAAAAATTTTGGAGTTAACATTGACTAAAATAGTCTTTTTCCCTTACTTTCTCCGTCTCTCTCAGAATATATTAATGACGGTTTATCTTTACAAAATATTTCAGTCAATGTCAAGAAATTACTAGAATCATTCAAGCTTTTATGTCTGAAATCTTCAAAAGAGATAATAATATGGCATCTCTTACTTCTATTTGATCGAATGCTTTTATGATCAATATGCCTGAAATCTTCAAAATACATAATATTGACTTGTGTACTTCCATTCTCATGATCACTATGCATTTGCTTTGTTTACAAATCAAACTTATGTGTTTGGCATAACAATACTCAAAACAATTAGAGAATACCATGGAGAAATTTGCACAAGGTTGGATAAAAATCCTTATATGCACCAATATAGTAGAAAGTGGGCTTGATATTCAAAATACAAACGCCATCATTATTCAGGAAGTTCAATAATTTGACCTTGCATTATTGCACAGTTGTACTAGGTTTTTTTTTCTCATTCTATTGTGATTTTTTAATATATATAGGAAACTTCTATATGTTGGTTGTGTGAATTTCAATTGGTTTTCAATCTAGATCTAAATTGAAATGTGTCGATTTTTTAATATATATATATATTTGTTTTATTTATCTAATTAATTAATTAATTTTTTAAAAATAAATTGCCCCCAGGGTAAAAGGTCCTGGCTCCGCCACTGTCTAAACTCCATTGGAAGTTCTTTGAAGTAGGAAGTTCAATTGCAGAGAAATCGATGTTGCAACGAACCACCATCGTCGTCGCTGTCGCCATCGCCGCAAGGAATTGAAATCATCCCCTTCATTCAAGATTGTCACGTTGTATATCGAAAGGTACCCTAGTTTCGAAGTTTGCATCCTTCTTCCTCTTCCTCAGTTGAATTTTTTTTTTGAAATTCTTTTATGCAAATTGTAGAGGGTGGACTTTTGTCCAAATTTCTTTGTGCATCAACTTATCAATATTGACGGCATCAACTTATCAATGGCGAATGGATTCAGTGACTTAATGCTCGAACGGGTTCATTAGGAAATCTGATGTAAGAGGAGACGAGAGATTCTTGAACGGGTTCAACAGGAGACCAATCGAAGGTTGTACATGTATGCATACTGTGTTTGGAAGCTTCAAACTATGTAATCAAAACTGTGTTCGAAGAGTAATTCAAAGGGGCTTCTTCACTACATTACAAACATTATAAAATATTAAAGACGCAAAAATTTTTTTTTAAAAAAAGAAACCACACTGTACGAAGGAAAAGAATAAAATAGGGAATAATAATAATAATGATTTTGTTGTCATGTCATAACTTGCCACATCAGCATGTCACTTGTCACATCAGTATGTCATTTGCCACATAAGCAAATGACTTAGAGCGACGTGAACAATGACATACATAAATAATTATTGATTTAATTTTTGACTAATCTCAAGGACCAATTTCATAATTTTAGAAACTACAGGAATCAAGTTCATTGTTTTTAAAGTATAGAGACTAAATTTATTTTTGACTAAAACTATAAGAACTGTAAGTATACTTTTACCTTTACTAGATTACTCGTACTGTAGACTTTTCTCTCTCTGCCTCTTAATCACCCTCTTAGTTGCTCTCATCGTACTCTCTATCACATCTCCCTCTCATTCGCTCTCATCACTTTCGTCTCCCTCTGACATCTGGTTTTTGGGTCATGCTCACAAATCTCGTCTCACACACTCACAAACTCACTCACTCACACTCATATCCATCTCAATCGCTCTCATCACTCTCATCTCCTGATGCAATTTTTTCCGACAAGTGTATCAGATCGTACAAATATTAAAGTAAGAGAGAGTTATCGTCTCAGGGATTAGCGTCTAACAATTACCAATTTCACTAGCATAAATTATATTTGGACCATTGAAAAGGTTGAGTGATTGAATCTAGATTTAACTAAAATAAACTAAATTAAACCAAGGAATAAACTAGCACAACGAAAAATTATATGATCACAAAGCGGGTGTAGGAGATTGATTTCACTTAACTTTTAATCCGATTAATTCATAGACAAACTAATCTTTGAGTCGTTAGAGAATACTAATATATACTTGCAAATGCCTCTTAGTGTTGATTAAGTTCACATAGATATTTGAACTCAATGTCTTGGTGAAACAAATCTTCTTCACTCAATTAATTAGCTAATGCCTTAGTCAAATTAATTGATTCAGAATTTAAGCTTAAAAACTCATAAAAATCAAGTGATTAAGATTATCTATATCTAGACTAACCCGAATTACGGTAGAAATTACAAAGACAAGTCTATATCAAGCTATGTTTAGCATTAATATAAACCCTAAGTTCATTAAAGATGGTAGCTAAGCATCCAAGAGTAGTAAATAGCAGTAAAGTCTACTCCAATAATCGAAATTGCAATTATATTAAAGTATTCAATAGCATAACTTCATAGAAGTCAATTACATCAATCCCCTAGCCCTAGAGAATTAATTACACATGGTTAGGGGGTACCAGCCATAAAATGTTAGGCAGAGAGTTTATGTCTTGGCGCCTGAGGTGCCAGCCTTTAATTCTATGGCGCCTCAGGCGCCAGCCTTCAATTCTGCACTTTACTCTAAAATTCTTCAGCTCCTTAACTTGTATCATACCAAAATATGCACCTACAATAAGATACAATAAAGATTACTCCAAAATATAGAGAAAAAGGGAATCAAAAGGGAAAGAACAAGGAGAACTACAAAATATAAATAAAAACACAAAAACTAAGATAAAGAGTGCAAAAAGGAAAGCAAAATAGGAACAAGGGAAAGAAAAAACTCAATAAAACCATAGGAAAATAACCAAAATAAAGGACTTATCATCTCCCTCCGACAGTGCTCTCATATCCCTCCAGCAATCGTGCTCATGAATCTCATCTCAGTCACTCTTATTGAGATTTTTCCAAGCTCTCTCAAATTTGTATAAGAGAATTTTTAAGTTTTTTGTGAGAGGATTTCCTAAATAATTTTCAATCTAACTTTCTTACCCGCTAAATAAGATTTTTTGTTAAGAAACTTTTTTTTTGAAGTTTTAACACTTATGCAAGGGAATACAATGAAGCACACTTTTTCTTACTCTCACAAAACTAGTAATAAACTAATAATAAGAAACTTAGCTCATAAATATCAAGAAAAAGGAAGGAAGAAGAGAAGCTCTAAATATGTCTCACTGGCGCAAGATCCTTTGAGTTTTTCTCATGGCCTCTTTTTGTTATAGCTTTAGCTCATTAAAAATCTATTGGAAAGAAGTAACGAGGCACTAAGTAGCGAGACATTGATGGCAAGAGCTGACTATTGAAAGTTTAGGAGATGTATTCAAGAGAGAATGCATGTTTCTTTAGGACCATTTATTGAAGTTTCTCCCTTCTTTCTCCCAAACTTCTCTGTTCTTGCATTGAAGGTGTGGTGCTTTATTATCATGAATATATTTTTAATGACAAAAGAAATGAAATATTTGAAAAATTATTAGAAATAGCATATTTTATTTTGGTTTTTATATAGGACATTATTTATTAATAAAAGATCATAATAAAATGATATTTTGAATAGTAACTAATAATTAACAAAAATTAAAAATAATGAAAATGATATTAAGAATGTGTAAATGACATTTAATTAATTTTGTCCTATGATAACTTCACCTTATATCTAATAATTAAAGTTCATTAAGTTATAATTTTTTTATTACAAATAAAATTTCAAACATATGAAATAAAAATCTAAAAATGTCATAATCTTTTGTTTCTACTTTTGTTTTCAAACCTCATATCTTATAATTAAAGTTCATTAAGTTATAATTTTTTTTTATTACAACTAAAATTTCAAATATATGAAAAAAAATCTAAAAATGTCATAATCTTTTGTTTCTACTTTTGTTTTCACTTTTGTGGGTAACATTATGGCAAGATTTCGGGTGTTCCTATACCACAATTGATAAATCATGAAGGATAGTCACGGGGATGATATTTAGTGCGATGATTCGAAACAAATTGTGATAAATGACAACAGATTTCGAGGCAATGAAGGAGAAGACTCACAGTAAATTGAAGTTGACTTTAGATCAGGATGTGAGATCTAGATTGCATATAGGTGTCCAATGGGATTTTCTCCTTTACATTTTCATATCATCCGAATTGAATATGATTCATATGTATAGTTGATGATTAAAGCACATAAGGAAAATGTTATGGTCCTTCAAGTAATCTAGCTAGGTGTTTTTATGTTTGACACCATGCTAGTGAAATAGATTTCTTGTCCCCAAGCTAACCCGACCACACTTCCCTTACAATATTTGATACCATAATGGATGAGCTAGTCTACAAACCATACACAGCACCTAAGCCTATACAACGAGCCAGGGGAGAGCTCACACCATGCAACCCCAACAATAAAGCTCGACAACGATGGGGATTTGCTGCTTAAGGTCACCCATGGACATAATTGATGACGATGATGCAGTAGATGAAAAAAAATGTCCTCTACATGGATGAGGCTGAAGATCCTAGCAAAGACAATGAAAATAATGAGGTAGATAATAAAAGATCATAATAAAATGATATTTTGAATAGTAACTAATAATTAACAAAAATTAAAAACAATGAAAATGATATTAAGAATGTGTAAATCACATTTAATTAATTTTGTCCTATGATAACTTAACCTTATATCTAATAATTAAAGTTCATTAAGTTATAATTTTTTTATTACAACTAAAATTTCAAACATATGAAATAAAAATCTAAAAATGTCATAATCTTTTGTTTTCAAACCTCATATCTTATAATTAAAGTTCATTAAGTTATAATTTTTTTTATTACAACTAAAATTTCAAATATATGAAAAAAAATCTAAAAATGTCATAATTTTTTGTTTCTACTTTTGTTTTCACTTTTGTGGGTAACATTATGGCAAGATTTCGGGTGTTCCTATACCACAATTGATAAATCATGAAGGATAGTCACGGGGATGATATTTAGTGCGATGATTCGAAACAAATTGTGATAAATGACAACAGATTTCGAGGCAATGAAGGGGAAGACTCACAGTAAATTGAAGTTGACTTTAGATCAGGATGTGAGATCTAGATTGCATATAGGTGTCCAATGGGATTTTCTCCTTTACATTTTCATATCATCCGAATTGAATATGATTCATATGTATAGTTGATGATTAAAGCACATAAGGAAAATGTTATGGTCCTTTAAGTAATCTAGCTAGGTGTTTTTGTGTTTGACACCATGCTAGTGAAATAGATTTCTTGTCCCCAAGCTAACCCGACCACGCTTCCCTTACAATATTTGATACCATAATGGATGAGCTAGTCTACAAACCATACATAGCACCTAAGCCTATACAACGAGCCAGGGGAGAGCTCACACCATGCAACCCCAACAGTAAAGCTTGACAACGATGGGGATTTGCCGCTTAAGGTCATCCATGGACATAATTGATGACGATGATGCAGTAGATGAAAAAAATGTCCTCTGCATGGATGAGGCTGAAGATCCTAGCAAAGACAACGAAAATAATGAGGTAGATAATGAACCAGATGATGAGCTAGACGATGAGTTAGACAGTGTGTCACACCCCCCAATTTAGAGAACATGACTAGCATGGTGACGGGGTCCACACCACCACCATAAGCCTAACACAAAGCACACTTCACACATAAGGATTGAGGAAATATGGATATTCCATTCCAAATCAACATGATAAGACATTAATAATCTACAAAGTTTTATCAACATTGAACTGAACCCTAGAAGTTTTATTTAATACAGAGCGACTCGAAAAACCTAAATGTACCCAATTAACAACATCAACTTGCAACCAAAATGGATTGAGGACTTGGAGGCCCCGCTACTCATATGGAGTCTCACCAATTAAGCAAGAACCTACAAGGGTACAAAAGAAAAGGTGAGTACAAAAACACTCAATGAGGGAAAAACAACCAGAAGGTAAAATGTAACCTGTGTACCGCTCACAGGGATGAGACATTGAATAGGTTCCCATCCACAATTACCACCAAACCAACATAATCCTTTATTTTACAATCACACAATTAGTTAAAAACAACCTAAAGCAACACGGTTACCATGCAAGGTCACGACCAATAGCAAATGGCCCATCTTAATTTATAATACAAACTAGGTGTACAAGCATAATACTCTCATTCAAGACACACCAATTTATAATATATAAACATGCATGTATATATAAATATAAATATTCATATATCCAACATGAGATTTAATCAATGCAAAAAAGTGTACATGGTTAAACCTATGATTTCACGGTTCATCTATCTTAGGAATTTCCCTTGGAACAATATATATATATATATATATATATACACATATTTGAGTAAAATATATACACTATAAAATTTTTATCGCCTTTCCTTCACATGGTGGGTATAAAATATTCATTGTCTCTCCTTCACAAGGCGGCATTCTCGAGAGTGGCATGCCTCAAAAGGTCGATGTCGCTTGCCACAAGCGACTAAGCTTTCCATCACATAAGCTTCTTCGCCTTTCCAACACATAGGCGGTATTTTAACATTTCACCATCCCAAGCAATGTTGGTCATTTAGGTCACATTTGCAACACAGGCTTCACACACATGGCTAGTCCATCACATTTCATTATTTAAGACATAAATGATACATTCAACTCATGATAAAGTATTATCATGCATTCACCCATACATTGTACCTCACAATTCATATTATATGGATATATAGGTATACGTCATACATATTGTTATTTGACAATAATCCCAGCTCATCGAGGGATGACCAATGTAATTCCAACACAAAGAGTCACATTAAGCATATAAGAACTCAATCAACTCAATTTATTATTTTAAACATGAGGTCAAACCAATACATAAGAGAATGCTTTCACACATTCATATTTAAAAGTCGTTATGCCCAATATAATATGTGACACATGTACAATCAACAAATCTTGGCACTCAAGATTCGTCCCTAGCACATAATAATCCATCCAACATACTACACTAACCATAGCAACCACACCCATAGGGGTAGTGCGAGTCAAGAATCAATTATACTATTGTGATTAAGATGAGGGTAGAGCTAAGTCTCTCACTCTATAGAGGAACTAGTTTAATTTATAAATCCGAGTTGAATTTTATAATTTCTTCAAACATCATTAATTTAGATAAGGGAGTATCCCTCCTTCCTTCATGAAAGTATTTCACAACCATGGTTATTATCACTAATTTCAACTAGTAATGTACAAGGCTTATTAGTATCATCTATAAGAAAAGCTCTGTAATTACAAGCACCAAAGTCCCAAGGTTTCACTATATCACCCTATCACGAGGTCTATCTTCGGAACTTCATGTTTCTGTACATATGTGTATATATATATATATATACTTTATAGTTGATAAAAGACCCACACATCTTTACTCATGCAAGTGTGTGCACATGCGAGTCTATTCCTAAGCCACCATAGACTTAGTCTGTATGAATTTCACTAGGACAATCCCAACAATAGACAAACGAATTACAAGTCTAGGAGCATGAATGAATACATATTATTCCACCACATTCACATGCACTCACAAGAATTCATTACTAATTTCCTATCGCTAGATATTACACAATCCAAGAACACAATGGCCACACAATCATAAGAATTCAATGCATATGAACTAATACAAAGTACATATAACCAAAACTTTAGGATGAAGTTTATCCTTCACCACCATATTCATACTTTGGTATAATAGTCGTTAACATAATTAAAACCAAAGTAATATTTACCCAAATATGTAAATTATTTTCCACAAGGATGTCCCCAAGGATATCCAACCATATGTATATATATGAGAGGTTCTGAAGATTTGCAAGACAATTTAATGTGCAAATAAAATTGCATAGCTTAAGAGTTTAAGAAATATCCCTCACCTTTAATTGAGTCCACCTTACCAAGAATCCTCCAACCAAGGCCAAGATCCAAGCCTCACTCATGGTGCAAAAGGTCCCAAGCCTTCTTCAACATCAGGGATCAAAGATGCCAAGAATAAGGATCAAAATCACAAATTTCAGAGATGGTGCAACCGTGCAAGTAGTGGCGCCATGGGTACCACCTTCTGTCTGGTTGGCTCCTTGGGCACCCAAGTTCTAACCCACGAAGATCAACACTTGTTTCCAGGCCATGGCGCCCATAGTTGGGCATCCTTGGCCAGCACTCGAAAATGGTGCCAAAAAATTCCAAATTTCTTCCTCATGGTTCCAAGGCTTTAAGGGTTCTTTATAGAAAGGTTTAGGATGATCATGATGCTTTAAAACCAACCCAAACACACACATGAATAACTCCTACATATTCATCACTCTTTCTTTACAAGGAGGTCCCAAATTCTCTTCAAGAGATTCCATCATTTCATACCCAATCCTATTCCATCAATGGTTGTTCTTTCAATTGGGTTTTTAAAGCCATAATTCCAGAAGAAAAAGTTTTGGGAATACCATCCTAAAAGACTAACAAAGACTTTACTTAAGATTTTCCCCAAATTGCTATCCTAGGGTTTCATGGGCAAGAGAAAAGGGAAGAGGAGGAAGAGGAACCATGTACTTACTTGAAGACTCCTCAAGCTTGAACCAACCATGAGAGCTTCCTTTCTTTTCCATGCCCTTCAGTCAGCCACCATAGAGAGAGATGTAGAGAGAAGCAAGAAAGAGGAAGAAGGAGGAAGAAGGAAGCTACAAAGGTATTTAAGCTACCTTTTCAGAAATTCCTCCCATGTCCCTTCTTAATTCTATTGGCCGATCCTATAGTTAACAAAATTTGCAACATAACACTTAAGATTTTCCAATTAAAATTCCACACTGAGGATTTTTAATCATTTCACTCAAGTCCCTTGGAAAATATTTATTTTAAATAACTATCTAAAATTTCCATCACAACTTTAACCATCACAGTAATTAAAAGAAATTTTCTCATATAAAGCAACATAAATGTATACCTTGCAGAAATGAGACAAATCAAAATAAAATTAAAAAAAATCATGGGTATTACACAGTGACAATGAGGATGATGATGGTGAAGAGGAAGAAGCAGTGGATCAAGTGATGTTACATAATCCATTGAAGGTGTTTTAGCATCCTACAAGAGTTTTTTTCTTAAATTGATAAAGATATGGTTGATGCTCCTGTAGGTCCTAGCATTGTTGATTCAGTGAATTATGGCTGTGACTAGGAGTCATCCGTTGGAATGATCTTCGAGAACAAAACAACCTTATTGAATACGCTGAAGTTGTACTCTACAAAAAAACATCACACCTTCACGATGGTCCAAAGTAATAGGAGTTGCATGGATTTGAGGTGCCTAGAGTATGATAAGAGCTGTAGCTAGAAGTTGAGGGCTATCCAGAGGAAACATTCACGATGTGGAAAATCACAAAGTATATAGCCTTGATGCATGTGTCTTACCAAACCTAACCCAATACCATTTTGAAGATGGACTTGGATGTGATCGCATCGTGCATCATTTTGCTTGTTATTGGAACCCTAGGCGTCTTTTCTTACAAATTATCAATTTAGTGATTATTTAATTTGGCTATACCATCTCATATAAGAAAGCATGGAAAGAGAAACATAAAGCACTAGTTGGTGTTTGGGAACTGGGGAAATTCGAATGCTTTCTTACCTTGTTGGCTAATCATCGTCCAATACTTCATGCAAGGCATAATGGTGTATTTATAAGAGAAAAAAGCTGTGCATGGATTGGATGGACCTGTCCAATACTTTCAATAAGTTTTTAGGCATACAAGCCTTGCAATGACCCATTTCCTCCCTTGAAACCAATCCTTCAACTTGACAGCACCTATTTGTATGTGAACTATAAGCATACATTGTTGATAGCTTCTAGCCAAGATAGGAATAGAAGTATTGTACCCTTGTATTTGCCATCATTGAAGGGAAGACTAAGGCTGCATTGATGTGAGCCTCCAATACATGATTAGAGACTCGACAACAATGATGGAATCAGTGCCCTAAACATACAGGAGACAAATCACATGAACCCATACCTAGCAAGGTAAGAACTCAATGCATAAAGGATGGGTGCCACAAAAACCATAGGAAGTTCTCCAATGGAGAAGATGAGATTCAAGATTTAATTTCTAATCAATTTATCTCAATACAAAATGATGTAATCTCTTTTGTAGAAGGAAACCCTAATCTAATTGGCCTTAACTACACATGAATAAAAGCCCACTTGGGAACAAAAGCATTTTGGGCCTAAATAATACATACAAAGGAAATTATGGTTTATAGCCCAAATATTACAACACAATTTATATTTAAAAGATGAAATACTTTTAATTGCTAATTTTATCTTCAATGGCTTAAGTACATGTGATCACATCTATGTTAACTTCTTAGATCAACCCACAACTCAACTCCTTTTGAATTAGTCCATTCCACACCTCTTGAAGTTTCTTAGCTTGGCTCCTAGTGATTAGGCTTTCCCTAGTTAACTCTTCCAGATCCTTAGTCAGCACACTATTTTGGTTCTCATAATTCCCTTTTCTTGAAAAGGATTTGTCCTCGATTACATAACTACATTGAAAGGAGAAAGATCAAACATATTAAGAGTGACACTTATTGAGTACTCACCTGGAAGATCAAGCTTATAGGAGTTGTCATTGATCCTCTCGATCATACGAAAAGGGCTATCTCCTTGAGGCATAAGTTTAGATAGCCATTGTTCAAGAAATATCTCTTTCGCATGTGTACCCATATAAGATCACCTGGTTCAAAGACAACCTTTTTGTGCCTTCTATTGGCTTGAGAAGCATATTGTTCATTTCTGTACTACTTTTGAAAATTTGTTATTTAATTTTTTTTCTTTTAATTATATTATCTTATCTTGCTTTATTTTATTTTCTATGAATAGGTTGTGTGTGTAAATGATTTTACCCTCATATTGTTAGATTGTGTTATGAAGATACTTGCCTCTGGGATATAATGATGACTGATGATATGTGTTAGTTTATTGTTTTTAAAAGAGACTTAAGTGAAAGGAAGTTTGAATTTTGGGTGACCTCATGAAAGTATTATTATATAAAGACCAAGAATAAATTAAATAAGTCATTAGAAGGAAATATGAGTGTATACGACAAGTCTAGATAAAGTACTTATGACGCATCTTGGTTAAGCCTAAGTTACACAATGGGAGGGCATTTTTACCATTTATGCCAAAGTGTGCTTCTTGACCTTTTTCCCTTAGTTCTCCACACACACAGACACATATTCTTAAGTCTCTTCTTCTCTCTACTGGTCACTCATCTAACTTACACTTAGCACGGCTTTACCCCCTCCCTTGGTCGGATCTTTCTCAATTTCAGGAGAGCTTCATCCTTGTTTGTTGAAGAAATTGGTAAGTGATTTTTTGAGTCTTCTCCTTCATTTTCATCTCTTGAAATCCCTAAGTATGGGAATGGGAGTTTTATTTATGTTGAAGTGGTAGAAATGGTTAGGGGAGTAAATTTTCTAAGGTTTTTCTCTGCGAATCATGGGACCAAGGTTAAGGATGGTGATTTTGAAACCCTTAAAGATTTCTTTAGATTTTGCCTTGAGATTTTCTTTGATCAATCTTTAAATGTTATTCCATAAACTTGTTGAGCTTAGTTTTGATGTTTTTCACAACTCTTCAGCCACCCAAAGGTAACATTTGAAGTAGAAGGAATTAAGAATGTAAATTTGGGACCAAAATTCCTAATTTTTGCTACAGATTGAGAAGCTCTAAGGTTACTATCATTCGAGTGCTTGGGTGCCACCCTAACTCGAGAGCACTCCTTCCCTTAGGTACATTTTTGTCTGTGGGACCCAGGCACCATTGGACCTGAGAAGGTTCTTGAGGAAGAGGGGCCACAACGCCCGGGTGCTACTAGGGGAGCCTTAAGCACCATGGCCTGCACCTGTAGCTTCCTTATCTTCCTGGCTCTAATCATAGCCATTTTCATCTCCTTGAATTAATCTTCCACACTTCAAGATCCTTAACCCCAGTAACTTTTGAAAAAGATCCCTTTGATAGTGGCTAGGAATGAATCTCCTCCTCATGATGGTTTTCATTTCATTCCAAGTCCTAATAGGTCGTTCCCCATCACAGCATAATCAGAAAACTAAATAGCTGCAAGTTTCACCTTTTTCTCCTCTGAGTAGTTATGGCTGTCAAAAATAAGATCTAATTTTCTCTCTCATTCAAGTACGCCTTTAGGTCACTCCTTCCTTGAAAACTAGGAATATTCATCTTAAGGTTTCCTCAATTTCCATCAACTCTCTTGATATCTCTTGGTCCTTCTTGATGTTTATCAAACTCCCTTGATGGTTTTAAATCACTCCAAATATCTTCTGTTACTTCTCCCCCCATATTCCTCATATGCCTCTTTTCTCTTGTATTACGGGGTGGTTGTTCTCTTGAAGAACTATTTTTCACCCTATCTATTCAATCCCTCATGTCTCCCAACTGTATATTAATATTTTTGAACTGGTGGTTCAAGACTCTCCATAAGGAATTTAAATCCACCTGTTCACTCCTCCCACCTTGTTCACTGCTAGCCTCAATTTTATTTTGAACTTGTAAGATGGTTAGAAATATAAAAATTCCTTAGACCTCACTTGCCACAATCTCACGTGTTTACACTCAAAAGATGGTATCACTCTTTTCACTCGTGTTTGCTCTCTCTTTGGCTTTTTTAATTATGAGCTATGGCGACTAAAGGGCAAATCGTGAAAAGCGATCTCATGCCCATAAATGCAGGAGAGAAAGAAAACTTGTTATCTCTACATGAAAAGGATCAGTGACCTGACAAAATGCTCTATATAAATGCGCTAAGACTGTTGATCCCTAGCTATATTAGCCAGCCTTTTGCCAGTCATGTAGCAAAGGGAGGTACATGTAGTAAATTATACTGCCTGAGTGATCCACCATCATATAGCCCTCGATCAATCACATGATGTATTATAGCATTGTAGCACCTTGTCGTCGACATCATCCAATATATCGGAAAACGTGTCAACTAGCCAACTCAAGCTTACTCTGTAGCTCATAATTTTGTTTACCAGAGGACAAACAACTAATAAGGAATCATAACCAGTGGCCATTTCCACCCAATGGAGCCAATTACGGGAAGGCCTCGGATTGACAATCCTAACTACACAACCATATCCTCTAATGTGTACTCACCCTATGTCGTGGGAAAGGTATGGGTCTTTGGGTGCCAGTGCTTTACAACGGCACTGACCAATGCATAATAGTATTAGAAGAACCCTAAGTGAGAGATGCTATAAAAACCCCACATTTGTAAGTAAGGAACAAGCTGGGGAGGTAGATCAATCCTATAGTCCTTGACATTTCTACAACATCGAAGGACTTGTTCTGTGTTATTCACTTAAACTGCCTTTGATATCTGGAAACACTGCAGGGTCAACAAAGGCTCATCCTTGGGCCTGAGGTGCATTACTTTCGACTTTCTCTTAGTATTAGTATGTAACATAATTATACTAATTTATAAAGGCTCATCCTGGGGTGCATCCATGTTAACGAGTCATCTACAAAAAAGTGCTAATTATATTAATTTATATTATTTAAATATTGCTAGTTGTAATTTGTATTTTATTTTTAACTTTTTTTGAAATTGTAATTTATTTAAACATAATTAAAAAAGTTATAATTATAATTTAAACTTTTTTAACTAATTATTCTGAGTATTAGTATGTAACAATGTTGAATTTAATTTACTATAATAAAATATTAAACATAATTTCAAAAAAATTATAAAAAAATTATTTTCAATAAAAAATTAAAATATAATAAATTTTAGTGAAATTATAGAAAAAATTATTCCATTTTAAGAAATTTTTTAAATATCAGAAATTTTATTTGTAAATAAACTTACTTTACTGAAATTTATTTATATAATGCTAGTTATAATTTATATTTTATTTTTAACTTTTTTGGAACCTTAAACATTAGATTAATTATTAATTTTAACTATCTACATAGTAAAATAATTTGGAGTATCATTATTAACTCATATTATTTATAATATTATTGCTTCTTAGCTTATAATTTATATTACTTCTTATTAAAATTTTTTTATTAAAATAAATTATTTTAATTTTTAATTGTAACAAAATAATTAGCATAACAAAACTTAAACATGAGATTATTAATAAAAATAATTTTTGTCATGTCATTATAAACTTATATTGTGTATAATATTATTGCTTATTAATTTATAATGTATATTTATTAAAATTTTGTGTTATTGAAATTATTTATTTCAATTTTTTAGTTGTAACAAAAAAAAAGCTTAATGAGCTTTAAATATCACTTTCTACAAGGAAAAATGATTTTACTAAAGATATAATATAATTTTGTTAGTCATTAATAGTTTTATTTTTAATTTTTTATGTAATATTAATTACTTAGTCAAAAAGTATTCAACAAATTACAAAAAGATCAAGTTTCTAAAAACAAAAATTCTCAAACTATCATATCAATAACATATGACTAATACACCTATGACCCAGACGTATCCCGTATGGGATTTTTTTTTTTTGAAAAAAGATAACGCAACCTTACAAAAAGGTTTATTTGGGAAAATAATTTTTTGATTGGATTAGTCAGATAAAGTCTTTTGGTATTGGGTCTACTTGGGTCAAAAATCCGCATTATTAATTATTATTATTATTATGTGCAACGTATCACTCTTACACAAATACATTAATGAACATACATATTTACCAGATATCTCAGAACTGTTTTTTTCTTAAAAAAAATAGTGTTTTCAAAAATATATAAAACATGTTTTGAATTTCCTATTTTAAAACTATTTTCAGAAATACTTTTTGAAAACAATGTGTCAAACATATTTTATTATTTTCTATTTTTAAAACATAAAAAATTGTTTCTAAAATTGCGTTCTAAACAAGGCCATTATTTTTTGAGTGTTTTGTTTTTTGGAGGGTAAATATTGTAGTTGGTGCATTGTTTTATGTTTTAGAAAAGGAAAAATTATAAGAGATTACAATTTGGGTCACAAATAAAAAGCTCGATAGTGACAATTTGGGTCACAAATAAAAAGCTCGATAGTGACAATTTGGGTCACAAATAATGTTGTTGAATCCATGGATCCTGCGTGTATGTGTGTTATGTAATGGATGGACTACATATGACCTTTAGAATTTCATTACTGATTTTCCACTTATATATGCTGGGTTTTTTTTTTTTAGCAAAGAACATTTTCACAATAAATTATTTGGAAACGTAAATACCTATTTTATATGTTATGTCATGGATGAGATATGATACTTTTAGAATTTCATTACTAATTTTCCACTTATATATGTTGGATTTTTTTTTTCGCAATCAACATTTTTACAATAAATTATATCATTTGGAAACGTAAATAGCTATTTTATATTATTTATCTTATGAAAAATATTTAGATGCGATTGCTTTTATTTTTTTTTCTTATTAGATTCTTTTATTAAAATATAAGAAGTATATAATTTTTAAAAATACCTATGTGCTTTTTTTTTAAAACTTTACATTGTATAATTTGTTATTTTAAAAAAGCTTATGAGTTATGATGTATGTATGTATATTCAATGAAGAACTTTAAGCTTAAGTCTAAATCTTATTTCAAATAGAAAGCATGCAAATATTGAAAATACACCTACCGGGAGTTTAATAGGTGTGTCGATATAAATTTGAAAAATTGAAAGTTTTGTTAAAAATGATTCTGTTGAACTTTAGTTAATTAGAAAATATTGCAGTTAACTAGAAATTAAAAACTTGGAAAACTTATGAGATATCTTTGAAATAACCAAAAAAAAATTTAGATGATTATTGAAATTTGCCTAGAAATCAAGAACGCTAAAAAAAAAAAGGATAAATACACACAATGATTTATTTAAGTTCAAACAACTTGTCTTACATTTAGTTTCCTTGACTCCCAAAGAATTTTCTTCAAAAATTAACTAAGAAACAACAACAACAACAACATAGCCTTATTCCACTAAGTGGGGTCGACTACATGGATCACACGACGTCATTGAGCTCTATCAATGACCAACTCTTTAGATATCTCATTTACTAAAAAGTCTCGTTCAGTAATTTCTCTAAGTGTCCTTTTTGGTCTTACTCGACCTTTTTTTCACAGAGTTCCAAACCATCTGCTCAACTCTCCTAACTGGCGCTTCTAACGGTCTTCTTTGCACATGCCCAAACTATTTTAAACGGTTTTCAACTATTTTTTCCTCAATAGGTGCCACTCCAACTCTACCTCGTATATGATCATTACAAATACAAGTAATATTTTCTCAAGCTCACCTTAAACTTTTACAAAAAGGAGTTTCAAGCCCAAACCTCAAACTAACTTTCCTATCCACTAGGAAAGATTTCCTCTCATGAAAGTAATCTGGAGTTTTAACCATTATATGCAAAAATCAAAACAGAACACACTTAGAGATGATCATGTAGAACAGAAACGAATTCCTACAAGTAAAAATCTAAGTGCCCTTAACTCACTAAAATTTCTACAAAAACTAATTACTTTTTCATAACAGCTGCTCTGCTTTCTGATGATCAACATCACAATAACTATAACTATGATAATAAGCTCTTCGCTCTGAACAGAATCCTGCTTTCATCTTTCTGATGAAATCCTCACATTTCTTGTTCAACTCCTCTGCTTCCTCTTCCTCATCTTCTTCCATTATCATAATTGCATTTCCCTCTTCTTCTTCCTCCTCCTCCTTCTCAACATCATCATCATCTTCTTCTTCTTCTCTCTGTGTATCAGCAACTTCATCTTCTTTTTGTAAATTTGCCACTATCAAACTCTCTTCTTCTTCTTCTGGGTGTTGAGCTTTTACGCCATTTTCTTGGGAAATTGGAGCTGCAACATCCAATTCCATGGACTCTAACATGCCAATTTCTGGGGTTTCAGTGGAATCTTCTGTGCCTGTAGTCGACGAAGAGGCAGTAGCGAGAGCAGAGTTCTTGAATATAAAAACCAGAAGACCATTGCAGAGAAGAAAAACGTGGGTCTTGCTAATGCTGAAGTTGGAGAACAGTGTGAGAGATTGGAGAAGCAATGGAAGCGATGAGAACAAAAGAGAGAAGAGAGAAACTAAAAGCAGGAATCTGATTATGGTGTGGGATAGCTTGAAATGATCCATGACTGCCTTTCTTTCTTTCTTTTTCATTTCAGGCTTGAGTGATTTGAACTTAGAATTTCGAAATTTTTGAAAAATGATACGAGGAAGAGTACGGTGTTGGAGAGGTATATAGGAAAAGCATGTTGGTAAGATACATATACGCGGATTCTAGTTAACCTCGAATAGGTGTGACCTGAATTGACAAAACTACCCTTGTTTCTCTAAATTAATTTGTTGTTGGGAATTTCTTAAATACATATAATATACCAACTATTGTTATAGGAAGACCATTTTTTTTTTTTCAGTGTATATCGGCACATATATTGTAATGAAAGATTAAATTGACTTCTCATTTTAACAGATGTTAAGGTACCAAAAATAAATAAATAAATAAATGAACTTGACCCTCTTATAACAAAAAGAGATCCTTACATGGATATTTCATACTTTGTGGGAACTAGTCCTTCTGTTAGACAATTTTAAAGACACAAATTTTAAAACTATTTTAATTACCATAATAAAAAATAATGATAAAATTCTACTAACTCTTAACATCATATTTCAAAATGAGTTTCGTTAAGAAGAATTCATTTCAATTATTTTCAGATTTATAATAAATAATAATTTATTATATCACATAAATAATCTGTTGGTCTAGTTATGATAACTACTATCTTATGACAGAAACTCAAATGAGAGACTAAGTCATAATCTCAAACTTGACACTTAGACATTTGCTCTACTATAAATAAAAAAAAGAGAGTTATAATTTTTTTTATTTAGTAATAAAAGCTTGATTCTAACTTTGATATAATCCCACTTTGAACTAAGAAAAAGAAGTGATTCTCACAACACATAATGGAATATTCAACTTTAAAAAATGGGGTACTTTAGGAAGAAGGGCAGGTCTGAGTCAACTGACTTTTGCAAAGCGTGTAAGGTTTGAGGGTAAAAAACGCAGTAATTTCTTATAATAATTAGTCCATTTTATTCAGCGATTTTATTCTTATTCAATGAATTAATCATTCATATGATACTAAATTTCTGATTAACACGAATAAGCGCATGCCATTTAAGAATACTTGTCTGGGGTTGAAGGATGCGATCATTCATTGATTTTGTTCCTATTGTGTTTCAAAATCAACGCTTTTTTTTTTTGTCAAATAATAGAAATTACCGGGAAAGAGAGAATCTACTAATAACCCTGTCAAACAAGCTAATCAAGATTGGCTCATGACGGGCTAAAAGCTAAACTGGACGGAACCGGCTCGTAAGCTATATTTTTTAAAATTTCGTAAGCTATTTTTTTAAATTTTTTTTATATTTAAATAATATAATTTTAAAATTTTTTTAGTAAAAAAATTTTATATTTTTATTAAAATATAATTTATACATGCAAAATATTATTTTTTAATATTTTTAAATAATGAATAACTTTAATTTTATTTTTTTAAATTAATTATATTATATTTAATTTAAAATTTTTATATTTATTTTTAAAAAATTATTAAAATTTTCATATTTAAGTTTGTTCTATTTATTAAATATAAGATTATAAAATATAAAAATATAGTAACGTGAGATTAATTATATTAAATAATATATTTTTTAAAAAAATAAAAAATTAAAAAAATGACTTTTTTTAATCCAAAATTACTAATTTACGAACCGTCTTAGACTAATTCGCAGACCATTAGCCAAATTGATATTGCTCTCTATTAGATACAAAAATGGGAATAAAATCAGTGTTAGGGTCTAGACGTGCTGGGATTGTAAATTTTTTTTTTTTTCAATTTTTATAACTTCCATTCTGTGTTATTTAAAAAGACCAGAGATGTCCCTCATTCCTAGAACTTTTAGCTCCATAATTTGATTATGACTTAAATATAGATATAATCTTCTAAATTTATAAAAATTGTAATTTAACTCTTTTAATTTAAAATCAAGCAATTTGAATGTTTTAATTTTAAACTCGATCAAATGTTTCTTATTTATCACATTTTGAGAGGGGACATTGAACTCTTACAGTCTGTTTGGTTTACAATACAGAGTAGGAATGTAAAGGAAATGAAGAATGAAATAGAAAGAAAAATGAAAAAAAAAAAGAAAAGGAAAAAAGTTGTTTGGTTGGTAATAGAAAAAGAAATAGGAAAGAGAAAATAAATATTTTGATATGTATTTTTAACGAGATAATTTGACTATAATATCCCTTAACTTTTTTTTTATTACAAAAAAAAATTCAACCCCTCCCTCCAGAAAACTCTGTCATTGACAACTCCAAAAAATTCTAGTGCATCAGAATAATTATCATTATCATTATCATCCCATTTAACTTAGTAGACAAAATATGCTCTAACCCATCGGATTATCACCATGATCACCATCAACCCATCAGATTAATCATCATTTTTCCAAAAATGGAATTTTCTCACAACTTGATTTGAACTTTGAAAACTCTCCTCCCTCCTGTTTTTATTTCGGTTTCTGTGGATCTATCCAGGCAAAGGAAGGAGTGCAAATCCCCTCTATCTTCAGAGCTTCATTTCGGTTATCTTTGGAGCTTCTTTTTGCAAATCTAATTTTTATTTCGGAGCTTCATTTTGGCTATCGATGGCCGCTACAATTTGGGAGGGGGTGACAGTGGCAATGGGGTGGCGAACAGGGGAGAGACGGTGGTGGTGGGTGTTCGATGTTGATGCCGGTCTGCAAAGGCTAGGATCATGGAGGAAGAAGGCGTCAACAACAAAAAGGATTTCAGGAAGACGACATCAGAGAAGAAGGGAATAAGTGTCAACAGTGTATTTTTCATAGGATATTGTCATTTTCCATCCAGATTTGAGTGGAAAAAGATAATGGAAAAAAAAAAACCACTTTTTTTCCATTGTGCAAAGTTTCCATTGTATGAGTAAAGCCAACCAAAAACTTGAAAATGCACTGTTTATAAAAATGGAAAGTTTCCATTCCATTGTGCAAGGTGAACCAAACGCAGTGTTAACATAAATACTTGCAAACTAAGTTATGTTGTCTGTTTCAACCTAACTATTTATATACACATATGTCAACAAGGGAGGCATCTGGTGAGAAGAATAGTCTAACATAATAGATGAGAAGATAAAACAACTATTGTTAAATCATAAAATAATAGTTTAGAGTGATACATAATTTATAAATATAAATTCATAATATTTTTCTTTATTTTCACATAAATTGATTTTGAATCAATTTGAACCATTGATTTATGATTTAACGATACTCAATTTCTCCTCTCACTCTCATGTTAAACTATTCCTTTTACTACATATTTCTCCTCTGTAAATAATCTCTTTCCCTAACCATTTTACTTCTATTCTAAAAATATAGAAAATTAATATTTACACTCTAAACTTTCAATATATATCAATTTGAATCATTGATTTGTAATTCAAAGATGGTTTTCTTATTTTTTTTTATTTACACATTAAAACACTCCTTTCACTAAATATGTGTCGCACACATATATAGTATTAATGTATTTATCTATATATACACATATACCTTTTAGAATAATGTTTATTTATATATACATAATAATGTGTATATATATATTACTGAAAAACGTAAAAATCGTATCTTTACATAAACAATATAATATATATAAATATTTAAATTAATTTTTAATATATATATATAAATAGTTTATTTATTTTTATAAAATATTTTATTTATTTGTTTATATAAGGAACAAATCTAGTGATAAGAGTGGGCTAATGTAAAAGATGAGAGGAGAGAATAACCAACATTAGATCACAAATTAACGGTTTAGATTAATGTAAAATTTATTCATGTGAAAATAAAAAAATAATAAATTTATATCATTTAAAATATAATATATTTTAAAAAAAAATCAAGCAATGGTTGATCGAACCTATTATTATTATTATTTAAAAAATTCTAACCTTTCATCCTTGTCATATGATACTAATGAGAAATGTCATGGCAATCATTACGAAGAAAAACACTCAAAATGTGTTGACGAAGTATTCTTCAAAATTCAAAATGCTTGCAACTGCATGTATGCCATCCTAATGAACATGCTTTTTAGCCAGCTTTGGTGGGACTGAAAGCCATCCTTTTGTGACGAAATTTTCGCCATCAAAGACTAAAAAATCACCGCTAGAATTGGTCTAAAAGATGTGCGTTTGAACTTTGACGTAAGTCACCACGGACCCAGATCCTTTACATTACTTTTAGTAATGCATAGGTTTTAGCAATGGTTTTTACCGTTGTTAAATCTTTTAACAACAGTTTGAAGTGTTATTGAAAGTTTTAACAACAATAAAAATCGTTGCTAAAAAGTATTTTACTCTGCAATAATGCAAAGAATCCCCTTCCGGTCACCACTGAGGATTTGGGTTCTCTGCATTACTAAAAAGTAATGCAGAGTGCAATACTACCTTTAGCAACAATTTTTTATGTTGTTAGAAGTTTTAGCAACTGTTGTTGAAACTTTTAGCAACAGAAAATATTGTTGCTATAAGTCCAGGAATAAAAAAAAGAAATGCAGACACCCCAGCCCACGTGATCTCTTACAATATTAATTACTCTCTACGAAACAGAACAGTAAAAAAATAATGGTTGTTAATTCTTTGTCAAGTTAGCAAAATATTGAAGGTGGAAGATATCAGTCCTTTTAATTTATTTTGGGGTAAATTACATTTATCTAAATTTTTAAAATTATACTTCTTTTCTTATAACTATAAACTTATTACACTTTTAATCAAATTTTATATATTTCGTTAAAACAAGTATTAATATTAATCTAATTACATATTAAATACTTTTTAATGAGAAAATATATAAAACAATTGTAACATCTTATTTGATAGCAAAAAATGTATTATAATATGTAAAAATTAATATTTTATATTAATAAAAAGTGTTTTAGTGAAAAAAATATATAATATTAGGTTATTGAATATCAGAAAAGATATTATAATAATTTTTTAAAAATAAAATTAGAATAAAATATATTATATTTTATAATTGCAAAAAGGGAATTATACATTTTGAAAATAAAGAGAAAATGAGTATAATGCTAAAAATTTTACGCGAGGGAGTAATTGACTCTAATTTATTTTTTTAATTATTTCTGGAAAGTGTGGTGAAAATTCAAAATCCATCTTCCATCCTTAATCTCAAACGTCCTTTTAAAATCACAACATCTGGTTCATTACTCTCACATCGACGCCATCTTCAACTCTCTCAGTTCAGAAATCAGAATAAATTCCCATTTCCCGATGGCCCTACTTTCCATTTCCCATTCTTACTTCTGCGTCGGGATCGGCGAAGACGACGGCGTTTGCGTATTTGCAAGCAGTAGCCGCCATCCGACGACGTCGTCTTATGCAACACTTGCGCCCCCAAAACGACGTTGGATGCTCTTCGCTTGGATCACTGACCCATTTGCTGTTCTCTCCAATTGCTGGTCAGATATATTATTGTGTGTGTCTGTGTGTGTGTGTTTCTGTTTATTCCATCGACTTTTATTTCATGATATACAATTTAAGTGAAGTGGGTTTTGTTCTCTGCAGCACTAATTTAATATGGATTTAATACTCGTATAAAATATGATCCGGCATATTTTCTCTTTTGTATTTATTTGTTCTGTCACAAATTCCATCACAAAATTATTTGCAACAGATTTTCTTAAATTAGAGTTTAATATCGGATGGGGTTGCTGATATGTGATGTTATGTATGGTATAGGTGAACAGAGAAATAATGAATCAGATAGAATCAGTGAAGGAAGAAGTAAAAATGATGAAGGAGAAGGATGGGAATGATTGAGAGGAGGAGTCAAGCAATAAGAGGAGGAAAGAGGAAGAACCTCTGATCTGCCTCTTCAACAGACAGCAAACCATCGACGAGTTCTTGCAAGACAATGATGATGTTGATGCTTGAAAGTTGAAACCTATGGACTCAGTTGGGTAGCTTTCTGAGTTGGATTTTGGATATTACAGGGAATGAATAGTTAGCATGACCAACTTGATGTGTCTTTTGACATAGCAGTAATGGAGTGTAATTAGAGATCGGGGTATCTTATTGCCATGCATATACATGTTGTGTTTAATTTGACTGAGTTTGAAAAATATATCTAGTGATTATGCATGCTGTCTACTCAGCCTTTTTAGTGCAATGTTGCATGGCTATATATATTAGGGACGTGGGACTCTAATAAGCAATCCAATACTTAAAAGTTGTATCTCAGATGGCAGAACTGGATCCTTTTTTTTTTCCTAATCGGAATGAAGATTGATGATTCAAGATTATAATTTTCTTTTTGATTCCTTTTTAAAAATTTTTTAAAGTGAAATTTTATCCTAAATAATCGATCTTAAATATCACTGTATTTATATATGCTTTACGACTTTGAATTTCTTTTATGGGATAAGGCTTTGTTGTTGTCGTTGAAAGTTTACGTTTGTAATTATCCCTTTTTAGAGTGATCCCCGTACACTCATGAGTTGCCTTTGCTTGTCTCTCATAGGCATTAGACTAACAAAGATCCTTAATCAGCCATTGATGCCCTGACCATAATATTAGAGTAATATATTTACCTTATCATTTTGGGGAAAAAAAAAGAGAGAGATTGATCATTGGTTATCTAAATGTTTTATTATTGTATATTTTAGATGAAGGGGATAAGATGGGTTAGAAGTCAAGTTGACACTATTTTTGTTAAGTAGCCATTGGGGTAGTTGTTTCAATTTTTTCTTTTATTGTTCTGGTTGTGTATAAATACCCTTCTTTGTATTCGTTTATTTCAATGAGAAAGTATTATTCAATTCATTTTGGTCTTTCTTTTTTCCTTGTCTCATAATCCTCTCTAGTTTATGATGGTATCATAGTCTGGTTGGAGTTGATCTCTCATGGAAACACATCCAGAGAAAGCAAACTATCGGACAAAGTAAATGCCATAATTGTTGCCTAGATAATAAAATCTATCACATAAGATCTCTTGAATGGTTTGGTGTACTCCACAGAAGTGGCTTAGGTTTGAAAAGACTTAAAAGAAAGATTTGGCAAACCATATTGGACTTGGTGTTCTGGAATAAATGTTCACTCTCCTCTTGATTCTACAGCATTGTACAACTCAGAAAATGGAAACAAGGACAGTAGAAAGTTGAACCTGCAATGCAAATCATTGCAATATGAAAGGGCCAGAAAAAGAAAATGGCACAAGGATCAACAAGGATCAGAAGAAAAGAGAAAACAAAGGAAAGAAGCTAAGTTGAAAAACTTAGATATATTTCTGAAACTCTGGATGATGCTTACACTGATATTGGCATCCTATTTATACTAGCTCTCAGGGAACAAAGAAGCATGGACAGATAGGAAAAGCATAGTGTAAGCACATGGGCATGCACATACAAGAGTTGAAAATGAAAGAAAAACAAAACAAAGTCTAGTAGCACATGGGTGGTAGCTAAAAGGTAGCAGATGGGTAGTTGCTGGAAGGTTGACAATGTACTGCAGCCATTGTGGACTAGCTCAAATTGCAGTTGTGGCATTCTCTCCGGGTTGAACAGGACTCGTCCTCAAGTCTAGTTCGATGTCATCATCAATGTATGGAGATAAATCAGCAACATTAAAAGTAGCTGAAACTCCATAGGTTCCAGGTAGTTCGACCTTGTATGCGTTGCTATTAATCCGTTGTACAATCCTGAACGGAGCATCAGTTCTCAGTGATAATTTGCCATTGGGTTGATTCGGAAAACGTTCTTTGCGCAAATGAATCCAAACCAAGTCACCTACTTTGAAAGTTTGTGATTTCCTATGCTTGTCACGCTGAGTCTTATACCTCATGTTTTACCTTTGGATCTTGTCTCGAACTTGCTCATGTAGCTTCTTAATTTCTTTAGCATGCTGATCTACATCGGCACTATATTGCTGTTTGTCAGTAGATGGGGTCAAATCTAAAGGGCTAAGCGGTCGAGTACCATAAACCACTTCAAACGGGCATCTTCCAGTTGCTTGATTAGAGGAGTTATTATAGGCAAATTCAATTTGGGCAAGGATAAGATCCCACTGTTTCAAATTTTTTCCTACAAAACTTCGGAGTAGGTTTCCTAAAACCCTATTGACGGCTTCCGTTTAACCATCCGTTTGAGGATGACTAGCACTGCTGAATTGGAGCTTGGTACCTAACTTCTTCCACAGGATTCTCCAAAAGTGGCTTAGGAACTTGACTTCTCAGTCAGAAGTGATAGATTTTGGAATACCATGAAGATGAACAATTTCTTTAAAATAAAGGTCTGCAACTTGAACAGCATCATTGGTCTTCTGGCATGGAATAAAGTGTGCCATTTTTGAAAATCTGTCTACTACCACCATTATGGAATCCTTTTGTCGTTGAGTTCTTGGCAGTCCAAGGATAAAATCCATACTGACATCTTCCCAAGGTGTTTTTGGAATTGGAAGCGGCATATATAACCCTGTATTTTGACTTTTGGTCTTGGCCAAGTGACAAATCCTGCATCTTTGAATGTGTTTATTAGCATCTCTCTCTAGTTTTGGCCAATAGAAATTTTCCTTGATTAGAGCTACAGTTTTGTCTCGTCCAAAGTGACCTACTAGTCCTCCATCATGGGTTTCGTAGATAATTGCTTCTCGTAATGACATTGAGGGATGCATAATGTCTTTCTTTTGAATAAGAATCCTTCATGCCTGTAGTAGTCTTGGAAGGACTGCATTTTAGTATTACCCCAAATTTTACCGAAATCAGGGTCATCTTGGTATAACTCCTTGATAACCTCAAAGCCGATAATCTTTGTTTGAAGGGTAGAAAGTAAAGCATAACGCCTGCTGAGAGCATCTGCTACAATATTTTGGACTCCTGCCTTGTGCTTGAGTAGGAATGTGTACGGTTGCAAAAACTCACTCCAAGCAGCATGTCTTCGGTTGATCTTTTGTTGAGAGTTCAAGTGCTTGAGGGCTTCATGATCAGAATAAAGAATAAATTCTTTATTCAACAAGTAGTGGCTCCAGTATTGTAGGGCACGAACAACGGCATAGAACTCTTTGTCATAAGTGGAATACTTGAGTTTACCATTGTTGAGCTTTTCACTGAAAAAGGCTATAGGGTGCCCTTCTTGACTCAAAACAGCTCCAATTCCGGTATTTGAAGCATCACAACTAACTTCAAATACTTGGTCAAAGTTTGGAAGTACTAGTACTGGTGCTTCAGTCAAACATTTCTTCAGTTCTTTGAAACTTTTCTGGACTTGATCTGTCCATTGAAATTTCTCTCCTTTGGTACAGTCTGTGAGTGGAGCAGTAAAAAATTTTGATGAACCTTTTATAAAATGAAGCTAATCCATGGAAACTTCTCACATCATGAATAGAGCTTGGAATAGGCCAGCTGTTGATGGCTTCAACTTTACTCGGATCTACTCGAATACCTTCAGCGGTAATAATATATCCCAGGAAATTTACTTCCTTGGTTAGAAAAGAACATTTCTTGAGATTGGCATAGAGTTTCTGCTCACATAGAGTCTGTAGCACTTGTCGAATATGCTTTAGATGTTCTTCTTTTCTTTTGCTGTAGATTAAAATATCGTCAAAGTACACGACTACAAACTTGCCAATGAAAGGGTTAAGTACCTGATTCATCAAATGCATGAATGTACTGGGAGCATTGGATAATCCAAAAGGCATCACGGTATATTCATACAGGCCGTCTCTGGTTTTGAAAGCAGTTTTCCATTCATCTCCTAGACGGATTCTGATTTGGTGGTAGCCACTGCGAAGTTCAATTTTGGAAAAGATGGTAGCTCTATGTAGTTGATCAAATAGGTCATCGAGTCTTGGTATCGAGAATCGATACTTGATAGTGATTTTGTTGACATCTCGACTATCAAAGCACATTCTCTAACTTCCATCTTTCTTCGGCACTAGAAGGATATGTATAGCACAAGGGCTAACACTTTCTTGAATCAACCCTTTCTTAAGCAATTCTTCAACTTGGCGTTGAATTTCGTCATGTTCCTTAGGACTTATTTTATATGTTGGCTTGTTTGGAATGACAGCTCCAGGAATAAAGTCAATGGCATGCTGGATATCACGCATTGGTGGTAATCCTTGAGGGATTTCTTCTGGTACAACATCCAGAAATTCAGCAAGCATTTCTTCTATCTCCAAAGGAAGAATTGTTTCTTTATTTGCTTCAAACAAAAAGACAAAGTTTGTGGTCTGAGCTTCTTCTGCTGTCACATTGAACTGTGTTTTTGTAACTAAAGACACAAGGGGCTTTGGTTCCTTCTTGTCTTTGTTCAGTTCACTTGGTGGCAAAGGTGTCAACTTGACTTTTACTCCATCTTTGACGAAAGAGTAGGTGTTAGCATAGCCGTTGTATATTGCATGATGACAATATTGCCATGGTCTTCCCAGTTGATGTGAACCCAATAATTACATTGGATGATCAAGAAGTAGATCCATTGTATATTACAAGTGGGCCAATTACACGAGCTCGGGCTAAAACAATAAAAGAGACATTAAATGGGCTCGTTCAAGAATGGATGAAGCAAATTCCATTTGAATGTATGTTAAATAATGATCAAAATGTGCTCAACATCATTTGGGCTGAAAATGGAGTTGCTAAAGGGATTTTGGGCCAGAACACTACAAATTAAAGAGATTGGTCCAAGAGCTAAACATGGACCAATAGAATTTGGGCTCAATTATATCCATTTGAGTTGAAATTCATGTTTTGTAATTTTCTTTTATTTTTGTACGAATTTTAACTTCTAGATGGTCTTTAGTCAATTATGAATCATGTGCATTAAATGCACAATGTTTCAAAGTCAAGATAGGTGGATATTTATTTTCAAAATGCATTAAAAGCATTGTATCCAAAGTCAAGATAGGTGGACATTTATTTTCATGTGCATTAAATGTATGTATCTTCAAGTCAAGATAGGTGGGCACCTTTGTTTCTCCATCCTATCTATAAATACCCCCCAAGCTTATTGTAATAATCAGATTTGAGTTTATGAAAACTTGCATTCAAGTGTTTTCTCTCATTGTGTGAGAATTTATCTTTCTTTCTTTGCTCTTGTGAAACCTTGCTTTGTCAATCTTCTTTATAAGATTGGAGATTCAAATTCACAAAAGCCCCCAATTTGTGCTTCAACCCAAGTGCGTTGTTGTGTGGATTGGTTCAATTCGTGTTCGTGGTTGAACAAGCGTTCTAAATAGTAGGTCACGTTCTATATAACGTTGGTTGACTATTTGCACTTGTTAGGTCATTGAACCACTCCAATTCCTTCTTCAATTCCGGAGTGTGTTGTTCTTATATTTCTTTTGTTAAGTCTTGAATTCATTTATCGCCTATGCCGTGAAGATCAGGCAACCCTAAGGATTTTCCTATCACCAGTAGAAGGTGGCAAGCATCCATAGGAATCACATCGCACCATGTGTTGTCATGGTATTTCTGACTAATGGAAAAATTTACAAGACAATGTTTAGAGACCTTTACCTCGTTGCCTTTATTGAGCCATTGTAACTTGTACGGATGCAGATGATCTTGTATTGGCAATTTCAACTTTCCACCATATAATTTGACACGATGTTCTCATAACTCCCACTGTCAATAATAACATCATAAACCTTGCCTTGTGCAGTGCAACGGGTGTGAAAAATGTTGTGTCTCAACCATGGTTCTTCTTTGGCTATTGTAGTATGCAAACTTCATCTAATTACCAGTGATTCTCCTTGATCAGCAGGGGTGACCTCTTCAATGTGCGCTGGTTCTTCATCAAACACTGGGTCATCATCAAATACTGGTCCTTCATCTTCTTCAGAAGCTTCATGGATTTCTCCTTCGATGATGGTCATAATCTTGCGGTTTGGACAATTAGAAGCAATGTGTCCAAATCCTTGGCACCTGAAACACTTGACGACTTTTAAATTGCCCTCTCTGTTGGGCTTTGGTGGGTTTCTATTTGATGTACTTGCTTGTTGGATCTGAGGTTTACGGGTATTTGCAGAATTCCTATAAGGAAAAGAGGAAGAAGATTGATATGAAGGCTTCTTAGGAAGCTGTTTCTCAATTCGAAGAGATAAACGAATAACATCGTCCAAAGTCCAATATTGTTGAAGTTGGACCAGGTGGGCGATATCTATGTTTAATCCTCCAAGGTAGCGAGTGATTGATTGCTTATCCCTCTCTTGGATGTCACACTTCATCATTAGCTGTTCAAATTCTCTGGTGCATTCTTCTACAGACAGGTTCTTTTGATGAAGATTCTGTAGTTGAATAAAATTATCTTGAAAAAATTGTGGAGGTAAGAACTTACGAGTTAGTTCTTTACGCATCTTTTCCCATGTCCGTATTTTGCTTTTTCCTTCTTTCTCGCGCTTCTTCTTTAAATTTTCCCACCATATGGAAGCGTGTTTCTCTAACTTGATAGCAATGATTTTTACCTTCTTCTCTTCGGGTATCTCTTTATACTCAAATATTCGCTCCACAGTTTGTAGCCAATCAACAAATTCATCTGGTTGGAGTTTCCCTTCAAATTCTAGAATTTTCACTCTGATATCGTCAGTACGGGTGACTTGTCTGTGTTGTCGACGGTTACTGGTGGACGTCGAGGTACTATTGTCTGAATCATCACTTTGATGCTTCTTCCGGTCCTCCAATTGAATCCGTTGGGCATTCACAATTTCCTGCAGCTGTTGAATTTGTTGCCTCAATTCTTCTAATTCGAGTTCTTGAACGGATCTGCGTCTGGGAGGCATTTTCTCTCTCTTTTTTTTAAAGAAGATTGACTGAAATTTTGGATGACGTAGGCATTTGGGGGCAAATTTGAGGAGAAATTGGGTTGGATTACAATTTTGAAAGTTTTGGGATTGATCAATAATTTTATGAGATTTTTTGGGTCAAAATACAATTTTAGCAAATTTTTGGGGTCCAGAGTAATTTACTGGAAACTTTGGGGTAAAATTGTAATTTCAAAAATATTTGGGGGCAAAAGTGAAATTTTAGAAAGTTTTGGGGGTAAAAGTGTAATTACAAAAAGTTTTGGGGAAAAAGTATAATTTCATAAAGTGATTGGGTAAAAGTGAAATTTCAGAAAGATTTGAGGCAAAAGTGTAATTTCAGAAAGGTATGGGGCAAAAGTTTAATTTCAAGAAGTTTTGGGGCTAAAGTGCAATTTGAGAAAGTTTTGGGGGTAAAATAAGATTTTACAAGACCTCTGGGGTAAATATGAGAATTTGGAAATTGATGGTGACGTGGCAAAAGGGTGACACGTGGCGTTTGGTAATTGGCTGTAAGAAGTGTTGTGGTGCTGACGTCCAAATGATGTGGCAGCACAATCAGCAGGACATGTGGCAATACTGACACGTGGCAAACTTTGATTGACTGACTTGATGACATGGTTGATGACGTGGCGTGTTAACGTGTCAACTGAATCAGCTGGACGGGTGGCAAGTTATGACACGTGGCAACCTTTGATTGACTGAAGTTATGACGTGGCTAAAGACGTGGCGTGATGACGTGGTTGTCTTCAACCTCTGGCAGGCGCGTGGAGCGCGTGGGAGAGATGGCCGACGCGTGCAATTCCGACAGTGGTGCGTGAGAGCGCGTGGAAGGTCAGGCGGCGTTGATCTTCTCCAGTCCAAGGTTTTGGACCCTTCCGATCACACTTCCAACGTCCTTTTTCCTGAAAAAAGCACCGGAGATTAGACTTTCGAAGCTGGTCGATTTGGAGGTCGCCGGAAAACTTTGAACAGTGGATCTCAGGCGGTTTTTCAAGCGTTCCCTCTCTCTGGAACCTTGTTCTGATACCAAAATATGTCACAGGGATCAACAAGGATCAGAAGAAAAGAGAAAACAAAGGAAAGAAGCTAAGTTGAAAAACTTAGATATATTTCTGAAACTCTAGATGATGCTTACACTGATATTGACATCCTATTTATACTAGCTCTCAGGGAACAAGGAAGCATGGACAGATAGGAAAAGCATGGTGTGAGCACATGGGCATGGACATACAAGAGTTGAAAATGAAAGAAAAAACAAAACAAAGTCTAGTAGCATATGGGTGGTAGCTGTAAGGTAGCAGATGGGTAGTAGCTGAAAGGTTGACAATATACTGCAGCCATTATGGACTAGCTCAAATTGCAGCTGTGGCAGAAAAATTACTTGCTACCCTCCAAATTTCAAGAGCAAGACGAAGAATTACCATCAGACTGCTATCAATAATGTTGTAGCTGGAAAAGAAGCATAGAATTCTCTTCACGAGCAAGAAACCATTACCCAAGAGCAGTATAAGCAAATTCTACAATTACTTGATTAAAAAACCCTAACCAGAGGTTCATGCCAATACAATAGGTATAAGTCTTCCCCTAAGTGCTAGCAAAATTCATCATGATAGATTATTGGACACTGGGGCTACAAATCATATAGCGTACAATCAAGGGTGGCTTACTAATAGAAGAATCAATGATGACAAAATCCCTCATACATAGCTTGCCTGATGGAACCACTTATAGAGTTTGCAACATAGGTGATCACAGGATCTCTCTTGATTTTGTGTTGCATGATGTGGTCTTTGTCGGAAAAAAAAACTTAGATCAGTATCCTTTTCACTTCTTCCGTCTCATTCACAAAAATACTCACGTCGTTCTCAATGAATTAAAAGCAATGCTTTCACACACATAATTTCTTAAACTTTTTCCCTCCTATTAATTTTTTATAACCCAAATTTTTAATCCATTAATTAATATCAAATTTCCTAAATTTTTTCCCTAAATCTCGAAGGACAGAAAAAAGAAGCTCAAATTAATATAAATTCCTTAAATTTTTAATTAATTTTTTCCTCAATAATGCGTATAACAACTATCTAAATATAAAATTTTAAATTTATTATTTTAGAGGTAAATTTTAAATTATTTATTTATTAATTAATTTGTTTTATAAAATCAAAATCTTTGTCAATAATTAGTGAATATTGTTAAATCTCATCACTTCAGATTTGAGATAAAAAAATTTAAATATTATTTCATTAATTCAAATTTTTATTTAAATTGTCATCTTTATCCATAATAATAAATGGAGATTTCAATGAGGTCTCTTCATGTTTCTAGAAATTTACAAAATTAGAGATTTTTAGTAACTTCTTTGGACAATGGATTATATATATATATATATATACACACAATTATGAGATAATAGAGTATTAATAAGGTAGTTCGACATACAAGTATAATAATTTCAAGTGTAATAGTATTAATGAATCACATAGAACAAATGTCTTCAATATTTCTATTACATTTTACAAACTATTAATGCCAAGAATAATAGGAAGAACAAGAAGAATAAGAAAAAAAAAAGAAACTATTAATACTAAGTTTATAATTAATAATTAATAAAGCTTTAATAGTTTCACCGAATTTTTTTCTTATTATTCAATTTTTTAATTATTTAAACCATTTTAAAAATGCCTAATAATATAATTTAGCTTTTTTTTATAATAATTATAGAAATTACAAAAAATAAAATTTCAAATAATTTATGTTTAGATATTTGATTATTACCTCTAATTTATATGATTTTATAAGGTTTGATGTTAATATTTTTGAAATTTTTATAATTAAAAATATTTTATAATAAAAAACATCGATTACAAAATATATATGATATATTTTTTATTCTCAAATTAATAATAAGCTTGGCATAATTGGTTAGGCAAATATTTTATAACATTCAAGACTCAAGTTTAAAGAAAGAAATTTTGCACAACTAAATTTCCACGTTAGCCCAAGTGGCGCCATACTTTCAATCGGATTGGGGTTCTCTGCATTACTAAAAAGTAATATTACCTTTAGCAACAGAAAAAAAAACTGTTGCTATAAGTATAAAAAAATGTAGACACCCCAAATCCATTTCAATCGGCACTAAATCTTGAATTTGGGGTGTCTTCATTTCTTTTTTATTTCCTGAACTTATAGCAACAGTTTTTTCTATTGCTAAAAGTTGTATTGTACTCTGCGTTACTTTTTAATAATGCAGAGAACCCAAATCCATTTGGTGGCGATTAATGTTGTTGAACACATGGATCATGTCTTTATGTGTTAGGTTATATATGGATGGAACATGATGCTTTTAGTATTTCATTACAAATTTTCCACTTATATATGATGGGTGTTAATTTTTTTTTTTATAGGCATCAATATTTTTACAGTTAACTATATGTCATTTAGAAACGTAAATAGTTATTTTATATTATTTATTTTATAAATGTACGATTTTTAAAAATAATTATATATTATATATTATACTCGTCTATGTATTATATAATATTTTTAATGAACAACGTAAAACTAATTTTAAGTCTAAATCTTATTTCATATGGAAAGTACATAAATAATGAAAATACACTTAGATTGGAAGAATAGGTGTGTAGATATAAATTCAAAAAACTAAGAGCGTTTAGAAATGATTATATCAAACTTTAAGTTGATTGGAAAGTATTTCAGTTAATTGAAAATTAAAACATGAAAAACTTATGAAATATCTTTCAAATCTAATAACATGTTTTGAATTTTCTATTTCTAAAAGCAAATTTTTAAAAAATATTTTTAGAAATATTTTTTTGAAAACAATGTGTCAAACATATTTTATTATTTTTTATTTTTAAAACAAAAAATTGTTTTTAAAAGTGGGTTACAAACAAGGCCATTATTTTTTACTATTTTGTTTTTTGGAGGGTTAATATTGTAGCTGGTGCATTGTTTTATGTTTTGGAAAAAGGGAAAATTGTAAGAGATTACATGGTTTATCATTCTTATCCTGCAAAAAAAAAAAGATGGATAGTAATAATTTGGTCACAAATAACGTTGTTGAACACATGGATCATCCGTCTATGTGTTATGTCATGGATGGAATATGATATTTTTACAGCATGTTTGGTTCGCATGCCCTAAAAAAGACATGAAATTCCATCTTGAAAGTGATTCTCCCTTGATTGGATTGCTGCCCAGCACGGAAACATTCCTTTCCTCTAGTTACTGTTTCCTCCATTAATCGTATAGCCAAATCCTCCTCTCTCATGCTGGAATTTCGATTTTTCGGATGGAAAATAGGTTGCATTTACTTCATTGCCCTTGACAAATCGAAGGAATTCCAGCCAATGTCCTCGGTATATCTTTTGCGCTGCTAGGTCAATTGCATTACTCATTCATTGCCACTGCTACACATTTGCGATGCCGCTGGTGTTCCTGTGCTACTCCGTCCGATTAGCAATGTCTAGCTCTGCTTTCTTCTAGCATCTGGTATGTGTTGGTGTTGGTCCTCCTCCATCTCCTTCTCATTACTCCACATTTTGTTGTCATTTTTGTTTTTGGTTTTGTTTGTTTGGTTGATTTTTCTGCTGGGTTACTATTTTTGGTTTATCCCTTATATTGTTCTTGTCTTCGGTCACCAGTAGAGAAACTAAACACATCGATTTAGGGGTCGTGGAAGGGTTAGGTTAATGAATCTTGCAATGCATTACAATAATCATATGAACTCATAAGAGATGTTCAATTTCAATGTATTACAGTAATGAAGTTATTTCACTATATCTTTTTGATCTTGTCTCAATGCATTATAGTAATGAAATTATTTTATAGTTTTTCAATTTTCATTATAAAATTACCAAAGCTAAGAAAATATACAACCTTTGGTATTTGTTAACCATATTTGCTGGCATAATGGTGAAAGCCTTCATAATGGAGTCCAGAGCTTGTATATATTTTTGTAGCTAATCATCATTAGTTATCAGTTATCATTAGTATGTTAAATTAATGGTGTTCTGGGAATAAACACTTTCTAGATGTAATATATACCTATTGGAGTCCAAAGCCTAAACTCTATTTTATTTTCTATTACTTTTATTTTCTAATTAATTTTTTTCATCTTCTATTACTTTTCTTATATAATTAATTACCTTGCCATTATTTAAGGCTTTGAGCTTTGACAAAGCTAAGTATGGATCAGTTACTTGATTGGAGACTGTGGTTGGTTTGTTGGTATATAATACAATAGGAATTATTCTGTTTTAGTTCAATATTTGGTCTCTTCCTTCTAGGTTTTGAAGGAGTCCATCATATACATAATTTACTCCTTAAACAATTAATTAGTGGTATGGTCTTGATATATATATATATATATATAGTATATATACATACACACACACACACACACAAAATACAGTTCTCTCCCTAACGAAATCAAAAATCTTTGTTTGGAGGATTAACCCAAAATGTTGTTGGTTAGCAACTTCCACTTAAACCAAAATGTTGATTAACCCAAAATTTGTTTACTACTTAAAAACCAATGTTGTTGGTTGGTTAGCAAGAAGTTAATTTTTAAGTCTCAAAATGCGAGTCTTTTGATTGACATAAAAATAGATCGGGTACAATTTCATATTTTTATAGTCCTCTGTTGGGTGTTCTGACAAGTGTACCAGTCGCACAAGTAATACAATGATGAAATAAGAGTATCGTCTCCACAGGGACTAACGTGCTAATTACTCTAGAAGTTAAACGTAATATTTAGGCAAATCGATTTTCTTTGGAATGAAGGTAGCTCTAATTGAAAGTAAAGCCAATAACAATTGAATCAAGGGAAGTAAATCAAATAAAAGGCATAGAGTCACTAACCCCCCTCTTTCGTCCTAGGAATTGTTAATTCTCCCTACACTTGTAATTAAAATCAATCATGCACAATAATCTCAGGGTTTTCTAATTACTTAAAGTAATTCTTCCGAACCTAGATTAAGCTACCCATCTCTACATAATCCCTTATGTGAGTTTGAGTCTAATTAAAGTTACCCTAAATTGATTACACGAGGTTAATTAATATCCCTATTAATTAACAAGTAAAATCCCTTGGTTCTATCACTTGCCCTAATCATTCAACATACATATTATAAAATGGCCAATTTCATAATACGTTCAAGAAGTATTGAATGTTAGGTATGCATAAATTGACAATAATCACAAATCTCAAGAGAACACAGATCCTAGTCTGAAATTGGGTTCATAAGAACCCTAGAGTAGAAACTTTAGCCACTCATGACTCTAAGACTACAAAAAACAGGAGAAGAATGATAAACCTTCATGAATCCGGGGTTGGGTTGACGGAATTCAGGCTTGATTGGCTCCAAGGACGGATTCCTCCTTCTCCTCTAGCAACAGTCGGTGCCTCCCTTCAGTCTCCAACTCAGAATTACCCTAAAAAGTTCATCTGACGCCTTTTAAATCAGCTCAGTATCGCGACGTACCGCTATAGCGGTAACTTTCCACTGCTATAGCGGTAGAAGACAGTAATAAATTCTCCAGCAAATTTGGTGCAGGGCTCACCGCTATAGCGGTAAGGATCCACCGTTATAGAAGTGGTAGACAGAAAGTGGGTCTTCTATTTCTTCAGCTCCAAGGACAGGCGCTATAGCGGTGACCATCCAGCGCTATAGCGGTAATGGACAGAAGCAATTCCAACTTTATGTTTAGCTCCAGGGAGCACCGCTATAGCGGTGAGAGCCCACCGCTATAGAGATGGTAGGCAGATAGTTTCCTCACAGCAACTCGTATCAGTTCGGTCGTTCGCTTCAGCTTCGTCCAACTCGCCCTACATCAGAGAGGATAAAATGATGATTAGTAGCATTCTTAGTCAAGGAATCACATGAAGCAGATTAAACTCTAACAAATCCTAAACTAAACTAAATCAAACAAAAACAACGGAAAAGACATACAAGCAAACACAAGTAGGCGATAAAATGGATCAAAGATTTAGCACCAAATGGTACTAAATCTAGTACTTAACACTCCCCCAAACTTGCAATTTTGCTTGTCCTCAAGCAAATCATCCCTCTCAACAGACAACAGTGTAAGGCAGTCATAAGATAGACAGAGTCATTGACAAGATTAAGTTGCATTCGTACTCGGCAAGATAGAAATGCCAATTTCATACTTAAAAACATTTTCATCCTCTAAAATTTAAATTCAAGAACTACTTCTAACAAAGGAGGAATCATACTGCCAATAATCATTAGGAAGTTTAAATCAAAACTTAAGTAGACGCTTTGAAATCACAGAAGCTTCAAAAAGCAGTAATACTGTCACCCAATCAGGCTTTCCTTTCCATACTTTCACACTCTCAAGGGTATACAGTTCAGATTCTTGTGTTCACATCAACCCACATAGAGCGAGAGGCATCCAGTAAGAAGTAGAGTCCGTGCGCCTGATCCACACAACTCTTCTTCCCCCTTCACACTCACGGTGAGAATTGCAGAGTAAGAAAAGTACCCGTGCGCCTAATCCACACAATACTTCTCTACCCTTTTATCTTTTTCAAGCAATCCAAAAGCAAGGTTCATTGGCCAAAACAATATCCGTGTGCCTCATCCACACAATACCGCTCTAACATAAACCCCACCTTCAAGCCATCACTGTTAACTTATTTAATTTATTTATGAAATCTAAAACTGCTACCCCTTATTGAGTTTATATACCCTTTTTATGTTTCATTAGGAAAGATTAACTTAAGCAACAGCATTCACTCTTAAAATTTCCAGGTTTCAAACAGCCTACTCAAATTTTGAGAAAAACCTCCTCATATTATAGAAAATAGGATTAGTTCTTTATTAAAAACAGATTTACGAATTTAAATTTTAACGACATGATTATGTTTTTGAGTCAACAATACACATTTTCTCTTGCAAAGGCCAAATAGAAAAAATATCAGATTTTGAAAAACACATGAATCTGCCTAAGCCTATATCTGCTTTACACAACTGTCTGCTAAGACCACATATTGCACCCAAAAAAAAAGGATAAAACATCTTAAAACAGAGAAACAAACTAAAACAGAGATTCCCCTCCCCCAAACTTAAGTTTGACAGTGCCCCCACTGTCCTGTGTCTGCCCAACAGAGGTAAGGAAATCACAGCATGAAGAATGTATATAACCCACATAACTGTTAATAACTGTATACACTGCCATTCACATCAATTCAGCCAGATATCGAGATCACATAGTCAGATCACATAAACATATAGCACTTATACAAATTATCAGCATATTAGAGAATGAATACACATAAAGTCAAAAAGGAAAAATAAGAAAAAGAGAAAACGGAAAAAAAAGGAAAAGAAAAGTGAATGTCAGAAATGGATGGTGAGGCCCGATTCTAGTCCATCAGCTCCTCAGTTTCACTAGCTCCCTCATCGGCCTCTCCTTCAGCATCAGGACCGGCGCCGGATGCCTCTCCTCTTACCGGTAGCCTCGACGAATCAAGGTTGAACTTCTCCGCCATCAGTGAGCCCAATGCAGTCACGTAATCTATTGTGTAACGTACATCCTCCTGTGTTCTACCCAGCTCTGCTCTGAAATAGGTCATTGACTGCTGGACCTCTCCTAGCTCTTTGCTAACGTCAGCCAACGTCACATTAGCTGGAGCTTGAGGTACCATGCGTCGAGGACGGCTGACTGGATGTGGCGGTGCTGGTCTTCCCTCCACAGGGAATAAACTGTCAATATAATTCCTTGTGATCCCCAGAGGCCTTTTTATTTTCATGTCATCTGTGGGAACTTCCTTCTTCAGCAAGAACGCTGTCAGGATGAATGGGTATCCAATAACCCCAGCCTTTGCTTGAGCCAATTCATCTACCTTTTCAGCTATGAGTTGCCTGAAATTAATTATGATCCCTTTCATGATGCAGTAGATTAGCAAGGCTCTCTCGGCGAAGACATCTGAAAAGTTTGAGGACGGAAGCATAGCGTACTGCACAAAGCTGTACCAGGCCTTAGCAATAGGCAATAATTCCATCCGCTGTACCTTGTATGGCTCACCCCTTAAGTTCAGTTCCCAACGTGCCTCAGGTTTACAGATCGTTCGGCACACATCTTTGGAATCCCAAGACTTCCATATTAGCAACCTATGATAGTCCTATTCTCTTGGGTTCCACAGATTGAATGCCTTATTAATAGCCCCCTCAGAGAAATTAATCAGTTTGCCTCTAACTTCAGTGTTGTACTTCTTCATTGTGTCATTGGGGGTTCTGAAAGTATTGGCATAGAATTCCTTCACCATATCCACATACGCATGCTCAGGTAAATTGCATATCCTATCCCAACCCCTATCAGTGATCTGCTCTTGAATCCTGGATATTCATCCTCCTCTAAATTGAAGACTTTCTCAGGGAGGATTTTTCTTCTGCTTATCTCCTTGTCAAATCTGACCCCATGGTCTGGAGTCCTAAATGTAAGGAATTGGGTTGCTGAAGACGATGCACCCGGGGTTTCCTTCCTCTTAGTTGGAAGTTTCCTCCTCTTAGGGACAGGGGGTGCCATAAGGAATGCCAACACAATCAGAGTTCCAGGGCACTTATGCATTCGGTGTTGCAAGATCAAGAGAAGTTCTTTCCCTTTCACCATCATGTCCAAGTTCAACCGCTGCCCATTTACCTTGAAGCTTCTGGTATGTTCAAGGTCAGATATTTCGATGGCACCGTTTGGAAAGACTTCTTTCACAACAAACAGGCCCGACCACCTTGATTTGAGCTTCCCTGGGAAGAGTTTTAGCCTGGAGTTATAGAGTAGCACCTTCTGCCCCGCATGAAAGGAACGATGTGCAATTTTTCTATCGTGCCACCTCTTCACCTTTTCTTTATAGGTTTTTTTCATTTTCATAAGCTTGAAGACGGTGGTCTTCCAATTCATTCAACTCCAATAATCTCTTTTTCCCATCTTGTTTCAGATCGAAATTCAAAAAATTCAAGGCCCAGAATGCCTTATGCTCGAGCTCAACAGGAAGATGGCAAGACTTGCCATATACAAGCTGGAATGGTGAGGTGCCTATAGGAGTTTCATAGGCCGTTCTGTATGCCCACAGAGCATCATCAAGCTTCTTGGCCCAATCCTTCCTTGAAGCATTCACCGTTTTCTCAAGTATCCGCTTTAGCTCTCTGTTGGACACCTCTACTTGTCCACTCGTCTAAGGGTGGTATGGAGTAGCTATCCAATGCTTCACTCCATATCTAGCTAATAGGCTTTTGAGAGGTTTATTGTAGAAGTGAAAACCTCCGTCACTAATTAGAGCTCGAGGCACACCAAACCGATAGAAGATATTCTTTTTTAAGAATCCGATGACTACCCTTGAATCATTGGTTTGAGTAGGTGCAGCTTCTACCCATTTAGACACATAGTCCACAGCCACCAATATATATTGATTAGAGAAGGAAGATGGGAATGGACCCATGAAGTCAATTCCCCATACATCAAAGACCTCTACCTCTAACATAATGTTAAGAGGCATTTCTTGTCGCTTGGATATGTTTCTAACTCTTTGACACCGATCACATCTGTTAACAAATTCTCTGGCATCTTTAAACAAGGACGGCCAATAGAAACCGCATTCCAATACCCGGTTGGCTGTGCGCACAGTGCTATAGTGACCTCCATACTCTGACCCATGACAATGCCATAATATTTATGCCATTTCTTCCTCAGGTACATACCTTTAAAAAGTCTGATCTGCACCAAGCCTAAAGAGATAAGGCTCATCCCAGTAGTAGACTTTCACATCATGAAGAAACTTCTTCCTCTACTGATATGTCAACTCAGGAGGGAGTATTCCACATACTAGATAGTTTACAAAGTCCGCAAACCAAGGAGATTTCTGTTCCTCCACAAAGTACAGATGTTCATCAGGGAAGGTCTCTTTTATCTGAATTGATTTCTCCTCTTGAGCATCAGTACTCAAGCGAGACAAGTGATCTGCTACCTGATTCTTGGTCCCCTTTCTGTCTACTATTTTCAAATCAAATTCTTGCAGCAAAAGTATCCATCGGATCAATCTAGGCTTCGAATCCTTCTTGCTTACAAGATATTTTATGGCTGAGTGATCAGTGAACACTGTGACACTTGTCCCAACCAAATATGCCCGAAATTTGTCTAAAGCAAACACTACTGCTAGCAGTTCCTTCTCAGTAGTTGTGTAATTCAGCTGGGCATCTGCTAATGTCTTACTGGCATAGTAGATGGGATGAAATAGTCTCTCAGCTCGTTGTCCCAAAACAGTTCCCATGGCATAGTCGCTCGCATCACACATGAGCTCAAACGGCTTGTCCCATTCCGAAGTGACCATGATCGGAGCAGAGATAAGCCTTTTCTTTAATTCCTCAAAGGCTTTCAAACATTCAGCATCGAAGACATATGGAATGTCCTTTTCAAGCAACTTACACAACGGTTTAGATATTTTGGAGAAATCTTTAATGAATCGTCGGTAGAATCCCGCATGACCAAGAAAACTTCTTATGGCCTTAACTGAGTTAGGCGGAGGTAATTGCTCAATAATAGAAATTTTTGCCCGATCTACCTCCAACCCACTCTTTGAAACTTTGTGGCCTAGAACTATGCCTTCACGAACCATGAAATGGCATTTCTCCCAATTCAACACAAGATTGGTCTCCTCACATCTCTGAAGCACTTTTTTCAAATTCTGTAGACACAAATCAAACGAAGAACCGAAGACAGAGAAGTCATCCATAAATACCTCCACACTTGACTCCACCATGTCAGAGAAGATCACCATCATACATCTCTGGAATGTGGCCGGTGCGTTACACAACCCAAAAGGCATCCTTCTGAAAGCAAAAGTGCTATAGGGGCAAGTGAAGGTTGTTTTCTCTTGATCACTTGGGGCTATTGCGATCTGATTGTAGCCACTGTACCCATCCAAGAAACAGAAATACTCTTGCCCGGCTAGTCTGTCCAACATCTGATCAATGAAAGGCAAGGGAAAGTGGTCCTTTCGAGTAACGCTATTCAGCTTCCTATAATCCATACATACACGTCATCCCGTAACCGTGCGCAAAGGAATGAGCTCATTACGGGCGTTAGCCACTGCAGTCATTCCACCCTTTTTAGGGACGCATTGGACTGGGCTCACCCATGAACTATCAGATATGGGATAGATAATCCCAGTATCCAACCACTTAATAATTTCCTTCTTCACCACATCCTTCATCACTGGATTAAGATGCCTCTGAGGTTCCGATGATGTCTTATTCTCATCTTTCAAGTGAATTTTATGCATACAGAAGGAAGGGCTTATACCTTTTATATCTGCAATAGACTACCCAATTTCATTCTTGTAGCTTTTTAGCACCTTCAGCAGCTGTCCTTCTTGCTCATCAGTGAGCGAACTCGAAATCACCACTAGCAGTGAGTCAGAGTCTCCAAGATAGATATATTTTAGATGTGGAGGAAGTGGTTTCAGCTCAAGTACAGGGGGTACCTCAACGGATGGCTACAATGGTGAGCTTGCTCTAGCAGACATAGCTAAAGACTCAAAGTAGTTCCTGGGCTTGAACATCACAGAAGAAGTGGTACAAGATCTAACCACTGCTGATTCACCTTTCTCATCCTTTTCTCTGTCGTCACCCAAGAGATCCTTTAGCTCATCTTTTTCCACTACATCCATAATTTGCTCATTCAACTTTCCTTCCATAATCCGTACGAGGTTACACTCTTCATGGTCATTCGATGCTCTCATTGCCTTGTTCATATTGAATTTCACCTCCTGATCATTGACCCTCATTATTAGCTCGCCTTTATGAACATCAATCAAGGCTCTACCAGTTGCAAGGAAAGGTCTCCCCAGAATGATAGGGATCTCCTTATCTTCTTCAAAATCCACTACTATAAAATCTGCAGGGAAGATTAGTGTATCCACTTTCACTAGGACATCTTCAATCACTCCATTTGGGTAGCATATAGACCGATCTGCCAGCTGAAGGGTAACTGTAGTAGGACGAGTCTCTCCTAGACCTAGCTTCCTGAAAATGGATAGAGGCATGAGATTTACACTGGTACCCAAATCACATAATGCCCTGCCTGTAAAACTCTTTCCAATATTGCATGGCACCACGAAACTCCCCGGGTCTTGTATCTTGGTAGGAAACTTTCTCTACAAAATAGCACTACATTCCTGAGTTAGTGCCACTGTCTCAAACTCCCCTAGATGCCTTTTACGAGAGAGGACGTCTTTCATAAACTTGGCATAACTAGGCATCTGCTCCAATGCCTCAGCAAATAGAATTTTTATATGTAGTTGCTTCAAAACCTCTAGAAACTTTTTATACTGCCTCTCCAAATTCTGCTTCTTTGCCCTCTGAGGGTAGGGCATTGGTGGAACAAGATTTTCAGCTGTTACATCTTTTACCACCTTTTTAGCTTTCTCTCTTACCTCTGGTGCATCAATTTTCTCAGTCACAATTTCTTGAGGTAGGGCAACCTCATCTTTTACTTCTTCAGTGACTCCTTTCTCTGGTTGAGTATGTGACTTAATAGCATCAGGAATTTCCTTGCCACTTCTCAAAGTGATGGCCTTAGTGCTTATTGCCCCCCTTCTTGGGTTATTCTCAGTATTACTAGGGAGATTACCCTGTGGCCTGTTATTCAGTGCAAGGACCAGCTGCCCCATCTAAGTTTCAAGATTCTTGATAGCCACATTCTGAGTCTGAAATATGGATTCACTTCTCTCCATGAATTTCATAAACATCTCCTCCATCGACGGCTTCTTCTCCACTTGAGGTGGTGGAGCTCTATTTTGAGGAGAAAAGTTGTTTTGACTATTAAACCCAGGAGGATGAGAAGGCTTACCAGAAGATGAAGTTGAGGGGTTAAGGCAGTGATTATTACTCCAAGAGAAATTTGGATGATTCCTTGAGCTCGGATGGTAAGTGTTGGAGTATTGGCTGTTCTGATTCCTCTACATATTACCCATATAATTCAACTGTTCCACAGAAGGGAATTCTTCACAACACCCATTAACGTGAGCCCCTCCACAGAAATCACAACTCGGTTCAGGCATCGCTATTGCATTTACCTTTGCTTGTTCATTTTGTCTAGAGCACAGCATGTCAACTTTCTTTGTTAATGCTTCATTCTGAGCCAACAAAGCATATAATGTATCCAACTCCATGACTCCCCTTCTTGCAACACTCTTGGCCCGACTAGATGTATTCTGGCTCGTCCCCATTGTCTCAATTATTTCCTTGACTTGCACTATTGATTTGGCCATCAAAGCACCGCCAGCTGCGGTATCCAATTTGTCTCTAGTCTCATATGTGAGATCACTATGAAATATGGTGAGCTGCTGCCATTATGGGAGGCCATGATTAGGGCATTTTATAAGTAAGTTTTTGAATCGTTCCCATGCCTCATATAAGCTTTCGCCGTCATGCTGATAAAATGTTGTGATTTCATTCCTCAATTTGATCGATCTTGAGGGCGGAAAGAACTTACCCAAAAATCTTTTCTGTAGCTCATCCCACATTGTTATACTTCCTCTTGGTTGAGCATTCAACCAACTTTTAGCCATATCCCTCAAGGAGAAGGGAAACAGATGTAGGCGGATGGCATCATCATTAGCTCCATTAATCTTAACCATATCACAAATATCCAAAAAATTAGTAATATAGTTGTGCGGGTCTTCCATCGGGCTGCCCCCAAACTGGTTCTGCTGGACCAAATTCATCAAGACTGCCTTTATTTCAAAGTTATTTGCACCCAGTGGAGATTTCACTATGCTGGATGCGTGTCCAGCCTCAGTGGGTAATGCATAATTCCACACAGCTCTATAGTCATCCTCCTGATGCTCATTCCCAGCCCCATTACCAGCATTGACTTCAAAACCCCGGTGGTTTTGGTTATTCTCAGCTATTTCTTCCTGTGTAGCTTGGCTCACTTGAGTTCTCCTTTTTCTCGCTTCTTTTCTAGTTCTCCTCACTAATCTTTCGATCTCAGGCTCAAAGAGAAGATCAGAAGTCTGAATGGTACCTCGCATACACAACGAAAAACTCCGGTCAGAATTAACAAAAAGGAAATCACAAAACTTAATGCAAAAAGCAAGAATTACTAACTACCAAAAACAAAAACTAGAACAACTAAAATAAAACAAAAGAAAATGCCTAAGCTAGCACCTTTAATTTCTTAGAATATTAGTTTAAAACCATCAGTCCCCGGCAACGGCGCCAAAAACTTGTTGGGCATTCTGGCAAGTGTACCAGTCGCACAAGTAATACAGTGATGAAATAAGAGTATCATCTCCACAGGGACTAACGTGCTAATTACTCTAGAAGTTAAATGTAATATTTAGGCGAATCGATTTTCTTTGAAATGAAGGTAGCTCTAATTGAAAGTAAAGCAAATAATAACAATTGAATCAAGGGAAGTAAATCAAATAAAAGGCCTAGAGTCACTAATCCCCCTCTTTCGTCCTAGGAATTGTTAATTCTCCCTACACTTGTAATTAAAATCAATCATGCACAATAATCTCAGGGTTTTCTAATGGCTTAAAGTAATTCTTCCGAACCTAGATTAAGCTACCCATCTCTACACAATCCCTTATGTGAGTTTGAGTCTAATTAAAGTTACCATAAATTGATTACACGAGGTTAATTAACATCCCTATTAATTAACAAGTAAAACCCCTAGGTTCTATCACTCGTCCTAATCATTCAATGTTCTACCCACATCTCCCTCTCCCAAGTTCAATGAAGGCAACATACATATTATAAAATGGCCAATTTCATAATACGTTCAAGAAGTATTGAATGTTAGGTATGCATAAATTGACAATAATCACAAATCTCAAAAGAACACAAATCCTAGTCTGAAATTGGGTTCATAAGAACCCTAGAGCAGAAAATTTAGCCACTCATGGCTCTAAGACTACAGAAAACAGGAGAAGAATGATAAAGCTTTATGAATCCAGGGTTGGGTTGACGGAATTCAGGCTTGATTGGCTCCAGGGACGGATTCCTCCTTCTCCTCTAGCAACAGTCGGCGCCTTCCTTCAGTCTCCAACTCAAAATTGCCCTAAAAAGTTCATTTGACGCCTTTTAAATCAGCTCAATATCGCGACATACTGCTATGGCGGTAACTTTCCACCGCTATAGCGGTAGAAGACAGTAATTAATTCTCCAAAAAATTTGGTTCAGGGCTCACCGCTATAGCGGTAAAGATCCACCGCTATAGCGGTGGTAGACAGAAAGTGGGTCTTTTGGTTCTTCAGTTCCAGGGACAGGCGCTATAGCGGTGACCATCCAGCGCTATAGCGGTAATGGACAGAAAAAATTCCAACTTTATGTTTAGCTCCAGGGAGCACCGCTATAGCGGTGAGAGCCCACCGCTATAGCGGTGGTAGGCAGACAATTTCCTCACAGCAACTCGTATCAGTTTGGTCGTTTGCTTTAGCTTCGTCCAACTCGCCCTACATCAGAGAGGATAAAATGATGATTAGTAGCATTCTTAGTCAAGGAATCACATGAAGCAGATTAAACTCTAACAAATCCTAAACTAAACTAAATCAAACAAAAACAACGGAAAAGACATACAAGCAAACACAAGTAGGCGATAAAATGGATCAAAGATTTAGCACCAAATGGTACTAAATCTAGCACTTAACATCCTCCAAATGAGTCAACACACATCTACTTAAATGAGAATAAGTCCATAATCGAGCTATAATGTATAATGTAATCTAAACTTAATTAATCATTTCAAGCAATCATAGTTAGCCATGGCTAACTTGAAAGCAAGGATTGTTGCTACTGTTGAGTTAATGGTTCAACATGATCATCGCAATATGTAGCTATTACGTTTTTGTTGTTGGAGTTGTTCTTTGTAGGCCCTGAATTAGTAGAAGACCTTACCATGTTGATTTCCATCATCGTAGGGCCCATATTAGGAAGGGTTCGTTAACCAACAAATCCTTGTGAGATGTTCAATATGAAACACTCAGCAGTATGTAACGTGATTGAGATATGCTTTGGAATATTAAAGACATGTTGGGCAATATTTAGAAGTTTGTCCTTTTACCCAGTTAGAACAAACAACTAGATCATAATTGCCTGTTGTTTACTGCATAATCTCATAATGTAGGATAATCCCTTCGAATATGAGGATGACATAGAAATAGGAAGTTCGTCCATTGACCTCGATCATCTTAGTATAATCGAGCCAACAAATGCTTAGACTCAATAGAGAGATAACTTAGCAGAGGAAATATATGGTGAGTTTAGGAATCGGCGACGATGATATTGTCTGAAGGTGGTCATGTGTATTTTTGTTGATATTTTTTGGTATATGAGCAAGTCATCATGTGGCTGTTTACAATGTTAATATTTTGTTAATATATCTTGTATTTGTTGATATTACGTTATACTATTGCATTGTTTATGAAAATAAACTTGGAAATGTCACACCACTTAACCCATGAAGAAGATGCCCTGCTTGTAGAATCACTTGTGGAGCTAAGGCTGAATTGTGACTATTGTGACAACTTTCAAGCCTGCGTACCTGCCAAAACTAGAGTTAATGCTTGCTGAAAAGGCTCCCGACCATGCTTAAGGGCTTTCTCCCACAGACAATCTCGAATAAAGACACTGAAGAATGCTTGGCAAGCCGTATATGACTTGATTCATGGATCAAACACAAGTGGATCTAGGAAGGACCCCAAGACGAGATGCGTCATAGCAAATCTTATTGTATAGGATGCATATATACAGGTAGATTATGGATCCAAGCTTGCATTGTTTGTTTCAGTTTTTATATTGTCTGACTCTTATGCTTTGTTTTATCTGCAGTCTAACCCGAGCAAGAGTGGTTAGAGAAGCCAATCATTCCTCTTCTTTGAACAGTTGACAACTATATATAGGAGAGACAATGAATCAGGAAGGGATTTACAATTCTCTATGGGCATTAGAGAAGAGATGGCAACCCAAGCAGAAGAAGAGGACAATGTCATATCCATTCCAGAATCTAAGATGGATGCATTTGAGATGCCTACCCCTAATGTGCCTCGCGCTACGACAACCAACATGCAGTCTGAGGCAACATCCAGTTCAGGTAGAAAGTGAAGACAGAGTAGTGCTAGTGATGATGTTGCTACAGCCCTGGTTGACTTTACAACATGTCTGAGGCAATGTATTGAGGTTGCGTCCACTTCCATTTCTACATTGTTCGACATGTTGAATCATGATGCTAATATGGTTGAATGAAAGGAATGACTTCTTAGAGATTTGCTGAAGGTTCCAAGGTTGACTAAAGAGGAAGTAATTTGGGCTAACATGGTAATTGTACAAAAACATAGTTTGCTAGTGCAATTCCCCTATGTACCAGATGCATTGAAGGCTCCATGGATCAAATCGATCATTCACTAGACTATTATGTAATTATAAGTGTTTTGTGGTGTAATGTGTAACTTATATGGAAAGGATGGATATGTCTGTGTCTTGATATATAAAACTCATAGCTAACCAATAAGTTGAATATGTCTGTGTCTTGTTCTGGAAATGATGAACATGTCTATGCCTATGTCTTATATGGAAAGGATGAACATGTCTGTGTCTTGTCTTGGCTCTTTTTGTGATTATTGAATAGTTGATCAATGCTAAGCTTGTGTGAAAGTGTTGTGATGTTAAAAGAGTGAATCTAGTAGCGGTGAAATTGTGTTATAATTTTGGAAGATGATTGTAGAGTAAAGGCTGTTATACTTGTACTGCATGTTTGTAATCAAATGCAATGGTAAAAATTTTATTTTAGTGATTGTATATGAGACTTTGTGCTTTTTCTTTAGATTTTCTTTGATATTGCAAATTGGAAATTGTTAATCCACTTAATAAATGGATTAACATTCATTAAATAGATGTGAATAGCAGCAATCAAATACTGCAGGTTCTTCATGCAGTTTGGTATATCCCTTGCATCAATTCCCATATTATTTGATTTATATTTGAATTATGCTACTACTGCTGGCCAGATTTTTATAAAATATTATGCTACTGCTACTATCCAGGAACTTTTCATATAACAGACTAGAATGGCCAATATAGCAGAAATATGTCTTTGTTTTCATTATAAGGTGCTTCCACTTCAGAGCTTTTTGGTTCCTGATAGAACTTACAAAAAGAAAACATAGTAGGTTTCAATTAAAAAGAAATAGCAACCAAAAATTTCAACACATCTACGGTTACAAATTCACAAAAGGTTTGCATTAGTCAAAATTACATTACATATAGTCTTCACTAGTCATTATGCAGAACCTACTAGTTTTTAACAAAGATCACAAGTAACAACACCACTAAGACTATAGCAATTGTTGCCATATTCCCCATTTTAGGCTTTTGGGTGCCCTCCTCTCATGCCTTTGCAATGCCCCCAATTTGTCTCTTCAGCATGGTAATATCTCTCGGAATAATCGCCATAACCTTACGCAGCAAAGCAGTGTCTGTGTTCTCGACTTGTGGATGAAGTACACTGTCCACTAAGTCCCCATATTCCACGTCCTCAACCTTCACTTAGTCAAAGAAATCACACCTGTTAGCCTCACACTTTATGTACACGAGCGTCGGGTTCTTTTCAAAATGAGAGTTATCGATTGCAGCTCGTCGTGTGCAACGAAAATATCTCTGTTAAGACTCCATGGGTAGAGGCATCATCCACACTAAAGGACATCTTGTACCTCCTGTAATTGAAAAATTAAACACATGTGAAACTGTGTAATGATACCAAAGACATAATGCAAGTATAAAGCCTCAAGGCCACAGTTTCTACAAAATTTTACATGACATATATTGAATTTTATAATGCTATATTGAATTTTACTTACCTTGAGAAGAGGAACTTTGAACAAATACCTAAAGCAAAAAGTGGCACTCAAGAACTTGTTCAACAGGTAATGCCTACTCAGCAAGTTTAAGATAGATTGTGATTAATAAACTACATAATATTGCTATTATGTGCAACAAGTTACAAAGAAGTATGGTTAAATAGGACAAAAGATAATTACAATGTAACAATAAATAGCGAGGGATCTGATTACAATACTAAAATGAAGAAAGAAGTGTGTTTATGCAATTTTGGTCACATCCTATTGAAGTTAGATGTAGCTTTTCTATCTAATTATTTTGCAGTCATACTAAGTCATTCTTATTGTTGAATTTTGTTCCAAGGGCAAGCTAATTTTCTAACATACATATAGGTCCTGAGTGGAGGTTGGATAGAGAGGCTTAAACTTGTTGGAGAAAATGCACTTTCATGGTATGACAATGCAGGTTACAACCAAATTCTTCTGGAATTGATTGAACAGGAAGTGTCCTCCAAAACTAAGGTTGTATGGGGTGACACACTTGCATTTGTCAAATGAGGTACTATAGAAAACAAACTTTTATATATTCAAATCATTTGTGAAATCCATGGCAGAATTCAGATACGTGGCAAAATCCATGCATATTGTCATTATCAAATTCTAGACAGTCGCAAAACATTTCATCCTAAAAACAAGAGTTCATCGTAAAGCATTTTTTTTATTACAATATGTTTGTGCAGGTTGGGATGTATGAAAATGAGTACATATTATGATAACATCAAAATTTCAACACATCAGGGGACACAGTTGAATATCAAGTAATCGAATATCAATCTATGACTACACACAACTATAGCTAATGGTATGTTGGCTGTCAAAAAAAAGGTTGCCAAAATAATTAAAGATATAGATTGTTTAAAGTAAAACAAAAAATCACTATCAATAGCCATTATACTAATCATAGGTTTAGATGGATAAGTGATAACTCTATTTTATAGAGTTATTTAACCTCTATTTTTATTAATAAATTGAGTAAAATAAGTGATTTTAAGTCTTTTTCTGATTTATTTAGTCTTTTTTATTTGTTTAGTTTAATTTTATAAGGAATTAATTTTTCTTTAGGATTTATCATGAGATTTATTATTTATTGTGATTATTTAGTTTAAGTTAGTTAGGATATTTAAGTTAATTTTTATTAGAATTTATTTTAATTAGTTTCTTTTAGAATTTAAATTAAGATTAGGATTTAAAAAAAAAAGCAATCTTTATATTTTATTATTATTATTATTATTATTATTATTATTATTATTATTATTTATGTTTTGATTGGATGCCTATTATTTTGAATTAGGATTTGGCAATTGAAAAAGAGGTGTGCGGCACTGTATACGAAGAGGAGAAAGCTTTGGATATTGGAAGCATCATTCATCATCTATTCATTATCTTTTCTCCTTTTTCTTTTCTTTTGAGTTTTGATGAAAATACTCATGGATATTATTGTTGATGTTTTATGTATCATGAGTAGCTAAATTCCCTTTGTTAGGGGGAAGATGTAGCTTCTCTTGAACACTATGAATGGAGTTTTCAATTAATCTGAGTTTATTTAATTCTCTTATTGAGTGATTATTTCTGTGCCTACTGTTTTTTCAAACTGATCACTTGAAAATTGATTTAGGGTTCATACAGAGAATTGGAAAATTCATGTATTGAATACGCCTATTGAATTAATTGCCATAAGTAGATTTGATCTAGGAATAGATAGATTGCTTGTGTGGTTTTGATGAAATTCACTTATACTTATTGCCTGCGCCTAATTTGGTTGGTCTAAGGAATTAGAGAATTTGATTAGGTTCGGAGTATTGATTCGCCAAAGGATTAGGTTTTAATTAAAATTGAGAATTCTACCATCAATATAAAAATTAAAGACTTAGATTAAAATGGAAACTCATTCATAGTTAGATAGGCTAGTGAAATCGGATCCCTAACGCTTTAATAATTTGCATACTTTCCTTAGTTTAATTTTGTGACTTTTCATTAATTATTAGTAATTTAGTTTATTTTAAAAAATTAATTTAGGCTAATTTAGTTTAACCACATTAAAATTCGATCGTCTAGATAGTGTAGAAATACAGAAATTGGTACTTGGCTACTATAATCCTCGTGGGATCGACACCCTACTCATTTTCTATATTACTTGTTGACTCGGTACACTTGCCGATAGTGTTTCATATTTTTGACCAACAATAAGTGTCATATACCTCTACAATATCACAAAAAAATATTAACAGGATGATTAAGAAACACTTCATAGGGAAAACAATGGGATTAAAAATTGAGACAGATGAATTTAATGGAGTCAAAATTCCAAACAAGATAGATACAATAACTACAAATGAGCTACAATATGTGGTCGAAGGAAAGTGAGCCACTCTCACGGTCGTTGGATAAGCCTTCCTTCAGTCGCGCTAGCCAACCAACGAATCCTCACTATTGAAGAGAAGGGTATGTGGTCAAAGGAAAGTGAGCCATCCTTACGGTCGTTGGAGAAGCGCTCCTTCAATCGTGCTGGCCAACCAACGAGAAGGGTTTGTGGTCGAATACAATGGTAACCCAGGTGAAGAATTGAAGCCAGGACACAAATATGGGTCAAAAAGGAAAGAATGAGTGAGGGCTAATTTAGTAAAAGGAAAAAGTATATCTCATGTCTCTATCATTTACATGTGACCACGTGCTAGAAAATGACAAAAATACCCCTGAAGCCTTTTTGTGACATATTTTAAATTAAGGCCAATCAACTATGACATGTGGCACCAACCATATCATAACACATGGCACCATAAAACACTGTAACACGTGGCACCAATCACATCGTGACACGTGGCACCCTTTTTTTAAAATAAAACATCACAAATTTATTGACAAGAATCAAACCCCTAACCTGCTGAGAAGAGGAAGAAGGCTTTTATCATCAAGCCAATGATAATCTCTTGTCTTATATACTCAACAAATGATATATAAAGGCAGTTTTAGGAACATGAATGAAAACGCGTATAAACATTAGAGACATGAGATATATTTTTTTCTTATATATATTATAAAACAATAATAAATATTATAATAAAAAATATACTATTATTTTGCATAAATCATTTTAAATTACATAAAAGTTCAATATTTTACATTTATTAAAATTTTACAAATATCAATTATATGTCATAGATATTAAAATTTTAACATAAAAGACCAGATTTATATTACAAGATTTGTTTTTAAAATTTTTTAACTTTTATGTAATTTAAAATGATTTATGTAAAATAATAATATATTCTTCTATTATAAGATTTATTATTGTTTTATAATATATAATAATTTGTGTACATTTTCTTTTGTTTATAATGACAAGTCTTTATATATAATTTGTTGAATATATAAGATAAGGGATTATCATTAGTTTAATGGCAAAAACCTTCTTCCTCCTTTCAGTAGGTTATGAGTTTGATTATTGTCAATGAAATTATAAATTTCATTTCAAAAAAAGGGGTGCCACATGTTATGATGTAGTTGGTTCCACGTGTCACAATGTGATTTGTGCCATGTGTCACGCTGTGATTAGTCTCACTTTTGAAATTTGTCACAAATAGACTTTAGCGGTATTTTGGTCACTTTCCAATAGTCAACAACTCCGTTAACCCATTGATAATGTTAAAAAGAAGAAGATATATTTGAAAAAATTTGAAACATGTAGGACATATTTGACCAAAAAAATGTTTAGCGACAAGAATGAAAATGTGTGTAAACGTTAGGGACATGGATATATTTTTCCCTTAGTAAAATTACCCCTCAAATTTCTTTTATTTTTATTTAAAAATTATATAACTAATAATATTTTTTCTCTCTCCATTTTCTTTTTGCATTTCCAACCAAACAATATTTTTTCATTTTCCTTCTCTCCTTTTCATCTCTCTTTTCCTTTCCATTCTTCTTTTCATTTCCCTTCCTATTCTCTATTGCGAACCAAACACGTCATTAGAATTTCATTACTAATTTTCCACTTATATATGTTGGGTGCAATCAACATTTTTACAATAAATTATATGTCATTTGGAAAATTAAATAGCTAATTTATATTATTTATCTTATGAAAAATATTTAGATGCAATTCTTATATATTTTCTTTGTTATTAGATTCTTTTATTAAAATACGATAAATATGCATTTTCTTTAACTTTACATTGTATGATTTGTTATTTTAAAAAAGATTTTATATATACAAAAACTAAGCTTTAAGTCTAAATCTTATTTGAGATGGAAAGCATGTAGATATTGAAGATACACCTAGAGGTAGATGTGTCTATGTAAATTTGAAAAATTGAAAGTTTCTTGAAAATGATTCTGTTGAACTTTTAGTTAATTAGAAAGTATTTCAGTTAACTAGAAATTAAAAATTTGGAAAACTTGTGAGATATCTTTCCAATAAATAGAAAAAAATGTAAGATGATTGAAATTTGCCTAAAAATCAGGTTGCTTGAGTTATTCTTCTCATGGCTCCTTTTTTGGCTTCAAGAATCAGTTATTGAAAGAATTTATAGTTAAACTGAAACTTTGACAGTAAGCAAAAAACATTTCAGACAAAACCAATCAATCCTAATTCCTTTGTAAGAGATACATACAAGCTGTTTCCCGAAGGGTTTTTTTTTGAAAATGTCAATTATTTGATGTTTTGTATGAATATAACTTACCTGCATGTATTTCTTTGCACATAATTCCTTACGGAATGGTGTTTGATCTCAAGACATATCATTGGGTTTGAAAATTTTACATTTAGGTCAACTTATTTAGTGGGTAATTTTATTTGAATTTTAATTTTAGCCTATGTTTTAGAAGTTTGTAGTCAAATTTTTAAATTGATTGTATCATTAAACTTTTATCAACTTTCAATTTATTTTTGGTAAAATAGTTAATTAAGTATTATTTGAAATTTGGATATTCTTATGAAAAGTTTACATAACGCACAATATCATGTAAAGAAAGAGATAAATACAAACTTATTCAAATGAGAGGCCTGAAGTGAATTCCCTCTTATGCTTAAAAAGTATAGGGGATTCCTATTCCAAAATGAATTATTAGATACATCATATTTAATGATCTATGTTTTCTTGCCTTTTTTTGCTTTTCTTTTAAATTTTACTGATCATCCGATCTTGTTTAACAATCATTAATTTGATCAACACCTAATACAATTTTAAAAATAAAAAAATAAAAAATAAAAGGAAAACATTGATCGTTAGATACATATCTAATGGTCTAATTAGTGTAAGAGTCTTTTATGCTTTTCAAGTATAGGAGAGAATCCGCTTCTAAGAAGTCCCACTCAAATATGAATATCACCAAGTTTATAATTATATAAGGCTCAAACATTCCGTGTTTTTTTTTTTATCTCATGACATTATCATTTTAATCCCTCACGTGATAAAATTTGGATTTTCTTAGCATCATATATCATATATATATATATATATATATATAATTTATGCTAATAAAAGAAAGAAAAATAAATAGTGAAATAAAATCAACTTATATGTGTAGTATATGATAATTTAGTGCTGTAATGATAGAAGCTTAATATTAAGACAATTAACTTATTTTAATTTAGTTATTTAGTTGCAAAGTCTTATACTATAAATACTGAATTAAAAACTAAACTGAAAAATATGAGTTGAAGTAATTTAACTCTACATTTATATAGAATTAATAAAAATTGAACGCATTGTCTCTCAAAGAAAGATAAAAGTCAAACATAAAAGACAAGAACTAATTAAAGCTTTTATATGATGATCTAATAGGGAGAGGTCGAGTAATCTTACAAATAATCTTAAATTGAAATCTTTACTTGATCCCAAGTAATAAATCTATGGTTAATTTTCTGACTAGAACACATTATACATGAAATGAGCCGAACAGAGCAAAAATCAAACAGAACACACTTAGAGATGATCCTGTAGAACAGCATCGAATTCCTACAAGCAGAAATCTAAGTGCCCTTAACTCACCAAAATTTCTACAAAAACTAATTAGTTTTTCATAACAGCTGCTATGTTTTCATGATCAACATCAGAATAACTATAATTATAATAATAAGCTCTTCGCTCTGAACAGAATCCTGCTTTCATCTTTCTGATGAAATCCTCACATTTCTTGTTCAACTCCTCTACTTCCTCTTCTTTGTCTTCTTCCATTATTATAATTGCATCTCCCTCTTCTTCCTCCTCTTCCAGCTCTTCTTCTTCTTCTTCTTCTTCTTCTTCTTCTTCTTCTTCTTCTTCTTCTTCTTCTTCTTCTCTCTGTGTATCAGCAACTTCATCTTCTTTTTGTAAATTTGCCACTATCAAACTCTCTTCTTCCTCTTCTTCTTCTTCTTCTTCTTCTTCTTCTGCTGGGTGTTGAGCTTTGACGCCATGTTCTTGGGAAATTGGAGCTGCAACATCCAATTCCATGGACTCTGACATGCCAATTTCTGGGGTTTCAGTAGAATCTTCTGTGCTTGTAGTCGACGAAGAGGCAGTTGCGAGAGCATAGTTCTTGGATATAAAAACCAGAAGGCCATTGCAGAGAAGAAAAACGCGGGTCTTGCTAATGGTGAAGTTGAACTGTCTGAGAGATTGGAAAAGCAATGGAAGCGATAAGAACAAAAGAGAGAAGAGAGAAACTAAAAGCAGGAATCTGACTATGGTGTGGGACAGCTTGAAATGATCCATGAATGCCTTTCTTTCTTCCTTCTTTTTCATGCTTGATTGATTTGAACTTGGAATTTTGAAATTTGTTGAGAAATGGTATAAGAAGGAATGAGGTATGAGAGTGGTGTGTTTAATGGTGAGAGTGTGTCTATACATATAATATATATATATATATAATATACAATATATATTATATTTTATATATATGTATACATACACACACACACACACATATATATATATATATATAATATAGGACAGGGATGTTGGTATGGGTACACACATAAAGATGGATTCTAGTTCTAGAACCCAAAATGAGGGTTTGAGCTGAATTGACAAAACTACCCTTTTTGTTTAAATTGAATTGATTTAACTTGTTGAGAAATTCTTAAATGCATATAATATAGGACTTCATTGTATAATGATTTGATGAGAAATTTTTTTTAAGTATATATAACGTATTTGATGGTGGCTTTGTTAGCATATCCGTTTTTTGTTATTATAATCAGGAGATCTCTTTTGCTTTGAAGGAGAGGTTTTTGAAGAGCATAATATTTAAAATTAGAGGAGGATTAAATGTAAACTTTAGGATTAAATGTAAACTTTAGGCAAGATTAATATAATTTATTCTACGATAATTATTGACCTTTTATACCTACTAACTGTTCATTATATGACTTTGTAAAATTTTTCTACAGTCTAATCAATTTCTAAAGTGTATATTATCGAGTGAATCGTTTAATTACTTTAGACTTATAATAAATCATATTTTGTTATTATACATAAATCATAGCTCAGCTCTTTCAAAATGGTATCTCGTGTCTTAAACTATTTAAAACACTAGAAAAAAAAAAAAGACAAATTGAAGCTCACAACACATGAGACAATAATTAAATAAAAAGAACAGAAACCTGCTGGAACAGAAAGGAGATGAGATCCTTCTGTGCTTTTGAAGGACTTTTTTTTTGTTTTTGATTTTTTGGACATTGCTTGAAGGACAGAAAGCGTGTATGGTTGGAGGGTAAGCCACGCCATGTAATTTTCCTCACATCACAGATCTCACCACAATGTGACAATTTTTCATAGCTATTGCCATCTGGAAATATTATATTAAAATATAATAATATAATAATATAACCATTGAACGATTTAAGTTTGTTCAAATAAAAAAAAAAGGTTAAAATACACAAAATCCTTTGAAACTTGGGAAGTTGTACATTTGATCCTACTCAATTTTTAAATTTGACCAAAAAAAATTGTCTCAAGCTTTAAATACATTTTCAAATTACTCTTTTTGTTAGAGATTTGTTAGTTTAACTGTTAGTCAACACATATGTCAGCATGTTTAGTTTACTTGTGCAAAGAGTGATCTAGTTAGCTACCGACTAAGATATGCCATATTTGATGGTATTTCTAACACCGTTATCACACTAAACAAATCATGATCACACAAATACAGAATAAAAGTTACATAAAAAATAGTAAATTTCATGAATTCGTTGTTTAAATGATCTTAATAGATCACAATTAAATTACAATAAATGATTAGAACAAAGAAGAGCATACATTGATCTATGATTTTTCTCCTAAATTAGGACAGACTCTTCTAAATTGATATGAATAGTTTTTTCGCATACACAAGTTTTGTTTGATGGTATTACAAAACTAAAAACTCATGCCCATATAACTCAAGAAATCATAACCCACCTATCATGTCATGGGTTGACCCTATTTTTAATAATGTCTATTACTATTATTATTTTGAGTTAGGTATCTACATACATAATTAATTTCACAACCATTTCAAATTAACTTCTAATATATCATATAAGTCTCACTAAAACACACCATTTTTAAAGATCATAAATTTAGACTTAATTAATAAATAGTAATATATATATATATACAATAATTAATATGTAAGTTCACTAAATATAATCGTCAACACTTTATGTATATATATATATATATACAATTAACGCTAACAACATTTTTTTAAAAAAATATACACAGTAATAAAAAATAAATCTATAAGAATAAAAAAATAAATATGTCTTTTTTGGTCATGCTAATAACAATATTTTTTTTAAGAAAATGATATTTCAAGATAATATAAAAGATTTATTATTTTGACAAATTTAGAGATTTCATGTCGGTTTCAGATTTTTTTCTTTTTCATTAGTCAGATTTTTTTTTTAAAAAAAAAGATACATAACCTATTTTAGTTAGGAGACAACTAGACTTCTTTTGTACAAATAAACTAAACGTACTAAAGTCTAAAGAGATATTTTATTGAAATTTAAAAATTGGTAGTTGATAAAATTTAAAAAAGTCTTGTGCATCTTAGCCAAGAATTAATCATTCATATAATTAAGTAAACTGAAGCGCATGTCATTTAAGGATGCTTCTTTGGGGTTCAAGGAAATGCTTCTGTTCACATTGTGTTTCAAAATCAACGCTTTTTTAAATTATTAATAATAGAAATTACAAGGAAAGAGAGAATCTGTCAGATACAAAACTGGGAATAAAATCAGCGTTAGGGTCAATTATTTTAATGTTTTAAACAACCATTCTGTAATATTAAAACAGACAACAGATCTCCCTCCTTCGTGGAATTTTCAGCTCCATATCTTGATTAAGACGTATATATATAAATAATCTTCTTAATTTATGAAAATTGTAATTTAACTCTTTTAAAAACAGAGATGTTGACGTACTATTTCTTTAAATCTATATAATTTTACTAATTTATCACATTATTTTTCAAAATTTAATATGAAACTTGTCACATTCAAACTCAGGGAGGAGATTCTTCCACACTAATTTGTTTGTTAAAACAGGAAAGTGACTGCTATGTACTAATTTTGTGAGAGCATCAATGGCTTGTTCTTCTGAAGAGAGACGCCTAACTTCAGGAGAACCATTGAGCACTTTAATTTTTCCCGAACAAAATAAAGGTCAAGCTCAATATGTTTTGTCCAGACATGCAGTACTAGGTTAGCGGAGAGAGAAATATATCGTATTGATGTTATCACAATATATGATTGTGTTCAGCTGGTTATTTAAGCTAGTTTATAATTTATTTGACTAATTTATAGGTTCGTTAGAAGTGTTCGATAAACGAGTTTATTTTAGTAATTTATAGCTTATTTTGAAAGGCTATTTTAAGTAACTTATAACTACTGATTTTTTCTTCATATTTTACTCTTACTATTTTTTAGAATACCCATTATACCCACTGACTTTATTATACCCTGATTCCTCGTAGTTACTATGGTCCAGTCTCCTCCTCCCATGCGTGTTGTGCTGGTAGTTGCTGGTTTGTCATCATCCCTCACAGTCCGTTGCTGGCCACCCCTCAGTCGCTGGCCATCGTTGTCATTTCCAAAAGCTGAGGTATATGCTCACCGAATTCATTTCCATACTGAATGTCGCCGTTTTCTTCATTAGCTTTTACTGAATGTCACCAGATTTATTTCATGCTGGTTCCAATGGCCGTCACTGGTCGCCGTTAGTCATCGTTGATGAACATAATGGTTTCTTTTTTCTTTTTCTTTTTTTCATTTTTCTGTTTTTTTTTTTCGTTTTCCTGATTGTTTCTTCACTGGTCCTGATGCAATTTTTAACCTGCAATTTTCTTTCATTTATATTACCCACATCTACACTTCTTGCCATCTCTTCCATATATGTATCCAATAATGATTTTTCTATAAGAAATGAAAAAATCTATAAGATGATGAAAAAAAAAATACAATGAGCAGAATAGATATTTTTCAGAGTCGCAGGAGAAGATATTGTCTAAGCACTAACAGAAGAAACAGGAGAAAAAAAAAAAAGATAAAGCCAAAAGGAACAATAATGAGAACAACAACGATGCCACTCACAACGTGGGTCTTGCCCTTTAACCACCTCAATGAATACTAATTAAAAGAAAAAAAAAATCTTACTCCTCATGAATTGGAATTAGCACATATGCCTTCTGAAAAATATTTATGCCCTTCCACCACCTTCTAGACTTTGCAAAGAATGTATCTCTGTCACTCCGCTGGATGTTGCAATAAAATGGGAGTTAAAGCATATACTGAATTGAAGACAATGAGAAAGCGAATTGGAGGAAAACAGGAAGAAACTAAGTTGACAACAATTTCCTTCTACTAGGAGAAACTCCCTACTCTGCTTTTTGTCCCAACTTTGCTTCTTTTTTAACATCGCATTATCCACCTTCTAATATTGTGTGTGCAAATAGAAATCTTCTGGGCCTAAAAACCTTTAAAAATATTTAGCCCAATACTCTAAAACTCATTCTTATCATAAAGCCCAATATATCCATTTACAAGCAAATCTAAAATTATGCAGGAGGGTTATCATTATTAATTGAACTGGGTGGTGTTGCTTTTATCAGTTCCTTAATATATTAGTTACTAATCAATCCTTTTTCTTTTCCTATTCATATCTTACAACAGGCAATAAATTGGATGGTATTGCTTTGCTAGGGTCATTATAATGAAATTGTTGCATAAGATTAATTATTTTTTCTTGGTAAATTTGTAAGATGGCCTTATTTAATGATAATATGGAGGGAGAGACCAATTTTAAATGGTCATATGAGTATAAAAAGATTTTTTGCGAGCTTTGTATCAAGTTCGTTGGGAAGAATGGACTTGTATCATTTAAATGGAAAAGAGATTAACCAAGAGTTTGAAGGTATCATTAAGTGATAATGTTTATAAAAAATTCTAAAGAATAAATATGATGCAATGAAGAAAGGTTGACGCATTTGGAGGTTTTTGAAGTTTGGGAAAACTAGCTTAGGATGGGATCCTATTACAAGAAAGCTTAATTGTTCAAATGAGTGGTGGGATAGAAAAATCATGGTTAGTTTGTTTTTTATATTCTTACAAATAACTTACAATGAAGTAATAATGTATTTATTTTAATAGCTAATTATATTTTCTTATTTGAAAAACCTAAGGCTAAAAAATTTCATAATAAATCAATAGATTCTTCACTTGAAGAATTATGGGCTCAATTGTTTGAAGACAATTATGCAATTGGGGCAAATGTTGTTACACCCTCTATGGATCCTGATGTTGAGGAAGGTGATAAAGAAAGTAGTGAGGAAGAAAATCATGGAGATAAAGGAAGTGATGAAGATTATGTTTATTTAGAATATAATCGATATTATACTTGTGTGAATGATTTATTAATTGATGAACAATCGTTTTGGCCTAATTCCATGCGTGACTATAGCAATACTAAAGTACCTTGCCAAGGTAATGGTATCAATAGAACTTTAAAATAAGGGAAAGCGTAAAAGGAGACAATTAGGGCGCAACAAGGCTAAGCAGTCAAATAGATACCTTGATATCAGATTCTAATATGGCATTGGAAATAATGAAGTTAGATGGTAGTATGAGTAATCACACTAATGCTACTCCTACCATTGATATAGCATTGAATCATATCAATCGCATGGTTACTGAATGTCATTTGGAAAAGGAAAGTGAATTGTGATGCTTTGCCATCTTTCTGATTGAGAATGAGGTAAGATGAGAGATTTTTCTGAAGTTGGAGGATGATGCTTTCAGGAAAACTTTGTTGATGTATATGCATGCCAAAGAGAAGTGAATGTGTGCTTTATTTAGTTATTTTGATTTTTGATGTATAATAGATATGTATTTGTAACTTTTATGGACATGTATTTGTAATTTTTATGGACATGTATTTGTAACTTTAAAGTTTAATTATGAGCTTTGCACTATGTCTTTTTGTTTATATTTATGAATCTTTCAAATGTGTTTCACTAGGTACATACTACAAAAAATTGGTTATTAGCCACAGTTACCTAAACCATGGTTAAACCACACATCATTTTACTATTTTGCCACATGTTAAGTAGACATGGCTAACTCTTCTTTAATCGTAGCAAAAATAGTTGCCGAATATATCTTCATCTCCCTCCAACTTTTTTCCCATCTCCCTCCATATCTTTTCACTTTTCACTTCACCGTTTAGAGTTCACCCTTTCTTTTTCACTCGATTGTTGTTTCCCGTAGACCCTCCTTCTCATTCTCCATCTTCCCATCCATCCTTCATTTCATTCTCCCCATTGTAGTTCGTTGACACTTGGCTGAGAGACATAGACCACCGCGGAAGGTTGTCTTCATATGTGGTTTCAAGTGGTCAAAGAATCAAGGCTAAAGGTGATAGCATCTCTGTCGATAGGTATATTCCATCTATTCTTCTCTCTCTTCATTTCTATTTAGTTAATTTAATAGAAGAGGATTTTTTTCTTAACCCTAATAAGAAACCCCAATTCTGCATGTTGAGGCGATTCTCTCTTGTTGATGATGTAAGTTCTGTAAGTCAAACTTTTCATGTTTTGAATCCTGATTTTTATGATTCACACAAACTGAATCATAAACATACCTAGATCAATGTTTGCGAATTCGAATCTGTTTCTTTCCTCTGAATTTCTGTCTTTAGATCTCCTTAATGATTAGGAGAGAAAAACAGTAATTGTAGTTCCTTTTTTGAACAATGTTCTTTTTCTTTTATTACTGTTACTTTAAATTTGAAATCAGAATAAAAAAGAATAAATTACCTTTTGACCCGTACAAAGTTTTTAATTATGTAACAGCCTCTCAACCATCACAAGAAGGCCTTAATATATTAAAAACTTATCATTTAGATCCTTAAATGTTATATTAGGTGAATTTAATAATTAATGCTATTAAACTAAATTACATGGGCCACATATTAGAAAATAATCTAACAAGTTCTAGTTCCATCTCTTGTTTTAAGGAATGCAATGAACTACTTAAAAAATATTTGGTCTGTATCACAAGGACATGTTATCTAGATGCTTGTATACTTAGTAAAATGCTATCTAATAAACATATGCCATAATTATATATGCAATAGCAGTGTGGTTTGGCCAGTTGGGAGATTACACTGTTATAATCTGAAATTTTGTATCTATACACATGTTTTAGATTGTTTTAAGCATGCATTGTTGATGTTGTAGTAATTATTTGCAATTTTGTAATCATATTAATAATACACATCATACTATGCAGGACTATTAATTAGTGGAATAAGTAATATATAAAATGTACAGTAGTGTCATATTTTCCCTAAGTATTGAATAAAGATTCATAGTTGATAAAGGCCGAATGATGTTTGATGTTTGACATGTCTTGAAGCTTTCAAGATTCACCAATTATGTTCCAAAAAAAGAAAAGTTATGCTATTTGGTGGTTCATTCTTGTTAATTACCACTCCAAGATCATTCTTCAATGGTTTGATATGGAAACCCTCCTTGAAGTTGGCAACAATATTTGACAACTTCTAAACTAAGAGAATTTGGGATGAATATGATGAAGTACCCTAACATGTGTGTGTAGAAAACTAATCTTATAACTTAAAATTTGTAACTTAGAATTGATTTCAATCCCTTTGTCATTTGATCCAACATTAGAACTAATAACCTAAAAAAGAGAAACACATTAAAAAAATACATGTAACAAAGGAAGCTAGAGTTCACCAAATTACATGGTCCCAAATAAATGAACTGCATAAGATATAATGACGATAATTATCACATGACAAGGCAACCATGTATATAGTCACTATCAAAGAATTTATTTCAACACAAAGGAAATTCCATTGCAAATTCCTTAAAGACCAAAATGAAATATGTGCAAGTAGATCAAAGAAGAAAAAAATCCTCTTCCAGCCAAAACTTCAGTCCATGCATAACAGGATACCCAATTTTGTTTCTGATTCTCTTCTATCTGTATTTTTCCTTAGTTTGGATACAAATTTCTCAAGGATATAGACTTATTGGTAAAAGGATAGGAGAGAGAAGGGTTGGGTAGTAAGAAAGAGGTCTAATTAATATTTCTAGTATTCTAACATCAATTACAAACACAAAAAATTTACATTTAGGTGAATAAATATATAATGAGAGGCATGCTATGTGGGAATGTTTTATTTGTAGGTGAATAAATACTGAAAATCCATTGGCAAAAATTGCAAGCTAGAATCACGGAAGTTGGAATTTGGCCTGCATGGTTTGAAAGCTAGCTACGAAGGTAACAAACTTGAATGAGTAAAATATGGATATGTTGATTCTTTTGTGACTTTTTGTCTTTGAATTTGGTCTTGTGGTATGTCAATGCTTACTCTTGTTCTGGACTAGGTTTGAAGTGTTAAAGAAGGGTCATGGTAATTTGGTTATGTTTACTTAGAATCTAGTGTTTTTTCAGATTGAATTCATGTCTGATTTGCTTTGTCATGAAAATAAAAAGTTGAATAATAAGCATACTTAGCTTATTGGACTTTCGATCCAAACTTTATGATCTATTTGTGATTAGTTATGGGGCTGCAAATCAAGTATTTGTTATGTGGAATTGAATAAAAATGAGACATGGTAGTATTTGGTAAGTTCTAGTTTGGTGTGTTGTCATTCGTCTGAAAAACTATTTTTTAAAAATAAAATTACATCATTTGTCACAGTTTAACTGTGACTAATATTTCATTAAATTTTTTTTAAAAAAATAAATATATAGCTGCGAGTTAAACCATAACTAAAATAAACATTGTCATGGTTTAAATTGTGGCAAAATAGACGTTACCATGGTTAATGAAATCATGGCTAATGATAACGTCCATGCCTAATTTTGCCTCTGTTTTCTCGAATAGTGGCAACATCATGTTGGTCATGGTTTTTGGCCCATTAGCCACTGTTTAAACTGTGGCTAATAACAGGTTTTTTTTAGTGAGGGAAAAAAAAAAAAGAAGACATGCATCTTATTGGAATATAACATCATGTGCAATAGGTGCAATAGCTACATATTACTATAAATATCTATACAAAGAATCATGTATGATTTCACTTCAATTAGGAGAAAATTGGATGAATGAGATATTGAAGTGAACGCCCTATTAGATGTGTGAATGCCTTTAGAATAGAGCCTAGTCTTTTTAAACAATTATGTGAAGACTTGCAGTAAAAATATGCATTACAACCAAGTAAGAAAATATCAATTGTAGAGAAAGTGGGCACTTTTGTATATACACTTGCCATAGGTGCTTCTAATAGGGATGCTAGAGAGCAGTTGCAATGCTATGGTGATAGTATCAATAGAGCATTTCACGATATTTTGAAAGAAATTTCTGGCAAGAGCAAGAGTTACGGGGGTCTTGCACGTGATATGATCAAACCAAATGATCCCAACTTTTCAATTTATATAGTCTCATATTGCTAAGGATGAACAATACATGCCCTATTTCAAGGTCAATAAGAAAATAAAAAATTTCTTTTTCCATATCGTAAAGGATACAATTATCTAATGCATTATATGTAACAAGATTGTATTGGATGTATTGATAGCACCCTTATAGTTGCATGTATTCTAGAGGCAAATCTAAAGCATTATAGGGGAAGAAAAGGAATCTCACCTTCAATGTTATGACGAGTTGTGACTTTGATATGTGTTTTACATTTATATCAGTTGGGTGGGAGGGATCAGCACATGACACGTGTGTTCCTTCATGCAATAAACACGTCAACATTGAACTTTCTGAAGCTACCACAAGGTATTGTTATTTATTTTTTTATTTTATTTTATTTATTTTGTTAGATGAAGGTTTTATACAAATCAATCATATGTGACTTTTATGGATTTTTTTATAGGTAGATATTATTTGGTGGATAAAAGATATCCTGATAAATAAGGATACTTAATGCCTTATCCTAAGATAAGGTACCATTAATCTCAATTTGAACAAGAGCCGCCAAGCAATGTTCAAGAAGTCTTTAAACATACACATTCATCTCTTTGAAGTTGCATTAAAAGGTCATTTTTAGTATTGAAGAAAAGATGGAAGTTACTTAGCCGAATGCCTCAATTTAGTGTGCACACCCAAATTGATGTTATAATGGTTACCTTTGCATTGCATAATTATATTCGCAACAACTCAGATGATGACATTATTTACTATGCTCAAGCAACATCCAGATTATATACTCCATGACGAAGTTCCAGATATTATTGATAGTGACACAGAGAATGAAAATTTAGCGACATCTAGAGATGAAGGATATTCACAACAATATTGCTAATCAATTGTAGAACATTAGATGATATGTTTATTTTGTATTATTTTGGGATTATATGATGAAATGTAATTATTTTGGGATTACATGATCAAATGATATTGTTTGGGGATGATTTACCACTCTTAACTGTTACTTGAATCATTCTTTCCTTGTTTGTGAATTTTTTTATTTTTTATTTTTAATTAAATTTTTTATCTTTAATTAAATTTATATATAAAATATTATATATATATGTAATATTATATATATAATAATATATTAATAATATATATATAAATATATTACATATAATAATTTAAAAATTAAAAATTGATATGCTTATTTGTATTATTTTGGGATGATAAAATATATGTTCTTTTATGTAAGGATTCCAAAACCAGACCGGTTGGACCCATCGGTCTAGTCATACAAAAAAATTATTTTTATCATTGAACCAGTACGGAACTGGTTGAATCAGTCTCGAGTCAAAAAAGCTGGTGAAACAAAACAGTCTACTGGTTCCATTCTTTTTTTTTTTTTTTGTTAGAGAAAGTGAGTGCTGGAGAAGAAGAAGAAGAAGAAGAAGAAGACATCCAAAGCCAGTAGCAACAACGCCTTTGGTTTTGCCTTCTGCCTTTGCCACCACCGGCTTCGCCTTCACCTTTGCCAGAAGAATACATCCAAAGCCAGTAGCAACAACACCTTTGGCTTTGCTTTTTGCCTTTGCCATCACCGACTTCACCTTCACCTTCGCCCACCATTCTGCAAGCCTTAGCCTTCGGAGTCAGGAACTTTCCATTCTCTTCTAGTTTCTACATTCTGTAGATGGATATGAAAAGGGCGACTGTTTCCCTCTAACTTTTTGGTTTATTCCCTGTAGCTTTCTATTGGCGACTTGCTTTCCATTCTCTTCCTTGTAGCTTTCTGGTTTACTCCTTCCTATGTGACTTGTAAGTTATTCATTATGCTCAAGGCTCAAGACATAGAACATGCCCCCAATATGAAAAAGGAGAAAAGCAACGAAAAGACAAAGCATCATACTCTAGACAGACTAGACTAACTACATAGAAACTAATAAAATAAATAAAAGATCATATCACTTATATACACACACACATATATATATATATATAGAATATAATTATATATATTTAATATTTTTTATTATATATTTTATTTAATATTTTTAAAATACTATCGGTTCGACTACAATTCGACTGCGATCTAACCATTGAACTTTGAACCGATACTTCCACCAGTTCAATGACTAATCCGATTTTTAAAACATTACTTTTATGTCATTTTATATTTTTTAGCTATTTCAACAACTACTTTTACCAAACACTTCTAATTCAATAAGCTCACTTATAAGTTTTTAGCTTTCATCTTTTATCTATAAGGTCAAAATTAGCTTATAAGTTTTCAGCTAGCTTATCAGCTGGCACTATTCGGCAAAAATCTAGCTTATAAGCTAATTTTTAGCTGAAAACTGAAAGGTGTTAAGCTAACTTATTAAATTAGAAATATTGGGTAAAAGTAATTGTTGAATTAACTGATAAATGTAAAATGACATAAAAGAACATATATTTTATAATCCTAAAATAATACAAAATAAACATATCAGTTTTTGTTTTGTATTATTAAATTAATTTAGGTAACTATAATTTTAGGTTTCTTGGTTAATTTAAACTATTAAAATATTTTTTAAAGATAAGTTTAAAAATTAAAATTAAAATTAGTCACAAACATATTAAATTTGTTTAAAATAAATTTAATTAAAGATAAAATTTTAATTAAAATTAAAATTAAAAATAAAAATTATTCACAAACAAGAAAATAATGATTACAAGTAACAATTAAGAGTGGATAATCATCTCAAAATAATATCATTTGATTATTTTATCCCAAAAAAGTATTATACTTATCATTTTTTGTTAATAATTACATTTCATCATATAATCTTAAAATAATACAAAATAAACATATCACCTAGCGTTCTACAATAAATTAATAATATTGTTGCGAATCTCCTTCATCTCAGTAGATGTTTCTAAATTTTTGTTCCATGTGTTACTATCAATAATATCTAGAAGTTCATCATGGGGTATGTAATTTGGATGTTGCTTGAGGATAGTAAAAATAATGTCATCTTTTGACTTGTTGCGGATATAATTATGTAATGCACATGTAGCCATTATAGCATCAATTTGAGTGAAGATCTAAATGTGCATGGTTGAAGGCTTCTTGAGCATTGATGACATTATTTTTCAAAGAAGCAAAGCAGCTAAGAAGTTGCCATGTTAAAAGGCTCTAATACCCTATTAAAAGCGCTTGAAGTTGTCATGTTTAGTTGAACATTAATTGGTTGGCGGCTCTTGTTCAAATTGAGAATGATGGTATCTTATCTTAGGGTAAGGCACCCAGTATCTTTGTTTATCTGAATATCCTTTATCCACCAAATAATATCTACCTATCAAAAAATCCAAATTACATATGCTTGTTTTATATAAAACCTTATTATAACAAAAAATAAATAAATATATAACAAAACCTTGTGGCAACTTCAGAAAGTTCAATGCTGACATGTTAATTGCATGAAGAAAAACACGCGTCATGTGCTGATCTCTCCCATCCAATTGATATAAATGTGAAACACATATCATAGTCTTTTTCCAGAGAGAAATTTTTTAAGCTTGTAGCCTCTGACAATTGCAATGACTTGTTGTCTCCATGGTAAAAAATTTTACTCATCAAGTTTAATCCAATCCGGATTCGAAAACGTTTGAGCAATGGATTTTGCTGAAGTATTCTTCACAATGTTCTCAGTTGAAGCTAATTCAGTTGCAGCGCTCGAAGTTGCCATGTTAAAAGGCTCTAATACCATAAAAAGCAGAGAAGCAAAGAAGAAATAGTAATAAGTTGTGTGTAATACTATTAGTGTTGTATCTTGTACATGAATCAATAGGTATTTATAATACTTAGCTCTGTACACAAGATCTAGACCAACCAATTATAACTGTACACGTGTTACACCGATCTAACTAACTCATGTGATCTAACAACTTGTACTAACTACTCTGCATTCACATATTCTGAGTATTCACACGTTCTAGACTAATTAGCTGCATCACTTCCCTTTACAGAGACTGTACATCAAAATAGGTCTTAAAAACACGATATAGAGGAAATAGCTGCATGAATTCCCTTTATATATATATACACTCCCACATTCCTAACTGTACTGTTTAAATATCAAAGTGTTTATAAGAGTCTCGCTTTCCTAAGATTGCTATCAGAAATTAAAGACTCAATAGACTGCATGTCACATTATTATTGACCAGATATTGAAATAAATCTTTATTAATCAAGATATTAAGGACTCATATTAATCCAAACACAATGCATATGCATGGCAATACCATGCTCTCCAGCTAATTAAATTCCATTACTGTTATATCAAAATATCACCCAACAAATTAAAAAATACAAACAAGTTGCTCATGCCAACTATTCATTCACCATAATACCCAAAATCCAACTTAAGGAGCTAGCCAACTGAATCTACAACGAGCCCTTAATGTAGTTTCAAGCATCGACATCATCACTCTCTTGTAAGAACTCGTCTATGGTTTGCTGTCTGTTCAACACGCAGATGACAGGCTCTTCCTCGTTTCTCCTCTTGTTGCTTGATTCCTCCTCCCAATCTTTCTCATCCTGCTCCTCCATTACTTTTATTAGTTCCTTCACTGATTCTATCTCATTCATCATTTCTATGTTAACCTGTCCCGTATATAACATCACAAAGCAACAAACCAAAATTGTAAGTCTACAGATTAAAGAACCATTTTTTACTGATTTCTAACTTGGATTCATCTCATTTATCTTTCTCCTAGGAGAAAGATAACGTGCAACTCTACGTCTGGTCTATTATATCTTTAAGTTATGTTTTGTTGGCACGCGCTATTATTACAAGAAAAACGAGAATTAGAGACAGACAAAATTCTTCTCCAATTTAGGAAATTATGTGCCAAATGATTTTGTGCATGATGAGATCATATGACAAAACAGATGAAATTTATGTCACAAATTCCTTCTTCCTAAGATATTTTGTCACAAATTTTGCGTCAATAATACAGTTCTCTTGCAGTCATGCCTTGCCTTGTTCATATTCTGTCCGGATGGAAAATGTTGGTATTAACTCAAAAGTTCAAACATAAAATAACAAAACTAATTATATAGATCGACCAACAATTTATAAATTACTATCTACCAATCAAATATCAATTCAGCTTTTATTAATTACCAGCAGGTCAGTAAGAGATAATTGGTTGCTGGGGAACATTTAATTGTTTCCAGTGGTACCTAGATTAAATTTGTGATTGAGAATCTCACATCCATAGATTTTCCAATTCTAAAGACCTGCTCTATCTACTAAAAGAGATAATAATGGCATCTAATTTGCTAGTAAATTAAAAGAAAAGACTTGATACAGGGATCAGTACAAAATTCAAACGATAATGAAAAATTTCTCCAAAAGCCATTAGACTCCAGCACCAATATATTAATTTATCAAGCAGTTCTTTTATCAAAAATTAACGCAGTACGCTCGTGTCATGCACGAGCCTTATGTTCATCTTTCATGCATAATATAATTATAAGTGTAACTAATATTATTGTATGATAGTCAAGTACCTAATTTAATACGCCTTTCCATTGTAAAAGGTAAAAATCCAACTTTAAAATTTCGTAAATTATGAAGAACCACAAATTTCTAGGTAAATATTGAATTCCTTGATGATCAATTTACTATAAAAGAATAATTCAATTTTATGAAAAGAAATCAAATTAAATGACATGAAATATATATTTGGCAATATGAAATAGCAAGAAATTGTTGAAAAAGAATTTTGAATAAACTTACTTTTGATCCTTGAAAGTATACCTCGGTAACGGTTTAGTTGTTGAAAGATAGTCATTGATTACTTTAATTTTTTAATTTTGAAATTATTACAAAAAATAATACCAAAGTTGACTCTGTCATCATAATCAACTTATTTGTTAATGTTTACTGTTATGATAGAAAATGATGTAACATCTTAACATGTAAATATAATTGACTGCTTTAGTCTTTAAACTTTAAAATTTTTTTAATAAAATGGTCCCTCCATTACCTTGATGAGGGGATATGGACATGGAGACTATTTTGTATAACAATTTTAAAATTCAAAGACTAAAGTGTTCAGTGACTATCTTTCAAAGACCAAACCATTATCAAGCTACACTTTCATGGACCAAAAAGTAAGTTTATTGAAAAATTCTTTTGTCCAGAGTAAAATTTCACAATACATAGAGAGAGACAGAAAGATGTGGGAATTGTAGTAGGTACGTACCTGTGGGTTAAGGAGATAGTCAGCAATGTCATTTAAACAAGAAGGGCACTCCAAAATGATGTCGATTTGTGAAGGTAAACAACGTCGTCTTAATTGGAATGTTGTCTTTCTGAGGATACTTTGGCTAGAAAAGGTTTCCAAAAGACAAGCTTTACAGAAGCTGTGACCGCATGGTGTCGTCAGAGGGAGATCCAGAATCTCCCCACAGATGTAACAGCTAAAGTCTACGCACCCAATGAAACCAAATCAAAAACTGTAAATTACACTTGTCTCTCCTTGAATTCACTTAAATTACATTTGGCATCTCTTTTATTTCACATATTAATTACCCTGACTCTAATGATATATACTTCAATACTACATACTAATGAAAATTTCCTTTTAATTTGTTTTTGTCAAATAAGTTCAATTTCCTACACACTACATGAAACTGTAAATTTATTCTTAATATGGCATTAAATTAAGACAATTAATTAATGTTAATTGTTAAGTACATTAATAAGAAATTATAGTTTTATTCTTATTATAATAGTAAAGAATGTTTGGGAAGAACAATATATTGTAAAAGGTTAACTTCAGTGACAAAAAAATAAAGTAAAAAAGTCAAATGTAATATATTTAATCTAATGAATAAAAAAGAGTATCAAGTGTAATTTAGCTAAACAAAAATAAACTAAGTTTATACCTCTAATGCCACTGAAGTATCAGTATTTACTAGTTCATTGAGATGCACGGTATTGCAGTTAATATACTTAAGAGGATAATTGAAGTTCATGTGTACATGTCGTGTGTGTGTATATATATATATATATATGCATATAAGAGTTCAGATTTAATCTGCACATCCATAGAGTGATGAAATGTGAATCGTACACGAAAATATGTATCTCAAAGAAAAATTAAACCACTACTTTACTTACCTCTGATGCTACTGTGGTATTAGTACTGTGCATGGCGTATCAGTTAACATAATATGATAAATTTCTCATATATATATATTTGTGTGTGTGTGTAAAACAGTTCATCAGATTTAGTGTGGACAATGACATATAGGGTCCATGTATTGATGAAATGATCTGAATCTACCTTCTAAAAACTTTCCTTTGAGAAAGAGAATGTGTGTTTGTCGTCTAACTCTGGCTGCTTGAGTTGCATCTTCAGCGTTTACAACATCCATCTGCTTCTTCACATGTGGTGGAGTCCTCTTCCACAACCAGCAGCCTTCTCTCTCCTGAAAAATAATTCGTCAATCTATTAGGAATGATTCCACATCAAACGGCTGAAACAGATATTATATATGCATGCAACATAAAATATCTAGAAAACAAAAGGAAAGAAGCCTTAATACGTTGTCACTGAATACCAGGAGGGATTTATTATGAAAAGGTTGAACTTTTAAGGCTTAGCTCTTGTTAATCCTTCAATTTTAACAATTTGATTACTGCATGTGAAATAATTTAACTATATTTAATAGGTCAATTACTGGATGCAGTAATTGAATAACCAATTAGAACTCAAGCTTTAAAAGGTTGACTTCTACGTAGCAAAACTCATACTAAAATATAAAATACTACACTATTGAATATATTCATGTTTGATATGATAATTAGATAAACAAATAATATGATTTGTTCTGCTTTAAAAGTTGACATTGTAGTGTTATGTGGTCAAAGTATTTAGCATGTTAATATCTTATATTCTGTTGTATTTTAGAAACACGCTAGCGCATTGTGATTTAACAAAATTACGTACGATTTGTATGACACTTTATTTTATGTCCAATGTTAACAGACTAAACAATATGATACCAACATGTTAGCTATTTAAACGAACCATAGGACACTAAATTAAATACCAATTTTTAAACCACAAATATCAAAGTGAAAGTAGACAAAATGACAAGGCACCCAACTATAATTATTTATCCAATAAAATTTGACGAATGTCAACTCCTCTCAATTTTTATACACAGATGTTTTAGAGTTCGTAAAGGAGGAGGAGGAGGAAGTATTTAGTGGAAGAGAGACTTTTCTTAGAACTCACTTGGATTGTATTACTTTGCTTGATCCAACCACAAGTACTTTTTTTTTTTGGGGGGGGGGGGGGGGGGGGGGAGGGGCTGTAATTATAAGCTTAGTAGGTGACTCTTAATTAATATGACACTATCTAGATTTTTCATGCATTAAAATATTTTAGATATAGTTCATGTGTAAATATCTACCTGTAAAGACTCATCTGAACATTCAAAGATCTATCTAGAGATTCAAAAAGACTTATAGAAAATTAGAGATAACTTGAAAATTCAAGAGATTCCTAAAAAATTACAAATTAAAATATTTATTTATTTTCAACACTCCCCCTAATTAATTAATTTGAATTTTTCTTAATTACTCCAAGATTATTTTGCAATATTAAACAATCTTCAAACTTGAGTGGCATTGTCAAAATGTCAGCATCGTGATCTTGAGTCTTCACATACTTAAGCTTCACTTTTTTGTTGGCAACATGTTCTCTAATAAAATGATATCTTGTTCCTATATGGTTGCTTTGTTTATAACCTTTAGCAACAGTCCTTGCTTTGTATCTCTTCACATTTCTTCTAACATTCTTCTTTGCCCATTTAACTCCATTAACTTTATGACCCTTGGGAAGCATAGATAATTCCCAAATGTTCTCTTTTATAGACTGTATATCTTCAACCATGCCTTGTCTCTATCTTTCATCTTTCACAGCCTCATCAAAGCTTAATAGATCACTATCCACCTAGAGACAAAATAGATCATTAATGTCTTCAATATCTTCATACAAATCATTGATGCTTCTCGTTTTTCATGATCTTTCACTTGAACTTAGTTTTGAAGATGGTGATGCTTCACGAGTATCATTAAGTAAAGGTGGGGTAGTCATGTCTTGCGTCGGTTCACTCTCTTCATTTTCCTCTCTAACATATGGAATAAAATCATAGGACATTTCCTCTTGTGTCTTAGACTTCCATCTTGCTTCTTTATCAAACTCAACATCACAACTTATGATGATTTTTTCGTTGTTTAGATTGTACAACTTGTAGCCTTTGGAATTTGAGTCATAGCCAATGAAAACATGATAAGCTTTGATCTCTCTTGATCAGACACATGTACATAAGCAATTCTCCTAAAGACTCGTAGATTGTTAATTTCTTAATTTTACTTAATTAGATCCATTTTTCTCATTAATTCATGATCCTCTGATTGTATTTTTGTTTCATTTTTAATAAAAATAACTTATTTGTTTCTTAAATTGTTGCTTCATTCAGATTTCTAGATTTTTACCATTTTCACTTTATTTTCTAGTTTTGTAATTATTTTGGGGTGCTTTTGTAAGGTTAAATTTTAGTAACTAAAGGGCTAAGTGGAAAGAAAAAAAAAAGGGGAGGTCCTATTGTAAAAAGAAAAGGTTACAGTTTTTTGCTGAAAGTGAAGTTTTGTCCACTGTTAGCGAGGGTGAGTAGTGCCGATTCGAAAATCTAAGTTTAAATAGTTTCTTTTGAAACTTTTTTGAGGGATTCAGAGTTTGGAAAAGAAGGAGGCACCATTCTTGACCTAAGGAGCAAGGGAGCTTATTTTTGGAGTATCTTTGGAGCCGATTTCTTCTACTATCACCTCAATTCATGGATCTATCTCTTTTTTTAATTGATTTTTGCTCTTTTGTCACCATGAGTAGCTAATTTTCTATTCTAAAGTTGCTATGAACTGTAGTTCTAAATAGCTTTTGTTGTTTTCTCTCTACTCTTGCGAACATCAACTTTGTAATACAATTGTTTTCATTCAATGATTAAAGCTTTTCGTTATTTTGAATAAATTGTGGTTTGATTTGTGATTTTTCTTGTCCTGAGAAAGAGAGGTGAAATTAGATCAAAAAATAAAAAGTATGAGTCATGAACCTTAAGTATTTAGGGAAATTGATTTGCTAGCGATATAGACATATAATCGATAACCTCATATAATCAATCATAGTCTTGATTTAAAATTGGACCTAATACTCATAAAAAAATTATAGAGGAATTAGGTTAACTTAGTTGAGGTTTGAGAGAATCCTTCTAGGCAGTTATGGGCCTTAGATTCTTTTGCATGTCAGTGAGAGCAAGAGTGGGGAAGAACAACAAAGCTTAGAAAGAACAAAGGGGATTAGCAACTTTAGGCCTTTTAAATCAATAAATTTTCTAAATATTTTTGTTCTTGCATTCATTTACATTATTTATTCTTTGAGTTTGATTTCATTATTCGATCTTCCTTCAAGTTAAAGTATTTAGTCTAAATAATATATTCTAATTTTCTGAGTAGTTGAAAATTCAATCTTTGTGAGAAGATACTCATACTCACTCTTTATTTCTTGCTTGACTGGTATACTTGCCGTGTCATCAATATAGATGATGAACGCTTGGCTTATTTTCATTCCATGCTTCTTGAGAAGTTTAATCCTATACATTTTTTGTTGGAAAGTGGTTGGATAGGTAGACAGCACAAGCAACAGCTTCACTGGCACAAAATTCCTTGGGCATGTGTTTAGCTTTCATCATGCTTCTTGCCATGTTTAGAATAATTCTATTTTTCCTATCAGCAATGTCATTTTTGTGGTGATCTAGGTACTGTTAGAGGAAGTCAAATTCCATGTGTTTTGCAAAAATCATTAAATTCTTTACATGTAACTTTGCCTCCTTTATCGGGCCTAATTAAGGATTTAATTTCATAGCCACTCTTTTTTTCGACGAGTGCCTTGAAATTTTTAAATGTCATAAATGCTTTGGATTTTTGGTTTAGGAAATGAGCACATGTATTCCTACTATAATCATCAATGAAGAGTAAGAAGTATTTATATTTACCAAATAATGGCGGATTGATTAATCAAGAAAACGTCAATATGAACGAGGTGAAGTGACTCAGTTTCTTTTGATGTTTCTTCCTTTGAAAAGTTATTTTTTGCATGCTTACCTAGGAGACATGCCTCACATAATTGATTAGGATGGTTGATGGTTGGAATCCCCTTCACTATTTTCTTTTCTCCCAAAAGCTTTTGAGCGCTCCTAAGTTCAAGTGGCCAAACCTCATGTGCCAACACCACGAATCATCTTTCATGCTAGCCTTCAAATACGTTGCTTTGATGGTCTTGAGATTTGACATGAACATTGTATTCTTTGACATGGATACTGTGGCAATCAAATTTGATTCTTGATCTCTTAGCCAATGATAACAATCTTTCATGAGAATTTCATACACCTTTTCAATAGTTGTCTCAAACTCAAGATGTTGCTTTTTAGTTTGGTAACGCAATAGACATTCGTGATGATCCTATGTTTACTATCTTTTGAAGAAATTAGAATGGTACCTTTCTCTTGAATTTGAACTTTCAATGAATCTCCAAATGAGACATTGCCTCTAAAATTCTCATCAAGCTCCATGACATGTGATTACTTTACTTGCTCTATTGTCAAGGCATCATGTGCTTTTGTCATCATTTTCATCATTTATAGGTGCTAGCAACAACATTGGCTCTTCCATTTCTTGCTTTTCTTCAATGAGGTTGGCTTTCTCTTAGTAGTATTTCGGCATTCACATAAAAATATTCAGATTTATGACAATTGTAACATTTTAATATGGGACTTGTCAAACCTCCTTTCTCTTGAGCTTGTCTTCTTAGGCTTATAGCCTCCCATGATTATTCAATTGTCATAGAGTCTAAATCTTCTGACTCAATGACATAAACCACATATTCAAATTTTAGAGTCAATGTACGAAGAATCTTCTCAATCAAACAAACATCTTCAATTTTTTCTCCATATCTCTTCATTTGATTTACGATTGCCAACACCCTTGAATTATAATTGAATATTGACTTGGATTCCTTCATTCGCAAAGCTTCGAATTCTCCTATCAATACTTGTAGCCATACTCTTTTCACGTTGTCAACTCCTTTTGGAAAGAGCTTTGTAAAATCTCCTATGCTTCATTTGTGATAGTAGCATTAGCTATTTTCTTAAACATTGACTCATCCAAACATTGGTGGATAAGGGTAAAGGCTTATTGATAAATATGGCAATGGGGCCCCGAATTCAAGGATCCCACAGTCAGGGCTTCGTATGGGAGGATTTTCCCCGCGGGGACATGGATGGGGGGAAAAATCCCCCCAAAAGCTAAACGAGGATGAGGACAGGAATTACACTCCCTGCCCCACGGAGCCCCCGTCCCCGAAAGGTATTTTAATAATTTTGTAAAAATTATTAAAATGCCCTTAAACACTATATATATATATATATATAAAATAAGGGTAGTTAAGACATTTCACAATTATAAAACTACTTTAATAAAAAAAATCTAAAATTCCTAAGGCTAATCTAAGCCCTTCTGATTCATATTCGCAATTTCCCATCCATTTAACCATTAATCTATCAAACCTAATCCAGACCCAACCCTAACGTTGTCTTTGGCTCTCTGGCTCTTTGCTCTACTCATCATCATACTTCCTCCTCCCATCGTGCTTCCTCCATCCTCCTCCTGTCGTGCTTCCTCCATCCTCCTCCCATCGTCATCGTTTCTGGCCCTCTGCTTTATTCGCCGTTGTCAACCTTGTGCAGTCATACTACCAATGCATCATGCTCCATTTTGATCTCTGGCGTTGTCCCTATCTTCAGCGGCCACTATCTCATTGGAAAAGCATCTCCATCCCAGGTAAGCTGAGACCCCTCTTTGTTCTACATTTTCGTGCCATTTTCATTATAAGTGAATCCCTAGCAATTCAGGTTTGAAACTTGTTGGCTATGATCTAGATTAAATTTGTAGTTTTTCTCCCATGAGTTCGATGATGATTTATATTAACTTGTTTGCATAAATAAGAGGGATGAAAGTCACAAAACAAAAATTAGTATTGAGCTGTCATTCAAAGTTTTTGCAAGGTAAAGTAGATAAGTTTGTTTATTCTTTATATGAATCATTAAACTTCAGTTTAATTGACAATAAAAGTGGATATATGCTTGGGTTCTGCTCATTGTGCTGGTTTCCCGAGGGAGAATGTTTTCAATTTCTGAACACTAATCAAGCACAATGAGTCTTTGAAGAGAAAATTGTTCAGGCTTGGGTTGTTAGGAATTATACTTCAAAGGAAAAATATTCTGAATTTGTTTGTTCTTAGTTTGGCTTTTGGGTTCAATCGTTGCTAGTAAATGATCCTGATGGGCTTAGCTGAAAGCGCCTGTTCTTAGTCTAAGCAGAAAGATGGTGCTCATAAAGGGTGGAAAGAGGTTGTTACATAATTGATTTTGGGGTTAAGCAGGGGACATATGTTGGCTTTTAGCACCAGTGAAAGTTGCAGGCATGGAAGAATATTAGATGTTTTGGGTGGGAGATTGCTATCATCTCAAAGGCCTAGCTTGGTTTTCTATATTTCTACTTTTTATCTCTATTTTTAGTGTAAATGCAAATCTTCCATACTGTAGGATGTTACTTTTTCCTCAAACTTGAAAATGTTCCTTGACTTTTTTACCTCGGAGGAATTGGAGACTGTATTGATATGATCTAATTGGGGATGTTAGGTAAACACTATTGTCTAAATATATTAATTGATGCAAAGTTATCTTGAAGAGGTTTTTCTTTAGTAGAAAATGTTAATTAATTAATGTATTATTGATTTTTTTCTTTTTTTCTTTTTATATTTTTTATTTTTTTAATTAACCTCACAGGGAACGGGGATCGTAGAAATTTTTCTCTTTAGCGAGGATCGAGGGCAGGGAGATATAGATCTTTCTTGTTTTTGCAAGAGCTTCCTTCTCATTTTGAGACAATGACTCCTCGTTTGGTAATTAGGCATAACATTTCTTTACGTTCTCCCATGCATCTTGTTTACCGAAGATTCCAATTATTATAATTCTCCTTTGTTAGGCAAGAAAATTGGAATAGATACATTGTGTTGCTCATCTTTTCTCACACTCAATGATCAAGGCTCTGATACCACTTTTTTGAAAAAGAGGAGGAGGAAATGTTCAAGGGAAGAGAGATTTTCCTCTTAAAACTCATTTGGATTGCATTGTTTTGCTTGATCCAAACCCAAGTACATGGGAGGTATTTATAGGCTAGGGGACTCTAACTTAAAACCACACTGTCCAGATTTTTCATGCACTATAATATTCTGTAAATATCCTAGAAACTTTGAAGACTCATCTAGCTAGAAATTCAGAGATCTATCTATTCAAAGAGACTTACAGAAAATTCAAGAGATGTGCCTATAAAATTACAAATTAAAATATTTATTTATTTTCAACATGAGATATCAACATGTATATATATATATATATATCCAAATATATCATATTAAGATATAAAAATGTACCGAACTCAATTTAAAATAACAATTATCTTGTCTATCGAAGAACAAAAACAAAAATCTAAAAGAATGATAATTAATCAGCAAAAGTAAGAAATGCTTGGAGAAATCAAAAAACAAAAAGCAAAATAAAAGATGATATGGTGGAAGTTAAAAGACTGCTCACATCATAGTCCCATGAGGGAAGTCCCTTCGTTTGAGTTAAATTGAACGCATTGTCCAACTCTTCAATTACAGGCAAGTGTCGTGGACGGTCTCCGTTATCCTCACTGTACAATTTTATCAAAGTAAATAATGGCCTCATGCTTCAATTTTGATATTTTTGAGCAAGTTATAGATTAAAGAAGAATAATTAAGAATGATGAAAAATTTTAAATTAAAGAAAATATCACAATTCAGATCATAATGTTCTTCTCTTCCTTCTTATTCTCTTTGTTCCAAAAGATTTGGAAGATAGAGAGAGAGAGAGAGAGAGAGAGAGAGAGATGGAAGGATGCAAACGTTGTCCAAGGAGCTGGCTCATTGTCGCATCTGACAAACAAATATCTGCAAACCTGGTAACCCTGCCATATAATAATAATAATAATACATAGCTTTTCAGTGAGCTTTGGAAAAAGTGTCCTACCAAGATATTCTTCTTTCGATAAATTATAGTTTCCCATTTTCTAATTTTTTGGCTCAAATTTATTTATTTTTTTGTAGTTTAAGACGTGTTATTCAATACTTTTGCGTATTTGCTTAATAGTTATTTAACTATTTTGAGATATTTTATTCTAAATTTTATCAAAATTTTATATATAATACCCTAAAAGTGACATCTATTTCACTAATATTTTCAATATTTTACTACTTGAAAGCTATTGCTTGAATTAATTAATGCCAATAATAATTAATCTTAAAACATCATAAATATTTTAAGGAGAGTAAAGTATAATTTCAAATTATAATAAATTTTTTCATGATCTAAAAAAATAAATTTGAGCCAAATGATAGGAAAAACTGTAATTTATCTTTTTTGATATTTTGGAAACAAAATTAACTTATAGCAATAATATCTTACTTGTATTCCAATTTTTCGCCAGCATTTCTCTATTCTATAAATTCCATCATAACGTAACCCTGTTTCTGGTGCATAGCAAGAGCCTCTCTCCTTGTAAGACCTGAAATAAAAAACAGAAAATATGCCTTTTTTTAATTCAAAAGCACAACAATCTGACATCAATTAAATTAATTACAACAGTAAAGTTTCACTTTAGACGCTAATCTTCTACTCAAATTTAAACTTATTCTCAAAAATTTATTTTGATTCAATATCGTAAGAATAAATTAATACCTAAATCAATGCATTTTAGGGTTTACATCTTCCATATTCAAGGGATCGGAGAGTGGAGAAATGAATTCAAAGGTTCATGAGTTTAGGAGCTACTAACATAATATTGAACATTTTGTGTAACTTCGAGAATGGTATTATATATAATAAATTCTAGAAATTGAACCAAAACTTGAGTGAAATTCTAGGGATCAAAAATAAAACTTCTGTCAATATATATGATTGGTACGTTGTTTCATATGCACTAGACACTATTTAAATTATGTGTCAGTTTATATTTAGTGTCCAATAATGTTTTAAGCATGATTGTTTCAACAAAACATACCTACGAGAAACCAAAATAATTATGTGCCGCTTTTCGGAAGTAAATCTCTAAAGATCTAGCAAAGAAAATGAACAAAGCTGCAAAAAGATTGTGTACTGTCACAGTAATACGAGTAAAAAAGGAGGGGGCTTAGAATCTTTTATTGTCGATTTAACTTTGAATGAGATGAAATTCCGATTTTTCAACTATGGATATAATTTTAGTATCACTGAGTTAAAATTCATTAGTTAGACAGTTTAAACTAAGGAGAAATCTTAAATATCGCAGCTGTTTATATCTTTGTGATTAAGTTTTTTTAGTCAGAATACAACAAATAGATAATTTTCTAATTAGAAGATGATAACTGTATGGTCTTTATATCTGTATATTTTTCACAACTTAACATTATATGTACATGATTAGTTCATTTTAAAAAAAATTTGTATATATATATTTTTTAATAGAAAACCAGCTGATAGCAAAAATATGAAAAAAAATAAAAGCATATAAGTATAGTCCTTAAACCAATCCAAAAGCACAATTACAATTTAAAAAAGAACATTACAATATTCACAACTTCACTAATTCTAGGTTTAACCTATCATGTGTATTCGAAGTTAATGAAATTTTATTAAGCATATATTTGACAATGGCAAAGAATGGAAACAGATTTTTTGTTTGGCTTTGAAAATCAAGCAGAGTGCTTAGCTTATTTGGACCATTAATTTTTATAATCAACAGTCCAAATTTCAAGATCTTACTTTTATTTTTTATTTTTATTTTTAAAAAATATTTTAAAATCTGAGCTGTTGATTGTGAAAATCAATGGTCTAGATGAGCCAAGCACCCTGCCAAGCAGAAGATTTGTTTCTGCTATGGAATATGTCAGTAAACTAAAATGTCAAAACATTTACACACATGTAAAACGTCACTTTAATTAATATCAAATTAGTGCACTATTTAGAATGTCATGGATTAAAAAATGAGCATGTAGTAAACTAGTAATAGTTACCCGTAGTTACTATATATAATTAAGAGAAAAATATATACAACACCTATGAACTTTTATCAATATGCAACAACCCTCTATGAACTATAGAATTGAACAAAAAATCCTCATAAATTTTTTTATTTTGTACAAAAAAAATATTTATCCAGTTGACCGTTAGTCAAATTAACGATTAATGTTGACTAAAATATATGACTATCATGTCATTTGAAAATAGACATATCATCATATGACATGGCAAAATAATGCCACGTCATCCAATCTGACTCACGCCCCTCCTCCTCTTCACCACCATGCATAGTCCACTCCCTAGCACTGTCACCAAGAGGATATCGAATACCAGCAGCACTGGCAGGACAACGTCGATGGAAATAAGGCAACCACTTGTTGCCTCTTTCACCGATCCTTTTTTGGCGCTGTCATTCAATAGCATGATCACCTTCTTTATTCCCGTCTCTAAAATGTAAAACTTCATCCTCTTAATTCCATTAATTAATCTGATTCCACTCCTTCTTCCTTGTATCTAATCAGCAAGAGATCTAAAGTTTCATTGACTCATTGGTTTAGTGCGAGAGAAGCAAACACAGAGAGATAGAGATAGAGTGTGTGCATGCAAGAGAGAGAGAGAGAGAGAGAGAGAGAGAAGCATTTATACTTTGTAGAGCAATGAGTTCATGGGACTTGAATTTTTCTTCCCATATCGAAATCAATTTTAATTTAGGAAAAAAAAAGAGAAAATAAATTCAACTAAAATTTCTTGAGGAATTTTGTGAAATTCTCTTTAGTGAGAGACAGGGGGAGAGAGTGTTCTGTATCCTTCTGTTGTGTCGATGATGATCAGACATTGGTGTGCAAGGAGAGGTGCAAGAATCGAAAGAAAGAGAGATTTCTCACTTGTGAGGAAGATGGTGAGCAGCGACACAAGAGAATAGAGTTTTGAGGAACGAGAAAAGAGCAAGAAGAGGAAATAGAGGAAGCTTCAAAAATTTTCTACAGGGACAGTAAAAAAGTGGTGAATGGGAATAGAGAATTTTCTGCAAACGCAAGGTTGGAGAAGAAGAACGCAGATGCAAAGAGAAGCAGAACGTAGTTACCGAACACAGAAGAATCTGATTGAATCAAGAACACTAGGTCGGGTTAAGCAAGAGCAAAACGGGTTGGGTTGCATAAAATGGTTCTATGATACCGTGGCATTATTTTTGCCATGTCATCTATTGACGTGTCAATTTTTAGTTGATGTGGCATTCAACAAAGTCCTTGACTGATGATCAACTGGATGAAAAAATTTTTATGCACAAAATAAAAAGTTTATGGGGATTCTTGTTCAGTTTTATAGTTCATGAGAGTTTTCTGCACATTGATAAAAGTTTATAAGGGTTATCTGCATTTTTCCTTATAATTAATTGCTAAAATCTATTAAAAATGAAAAGTATCAATCTGCTTTACGAATATTCACAATCTATCTTTAAAAATAAATATAAGATATAAATTCATATGGTTATTCTCTAAAGTATTACATAGAATACCAAGATACTAGAATTTTAACGTTAAATTTAAAATTAAAGTATCATATTCTAACTAAGAGTTACTACAGTGCCTTGATACACCACGTTTAGAATATTTTTCATCTAACTTCTAACAGAAAATACTAACCTTATAGTCAGGAAACCAAAAATAAATATGTAAATTACAGAATCAAATCCAACGCAAATTTAATTTTCTTTTTTGCAGATAGAAATTTATTACAATGTTAACATCAAGATTTGTATGTATTCTTATAATTGTTCATTGCATTCAAATCAATAATCAATGAAAATCATTATAATATATATATATAACTCACCTTACTACTCGAACAGGATAACCTTCCAGGCAACTCACCCTCAAAGCCTCGTTCAACTCTTGGAACTTCTGATCAAAGGGTTTTTCGTCGCTCGCACAGTATTTGTCGCCACCAGGGTCTCTTTCATCACTAAAGAAAAAGTAACATATGTACTAAGAAACCTAATGACGAAGTAAGAGCTAAAATACTTTAAAAGAGTATAAGGGAGAAGAAAAAGAAAACGAAACAATATAGCAACAAGTGAATGCACATTTATATAACTCTAACCTGACAGATCCAATTCTCACCTATAACAAAAAAAATTTGTTTATGTATTTCAGCACATGTATTAGAATAAAGAATTAAATTCTTTGCATACAATTTGATTTAAGTATCCAACCAAATTCTTTATTCCAACACATGTGTTGAAATACACTAACATAAGCCTCTTGTTACAAAAGCAAATTTGTATGTTTGACCTCACAAACAAGGGTCAAAACTTTTTTAAAACGTTTGCTATACTACAATCTCACATTTTGTTGTCTACTAAATATATAATATGGCATAGAATATTCAAGTATAAAATACATTAGTATCCAGATGCTGTAAAATTTGACATAAAAAAGATTTTAAGCGGTACTTTATAAGAGTTAACAGAGTTAATTAAAAGGAATAATATGTAAAATCTTTATAAAGTTTTTAGCAGTATGAGATATATATATATATATATATATATACAACCTAGCTAAAACAGTGTGTATAATTAGAATCAAGTGCTTATCACTATATATATAAACCGCCGTAGTTGTTAACGAGGATGCAACCCTATTTAATATTTTATAAACACCATAGAACAGATAGCTTGAACACAAGAAGAGTTGACGAACACAGTCCATCTCTAGTGTGCCAACAATAGTTAATTTGTCTAATCTTTCTGATGTTTGAAATGACCTTACTTTAGCTAATACAAACATAAAAGAAAGAAAACACAGATTTCACTATGTGCAAGAGAATATTGAAAGCATATTTCTTGATGATTGAGTTCAGTACATGCAAGCTCCTTTTATTTAATTATAGACACAAGACTAAAGGGAATACCCAAGTAACTAACCTAATAGAACTAACAACCACTAGCTAAAAGATACGAAAAGGGAGGACGTCTGAAGATCTTAGTCGACAGTCAACTGATACATATAGTCATCAGTCAACTTATTAATTACTTATATACTGTTTTATACAACTGAAAGGAAAACACACCTTTAGTCAACTTATACATAATTATCAGGATCAACTATTTACATATTATCACATACAAACCAATACTTGAGATGATCATCATTCATATATCAATCAACTGATTACTTACAACCAAACCTTGAGAACTAGCTAGTTTGATTGATCCAGGACGTTAGTCAACTTATCCATGTTATATACTGATATTATCATTAAGTTAAAAATTATTAGCTAAAAAAGTGCAACTTTAAGTACACTCTATTTCTTTAACTTAGACCTTAGTCAACGTGATTCAAACACAGAGTTGATGGTCAACCTCAAATTTGTCTATGATGTCATGATCCTATCGACATATATATATATATATATATATATCTATGATGACACCTGTTTAATCTTGGATATCAATGTTTTAAATATAAACATCTTAAATATCTATTATGTATGTGGACTAATATCAAAAGATGTCAATTATCAAGATTAAAATGAAAGTATACCAAATGCCTACATATATAGGTACCAAAAGAAACTAAACATAATTGTTAAGCTCTCAAGTTAACTCTTAAACTCGACGAGTTTTTAGTTTAGTTTTTTAAATTGAATAAACTCGATACTAAAATTGGAACTTAATCAAACTCGAGTAAACTCTTTCAAAATCACCGAATTTACATCGAGTCGACTGAATTGGATTAGCAGTATTTTTTTTCTAGTATCCAACCCAAAAAATTGGGTCACACATATCCAAAACTCAAAATTGTGTTGTATGAACACCTTATGACTTCAATTGATACTTTGCTTTGTCAATTTGTATTTTGTATATAGAGTCCATTGAACTTAAAAAGAGTAATATCACAATAATTGAAATTAAATAATTTTATATTAATTATAAACTAAGATATTGTTTATGTGTTAAAATATCTGTAAGTTTAGTAGTAATTTTAGTAGCTTATTAAATAGAGGAGTAGCATATATAAACTCTTACGAATTTACATTTTGAGTTTACGTTTCAAGTTTACTCCTCTTCATTAAATTTAGATAAATTCTCAAATTTGACAATGTTAAAATTAAACAAATGATGTTAAAAGAAGAAAAAATGACAAGTGATGATATATATATATATATATAAAAGAGGGAATTATATTATACATATTTACAAACATACATACATATATATATATACACAAACCTGCCAGTGTAGAGAAACCAGTCACCATGGTCCTCATCATCTTCATATCTTCCAACAAGCACCACAGACTGAGCACCATAACCACTCTTCCCTGCAACAGCACCCACAATAGGAGCATGAACCCCCCATCGCCTACACCCCATCCTATTCTCCCACGTCTCTCCCACCATCACACCTTTAATTGGCCCAAAATGATCCTCACCACCACAAGCACCAGACTTTGCACCTTTCGTATTATCTCTGGTCTCTGTTGTTAACATTATCGCACCACTATCTGATGACTTTGAAGCTTTAGAGAATCTTATGGCTGAAACAAGTTCTGTGTTTATTCGGGGCTGCCTTGCCATCTTATTAGGGATCTCGTTCCCACAATAAGCACAGCTTTGCTTCCCTTCTGAAATCCACTTCTTGAAGCACTTCAAGCAGAAGCTGTGACCACATGGCGTCTGTAACAAATAATACATGTTAACCCAGTTCACTAATTATACTGTATATATGTTATACTTAGATATGGAGGGAATGATGCTTTTAGTTTACCATTTCATTACAAATTTGCTACTTACATACGTAGGAGAAACGAAATAATATGTCATGAATAGAATCTTTATTTATATCATTCGAAAGGCTCCCGAAGTTATATATATCTTTTAAGCTGGCTGGTTTCATTTGTTTTACTTTCATGTCCTTTCGAAATAACAAAATGTGGTGTTATATTTTATGAGTATCAGATCCATATTAAATCGATGCTTCAAAGCGAAACCTATTTCACTTGAATTGTACCTGATCAAAATAAAGATTTGTGCTTAATTTTCGTAAATGCAATAACACTATAATAATAATTAATAATAATAATAATAAAGCCATCTCATATGTAACACGAGCATTAAGTTCTTAATAAATTAGTGTGGCATAGAAACAAACCCAGTTCATTTAAATTGTATATGATAATCGAAGTGATTTTTTTATTGACAAAAATTATGCTTAATTAGTATTCGCCAAAGGAATAAACAGAAACATAACCGTGACAGGTGTGTCCAGTAATTGCATGCAGAGCGAACAGCAATGGGGGCAGTGGTCCAAGAGAAGGTCATCCGACGTCGTTTTGGGGGCGGCGAGGCAGGGAAGGTGCCAGCGAGTGGCACAAGTATTGCATGAGACGACGTCGTCGGACGGCGGCCGCTTCTTGCAACTCATGCAAACGCCGTTGCCTTCGCCGACGACGACGCAGACGTAAGCCTTGGAAAGTTGGGCCATCGGGAATAGGGAATTATGTGAAACTGAACTGAGATTGTCGAAGATGGCGACGACGATGTGAGAGAAACGAACGAAATAGGGACATATAAAAAGAAGACGTTTCTCAAAGATTAACAAGGGAGGATGAATTTTGAATTTTCACCTTAAAAAAATAGAGAAATTACACTTTCTTATTTGGTAAGTTTTCAAAATTGCACTCATTTCCCCTATACTTTCAAATTAATTAAATGTACAATACCTTCTTTGAAATTATGAAATATATTACATTTTAATCTAATTTAATATTTTCTATTCAAATAGATCTATTTGAGTATATATGTTTTCAGACATTTAATAACCTAATAAAACATATCTTTTGACCAAAATACTTTGCTATTAATTTAAAAATATTAATTTTTACATATTGTAATACTTTTTTATCTTAATTTAATATATGATGTGATCACAAATATTATATTTCCTTATTAAAAAAACTAACATGTGCTTAAATTAATAGGTAATGTTTTAGTCTAAAACAACATAAAATTTTAGGTTACCAAACATGCAAAAACATATTGTAATAATTTAATTTTTTTTAAACAGAAAATACAAAAATTGGAAGAGAGTGTAATATTTCATGACTATAAAAGAGGCATATATATATATATATACTTAAAACTAAAGGGAGTAAAGTATAATTTTAAAAATATATACTTTGCACCTTCATTTTGATAACTTTATTAATTTATGTGTTGGGAAAAGGGAAAGATTGTTAGAGTTCACGTGACTTATCATCCTTACCCGGCAAAATAACGTTGTTGAACACGTGGTTCATGCTCATGCGTCGATGACATGGACTACTAAGAGTAAATTACTAATTTGGTCCTAAAAAATTATATTTGTATCATATTACCCTTTAAAAGATCAAACGTTTATTCTTAAAAAAAATTGTATTTGTATTAATTTATTATCTCTTTTTATCAAAATAACTTTTAACAATAAAATCTTAAAATTTAGCAACAGTTAATTTAAATTAATTTGGTATCTCTTTTTGTGATTTAACAATGAAATTATCCTAGTTGAAATAAATATAATTTTTTAAAATTAAAATAATTAATTTTTAAGGATTAAATTGATAAAATTATAATTTTTTATAAATTAAACAATAATTTATTCTACTTTTAATATTTCATTACAAATTTTTCACTTATATTCAATGACGGATCTAAAAATTTTGGTCAGTGAGGATAAGAAATAGTCTATAAATATTTTTACTAAAAAAATATTATAAATATACATAAAGATTAAAAAATAATATAAAATACAAAAAATATAAATTTATTAGGTGGTATTGTAGTACGGTACAACTAATTTTTAAATTTAATTTAAAAAAATTTATTGAGTAAGGTGTTTTTAATAAGATGAATGATCATGATTTACTATACGGAAACAACATTTAAATATTTGTGAAGGCAAAAAAACCATATACATTAATATAAAAAATCATTAAGATAAAATTAAAACAATTTTTTTGTGTAAAAATACAAAGAACTTTCCTTAATTAAAAATTGTGCAATTTACTTCTTAAAATTTAAAAATTGACAATGAACCCTTAATACTACCTATCTATATATAATTCCTTCATTATTTTTATATTTTTGAAAAAAAACATTTCAAGATGATATATTAAATGTATACTTTGCTAATTTAGTATTTTTTTAAAACTTACATATACAAGTAATATTAAAATCTTGAAAAGAAAGAATCAATCAAGAGTTAAAATTGAAAGTTTACTAGAGTTTACTATTAATTTTTTAATTTAAAAAAATACAGAACTCGTAGATTGAAAATTTTCTTTACATTTTGGCCTACAATGCATTTTTTCGGCCTTTATCGGAATAGACGGTTTGTCATTTCCTTGAAATGCCTTGAGTAAAGGAATCTATACAAAGAATTCATTTATTCTATTAAAATTATAAGTGTATTTTAATTTTATTACAGTATATATTGCTATAGTCAAACAATTATTTAAATATTTTAAAACTTTTTTTCTGCACATACAATAAATTATTTCATTTTAGAAATGTAACATTTTTAAACAATGCTAGTAGTTGTTATACAGAGCTTAACTTCGTTGAGAGGTTGAGCTCTTTTTTTTTTAATTTTATAACAATAAAAGATATTTTATATAGATCTTAAAATAATCAAATAATAAAAAATATCAATATCTTAAAAGATTGAGTTTTATATAAATTTATATTATAAGAATTAGACCGGATCAGCCGATTCAACCAGTTGGACCAATCTGGAACGTAAAACCCATGAGTGACTGAACTAATCAAAAATTAGTTGAATTGGATAAAAATCGGTGTTAAACGAACCAGTTGAACTGGTTCACGTGAAATTTTTTATTTTTTGTTTTAATGTTTTTTAATTTTGTTTATTTTATAATCAAGTAATGAAGAAATTAATATTACAGATCAGCTAATTTTAGTGGAGATACCAATATCTTGGCAGTTTATGGATTTGATATGAGCGAAAATTATCTTGATTAATAATATTTTCTTGTTATTTGATTAATTTTTACTATAAACTTTTGATTGTAAATGTCATTTTCTGTAATTTTACATCAAATCTTATTTTTGATTGAATTTGTAAATTTATATTTATAGTATTTAATTATGTATATTATTTTTTTAATGTTTTAAAGTAGACTTATTCAACAACAGTCTGACCATTAACCTTTAAACTGGTGCTGCCGACGATTCAATAACCGGCCCAATTTTCAAAACTTTAAAAAGTTATCCAACAATATTTATTATGTAGCTAAAAACTGGCCCTTGAGCTGTATATAACTTGACTCTTTTTTTTTTTTAATTATTTCTCTTCTTATCTCTCTCTACTTGCAAGTTTGCATTTTAGTATGATTTTCTTTATAAATTTACACAATCTAATTTTAAATTATCATGAAGTTAAATCTTAAATATTAAGCAAAAATCACTTCTTTATCAACCATAATGCAGTCCAACAACCACACGTATGATACCCTTTCCACTAAATATATATCCATAGCATGAATAGCACAAAAAGGGGGGGGGGGGCTTGAGTTTGAAAAGAAAAAAAAACACAAAAATTAAACCTATATTCAGTGGAAAATTAGAAAAAGAAATTAATTAAAAAAAGCTAAAAATGGAAAAACCCAAAGGCAAAACAAGAAAATGGAGTTGGATTTGGCAATGGTAATGGACTTTTGAATAAAACCCAGGACTACACTTACAGTGCTTCTGAGAATGTGTGACCCAAAAAGAAATATAATGCTCATGAGAATGCAATACACAGTGATCGATTGGCTTAGTTGGGGCGTTGATCCCCTTTTTTTTTTTCTTTTGATATTTCACCAAGTAAGTATTTGAATATACAATCACTTATGGACTGTTCACAACACACCCATTGTCACTAAATTACTATGTAGTGCCTTGTTGAATTAGTTTATCAATTCGAATTAATCAAACAGTAGATTTAGTTTGGGCTGAGTTTTTAAAACTTTGTCACTTATACTAACCAATCCAATATAAGTAAAGTTGTTAAATGAGTCAAATCGACCCACTTTATCCTAAGTTTTATATGGTTAATGATGAGTATAGATCGGATCAGGTTAAATTTAATATAATTTATAGTTAAAAAACTTTTGGCCTAGCTCATGATGAGCCATAAGATGACTTTATGGGTATTTTTATTTTATTTAAAAATATACTTTTAATAATAGAAACTAGATATTAGAATAATCAAATTTCAAAAATTTAAATTAAACTTCTTTAAATAGGTCATTTTTCTTTTTTAAAATTTAATTTTGATTATTTTGAATGAAAAAAAATAAGTATTAGAATTATGAAACTTTAAAAAACTAAACTAAACTTCTGAAGAAAAAAAAAACTAAAGTTTAAAATATAAAAATTTAAAAAATTTAAAAATTTGAAAAAAAAAACCCATAAGGGCCAAGCTAGCTCACACCACCTAAGCTCCAAGAGCTTTGATAGGTCGGCCTAAAATCCCTTCTCTAAAATGATCTATAAAATTATTGATTCACCTCATTCCGTTTGCAATGTTGCATTTTGACAACTCTAAATATGAGTGTATTAGTTCAAATTATGATGGTGAGTCAAGGGGCTTTTTTGTAGAAAAAAAAATTATATACAACTTTTTATATTTTTGTTATTATATTTTACAATAAGAATATAACAAGTGTATGGTATTTAAAAATAACTTTATATTTTGTGTTTTATTTTTAATGGTGAATTTGACAACAAAGATATAATGAGCTATATATAAATCTATTCATTTGCTTTTTAAAGATTAAGATGTATGGATTTGGATATATATTTAATTATTAAAATATTATCTTTATATTTAAAATACTAAACAATGAAGACTTTTTTTAACATTTGTATACATTAAATAAATATCAACAAAATATGTATTTACAACAATTAATGTCTAAAACTTTTTAGGGCTTTCCATGAGACATCAACTACAACGTACTAAAGCAAACAAACACTTAAAAAAACGTGTTTAATGGACTAAAATCTTAGCAAATCTTATCCAAATTCCGGTAAATGCAATCAAACACCCCATTAGTTACCATCGAGCTAGTAACTCAAGTGGTATAAGATTAGAATATTGTAAGTTAAGAGTTAGGGTTTGGACCCCTTGTCATTAAAAAAAAAAACCTATTAGTTTGTTAAAATAACATCAGAAAATTATAAAATTACCAGCATTTTTAAGTTGTTAAAAATAATGTCCAAATATAAGTTCAACTTAAACCAATCAAAAGTTAAAAGTCTTTATAACCTGATTAAACCAATCAAAAGTTAAAAGTCTTTATAACCTGATAAAATTTTTAAGGCTAAAGTATTCAACTTTACATAAATAATATAAAAAAAGTATTAAATAAAAGGAGTAAGTTGAGCAATTTGGTATAGATAAAAAAAATTTTCAACTCATAGTTCAAAAGTTAATGATAGGTTAGGAAAAATGAACCTAAACTAGCCAATTTAGGGGGCATTTAAAAAAGATTTGAAGAGGTCTAAATATGAATACATGTTAGTAAAAAGATGCATCTAGAGCAAATTATCGTCTAAAAAAAATTTAAACTTTCCATGAGATATTGATATTGAATAAGATGTATTTATGCTGTTAATTACTTAGAAGACATTTGTTTGCATTTAATAGAGGTCTAAATCTTATCCATTTATATTTTAGATTATTAAATGTATTTGTTTTTTAATTTTTATTAAGTGTTTACTGTTAAATAGATTTTAATACATCTTATTCAATCAGATTTTATGAAAATTTTAAAAAATATTTAGACATTAGTTGCTCTAAATACATCTTTTACTAATATGTATTTAGTACATACAAAAGTTAAAAAAAATCATGTTAATTATTTAGGATTTAAATTTAAAGATAATATCTGTGTGTGTGTGTGTTCAGATTCAAAGCTCTTAATCATAAAAAAAAAAATTACCCCTTAATAAAAAATAAAAACATAAATGTATTTAATAATTTTAAATATAAATGAACCAAATTCAAACTCCCATAAAAGTGATACACTATTTTGGGATTACGGACATTGAAGATTAATTCTAAACTCCGAAAGAATTCATCTATGATTATGACTAGCTTGCTACATACAAATTTGAAAATTCAGTGAAAAGTTTTAAAATTAAAATTTTAAAACATTAAATAATGTTTGATTCAAAGTTTTGTAAAATTAATTTTATTCAAACTTTAATTTGTCATAAAATAATATTTGGCCTAAAACATAAATTTTTCTAATTATTTTCCAAAAAAGCTACGTATTCTTTCTGTATATATATATGTTCATCTCTTCTATATTTACATGTCCGGATGTCCCCGCAAAAGTTGTTCTAATAATTATTAATTAAAGAAGTGTCTTTTTATTTTAATTTTTTGGATTGATATTTTTGTTCAACACTCGAGAAGATTTTTTTTCCTTAAATACATTAGATTATCATAAAAACTGCATCTTTAAAACTTTGATAAAAAAGGATTTAAAAATATTTTTTTATCGTACAACAAAAAAGAAAATCGAATCTCTAGTATAGCATTGGGCAAAAGGGTGTTCCTATTCGCAGCAAAATAAAAAGATGAAGCGAGATTCGAGAATCAGAGAAAATGGTGGAATAGTTGTCGAGGTAACCTAAGATTAGACACATGTTCAGAGATACCCTGGCAGCTTTGTCCATTGAATTGTTAATGCTATGATAACATAAGATAATAAAATTATAATATAATATAAAAATTAATGTATATAAAAAAGAGTAAAAAATAAATTAATATTTTCACATTTTTTTTAAATTTACATTGCTAAATCACATATAACATTCTTTGGTGCCCACTCATAAAATGAGCTTATGAGTGGCTCACCAATAAATATAACATTTGGGACAGTAATAGAACTCATTTAAAAAAAAATTCATGTTACTAACAAGGATTAGATTTAATGAAACAAATTAGTTTCTTACATGTGGCAAATTATAATTTGAATTCTCGCATGGAGAAGTTTTTATTTTTAACGTCTGACAATAATTTAAGTAAGAATAAATTTAATGGGAAAAGTTAGTCACCAACACATGAGAAATCACAATTTGAACTTTTGTAAAAAAAATTTATATTTAATATCTGACATTATTTCAAATATCATTAATTATCTATTGTGAAAGATTCTCATAGAAAATTAAAAAAAAAACATGTTGTAACCAATGTATAAAGCAAATTAATATTGCCAATATATTTTATTTGTATAAAAAAAAATCTCAATTTCCCAGTATGATCATGGCCCCATCATAGAATTTTTAATATTTTATGGTTTTTATGAACAAAATTGTTTTCAACTTTTCATACATTTCTATTTATCATGTTGGTCAAAATTAATATTTCTTTATTAGAAGTAAACAAAGAAATTATTCATATTCTTTCTTTCCTCATTCTGTTTGTAAAAATCCATAAAAGTTAATCTATTCTATTGTAATAAATAACAATTATTCACTGTTCGAAGATATGGTAAAGTTCTATCTATCACTACTACCAATGAGAATTTACTGTTTAAATTTATCTTCTCTATAAATGGTTGCATCTTATATTTAATAGTTAAAATTTTAATATATTTTTTTAAAAATAATTACTTAAAATTTTAATCATTAAATTTAAAATTTAACAATTTATAAAAAACATATATGCTGTTTGTCAAAATCATGCTCCACTGCTGCGAAGGTTCTTTTGGCGAACTTTTTAATCAGTGATTTTTTTAAATGTACACTATTAAATAAACTTAATAAACAAAACTTTATCACGTTGATAATTACATTACTCTTCATATAATATCATAGAATTGTCCGATGGATATAGATAGACTCTGCGGTTCCCTTTTCCAAGCAAGTATTGGTACCAAAAATGGCTACATGACATGACCCAGCAAGATGTGCCAAGTCAAAGGAAGTGGGACCCACATGCTGCCTAAATAAGTAAATATATAAGAAACTAATATAATATAAGTACATAACTACCAATATTATAACTCTTTTTTTTTTTTTTTCATTTACAACGTTATCTCATTTTTATTTTTGCAATGTTTTTAAAATTAGATTCATTGAGATTGATTAATCTGACTATACTGAAATTGCAGTTGAATTATTTATAACTATATATATATATATAATTTTGCATATAAGAAAGAATTTGATATAATAAAATAAATAAATAAATAAATATGACACAACAGAGGGACACATAAGCACTAAACACAAGTTACAGCCATATGACAATTTAGAATCAAATTCCTAATCGGAAATTCATAGATTAATGTAAAATATGACTAACAATAGATTTAAACAAGAAATTTTCGTCTTTTTAGATGGCTAAAATAATTATTTTTATTATCTATTTTGTACTATTGCAAACCAGAAATAAAAATTAAAAATTAATTGAATATTTTTAACTATTTTGATGATTTTTGACTAAATTTTGGTGAAACATATTCTCTATATTATATTAAATTAGACAAATGCTCAATTTATCAATTTTTTAATTGAATCATCAGGCTATATTTTTGTTAATTCAGGTTAAGGGGTATTTGTTTGTACTTAATGGGAGTATGAATATGATTCATTCAAATTTTAAATCATTAACTGCATTTGTTTTTTATTTTTATTAAGATCCTAACAAATCAAATTTTGAGACAAATTTGAGAACTATTTAGATCTAATCTTGAGTCTTGCGATGCTTTATTCGAGTATTAAAAAGAACTTTTGAAAAAATTCAAACATGTGTTATGTTAAATATAAGAGATTATTTCAATTAAGTAAAACAAATCTTATTACTATTAATTATATAAGGGTGAAATTTTATGTAAATCATATTAATATTTGTATAAAATAATTTTAAATTATAAAAATAAAAACATTAACAAAAAATTTTATAATACTATATAATATTAAAAATAATAATTAACAACAAATGTTTAGTTACTAATTTATTTGAATATAAATTTTTTTATAAGTTATATATATTCAAATGTTGAAAAAATGAATATTTTTAATCATTCAATATTCTGATTTAGAAATAATATCTTAATATTTAGATGTGTTTTCAAATTTAAAAAAACAAATTACCCCTAGTGTGGTTTTATGGTAAAATGTGTGATAGTAATAATAAAAACATTTTATTAGAAAGACTAAAATTTTATTTTGATACTAAAATTTTATTTTGATCTCTCACATATATTTTTTTCTCAATTTAGTCTTTCATAGATTTTTATTCTCTCATAGATTTTTATTTTTAATTTGGTCTCTCACAGATCTAAACATTATCAATTTGGTCTCTTACTTATTTTTATTTTTAATTTGGTTCCTCCCAAGTTAAAGAAATGATTCAACTTCATAGTCAAATAAGTTGGAGGGACCAAATTAAAAATAAAAATTTATGAAGAATAAAATTGAGAAAATTGATATCTTTGGGGGACTAAATTAAAAATAAACATTGTAAACAACCTAATTGAAAATATTTGGATTTGTGAGGATCAAATTGAAAATAAAAATATATAAAGGACTAAATTAAAAAAATTATGAGAGACTCGTATTAGAAATGATTAAATAGAAAGCTAAAGATGGATTATAAGGAATGCATTAATTATGTTCTGAAAATTGCAAATAGGGAATGAAGTGGGGGACAATAAGTAAGAGATAGAGAGTGTACAATGATGCAAAACTTAAAAGTGAAAAGACAAGCTTTAATGTTAATAAGGGAGTAGTTGTACAAGTTGAAAAGCGTCACACTTTGGTCTTTCTAAAGGTTAAAGCAGCCTTTGATTGAAATCTCAGCTCATTGATGGCAACAAACTGGGGGTATTAGCCCTGTCCCTGTACTTTACTCGAGAAAAAAAGCAATTGGAGAGAGATCTCAGGTCAACATTTTTCCAAATTAGGAGAGATTACCAGGGATCAAATTCAGTTACATCTAATTTCAAATGGACTGACTTGATTTAATTTCATCAAAATTAATCAACACTCATCAACTAATTATATTGATTTGATAGAATTTTAGTAAAACTGAATCGTTTGTAGAATAGTCATGGTACTTATTCAATTCAAACCAATCAACTAATTATATACTTTATTAATATATTAAATATAATATATGTTACAAAATATGTTATTGTAAAAAAATTATTTTATATTTTACATTTTATAAATAATATACATTTAATGTATTTTTATTTTTAAAAAACAAAAAAGTAAAAAGAATTACATTTTAGTGTTAGAAATATCTATTTTTATTATTAATATTTGTATCAAAAAAATAATATTCAATTTAAAATTTTTTTTACACTTTTAAAAAACTAGTCATTTGATTCAATCCAAAACTGATTAGAGATTGATTGAATTGTCTAGGTTTATGTAAAATAATCGGATTGATTAAATAATATTTCTTATTATCCAATAATATTAAATTGGTTAGTCAAAATGATCAAAGTTATTAAACCGATAAATACTCCTAAGAAGGACTTGGTCGATAGGTCATAAAATATGAAATCCTTTGATATCTCAGAATACTCCACAAAGTAGCTGTTCACAGTCATTGAGTCCAACCTTCTTTCATTAGGTTTGTACGGCCTAGTTACAGTTAGATAACCCTAGATATACAAATGCCTAATAATAGGCATTTTGCCTGTCCACAACTTATATGGGATTTTCTGTACTGCTTTTGCTAGGTACCCTATTAAGGATATACACAACAGTCTAAAGAGCCTTTCAAAAAGTGATTTTGGTAGAGAAGAATGATTAATCATACTTCTTACAATGTCCTTAAGAGTAGGGTTTTTTCGCTCAACAACATCACTTTGACTAGCAGTCCCCAACATGATGTACTTTGGCACAATCTGACACTCAGCCAAAATATTTGGCAAAAGGCCTCTGATGTTGTTCATCTAATCTATCGTATCTACCATAGAGATTACTCCCACAATTAGATATAAATAGTCTTAATTTTCTTCCCTAATTGACTCTTAACTGCGGGTTTGAAAACTTTGAACACGTCTAATGACTGTGACTTCTCATGTAACAAGTACATGTACTCATATATAGAGTAATCGTCTATGAAGTTGATGAAATACTATTGCCTATTTTAAGAAACTGTAGGGAATCGACCACATATAATTTGAATCAACTCCAAACTCTCACTAGCTCTAGTACCATTTGTTCTTTTAACTTTAGTCAGTTTGTCCTTAATGTATTCAATAAAAATATCCATATTTTCAATACTGGATACCTGTAGAATGTCATCTGACATAAAATTGTGCATTCTCTATTTAGAGATATACTCCAAATGCCTATGTCATCTTTATTCAATTTAGGTTTAGTACCAAATTTACATAATGCATATTCACATAGATATTAGTTTTCACACATTTTAAACTATAAAAATTATCAATCAATGAACAAGAAACAATCAATTTAGAATTTTAGAAAACACTGAATGTTTCATTACTAAATGAACAAGAGTACTTACATTTGTTCACATATGAAACAAAAAAACAAATCTCGTATAAAAGATTGTACAACAAAAATGTTTTCTAAGTCTAATATCTATTCATTCCCTAAAGATAATCTAAATAAGTTGATAGCTTCTACAGTCTCCTGATTGTCATTACTCATATAGATGTATCTTTCATTATCAATTAACTTTTGACCGCTTATGCGATATTACATAGATACACCTATATGAGTAGTTGAACCCAATTCTACTCACCAAGTATCATTGGATACTAAAACTAAATTAACTTTAGTACTAACAAAGTTAAAATTTGTACCCTTTGAACTATATTGTCCTTCACATGAGTCTTCTTCCTCTTGTTAGAGGAAGTCTTAGTACCAAAAGAGGATGCTAAGTGAGTGCTCTCATTCTTGTTATGCTTTAACCTCTCTTCCTCTTCTACACATTGAGCTATAAGCTCATTCAGGAGGAAGAGAAATTAGAATCAAATGCACGAGTATAACTCCCTTATATTTCCTTGTCCTTATATCTCGTTGAAACTAATTTGGTCAGAATGGTGATAGTTCTGACCTTTTTGTTTAGAGTGAATCAATTAGAGATCGCTTTCGAGAAACTCTTAGCATCACTATACTCCAGAATCCCACCACGAATGGATTATGGAATGGGGTGTTGCCTGATTTGTATGCTCATGCGATTTAAATGCTTGCATTTCTCAAATGCAACTCTCTAAATAGTAGTACCACTACTGGTCAGATTTATTGGACGTTCAACCCTTAATGCATAGTCTAAATCCAAGCAACTAGCACTATCATAATGTGGTCATTTCATTCTTTTATTTTTTGTGCCGTTAAGCACAAGAATAACATTATAATAGGTAGATACTATAATTGAACGATAAATAATATGCTCAAGATAACACATGCACATTTAATAACACACAAACTCATATATATATATATATATATATATATATATATATATATATATATATATATATATATATATATATATATATATTATACATTACACGTAAAGTATATATCAACTTGTACAAGTAAAACACAATTGCTCTATTAACGCAAATTAGAGATATAACACATCATTCACATAGACATACAAGGGTCTTAATCAGATTTTTAGAGATGCCTAGTACAACAATTGCTCTATTAACGCAAATTAGAGATATAACACATCATTCACATAGACATACAAGGGTCTTAATCATATTTTTAGAGATGCCTAGTACAACAACACATATTAGTCTTGGACAAAATAAATGCTTGTAAGTGGCACTTTTTACAAAAATGTAGTTAACCAATGTAGAACAACCACGCTCACTTAGTACATGCCTTCCTTTAGGTTAACACATAACAAGTAAGTTTTCCAAATATGTTATACAGTAGTTAACTACTTTAAGCCTAACCAATTAAACTCCTTTGTGATATTTAACACGCCTAGGCTTTCTTGGTCTTCTTATTTAAACTAAGTTAACTTTACCTAAATTAGTCATTTTGGTAACTAAATAATTCACATCAATCTAATGTTAAAAAGAAAACATAATATATATTTATTAGAATTCATGAGAAACGCAAATGTTGTGATTTAAAAAAATTTTGATGGCAAAAATGGAGGTTTGCCCTCGTCCCTCATAGTATGGAGCCTCAAATAAAAATAAACATCACAAAGTGGACGTCCATCACTCAGCACTGGGATGGCAGAACACAAATTGCCATCCAGTGGCCCAGTGCTCAGCGCTGCGCTGACGAACTGGAAAAACACCAAAATTGTGGTTCTTCAATGTTTTTCGTCTAAAAATCTTCAAATCACACCCAAAACTCAAAATTCATAAACGCCAACTTAATTAAACACAAAGGATTGATTAAAACCTTCAAATAATTTGTGAAAATCATCCAAAATCACATTAATCCCAAATTCTAGGGTCTAAACAAAAAATTCCCAAATTTCCCAAAATTCTTTCAAATCTGATTAATTTCATAAAAACCTTATATAATCAGATGCGAAATTAAGCTATAATAAAGGAATTCCTACCACAAAAACCTAAACTTCCTAATTTTACCAAATTCAAATTTTATACACAGATAAGGTTCTTCACAAAATTTTCAATTTTGAACCCAAATTTGAATTTGTAAACATAAATGGTTGTTGTTGTTTATTAGAATTAGGCTCTGATACCAATTGAAAGCATATTTTGTGTAATACCAAGCCAAACAATCAAGATTCATAGAAACACAAATGCGGAAAAACTTAAACTATGAACTTACTGTTTGTCGATCTTGATAAACAACAAGAACATAGATTAAAGAGTAACAAGAGTATACCTTGATCCATTACAAGCCTGAATATGAATCAAAAGAAGTAAGTTCTTCTAGAAAGATATAAGAGACTATTTCTAACCTTTGGTCTAATGGAAAAACACAAAAATGACACACCATATGTTTACTAAAGGCTTGTCTGCTCATATAACCTAAGGAACTACTACCCATGGGTTGCCTTTCATAACACCTCATCACTATTATTATTTAGAGTCAGGTATCTATATACAAAATATTTATACTGACACCTTAAACGTCCAACGTATAGAATATATCAAATAAGTCCCTCAACATAAAATATAAGAAGGTCTTATCATAAACCTAATTAAATATAGTACCTAATATATGTGTCTCAAAATGTGTATAAATATACAATATTAATATGTTAGTCCACTCAAATAAATTATCAACACTAAATATTATTTATAAAATAAATAATATATATAAAATAAATAATGCTAACAAATTGTAGCAGTATGGTTGGTTCAAAAGGTCCAGTATTTGTTAGTTTACGTTGTTGTGGTTGGACTAACACTAACTAAATAAGTCAAAAATATATACATTTTTGAATACTTGTGGATTTAATAAAAAAAAATTAAGAGAAAGGAAATTACCATATATATATATATATAAAAGAAAGTTATATATAATTTTCGTAAATTATTTTTTATTATAATTTTGGTACACAAAATTTAAGATGTGATATTTTAGGAATATATGAGGATTTAGATTTAATTATAATATTATTCTGTTAATTAGTATCTAAAAAAATGTAATTAATTTTGAAATAAAAAGTCAGAGTATGTAAGGAAAAAAAAATGATGATAACGAACGCGTAAGTGTCACGTGATAATGTTTATATTTTAATTTTAATTGAGGTACAACGTTTTTATTCTTTATTGATAAGGGTCAAATTGCTTCATTTTACTTTAGATAGATTGAATGTACGTGTCTTCCTTTGTTATCTTTTAGTGAAAATCACTATAGATTAAGAATAATAATAATAAAGAAACATGAGAATAATTAAGATCATCATTCATTCACATATTTTAGATTATTTGAAAAACAGTGTTGGCAGACACACATAGGAGATAGGCATACGATGTTGGCAATTTATGCATGTGGTCGGAAGCTTCAACAAGTGACAACAAGTGACCACATTATAATAATAATACAAAAAAGTAAACGGTATGATTTGATAGGTACACCTTTTCCTCTAGATTCTATATTCTAGAGAGTCAATTATGGATGGATAATAATCATTGCAAATCATATGTGTTAGTCATAATAATGGCACAAAAATGAGGGACAGTGAGTTCACGCTCACTATAGTTTTGGCGCATATTGCTCTCACCACATTCCATCATTTTTTTCTCTCTAAATACCACACTTATATATATATATATATATATATAAATAATATCCTTTTACTAGAAATAGAAATTGAGTCTAACAGAAGTTTGAGGTGTTTAAAATTGAATCCAACCAACCAAACCTACTTAAACTGACTAAAACTTAAAAAAAAATCTAAATTATATTTTAAACATTACATAATATATTAAAAAAATCCTGTGCGCCAATGCATCAAATTTATTTTTTATTATCATTGGAAGTTAATTAAGATAAATTATCTTAAATTTATATATTAATACTAATACATTAAATTACGATTTGAATTATTAATAAATGGTTTAAGAGGACAAGTTATGAAAAAGTTAAAAAGAGATATTTAATGTGTTCATAAAATAACTTGTTACAAAAGAATTCTTTTAAACATAATAATAAAAGACTTTAAATATTATACAAGAATTTTATGATTTTTTTTTAAAATTGCCCAACAAAAACTAAATCAGACCACCAAAAAATAAAACTGAATAGATTTATTTTCTCAAAATTGACTAGTTTGATACAGCTTGATTGATTTTGACTGAGAAACCAAATCTAATTGAATCTTTGAACACCAGAAGTGGCAAAAGAAGGTTTTAATCTTTACTTAGATAATTAAATTTAGTGCTCGAGTAAAATTACTTTCAATGAAAAATGCCTATAAAAGATTATTTAAAAAAATTATTATATCCTTATTAACGAACATTGATCCCATTGCAGTCCATTATAATAGTTGCTTGTGGGTAAAAAATAATTGATTTGGTAGTTATTTTAATTTAGTTTATGAAAGATGAAGTTTTAATTTAGTCCTTAAAATATTATATTTATTTTAATTTAGTCTCTTTATTTATTAAAGTGAGTTCTAACAAAAAAAAAGAGTAATAATATTAAATTTTTAGATTTAATAACAAAAATGTACTAAATTGAGAAAAAAATATTATTTTTAAGACTAAACTACGATATTTAATCTTTCAAGAATTAAATTAAGATACTTGTAATCTTCTAAAAACTAAGTTAATAATTTATTAAAAAAATTGTTCATCACATAAATGGAGTGGGATTGCGTTGCATGAGGCTTTGCTGACTATCCTTCTCACGCAAATGTCTTTTGTAATACCCAAGAAAAATAAAATATAAATATTTGTTTACAAACTACTGTTACTATTTCAGTATACGGTACTATTCACCCGTATAATACTATTTATGTATACGATACTGTTCATTATACAATCGAAATGTCAAGTACTAGATGTGGTTTGGTCATAAGAGAAAACTAGAAAGAAGTTTGTAGGAGAAAATGACGTTTTATGTGTAAAAATACCCTCAGGGACTAAATTGAAAGGACTGATTTGAAAAAGAAACTTAAAGGTTTAAGGTAAAAGGATAGTTTTTTCCTTTAAGTTTTCAATAGTAATAATAGAAAAATTTTCGCCCCGTTGCCGCTATTTGCACAGTAACTACATTATTAGAAATGTCATTTTCATAAATAGTAAATTGAATATTTTATTAACGCATAGTGTCAAATAGTACCCTTGACTTTTGCTATAAATAGGCCCTTCCATTTCACTTCTAAACTCACACCTTCAACTTCTCTTCTTCTCTCCTTAAGTTTCTCTTACTGCTAGGCCTCTGAGATTTTGGCCTTTCTTTTTTGTTTAGGTAAGGAAACTATGCCTTTATATGTCTTTTAAATTCTAGAAGTTATTTTCTTAAGTATGCTCTGTGGTTGCGGCTTTGGCCGATCTTCCACATCAGAAAAACTGTCCTTAACTGTTTATATGTTATTTTGATTCTCTGATTACCGAAATAGAATGTAAACTGTGAAGAATACATGTCTAGGAAAGTTCTGGCTAAGGAAAGACCTGGTTTTTAAGTGTGTCCAGTGTGACCCTCCACTCTTTCCTGGGAACTAACCTGGTGTACTATTTTACAGATTGTATTCTCTATTTCTGGTATGAATAGTGATCATACGTATGAATAGTGACCGTACGTATGAATAGTGACAGTATGAATAGTAACCGTATATATGAACAGTAACCGTACATATGAACAGTATCTGTACGAAAACAATCCTGACGTATTTTCTCTAATCTTTCATGAAAATCTCCGTAGCAGAACACCGAAATTCACCTGAGAACTCTTGTCTGTAATGACTTAGAGAAGCGATGTTCGTACGGAATCCAGGTGAGTGAAACGACCCCGTTTTAATAGAGTTTTAGCATTACTGGTGATAAAAAGTATGTCGTAGGACACTCCCAAGATTCATAGGGGAAAATTGAATTCAGAATGGCGAATATAATGAGATAATTAATCCAGAAGTATGGATAAGAAAAAGCAAGTATCTCATGATGATGTGAAGATTGAATCTCTTGAATTGTGGTTTATAAAGCTATAATATAGTTATCTACTATACCTGTTATATGGATGAATATTATATTGAGCTTCTGATTATGATATGAAATGCTATTGATTGTGATTGAGCGGGACAGTACCCCCTCTCACGGCAAGGCGGAAAACCCGGTTGACAGGGTGTCTTGACCAATGAGTGTGGAGACAACGATTCCCTCAGTAGGGATATAGTCCGGATTGGTGATAAATCCGTGAGGCGCCCTAGCTAAGAGGATGAGGTTGTGCGTCATGGCGGAAATATACATAATTGGTGAGCCGGCCTGTGTGCGCTCTCCGGGATATATTGCCATTGACGAGTACTAGTAACGTTTGTTGAATTGGATGAATTTTTATCTTGTATGTAAGAGGATGATGTTGTGCGTCATGGCGGAAATATACATAATTGGTGAGCCGGCCTGTGTGCGCTCTCCGGGATATATTGCCATTGACGAGTACTAGTAACGTTTGTTGAATTGGATAAATTTTTATCTTCTGTCTATTGGTTGAGTATGAGCCTTTGGATATGCTTGCATGACTGGTAATGTATTTGAATTTTATTAATGCGAGGCCGATTCGCTCATTGAGTTTAAAAGCTCACATTGTTTGTACAACCTTTTTGTTCAGATCAGGTTGCCATCGAAGAATATCTGCTAGAGGAGTAGATCACTTTGTACCTTCCCGTTGTCGGGTAGACCTCTCTTCTGTTATAGATTATGTTGCTCTGTAATCGTCTAGGACATCTAGTTCAGGGGTTCGACATTTGGCTTGTATGTCAGTATAATAATGTATTTTAAATTGATAATCTATGATTTTCAGATAAGAAAAATTTGATATATTTATCGGAAGGCTTACAGTGATGAGAGATTCATCATTGTGCCGGTCATGTGCCCAGAAAACGGGTCGTGACATCTTTACTTATATTTATGTTGTGCACAATTTTTTTTATATATATAAAGACTATAAACTAATGTTGCCTCAAAAAGGACAAATAATATGATTAGTTACTCTAAAAATAGTTTTAAATTGTCAAAAAAATAAAGAATATTAGCAATATATTTATAATATAATTTTCTATTAGAAATAACATTAAATATTAAAAAAATTATAATTTTATTTCTAAAGAATTATATTATAATTATATAACATTTAAAATATTTTAATTTAACCATTTAAACCAGAATTCAATAACAGTTCAACTGTTATTCTAATCACTTATTTATTTGGATCAATGACCAATTCAATTTTTAAAACATTAATTAAAACATTTGGTATAAAAAATTAGTGAAATCTAACTAATATAATTCAAATTAGTAAAAATATAAAGGTGTGAAATGTTTGTAACATTATCTTTTTCTATGTATAAAATTCAAATTCAAGATCTTTAGGGGGAAAAAAAAACAGGTATGAAACCAGTCCGCCATTGGACGATTCTAATTTCTAAGTTTGTTGTCTTTGTTTATTGGGAAAGTTATCGTGTTGGATTTGAGGTTGAGACTTGTCATATCACATTGTTAAGTAAACATAAAAGATTAAAATACTATTTTTACCTAAAAAATTTTCAATATGTTTTTTCAATAATATAATATAGAACCGGATTCTCTTTTTAAAAAGAAAACTTCATAATGCATTAGAAGGCATAGGCCTCTAACACTAACTCAGATATTACGATAGAACAAAATATAAACTGTTAATTAATAATTCAACATATTTGTAAACATTGAGTTAGATCTGTATCTTTCTCTTTTTTTAAACCCTTTGCTCCCACAAACTTATATTTCCTTTGTAATTAGAAGTAGAATGAGTAATTTAATTATTTAGGCTCTAAAATATCAAATTTTCTTAATTTGGTCTTCTTAAATTAAAAACTCTTGTTTTTGAGAAAAATAAATTTAAGTTAAGAAAAATAATTTTTTTGAAAAATTTGAGAAACTTTAGTTTTAATGATCATATTAAAAAAATATGTTTTATAAACTAAAATATAAACTCACTCCAAATAAAAATATTATGTTGTGTTTGAATAACCCATATGTACAATTTTTTGATTTTTTTCCCTTTGTTTTGAAGCGTGCGTAATTATATATATATATACATAGGCACACACTTGTATTTATCCAACATTTCTTGGTCACTAATAATTGTTTAAATTTTGAGAACTGCGATGATTTAAGTAAGTTGGTAGACAACTTAAATTTTTACGAAAGTTGAGTTTATGTTGTCGTATCATTTTATAATTTGAATAAAATATTTTTTTTATTATCATGCATATATATTTGAAATAATTTAACAATGAAAAAATTTGATTTGATGGAAGATTGATCTCTCTATAGATTTTTATATCATTTAATTTTTAGGGATGCAATTAGAAAATAATTTTAGTTTTTGCGAGATTAATTTTTTATTTTATTATAAGAGAGATTCTCTTGGTAAAATCAACATATAATATATATATATATATATATATATAAAAGTGAGTTGAATGAGAGAGAGATATATATGCGTGCATATGTGCTACTTGTAGTGTGCTTGTCAATATCGTAACCGTTTGATATGTAGATCGGATGGTTATAATTGATGGATAAGTGAAAGATCATGGCCGTTGGATTCCTTCGATCTAACGACTACGATTAAAATTAATAAAATTTTTTTTTTTGCTTCACACACCCCCATCAATCAAAGTGCAAATACATATCTGCTCACTCATCCCACCCTTAACCCACGAGCTCCTTCTCGACCATTCCCTCTCCATCTCGTATCTCTCTTGTGATGTCTTTATTTGTAGTTCTCGGAGAAGTTGATGATGCTTGCGTGTTACTATTTACTCTTTTTCATTTATCAAATAGGTGATTTTCGTGGACATCGACGTTGTGAAAGTGATTTTTGTGTTTTTTTAACCTACAAGGAGCCTAAATAAACAGTAGCACACCCATCTCTTCTCCCTCTCATATGCTTTGCTCCAAGAGCAAAGAACGAAATATTAATCTCTCTACAAACTTTCATATCATTTAATTTTTAAGGACAATTAAAAAATAACTTTAGTCTTTATATTAATAAATATGAAAGAGGTTAATCTTTCATTTTATTATAAGAGAGATTCTCTTTAGTAAAATCAATATATAAAAATTTATATATATTATATAAACAAAAGTGAGTTGAATTGGGGATATATATAGACAAGAAATCCGGGACTCTACTTTTGGGTCCCTCACTTTGTGTCCTTATCTCCCACCTTTTTGTCCTTGTTCCTTTCTGCTCCGAGACCCTTCCCCACTCCCACTTTTATACCCTCTTTCTCTGTCTCATGTCTTCCTCCTCCTCCTCCTCCTCCTCCTCCTCTTCTTCTTCATCATCATCTTCTCATCCTCCTTCTTCCTCCTCCATTCCCCATGATCCTTCCTCCTCTCGCCCTCGCCGTGCCATGAACGACGTCTTGACCGAGGAAATCCTCGACATCGCCTTCCTAGTCGCCAATGATGCTGCTCGCGCACATGGCCGCCTCTCTGCTGCTCCTGCTCTCGCCAATGTCTTTCGGGTACGTCACCTTTCTTTCTCCAACCTCATTCTTTGTGTATTTATGCTTTGTACGAGGTACATGTCAATTAAAGTTCGTGTTAGTGAGGATAGTGTGAACCGTGAGGGGTTTGAATTCTCCCATGTAACAAGGAGGATCCTGTTGTGTGTTTTTCAATAAACTTGTTTGGCTTTGTGGAAATATTGCTTTTTTAGGAGAAAAGTATTCAGCTGGTTAGTTTATGAGATAGAATCAGTGGTGTATGAGTAAGTAACTGATGGTTTTCATATTTCCGAAAATGGACAAAATATTGGTCAAGTCAAACATGAAGCTAGCTAGCGTTTCAACCTGCAAAAAACAACTCATGCCTGCCTTTCAGTAAATATCAAAATCATGAAGGTTTTTTATTATGTATATTGTTTTTCTGGGGTTATATGAAGGGAGGGATAAGAAAATTCAAAATTTTCAAATGAATGCAGTGAGAGAGACGAATGCTAGTCTAGGTTTAGTTGAAGATGTGTGTGTTCAAGGATCCTAGAAAAAAAAAACTGTTTCATGGGTCATTTTCTAAGAAGGCAAGCGATGTAATGTAAGTGTGTATGTGTCACTTTCAGAAAAGGTGTGGTTTAATTGTTGTGAGACTTGTTCTTTGAAAATGTCTATCTTTGGACCTCCTTTTCATATCCAATAAAAAAGGGTCCCTATGGCTTCGAATTTGCTGTTCCCTTTCCTGGCCTAAACCCTCCCTTTTTGACTCACCTTTCTTTGCTTCCCACAACATATATATCCATTCTTTGCCTTTCTACCTTAAATAATGTAGATACAGACAATATACAGAGACACTTTAGCATATAGCCTTTAACTTAGTTTTGTTAGGAGTCTGGCATTTATGTTTCATCGTTGGAAATTCACCATTTCCATTTACACTACCGTTGCAGATATAGAAAATGTACAATTTTATAGGTGCATAGTCTTGAACAACTTCATTTATATGGACTAGACTTGGAGAAAATAGAGAGTTTAGAATTTCTTTTGCAGAATTTTTAAACAAAAGGATGATATATATACATAAATGCATAATATTCTACAGGTAATTTAATAAGAACACGATAAATATGGAATATAATTTGAAAAGTCTAAACATATAGTATTAAACCAAAAAAAAATTTGTTTGTTATATATAATTTTATTAAAGAGTATAATAAGAAATAAAGTAAGCTTATAAAAAATTTAACATTTTATGTGATTAAACTTTTTAATTATTAGATTGCGTTGAGATTTATATAAAATATATTTTTCATTATAACATATTTTACAAATTTCAATGTAATTTAACAATAAATAAATTCCACTTCTTGAGATATCAAATTCTCTCTAGACTTATCTTAACAAATTAAATATCCAAGAATTGTATTTAAATTTTGTCCTTTTGTTGAATCCTGGAGATGCTAGTTCCTTAGTATTTTTTTATCATTCTTCATTCAGTTAAGATTCCCAACCAATCTAAAACCCAAACCAAACTATTTTATCTTTTTTCTTCCCTTTATTTGGGCATGCCATAAAATGTCAACATTTTTCGGACTGCAGTTTCTACTTTGTAGCCTTGAAAACATGGAAACTAGATAGAGTGATAATATAGTAATAGTTATTATTATAATTGCATTGTTTATTGTTTATGGGGTTGCGTTAGAATTCGTTGGCAGTTTCTGTATTAGGGATACGACTTACAAAGGCCTCGTGATCTGATTAGTTTTTGGGGGGTTTCATGTATATTTGGGACAAAATAACCAGTCAAAATGCAGCATGTGCATAATGCCAAAAAGCACATGGAGGCCAATGCTGGTTTGGTAAATTCATGTTTGCTTCTTGTCACCTTCTAAAGATTATTATGTCTATATAGTCTTCTCATAATATATGAATATTATTGTTAATATATATATATATATATATCATATAGCAGAGGGAAGAATGTTATTGTAATTCTTTTAGTCAATTATATGGTGAGTTAAAGTTGTAATGTTAATCAGGGTTGTTATTATTGGGGACCAAAGCTATTTTTGTAGATAAAATTATGCTTTCAATTCATGGGTCAGAGTTCTATTTTTTCAAAGAAAAACTCCAAGAATAAGACTTAACATATTATATGCATTTTTATTCCTTAAAATGTATATATTAATTGAGCACACGAATTTTACAAATTTAGTTCAGGCTTCATTTTTTTGAAACTTATTTTTCCATACTATCTAGAATTTATGTTTTATTATTTTTTTCTTAACTTTATCATTAACAAAGAAAGTAACGAGTAATAAATAAGGAGTTTTTAAGAATGAAATTGTGTTTTTAAATTTAAAATATAAATAGATAATTTGTGCATATTAAAAGATAAAAAATAAATTTCTTCAATTTAAGTTATATGCTATGTGAGAAGATTTAGTCTCTACTGGAATCAGAGAATATTTAACCGTAAACACTTAAAAGAAAAAAGAATTTTAATTTATTTAGTTAGGGGAGGAAATTGAAGGCTGGATTATTAAGGGGGCGGTTAGGAGTTATTAGGACTAGCTTGTTTTGTTGTGTGACAGTGTGAGAGATTCTCAGCTTTTCTAAGTTTCAACAGGGACAAACCCTACTTCACACCACCTTTCTTGGAAATGAAAGAGAAATACCTGTTGGGTAAAGCACGCTTTGATCCTATGTTTCACACACATAACCATCCAACAAAAGAAAACAATATCATATTATTATTAATAATTATTATCAGTAACACAAAGAGGATGACGGTATGGACCACATCTAATTACAAAACAACCATATCTTATTAGGGTTAATTTGTTTACACTTGGCAGAGGATAACTTTTTGGGATATTCAGAATTTTCATGTGTGTGTGGTAGGAAAAAGTATACTACCTAAATCACAAAATAACTCAATAATAAAAATATTCGATTGGTCACATACGCAGATTATTTTCCGGTCTTATTAACTTTCAATTCTTTTCTTAGGGCAACCAGAGGTAGCTTCCTAGGGTAAAACTTGAAACCCATCCTTTTCCTTTTGACCCTTTTTCATCCGTCTTTGACTTCACTTTTTCATTCTCTCTCCCATATATGAACACTGTATCTGTGTGTCTGTTTCTGTTTTTTCTGAGGGTTCTGATTCTGAATGTTCATTGTGGTATGCAAAAGAGTGTACTTGGTGCGTACCCAAGCATGGATTGAGTAATAACAAACAAGTTAGGTTGTAGCTGTCACAGATCTCTTCGCTCTGATACTGAGATATGCCATAGGATTAGGATTTGGAGGGTTAGGACCTAGGGTATGATATTGATATGATATATCGAGCTTTTTATATATATCATGTGTTATATCATATACAGTACCATTGTACCCTATACAGATATTCTAGACTTAGCTATGTTACCCACTGCTACGTGACAAAAACTGATGATTGTGTGATATAATGCCACCAGAGAGGACACTGCCCTTCCTGTCCATACATATATTCATACATACACAACATATGTCGAAATTAAATTCAATAATAAGCTTTAAAACAACTCTCAAGTCAATTCATCTGTTAATTAATTCTATGCAAATATTTTTATTTGTTGGATTAATTATTATATATAATTTAACTCTTAATAGAAATATTGTAAATAAAAAGATATATAACGGAGATATTTTTTAAAATAAAAAACTTGTGCTTACAATCATCTTTTGTTTCTAGGTTACTTTTTTTTTTTTTACTTTTTGTAATTTTTTAGTCTATATTATTTAATCATAAATCGTATAGAATGCCATGTTCATGTAGTTTATTTCACTTAATTATCAATTGTTTTTGTTAGAGTATAATCCTATATGTTTAGGGTATAATTTAGTGTCAACATGCACATGCTTAATCGGGCTTGCAAAATTTAAGAAAACATCAGCAGACTATGCTTTTCCTTCTTCTATAAGAACCAAATAAAAGTTTTAAGTAAAATTATAAACATCCTAGCAGCACAACTTAACCTAGTTTATATATATATATATATATATATATATATATTGTATAATTAATTAAATTAAATTAAAAAATAGACAAAAAAAGGACTGGTCATTGACCAGCGTGGTGAAAGAGACACATATATCTGACACATCTAGTACTGCTCTCTAGTGCCTAGTCTCTCCTGCCACTTCTTTGTTTGACTATGCTTTTCCTTCTTCTCTTGTTCTTCTCCTTCTCCTTCTTCTGTTCTTCCTGCATTCCCTACTGAACTAGCCCTGACTCTCCTATCTCCTGCCTTCTGCTGTCTCCATGGCACCATCTTCGATGTTTTTCTCTCTCTCATTCATTTCAAAAGCCTTCTTCGCGCATGCATGCCATGCCATTGCCACACTGGGATCTTTCTGTTTCTGTGTTTCACTGTCTCGTCCTCTTCCTCCTTTTTCGATCTCCTGAATTGCCCTTTGGGTTCAAAATTTATGAAACCCTCCTACCTCCCTACGTGTCTTCCAACGTCCCAACACTCCAATCTCCCAACGTTTTTCAATAACTCAATTCGTGCCTAATGTACTGCCCATTATTTATTGCATTTAATGCAAAGTACATTATGTCATGTTCTTAATTCTCAGTTAAAGTAATCCCATTGCACATGTGGAAAACGAAATAAACTCTACATGACCATAAACCCAAGTCTATTAATTCACTTTTCATTATCTTAAGAACAATAAAATATGTATTGAGCTTTTATATAGCTTGCTTTCAAAATACTGTACGACTATATATTCATTAGCCATGATTAAGTGGGGATTTTGTTTTTTGTTTTTTGTTTGTTTTGGTTGATTGTCAAATGAAGTTACTTGTGTGCTTTGCTTTTTTTTCATTTCTTTTGCATCCAATTGCAAGAAATAGCTTATAGATAGTAATACCTGATAATAAACTCTAACTTCACTTTTTATTAGAACTAATTTTTATTTAGAAAATTAAGAAAAAAATTGAAACTAGCTAATATTGACGTGATTGGTTCATTTTAATGCACGCAGGTTTGTTCTACGTGGCATGCTGTGTCCCGGTCAGATCATCTGTGGGAGCGGCTCACCAGAACCATCTGGCTCCGCGCCAATCAGACCCGTCCCGCGTGGCACGACGAGTTCATTCACTGTCATCAATTGGCCAGGAATTTCATCACAGGCCGATACAACTATGCCCCCCTGCACTTCGACCCATCCGACGTGGACGACGGCGGCGACCGCAGCACCGTCATCTGCCGCTGCCTCGCCCTCTCCGACGTCCACCTCGCCTGCGGCTTCGCCGATGGCACCGTCCGCCTCTTCGACCTCGAGACCCGAGTCCACGTCAGCACGTTCCGGTCCCATCAGGCCGGCAGATTCGGCCCCTTCTCGAGATCCGTGTGCGGCATCCTGATCACCGACTCGAGGCTTGTGTTCGCCACGCTGGACGGGGACATCTACGTGGCACAACTCGACGGGCCCGCCAATCAGACGCGCAGGGCCCGCGTCGGTGACGTAGTCAGCAGCGGAGTCCTCGTCGAGTTCGCCGGGTCTCGCAGATGGTGGGTCGGGCTCTTCGCCGGAGTGCCGGGACGGGCGTTTCAGATCTGGGACGCGGACAGTGAAGAGCTCGTGTTTATCGGCGGATCCTTGACCGACCCGGAAACTGTTATGGGTTGGCACATGTTGACCGAGCTGACCGAACCGGTGGGCCGGGTTCGGGTCACGAACCGGGAACTTGCGGTGGCATGCACGAGCTCGCAACTCATAGTGTTCGACTTGAGCAACCCGGAGATTTTATTGCAAGTGCTCTGGTCCACTGCGGGCGGCTTCATCGTGACGTCCATGGACGTGAGCCAGGAGGCGTTCTTTATCGTGGAAAGGAACGGTGACGCTAAGGTGCGCCGTGCGAGCACGTTGGAGCAGCTGTGCGAGTTCCAAGTGAGGGTGAGGGGTAATTTAATGGGGTGTAGGAACATGGGGTGCGCGCTAACGTGCGCCAGGGGCTGGGTGACCGTGTGGGATGTGGAACTCCCGGTGGGACGACGCTGTGTGGTTCTCGGGGAAAGGGTGGGAGAGGGAAATGCCATGGTTTGCAACGAGAGACACGTGGCGTTGTCATGTAGTGACGCGTCGATACACCTGTGGGATTTTGATGTACAGTAGAGAGGCAATTAAAATAGCATGGGTAGGCACCGGAGTAGGGTAGGCCTAAGGAAAAAAGCTGAGATTATTTTTTAATGGCAGAAGAATAGTTTTTATATTTAGGAATTAAAACAGGAAGTGAAAATTGTAATGAGGAATTGAGACTGGAGGAAGCGTTAGCGAGGTAGGGCTAAATTGCAGCGATGGAGAAAAAATTGGGGATTTGAAAAATTTAGTAGACTAATGACTGTAGAGTTACATTAATGGAGGATCTGAGAGGAGCAGGGTGTGAGATGCAGTTGGTGACTTTTTGTGTTGCTTGAATTGGGTACTTTGACTACTTTCTATTTTTAATTCTGTTATGTATTTAATTATTATAGTTTTAAAAGTTGGAAGCATGAGACAGTAGGGATGACTGGGTAGGTAGGTAGGTGTCAGAAACTGAGATATGTAAGGCATTGATAGGGTGGTGGCTTCTTCCTGTATGTATTCTTTTAATAATTTAACATTTGACAAAAATGGAAAAAAACTTTCTGAGTTTTTTCCCTTCCTCTATTTTACTTCTATTTATATGAAACAAGAATATGTCTCTTTTACCTCAATCTAAGCATTATATTTGAAAACAATCTTGTTCCCTCCTGAGTTAGAATGATAATAAAAACAAAATGAATAAATAATACTCATTTCTATTATGATTTTTCAAAATTACACATTGTAACTATAAATGTATTACATTTTAGTTTAAATTTATATTTTCTGTTATAGAAATTTGTTATAGTATATGTTTTAGATATTTGATTACTTAATTTCACAATTTTTGACTAAAATATTTTCTCTTAACCAAAGAACTTTAATTAATTTTTAACATATTGTGATACTTTTATTTTTGTTATAAATCTAAAATAATATTATAAATATTTAATTTCTTGTAAAAAAAACTCATTATGTTCTTTTTTTGTATATTAATTTCTTGTAAAATAATGTTATAAATATTTAATTTCTTGCTATAAATCTAAAATAATGTTCTTATAAATATTAAGTTATCAAACAAAGTATATTATAATGAGTTTTTTTTTGTGTGTGTGTAAAATTGTATGTGAAATTTATGGAAAATAAAATATTAATGTTGCATAAAAAAGAATTGCCTATAATTTTTAGAACAATATGATTTTTACAAACAATTACTTGATGTGGATGGAGTCGACCATTGGAGATTTTTGAAGGGTAACAATTGTGATAAATTAGTTTCTCCTTACACAATATCTTATGATGAAAGCTTGTAAGTTAGTATAACCCCAATAGGCAGAGAGGACCAATTTATATGAATCAACATTAAATTCAATATGTCCACCAAATAATCGAAAGAAAATGAATAAACTAAGTCACATGAGAAAGTGAACAATTTCATTTAATTGCTATTAAAGTAAATAATTGAATTTTCAATTCAATTTTCTTAAGGTGGGTTATTAATTCTCAAACGGGATATTAATATTTTCAAATAAGTGAAATATTAATTTCTTTAAATTGGACCACTTGATTTTAACTATAATATGGTCCTTAGTATTCAAGTAAAATCTTACATTCTCCCACCTGCCCAATGGATATAAACTTTAATAGCATAACTATAAAGTGTGCATAATAAATCCTTTTTCATAATATTCATCATGATTAACTCATTTTAATGAATTGTAAATGAGAGTTATGATGATTGTATATTTTCTAAAGTCACATACTTCCTTCCATATACTACAACATTAACAACTTAGGTACAATAAGCCCTTGAGTGATGCACATATAATGTCATGATCAAAAATAATGTTTCACAAGGGCTTTCCTAATGTAAATAATTTCAAGTAAATTATGTGTACAAAGTCATTAGAGACAAGAAATACATTAAATTTATGTCAAAACACACTAATTGAACTAAGAGTGTCACATTATCACAAAAATATCATTCATCAATACAACCAAGACCCATTTCATGTACATATATGTTTTTGGAATGTCTTTGGTTGTAAGCCTTTAGTTAATGGATCTGCAACCATATGATTAATTCCAATGTGCTTCATGGACACTCTTTGTTTATGTACTTCTTCCTTAATGACATAATATTTTAGTTTCATGTGTTTTGCACCTTTAGAATATTTGTCATTCATGGAAAAAAATATTGCTGCAAAATTATCACAAAAAATTTTCAACAACTTGGTAATGGTGTTAAGTACCCCAAATCCTGAAATAAAATTTCACAGTCATAATGCATGAATTATGACATCAAAATATGCCACAAACTCTGCCTATATGGTGGATGATGCAATGATAGACTTTTTTAGCATTTTTCCATGATATGGCTCCTTGAGCAAGCAAAACAATGTAGCCAAAAATATACTTTCTACTACCGAGACAATAGCCAAAATATGAATATGAGTATCTAATCACATCTAATTGATTAAATCTTTTATACATGAGCATGTGATTATTCGTTTCTTGCAGGTTCCGTGAAACTTCTTTGCAGCTTTGCAATGATCAATTCCAAGATTACTTTGATATCTACCAAGCATTCCAATGACAAAGCTAATATCGAGTCTTGTGCATGTTTGGACATATATCAAACTGTCCACAACATAAGCATAATGAATTAATTCTATTTCTTTCTGTTCTACATCATTCTTTGGACATTGCATGAGACTAAATTTGTTATATTTCTGTATAGGAACAATTCATGTTGAACAATTATGCATATTAAATCTCTTTAGAACTCTTGCGATATAGTTTATCTAAGACAATTCTAACATCCTTTATGATCAATCATAGAATATTTCAATTCCTATCACATAGGATGCCTCTCTTATATCTTTCATTTCAAAGTTCTTTGAGAGAAAAATTTTTGTTTCACGCAATATGCCCAAATCATTTGTAGCAAGATATCGTCAATATATAAAACTAAGACAATGAATCTACTTCCATGGATCTTTTGATATACTGATTAACAATGTTTTCTAGAAAACCAAAAAATCTTATGATATCTTGTTTGAGTCCATATATTGTTTTTTTTAAGTTTGCACACCATGTGACATTTCCCTTCAATTAAAAAACCTTAAGGTTGATCCATAAAAATTTCTTCGTCGAGATCTCTAGTTAGAAATGTTGTTTTCACATTAATTTAGTGTAACTCTAAGTCATAATGGGCCACTAATGCCATAATAATTCTTAAGAATTCTTCCTTAGAGACCAGTGAAAATGTCTCTTTATAATCTATACGTTCTTTCTGAGTATAATCTTTGGCAAAAAGTCTAACTTTATATCGTTCGATATTATCATTTGAGTCACATGCGGTTATAAATACCCATTTACACCCAAAGCTTTTTGACCCTTCTGGTAGTTCGACAAGATCCCATACCTTGTTTTGTTTCATAGATCTCAACTCATCTTCTATGGCATTGATCCATTTGTTAGACTCAACACTATTATTGGCTTGTGAAAACAAAATTGGAACTTATTGATTCCAATTTCAAAAAATCTAATTATTGAAGATAAAACATATAATCATTAAGAATAGTCAATTTTCTATCTCTTTGAGATCTTCTTAATGACATTATTTGTGGCTCATTTTCATAAGATCTTTGTGAGTTAGTTTCTTCTAAGGGTGCTTCATCATTTAAGTGTTGTACAACATTATTAAGATATTCATTAATTGCTAGAACAACATTTGTGATGCTGTGGATAAAGCAACTTTGATAGAGGTAGGAAAATCTACTTTAATTTCTTTTATATCCATAACTTGTTTTGAAGCACTCCCACTAATATCACCATTTTTAAGAAATCTAGCATCACCAATTTTGACAATTCTCGAACTATGGTTTGGAACGTAAAACTTATATCTCTTAGATTTCTCTGGATAACCAATAAAGTATCCACTTATCATACGAGAATCTAATTTTCTTTCATGTGATCTAATTTTCTTTCATGTGGATTATATATTCTTACATTCACTTGATAACCCTAAACATGTTGATGCCTCAAACTAGGTTTCCTTCTAGTCCATAACTGGAAAGGAGTTTTAGAGACTACCTTGCTAGCAACTCTGTTTAATAGATATATATATTGATTTTAAATGTATAGATCCACAAGGATGTAGGTAATGAGGAGTTACTCATCATACTCTTAACCATATCTATTAAGGTTTGATTATGCCTTTCTACCACACCATTTTGTGAGGTGTGCCTGGCATAGTATAATGTGTACATATGCCACGACTTTTGAGAAATATTTTTGCAAATAGACATGGACATTGTCTTGATTTAGTCTATTACCCATAGTATTCACCATCTCCATTTATTCTTATTAATTTTACCTTTTTTTTTCTAATTGCTTTTCAAGCTCATTGATGTATATCTCAATGGCATTTATTAATTGATATTTTTCATTAAGAAAATAGATGTATCTATAATGTAAAAAATCATCAATAAAGATGATAAAATACTTTTCTCCATTAAAGGACAAAGCATCAAAAGTTCCACATATGTCGATCTGAATTATTTCAAGAAGCTAGGTACTTCTTGTAGCTTCTTTCTTATTATGTTTAGTTTGCTTTTCCTTAATGCAATCCACACATATACGAAGATCAATAAAATCTATGTTTGGTAGGATCTCATCTTTTAGCAATCTTTCTAGTCTTTCTTTGAATATATGACCTAAACGCTTATACCACAAGTAAGCAAAATTTTCATTTAGCATACTACGATTAATTCCAATATTGTTATGAACAACTAGTAAGGATTCAACAAAAACATTATCAAGTTTTAGTTTATATAAACCATCATCAAGAATTCTGGAGCCAATAACAATATTATTCTTAAATAAACTGAAACAACCATGTCCAAACTTAACATTAAATCCATAAACATCAAGTTTTGAAATAGTAATAAGGTTCCTAGATTTAGAAGGTACATAGAGAGTTCGAAAAAAGGTCTAAGTGATAGCTAGTATCCAAAACCAATCGATAAGTCTCTATGTCTTCAATTGAAGCCTTAATATTGTTCCCCATATAGGAAATACTCATTTGGGTTTGTGGTTTGGATCGAAAGGAAGCTCTGCATCATGTTGGATACATGAGTAGTAGCACCAGAATCAAACCATCAAGTATTATTACAAACTTCAACTAAGTTTGATTCGAAACATACAGGAATATAAAAGTTACTTTTTTTTTTCGAACCAAGCTTTGCACTTCTAACAATCTTTTTGATAGTATCCTACTATCTTACAAAAATGACACTTATTTTTCATTTGTTCCTTTTTCTTACCATGAGAAACCTTAGTAGGCATATATATATTTTTTTATTTTTAAACTTAATGATTTATTCCTTAAATCATTTGCCAGCTCCTTGACCCACAAGGTTGATGGAATAATTTCCTTGACTCTTTAATATTGCTTCCTCCTGAATAAGCTTACTAGCCAATTTGTTAACATTTCATTTATCTTTAATAGTGTTGTACTTAATTTGAAATAGCTTATAATTCGAGGTAGTGAGTTCAAAATGAACTGCACTAAGAAAGATTCATCCATCATTATCCCTAAGGGCTTTAACCTTGTTGCAATGTTAGTCAACTCGATGATATGCTCTTGCATTTCCCTCGACTCGTCAAACTTCATTGTCGTGAGTTATGCCATTAAAGTACCAGCGAGTGACTTATCCCCAGAATGAACATGTTCTTCCACAAGTTTAAGATATTCTTTTGCACTTTAATTTGTGGAATTGTTGTCTTAATGTTGTTGGCAATAGTCATTCGCAAGAACATAAGACTCATTCTATTTGATCGATCCTAATGTTTGTGGTACAACTTCTCTTCCTCATTACTTGAGTTAGTAATAGTAGCAGGCTTATCTTCTAATAGTGCCAAGTCAAGATCCAAAACACCTAAATGAAACTTAACTTGTTCGCACCATTCAAAAAAGTTTAACCCATTAAATATGACAACAGATGAATCATGCGAATGGGGAGAAATAATTGCAAAAATAATAATACATAGATGCTCAAAATATTAAATTTTCTTTATGAATTCAGATAACCAAACAATTAATATATCATAGCTCTCCTTTGGGTAGATACTATAATATACTATCATAGATTAAATGCTATTAAGCTTAATAGACAAATAAATAACTTTTATCAAATATATCTAACCAAGAAAATATTAATTTGTCTCCATAATTCTCACTGTTTATAGAATAAATAATTTACCTGTGGGTAAATCCTGAAGTTCTAATGAGTAGTAAGGGTCAAATATCCATTTTTCATTATAAGCATTTCATTAATAACATGGACATTGACAATTTTACATATAAATTATTCAATTTGACATCTATAAAAACTTTCTAATTTGGCCACTTTGGTGACTAACAAATTACATATCACATAGACATTAAATTAAATAAACATTAACTTTAGAATATAAGAACTTTAAATATCTATATACGTAGAATACTTAAAACTCATAATTTGGTTTATTTTAATCTTATAATTCATGATCCATTAAAACCAAACTTTATTAAATTATGGTCTCCACTGTGTTGAGTACCAATTTAACCATATTTTTTAAATATATCAATTATGGTCTTGATGATATAGTATTCTTCACGTTATCAATTAAGGTAACTATATCAAGGGATACAACATAAGGAATTTTAATGAAAAATCATATATATTCTTTAATCATGCTCTGATATCAAATGTAAAATTGTATGTCAAATTTATGCAAAATAAAAACTTAATGTTGCATAAACAAGAATTAACTAGAATCTTTAGAATAATATGATTTTCACAAACAATTACTGGACGCAAAATTAGGGTCGGCCATTGGAGATTGTTGAAGGAGAACGAATATGATAAATTAGTTTCTTCCTCTTGACATTCTTTAGTTACACAATCTCTTATTATGGAAGCTTGTAAGTTAGTGTAACCCAATATTAAAGCCGGTATGTCCATTAAGTAACCAATAGAAAATGAATTGACTAAGTCACATGAGAAAGTGAACAGTCACATTTAATTACTATTAAAGTAAATAATTGAATCTTTAATTCAATTTCCTTAAGGTGGGTTATTAATTCTCAAGTGGAATATTAATATCCTCAAATAAGTGAGATATTAATCTCTTTAAATTAGACCACTTGATTTTAGCTATAATATGACCCTTAGTATTTAGCTAAAATCTTATATTTTGTGCTTAAAATATGAAATTGAATTAAAAGGAGTATAATTTTGAAATCTTAAAAAACAAAAAAGAGAGAGAAGTATAAAAATAAAAAGATTGAGGGTACAACAAAAATGTAATTTACTCGAAAAAAAAAAGATACAAAGTACTCTTTATTTCATTTATGGTCTTAAATATCTTATTTGACACTTTTAATGTGGGTTTAATCTTTTATTTGTATTTAGGTTTTATAGTGATTTAATGAATTCTATATTGAGCCACTTTTTCAATGTAAGTTTTGTTTTATTCTATTCTTTAGAATTCAAAGACTTCGGGTCTTTCGTTTGTTTTTGGTCAATATTATATTTTTTTCTTTGAAAGTGGGCCATTTTCATGGTTTTTTTTTTTAAAAAATTTAGGCTCTCTGTGCCTTGCTGATCAAATGTTTTTGGAATCTCAACAATGCTAGGTGAAGATACGATAATGACGAGGTTGGGGCTCAATCTCCTCTAGTGATGCAATCTCTAGTTTTCCTGGTTTAGCATCCGCGGGAGGGATGGGGCAATGGCACAGGTGTGGTGTTGCTAGGGTTTCTGCATGTTGCCTGGCTTTGCATGTTTTGGGCTCCAGATTGTTTTTTTGGCCCATTATGCCTTGCTTGATGCTTCTTGGGCTTGTGTTTCCTGCATGTATTTTTCCTTTACATTATGTGAAAAAAAAAATCAACTCTTTGGGTTAAGCTTTATTAGCCTTAATCCATTTGGTCTAGAGGTATATTACCTCTATCACGACCTAAGTACTATTTTAATGTGTGTTGCGCTCTAAATTTATGTACCTATTATCCCATGAGTTCAGGTTTGAAATGTTATTATTTTATCTCGAGATCTTGTATTATTTCATGTATCTTAGGCTCATTGCCTTTAATGAAATACATCTCCATTTGTCCAAAAAAATATATATATGTAAAAAAATTATTTTGATTTGGAGATCTTTGACCTTATTGGGAAAAAGACAAATTACTTGTGAATGGTATTTTTTGTAAGGTAAAAATAGTAATTGGGACTTCCCTCTTTAAAAGTAGAAATAGAAAAATATTTTTTATAAGGTAAAAATATCTTCACTCATATTTTAAAAGTATCTACAGTGGTGGTTGTTAACGAGTTCTTAAATTAAAGAACTGGTTCTCATTTCGGTTCACTACTGTAGTTCGACATATTGTTTGTCACGCGTAAGAACGGTTTTTATATAAGAATCAGTTTTTATATAAAAAGTAATAATAAAATAATTAATTTATAATAAATGGTAGTGGAGTTAGAGGAGAGTAATAAATGATACAATAGTGGATAGTTAATTGTGGAATCCATTTGTGAGTTCTTAAGAGGTTTACCACTAGAGTTGATAGTTGCTTAAAATTGTGGGAAGTTGCTTAAGCTGATGTGGTACTATGGGACATACAATAAGAACCCAATTGAGGTTCACAGCTGTAAATACTTTAAGTACCGTATTTTGTCCAGAACTTAATTTACAATTAAAAATTCTAAAAATTCAAATGAATAAAAGATCTGAAATCCAATTAAAAAAGTGAATAAAAACCCAAAAAAATAGTGAAGCCCCAAAATAAATGAATGAATAAAAGTCGAAACACAAAATAATGATAATAACAACAACAACAACAACAATAACAACAACCTAAAAGAAATAAACTCTTATAAAAACGAATAACAAGCAAGATAGAAAATAAATAACAAGAATTGAAAAATAAAATGTAAAGAAAATAAATCACTTAAAAAAAGTAAATAAGACTTTTGTTTTTAATCTATCTTTATATATATATATATATATATATACACACACTATATATATATATATATACACTTTTTTTTCCTCTTTATGCTTGCTTCATCATATATATGCAATCCTTTCTTTTTTTTTTTTAATTTAATCCAAGCTTTATTCATTTATCAATGAAAGATGACAGTTTGATGATTAAAGGGAGGACATGATAATAAAGTGGTAATTTTATTTTAGAAAAAATATTTTTATTACATGAAAATTTAATCATTTCTCATTTTTTTTATAGGAATAAAAAATGGAAGGTTTTGTGAGAATATTTGATTTATGAGAATTTTATGTAAGGTGTCTAAACACAATTAAAACAACAACCGATCGAATATTCATGATCTCACTCATGCGAAATTTAGTGAAAAACACATTCTTTTGATCTTGAATTGATTGTTTATAGGATCTTGGTAGACAAATTAACAATAATAATAACCTATAGAATAATTAGAAAAAAACACCTTGATTCATAGTAATCAATCTCCAAATATGGTTAGACTCTTCAATGTTAGTATAAGTGATTTTTCTTAAATTAGGTTTTGTGTGATAAATATTAGGTTACACACTCACACATATTTATAAATGTTTTCAAAATCTAAAAACCAAATTCATATAGCCTTGGAAACTTTAAGCCACTTATAAGCCTAATGGGTTGACTCTATTTATTAATAATAGCCTATTACCTTTATTAATTTTGGTTAGGTATTAACACATTTTATAATATTAATTCACAAATATCTCAAACTAATTTTAATATATCAAATAGGTCTAGTTCAAAATATATTTCATAAAGATCAATAATTTGAACCTAATTATAAATAGCAACATATATGTTTCAATATATGTACATATATACAATAATTAATATGTAAGTCCATCCAATTAAAATTGTTAGCATATTATTTATATATATAAATAATTTTACGCTAACAATTCTCCCATTTGGGCTACATATGATTTTAAATATTGTATATGTATATATTATACATATATATAAATCTTAGGGTGCACAACTTGCTACCTAATCAGATATATTATAACAATATGGTCTATTAATCATATCAGCACATAACTAAAGAGGTTTCCATAATTGAAACTAAACCTAATAGTGATCATAATGCTAATACATTTAACGATATAGATCTAATTTGAATGTGTAGTATGAAAATTACAAACAAATGATCTTTATTCATGTATATTTTCAACTGGTTTCTATACTTTCTCAACTTTATACTAAACTGCTTGTGCAAAACTATAAGAGAAAGTAATCATTTATGTTCAAAGTACTCAGTGTGCGTGCACACACATACAAATATATATGAATAACATCAATTCATTTATAAAAATGTTAACAAATAGATATCCAATAACTCTATTTGTAAGACATAACAAACTGAATACAAATTCAATCATCTAAAAATACTCATACGAGCCACATGCTCATGAAACACTCCAAGTAATAAACCTTTAGTCAGTGAATATGCAATCATAGCGTATGTACTAACATGACCTACAGATGCAATGATACTCTGAACTCTCTCATTCATAACTAAAAACTGAATATCTATATATTTAGACTTTGACGAACTGCAGTTGTTCTTAGAATATAACTCAGCGGCCTTACTATCATAGAATATTCTTAAAGGCCTCTTAATGTCTTCTACAATTTTCAAAGCTGTGATAAAATTCCTTAACCATCCCGCTTGGTTGGATGATTTATAACAGGCTACAAACTCAGCTTCCATGGTAGAAGAAGCTATAAGTATCTGTTTAACAATTTCCCATGATGTAGCTCACTCAGCAACATAAACACGTAGCTTAATGTTGATCTCTTAGAATCAACGCATCCCACAAAGTCAGCATTGGAGTATCCAATGACTTCAAATTGATCTGATCTTTAGTAAATGAGTATGTAATTATTCGTCCTCTAAAGGTACCTCATAACCCGTTTAGTTGCTTTCCAATGAGCCATGTTTGGGTTATTCTGGTATTTTCCTAACATTTCTACTATATATGCTAGATCCGAACTCGTACATATTTGTGCATACATAAGACTCTCTACTACCGAAGTGTATGATATTTTCTCCACTTACTTCTTCTTTATGTCCAACTTAGGACACTGGAGCAAATTGAATTTGTCACCTTTCATTATAGGTATGTCACCTAGTGTAATATTATACATACCAGAACGACTCAACACTTTATCAATATAAGTCTTTTGTGATAATCCAATCTTTGGCACAATCCCTATGAATTTGAATCCTTAGAAAAAAGAATGTCTCACCAAGATCTTTCATATCAAATTTACTAGGTAGAATGAACTTGGTTTCACACAAAAAGGTTATATTATTACTAACTAATAGAACATCATCTACATATAGGACTAGTATCACAAATTTGCTCTTACTCAACTTTAGGTATATGCACTTTTCCACTCTAGTGGTTCTCCTCAATGACACGTTAGCCTGAGGTTATTAAAGTTCTTCAGTTTTAAGAGACTGAATCTCTTGATCTTGAATAGGAGTGATCTCTCCTTCCATTGTGCTTTTGGGTTTACCCTAATTCACAGGTTCAACTATTTCAAGCAAAATTACTTGATCTAGTGTATCGTGACTGTAGTAGGAATATTAATATATTCCTCCTCAAACACAACATCCCTCATTTGATTACTCTCATTGTAATCAACATCTTCAATAAACTTGGCATTCCTAGTCTCAAAAAAGGACCCAGTTAAAGGATCATAAAACTTAAAACCCTTTGACCTTTCAGGATACCCTACAAAGTAATAACTCACTATTCTTGAATCCAACTTCCTCTCATAAGGCTTATATGGCCTTGTTTCAGCTGGACAACCCCAAGATGATGTGATTAGGATATAAGAGTACACAATTACGTCAATGTATTATCATGCCATCATGTTAACAAATTTAGATCACGTTGATTTAATTCAAAATTAAATTGTGGTAGGAAGACTAACAATAATGTAATCATGGTGATATCAGAGTAATCCCAAATTCATGATTGAATCCATCAATAATTCGTAAATTTATCTAATCATAAACAAAATGAAAATTTAGGGTTCTATAGAAAAATTTCTCTTATAAACCTTAATTTAAATTAATCCCAATTTTTTTAATTTGTCTATCAGAACCAGACTCTGATACCAATTATAAAGTGTTTTAGGTGTTTTAACACAACTAAAACAATAAACAATCAAATATTCATGATTTCACTCATATGCTGAATTTAGTCAAAAACACAAATTATTTCTTTTGATCATAAATTGATTGTTTATAAAATTTTGATAGATAAATCAACAATAAAAGTAATAACCTATAGAATAATTAATAGGAAAAAGCGTACTTTAATCTATAGTAATTAATCTCCAAATATGGTTAGGCTCTTCAAGATAAGTATGAGTGATTTTTCTCAAATTAAGTTTTGTATAATAGATATTATACCATACACTCATACATATTTATGGATGTTTCCAAAATCTAAAAGCCAAATTCATATAATCCTGTGAACCATAACTTACTTATCAAGTCTAATAGATTGGCCTCATTTATTAATAACACCTCATGGCCATCATTAATTCGGGTTAGGTATCTACACATAAGATAATATTAATTCACAAACACCTCAAACTGACTCTAATATATCAAATAAGTCTAATCCAAAATATATTTTATAAAGATTAATAATTTAGATCTAATTATAAATAACAATATATATGTCTCAATATATGTACACATATATAATAATTAATATGTAAGTTCATTCAAATAAAATTATTAACACTTTATATATATTGAAAGATATAAAATATGTCTCGTAACCAAATGTTATACTAAGAAAGAAGACATAAAATTTAAGGAAACATTCTCGTCAATTTCATTAAAGAATTCCTTGAGAGTTGTAACCATATTTTGCATTTGGAACTCATCATGAGTAATTGATTGTTTATGGTTATAATTTGTATTATAACTTGCTTACATATTACATTTCTAGTAATTTTTTTTAATCGTGTACCAAATGCTCCAAAAAGATTTGCCTAACATAAAGATCAAGAAAAACTCTTTTGAAATAAACGAAAATATAGAAGGATCAAATTAGTCCATAGTGGTTCAGTTTGTATTCCACGATGGACCGGCCTTTATCAAATTAAGTCATGTATCAAAGGGAGGTGGAGAAGAACCTCCTTTTTTTTTTTTTTTCTCTTCCTCATATAAAGCTTCTAGTCTATATAGAATAATATAACATCTGATTGACATAAAGATCATTTTAATTATAACATCTATTATGCTTATTAGGCTATAAAGTATTTGAAATCGATGAAACATATATCTTAGGCATATTATCTCTTTGTTGCTCACTTTGCTTTCATCTTTTCCTTTAGTCTTCCTGCAACTTCTCTTCTTACTCTGGTTTGGGAGTGCAAAATCCCTGAGTGCGCCTTTATTTGTTTTTTTTCTTACAACTATAAATGTTCTTAGCGAAGTAATTAATTTCTACTAACAATTTTCCTCCTTTTTTTTTTTTTTTTCTCTTCCTCATATAAAGCTTCTAGTCTATATAGAATAATATAACATCTGATTGACATAAAGATCATTTTAATTATAACATCTATTATGCTTATTAGGCTATAAAGTATTTGAAATCGATGAAACATATATCTTAGGCATATTATCTCTTTGTTGCTCACTTTGCTTTCATCTTTTCCTTTAGTCTTCCTGCAACTTCTCTTCTTACTCTGGTTTGGGAGTGCAAAATCCCTGAGTGCGCCTTTATTTGTTTTTTTTCTTACAACTATAAATGTTCTTAGCGAAGTAATTAATTTCTACTAACAATTTTCCTCCTTTTTTTTTTTTTTTTCTCTTCCTCATATAAAGCTTCTAGTCTATATAGAATAATATAACATCTGATTGACATAAAGATCATTTTAATTATAACATCTATTATGCTTATTAGGCTATAAAGTATTTGAAATCGATGAAACATATATCTTAGGCATATTATCTCTTTGTTGCTCACTTTGCTTTCATCTTTTCCTTTAGTCTTCCTGCAACTTCTCTTCTTACTCTGGTTTGGGAGTGCAAAATCCCTGAGTGCGCCTTTATTTGTTTTTTTTCTTACAACTATAAATGTTCTTAGCGAAGTAATTAATTTCTACTAACAATTTTCTTGAGGTCTTTTTGGTCGGTTGAGGCATTGGTTTTAAATTTATTAATTTGACCATTGTTAAATTATGATTGAGTCAATTATATATATGTATATATATATATATATATATTTCATTTTTATACATTTAAGAATTCAATTCCATGTTTAGATTTGATAAATTTAGTAAAAGTCTAGATAAATTATCAAGTATTTTTGTACATATTAAACAATAATACTTAATGTGAGTAATATATAAATGTGAAACAAAATTTAAAATTAATAACAAAATATTATATTAATAATACTCATATGTAGGATAACATGTACTCATAAAATGTATAAAAAAAATTTTAAACATAAAACTTGAACTGACTTAACAATTGAACTGTCTGATTTTACCCTTTTTTTTTTTCAATAGGCGTTTTAGTAATTGGTTCACTGAATTAAGTTGCACCGTTTGTATAATTGGTTAGTTCAATTTGATTTTCTAAAATAGTGACAGACAGAAAATAATACTGGTTTAATGAATTCTTACTCACCAATGATCTTAGGGTTATTGGCACCTCCTCTTCTGAAGAACATGGAGAATGAAGAGCAAAGCTTGAAAATTTCCATATGGTTATATATATGTATATATATTCTAATAAGAAATCATATTCCCATGGAATAACATGTTGTGGACAGCTTTAAAAATCAAAACACAAAAGCTGATTGGCACACAACCTCACAGGATCAATTATGTGTGTCATTCTCTACAAGAGTGTTCATAATTTTCCCTTTGTCAAAACCTCTTGGCAATCGATGCCTAGCTTCCAAGTCATCGCATAGCTTTAATGCCAATTCACTTTTTCCACACTCGCAGAGTCCAACACAGAGATCAGAAAAAACACTAGAATCAAGAATCATACATCTCTCAGACATGTCCCTCAAGACTTGGATTGCTCCATCAAAGTCTTCATTTTCGCAGAAAGAAGATATTAACATTTGAAAAGTATATTCATCCGGATGACAATTACTCCTTATCATGCTTCTGTAAAGTTGAAAGGCACGCTCTGAGTTCTTTTTCAAACACTGCCCATTGATAAGTGCAGAAAAGGTAGAGGCATTTGGGACCAACTTCTCCTTATCAAGTTCTTTAACCAAATATGCAGCTTTCTTCGTCTTGCCTTCCTTGCATAGTCCCAGAATCAAGGCATTATAAGTCAAAATATCGGCTTTAATCTGATTTCTTGACATTTCCTCATAAAGTCTATCGCTCATCTCACTGTCACCAACTTGACTATATGCCTTTATCAAAGTATTGTAGGTTACAATAGTAGGAGCCACATTATTGGCCTTCATTTGATTGAAGATCTTATTTGCTTCACATAGATTACCCTCCTGGCAAAATCCATTAATAAGTACATTATATGTAACCACTCCAGGCTGGACGCCGTTCTTCTCCATCAAGGATTTAATCTTCATGGCCAAGCCAAGAAGCCCCTTGTTACAATGTCCCGAAATCAGTGTATTGTAAGATACCGTATTTGGATTTAAACCCATGTTCTTCATCATCTCTAACATTTCAACAGCCTTCTGTAGTTTTCCTAATTTACAATATGCGCACATGACCATATTGACTGTATAAACATTTGGTGGAATGTGGTACCGACGCATTTCATTGTAGAAGGTCAAAACTATATCTGCTCTATGTAATTCAAGCAAAGAGCTTAAATATGCATTGCATGACTCAACAGTAGGGAAAAACCCATATTCCTTCATCCGGCAAAATGTGTCAGTGGCATTTCTGAACTTCTTCATATGAGCAAAAGTCTTGAAAAGAGAATCAAAAACCCTGGGTGAAGAATCACATGTACGGTAGGAATACAATAATGCTTCAAAGAGTTTAGACGGCAAATCTATGTTATCTGAAGTAAGAATATTCCGCAAAATTGATTCAGCAAATTTGAATTTGCGATTTTTGGTCAGAATATGGAGTACTATGGAATAGATTTCAAGGGTAAGTGAACTGGATTTATGACTTTCAACCCATTTGAAAAACTCAAGTGAAAGTACATGGTCCTTTTGAATTTTCAGCAGAATATGTTTAACTCTGAAACCCGTTAGACTAGATGATAATAAGTCAAGTTTGGCCCAGTCGGAGTGAATTAGGTGACTATGAGCAACATTCACACAATCAAGATCCTGCCCTTTGGGTTCAGGAATAGTTCGATGTGGGATAGGTAATGAGCTTGAAATTCTAATACCTGTTTTCGAAGGAATTTTGGTTTCCACAGAAATGGCATTGCCAGCCAATGGATCAATCAATGAGGAAAATTGACGAAATGGGATCTTTTTCATTGCTTTCAAGGTCACAGAGTAAACAATCTATTTGGTCAGAGGACAACCAAAGAGGTTTGTTCTGACAAAATTCATCTCTGCTTAGGGAAGTTTCCCTCTAATGGAGCAAATAGAAGGAAGGGAGATGAGTTAGAATAAACCAATGTAATGAAGCATTCTGAGTATAGAAAAGTGTCATGCATACTGCATAATCAACCTTGATCAACTATCAATTGCCAATGAATGGTTTCCTACGTACTTTGCAGTTTGCATGAAGAAGCTAACCCAAAATCTGGTGTCAACACCGAGGTGTAGCATACAGATGCCAAGCATAGCCCTTCACTGATACTGGTTTTCTCTTGTTGAACTATGGTAAAGGCCTAACATTAAAAAAAAAAAAAAAAAAAAAAAAAGCTTAACTTGCCTTAGACAAAAAATGAGATTCAACAAATTGTATACTAAGCTATATATAAAAGAATCACCAACCAAATTCATACTAAGCTATATATAAAATTAAAACAGAGAAAATGGATATAATCATTTGGCCAAAGATGCAAAAAGCCAAAAAAAAGAAAAAAAAGAAAAAGAAAAGCCTTATGTGGCTATGACATAGCCACATAACTTCAAGTTGGGTAGTTCTCCTTATTGGGTGCTATTTTTCCTAACTCACAAGACAAAGTGCAATTGACCTTTTCATCTCTAAGAATACCAGAGTATACAATTATATTATTAGGCAAAATAGCACCCAATATAGAGAACTACCCATCTTGAAATCATGTGGCTATCTGATGGCCCCATAAACTGTATTAATTTTTTGCTTTGCTGGCTTTTTTTGTTTTCAGATAAAGTCTTGCATCTTGGACTCTTGGTTTGAGCAATTGCTTAATGAAATTTGTCAACGTTCAAAACTGTGTTTGAGCAACAGCATTAATAGAAATATAACGTGAGCTCCAATGCCAGTAACCAGAACACATGTCAACCAACCTAGCATTTTTTTTTTTTGGTGGACATCACAACCTAGCATTTCAAATGGCAGATTTCATCACTAACAGAAAAGATTATGATGGCAACTTTCGTCAAACCAAAACATAGGGCAGTAAAGTTCCTAGATATAAAATAAAGTCATTATATACATCAGTACCCAACTTATGCCCAAAAAAAGTGCATATTTTCTTTCACGACTAGAATCAGATCTACGGACACATGCTCATATAAGTGTGAAGAAGAATTCAGCACCAGATAAAAGCTAGAAAATGCATATGCATTTATTCAAAACCCAAAATCAAACAGTATCCATAGGCTTGCTGACATTCATAGAGAATCTATTACACGTTCTATTCCAATCCACACTAAAATAACCCATTAAGCAACATCCTATCCCCCTGTTTTCATTACATGGAAGTAGGGAAGTTTTGCATATTTTAAGTGTATGTAAGCTTTGTTGAGCAGATGGTTTGGAGCCCTATGAAAAAAGGTCGAGGAAGACCAAAAAGGACACTTAGAGAAATTATTGAACGGGATCTTTTAGTAAATGAGATATCTAAAGAGTTGGTCATTGATAGAGCTCAATGGCGTCGTGCGATCCATGTAGCCGACTCCACTTTGTGGGATAATGCTATGTTGTTGTTTGTTGTTGTTGTTGAAGTGTATGTAAGCTTTGATGAGCATCAAAGCAAACTTATAATTGCCTCCTTAAAATAGCCCTGACATGTGCTCAAGTATTGTTCCCTTGCCTTTTAGAATCCCATTAATTGAAAAAGCAATCCTTGGGAGTAGCTCGAAGTAAACTTAAAACACTAGTTCAGCATAAAAACTATCCTCGATCAAAATTAAATTAAATTCAAGTGATCCCCTACCCTCTCAACTAGATAGATTTAAGTAAGGGGTCCTTGGGAAGTAACAAGAGTTTCCCCCTACTCTTCTAACTTCATGGAATGAAATGAAGGATCCTTTGGGTTAAGTTAAAAACAACGAAGTTCACCACATGAAACCATTTCTAGATCATTCAAATCAAGCACCAAAGACCTCACTTTTCTCTTGCAATTTTATTACTTGAAAGAGAGAGGTCATTTGGGATGTCATAAAATCCAATCCTAAGAAAATCAGCAGAACATAAGCCAAGTGTTTCATCTTTGAAAACTGAATTAGTGACATTTAAATGGTACATAGAAACACAATCCTCTTAATCTTTTATTCTATCTTTTTTTTTTTGATCGAAAAAGAAATATTATTAAGGACAAAGAAGGAGACAAAACAAAGAAAAGGAGGACTAGAGGTCCTCCTAGAAAGAAGAAAACACAAACAAAAACAACTCAAGAAGCCCAAAGACAAGGCTAAAACAACAAGGTCGTCCAATTCCAATGAACATCTACCAAAGGGACTCCCTTAAAAAACCCATTAGCAGAAACCCAAAGAAAAGCCACAAAGCAAATTCTATCCCACAACAGATGAGGTGGCAAAAAACGATGATTTAACACTCTAGAGTTTCTTTCCATCCAAAGGTACCACACGGTTGAAAAAATAGCTGCCTTCTACAAGGCCTTGTTTTCCTTTCTCGAACCAAAGCCGAAGAAGTTTGTGGCAAAAAAATCACCAACCGGGCAGACCCAACTCTCCTCAAAGAGGCTAAATAATCTATTCCAAATATCCCAAGTCACTTGACAATGTAAGAAAAGATGACTATTTGTTCCCGAATTCCTCCAACACATCACGCAAACATCAGGAGATAAAACTTTAGAAGGCCTCCTAATCTAGAGCAGATCATTAGTATTATTGAGAATAGCTATCCAGACAGAGGCCTTAACCTTTGAGGGAACCTTAACTTCCCAAACATAGTTATTGAGAAACATCGGCTCTTGTAGGCAACAGATCAAAAAACTATAAAAAGAAGCACAAATATAAGAACTTGAGGAATCCAAACTCCATAGCCTCATATCAGAGGAAGAGGAGATGCAGAACGGATCCAAAATATCCAACATCAAAGTAAGATCGCCCACAAGCCTATCATTTAAATTTCTAGAGAAATAGAAATTCCAGGAAAGCTGGTCCCTATAAAAACGATCGAAATCTGCAATGGGAGCATCATGTAAAGAAGGCAAAGAATAAAGACGAGGAAACCTGTCTATGAAAGAAGTATGACTAATCCAATAGTCCTCCTAGAAACAAAAACGGGATCCATTTCCAACATGTAAAGACAACAATGGAGAGAAGGAAAGATATACCTGTGAAATTGTCTTCTAAGGACTTGAATGAGTAACGGTGCCTCCCGAGTTTGCGTCCCAACCATTCTGATGTAAACGGAATTTAGCTTTAATCACCTTAATCTTTTATTCTATCTCATTAAATAAAAAATGAAGTCAAAGGACTTGAACGCAAAGATAAGTTATAATTCAAGTAGTTGAAGAATATCAACCAACACTAAAACCACCCCATACTCCAAATTATGAAGCTCAATGGCAAAATTAAATATGGTCTCTAAAACAAAGATTGAGATTGTCAATATTTATCCAAATGGATCACCCAAGTAACTACAACAATGTATCACAAGACCCAATGGAGTAGCATTTAGAGAATCATTAGTATGCATAACCCCTCAAACAACAAGTAATATAGTATTATAAGCCCATGAAGCCATAAATTAGAGGCCATCAAAATACCCAAACCTTCTTTAGTCCATTACATCAAATAGAGTCTTTTAAAGAAGAAACCCAAGAACCCTGGAACCTTAGCAAGCATTTAACCAATAGGAACATCATAAAAATTTCAAAGCCCTAAGTTCCATCGACTCTTAACCCACTTCATCCAATTGCATAGAGCAAAACTCAACTTGCGAGCGGATAGGGAAGGCATTAATAAAGAACCCTAAGTATATAATCATAATAGTAACATTCACGACTTAGGAACAAAGAGGGAAGTTGTTCTAGTGCAAATTAGAGAAAGGGGGATTACGATGTTACCTTTCTTGGCTCAACCCAAGAGCCCCAAAACATGTTAGGTCTTTGTGCAGCGGCAAACAGGAGAGTGACGGCGATTAAGTGGAAAAACTCCAGCTCCGGCAACGTCTTTCTCCAGCACCACGTGTTATCAGTGGGCATGTAGGCGTTGTTCAGAGCAAGTTAGAGAACTCCCACCTCTTGTTGCTAGGAGAGAACTCCCACCTCTTGTTGCTAGGAGCTTGTGCTATCTTTTGTTCCAGGTTTGGAATGAAGCAGAAGCTTCTTTTTTTTTTTGGTGGAATATAAGCTTACATTAATTACAAAATAATATTAAAATTTGAGATAAAGTTGAAAAATTAAATCAAAAATTAAGTAAAATTAAAGAACTTAAATAAAATTAAAAGACAAAAAATAATATTTTAGTTAAGATTTTTGTTTTTTTTTATATAAGTATTAATTTGAAATATATATTATTTCAAAATTTATCCAAATAAGCAAGTATTAATTTGAAATATATATTATTTCAAAATTTATCTAAATAAGCAACTGACTTCAAAAGTTTTATTAAAAGAAAATGACGATTAAATTTAATTTTTGCTAAGAATTTTTGTGAGATATTATGAGTATTTTTTTCTTTTACAGAGAAAGGTTTAAGGTGTCTGTGTGTGTCTTTAAAAAAAAAAAAAAATTGGTAAGACACAAGAATTGCTAGGAATAGCCTAATCCTGGATAAGCTTCCAAATCTTGCATTGGAATAAGCTATCCCTTGATCAAACACCTTAGCTAACCTTTCTCTCACATCCAAACACCCTCTAACCAGGAACCAGCTATCCCATTTAGCCCCAAAACTTGAACTGTCTCTCCATATAGCCAAACACCCTCCTCTTGGTGCCCTTGAATCCTAGCCACGTTCTTCAGCCCTGAAGGCTTTTGGCGGAGGACCGATCAGAAGGAGGAGCAGGCTTGAGCGGTAGAGGAGACGAAGCCGCATGACCTCTTCAGCTTGGCCCCGAACCTTGTCGCAACACCTTCTACTCAACCCAAAACCACATCGCTACCCTAGTTGCACACACTGAGTCACCACACCAAGCCCGGGGTGTGATTCTTCTTAGCCCTTCGAACTCGAGCCAAGCTCCAAATCACCGCCTTCTACTAGTCAACCAGCGAGAGAAAAGTAGTGGCGACATCATCTATAAGACGATTGGTTCTTGCCAGTGATCGGAGGAGGTGGTATCCCAATTCATGTCGCACGCAAGTGAGCTTGATCTTCTAGTATTCTAGTAATTTTGATGTTCTAATGCAAACACGCTTTGAGATTTTTTTATTTAGAATATCAAAATTACTAACCAAAATTAGTATAAATCTTTAAATCTCATATCTAGACCTACAGGGATCACAGGACCATTGGGTATGTACATACTTGAAAAGATTAAGCCGAGGACATGTCCATTCCTCACAAATCAAGATATGATTTAATAGAAAACAACAAACATACTCTGAAATTTCACACCCAAAGCATCAATTTGTTCAACACCAAAATTGTGCTTAGGAAACACGTGAGCATATAAAAGAAAACTTAGGTTCATGGCTCTCAAACATAACAGATTTCTCAAGAATATACCACACAATTCAGATTTAGGTTGAGACAAAATAATCATGAATTTGCCATGATCTTCCATTATATTCCCCCAAAGTTGCAAAATCAAATTAGCATGATCATATACCAAGTTTATTGAATTGAAGTATCTGAGTACGATGCAAGAATTTGTGCGAGAATGTTCCTAGCTTCAAAGACATAGTCACTCAACATGCAAAAGCAAGATTCCCATTTGAAAACCCAAGAACCTCGCAACGAAATATCAGGAAAAAAAAAAACTACAAGAATCCTAAATTTTCTGCCTAACATCAATTCTGGTTCATGGAGAAGCTATAACATGCAACATTTTGTTATTAAGTCCAAGATTCATCACAACACAAAGATCAGCCACAAAGGCTTCACTCAATCCACCCATATTCACCAAGATTCAGAACAGAAGACACATTCCCTACCAAACAATTCATGGTCTCAGACCAAGCATAGAATGCAGAAAAAAATTGTACCCCTTAATGTAAACTCATTGAAACTTAAATGTAATTCCTATTCCCAATAATTTAGAAATCCAATTGAGAGGAAGCATTACCAGCGAGTATATCAAAACTAGAATACCAAAAGATCAAGCTCACTTGCATGCGACATGAATCAAGATACCACCTCCTCCGATCATAGGACAAACCCTCTTATAGATGATGTCACTGCTACTCTTCTCCCTGTTGGTTGACTAGTAGAAGATAGTGATATAGAGCTTGGCTCAGGTTTAAAGCGCTAAGAATAATCACACCTTAGGCTTGATGTGGTGACTCGGTGTGTTCAACTTAAATTGCGATGTGGTTCTGGGATAGGCAACAAGTGTCGCGGCAAGGTTCGGGGCCAAGCCGAAGAGGTCAAGCAGATTCGTCTCCTCCACCGCTCAAGCTTCCTCATCCTCTTGATTAGTCCTCTGCCAAAAGCCCCTAGCACTGAAGAATGTGGCTAGGATTCAAGGGCATTGAGAGGAGGGCATTTGGCTATATGGAAAGGCAGTTCAGGTTTTGGGGTTGAATGGGATAGATGATTTTGAGTTAAAGGGTGGTTAGCTGAGGTGTTTAATCAGGGGATAGCTTATTCCAATGCACGATTTGGAAGCTTATCCAGGATTAGGCTATTCCTAGCAATTCTTTTGTCTTTAAAAGGTGCCAATTTTCTTTTTTTAAAGACACACACAGACACCTTAAACCTTGCTCTGTAAAAGAAAAAAATACTCTCAGAATATCTCTCATGCAAAAACTCTTAGCAAAAATTAAGGGTCTGTTTGGTTTGTGAAAACATTTCCTATTTACATTTTCAGTCTTCATTTCCTGAAATACATTTCATGAAACACTAAAAACATATTTTTGGTGTTTTCAAATTTGAGCCTATTTTAATAAATGTTTTCAAGAAACTCAGCCAAACATATTTTCAAGTTCATTTTTGATTTTAAGTGAAAATGAAAATAAGAAATGTCCAAACCAAACAGGCCCTAAATTTAATTATCATTTTCATTTAACAAAACTTTTGAACTCAAAGTTGCTTATTTAGATAAATTTTAAACTAATATTTTTTTCAAATTAATACTTACATAATTTTTTTTTTTAAATCTTAACTAAAATATCATTTTTGGTCTTTTAACATTATTTTAATATTACTTTAGTTCTTTAATTTTACTTAATTTTAATTTATTTTTCAACTTTATCTCAAATTTTAATACTATTTTGTAATTAATGTAAGCTTATCTTCCCAAAAAAAATTAAGATAAGCTTCTACTTCATTCCAAACCAGCAACAAAAGAGAGTACAAGCTCTCGGCAACAAAAGAGGCAGGAGTTCTTTCACTTGCTTTGCACAACGCCTACAGGTCACGGGCAACACATGGTGCCGAAGAAAGACGTCACTAGAGCTGGAGTTTTTCCGCTTAATCGCTGTCACTGTCTCCTGTTTGCCGCTGCACAAAGATCTAACATGTTTTGGGGCCCTCGAGTTGAGCCGAAAGAGATAATATCGTAATCCCCCTTTCTCTGATTTGCACCAGAACCAACTTCCCTCTTTGTTTCTAAGTAGTGAATGTTACTATTATGATTATATACTTTGGGTTCTCTATTAATGCCTTCCCCATTCCCCCGCGAGTTGATTTTTGCTCTAGGCAATTTGATGAAGTGGGTTACGAGTCGATGGAGCTTGGGGCTCTGAAATTTTTATGACGTTCCTACTAGTTAAATGCTTGCCAAGGTTCCAGGGTTCTTGGGTTTCTCCTTTAAAAGAGTATTTAAAAATACGACACAAATTTTAGGCATATAAAGCTTTAAGATAAGCACTAACAATTTACACATTCATTTTTTTTTTTTTATAAAACATGTATTCATTTTGAAAAGGGCAAAAGAACCTTTACTTGCAAGTGTTTTATTTAAGCAAATCATTTGAACAAATTGATCATGTCAAGATTAAATATCCTTGAGTAATAAGTATTCATCTTAATGAGGAAGTCTATAGCTTTTCACATTTTAATGTGGAAGTCTAGAAGGATTGCTTGGATGAGTGTGTGTTGTCAAAATGATTGTTAGAAAGTTCATAAAGTTTGCAAGAGTCATTGGCACATACTATATAGCCACAAGAATTTTTTAAAAAAAAAAAATTCCTCCCCAACTTAAAATTTTAAGATGATCCCTATGAAGAGGAGAGGAAAATGATGCATTTCAACAGATGCAAGATTTGGAAGAATGAATATTGTCATTTTGAAGTTAGTATTCTCTTTTCAATTAAAAAAACAAGCCAACAAAATAGTACAGCATAACAAAAATTATTCCAAAATCCCTAAAATAACAGTGCATATAAATCCCTCAAACAACACAACATAACAGAAATTATCACAAAATCGCAAAAAAAAAAAAAAGGAGCAATATAGAACAATTTAATCATCGCAAAATTAAAGCAAGAGAGAGTATGAAATGTAAAGAAAATAGAAGAGGAAAGACACTCACCACAACACAACTTGGGAGAGTTCTTGCTATGGAGTAAGCGGGAGGAGAAAGAAACAAGGGATACACGATGCCAAGCAACCTGCAAAAGGGTGAAGCGTTGTTCAAGGCAAAAAATAAGTGGAAGTTAATACAGAAAACCATTAGCAAACTAAATCATATTGTCATAATATATGATAGGATACTGGTGTTGGTTATAGTTGTTTATGGTTGTTATAGTAATTAGGATATTATTAGAGGATGAATCTTATAAATAGGGGTTTATTAGTGTGAGAAGGGGGAGAAAATTATAATTGTTGTGTTGTATAGGAGCTTTGCTCTGAGAGAGTCTTGTGACTCTAGGAGACTTAGTCTCTGGATTATTCTTTCTTTCTTGTTACTCTTTTTTTGTCCACTATATCCAATAGAATCTTGTTCTTTTCTTTAATGTTTCTTTAATTCAAGTCTTGGGTTCTCATCAATTGATCCGACCTGCCGGATTTATTCGAGGGGAGCTAGTATACCTTTTCACCCAAAAATGTCAGACATGAGATGGGAAGAAAGAGTAAGAAAGCTGGAACAAGTTATTATAGAGGTGTTCGACCAAATAATGGAGAGGATTGATTCTATTTGTAATACCCAAGAAAAATAAAATATAAATATTTGTTTACAAACTACTGTTACTATTTCAGTATACGGTACTATTCACCCGTATAATACTATTTACGTATACGATACTGTTCATTTATGCAATCGAAATGTCAAGTACTAGATGTGGTTTGGTCATAAGAGAAAACTAGAAAGAAGTTTGTAGGAGAAAATGACGTTTTATGTGTAAAAATACCCTCAGGGACTAAATTGAAAGGACTGATTTGAAAAGAAACTTAAAGGTTTAAGGTGAAAGGATAGTTTTTCCTTTAAGTTTTCAATAGTAATAACAGAAAAAATTTTCAGCCGTTGCCGCTATTTATACAGTAACTGCATTATTAGAAATGTCATTTTCATAAATAGTAAATTGAATATTTTATTAACGTATAGTATCAAATAGTACCCTTGACTTTTCCTATAAATAGGCGCTTTCATTTCACTTCTAAACTCACACCTTCAACTTCTCTTCTTCTCTCCTTAAGTTTCTCTTACTTCAATGCTAGGCCTCTGAGATTGTGGGCCTTTCCTTTTCAGCTTAGGTAAGGATACTATGCCCTTTCTATGTCTTTCAAATTTTAGAAGTTATTTTCTTAAGTATGCTCTGTGGTTGCGGCCTTGGCTGATCTTCCACATCAGAAAAACTGTCCTTAGCTGTTTATATGTTATTTTGATTCTCTGATTACCGAAATAGAATGTAAACTGTGAAGAATACATGTCTAGGAAAGTTCTGGCTAAGGAAAGACCTGGTTTTTAAGTGTGTCCAGTGTGACCCTCCACTCTTTCCTGGGAACTTACCTGGTGTACTCTTTTACAGATTGTATTCTCTATTTCTGGTATGAATAGTAACCGTACGTATGAATAGTGACCGTATATATGAACAGTAACCGTACGTATGAACAGTATCTATACGAAAACAATCCTAACGTATTTTCTCTAATCTTTCATGAAAATCTCTGTAGCGGTATACTGAAATTTATCTGTGTACTCTTGTCCGTAACGACTTAGAGAAGTGATACTCGTATGGAATCGAGGTGAGAGATCCTACCTTACCTTGTTTGCTTATTTAATGTATATATTAAAAGTATACTCTATATATATATGTGACATGAAATTCATGCATTCATGTTATACATTGAAATGTGTAAATATGATTCTGTTGTGAACTTTTCCTGAAATGAGATGCATATGGTTGCCTATGATTGTGTAATGTGGTTGTGTTTGATCTTGATAGAAACGGAAATAAAGTTTATGGGATCCCATAGGATGAAATAAGGGTGGAATGAAATCACTATAGCCACGTGATATTGAATATGATATTAGTCCTTTTAAGGACGGGGTGAAATAAGGTTAGACTACAGATTTGTCCCTTTGAGGACAGGGGTGAAATAAGGGAGGATACGGCAGGGGCCGTGGGGCAACGGCCACTTATTGTGGACGGGACCCGAAAAATGTCTGGGAACTTGATTTAGAATTGTATGAATTGTTTGAAATGTGATTTGGTTTGATCTTAAATATGTTGTTAATAATTGCGAAGTCGATTTGCTCACTGAGTTTAAAAGCTCACATTGTTTGTACAACCTTTTTGTTCAGATCAGGTTGCCAGTGAAGAATATCCGCTAGAAGAGTAAATCACTTTGGACCTTCCCGCTATCGGGTAGGCCCCTCTATTGTTGTAGATTATGTTGCTCTGTAATCATCTAGGACATCTAGTTCAGGGGTTTGGCATTTGGTTTGTATGTCAGCATAATAATGTATTTTATATTGAGAATCTATTATTACATGCAAATCATCTCTATGATTTTCAGATAAGAAAATTTGATATATTTATCGGAAGGCTTACAGTGATGAGAGATTCATCATTGTGCCGGTCATGTGCCCAGAAAACGGGTTGTGACACTATTAGTTTGAATGGAGAGGCCATGAAGAAGCCTGTGGGGGAAGCCTGTAAGTTTTTTGCTCTCAAACGTAAAGAAGATGATGTCACGAACGTTGTCGGGGGAAGAGAGGTTGGACAACGGGTAGCCCAACACTGCAGTATGAAGATGGTGAAGTCAATGCTGAGGGTAAAGGCAAAGGAATGGCACGATGGAGGAATGGGCCGGGTATGGTGGTACGAAACATGGGTGATAAGCTGGGAGTTATTGGGCCGGTCCAAACCCAGTTAAATGAGGCTGGGTCTTATTCCAGGTCGGGTACACGCAACAATATACGCTTGAAGGCTCAGCACGAGAACAACATAATACGGCAACACAATTCGATTTCGATATCATCTCAAGGAAGCAATTCTAGAAACCTTCCAGTAGTGGCGACGACACAGAGTGCGCCGGCGAAGGGTTCTATGGGTGACTGCCAGACCACGCACATTAAGGGCTCGGGAGCTCTGTCATCTAGTGTTCTATCAGCGGCGAACATTACCAGAGGGCCGTCGGCGGTAAAGAGGGAGAGAAAGAACGAAGGAGAGCGACGAACTGGGATGTCAAAGAAAAGGGGCATGAAACATTCTTCATGTTTGGAGGTGTTGGAACGTAAGGCACGAGGGCAGTGTTTTACGCCACGCAACACAGGGAGACTGCCACCGGCAACGACAACACAGACGACTTCGGCCGCAATGCAGAAATCGTCGGCGAAAACTTTAGAGATAGACAGAGGAGGAAAGAACGACCAGAACAGAGAAGTCACTGTGGACAAGAAGAACAGAGAAGGAATAGGCTGAAATAGAAAGGAAAAAAAAAACCAGAAACCCAAAAAAAAAGAGAGAGATTATATTCAATCAGCCTTGAGGACAAGGCTGAACTCAAAAAGGGAGTAATGATAGGATACTAGTGTTGGTTATAGTTGTTTATAGTTGTTATAGTAATTAGGATATTATCAGAGGATGAATCTCGTATAAATAGGGGTTTAGTAGTGTGAGAAGGGGGAGAAAATTATAATTGTTGTGTTTTGTAAGAGTTTTGCTCTGGGAGAGTCATGTGACCCTAGGAGATTTAGTCTCCGAATTATTCTTTCTTTCTTGTTAGTCCTGTTTTGTCCAGTATATCCAATAAAATCTTGTTCTTTTCTTTAACCTTTCTTTAATTCAAGTCTTGGGTTCTCATCAATATAGTTGGCGAAGGATCAAAATTGAAATGATCCTGAACATTTAGGAATTAAAATAACTATGATATGGCAGTGAATGAGTTAAAGAATTAATATTATCCAGAGTAGTAATGCACAGGACCATATAATGTCAAGAGAGCACTCATCTTGTCAAACTGGCAAGATGGTTTGTGGAATCTGAGGTGGTCCCAATTAGGCTACTTCAAGAGCATTGTGAGGAAGAATTTTAAGGGAGACTACACTTATCAAAATATAGGCTCAAGAGTTGAAGGGGAAAAGAGCACAGAGTTAATACACAACTTCTTTATCAATAGACAATATTTGGGTTAATTGAAATCTCTATAATCAAATAATAGTAAATTATCAAATTTAAAACAAAATGTCAATTCTAAATTAAGAAATTCGAAAAATTCTCATGGTTATATGTTCTAATTCACATAATCATATAAATCCTTTTGCACAAAATCCATCATTTTCTAAATAATTAAGTGTGATGCTTTAAAGGAAGAAAACAAGCCAAACCCAGTAGTACATAAGCACATTTGTACATAAGCACATTTGCTCATTCCAGCTAGTAGTGCCGCATGGTTTTAATTGACTATAGAACAAAGAAACTAGGATATATAATCATATTTACTAATTTTTGTTGCCTAGTATTTGATGTAAAGAGCAATTACTTTCTATCTCTAACTGCTTTTATTCCAATTCAGACAGCACCTCAGGTTACATATATATATATATATATTAGCACAAAATTCGAAACTTCAAAAAATGCAAGAGAAAACCATTTGACAAGAACAAGAGATAAAAAAAAAAAATACATACTTGAAGACTCTAACATGATATTTGCAACTAAAACAGAATCCCCTTACAGAGAGTGCCAAACCTGAAATCTGAATGAAGACAAAGAGAGTGACTGTGCGTAATCAGATTGAAGGTTTATCCTCCCCTTTTTTATAATCCTGCTCTTCAATCTGAAACCTGAAATCAAAAAAAGGGGGGATTATAAAATCTGAAATCAATAAAGGGCAAACCTGATGCTACAAAGCTCCCGCTATGCGCGGGGTCCAGGGAGGGGCCGGATCCACTTTGTGGATCTAATGTAGGCAGCCTTACCTTGCAATTTTTGCAAGAGGCTGATTACACGGCTCGAACCTGTGACCTCCAAGTCACATGGCAGCAAACATAGAACCCACACACAATCAGCAAATGTAGAACCCAGCCAAAATACATCTTACAATATGCTGCCACAAACTTTTTAAATAGACGTTTTCATGGATTTCATGATATATTTTCTTGGAAAACTTGTGAATTCGCCCCAAATAATGGTATAATAAATTCTATTTGGAATCAAAAAATAATAATAATTAACAAAATGTTTGAAAGTTTGAGGACCCAAAAGGTCTTATTTGAAGACTAGAAACCACAAGGTTTCATAAAGTAGCAAAATTTCCCAACCTAAAGAGACTACGGCATCCTCATAGCAATATTCTAGAAATAAGTTTCCAAGAGAACCTAGACAAAATGTTTTAGATTACCATTAATGAAAGAAACTATGTGCTCTAAACATTAAAAATATCATGATCTGAAAATATGCCCTAACTGCCACCTGATTCTACATCCTTCTAGCATCAAACAAAAAATTTAGATTTGGGCGGCACTTAAAAAGATTGTAAACACATGACATTGATTCTCAGACAACTATACAACAGTCAAGGGGTAAGACTGATATTTCACTCTCTTTTTAGTTGTCTAAATATCTATCATACTCAACAAACACCTTAATATATTGCAATTGGAGATAGGGAATGGGTAGCATTTGGATATTTTCCTTGAGAGAGATGACTCGAGGAAGAAGGAATTGACCCAGATAGGGAATTATTGACCAGGTTCAGAATTTGCAGTGATTCAAGGGTCCTCAAAGAAGAAGGTATGTTTCCTTCAAGAAAGTTATTTGATGCTGCAAAATTCTGCAGTTTTTCATAGCCTTGAATCTCTTTGGGTATGAGTCCTCCAAGACTGTTCATCTGTAAAGCAAGAGACTTTATATTCTTCAAGCTTCCAATCTCAATGGGTATGCTTCCACATAATTGCAGTAAGCCAGACCCAACACTTTCAGCCCCTTCAAGTTACCAATACTGGGCGTGATTTCACCAGTGAACAAGTTAATTCCAATTCTAAGAACCTGCAGCTTCTTCAAATTACCTATCTCTGCAGGAATGGTGCCAAAGAGGTAATTCGAGAATAGTAGGAGTGTTCTTAGATTCTGAAGCTTCCCAATCTCAGAAGGAATGGAGCCAATGGGGGAGTTTGAGGACAAATCAAGTGTTTCAAGAGACGTAAGGTGGCTGATGAGGTCAAGTGAGATGGAACCTGATATTCCTGAACCAGATAAGTTCAGACCTGTGATATGAGTCTGATCAACTGAACATGTTACTCCATTAAAGCTACACATATGAACCATAGGAGACCAATTTTTTAGAGCTCCTAATGGATCAACAGTTGAGATTTCATTCTAAGAAGCCACTAGGAATCGGATGCATTGTCCTCAAGAGTTGTGACAAAAGAAGCATTCAGTATGGCCAGAAACAGAAAGAGACGGCATATCCAAATGCTACCCATTACAGAAGTTTTTACCAAACACCTGCCTACCTAATCCTTACTTAAGATTTTTCAAAGCCACAAAACCCCTTAATTCGTACAGTAACAAATTTAAGCATAAACAACTTAGAAAGCATTGAGGAATGCTTCTTTCTACGGGGAGATTCCTTGACAAGCCATAACAGCTTTCATCAGAAAAATCATAGAAAACAATAATCTCAAAAATCAAAACAAAATTAGATATAGAACAGAATCAGAAAGTTTGATCAGTTTGATTTAACCTCCAAGACTCATAGTTTTCATTATAACAGACAAGAAACTTGCACAAATCCAAATTACACTAAAGGATGAAAACGAGCCTTACGATATAGTACGAAAAGGGACTGGGTTTCTCTGTTCTAGAAGTGGGATTGGGGTTAAGAAAAAAGATTTCCTCTTCTTTTAGAAATAACTACACAAAGATGAAGGGAGAGAGGAAAAGAGAGAGGAAGAAGGATGAAAATACCTAAGAGCTTTGACTGTGCTGACTGTCGACGAAGACGCCTTATCGCCTCTTAGCCTTGCGTCTCAGACAAATCGAAAGCACAAATGATGGCCTTGCGTCAGTCTCTCAGCCAAGCATCGACGCTAATGGAAGAGGGATGGTAAAACGGAGGGTCGACGGGGAAAATGGAGGGTGAAAATGAAAAGATGAAGTGTAAAAGGAAAAAATAAAAAAAGTCGGAGGGGAATGGAGAGTATCTTCGGCTGTTTACGGTCCACTATCCGGCTCGCCTCCGGGAGCAGAGGATCTGGATAATCGGATGATTTTATATTTTTATCTGACAATTGTGATTAATTTTATATTTTTTAAAAAATTCTATGATTAATTTTAAAAAATTTACTAAAATTAATTATGTAATTTAAAAAATATATAAAATTAATCTAAATTATTGAATGAAATCATTCAACATCTAGAGTGGGAAGTAACTGTTTCATTCAATACTGAAAAGAAGCTGAGTTTCACTTAAAGTTAGTAAGTCTAATATATATGTGGCAAAATAGTAAAATTAATTGTATTTTTGTCATAGTTTAACTGTGTCTAATAATTAATTAATATTTAGTAGAAGCATTAAATTAAAATAAATATAATTTTTTTAAAATTAAATTAAGATATTTAATTTTTTTTCACAGCTAAAAACTATTATAATCCTTCAAGGAAAGGTAATTTACTCAAATATATAATATTAAAAACTCCAAAATTTTTAAGTGCGTTATTTCTTTTTTAAATAAAAGTCGTCTAACTACTTTTTTCATTTATTTATTATTATGTGTGGTATGTTTTTACTTGATTATTAAATTAATTTTTATATTTTTTAAGAAAATTAACTCCTTATAAAATCATTCTATATATTTATTTTGTTAATTTAATTTATGGCTCCTTAAAATCTTTCTGTGACAAATGAAATCATTTTTAGGTTTCATATCTCAATATTTCTTTTACTTTTTATTTTTATTTTATAAATCTCCTTCTGTCCTTTATCATAGACACAAGTGAAGAAAAACGACTCTCATTTGTAATTGAAAATAGGTTAACAAAAAGGCGCAAAATAAAACTAAACGCAGTTTATTTCATTTTTACTATAAGATTTTTCAATAAAAATATGACAAATATATAATTTTTTAATCAAAATACAACAAGTAAATAGTCTTTAAAAAATAATTATATATTTTTATAACTCAGTATTACATTATTGGTTTTTTATGAAACTTTATATATATATATATATATATATATATATATATATATATATTATTTTCAATAAAAAAATCTAATAATAAAGATATAAGAAATTGTATATAAATATTATCCTAAAAAAAATCTACTTTTGAAATTGTCAATTTCAAGTGTTATGTCAAACTATCTACATAAGAGCTCATGTCATTAACAGACAAGAAAAGATCTCATATTATGTATTGACAATAAAAATTTTATCTTAGAATAGAAAAAGAGGAGGACTTTGAAAAGCAAAATGGTGCCCTCAAGCACTCATTTTATATATCACATTCATCCTCAATTTGTTGTTCTAAGCAATTTATGAAGGGTTTAAGTTCTTCGACAAGAAGAAAAAAAAAAAAGGAAAATAGAACAAAAGAAAAGAATGTGGGTTTAGGTTTGTTTCCAAGGAAGAGAGACGTTGGTATTAGGTGAGGAAGAAGGGAGAAAAATCTATGACTATTTTTCCATTGAATCTTATCCGAGAGTAAATGATGTAGTAGGAGTTATGGGGTGAGAAATGAAAATGAAAGTGACTAATTTTAAGTGCATGAGAATAGAGCAATTAGAAAAAGACGATTTGATCAATTTTTACAAAATGAAATGTTGTAATCATCGAATGAGAGTGAATGTGCTTATACCTTTCGAATCGACGATGATCTAAACTAAAAGAAGCTGAATTAATTCTACATCACTATTGTTCAGTTCATGGCTTCATTTTGATTAATTAACCACAGAAACACAGAGTAGGCATGTGGAGTTGGACAGTTGGACTATACGCTTGGAAAAGAGTTGATTTTAAGATGTTGTAAGGGGATTATTAAAAATGTGATTGGTCATTGCCTAATAAGTAATCATGGATTTGGTGGTGGATACATGTTCTTAGATGACTTTATGCCATATTAGGGTATGAATTTGCTACCTGAGTATATATTCTTTATGTTTTTTGCTTGTTGTCGCTTGATAATTGTATCCAGTCATACTTTTAGTATCACATAGTGCCATATTTTTTTTAGCAACAATTTTTTTTGTTGCTAAAATTTTAAGTTTCAGCAATAAAAAAAACTGTTACTAAACTTCCAGGCAGAGGCCATTAAGCTAGAGAATCTGGATCCATAATCTACACCCTTTATGTTTTTTTTAATATCTGTTGCTTGCATTTATTTATACTGCACTATATCTGCATTTTCATTTCTTACCATCTTATTTAAGGTACTTAGTATTCCTTGTGCCTGGTCTGCTTTGATTATGCTTAGTAGTTATCTAATGACACGTTTGGTTTACATTACAGATTAAGAATGAAAAGAAAAGAAGGAATGGAAAGGAAAAAAAGAATAAAAAGAAGAGAAGGAAAAGGAAAAAAAGATGTTTAGTTGGGAATAAAAAAATGAAAAGGAGAGAGAAAAATATTTTATTATATATTTTTTAATATTGTAAATTGACCATTATACCCTTTTTTTTATTTTGTTAAAAAGTTATAAAACCTTTTAAAAAATCCCTCAATATCCATCGCATATGCCTATTTGGACTTTCCCTCTTGCCATCGACGCCAGGTTCTGCTTCAACGCCATGGTCTCCGTTGTGCCATCGTCTTTACAAATTAGAATTTAGTTCTCTATTCGAATCCGAATCCAAATCCTTGCCCATCGAGATTTCATCTTGTTCCTGCCCACTGTTGGCTTCCGGGGGAGACCTGGTACAATATGCAGGATTTGGCAATGGTGGCATTGGAAATGATGAAGGGAAGGCCGGGAGATCCTGAGGGCGAAGGAGAGGCGAGGGAGGATTCAAGTTCCCATTCACCGAGTTCTTCGTGATGGTATCAATGCTTCTAATTCTCCTAATTGATTTTGTGGGGACCCAGTATTACGAGAGGAAACAGGGGATGAATGTGTGACAGCAAGAAAATAGGAAAAAAGAAGATGACCTAACACTGAAGATGGCTTCTTGGAGGACTGTGAAGGGAATTTCCATCTAGTGTCCAGGGTAATATTGTAACTGCGATGAGTTTTCCATCCAAAAAGGCTGGATTCCATCGATTAGTAGGAGGAAAAAGTCGTACATCTATATCGGGAAAACAGTGCTGGAAGGAAAGGAAGCCACGCACGCGAGAATGCAAACCAAACCACAGAGAATGTACTGTATGCTGGATTTCCTTTCTGCTTTCCTGATGATAGCGCGAAGTAAACATGCCCTAATGTTTAATTGTTTTCCCTTGAAGTATCTTTTTATAGTTCTTAACATGATTGTTGTATCTTTTCTCTCTTACTCTAATTTGTTGCTTCTCCTTTAGGTATCTTGATTAAAAAGAGTTCTTTACCATGCCATTGTGCAATTGTGTTTGTAATGAATGCAATAATGTTTTTTCTTTTTCGTTGACTCTCATCAAGTACAATTTCTTCCATTTGCCTAATTAACTCTCTAAACCATTACTAAAGATCATTAATTAATCTAGCTTTTATAAATCATGACATTAATATAGGACAAAACATGTGACCAGCCTACTATTTTTTTTTATAATGGCCACAAAGGCCCAAGCTAGATCATATTAAAATAAACTAAAAATACTACATTAGTCAGATGTAACAGAGGCCTCAAAAGAAAATTGAGACAGAAAACAAAAAAGAAAAAATCCTTCAAAGGAAACCCTGAATCTATCAAAGGATCTAGAGAAAAAGCATACATCAACTTACCAACCAAAAGAGGTAAACTAACATATACTAATGGAACTTCTAGAGTCGTTCTTCTATTTGTCCTGGGATCATTTTTGTAGGTGTTAGCACATTTTAACTAAAAATGAATTTCACTTTCTTTAGATCCACTGGTAGCCTCAAAGCTTTCTTGAAGGATTGTAAACTAGACAACAAAAAATTGATAAACCAGCAAACAAAACAACAAAAATTTACAAAGTAAACTAGATCTGAACATAGATCTAAAAAAAAAACAAGAGCACTTACAAAGAAAAAACTAGATCTAAAAAACATATTTGAAAGAAAACACACAACTTACTAAGAAAATACAAGATCTGAAGGCTAACTTAGGAAGCTAAACAAACAAAACTCTTACAAAGAAAAGACAAAAACTTCTATAACGAAAAGACAAAATTCTCACAGAGGAGAGACTAAACTCCCACAAAAGGGAGATTGAGAGAAGAACTATAAAGGAGAAGAGAAGGAGGTGAGGGTTGCACTCAGGCAACCCCCACGGGATCAACAGAGAAGGAATAATTAGAAGAGGAAGAGAGAAGGAAGAGAATTTTCTCTCTCAATACTATTTTGAATTTTTAGTTTACCAAGAAAAATAAAAATATTAGTTCAAAATATTTATCCCTGAATGAAGAATGAAAAATGATACTAAGTGCTTTCCTTTTGAGAAGAATGGTTGAAATCCATTTGAGAATTATAATTGTGTACAAGATGGGGCATGCAGTTACTCAAACCAATGCCGAATAGGCACTTTTATTTACTATTGATGTTAGCGTTATTTATTTAATATATATATATATATATATTTATTTATATAATAAATAATATTGAAGGTTAACAATTATTTAGTGGACTAACATTTTAAGTATTGTATATGTGTGCATATTTTTGAGACACATGTTAAGTGCTGTATATAATTAGGTTCATATTAATATCTTCATAAAGTTTGTATTATAGGGACCTATTTGATATATTTTATAATTTGATCTCAAGTGTTAGTGAAAAATAATTTATGTTTGTAGATTCCCAACTCTAAATAATAACAGTGATGTAACGTTATTATAAAATGGGTAAATCCAATGGTTGACCCATGGACATAATGTTACGTAGTGGTTCTCTGAGTTATATGAGGGGCTAGTTTTGGCAAGAGTCGTGTGTGTTATCATTTGTGTTCCATTAGACCAAAAACAGTAAAAGAGAGCTACAACATACTCTCTTAAAAGAGGCTACCTGCAATTCTAATTTTCAAGTTATAATGGATCAAGCTACACTATAAATTCTTTGTTTATAATGTCTTTATTTGCTTATCAAGATTTACAAACAATATAATTATAACAAGAACATTCATGTTCTTAATTTTGAGAAATTCCTTGAGACTTTATAATTTTGGATTGTTTGGCTTGTGTTTTGTGTAAAATTTCTAACAAATTGCAATTCTAATTTGCTTTTGAATTTTTTTGTGTGTGTCTATATCATTTACTCAAACCAACAGGTCTATGTTGAAATGGGCTTGCTAGCTAGGTCAACAGTTTTGCTTTTGACTATAATATAGGGGAACCTGCCTAATTGTTGGCAAGTGCGATACTGGGAACCAGATCTTCTCCCTGACAGTTTACAGTCATTAAATTGTTGTGGGTCTCACTATCCACCAAAGACTGTAACTGGTGCATGGCGCTATGGAGAGTATCCGTGTCTGCGATATTGGAGGCTCAATTGCAATTGATTCATGAGACACAAGGGGTGTAGATTGACTGGTATGTATTTTGATGCTATTCTCCTTCATTTATTTTTGAAAGTTAAGTTAGCTTGCCAAGGTTTTCCTTTCCCAAAGTAAGAAAATTCTTTATTCTACTTTTTGAGGTTTCTTTTGGTTTATAGGCAAGCAAGTATATATGGATGTTCATTTAAAATTTTCTGTTTCGGTCACACTTCCATTCTCTTAATCATTTCATACTACAACTCCCTTCATAAATAGTACACTTTTGTATTTGATTTTGTATGCAACATAATGACCTGTGGAAGTTGTACAATTTTTTCATGCATGATTATATTGTTCAGGTATTATTATTATAGATATAATTTGGATTTTGAATACTAGTATTCATGTTTATGCAGAGCCATGAATTTAGTAATTAGTTGTTTGGGGCTACACTAGATTAATGATTTACTACGAGCTTTTATACAGGTATTTTTCTTACATACTCGTAACTTTTTTTTCTTTGGTAGAAGGAGAAAATTTATTAGATAGGAAGAGAATTGCATCTAGTTTCTTATATATTAGTCTGTAGTGACTTTAATTTTTTTTTTATTTGTTTTACATTCTATTTCTTGAAATATGATTGTCTTAATTTGATTTTTCAAGTGTCTTGAAATTAAATATATTTGAATTTAAGATACATATAATTTTTTATTATTTTTGTTTGACTCTTATTTTATAATTCTATAAAATCAAGAGTATATAATTAGTAATTTTTTAATTTCTAAAAATTCATTTACATTAAACTGTTGCTATTTTTTTAGAAAGCTTTCAATATTATAGTGACAGTTTACCTCAAACCGCCACTAAATATGACTCATTATTTTGTGGTGGTTTGAGCTAAATTGCCACTAAACCCTTACAATTTCTATTTTTGAAAAAAGTTTAGGAGTAGTTTAAAGTTTAAACTGCCATATTAATTGTCATGAAGTATGTTTAGTAGGGGTAGGTATGGGTTAGTTCGGTTCTGTTCAGATTGAGAGGAAATCTCAACCCGAACCAACCATGTACTAGAGGGTTGGGTCGGGTCAGTTGGTGTGTTGCCAGTTTTTTTTTTTTTTTTGCTTTCTTGCTTTCTTAAAAGAAATTCAACAATAAAGCCAAGAAAATTAATTCAAACAGAGATAGAACTAAGAAAATTAATTCAAATAGAGTTAAATACCATTTTGGATCAAACAATGTTTGAAACTCTAATATAATATAGCAGCGAAGATGCGGTGAGTTAGAAAGGAAATGGAAAAGATGAAAAAAAAATGAAAATTAAAGCTACAATCAAAAACTTCTCCTCTGGCTCATACAGATCTGGTTTAACTCCAATATTGTAATATCCGACATTTTTCGGATGTTAGTTACTGGGATTTTATTAGTGGATATTTTGAGAGCAAGAAAAATTTTGCTTCAATAAGTCTAAGGACTAAGGTGAAGAGAAATGAAAATATGGAATATTTTGGAAAGTTGATTGTATAAGTAGACCGAGAGAAAGAGGATAACAATAGATGAGGATGATTGGGAGGCCAGTATTTTAAAGATGACAAATTGGTGACTAGAATGGGTTTTGAGGCAACAAGAGGGACGGAAGTGAACAAATACAGGATTTTAGCACTTTAGTGAAAATGGGATTTTATGGTGTGCATTTTGGGGGGGGGGGGTGTAATAGGGAGCCCTAATGTTATCTAAGCTCTTCCAATTTCCTTGAAGACCCTAAACAAAGTAATTACCAAAAGGACCAAATTGAAAGAGATTAAGTGAGCCCCACACTTCACATTTAAAGTGCCCACCACTCCTTTCCTTTATTCATGTTCTCCTTCTCTTCTCTCTCTTCTGTAACCTCTGCCCATTATCCCTCTCCCTTCCTCATCAACATCCTCGGCCAACCATAATGGAGGAGGAGACAAGTAGGTTTTGAGAAGTGGTAAGTACACTTTCCTCCCTCTTTCCTTCATCTTCTTCCTTCCATTATTTCTAGAACATAAACCCTAGATGAGGAAATTGGGGAAAAATGTTGTAAATGTTTTTGTGGACTAATTCATGTGTTATTGTTGTTCTGAAAGGTTATAGATGAGGAAGGAAATAGAAATTAAAGGAGTAATCATTTAACGATAAGATTAGAGGGTATGAGTTGAGAATGGTGAAAGTTAGGGTTAATTGGGAAAATTATTGATTGGAGCTTGTATACTTATTTTTAACTTAGGAAATTGGTGCCAATTTGATCCTAGAATGTTAAAAGGAAACCCTTTGAAAGGATCAAGGGAATTGGTGGAGATTTGGAATTTCTTGGTCAAAAACTGAACTATCTATTGTTGTTGCAGATCGTGGAGCCTAGCAAGGGTGCTAGCGCCTGATACTAGTCTTCGCCTTTAAGCAGACCATGGCACCTGGGGCGCCATGGCTTGTAAATTGTGAGGGCCTCCTGGCTTTTGAATTTTAAGGTGCTCTTTGATGTCTTATAGGATAAGGCATGGTTTAAAGCTTACACGGGACAATCCTTGGAGGCGGGGAGCACTGTGAATCTAGGTGTGGGGAACTCATTACCTTTTCGTGTTATGAATCCTTTGATTTTATTCCTAGAATCTAGCTAATGTAATTTTACGAGGATCATAATGGTATGCGTGGCACGTTAAAATTTCTAATTTATCTCATTCAAGTAAAGTCTCATAATTGATTGGAAGGAATAAAAATAAGGAAAAGTAAGAAATCATAGATGTTGCACAGGTAAAGTTGGTAATCTTATTTGACGGACACAACTGACATGTAAACATACTTATACGTGACAATCTACATCTGAATTGTGCCTTGAATACTTTGGTATGAAAGTGTATATGTTGTGGGTATGAATATAAGGATATATCCTCTCTCTTCCTGTGTGGTCCATGCTGATAAACTCAATTGGCTATATCTTAAAGTGGAATCTTAAGCTTTCTAAGTGATGAATTTGTTGATTTGAAATCATTGTGAATGTCAATCTCATCTCCCCTCCTTAAGATGAGAGAACTTTACCCATAATAATGTATTAAATTCCTATGCTATGAATTAATGATGTGCTTCGATGGTGATATAACTAGAGATGGTAAGGACCCTTACTAGAAATCTTGTGACTGCATGAATATGTGTTGAGTTATGTCAGATCGTCATTATTGCTAGGTAATTATTTTCTAAATTGTTTTCACTTTAGGCATTTCCTTGAGATAATAGATCACGAATATGAATCCATATTATTAAGTATTATTTAATGAGTTACATAATGTGGATGAACAACTTTTGTCATGATAATGTGTACATGTATTCAGGTATATATTATATATATACGTATACTGGGATATTGATGTATACACCCTTATTATTATCAATTGAGTAGGAAAATGCATAGATGATGTCATGATTAGCATAGCACACACCTGAATAAGTGCATTACGTGAACATAAATTGTAAGGACAGTAATTGCCTTGTGATACCTACATGAATATATATATATCTGTGTGTGTGTGTGTGTGTGTGTGTGTGTGTGTATGTGTGTGTGTGTGTGTGTGTGTGTGTGTGTGTGTGTGTGTGTGTGTGTGTGTGTGTGTGTGTGTGTGTGTGTGTGTGTGTGTGATTCCCAGGATTAAGAAAATCTTGTACATTGTGAATAGTGGCTTATATGAACATGTGGAAATTTTATGAACTGTGTGTATAATTCTCTGTCACATTGAAATCTTATTGATGATGAGGTAACATTTAAATGCGTTGGGTTGTATACAATGGTTAGGGTGAATAAATGGCCTTGCTCATTCAGTTAATTTATTGTGTTGTTATGGATACAGATGATTCCAATTGGCATTAAGGGAAGAGCCCTATAATAAGTCGTAATGTGGCTAAGCGACTATATTCCTCGAGAATGCCATACTCGGGATGCCGCTTTTGTGTAGGAAAGGCGAGAGAAATTACAAATATCTTGGAACAGTGGACAATACTTATTTTATAAATGACCTGGAACAATGGGCAATACTTATTTTATAAATGTCCTGGAACGGTGTGAAATATTAAAATTTCAAAAATCTTGAAGCGATAGAAATATTGTGTATTGCCCCAGCTGACCTCTCTACTTTTGAGCAAACTTTATTGTTAGACTAATAAAAAATCTATGCTTATATGTATGGACATCGATGCATGCTCATGTTTTGACTGATAGTTATAACTTGAAATTATTGTTTATATTGAGGAGAGAATACTTTGTTTAATTTAGTTGATTGTTTAGTAGAGGACTTGACGATCTGGTTGTTACAGGTGGTGTACTACCTAAGGTCCTACCCCATGTGGGCAGTGCATAGGTTTTAGTCATGTTGGAATTGTTTCTCTTTCACTGAGTATTTTTGTACACATCCCCCTTTGATTGTGCACCCTTGTAGGCCCTCACTTAGTTGGTGAATCTTCGTATGAGGAGTAGTGGAGTCTCCAAGTCTATGATCGTATCAGCCTAGAAATGTTGGTGATGTTTCTGGGTACATATAAGTTGTTAAGTCGCTCTATAGTAAATAGGACTCCTAGGTTGATGGTAAATGTTCTAATCTTATTAATTTGCTTAAATTGTGCGTATTGAACGCATAAGGTGTCAGGTTTACGGTGGTGATGCAAAGTTAACCGTCATGTCGGTCATGTCCCCGGGGTTCGGGCATGACAAATAATAAATCTTGTTTTCCAAAACTCCAATCCAATATAATATAGCAGCAGAGATGCAAAAAAGATGAAAAATAAAGCTACAACTAAAAATTTCTCCTCTGGTTCATACAAATCTAGTTCAACTCAATACTATATCTTGTTTTCAAAAACTTTAGTGGTCTATACGAACCATGTTTAGTTCATACGAACCAAAACCAGAGGAGAAACAGAGAAGTGTGGTAGTGGCAAATACGAATTGGAGATGGAGTGGTGGAGTATGGAGGAGGAGGAAAGCTGAAGAACTGACGTGGACATAAAGATGTTGACGGAGATGGAGTGCCAGAGTTTAGTGTTGGAGGTTTTGCAAACTTGGTTCTCTTAATGGCTGCGATGAGCTTGCCATCGTCAAGGTTCTCTTGATAGAGATGAGCTTGTTTGGCAGAGAAGATGAATAGCACAACTGGGGCTCTGAAGATAAACTGAAGAAGAAGACGAACTAAAGGAGAAGACTGAAGTATTTGATGGGGGTTTTGAAGACTGAAGCATTTGATATAATGAACTGAAGGTCGCATTTGGATTTTGGAATTGGAAGCCTAGGATTTCGCATATGCCACATGTATAAGGTTAAAAATTAAAAAGAAAATTATTAATAAGGGTTCGGGTTGAGTTAGGTTGAGAATTTCCAACTTACCACCCAAACTGCAGGTAGCAGGTTAGAAATTTCTCAACTCAACCCAACTTGTCATCCCAATTTAAATAGATGGGTTGGCAGGTCCCTTGTCCACCCCTAATGTTTAATGGCAATTATTCCTGCGATTGTTGGAAACTATCACTAAAAACCTCATGACAGAATTGCCACTAAATTAGTTAGTGGCGATTCAAATTGCCAATAAAAGATTGTATAAACTATTACTATATATATATATATATATATATATATTTGTGTTCAATACAATCATCCCTTCAATATCAGGTTCTTAAACAGAATTTCTATTAAGAGTTTTTATTGTCATTAACTTTCCAATTAATATTTTTTCTCCCTAATCATGCTCCTATAGATTCATTCCACTCCATATTTTTTTAACTGAAATATCTTCTATTAATCTAAAAGCATCAACTTTTTATGTATTCTTAAAGCCTTTTTTTTTTGTTTACCATTAGTCTAGAATAAAATATCACAAGTATTCTATTTTGTTGTATATAAAAAAAGACTTCCAACATGTACTTAGGTTAATGGATAGTAATTTAGTCAAAATAATATTTGGTATTAGGTTAACACATATAAAAAAAAATTGTCGCAGAATTTTTCAAAAAATAAAATAAAATAAAATTAAAGTAAATAGTAGCAATTTCATAGTTACAAGAGAGAAAAATGTGTATTTTGAAAATATAGAAAATAATGTGTAATTTTAAAAATTTACAAGAAGGAGAGTGTAATTTACTCTATTTATTATTTGAAATGTACGCGATATTTTCATGATTTTGTATAATATGACAAAGTTAATATTATTAGATCAAAAAGTCTACATAAAGAGTCAGATATACTTTAAGATATTTTTAAAGAATAATAAATTGAGACAAGAAAGGAACCAAAATGGTGGTAGAGAAAACTAGAGAAATTACAATAAATTGAAGTTATTAATGATTGGTCTACTGGTAAATGGTATGGCAAATTTTAAGTTTCACCCTTTTACTGTCATGTATTGAAAAGGAAAAAATAAATTAAATTGTCAAAACATATGGCTTTTAATTAAATTAGTTATTGAGAGGTTTGATAGTAAAACTAATTTATATTATTTATAAACCATTATACATCTTTTTCAACAAAAGATATTCCTTAAAAATAAGTTATCATCACTAATTGGTTTAATTCATTTAATTAACCATGCGTTTTCTTTTATTTTTTTAAGTATTTAAATAGGTAGGAAGAAAAGTTATAGCTCAAATTGTCAAGATCAAAATCTTACTTAAGATTGATTAGAAGATCAAATAGATTAAATAATAGGATTGAATTGAAATTTCTTTCCTTGAGATATATGGTATTATAATATTTTAATATCGGTCTTTATTAAATTAAGTTAACGGTTGAACAAATTAAGAGTAGTAAGCTTGTAAATATTTAGCATCACTAGATATTTGAATTAGTTTAGTGACTTTCTTTCTATACCATTTGACCAAATAGATTAAAATCATAGCAATGAAAGAAGAAAACTCCACAAATCTAAAATATTATAAGATTGATTATATCATAAGATTGTAAGATTTAAGTCAAGATAATATTAAAATTCTAACAAATTTATGTTATACATGGGATTGGGATCATTGGAGCTGCTTGAGAACATAAATTTTAAGATTTAGATCAAAATTTTGATAACATTAATTATAATTTAATCTTCTATTATTCTTTTTTCTTTCTTTCTTTTTTTTTTTGTTTTCTCCTGTTTGATTTTTTTTTTGGGAAGAAATTAACTAACTATATCTTCCGCCCTCTTGCACAAAAAATTAGAGATTGAACATAGGAGAGCTCAATTTTCCACTCACTTTTTTTTTTCACCTCAAATGTTATTTTCATTTAATAAGATAAAAGATGTATTATTCTCTTCAAATTTATTGAACGTAGATGAAGTATATTTTTTTTTCAAAAATAATATTTTTAAGAACTGAATTATTATTATTTTTAAAATTAAAATAATCATTGCTACTACAACTAACCATATTTATTTTAATTCAATCTTTTTTAATCAAATTGTCAAATTGGCCATAGTTAAATTTTAAATTTGTTGTTTCAGAAAATTATTTTAAAATAGAAAGACAAAAGTGAGAGAAATGTAATTTTTTGAGATTTTTAATTTTTTAAAAGATTAAATATCTTAATTTTTTTATTATAAAACTAAATTGAATTGTTGTCACATTTTGAGTCAATCTAATTGAATAGGATCCTCTCCTGTTTCATACCTGTTCCTGTATGGAACATAGGAGCCCTACTCCTATTTCTTTTCCAAGACAAAGGACCTTTATTTTTTAAATTTCATTTTTAGAAATTTTTTTTAAATTGAAATTTAATCTTAGGCTATCAATTTTAACGATTGACAACTCCAATGAAATAAAACCCTCAGGCCCGTTTTTTTGGTATGCAATAAAAGAAAAAAAAGAAAAATAAAAAAAAGATGGAAAAGAAAAGAGAAAAGGAAAGATGAAAAAAAAGGTATGTAGTATGTGATAAAAAATTGAAGGAAAAAGAACAAGATGTGTTTATATGTACATTTTTAAAGGAAAGAAAATAGGATATGTAGAACACATTTATTAAAATATCAATGTTATAAATTTATTATTTATAACACAAATGAAAATGTGTTTAATAAGATACTGATTTAACTATTATTTTTGTCCCTTAACTTTTTTTATTTTAATATAGTCTCTTTAATTTTGTAATTTATGCTATATCTATCCTTATCCATCTTTTCAGTAGAGTTCCTTAACTTTTTTTTTCTTTCAGTATAGTTTCTTTAATTTGCAATTTGTGCCATATATGTCCTTATCCATATTTTCAATATAGTCCCTTAACTTTTTTCTTTCAATATAGTCCCTCTTCCTCAGTTTGTCTCTCTTCCTCTGTTTTCCCTCAGTCTCTCTCATCCTCAGTCTCTCTCTTCTTCTGTTTTTCCTCCGTCTTTGTCTTCCTTAGTCTCGTCTCGGTCTGTCTCTTCCTTAGTCTCTCTTCCTCTATTGGACCTCGATGAGGCAAATGTGGAACTAAACCTAATAAGAATGACAGAATCCCAGTTTTTCCATCCATTTTGCAGTAGAACGGAGCGATGAAAAATGAAAGTTGGGATTCCATTGTTCTTTTCCGGGAAAGGTTACCAAACTGGCCTCATGTTTCAGATCTGTAGAAGATTAGGAGAAGATCTGTTCTACTCGAATGGGTCAGCCTAATTAGTTTCCTTTTTTTAAATGGGTGAAACTTAACAAACTCTTTATGTCTTTTATTAGTTTTTGACTTTAATTTGTTATTCCATTGAGAGCCATTGATGCAGCAATCTTTGCTCTTTGAGGCCCACCACAGCACCACTTGCATCTTTTCCTTTTTGTTCATTGGGGTCCCATTTTGTAATATCTTATGGGATTCCATCGTTCTTTTCTGGGAAAGGTTACAAAACTGGCCTCATGTTTCAGATCTATAGAAGATTAGGAGAAGATCAGTTCTACTCGAATGGGTCATCCTAATTAGTTCCCTTATTTTAATGGGCAAACTATTTATATGTCTTCTATTGGTTTTTGACTTTAATTTCTTATTCCATTGAGAGCCATTGATGCAACAATAATCTTTGCTCTTTAAGGCCCACCACAGCACCACTTGCATCTTTCCCTTTTTGTTCATTGAGGTCCCATTTTGTAATGTCTTATAAAAAAGATAATTTTTATATCATTTGTCAATTTGTTCTAGTTGATCACATAAACAATTCTTATTTGCCTAAAATTCAATTTTGCTTTCATTTTCCATTCAAGATATTATTTACACTTCATTGTCAATTTGCTTTTCTTATTTTATCGCCAACGTTAAAATTCATTATGACAGTTATTTTAATTAGTTGACATGTCACTAGATGATGCTGACATAGATTTAAAATTATATATTTGCCCATCCTTATAATTTGTCCAAGTTTAGTTTGGTTCCTCTAATTTGTTTAACTAGTCAAACTGGTCATCAATGTGAAATGAGCTTGTTTATACCTGTTGGAATCATAACTGGTTTGAGATTATTTTATGGTAAGCATCAATTTGTAATTAGATTTCTCTGGCAAATTGAAATCAACGTAAAGATTGATAAAAGTGAAAAATAAAAATCAGCATTCAAAGCTTTACATCTACATGATATTACTCAGCACAAATTAGATTATAGTTTAAAAGAAAAAAATATTTTTCTATTGACTTCTTCCTTCAATTAGCAAAAACAGCTTAACACTTGACTTAATGCACTGCATTTTATAATTAAAAAAATTGAGAAAAGGCTTTGAAGTTTCCTACAAAGTAAAGAAAACTCCTAAAATGATTTGGAATTCATGTACCTTTATGTATTTATTTCTGTAAAACACATAACCTAAACATGAATTGAGAAGATAACATACAAATTAAGGATGTTTAGCTAAGATTGCTTGTTTTTTGTTCGTGGCAGTTTTGACAATACATTTTTATATTTGTGTTGAATAAACTTTGATTTTGTTTGACTGGATAATCCCACAAGCTTAATTACAATTTAATTCATTAAAGTCTCTTTGATTTTACACAATTTTAATTTACATAATTTCATGATATGGTGATAAAAAATGTACACTTTCAAATATTCATTTTGTAAAGTCACAATTGAAAATATGGACACCATTGAAATCAAATTGAAAATTTTATATAAGTTAGAAGGATTAAATACATAATTTTTAAGTCCATGTCAATATTATTAGTGATAGTCGATAATCTTTAAATTAATTCAACCTCACTTTAGGGACTAAATTTAAAATAGTATAACAAAGTGTGAAGATGCTATTTTTTTAATTATAAAGACTAAATTAAAAAAGAAAAGGTAAAAATATATCTTATATTTTTGAACTTTAAACTATGTTTCAATTATTTATTTAAAATTTATGTTGTGTCAATTGTATTAATATCTTTTTAATTAATTTTAATTATGTTCTTGAGTCTAATGCCATTTAAATTATTGACAAAAATGCTGATATAACTACCAATATTATATAGGCACAAATTTATCTAATTGTTTATTTACATTTCAAATATATATATTTAAAATGACAAATTTATCCCTATATTTGAATTTAATTTTTTTTCCTTACCACTCTTTCTTCTCTCTATACCCTTCCTTTCCCGTCTTTCTTCTTCTCCTCCATCTTGTTCTTCTTCTCCTTTTCCTCAAACACTAATTTCTTATCTTTTTTCCTCCTCCTTCATTTTTCTTAAAGAAAAAAAAAGAGAAGAAAAACCAAAAAAATTATCAACTTTTGCTGCTTTAATGCATCAAACACCATGAAGTCAACACTGAATCAGAAGAACAAGGGAGGCCATATGTTGTAGAAGCAAAGTTCATTTCGGTCAAATCTTAGAGAAAAGAAGAAAAACGTAAAATGGGTTCAAACATCCCACACCCAACGAGGGCAAAAACCAGTAACAACAAAGAGGTTCTAACTACTTCTCTCTCTCTCTCTCTCTCTCTCTCTCTTTCTCTCTCTCTTTTCTTGAAGGCAACTGAAGGTGGAGGAGAAAGAAAGAAGAAATTAGTGTGTGAGGAGGGAATGAAAGAAGAAGAAGAAGAGAAAAAAGGGAAAAAGGAAACGTAAAGAGAGAAAAAAGAGTGACAAGAAAATAAAAATTATGTTTAAAGAGGAAAAATTATCATTTTAAAAATATATTTGACATGTAGTTGAACAACTAGACAAGTGGTGTTTATGGGTACGTTGACATGTATAATAATAATGATCACCTCATCATTTTTCATAAAAATTTAAACAATGTTAAACTCTGAGTCGAAACTAATTAAAAATATATAAATATAACTCACACAAAATAAAATTTAGGGATAACATTAAAACTTGAATCAAAATTCAATGAAATAAAGAATACTTTTGCCTAAAACAATTAGGTTAGACCAATCCTTGCAATTAACCAATGTTCAGAAAATCAGACCGGTCATTGAACCGGTCGAGGCACTAGTTCAAGAATCAATTGTTGGACTGTGGTAAAATCGTGGTCAAATTGATAATACTTAAAATATATTAAAATATATAATTAATGTATATATTACAGATATTAAAATATAAAATATAAAATATATAATAGTAAAATATTCTATGAATATTACATATATATTTATACTAATCCTAGATCTTTTCTTAATAGCTTAAATTTTTTAAAATTTTTTAAAATTACATAATAATATTCAGTAAAAATTTAAAAAATTAAAAAAATTGAACCAATTGAACTGACCGATTTTTCACTAGTTCACTGGTCTAAACCAAACTAGTTCTTTGATAGGTTCACTGATTTTTTAGTTGAACCGATTGGTTGGGTCCGGTTGTCTGAAGAATGTAACTAACCCATTCTAACAAACTTTTAGTTTGGAAGAATTGTTAAGGAGCACCAAACTCTGATTTGAAGTTCTTGAACTAATATGCTCAAGATATTAAGGATATTGTGGGCTACCTGCTCGTCATTTTTTTGTGGGGGGGGGGGGGGGGAAGTTAAATAATTTAATATTAATGAAATTTCTTATTCTTTTTTTTTTTAAGTTTAATATTTTGGAGACATGGCTCAACAAAATTATAGCCGAGTACAATTGTATAACAAGTTATGCATAGCTCTCAGAAGTCATTGACAAAGTCTCTTAAGTTTTACCCTTAATTAAAGCTACAAAAGAGAAGAGCTAGCTAACCACCTTCACTGAACCAAAACAAAAAACAAGACTTTCCTTGGCGGAAAAATAATGATTAAAAAAATCCCACCAATTAATTTTATGGACTTGAACGATCATGGTGTGTGGTTTACCTTGAACTAGTCAATATAAACAAAATAAGTCCCATCTGTAATTTCTAGTTTCTACTTCGGTGCTTATATATATAAGCACTTATTTCAGTTCCTCACAATCACAAAAGCAAATAAACCCAAAGAATTAGCCTCATAACCTCAAAACCTGCCTCCTCTTATTGTTTCACTTCATCAAACATGCCGGTGAGTAAGAGTCCATTTTATTAATCCAGTGATTTATAATTGGTTAAATTATTCTTTTAGTACTTATAGTTTCACTCACTTTTTAATTTGGTCTCTGTAATATAAAAATTTGTAATTAAATCTTTATAATTTTATAAATTTTTAATTTAGTCCCTAGTACTATACTTTTATCGATGTTCTATTAAATTTTATTGATGTGTAAAAATGTAGATATTCACATTCCAATATGCATGGTTAAGTGAAATTAAGTCATATGTATATGTAAGACATGTGACTACAATTTATGTCAAGTATTTCAGTAAATTAGTTCAAATAAAAAATTATAAGAATTCAATTAAAAACTTTTATATTATAGGAACCCAATTAAATATTAAATAAATTATATGGACTAAAAGAATAATGTAACCTTTATAATTGCATTAGCTTCTATTAATTATGCAGTAACAGACTACATATTTACAACTGCTTGCAGAAAAAGATGGTTATAAAGGTGGAAATCCGCAAAGAAAAAAGCAGAAGAAAGGCCATGGAAATTGCTGCACTGACACATGGTATATTTAACCTCAATTTCTCTGTGTGTTTTCTTATTTTCCTTTTGAAATATAGAAACCTTCAAACATTTATGATTCCTAAGTTATTCGGTTAATTAGTTCAAATAATTTGTCACGTTCTTTAAGAAAAACTTATTGAGTGTCGATGGAAAAAACTAATGCTAGAATAACTTTATACCCTTGGGATCTGATCTGACTCAAATTAATTTAAATAATAACATAGCAGTGCTACTTATACTTGCAGGTGTGACTTCAGTGTCAATAGAAGGGGATGGAAGAGACCAAGTGGTGGTAATTGGTGATGGGGTGGACTCGGTTTGCTTGACCAACAAGCTAAGGAAGAAGCTTTGCCATGCCACACTGCTGAGTGTGCAAGATGTGAAGCCTAAAAAAGATTGTGCTGCAAAGAAGGATGGAACCAAGCCAATTGAATGTATTGGATGCTATAATCCTCATCCTCCTTATCCCTATTATCACGTGGTTTATGATCCATACCCCAATAATAATTGCTCCATCTTGTGACTCACCAACATTAATTGGAGACTTCATATACCTAATACTGCAATGAGACCATTTCTAGTCATTATCTCCTCTGTAATATTTCTACTCTTGGCCTATCAAGACTTGAAGAATCTGAATTTATATTGTAAGAAAAAACAATCTCTAGAATATATATATATATATATATATATATTAGTTTGTAATATTTTTAGTTGAGTCCCATTTTATCTCCTATGGCATATAATAATATCCTTCCCAAGGATTAATGCTCTCTTTCTCCACTCTGAGTTGGAATAGGCAGAACATACAGTGAATAAGCTTCACAACGACATTTTCAATTACCCTCATGAAATTTGAGAGACAAATTATATGTTCATTATTTTAATTCCAAACGTGGATGATCCTCAATCCATGAGAGATTTTTGGGCCTATTAGTTTGTGCAATGTAGTTTTTAAAGTCATTAAACAAATTATAGGCTCTAATTGGTCATGGCTGATATCATCGCTCCTAATCAATGAAGTTCTTTTCTTGGTAGACACAACTCATGATATAATTGTGGCACAAGAGATATTCACAATATGCGCACCATGAAGGGGAAAAAAGGTTGCATGGCAGTAAAGATTGAGTTCAAAAAGGCATATGATAGACTTAAATTGGATCACTAGAGAGACCTTATTTAAAATGGGAATGGGGAGATGGTTATTGAGATCATTTAACTTTGATTATGATAGCTGCTATATGTGAATTGGGACAGTTGCACGCGTCCGAATCCTCTAGAGTTAGAGGCACGAACTACACTCTGTAGTTCGCGCCTCTGTCGTTCAGTCAATCCAAATCTAGCTACTATAAATGCGCTACATCTCCCTCACTACAAAAAAAATAACTTTTAGTGGCAACTTTTTGGTGGCAACAAGTCGACCTTTAGTGGCAACTAAAACAGTCACTACTAAAAATCTGACTTTTGGTGGCAACTAAAGAGTCGTCACAAAAAGTTCAACTTTTGGTGGCGACTTTTGAGAGTTGCCACTGAAAGAGGGACTTTTAGTGGCGACTTTTAAAAGTCGCCACTAAAAGTTTAATTTTTCAAAATAAAATTTAAAAAATTTTAGACTTTTGGTGGCGACTATGATAGTTGCCACCAAAATAACATTGGTGGCGACTAAAAGTCGCCACCAAAAGCCTATTGGTGGCAACTTTTGTTGCCACCAAAAGTGACCAAAAATAAATTGTAGGTATTTTTTTAAAATTACTTTCGGTGGCAACTATAGTTGCCACTGAAGGTTACTTTGAGAGTTGCCACTAAAAGTCAAAATTTTTTTATTTTTATTTAAAAATAAATTAACTTTTGGTGGCAACTTTTAAAAGTCGCCACCAAAACACCATTGGTGACAACCAAAAGTTGCCACCAAAGATAATCAAAAATCGTTTTAAACATTTTTTAAAATACTTTTGGTGGCAACTATAGTTGCCACTAAAGGTGACTTTTGGTGGTAGCTATAGTTGCCACTAAAGGTGACTTTTGGTGGCACTTCTAAGAGTCGCCACCAAAAGTCTGAATTTTTTTATTTTTAATTAAAAATAAATTAACTTTTGGTGGCAACTTTTAAAAGTCGCCACCAAAACACCATTGGTGGCAACTTGTTGCCACCAATGATAATCAAAAATCGTTTTAAACATTTTTTTAAAATACTTTTGGTGGTAACTATAGTTGCCACTAAAGGTGACTTTTTGCCACCAAAAGTATAAATTTTTTTTTATTTTTATTTAAAAATAAATTGACTTTTGGTGGCAACTTTTGAGAGTTGCCACTGAAAAGTAGGACTTTTAGTGGCGACTCTCATAGTTGCCACCAAAAGTCAATTTTTTTATTTATATATAATTATTTTTTATCTATTAATCTACTAATAATAATATATTTTCTTTTTGTTAAGTTAGATATTGTTTTATTTTAGTGTTATGATATTTTTCGCTTAAAATAATTTTAACAGATTATATATATATATATATATATATAATATTTTGCCCTTACATAACACAAATAAAGTGGTGGCGTAATGGCAATACACACATGGTTACAAGCAAAGAACCCAGGTTCGAATATCAGGTATGCATATATTTGGTTTAATTTCAAATAAACTCTAATATTGCACAAAAAATAATTGAGTCACCTTGGAGCAGCGAGTAAGTAGACTGGCTAAGACCTGCACAGGTCAAATGGGTCTCGGATTGGTCCGTCGGACCAATCCAAATCTAAAAAAATTACTATTGACTTTTGGTGGCAACTTTTAGTCGCCACCAAAGGTTTTTTAGTGGCAACTTTTAAAGTTGCCACTAAAGGTAACCAAAAATTATTTTTGACAAAAATTTTTTTTTGCAAAAAATGACTTTTGGTGGCAACTAAAGTCGCCACTAAAGGGTAACTTTTGGTGGCAACTCCTTTAGTCGCCACTAAAAACCTTTAGCCGCGAACTTTCAGCAGCAACTTAGTTGCCACTAAAAATCGCCACCAAAGACCTTTTTGTGGCAACTTTTAGACTTTACCACAAAAAGTGTTTTTTTTGTAGTGCCTGTATTTTGCACCCTAACACACTCGAAACACACCGTTTCACTTGTGTTTTGACCTTTACAATTTTTTCTCTCTCATGTGATGCAATCATGGCCGTCCGTCTTCAAGCGTACGGTGGCAACATGTGGCATTGTTGCTTCCCACCATTCCCATGTATCTGAGATTGCGAATCACCAAAATAGTAGGGAAGCCTCTGCTGCACGCCACTGTTTTGCATCACTGCTTCCACCATAGTCTCCCTGCTTCCATGCTACTGGCATCGCCTATTTCCTCCATCGCTGGTTTCGCCATTGCTTGCTTCCATCGCGAGTCCCTCTTCTCTCCTTGTGCTACAATATTGCGTCGCCGCGGCGTGTCTCTGCTTCTGCCAATGAAGCAAATCACTGACTACTAGTGAGGATATGTTTCGATTTCTCTAAATACGAGTTTTTTAGATATGTTTTTGTTAAGAGAGGAGAAAAGCCTTAGAGTAATATATTTTTAATCATATTCGGTAAAGGACAATGTCCAGCCCACTAATCATCAATACTCTAAATTTAACCTAGTCATCACAAACTAAGAGAAAGTATTAACCAAAAACAAAATAGTTGGAAAAAGAAAACCTCATGATCTTTTATGCATTTGCAGCCAAATTTAAATCACAGTGACGATGTTTTAGAATATGAATGACCATCCAAAATATATTCTTGGGTTTATCCTTATTATTCGTCACGATCCAATTTTTGGGCACGTTACCGGCACTTTGACACGAACTCCGTGTCAACGTAAACATAATCAACGTCTCTAATTCCAACCTTTTTTGTTATTTATGTAAAATACTTAGCATACATTTATAAATAGAGACAAATAAGAGTTTGAAAATATATATATATATATATATATATAACAAACTAAAGGTTAATATTAGGAAATAACATTTAAATATGAATAAATATTAATTAAGGTAAATATTAATTAAATTAAAATTTAATTTAAAAATTAATACTAATTAAAATAAATATATATAAAATATCAAATATTACTTAAAATAAATATTAATTTATAGTGTAAATAATATAAATCATTATGATCATATATCATACATTCACACAAGAGAAGATGATAACTTACCCGGATTCCTTGCAATCTCCCAAATTACAATTTTAATATTTAAATAAAATAATCAAAATTTCATTCATTCACAAAATCATATCAACTTAGATAAATTCACAATTATAATCTCAATTTTTACCATAATCCATGTCATAAATCCTCAAAATAAATCTTCGAACTTAAATCAAATTAAATATAATGAATAAAGTAGTTTAATCACTCGAGACTCCTAGATGTCCTAGTTAACCACAGAGCTTCCTAATGCTTAATAAAATAAAAACCAAGATCTCGGGACCTATCCAACAATGGAATAGTCCAACGGCAACTTTAGCTCTTTTGCAGATACTCCTCTTCCATTACCTGATCTAAAAAAAATTAAATCAATGAGTGTGAAATAAATATCTTAGTGAGTGAGCCAATCCCCACCCTAATAAAATATGCCATGCAAAAGTAATAAAATAAAAGCATAGGCATAAATTATAAATCACAAGGAAAGGTACACATTAAAGAGTTTGAAATTCAATCAAACAATTTAGACCAATGGAACTAGTACTTGTCAATAGTAAAATATCTAGGAGCACCCGTAGGCCAGCTCAACCAATCTCATCATACCTAGGAGTAGCCATAGGCCTGCTCAACCAATTTCATTAATTTCATAAAAAACCCGCCATAACGCAACCTCATCCTCAACAGTCAGGGTGTCCCACGGATTAAATCTAGACTTGAGGTCCTACTGAGGGAATCGTTGTTTCTGTTCTCAGAGGTCAAGTTATCATGCCACTCAGATTTCTCTGCTTGACATGAGAGAGGGTACTATCCTGCCTAAACACAATCAAAGTTCAAACAATTTCATATAAATCAATAAAAACAATTCATCGATATATTCGATAATATATTCATCAATATAATTGACAATGTAATTATCATATCAATTTCTACTGGATAACTCTAAAGTATCCATTTGTCTCATGAACCGTCTCTTTTCCCCCTAACGTTTCCTGTTAGTGATTTCATCAACAATCAAATTGTACATAAAAGTTTTAATTTCAATATTTCAAATTTCTTAACTGAATTCCCCCTTTCTTACTATGATTATTACCTATATTTATATCCTATTACTTAAACATTTAAGAAAATATTAAAGAAGAGTTAGTTCACTCACCTAGATTCCAACGAATCTGACCGATTAAACCCAATCAATAACCTCCTTGATGTGAAAAGATTTGTTGTTCTATGGTGTTGATGTTTTGGATAAAAGGAAAACAAAAGAAAAAGGACGTTAAGGTGTGCTCTTATTTTTATTTAAACCAAATTAGTGTAAAGGAGGAGAAACTTTGACTTACCTTTGTCTCTATAGTTCCCTTCGTGCTAATTGAAGCTAAAGTGTAGATGTGTGAATGTGATGCCGTGGGTTTGTGTGTATGTAAGTCTGCTTTTGCGTGAAGAGTTGGTTGGGAGATGTGATTGAAGTTATGTGGTGTGATTGGATGAAGGGGTGGGAGATTGGAGGATTATGTGGGATATGTGGTGTAATCGGTGAATGTGATGGCCAAAAGGTTCAATTAGATTGGAGAGGGAGGAAGAGAGATTGTTGGTGGCAATGAGAGTGAGAGAGATGTGGGAGGCTTAGGTTCTAGGGTTTCCAAAGATTTTCCTCTAGTTGTTTAATTGGATACTGTTTAATTTGATTTAGTTTGTAAAGATTTAAAGGCTCAAATTTGATTTATTAAATATTGGTTTTATTTTAATCAGAGAAGTAGGATAGTTTAAATGTTTTAGGATTACTTAGGATAATCAAATGTATGTACATGATTTGAAGTTTAGGAGTATCCTTAAATAAATCTTTAGTTTATTTAAAGGTTACTAATTAAATAGTATCACTACAAAAAACTTGACTTTCAGTGGCGACAAAAGTTGTCACTGAAGGTCAAAAAGTCGTCACTGAAAGTTTTCAGTGGCGACATAAGGTCGCCACCTAAAGTCCCGTTACTGAAAGTTTTCAGTGGCGACTTGTATTGTCACTAAAAAGTCGTCACTAAAATTCACTTTCAGTGGCGACTTTTGACGCCACTGAAAGTATAAATTGTGTCACTTAAAATCTATTGAAAAGGAAGAAAAGTCGCCACTGAAGATACTTTTAGTGGCAACAAAAAAGTCGCCATTAAAAGTTTCCCTTAGTGGCGACAAAATGTTGCCACTAAAAGTTTTTTTAGTGTCAACATTCCTTACTTTTGGTGACAATAAAAGTCGCCACTGAAAGTATAAATTTTTCAAAAAAAAATATAAAATGCACATTCATCATTTTTAATTGCAAATATTATTTAATAAATAATTAAAGTTGTAATATAAACAATCTCATCACTTAAATCCTAAATTCAACAATACAATATGTTTTTCAAATAACAAATATTTTCTCAATTTACAAATATACATATGGGAATCTCAACATTACACACTTTGCATTAAATTCAACAATACAATATGTTTTCCAAATAACAAACATTTTGCCCTAACATATTAACTAACAAAAGATTCTCCCATGGGAATCCATTGATCAACATTTCCTTGTAGCTCACTTGTGTCATGATATGCATTACTTGAATTTGCAAGAGCTTCTTCACTTGAACATATTTTCTTCCCATCTTCAAACAAAACCTTAGGCTTTGATGTGTCCAAGAGGTTATGCCTAAAATGAACAATAGCTAACAATCTTAAATGAATCCATAACGCATCAATATATGCAATAGATTATCACAATTCTCAAGAATAATAAACAGGAAATTAGAAATTACAATTACCTCATGAGAAATCTAGATTTCTTGTGAGAGCTAACATGGGGTGATGTGAAAATAGAAGGAGGGGATGAAAAGCTAAGTGAGTAGAAAGTCTGAATACTGTGAACAGACTTAATTGGCTTTATAGGAGAAAGACTATTGATATAGTTAAATACATGTGAGGAATAAGTGCAAATATACCAGATAAAAGCCTGATAATTTATTAATAATTTTTGTAGTAAAACATGATTCCCATGACATGAAAATTTACCATAATTACAAATTAAAGGCTTTGAATACTAAATGTGTGATTAAATTATAATTCACGAAAATTTTATATAATTTTCCTTTTTTTTTTTAACTTAACAAAGTTAACTTCAAAATACAACTCAAAATATGTTAATTAAAAAATAATGTATTAGGTTGTCTCTAACTGATAGGTCCTCTTTTCTTTTTTCTTGTTTTCTTTGTTGGGTGAAAATCAAGTCCTTTTTTCAATCCTTAAAACACACGCACATATAGTCAAGAAATACAGGGCCCCACTAGCCACCATTTACTGTGGGTGCTACTATTCATAAATCACAAGCCTTCTTATGAGTTCAATGCCTTTTGAATGATTTACGAGTAAAAATAAAAAAGAATCTCAATATAATGTCCCTCCAATCCCTTCTGTAAAGTGGAACAGGAATCATTATCACAAGAGACATTTATGATACTTTCAATACACATTAATTACAACACAGATTAACTACTTTCAATACACCACCTCTAACAATTATGTTAAATTTTATTTTTTTATTAAATTATAATGATATGTAATTATTTTAAAAAGACCAGGAGACGGCGCTAGTGTAGATTATAAGAACTAGGGAGTTGATATTACTCTGAGTTCTCTTTCATATTATAAAAAATAGGCAATCTATGATTCCAAAAGATAAAGTAGAATTGAATCTTTATAATTTTGTAAATTACTTTCAATAAACAGCCAAACACACACAGTAAAATTACACATGGGCAAGATTAGTGTTTGAATGATGATTAAATGTGAAGTTTGGTACATTAGTAATTCATTATACTTTTCTTGGTCATACTAGAAGTGAGAGATTAACATATAAATTTATAAAAAAATAGTTTCATGTATCAAACATATCTTTTATATTAAAATAATTAGTCTAGTGATAACAAAGTTTGGAGCAAAATATACTAGTGATGGACATGAACAAGATATGATTTAGGTTTAGAAAAATTACATATCTTGGTTGATATTTAACTTTTGAATTTTTAAATACATAACTTAATTTCTGAATTTTTTTTAATTTTTAACTCGTTGGTTCCTCTGCCACTTATCTTTGTCTTTTTTTGATATACATATTGTGATGCATTTTTTATCTAGCGCAGACTTATTATTCTTGTTATTGGAGAATTATCATTTTAATTTATACCCAATACTATTTGATTCTTAAATGATTTAAATAAAATTTAAAGTTGATTTGTCTGATAATACAATTACTACATACTGTGTCACATTTATGAGAGTTGCTGGCTTTATTTTTTTTCCATTCAATTATATTTGACATTTCTGTAATACAATAGAATAATAGAAGAGTGAAACATTAATCAGTTTTGGCTTTGGAACGAGATGATTATCTATCTCAATTCTCTTTTTCATGAGAATTTCCACAGGAAGATTCCAAGCAAACAATCAAAGCGACAAGAAGGAAAAATTCCCACGAAGCCGCATAGTTTAAAATTTAATCTAATAATATCTTCCTGAGAAGAGAAAAATCGAAAAGGACGAAAAAACCACATAGGAAGTAATAAATCCATGTGCTCTAAGAAATTAAAATAAAAGAGGAATGAACTGAAAGAATAAATTAAGATTAACTTTTTGTGCAAAAAATCAAGACAGCGACAAGAAGAAAACTACCCAAAAAAAGCCAATGGCATCGATAGCACAAAAATCACATTTGGTGAGAGATACCCAAAAAAGAAATTGAAAAGAATAGTGAGAAAACAACCCAGGAAATCAATAATATAACCAAAATAATCAATAAACTGAATTGTTTTCAAAAAACAACCCAGAAGCTTAAACCATCTAACCATCTATATTAAAAACAGAAAAATAAAAAAAGCTAAAAGCATAGAACCACAAACCTGATACTGAGAGCAGAGGGAGAAATTACAGAAGGGTAAGATGAGATTGAAGTCCAGATCTAGTTGACCACTCGTTTCCCCAAGATGGTGATCCCTCGGCACTTGAAATTGGGGGCCATACAATGAAAGATAGAATGAGAAAAGAGGGAGCAAAAGGAAACTACGAATAAGAATGCTTACCTTCGATATTTTTTCTAGCCCGGTGACTCTGTTTTCCCTCTTCGAGATTTCTGTTTCTCTCTATTTTCTCTCTATTAGTGGCGACATTAGGTTGCTACTGAAAGTCTATTATAAGAGACAACATTAGGTACATTTAGTGGTAACTTTTGTTGCCATTGAAAGTTTTCAGCATAATAAAATATTTTTATCAGCAAAATGTAATATTTAAAAATATTTTTATAATAAATTAAAATTTATTTAACTTTTACTTTAATAAATAAATTAAATATTTATAATTTTAATCATTTACTCTAAAATAATTGTGTCTTTTTTATTGTAATCAATTTATCTTCAAAACATATTTTAATTACACCATCAAATTTATTAAATAGGAAATATAGATACAATGAAAATATATGCCATGTTTGTTTCTTGTTTTAAAAATAATTTTTGTTTTATAAAAAAATAATAAAATGTATTTAGCACATTGTTTTGAAAAAAAAATAATTAAGACATATGTGCTAGCTAAAAAAAATCACAAAAAAGCTTGGTGATCAAATGGTAGATATGCTCTAGCTTAAACCAAAAGATAAAAGTTTGAGTCTTAGATATTACAATTTACTATTAAAGTATCAACATTTTATTATTTTAAAAAATTGGCCACTTTCAGTGGCGACACAAATAATCGTCACTGAAAGTCAGACATTCGGTGGCGACATATGAGGTCGCCACTGAAAGAGAGACTTTCAGTGGCGACAAAAGTTGTCACTGAAAACATGACTTTCAGTGGCGACTAAATTCGTCACTGAAAGTCAGACATTCGGTGGCGACATCTGAAATCGCCACTGAAAGTAAGGCTTTCAGTGACGACATAAAAAAGTCGCCACTGAAAGTCCTATTTTCAATGGCGAGCTCATATGTCGTCACTGAATGTTTGACTTTTAGCGACGACGTTTTGTGTCGCCACTGAAAATGGACATTCAGTGACAAATTTTTTTGTCGCCACTGAAAAGTCGCTACTGAAAGTCCTTTTTTTTTTGTAGTGTATCACTATCACGATTATTATAATTTATTTTTACTTATATTTTATTGATATATTTTATTTTGGAACTTCCGAAATCCTATAGTATTACTAACCATTATATTATGTTATTATTTGCCTCATGCTGTATATCTCTATGTTGTCATTCTCGAGTTTCCTAAAATCCTTAGGTTAATATTTTATTTTTGATAATTTATCAATTATTTGTTAAGATTTATTCTTCCTATTTACTTCCTTTCTTGAAATTTCGAATCACTCTAGTATCCCAACATAGATTTATGAACATATAATCTAAGGTTTAAACTAGATTTGAATGACAAAATTTCATATTTACTTATAACATTTTTTTTTCTTTCTAATTATCTTTTGGATAAGTTAAGTCTTTTAACTATTTGAATTCAAATGTATAAGATATTCCAATCCTACTCAATCTAAGCAAACATATTTAGTTTGTATTTATCGAATATAACTTAGATTAAAATTATTGGAATCTCTTTGATAAAATTAATATTAAATTAGGCTCAGTTTGTTTTAATAATTGTTTATTGCTTTTAGTTAATCTTTTACATTATCCATTTACTATTATTGCTACTAAGTATATTATTTAAATGCCCTATTTATATTTTAATAATCTGCACAACACCATAAAAAAATTATAGTTATTTTATTTATTCCTTTATTACACTTAATAATTCAATTGTATTATTTATTTCGAAAATCCTATCTTATTTTTTTATTTTTATTTCACATCAAGGTTCCGTACAATTTTATACTTCCATTCTTACCCTTTTAATGACTTTTCACTGCACCCTAACAAAATCTCAAAATTTTCATTTAAGTCCTTGTGATTTTTATTTTAGTCCCTGTAAGGCCTAGCATCACACATTACTAGCCTATATCCCGAAATCATATTTCTAAGCATCATCATATCATATTATGATATCATACACACATATTTCACATAGCATTTTCAAATCAACAATTATGAAATAAAATTCATCGAATTAAATAGAAAATAAAAATGACGGGTATTACATTATTAGTGGGAACTTGGAATTTGTCACCATCTTTATTCAATAGAATTGCTGAATTATCATTGTCTTACAGGGCAAGAAAGTGGTGAACTATTGCTGATTGCCTAGAAGGGGGTGAACTATTGCTTGGCCAGGCATCTTGCTTCTTTATGTGTGCTTGATTCTGGATCATTGAGAATTCATTTCTATGCAGAAACTAAGCATGACTTATTGGAATTATATGTCATTTTAGTTCTTTTAATAAGAATAATGTTTTTCTTTGTATAAAATTAGTTTAGATAATTCCAAAATCTAATCAAATTTTGCATAATATGTCATTTTGACAAATATTTTTAGAAAGAATACTTCTATTATGATCACTCATTTTAATTGGAATTATGCTTTATAAAAACTTAAAATAAATAGATACAAGTCATGGATACAAATTTGAAGCTAAAAGTTGGAATGGAATTTGAAAACTATGATGTGTCATGGAAATTTTTGGGTTCCATATAGTTGAATGACCACATTTGGGGAAAGGAAATGATATTCCAATAAAAACAAAAAAGATCAGACTAAAACGTCAATTAGATTTCATTGCAACAAAGAGGGTTTTTGACAGCCAGACAAAAAGATTATAAGACTAAAAACCCTCGACTTGAAACTAGAACAAGTTGTATGGTAAGGCTAGGACTACTTCTTGTAAATGGAAAATAAAATACAAAGTTTAAAAAATTTATTGAAGAACACAATCATGAACTTCAAACCACAGAAACAAGTCATAAGCTTGCATCATAACGTAAAGTGTTTGAAGTTCAAGCTCATGAGATTGAGATGGCTGAAGACTGTTGAGTTCTCAATTTAGTACCATTTTGGTACTAAATCCCATCTCGTCTTGGTCTTTTCCTTGTTGGCTTGTGATTCTTAACCCATGTTTTGAGTAGTTTGGATTAGTTTTATTTTTCTTTGATTTTTTAATAAATGGAGTAATTTCATGATTCTTTCCTTCTATTTGATACTGTTATTTGTCTTTTGGTGTAGATTGAATTGTGGAGGAGGAAAATGCTGCAGTTTTGGAGTTCTAAACCTAACTCTCTGCCAACCACCGCTATAGCGGTGGACCAATGCCGCTATAGCGATGACAAATAGAACTAGCAGCCCAGGAGCCTTACTTTCTGCCATCCATCGTTATAGCGGTGGATCTGTGCTGCTATAGCGGCTGCTACTGAAGTTAAAGACCCCGTAGCCTATCTCTCTGCCTACCACCGCTATAGCAGTGGATGTTTACCACTATAGCGGTGGTCCTTGGACAAGAATTCATTTAAAGTCACCCTCTCTGCCTTCCACCACTATAGCAGTGGTTCACGATCCTGCATTGATTTAAATGCGTCAGAACATATTTTTTAGGGTATTCTGAGTTGGAGACAGAGAAGAGGCGCCAATTTCTGCTAGAGGAAAAGGAGGAATCCATTCCTGAAACCTATCAAGCCCAATTTCTGTCAACCCAACCTCAGATTCATGGAGTTTGCTTTATATTTTACTGCTTTCCATAGTTTTAGAGCCATGAGTGGCTGATTTTCTGTACTAGGGTTGCTATAAACCTAATCTCTGATTAGGAATTGTTTTCTCTTTAACATTGTGATTTCTATACAATAAATGCATTCCTATCATTCATATATTTTATATACTTGTTGTAAAACTGGCCATTTTATAATTTGTCTGTTGCTTTCATCGAACTCGAGAGAGGGAGATGTTGGTAGAACACTGAGTGATTAGGGTGGGTGATAGAACTTAGGGGTTTTACTTGTTAATTAATAGGGATATTAATTAACCTCATTTAATCAAATTAGGTTGGCGTTTACTCGGCTTAAACTCATATAAGGGATTTTGTTAAAGTTGAGTAGCTTAATTTAGGTTCGGGAGAATCGCTTTAAGCCATTAGAAAACCTAAGATTAAAGTGTATAATTGGTTAAAATCACAAGTGTTAGGGAGAGTTAGCAATTCTGAAGATGAGAAAAAGGGATTAGTAGCCCTAGGTCTTTTAATTGAATTAATTTTCATTCGAATTTATTTCTTAGTTTTCAATTAGAGCTACCTTTAATCCAATTTGGTTTGTCTAATTAATGCAATTAAATTTCTGGAGTATTTAGCACGTTAGTCATTGTGGATATGACACTCTTTACTCATTTTCACTATATTACTTGTGCGACTGGTGCACTAGCCAAATCTTCCAACAAGTTTTTGGCGCCATTGCCAGAGACTAATGGTTTTTAGCTAATATTCTAAGAAATTTAAAGATGTTAGATTAGGCATTTTTCTATTTTGTTTTATTTTTCTTTATTTTCTTATTTTGTTTGCTTTTGTTTAAATAGCCATTTTTGTTTTTAGAGTTACTTTCCTGATTTCCTTTTTGTCTTCTGACTGATAATTTTCTACTGTGTATGCGAGGTACCACTAATACTTCTGATCTTCTCTTTGAGCCTGAGATTGAAAGACTAGTAAGGAGAACTAGAAGGGAAATGAGAGCTAGGAGAACTCAAGTGAGCTAAGCTATACAAGAAGAAATGGCTGAGGATAACTAGAACCATTAGGGTTTGGAGTTAATGCTGTAATGGGGCTGGTAATGAGCCTCAGGAGGATGACAATAGAGCTGTGTGGGATTATGCATCACCCACTGAGGCTGGACACACGTCCAGTATAGTGAAACCTCCGCTTGATGCAAACAACTTTGAAATAAAGTCAGTCTTGATGAATTTGGTCCAGTAAAACTAGTTTGGGGGGAGCCCGATAGAAGACCTAAACAACTATATCACAAATTTTTTTGGATATTTGTGACATAGTTAAACTTAATGGAGTAAGCAACAATGCTATCCATCTCCGTTTGTTTCCTTTTTCCTTGAGGAATACGGCTAAGAGTTAGTTGGACGCTCAACCGAGAGGGAGCATCACAACTAGGGATGAACTCCAGAAGAGGTTTTTAGATAAATTCTTCCCTCCATCAAGGTCGGTTAAATTGAGAAATGAGATCTTAGCCTTCTATCAGCATGAAGGTGAGAGTCTTTATGAGGCTTGGGAACGTTTTAAAGATCTTCTGATTAAGTGTCCTAATCATGGTCTTCCAGAGTGGTAGCAGTTGACTATCTTTCATAGTGGTCTCACATATGAGACTCGAGATAAATTGGATACTGCAGCTGGCAGTGCTTTGATGGCAAGATCGATTACTAAAGTGAAAGAAATTATAGAGACTATGAGGGCAAGCTAAAATGCTTCAAATTGGACTAGAAATGCTTCAAGGAGAGGAGTTATGGAACTGGATACCCTTAATACTCTTCTGGCTCAAAATGAAGCATTGACCAAGAAGGTTGATATGTTGTGTTCGAGGCAACAAGAACCTACAAGAGTGAATGTAGTAATCACTCTGGGACCCAAGTGTAATTTTTGTAGAGGTGCTCACATAAATGGTTGTTATGAGGAAATTTCTACTATGGAACAATTGAATTATTTGGGTGAACATTAGAGAAGCTAGAATACCCCTTATTCCGACTCATATCATCCAGGGAATATGAATCACCTAAATTTTTCATGGAGCAACAATCAGTGCCTAAATCCTACAGTTTTGTCATCTTCTGGTAGGCCATCTCAACCTCTTGGCTTCAATAACAGAACAATCTCCCTCCTCAAAACAAAGCTCCATTACCTCAAGTGGAAAAGAAACCTTCAATTGAGGTATGTTCATAAAGTTCACGGAAAGGAGTGAGTCAATTTTCCAGACTCAGAATTTGGCAATCAAAAATTTAGAGATACAAATAAGACATATGACACTTGCTTTGAAAAAATAGGCCATAAGGTAATCTCCCCATTGACATTGAAAATAACCCAAAAAGGGAGGGAAAAGAGCATTGTAATACCATTACCTTAAGAAGTGGCAAGGAGCTCCCAAATACTATTAAATCACATGATCCACCTAAAGATGTGATTGTTGAAGAGGGAAAAGATAAGGTTGCTAAACCTTAAGAAACTGTAACAGAGGAAGCTGATGTTTCAGAGTAAAAAGATAAATCTGGAAGGGTGGTAAAAGATATGAGAGTTGAAAGTTTTGTGCCACCACTACCGTATCCTCAAGCTCAGAGGCCCAAAAAGCACAATGAGAAGCAGTTCATGAAGCTTTGGAATAAATACATATGTATGCAAAATTCATGAAGGAGATGTTGCTGAAAAAGAAGAAGATGGGGAATAATATGAAAGTCACATTGAATGAAGAGTGCAGCGCAATCATACATAAGAAGTTGCCTCCGAAACTTAAGGATCCATGGAGTTTCTCCATCCCCTATACTATTGGGGACATCACATTCAAGAGGACTTTATGTGATCTTGGGGCTAGCATTAATCTTATGCCATTATCAATTTTCAAGAAACTCGGGATTGGTCAGGTAAAACCAACCATGATAACTCTTCAGCTTGCCGATCGATCCTTGAGACATCCATATGGGGTAGTAGAAGATATGCTAGTCAAAGTGGGAAAATTCTTTTTTCCTGTAGATTTTATGGTATTAGACATGGCAGAAGATGAGGAAATCCCTCTCATTCTGGGTAGGTCATTCTTGGCTGCTTCGGGAGCGGTAATTAATGTGGCTCATGAGATGTTAACTCTAACAGTCCATAATGAGGCATAGACTTTTAATGTGTTTAATATTGCAAAATCGTTGGTGGAAAAGGAAGCCTGCAATAATAGGGAAGAAACATTGTCGATTCAGCTTCAAGACTCCTCCATGAGTCATTATGATCCATGATAAAATCGGTAAAGTTTGGCTGAAGACTATAAATTTAACGCTCTTGGGAGTCAACCCAAGTCTATTGCTTTCATAGTTTTTTCTGTTTTTGCAGTTTGGTGTGCTGCTATTGGAAATATTTTAACTGCTATTTTAATTCATATGTGGATTTGAATTGTTAAATGCTGAACATGATCATGTTTATTATCTTCATGAATGATAGTTAAGATGTTTGTGATAACATTTTGTTTCGTTTGTTATGTTGTTTGTTCTTTTCCTTTGTGTGCTGATTTGGGACAGTGAGGACACTGTCAAATTTAAGTTTGGATGAGAGGTTTAACTTGTTGATGGGTTTCTTCTTTGAGAAAATTTTGGTTAATTTTATGTTGTACATAAGCATGTGTTACAGGAGGAAAATTTTTGAAAATTTTGAAATCTGAAAGTTTGGAATTCTTTGGCAAGTCAAATCTTGTTTTATATATATATATATATATGTAAGATTCACATCTTGAGTTTGCTAATCATAAGTTTCTCATATTTTTATGAGTGTTAGCCTTATCACTTCAAAATAATAGTAGTCATGTTCTTATCTCTTTGAATGGTTTTTAGATCATATTCATAAAAAAAACATAGAAGTTCAATAAGGGGTTAATGAAAAATGAGAAAATTTGCAAAAATTTCCAAAGGAAATAAGGAAAGTAAGGAAGTTATATCCTTAAGAACAAAACAGTGAAGCTCTTGAGAATCAAAATAAAATGATGCCTTTGAGAAGAAAGAAGTAATTTAGTTTTAGAATTTTTGTTAATTTAGTTTTATAAACCGTTCCAAAAGGTGAAGCTTTGATTTCAAGTTTTCTTGTGGTTTGGTTAACTCTTGTTATTGAATCCCTAAGATTGCAAACTCTTGAGTTAAATATTTTGAGAAATGGTTTGATGAAGCTTGGCTTGCTTTAATTTACATTTTCAGATCTTTACTTCTCCTAGTTGTACATATTCATGGTTGTACATATTTTTCTCAAAATTTTTCTCATTGAAAGTTTTTGCTTGATGACAAGCAAAGGTTTAAGTTTGGAGGAGTGTTGAGTTCTCAATTTAGTACCATTTTGGTACTAAATCCCATCTCGTCTTGGTCTTTTTCTTGTTGGCTTGTGATTCTTAATCCATGTTTAGAGTAATTTAGATTAGTTTTAGTTTTCTTTGATCTTTTAATAAATTGAGTGATTTCATGATTCTTTCCTACTATTTGATGCTATTATTTGTCTTTTGGTGTAGGTTGAATTGAGGAGGAGGAAAATGCTGCAGTTCTGGAGTTCTGAGCTTGACTCTCTGCTAACCACCGCTACAGCGGTAGACCAATGCCGCTATAGCGGTGACAACTAGAACTAGCAGCCCAGGAGCCTTGCTTTTTGCCATCCACCGTTATAGCGGTGGATTTGTGCTGCTATTGAAGTTGAAGACCCTGTAGCCTATCTCTCTGCCTGCCACCGCTATAGCAGTGGATGTTTACCGCTATAGCGGTAGTCCCTGGACAAGAATTCATTTAAAGTCACCCTCTCTACCTTCCACTGCTATAGCGGTGGTTCATGATTCTGCACTGATTTAAATGTGTCAGAACAGATTTTCTAGGGTATTCTAAGTTGAAGATAGAGGGGAGGCGCTGATTTCTGCTAGAGGAAAAGGAGGAATCCATTCCTGAAGCCTATCAAGCCCGATTTCCATCAACCTAACCTTAGATTTATGGAGTTTGCTTTATATTTTACTGCCTTTCGTAGTTTTAGAGCCATGAGTGGCTGATTTTCTGTACTAGGGTTGCAATGAACCTAATCTCTGATTAGGAATTGTTTTATCTCTAACATTGTGATTTCTACACAATAAATGCATTCCTATCATTCATATATTTTATATACTTGTTGTAAAACTGGCCATTTTATGATTTGTCTGTTGCTTTCATCGAACTCGGGAGAGGGAGATGTTGGTAGAACACTGAGTGATTAGGGCAGTGACAGAACTTAGGGGTTTTACTTGTTAATTAATAGGGATATTAATTAACCTCGTTTAATCAAACTAGGTTGGTGTTTACTCGGCTTAAACTCACATAAGGGATTATATTAGAGTTGAGTAGCTTAATTTAGGTTCGGGAGAATCGCTTTAAACCATTACAAAACCTAAGATTAAAGTGTATAATTGGTTAGAATCACAAGTGTTAGGGAGAGTTAGCAATTCTTAGGAGGAGAAAAGGGGATTAGTAGCCCTAGGTCTTTTAATTGAATTAATTTTCATTTGAATTTATTTCTTAGTTTTCAATTAGAGCTACCTTTAATCCAATTTGGTTTGCCTAATTAATGTAATTAAATTTCTGGGGTACTTAGCACATTAGTCATCGTGGGTACGACACTCTTTACTCATTTTCACTATATTACTTTTGCGACTGGTGCACTTGTCAGATCTTCCAATAAAGACTTTGGGCTTTGGTGAAAAATGTCTTTTGACCTGATGAGTATGCAGGCTATCATGGCCCATAAAATGGGCACTTGAATAAACATAAATCCTAGGGTGTACCTCCGTGGTAGCCCATAAATTTCCTAAATAGTTCTAATATCTATAACTATGTAAATCATAAATTTTTAAATAAAATTAAATTACATAGTTTATAAATCAGATTATAGCTAACTTAATAAATTTCCTATACAACATGACCTAGGTAGCCGATAAGATTATTGAGCATTCCTAAGCATATAGCCCAAACATTTAGTTCCAAGAACCTACCGATCAAAAATGGAGTACATCTCCATAACCCGCTAAATTTTAGTAGTTTTCCTTCCTCCTCAACTACTGTATCTGAAAATAGCAACTACAGAGGGTGTGAGTTCATTAAAACTTAGTAAGCAAACGACTGTGCAATAATATAATATAAAGCACAAGTACAAATACTAAAATCGCAACCATAATTAGAACAAATCCCTCCAGTACGTACGGGCGCAATTAAATACACATGCATAAGCGTACTTTACTATGCAACCGTGACGTGCAGTCCCCACATGAGTCTACATTCTCATAATACCTCATTGAATCGCAACTCAATGAAGGTGTACTAAGAGTCTACATTCCCTTAATCTTAGTTTCCCTGAGGTTCATCTATAAAGGTTTAGCTAACCTAGGATTTACTACTTGGACTATATCGTGGGACTACGCTTCTACCATAATTCTTCTTTTCCATGCACAGTACACACAATCATAATTGAAAAATAATTCCAAGCATATACAAGCCTAAATAAACACATACATCGAGAATGTTATGCAACAACCACATGTTTTTCCTCCTGTGAGTCTACATTTTCACGAATACTATATTGAGTCCAAATCTTGCAAATTACCTTCCCAGATTATGATTACTAAATAGGTGGCCACTAGAGGTCTACATTCCTCTAGAATTAATTCCTGACGTTCATCCGCACGGATGCTCCCATCTATGGATTTACTGATCGGTCATCCTCCTATGGCTTTACATTCCCACATTATTTTCCTTTTCTTTGAGCAATGCACAAACAATCATCACATAATAAACAATACAACAAACCACTAATGTCAATTATAACCCACAAGTTAATCTCCTGAAATCACAAGAAAATTTTATATTCTAGTTAATATCACTAACCATGAAATTCAACCAATTTAATTCCAATTTATGGTGAGTGGAATTTATATTGTACTTGAGCAATTTAATAAAAACTCAAAAGCAAGGTCACCTACTCACCTTGATAGTTGCCTAAATTTACCTTCTTCCTCACTAGAAGATGCCTGAGATTATGAAGACAAATTCCCTAGCAAAAGAGACCATAAAGGAAACATAAGAAAGGAAACAAAACTAAGAAAAATCAAAATTTGGAGAAATCTTGTTGCTGCAGCGATGGGATAGTCAAACTCCTATTGCTGCAATGATGAGACCAACAGAGAGCATAGTTCTCTGTCCTTTTATTGTTGTAGCAACCACCCCAGCTGCAACCATCACTGCAGTGACAGCCATGATCGCTTGGTGATGGGTAGCAAATCTAGTTTTTTGCAGAATGCGATATACTTTGTTCTACTTCCCACTGCCTTGCCTTTTGATTCCAGCACCTATAAACTCATTTTAGCCAAGGTTTAAGGTTCCCAAGTCATCAATTTACCATTTCCAAACACTTTTAACCCAAGATTAAGAACAAATACAACCCAAAATCCATTTTCTCCTTTAGGGTACTCATTAAATCAACAAATGGAAAAGGAAGAGGAAAGTTAAGCTTACCTCCATCCTTTGTAGCTCCAAAGACTCAAATTAATGGCAAAAAACAAGAAATAACCAGAAGAAATGGAATTTAAGGAGATGAAGATTGAGAGAAGAAGAAACTCTCCTTCCCGCTCCTTTGAGTCCCATGTGAAAATGAAGAGGAAAGAGAGAGGAAAAGGTTTTAAAAGGGTGATCGGTCTTGGATGACCTACGGGTATCCATACCCAAATGCCCTAAACCCAAGAGATCCAACTATAATTATTCCTCAATAATTATATCAGTTCCATTAAATTTCCTCTTCCTCCTATTTTTCTCAAATCACTAAAAATACCATGTTGCAATAAAATACCCAGTCCCATTATTTATCTCAATTTTCACAAAAAAATTTTCAATTAGAATAAATTAAATATGAAGATTAAAAATGACTAATTTAAATTAAATTATTTAACATTGTGAAATATTGTAATACCCTCAAACACGTGACTCTAATTTTGGCTAGTATTACATATGCAGTGTAATACCCCATGTATTATGACGTCGTAGGAAACACTAAAAGAAAACAAGAGATAAGAGAAAGAACTTTGTCCGTCTCTAAGTTTGTCCCTAATGTGTTGATAATCTATCTCTGATTTGCGTAAGGTATTAGAGAAGGATTCTAGGACAGACGTTTTTTGTCTCTGATTTTTTTGTCTCTAATTTCGAAGGCATTAATCAGAGACGAATTACTATGTCTCAAAATCCATCCTTTAGTTTTTTGAAATGTGATTTTTTTTAATTAACAGAGGAAAAATTTTGGCAAGGGAATTCCGTTTATGATATTTGTAAGAGATAGATTTTCAGACATGGGGTATTCTGTCTTTGATTATTTTAATTCAAACGATGTAGTTTTGGATTAGAGACAGAATCGCCTTGCCTCTGAATTTCATCTCTAATCCCTGGATAACCCTATATCATAGATTCGAAATCTCGAATCTTATCTTCTCTATTTTTGCCCCTACTCTCTGTCACCTTCATCGTCATCCTTATTTTGCCTCTACTCTCTGTCATTGTAATTCAAACGATGTGCTCTTTTTTCCACTGCTCTCTATCGCCTCCATCTTCTCTATCACTCTTTTCCTCCTTGGTAGGGCTTCGTCGTCTCTCTCGCTCTTTGTGGTGGGGATTCATTGCCTCTCTCGCTCTCTATGGTGATCCTTCACTTAACAATTTAATGCAATGTTGGGCATGTTCTAGATATGTATTGATATACTTAACATTTTCGTACTTATATTTGTAGATAATTTAAATATTTGATTAAGTTTTTTGATATCATGTCCTTATGTTTTGGTATTTGCTACTCCAATTTGTTTATGTTGTCCCATGTCTGTGTTTATGCTACATGGGTTTTTGATAACTAAGTGAAATTTAAGCCCTCTAGTTTTACATTTTCTCTGGAGCCAAACAAAATTTGAACACAATGTGACTTTCCTTAGTTTTTATTTGGTTTTGTTATAATCTTTGGATGATTGGGTTAGTGGGGAAGAAAGGGTTTAGATGTCAGAAATAGAGACTAGGGAGGGACAGATCACAAAACTCAATGCTTTTGAAAGCACTTTTCATTGCTTGGAACAAAGATAAAAAAAGATTGAGGGACAAAATGAAGGCTCAATGAATACGAAGAAGGGTATATATGGAGGTGACAATGATGGAGAAACTGTCCCATTAGCTATAGCCGTGCTTTTAGTGTAATTTATTCATTGTGTATGGTTCACTCATTGATAATCATGGTCCCTGAATTTCTTATGGTTCCCAGAAGTTACAATTGAATTGTTTCACCTTTGCTCTTGTTTGAGAGGCAAATAATTGCTTTAATCTTTCCCAGATCTAACAGTAAATATATGTGTTAAATTTCTAATGATTGCTGAAAAGAATGAAAATTTTCCATATATGCCATGAGTTTCAATCACTGTTAACATATGGGTTAGAACTCCTACACTATAATGAATTACCTTGACTTAAAAGACCTTCTACACTATAATGAATTACCACTTTGGCATTGATATAGACAAATGTCGAGTTCTAGAAATGACATAATTGATGGCTGCTATTGGATCTGCCTAGACCACGATTAGTGAGTTATATATAATTCTTTTTTTTTTTTCTGGTTAGTATTTAAAATAGTGTTAATTTCTTATCCTGTGTGCACTAACCTTTATAATTGGACTGCATAGTTTTGACCTGGTTGTAGATGTGGTTTGAGATATTTCCTAGGTCATCAATGGCAAATATGAGGTAGCTAGTTACAATATAAGGACGATTCTAAATGAACTCAAGGAACTGTGGTTCTAAGAGTGGGCGGTATGTATTATTGTGTAAACTTTAGATTTTTTTTTCTGCTTGTAAATATTAATTTCTATTTCTATTATATTGTGGAGATACGGTACAAGTGGTTACCATTACATGAGGACCAGATATGAAAAAACTAAACCAAGAAATGCGGCACAGTTTTGCAACGCATGATGTGGACCGTTCACGCTCATTAATCGGTCCAAGCTAGAATGGATTAGCGAGGACGTTATACAACAGCTAATCCATAAGTGGGGGAAAAAGAAGCGATAAGGAATATATTAAGTGATTATATTTTTTACATTAGGTTTTGCACCGCACGATGTAAAGCTACGTTGCATTAATTTAGATTTAAATCATTATAATACATTTAAATTTGAACCGTTCACTCTCATTAATCAGTCCAAGCTAGAATGGATTAGCGAGGACGTTATACAACAGCTAATCCATAAGTGGGAGAAAAAGAAGCGATAAGGAATACATTAAGTGATTATATTTTTTACATTAGGTTTTGCACCGCACGATGTAAAGCTACGTTACATTAATTTAGATTTAAATCATTATAATAATTTAAATTTGTATTAAAATTTATTGTAATGACATTTAACTACTTTGCTTGAATTTGTTGAAATTTGCCCCTTTTTGCTAGAATTTGTTTTAATTTGCTTGAATTTTCTATTTATATTATATTAAAAAAATCTCAGCATTTTAGGGACGAATTTCTCGTCCCTCACTTGAGATGGAAAAACTCATCCCTAGTGATGAAAATGTCCGTACCAAATCTGAGATGAAATAAATTTCGCCAATGAAGCTTCCATGTTTAATTTTGTCTCTAATGTTGGGATGAAATATTTTTTTGTCTCGAATTTTTTGCGATAACCAGTTTAGAGACGGAATATGTTCCATCCCTAAATTAGAGAATGATTTATCTTCAATTAGAGATGGAATTTTCTGTCTTTGATTCAGGTTTTTCTTGTAGTGAAAGTGGGCGTTCGGACACATGTGAAAATTTTTCATAAATAAACAGATACTCATAGGAATTTTGTCGTGTCTGTCATTTAAATATTGAGTTTATGCCTATAATAAATGTGTGTTAGTTATTGTGATTAAGCATGAATGTTATGATTGTTATTTCTTCATAAGTTGTGGTATGAGTATGTGAGGTACTAAAATGAAAAATAAGACTTGATGAGGCGATGGACAAAATTAAAAAAAATGAGACCAATAGGTAAATTTTAAATTAGTAAGGATAATGTGAGGTTTTAAAAGGCCACTAGAAATTTAAAATTTAGAAAAAAAGAATGTAGGGGAAATAAAGAAAAGAATTTCCCTTAAATAATATAAAATAAATAATGGAAATAAAAGTTGACCAAGCCTAAGGCATTTAGGACTTGCAAAGTAGACGTTACATGGTGAAATTAATTTAAGGAAATGATATTATAAATAAAATAAGAGATGGATTAATTTAAATATAAGATATAGGTAGATTTTAAAACAATATAAATAAATAAATAAATATGTAAATGAATTAATCGATATAAATTAGGTGAAACTTCCTCTAAAATAGGCGTCACCTTATAAATAAACTAGGGAGATAATTAGGAATAAATAATTTAAATGAAATTGTGGTCGAAATAAGAAAATTTAAATTTAAAACATAAGGTGGAAAAAGAAATCGAATAAAACAAATGTTAGGATAAGAGTAGGAAAGGAAGGCTAAGAAAGGATTGGTGTAGTTAGTATAAAATAAAAAGAGATCAAATAACCTAAGTGAATTTGAATTGAATCCTTCTGGAAGGCGTGTGGATAAGATAAACATATTAAGGGGATAAAGTTATGATGGTAGTGCAAGATTGTTTTCAGAGTTAGAAGTACGGTAATAAGGTTCAGATGAATAAGGGCTTTCAGAGGGTTTAGAAATAAATTATTTAAACCAAAGATTCAACTTAAATTAAATTAAATAGAATCCTACTTTAATTCTAGAAGTCAGGCATGCTGTCAAATAATTATTTTAAAAATAATATATTTATAATTATTAATCAAGTTTGCATAGTCGACAAATAATCGTCCTCAGTGTTGCAACAAATTAGTATCGAATGTATAAGAGCAATAATTTGGCACACTCAACAAAGATCAACGATTCGACAGAGGTCAGTTATTCGACAAAGACGAAGTCAACAGAAGGGGTAGATAGACATCTTTGCAACCACTTGTATACGAATGACAAAGTTGTTAGGAACTTGTCATTCAACAAGCAAGCTCATACATAGTCGATGAGCAACCTATTTATGTCGAGAGATGAAGGTATGTTATTTGGACATAGTTCATCGAATGTCGAAAGTGAGGGAATTTGTTGGGTTGAAATTGTCAAAGACAACTGTACCATTAGATGACTAGGGTAGTTTTGTTAGACCTTGCAAACTACTATGTACGTGGGTTAAGGTAGTTATATTGATACAATATAATTGTAAACCATCATGTACATGGTAAATAGATAGATAGGCATTTACTTTGGTCATTTGCCTATAAATACTTGTTTAATCATTGTAAAAGGGGTTGGCAATTCTTGAGTAAAAATCCTAACATCTCAAACTAACAGATTAAAGGATCAATGACAACGTATGCTTTCCACTTTATATTTAAGTCAAATTTAATTCAAAATTCTTTATTTTCCAATCCTTCACTCGATTTCATTTATCTTTCAGCAATTTAATCGCTTTCATTTAAATGCTTTCGTTTAAAAGCTTTCATTTACATTCTGTACTTTAATTTTTTGCTCTTTACATTTTTGTGCTTTACATTTTGTCATTTACTTTTTGCCATTTACTTTTTGCAGTTACCTTTCCTATGTACTTTACATTCTACAACTTACTTCCCTGTAATTTTATCGCTTTCATTAACTTATGTAAAAAGCTTGTTTTTAGGCCTTACAATATTTCATACAAAACTTGTCAAAGTATTAGCACTTGACACATTTACTCATTTAAACGAGATTACCGCATAACTTTGAAAATACAATCGCTTTCGATAGAATCAAGTATTTGTTGTCGGATTTGGCCTTCGACCAACGACCCCTTATACATACCTAGTTTATTGTCAGATTCAGTCAGACTAAAAAATATCATAAACAAATTGGCACGCCAGGTGGGACGAGTTTAGAGTAACTCGTTATATGTATGTGTTTGAGAAGTGGTAAATTTATACCTCATTCTTCTCATACTTACAATTCTGAAATCATGAATAACGTAAATTGTGCTAATCAAGTGACAAGTTCATTAACTGCATCCATGACTACTGTAAGTATGGCAAATGTGCTAGCAATTATAACAACTGCTGATCCTATAAATGTTGCGCCCAATGTATCACTTTCGGGCAACCCCATATTAAAGTAAGTGTCAGGATCGACACCAGTGTCACTAAGTCCGGTAGGTAGTCAAACAACAAGGTTTATGCCTTAATATAGATTACTCTAAGGGCAGTTCCTTCTGTGATGACTCAACTTAAGATTGGAAGTCAGTTAGCCAATCCCACGAACAACATGACTCAAAGCCAAGAAATAAGTTCTGCATTGGCAAACATGGCAGGAACTAGTACTCCCATTGTATTCCAACAAGAAAGATTGAATTTGGGACCTATATTCCCAAATATGTTGAGGGTATGCCAAATACTGTGGCCACATCCACTGTGAGTTCATTGGCTAACATTCGAAATCAAATGGATGAAAGTAATCAAGATATGATGAGTATGCTGATACAACAAATAGGTGTCGTATTGAAACGCTTAATAGAAAATACCAATAATGCGTGTAATATGTTAGCATTACAAATGGGTAGACTAACTCAGGCCTTGAGTATTGTTGTGCCTGAAAATGCCTAACCAGAATAAGTGATTATAGCCCAAGATCAAGGCCAGAATCAAAACAATGTAATGCAATCAACCTCAATTGAGACATGGTCAAGTACAGATATTGCGTCGGAATGAGCCACAGATAAATAATGCCGTAAGAGAGTTTCGACAAAACTTTGCAGGGAACCAAGTCGAACGCAATGTAAACCAAGTTGTCAAACAAGTCCTTAATAGATTTGGTTTCAATGTACGCTATACTAATCAACCTTATTTTGCTCCGGGATTCGCTAATTGGGTCCAACATGCAGAATTGCCTAGAGGAATAGTCAAGATTCCTAAATTGTCCAAGTTTGCTAGGGAAAGTAGTGAATCGACCGTCGAACACATTGCGTGGTACATCATCAAAATGGGAGATCTAGTGATAGATGAAGGACTTAAAATGAGATTCTTTCCTAATTTCCTCATGAAAAATGCCTTTTCTTTGTTCTTGACACTGAGACCAAATTCTATTAATTTGTGGGTACAAATGGAGAAAAGTTTCCATGATCAGTTTTTTAGAGGAGACTTGAAAGTTAGTCTGACAGATTTGTTTAATATCAAAAGACAATACAATGAATTTGTCGAGAATTATTGGATAAGATTCAGGCAAATAAGGAGTAGATGTTTTACTCCAATTCCCAAAGCCGAAATTATCAAAATGGCTATTAAGGGCCTAGATTATCATATCAAGAAAAAGTTTGTCAATCAACATCTAGTTGATCTTGCCCAACTGGGGGGTAAAGTTTGACAGATAGAATAATTGAAAGCTGAAAAAATGCAAAAGCAAAAGAATTCCTTAAAAGAGGAAAAGTAAATTATGTCGGAATGGAGGAATCAGATGAAGATAATGAGGACAAAGACTATGATGTAAATCTCGCCAACCTCCTTATGTTTGTTAGGCTATAAAGCCTATGAGGGCCAAAGAGAAAATGAGTTATGTTAATAGAAAAGTATACACGTTCGACATTACTAAAGCCGAACAAATTTTTGATGTTTTATTAAAAGAAAAATAGATAAAATTATTAGATAATCATAGGCTTTTAAAGCCTGATGAAATTAAAGACAAAAAATATTGTAAATTTCATAATGTAATTGTTGTGTGACTAACGAATGTGTACATTTCAGGGACTTAATCCAAAAAGCTTTGTCTAAAGTTAGATTGAAGTTTGCTAACAAAAAGATAGATATGAAGATTGACACTGACCCTTGTCAGACAAATGTAGCTGAGATTGATAGCCAAATTAACCTAAAAATTGGCATGGTCAATTTAAAAAGAAAAGGGAAGACACATGCTAAAATAGACTTAGATAAGATGCATGTGGACGATGACCCTATGACAGATGATTTTGATATATATCAAAAGCCATGAGAAACTTATGAAGAGTTTATATTTAGAAAGAGAGAAAAAGTAACAATCAAGATGTGTTTGAGATGTGTTTTCTTGTATGACCCAGAGGTAATAGACGCACATTAGAAACTTATGAAGAGTTTGATATATATCAAAAGCTATGGGAAACTTATGAAGAGTTTATGTTTAGAAAGAGAGAAAAAGTAACAATCAAGATGCGTCTGAGATGTGTTTTCTTGTATGACCCAGAGGCAATAGACGCATGTTGGAAGGTAATAACTCAGTCCAAGTCATTGGACGATTAAAAAAAAGATAAGCCTTCTCGTCATCAGCTAAAATCATCCCACCCACAAAAGACTTAGCCACAACAGATGGCTAAGCTGAATCTTAGTGGCTGGTGGGTTGAAAACTCGAAGGAGTCAGTTAGAAGTTGTAATCCAAGTTTTTGAGACCACAACCGATGTGTTAGAACACGAGTGCCACCTGCAAATGTAAAGGTTGGCCAATGGGTTAAGAACTTTGTAACAAAAAACAAAGATTATGCCAAGAGAAGTAAATTCCAGAAGGAATAGCCTTTCTAGAACGAAGATTACTGACACAGCAAGATAATGCCATTTGGTCAAAGAAATCTTGAAACATCTAGCCAATCATTGTCAAAGAGCCAGAAAAAAAAAGGTTACAGAGATATAGACAAGCACAGAAAAGACAAGCCTTGGTAGATGTACTTCAAATCAAAGAGGAACCACCAAGTTCAAGGGAAAAATGTTTGGTAGTCAAAACCAAGCTAACAGTTCAAAATACTGCGGTAATTTGACAAGAAACTTCCAAGCCGTAAGAAGAGAGTGCACAGCTACAGCCAAACCTTTTAAGTGCATGGCTTAAGGCAGAGATTGCAAAGGTTCAGAAATCAATACAGCTGATGCCTTTGAAATTAGAAGTTGACAAGAATATACTTTTCTCTTCCAAAGATAGATTGGCCAGCCCGGTTGGTTAAGACTGAAAAGGCTAGACATGATAAAGGAAAACATGTGGTAGAAGTAAAAGGGAAAGAATTTGATGATTGGTCTCACAATGAGGTCAAGCCGATCTTAGAAGACCCTGCTACTGACATGGACTAGAAGAGAGAAACCTTATCTAAGGTTAAACAAGGGGCAACTCATAGAGTTCAAACCTAAATGTCATGCAGCCAACATGGATTTGTCAGCTGTCGAGGTCATTGAAGCCCTTAATGATCCCAAAGACCCTTTAGGTCTCAATGATGAAGAAGAGTTTGATCTAGACTTTGATATTGATACTGACAATTGCCTAGTCGATAAAGATTATTTTAAACTTGGGCCTTTCACGAATAAACTTAGCCTTTTCATAGATGAAGAAGATTGGGACCCAATTCAAGGGAAATTAAAAAATACCGAAGAAGAAGTTGAAAGAAAAGAAGATGTAGATGAGCATCCTATCAATATGAGTCTAAACCTCATTTCTGTCGTTTCACCAGAATATAAAGCCCATTATGAAATTTATGTGGGTGAGAATAAAGAAGACTTAGAAGATCTATCGGAAGATTGATTATTTGTAGAGGATGACATAATTTCAAGCTTCGACAGTCTACATGATGATTGGGATGATGAACTCAACAATTTGGCTAAATTTGAAAAACCAACTGACATATAGAAGGAACATCTACAGCCTTTGCATATTAAGGCCTTATTGGAAGGTGATATCTAGCATTTATATATATATATATATATATATATTAATCCCTATCTTGGTCTATTTGCATTTTCATCTTTGAAGATTCTCCAATTTTATTACACTTTGTGATTTATTTCTAAATCAATTTTGGATAGTAAATGAATTATTTTCATATTTTAGGACTTAAATTATTAAAGATTCAATTTAATCCATTTGGATATTTTACAAAAATTAATTTTAGAGATTTCTTGATGATGTGGCACTAACATGATACTTTTGCTGACATAGATACTGATGTGGCACTTTTTGGGATGATGTGGCATTGACTTGACACTCCTTTCTGCTGACTTGATGACATGGATGTATGGGGCCTTCATTTCAAATTTATCTAGCCTTTTTTACCATGCATGCAGCCCCTCTTCCCTAAACTTTGCTGGAAACTTCCGTTCTTATACTTTTTCTACACCAAGAAAGCATTTTCTGTTGCCCTTAATTCATGAATCTACATAAGCATTTCAGACCTCCTTTTATAGCAACAGAACAACCACACTTCATCATCTTTTTAAAGTCAACTTGAGGGCATCTAGGGCAGAATATTCCATAGGCTTTTTGGCATCAGTTTTGTAAAAACTCAAAACACATTCTCTTTGTTGTAACTTAGAAAATTTGTACGTCACTTTTCCTCTGTATTTCTCTTTATTGTTTTGGTGTTTTTGCTCTCATGGAGGGCTAAATTCTCATTGTAATCAGTACTAGGAACTTAGGATGTTGTAGCTTGAACTTTCAATGGAAGATAAGTGTTTTATTCTCTATTTCATCTCATTTTCATTTTCTGTTCCGTTCTTGTGTTTAGTTGATAGTAAATTTTGATATAAACTTGTAGATGCATAAACTGGTCTGTATTTGAGATATAACCTTGCTTAACTGATTGGAAAAGTAAGTAAAATGAAATGGCTAGTTTAGATGATATCTAACTTGATTTGGTTAAGGTCTTTTGAAGTTACATCTAATTATAGATTAATGAAGTTCTTCTTGACTATAGTTAGAAGCATTACAAATTCTGGAAGTTCCTCTAGATTTCTTTTCATAAAAACCAAATGGTGAAATGAGAACAAGACTGAATCAATGAGCTAAGTAGTGATAATTACACTCCCATAAATCCTAGTGGCTGGTTGCATATTCTCTTTTATTGTCAATTCTTTTTGTTATTGTTTTATTGCTGGTTTACTGCTACTGTTTTGATTCTATTTTATGCTTAAATCTATCAACAATCCCACATGCTAATTAGGTTTTAATTAGCATAATTAGTATAATTAGTGTTAAGAACAATTAATTAGATTCAAAGTGAAGCTCCTTGAGTGAATACGACATGAATATCACTATATTGCAAGATTGCCACGAATTTAATTCTGGGTGATTTGGCATCATTGTGGTGTGAACCAGAAGGAAAGCCGACTAACAGGGTTCTAGTGGATGGTGGAGCTGCCATCAATCTAATGCAAAGAGCCACGTTCAAGAGACTAGAGAAGAATGAGTCTAATTTAATTCAGATAAATATAGTTGTCATTGATTTTAGTGGCAAATCTTCCCCATCTGATGGCATGGCAATGTTGAATATCCGTGTTGGATCAGTCAAAAGAGCAACCTTGTTCATAGTAATTCCCTCCAAATCTAGTTATAACATTTTGTTGGAAAGAGATTAGATCCATACCATCAGAACAATCCCGTCTATGGTACATCAAAAGTTGATCCTTTGGAATAATGAGGGACAAGTAGAGGTGGTTGAAGCACATGATAGCCCTTGCTATTTGTAGCAGCTTTATGTCGACTTCAGAATCTACGCTTTGAACTTCAAACCAGTCAAAATAAAGGATAGATTGATCAATAAGGAAGCTTTAGAAGTTTGCCTAATGGATCAATTCGGTGTTAAATTAGTGGATAAGGCCGACGAAAATTAGACAAGTGCCTGCCATGAGTCTTAAGACTCAAATGGACACTGACAAAGTAGTCAATACAATAGAAGGTATGTTGTCAGACTACATTATAGACAATGGCCCTTTGGGATTTGAAAAGGGGCTCAACGAAAATATGTGCATCAAAACAGAAGATCCTTTGGAAGAGGTGAACTTGGGCACTCAAGAAAATAAAAAACCTATTTTTGTAAGCGCCTTTCTGCCAAAGGAATTCAAAGAAGAACTTATCATGCTTATTATTGAATATAGAGACTACTTCGCTTGGGATTATAATAAAATGCATGGTTTAAGTAAAGACCTTGTTGAACATATACTACCACTCAAGGAAGGTTATAGACCTGTCAAACAAGCAAATAGGGGATTTGCTCCTGGAGTGGTACTGAAAATCAAAGAAGAGATCAAAAGGCTGCTCAGAGCTAAGTTTATCAGAATTACCAGGTATGTCAAATGGCTTTCTAACGTAGTTTTAGTTATTAAGAAAAATGGCAAGGTAAGGGTATGCATCGATTTTAAGAATTTAAATCTGGCAACTCTTAAAGATGAATATCCTATGCCCATAGCTGATATGATAGTAGCTGTGTCTGAGCATAAAATTTTAAGTTGTATGGATAGTTATGCAGGTTATAATTAGATTTTTATAGCCAAAAAAGACGTGTCAAAAATCGCTTTAAGATGTCCAGGAGCCATTGGGACATATGAGTGGATTGTCATGTCTTTCGGTTTAAAGAATGTAGGGGCCACCTATCAAAGAGTGATGAATGCCATCTTCCACAATGTCATAGGGAAGTTTATGGAGGTTTACATCGACGACGTCATTGTCAAGTCAGAAAGTATGCAAAACCACTTGGCACATTTAAAGTAGGCTTTTGAAAGAAAGCGAAAGAACAACCTTAAAATGAATCCGGAGAAATGTGCTTTTGGAGTGTCAGCTGCCAAATTTCTAGGATTTTTAGTCCATAAAAAAGACATCGAAGTGGACAAAGAATAAAACTAGAGTAGTTTTAGAAACCGCTGCACCGACAAATCAGAAGGAATTACAATCTTTCTTAGGGAAAATAAACTTCTTAAGAAGATTCATATCCAACCTATAGGGTAGGACTAGAGTCTTTTTACCTTTGGTCAAGCTAAAAGCTGAACAAGAGTTCATCTGGAAGCCTTGTCATCAGGAGATTTTTGATTAAATTAAGCATTATTTGACGAACCCTTCAGTTATAATGTCACCAATATCATGACAGCCACTGAAGTTATATATTTCAGCTTCTGAGGAATCAATAGGATGTTTACTGGCTCAAGATGATGAAAATAGTGTCAAAGAGCCGTTGACTACCTTTGTTGAGTTTTAAACGACGTCGAGACAAGATACAGTACAATTGAGAAATTATGTTTATCATTGTATTTTTCCTGTACTAAGCTGAAATATTATATGATTCCTTGTAATGTATTCGTCATATCAAAGATAGATGTAATAAAATTTATGTTATCCAAGCCTGTTCTTAATAGACGCATTGGCAAATAGACTATTGCACTGCTAGAATTTTCCCTACCATATGTGTTAGAAAAAGCCATCAAAGCCCAAGTATTGGCTGACTTTTTAGTCGACTATCTTAGCTTAGACGTAGATAATGACATAGATTTTGTTGGACTGAGACCATGACATCTTATTTTGAAGGATCAAGACACAAAAAGGGAAATGGCATCAGGGTTTTAATAATTTTCCCAAAGGGAACTCTAACCTAATTTATGTTTGAACTAAAGTACTCTTGTTCTAACAATGAGACTGAATATAAAACTTTAATTGTTGGGTTAAAGATACTTTGTTAAATGAAAGCACAAAGGGTGCATATACTTGGAGATTCCTAGTTAGTAGTCAAACAACTTACTCATGAATATAGATGTGTTAATCAAAATTAGATTAAATATTGTGTCGTTGCGAGTAAGTTAATGAAAAAGTTTGATTAAGTAATTGTCCAACACATTCCTAGAGAATCAAATGAAGAAGCCAATGACTTAGCACAAATAGCTTCTGGGTATAAAGTTCTTTAACAAGTTCTCAGATCTTATAGAAATTAGAGAGCTTTTATATCCTTTAGAGGAAAGGGATGTATTACAAAATGACGTTCATACAAATAATGATTAGAGAAAAGCAATTATTGAATATTTAGAGAATCCAAGTTCTGACGTAGAATGGATACTTAAGTATCGAGTGTTAAATTTTGTAATGTCCAGTGGACAATTATATAGAAAAACTATTGACAGATAATTGGAAGAGTGCTTGAGTGAGTCGAAGGCATACATTACCTTGTCAGAAGTCCATTAAGGCATTTGTGAAGCTCATCAAGCAAGGAAAAAAATGAAGTAGATCTTTCAATGACAAAGATTTTATTGGCCAACACTAGTTAAGGATTGTATAATATTTGCCAAGTCTTGTGAAGAATGTCAAAGACATAGCTATATACAAAATATTCCAGCTAGTGAGTTATATTCAATTGTTAAATCTTGGCCATTTTGGGGATGGGCTTTAGACTTAATTGGCCAGATACATCTTCCTTCGTCAAAAAGGCATAGATATATTTTAGTTGGGGTTAACTATTTCACCAAGTGGATTGAAGCAATTGTGTTAAAAGATGTCACCCAACAAGATGTGATCAATTTCATTGAAAATCACATCATTTGCAGGTTTGGGATACCTCAAACTCTAACAACCAATCAAGGTACCATTTTCACTGGACGAAAAGTTGTCGAATATGCCGATTCTAGGAAGATAAAATTAATTACGTCGACACCATACTATGCCCAGGCAAATGGCCAAGTAGAGGTTGTTAAGAAAATACTTAAAGATGAACAATATAAGGATACAAATATGAACACAATATCTAAAGTTCTTCCGAATGTATACACTTTATCAGTTACAAGCTACTTGACATACATTAAATAATAATTAGTACAACTCAATGCTCATACATACATGCAATCTCTATTATGTTTCTTGATCCTTACATATAGAATCTCTATTATGTTTCTGGATCCTTACATATAGAGATGCTAAGAGTCAACTACATGTCAAAATTCCTCCATATCATTTCACCATAGGCAAGAGTTCAACTAGCAATTTATAATCATAAAGTTCATACTCATAAACATATCATATAATTGTCAAACATGTTTAGTACATTGGGTTGCTATGGGCTATCGCCATAACCGGCTCCAGTAACCCACCAAGCCCGCTCGAAAAACATTGGGTCATTAGAGAAACTTGACCCACCAAGCCCTTTCACTAACAATGGTGTTGTGGACCAAAGGCTCGCCAAGTCACTTTTGACACCAGGGTTGTTATGAGTCCTACTCAGCCTAGCCCCTCACCATGGCAATGGGATTACATGAAATGAATCAACCACATCATGAAAGCTTAGACAACACTTTCATGCATAAATCATCTAGAGAGCTAAGGCAGCACAATTGTGCGCAAAAAACAATCAAACACGTAAATATATAAAATGCAACATTAACATATTTACTTAATTTCGTTCGTAAACCGATAGTTCAACTCTTATTCTTTCAATAGCTATGAACATTACATATCATGACAATTCTACAATATTTATCATCATGCATCATGGTGTCATTCAAATAAATATTAAATTTTACATTATTCATTAACATATATAAGGATTTCTTGATGACTCAAGATGGTTTCTCATACATTAGGATGGCCTACACTCTTAACTCACACAATTGCATGTTCATTTCCATATAATTGTTTACAACTTCACCATATATGAGCACATAGATGGGCATACGAATTTTCATGGAAACATATTTCATTCATAGCGATTCATCATTAAGTTTATGTTTGAATTACTCTTTTCCTGCATGTGTGGCCATTCCATCAAGTTTTTTTTTAATTTAGCTTATGTAAAGAAATCATAATTTCTTACCAACACATCATTACCTATAATCTCATAAAATCCTTATTTGATTCAGGCAACAACATACATGTCCCCATATACATATGTATATATATATATATATATATATATATATATATATTTATTTATTTATAAGAAGGAACCAAGGTATGATGAGAATTTTCCTCACTTGGAGTCTAAGCTAGAATTTTATACTTTATACTCAAAAAGAGATGTCAAGAGCCTCATTATAACCTAGAAATTTAATCAAGCAAGTAACAACACCAATTTAGAACATAGACTATCAATCATCTAACTTTACTTTGTTTTGAGGCTAAATTCAGCTCCAATCTTTAAGAAATTTTTGGGAATAAAATATATCTCCAAAAATTATGAAATTTGGTGCCAAGCATTATAGTATGTTGACATACTAGGATAAAAATTTCAGATTAAAACTCCCTCATTTGGCCCCTCAAATATTCACACTAGTGACCATATATCAGAATTGCCTACTTCTACTATAGGTATTGTTTTTCATTTGACAGACCATCCTAACCATATTCAAATGCAATGAAATTTTTTAGATCATTAGTTTCATGTCTTAGGTAAGTACCATAAAAATTTCAAATCAAAATAAGATTTTTAACTACCAAAACTGAATCAATTTCCTAAACTACCTAAACTACCCAAACTTGCTTTCCACTGAACAAAGAGTTGTTCCCATGTTTACTTAACCAAGCAAACCAACTTTAATGAGCTTGAAAATTTCCATATCAGATTGCCACTACATCAGGAATCTCTCACAAATATATCATGATTTTAAGAATTGATTTGGTCATCCAAAAACACATAAAACTATAAGCATTTAAAACTATCCTATTTTCATAGTTTCACATATTTAATGAGTGATACACTTTTCTTTTCTGCCATGCCAGTTCCAGTTAACTAAACTAGATGAATTCTATTGCTCAACACCCATACTTCTATATTATGTCCATTCTTACAATTCTATCAGAAAGAAGGCGAAGTTTTAAGTGCAACTTCATTAAGTTTAGCTCATAGGAAGCTAAAATATTAGCACCATGAAACTTGCTTAACTATTATCTTTCTAATCAAAATTTATGGTTACTCACTCATTCTATATGACATATACCACCATATATAGAATTCAGCAGCATTAATTAGTCTCTTCCTAATTTCTGATTAAGGCATAACTCCTCACCTTTATCGGTTATGAACAGCCCATAACATCATTAACAAAACATGACAGTAAACATAATTCAAATAATCATATTTTACACTCAAAACTCATATTAAAACTTCAAATTACGGAAGAAAACCCCACTTAAATATCATCACATACTCTTGGTTCCTTTGTTGTGAAGAAATTATGCATTCACACCAATGACAACAACTAAACTATTAGCTCATGTTAATCATACTTCATTTTCAAAATTTCTCTAGGCCACAACAAAAATTCATGCATAACTCAGAATTTTAGACCTTATCTCAACTCTAATTTCAATCATTCAAAACTAACATACCAGCTACCAATTTGCAGAAAAGATCTGAGTCAACAACAACTCCTTTTCCTCTTGGCCATTGCTTTGTTTTCCTCTCCATCCGTCACCTTCATCCTCTGTCTTCTACCTTTACAATTCCTCCAAGAAATAAGGTTCTAATTACACAAAATGGCATGGATTAAACTAAAAGAATAGGACCTATTCAAAAATTAATTATTTTTCCTCTTCCATTAGCCTAGGGCTTCTGATGGTCGAAGAACTTGGAGAGATAAGAGAAATTCTACACTTACCCGAAAATAAAGGTGTCACGTTGGAGGAAAGACCACTGGTGATGGTGGTAATAGTGGATGGTGGTTACCGTAACCGTTACACCCTCACTCCTTTTCTCTTTCTTAGTGTGTATCGTCTTACAGATAAAGGAGGGAAACGAAGAAGGAGATGGCAGGGAAGGAGGAGCTTGGACGCTGCCGAGTAGTGGCCAGACCTCTCTCTCTCTCTCTCGCTCTCCTACTTGCATCATCCGTCTCTCTCTGTCGGCTATGTTGAACTATCTTTCCTCGGTCTCTCTATTCTGTGTTTGTCGAAATGGGAAACTGATCCCTTGCTCTTCATACGAAGAGTAGGATGCTCTTCCACTTAGCTACAATTTAAATCGTAGTTAAAAAATTATGGCTAAAAAGTGTCATGGTTAAAATTTTTAGTAATATTTTTGTTGTTGCTAAAAGTATGAAGAGCACCCTCTTCTTCTTCAGCCGAAGAGCAGGATGCCAGGTTCGTCAAAAAGGGGTTCAGAAGGCTTAGGTTGTGGCATCAGGGGTTCAAGAAGCCACATCCAATGGGGAGAACTTATCCATGTGTCACACTCCCCAAAGCCACATGGTCATTTCTTAGAGTGATTTATGTAAAGCTACTCCTCCTTGAAAAAGATTTTCACTTGGGCCTTTACGGATTTTATAAAAATTCCTAAAACTTTATATTTTACCTAAAAATATTCCCATCATCTTATGTCCTATCTTTCCACTAATAAAATAAAATAAAATAATATCTATACATCTTAATAAAATTTCGAATAAGTCCTTTCACAACTTAGTTCTCTTTTAATTTCTGAAAATTAAAATTAAAATCTCAAAATTTTCTCTTTAATTTTCTAAGAGCTCATCATGTGTTGCTTCAAAAACCTAGGGCATTACAAAAAGTATATTCAGGACTAATTAATTAAAGCAAAGATGGACAAAGCAAAATCTATCAACACTCCTTTACTGTCAGGGACAAAACTCAGTAAAGGAGAAAATTTGATGTTTGATCCTACCCTCTATATATCCATCATTGGGACTCTTCAGTACAATACAATTACAAGACCTGAGATCACTTCTTCAGTGAACAAGGTTTACCAATTTATGCAATAGCCACTTGAGGAACATTGGAAGGTCGTGAAAAGAATTTTGTGCTACTTGGCAGACACATTATCTTATGGTCTGAAATTTACCTTTTCCATTGATCTAAATCTGACAGTTTTTTGTGATGCTGACATGGGAAATGACATGGATGATCAAAGGTCCACATCAAGTTTTTGTATTTTATATGGAAACAAACTTATCTCATGGAGTGCTAAAAAGTAGCTTCTTGTAGCTCGGTCCACCACAGAAGCAGAATACAGAAGCCTCACCTTAGCTGTTATGGAGGTTCTATAGTTGCAGTCACTACTTACATAACTTCATATGCCACTGGTGTCTAAACCTGAAATTCATTGTGACAATATGAGCACAGTCCTACTATCTAAAAATCGCATTCTGCATAATCGTACAAAGCATCTGGAGCTTAACCTTTTTTTTTTTGTTAGAGAGAAAGTGATTGCAAACCAGATTGTCGTGTCTCACATTCCATCAATGTATCAATATGCAGATATATTCACAAAGCCTTTGTCTTTTTTCTCATTTTAATTTCCTTTGAGATAAACTCAAAGTGGGTTCTTTTTCTTAAGATCATAGGGGTACATTAGCAAAACCCCACTCTAAGTTTATAGGGGCATATTAGCAGTTAGTGATTAGTTTTTAGACTATTATATGTTAATCAAGTCAGCTAAGTTCGTTTGACAGTCATAGATTATGATATTTGTATTCCACTGTTATAAATACCCCTATACATTCAATTCTTAGTAATACAATACAATTCATTTTATTCATTCTTTGTTTTTTGATATATTCATCATTTTCTGTCTTTCTCTTAATTTGTTCTCTTTGGTTCTACATCTAACAAATGCTTGCTTTTCTGAAATAAAATGGATGCATGAGATGTGGAATAGGTAATGAATCTTTCAATTTCTTGTTGATTTTGAAGGCAGATTGATAGAAAGTGTATGGGATAGAAATATTGAAACTCTTCTGCAGGCTGAACGAGGAGGGATGGTTAGGACTCAGAAATACTTGTGAACAAAATCATCATTTACATTTTAAATAAGGTCTCAAATTCTTCGAATTTTGTGAATGAAAAAAAAAATCTATACTAGGAAAACTTTATATTTTGTGATCTGACTTAATACAAACTAGATTAGTTGAAGCGCACTGAGCTTCTAGATACTAGTGGTTTTAATATAAAAACAAAAAGTTATATTAGGCAAATCTATTCAAAAAATTAAATCTAATTTGAATATGAACATATATATATATATATATAGAGAGAGAGAGAGAGAGAGAGAGAGAGAGAGAAAGAGAGAGAGAGAGAGAGAGAAAGAGAGAGAAAGAGAGAGAGAGAGAGAGAGAGCAGATATTTCGAGTGAGAATAGTTTAATGTAAGAAATGAGAGGATAAAATGATTATTATTGAGTGTTACACTATCTACGCAGATATCTAGTAATCACCTAATAACTCCCAGGGAGGAAGAGAAATATTAGGCTTACAAAATATTAAGTTTATTGACTAATTAGGTCAAATATTTATATTACATCATATAATGGCTATATGGATCTAGGGTGATGGACAAACTAGAGTATATCTGTATTCCTTCTTATTACAGGGCGTCCTGTTTTTTTTTTTTAGTGTATTTTAGAATGTGTGCTGGAATGAGAGATTAAATTGACCTCTCATTTCAGCACATGTTATTAAATACACTGAAAAAAAAAAAAAACAAACAAACGAAAGCCTCCTGTAACAATAGGGGATCCCTGTCCGAGTATGATGATGGGTGTTGACCTGTAGTATTGGACCACTGAAAGACGATTTATCAATTTCAACAATTATTTAATGATGTTAACAATTAGAAAGTCATTAATAATTTTTATAAAAATAAAAGATAAAACTAACAAATATATATATATATATATATATATATATATATAATGAAATCATGATTCACCTTAAATTTAAGAAATTGTTTTTACCTATATTTCGTTTAATAAAGAATTCGAGTTGATGGAAGTTAAGTTTAAGAAAAGAAATTATAAAACCAATTATTATAGGATTGTAAACTAGTCCTTCGTGGAAATTCTAACATGCATGCTTCATATAATATTTGACCACACTTGGAACTTGCGGGTGTGCGGTATGCGCTTCAACCATTTGGTCTTCGTCTTATATGAATAATAAGTTATCTTTTATATAACTAATTTAAATTATATAATTTTAAAAAATTAAATAATTTATAATAGACTTTTCATGATTTTTTATTTTAATCAGTTTTAATAAATAAAAAGTCATTGACAAAGTCTTTGAATTAAAGTCACAAAAGAAAAGCTATAACAACCCTTCGCTGAACAAAAACAAAAAGCAAGACTTTTGTTGCCGTGTGAACCATTAGACCACATTCAAATCAAGCCATGGGTAAAAAAATAATAATAATAATGATTGAAATAATCAAACTAGTTTTATTATTTACTTGGACACGACCATTATGTGGTTTACTTTGAAGTCAATATAAACAATACAATAAATCCAATGTATACTATGTATATATAATCACTGGTTTGAGTTCCCCACAATCACAAGGGCGCAGAATCCCAAAGAATTAGCCTCATAGCCTCCAAAGCTGTCCCCTCTTGTTTCACTTCATCAAACATGCCGGTGAGTATGAGTCCACTTTAGTAATCGATTTATAATTAGTTAAATTATTCTTTTGGTCCTTATAGTTTCACTTACTTTTTAATTTGGTCTCTATAATATAAAAATTAGTAATTAAGTCTTTATAATTTTATAAATTTTTAATTTAGTCCCTAGTACTGTACTTTTATCCATGTTCTATTAAATTTTATTGATGTGAGACTAAACATGTGCATATTCACACTCCAACATGCATGAAAAAACGAAAAAAAATCATAGATGATTAAGTGAAATTAACTCATATGTATATGTATGACATGTGATTGCAATTTATGTTAAGTATTTCAGCAAATTAGTTCAAATCAGGTCTTTTTTGAATGTTACGGTCATATATAATTGACTATGTCACTAAAACTTAATAGAATATTAACAAACGTTAACGATAGGGATTGAATTGAAAATTTTAAAAATTATAAGGATTCAATTACAAAATTTTATATTATAGGAACCCAACTAAATATTAAATAAATTACAGGGATCAAAAAGAATAATTTAACCTTTATAATTGCACCAGCTTCTATTAATTATGCAATAATGGACTGTATATTTATAACTGCTTGCAGAAAAAGATGGTTATAAAGGTGGAAATCCGCAATGAAAAAAGCAGAAGCAAGGCCATGAAAATTGCTGCAAAAACGCAAGGCATATATATATATATATATATATATATTTAACTTCAATTTCCCTATGTGTTTTCTTATTTTCTTTTTGAAATTATATGAAACTTCAAACGTAATTCCTAAGTTATCAATGTTGGGTAATTAGTTTAAATGGTTTGACATTTGTTTTCTTTAAACAATATCTCAACTTTGAGTTCTTTAAATGTAAAAAATTAATATTAAAAAAGTCTTATACATTTGCGATCTGATTTAACTCAAACTAAATTAGTCAAAGTATAGTAAATTTTTTAGTAGTAATAGTTCCAAAAATAATCCCCAATCATGCTTGATTAATTAAATCATTGAATACATAGTAATATATATAGTGGTGCTACTTGTACTTGCAGGAGTGACTTCAGTGTCAGTAGAAGGGGATGGAAGAGACCAAGTGGTGGTAACTGGTAATGGAGTGGACTCGGTTTACTTGACCAACAAGCTAAGGAAGAAGCTCGGCCATGCCACACTGTTGAGTGTGCAAGATGTGAAGCCTGAAGATGGTGCAGCAAAGAATGATGAAACCAAGCCAATTGAATATATTGGATACTATAATCCTTATCCTTCTTATCCCTATCAGGTGGTTTATGATCCATACCCCAATAACAATTGCTCCATCATGTGACTCACCAACATCAATTGCAGACTTCATATACCTAATACCGCAATAAGACCATTTCTAGCTATTATCCCCACCCTGTAATATTTCTAGTACTCTTGGCCTATCAAGAGTCGAAGAATCTGAATCAAAATTTTACTCGGAATTAATATTAAAAGAAAAAAAATATCTCTCTCTCTCTCTCTCTCTCTCTCTATATATATATATATATAGGTTTGTAATGGCCCATGCATCATTTAAAATAATAAATGTCCACCAGTTTCAGAGAAATTGTGACTTCTAGCTAGATCTGAAAAGGACAACTAATAAAAAATATATATATAAGGTGTCATCAAATTTTGACAAATAAATTGCTCGATAATGGTTCCTTTAATTAACTTATTATATTGCTACTCAATGGGGGGCTAGTGTCATTCCTAATTGGTTCGAGATATGAAACAGAGTCTAATTCCTAATATCCCAAAGTCTTATTATTTCTTTTCTTTTCTTTTTTTTTTTGACTTTTCCACCCATTAATTAATAATGAGTATGGCTATTAGACGTCACTAGAGTCCATAGGAAGAGACGAGAAGGCCAATACACACACACACACACAAAATTAAATAAGTTTGAAAACTCCAACCAATCAAGTCATCCAAACATAGTTAAAATAGGAGCTTCATGTATCTGACCAAATCCACCTTTCACATGATCACACGGTTATGATCTGCTTTGTCCATCAGAAAAATAATAATATTGTAATAGCAAATAAATTGATTCCTTAATTAGGTCATCATGCATTCTTCTATAATTAATAATAATATTGCCCATCCTTTGGTTCACCTGCACCAATCAACATCTTCGAAGTGTGGTCCTATAAGATATATTGACTGTGAGTAAATTGTGCTGTACAAATTTTCTCATCTATCAGTTGAGGTACAGAAATTAGATTGTGTTGAGCCCGTGGTCACTAAGAAACGAATTAAAAAGAGAGGGAGTTATAGCCGAACAAATGGCAGTTGGCAAAGGTCACGTGGGGGGCAGAGAGGTGTGAATAGTGCCTCCTATTCTTAGTCCCACATTGAGTGGATTAGTGAAGTGGGGGGCTTCCTCTGGCTATAAAAGGGAAGCTCTCCTATGTATTTCCACACCCCAAAACTAAAGCCTAATATCTCTTCTAAGGCTTAGTTTTCTCTTCTCTCTCTCTTATAAATATATTTTGGTAGTGTCCGAGGACGTAGGCAAAATTAGCCGAACCTCGTTAATTTCTGGTGTTCTCATTATTTAATTTCTGCTCTTTATTTATCTGCTTTATATTTGCCTCCTATATGGTAGGCTATTTTGTCGGGTATTGTTAATTTTATTATTGGTGGAAAATAGCCCGAATTTCCACAACAATTGGTATCAGAGCCTTGGTTGCGAAAACTCTTGAAATTTTAGTATGCTCTTGTGGTTGCAGTTTTAACTGATCTTCCACAATCAGAAAAATTTTTTTGAGAATTCATTTGAAATTTTTTTGGAGAAATTATTAGTAATATATTGTCTAATTGAAGTGCATGTCTAGGAAAGGTCTGGCTAAGGAAAGACTTGGTTTTTAAGTGTGTCCGTTGTGACCCTCCTCTCTTTCCTGGGAACTTTCCTGGTGCATTTTTTTTGGACTAGAGTATTACTAGTAATTTTCATATTTGGAAGTTAAAATGGCAGATAATAAGGAGCAGAGAACCATTGTTTCCACCACAACGTCGGCAGCTTCTTCGTCGTCATTTTTGACGAGAATTGCTGCGCCAAATCCAAGATTAGCGGTGGAGATTTTTGACGGTACAGGTCATTTCGGCATGTGGCAAGGTGAAGTTCTAGACGCTCTTTTCCAGCAAGGTCTAGATATTGCTATTGAAGAGGAGAAACCAGATGAGATTGATGAAAAAGAATGGAAGACCATCAACCGGTTAGCATGTGGTACTATTCGATCATGTCTTTCCAGAGAGCAGAAGTATTCGTTCGCAAAGGAAACTTCTGCTAGTACGTTGTGGAAGGCATTGGAGGACAAATTCCTGAAGAAGAGCGGCCACAACAAGCTCTATATGAAGAAGAAATTGTTCCGGTTTAGTTATAAACCCGGTACCACCATGAACGATCATATTACTGCTTTTAATAAGGCAGTAGCTGATTTGATGAATGTTGATGAGACTTTCAAAGATGAGGATCTGGCCCTGATGTTGCTGTTTTCTCTTCCTGACGAGTATGCATTTATAGAAGCTATGTTACTCCATGGGAAAGAGAAAGTTTCCCTCAGTGAAGTGTGCAGTACTCTATACAGTCATGAATTGAGAAAGAAGGATCGAGAGGAAAGCAAGCAAGCAGAGGTGGTTGCAGAAGCGCTAGTGGCAAGAGGCAGACCACAAGGCCAGATGAAAGGAAGGAGAGGGAGATCGAAGTCAAAAGGCAGACCAAGCAAAGACGAATGTGCCTTTTGTAGAGAGAAGGGGCATTGGAAGAAGGATTGTCCAAAATTGAAAAATAAGGGCAAAGATAATAAAAGAAAACCTCCATCAGAAGCAAATGTGGCTGAGTTTAGTGATGAAGATTCAAATCTTTCACTAGTTGCTACAACATCAACAAGGCGATCTGACAAATGGATGTTTGACTCAGCTTGTAACCAACATATTTGTCATATTCGGGAATGGTTCACTGAATTTGAAGAAGTAGCTGGTGGTGTTATTTACATGGGAAATGACACATATTGCGAATCAACTGGTATTGGTTCAATCTACTTACAGAACCATGATGGATCGACTAAAGTTCTAACAGAAGTTAGATATGTACCAGACATGAAGAGGAACCTCATCTCTTTGGGAGTCTTGGAATCTAAAGGATTAGCAGTGACGATGCGAGATGGAGTTCTAAAAGTCATTTCTGGAGCTTTAGTGATGTTGAAAGGTACCCGAAAGAATAGGTTGTATTACTACGACGGTAATACAATTGTTGGGACAGCTGCAGTTGCTACTCTCGATGATGATGGGTCAGATGCAACTAGGTTGTGGCACATGCGGTTAGGGCATGCAGGTGAAAAATCCTTACAAATTTTGGCGAAACAAGGATTGTTGAAAGGTGCAAAAACCTGTAAGATGGATTTCTACGAACATTGCGTGATGGGGAAACAGAAGAGAGTGAAATTTGGCACCGCAATCCATGATACCGAGGGTATTTTGGATTATGTTCACTCTGATGTATGGGGACCTTCCAAGACAGCTTCTTTGGGAGGTAAACATTATTATGTTACTTTTGTTGACGACTTCTCTCGACGAGTGTGGGTGTACACTATAAAGTCAAAGGATGAAGTGTTAGATTGTTTCCTTAAGTGAAAAAAGATGATAGAAACTCAGACTGGCAAAAAGATCAAACGACTCAGAACAGACAACGGTGGTGAATACCGGAGTGATCCGTTTGACAAGGTTTGTCAGAATGAAGGCATTGTTCGACACTTCACAGTAAGAAATACACCACAGCAGAACGGGGTGGCCGAACGCATGAACCGAACATTGCTGGAGAAAGTTCGGTGTATGCTGTCCAATGCTGGGTTGGGCAGACAATATTGGGCTGAGGCAGTGAGATATGCAAGTCACCTTGTTAATCGTTTGCCATCAACTGCTATTGGTGGCAAAACACCTCTGGAGGCTTGGTCTGGAAAACCTGTTACTGACTATGATTCGTTACGTGTGTTTGGTTCCGCTGCATACTATCACGTTAAAGAATCAAAATTGGATCCGAGAGCAAAGAAGGCGCTCTTTATGGGGATCACTACTGGTGTGAAAGGATACCGTCTATGGTGTCTAGAAACACAGAAGATAATCTTTAGCAGGGATGTTACCTTTGATGAATCTGCCATGTTGAAAAAGGTAACAAAAGATAATAGTCAACAGATCAATGGTGCACCACAGCAGGTGGAGGAAACTCCAAAGCAGGTGGAGTTTGAAAGTAGAAGAATTAACCCAGCAATCAGTAATGAAGGAGATGAAACTCCTATGGCAGAAGAGGAGTTAGAAGAAGAGGAGGTTCCAACCCAAGAACCTTCACAGCAACAAGAACCAATTGCATTACAAAGGCCACAACGAGTAAGACACAAACCTGCTCGATTCGATGATATGGTGGCTTATGCATCTATAATTGTCAATGATGAAATTCCCACCACCTACCAAGAAGCAGTACAAAGTTCAGAAGATGAAAGGTGGAGGAATGCTATGATTGAAGAAATGCAGTCTCTTCAGAAGAATCAGACATGGAAGCTAGCAAGTCTACCGAAGGGAAAGAAGGCAATTGGATGCAAATGGGTATATGCAAAGAAAGATGGATTTCCTGACAAGAATAACATTCGTTACAAGGCAAGATTGGTGGCTAAAGGCTACGCTCAGATGGAGGGAATTGACTATAATGAAGTTTTTTCTCCAGTGGTGAAACATTCCTCCATTAGAATCTTATTGGCCTTGGTAGCTCAGTTAGATTTGGAACTAGTTCAACTTGATGTAAAAACTGCGTTTTTGCATGGAGACTTGGAGGAGGAAATCTATATGACTCAGCCAGAAGGGTTTAAGGTTGCTGGTAAGGAAAATTTGGTTTGTAAACTTGAAAAATCCTTGTACGGATTGAAGCAATCACCAAGACAGTGGTACAAGCGATTTGACAAGTTTATGTTGAGGCAAAAGTACACAAGGAGCAAATACGACCATTGTGTGTATTTGCGCAAGCTACAAGATGGATCGTTTATCTATCTTCTCCTATATGTTGATGATATGCTTATAGCTTCAAGAAATCAAGGAGAGATTGAGAAGTTAAAGGCACAATTGAAGCAAGAGTTTGAAATGAAAGATCTAGGAGAAGCTAAGAAGATTCTCGGCATGGAGATAAGCAGAAACAGAAAATTGGGGCAACTTTGTCTGACTCAGAAACAATATCTGAGAAAGGTACTGAAACGTTTTGGCATGGATGATAAGACAAAACCTGTAAGTACCCCGCTTGCTCCTCATTTGAAGCTTAGTGCTAATTTATCTCCAAAGAATGATGCTGAACGAGAATATATGTCGAAAGTTCCGTATGCAAATGCGGTTGGTAGCTTGATGTATGCTATGGTATGTACAAGGCCTGACATTTCACAGGCAGTTGGGGTTGTGAGCAGGTACATGCATGATCCTGGAAAAGGACATTGGCAAGCTGTCAAATGGATTCTGCGGTATATTCTGAACACCGTGGATGTTGGTTTAGTGTTTGAGCGGGATGTAAAAGCGGGTCATTGCGTAGTTGGATATTGTGATTCTGACTATGCTGGTGATTTGGACAAACGTCGATCAACTACCGGTTATGTGTTTACCCTTGCAAAGGCACCGGTCAGTTGGAAGTCTACTTTACAGTCAACAGTTGCTTTGTCTACCACAGAGGCAGAGTATATGGCAGTTACAGAGGCTGTTAAAGAGGCTATTTGGCTTCAAGGTTTGCTGAAAGATTTGGGTGTTGGTCAGAAGCACATCAAAGTGCATTGTGACAGTCAGAGTGCTATTTGTTTAGCAAAGAATCAAGTCTATCATGCACGAACGAAGCATATAGATGTCCGATATCATTTTGTAAGGGAAATTCTTGAAGAAGGAGAATTACTACTTCAGAAGATCCACACAGCTGAAAATCCTGCAGACATGATGACTAAAGTTGTGACATCAATCAAGTTTCAACATTGCTTGGACTTGATTAATATTGTGAAGATTTGAAGATGAATAGCGCCTTAGGCGCATTTGAAGACACTATTTTTTGAAAATTTTTAAGCGAGAGTTTTTGTATTGGGACTTGAAATTCAGCAAGGTGGAGATTTGTGAATAGTGCCTCCTATTCTTAGTCCCACATTGAGTGGATTAGTGAAGTGGGGGGCTTCCTCTGGCTATAAAAGGGAAGCTCTCCTATGTATTTCCACACCCCAAAACTAAAGCCTAATATCTCTTTTAAGGCTTAGTTTTCTCTTCTCTCTCTCTTATAAATATATTTTGGTAGTGTCCGAGGACGTAGGCAAAATTAGCCGAACCTCGTTAATTTCTGGTGTTCTCATTATTTAATTTCTGCTCTTTATTTATCTGCTTTATATTTGCCTCCTATATGGTAGGCTATTTTGTCGGGTATTGTTAATTTTATTATTGGTGGAAAATAGCCCGAATTTCCACAATAAGAGGGAAGGCTAGAGGAATTTGGTTAGTAGCTGTGGGAATATATATAGGGGGATTAAGAGTGGGAGGAGGCATGGAAAATATTGGAGTGGCTTTTGGTGGAGAAAGCTAGACCTCTCGAATGTCTAACATTATTCTTATTCTATGTTCTTGCTGAGTGCTTCCTATTTTCATATTAATCCTGTACTGAGTTTATTTCTGTCTGTGTGTTTATAATTTTGTGAATGTTGTAACATTATCTCTTCCCCACTAGAAGGGATATTTCTTCCTATTACAATAATATACCAGTATTATTTAGCATTAATTAATGTTTGGGGTCTGTTATCTTGGCTGGGCTTTATCAAGTTCGTATCAGAGTAGTCAGGGAATGGCAACAACAACAACGGAAGATTTAAATTCAAGATTCAAGAGGGAAGCTTAGGAGATGACAGCAGCAAGAAGGGCAAAAATAGATGCAAGATTCAAAGAGGCTTTGGCTGAGTGGAAAAGAGAGAAGTCCACAAGGAATATGGAAAAGATGAAGGTGATGATGAAAGAAATTGTGATGAGCTTAAGGAAGATGGAAGCTAAATCAAGAGGCGAAAAGTGTAAGGTGGAGAAGGAACCCACCAGAAATCAACCATTAGAGCTTCTTCCATTTAAGAAGGAGCTATGTTCTTAGATGAACTCGATCGGAGAGCAAGACAAACCAGAAGAACTGAGTTTTGTCAAAGAGAAGAAGCAAAAGACAATACCACTATACTGTTTGGCACTGAAAGAGCGAAAATGAAGGAATGGGAATATTTCTTCCATAGAGAATAGAACATGGAAGCCATTCGAGTGGGGATGAGTTCGTTGCTGGCAGAAGCAGAGGATGATGTGTTCTTTGAGGGGGATGCTACTGACGGTGATTTTAGAAAGGAGGTAAGAGTACTGAAAGCATGAGCAAGAAAGGAGGAGAGTGCTTCTTCCATGGCGAAAGGAAATTTTGAAGAACACAAGAAGATTCTCGCCCCTGGACGCATCTGAAGATGATGGAAAAACTAAAGATAGTTGGGTACTGGATCGTCAAAAAGACCTATTGGGGAAGGAGCCCAATAGGAGGTTGGGTTGGCAAACCTAATGGGCCATATTTAAAGGTAATGATAGGCAACTGGGAAGGAAAGCCTTATTGGCCCTGTAACTGAACTAAGGAAATTGGGTTAGCCCAATATTATTTCTACTCCATTTGTAATACCAGCTATATTTTAAAGTTACAAGTATTTAAGAATTACGATAAATTTAGTTTGAAGAAAATAGATTCTCCTATCTATTTAATTTTTGTATGCTTGTTTGTGCATATTGTTGAAAATATAGATTTTCATTTATAGATTGCATAAATTGTGGGGTATAATGGATGTTATGATATGAAATTTATCCAATGGATAAGATATGGCTTGAGCATAAGAGGAATCTGAAAGAAACTGGGAGAAAAATAATGTTTTATATGAGAAAATCCCCTAGGGACTAAATTGAAAAGGATAAAAGTGAAAAGAAACTTAAAGGTTTAGGAGAAAATCTAATTTTCCCTTTAGTTTCTAATAGTATCGCCTCGTGATTACACAGTAAAATGCATCGTACCAAACTGAATTATTAGCGCATAGTAAACTAAATTATTAAAGCATAGTAACTGAATTATTAAAGTGTACAGTAAAATGAATATTTTATTAGCGCATAGTACTCTGACTTCTCCTATAAATAGGCCCTTCCATTTCACTTCTAAACTCACACCATCAATTTATCTTCTCTCCTCTCCTCAAAACTTCTCTTGCTCCAATATTAGGGCTCTGAAATTCAAAGTCTCTTATCCTTAGCCTAGATCCAAGGTGAGAATACTATATTTCTTTAAATCCTTGTAAATATTTAGAGGTTAAATTCTTAGTATGTTTTGCGGTTGTGGCTTTAGCTAATCCTCCACATCACAAAAGAATTATCCTCGACTGCTTGAGAATTATTTTCTAATTATCAGAGTAGGGTATAAAACTGTGAATAATATATGTCTAGGAAAGATCTGGCTAAAGAAAGATTTGGTACTTGAGAGTGTCAATTGTGACCCACTTCCTTTTTTTGGAAACTTTCCTAGTATACTCTTTTACGGCTTATATTCGTTATTCCTAATATGAATAGTCTCCGCACGTATAAATAGTAACCATATGTATGAATAGTATTCGTACGTATGAATGATATACATACATATGAATAGTATCTGTATGTACAAATGGTATACATATATATGAATAGTATCCATAGACAAATAGTATTCATACATATGAATAGTGATCGTACGTATGAATAGTATTTTATACAAAAGCAACCTTGACTTTCTATATCTGATCTTCTTGAAAATCTCTGTAGCGGAACTTGAAATCTAGCTATGTGCTCTTCTCTATAGCAACTCAGAAAAGTGACTTAGATATGGAATCTATGTGAATGAATGACCTTCCTAACCTCTTATTTATTTTTATTCCAAGTACGATATAAATCCCATCTCATATCATAATTAGATTCCCTATTTAATGATGATAGCTAGAAAATGGAATTTATTGTTTGATTTAAGATTATATTGATGAAAATTATGATTGAGAATGCAATTATACACATGGAATAGTTGAGGGCTTGACCTAAGATACCAATGCATGCAAATACACACATGGAACAATAATTATATATATAGAATGGTTGAGAGTTTGATCCCTTAAGATACCAACGCATGTAATGGTTGTGAATATGAATACAATGAGAACTGAATCTCTGAATATAAAATCAAATACAGAGGTATAGAAACCCTGGATATGAATATAACTATTCTTATTGTGATAATGATTATGGTATTTGTACTTTGACACATTTATTATTGCATAGTCATTTAGTCACTGAGTTTTGATGAACTCACATTCTCTATAATTTTTTTTTTAGATACAATGGATGAGAACAAACGAAATTCGCAGGAGGATTAGCATTCCTTGAGGATACTTTCCATGTTGTTTGGAGGGCTTATGAATCTAAAAGCTTAGGAAATACTCTATAATCTCTATAGGTCACCTAGGCTTGGAAAATTATATCATACTATATGACATTTGGCTTGTGTTTACTATTTCACTATGTTAAACTTTTTATATGTATATATGCAAAATCTTTTTCCTGAAAAATTATGTTATGCATTAGTACTAATCAGAGATTTTATGGGATACCATAGAGGTATACCATCGAGTTTATAGAATTACTCACATGCTCAAAATTGGGATGTGACACCATTTCTACCCAAGTCTTTGGCCCATTGACAACTTACTGTTGGGAGCGTTCTGGCAAGTGCACCAGTCGCACAAGTAATATAGTGTAAAAATGAGTAAAGAGTTATCGTCTCCACAGGGACTAATGTGCAAAGTACTCCAAAAGTTCAAACGCATTATTTACGCAAACCAATTTTTGATTTTAGAAAGATCTAATTAAAAGTAAAATCAAATTGCAATAGAATCGAATGGAAATAATTCAAATAAAAGGCCTAGAGTTACTAATCCCCCTCTTTCGTTCTAGGAATTGCTAATTCTCCCAAACTCTACTCAATCCCTTATGTGAGTTTAAGTCGAATTAATGTTAACCTAATTTGATTAAACGAGGTTAATTAATATTCCTATTAATTAACAAGTAAAACCCCTAAGTTCTATCACTCGCCCTAGTCATTCAGTGTTCTACCAACATCTCCCTCTCCCGAGTTCGACGAAAGCAACAAACAAGTCATAAAGTGGCCAATTTTATAACAAGTACAGTAAACATGAATGATAGGTATGTATTAAATTGAAAAGAATCACAAGTTTCAAGAGAAATACAAATCCTAATCTAAAATTGGGTTTATAGTAACCCTAGAAAAGAAAATTAGCCACTCATGGCTTTAAAACTATAGAAAATAGTAAAAGAATGAGCAAACTCCATGAATCCGAGGTTGGGTTGACGGAATTCGGGCTTGATTGACTTCGGGAATGGATTCCTCCTTCTCCTCTAGCAGAAATTGGTGCCTCCCCTCTGTCTCCAACTTAGAATACCCTAAAAAATATGTTCTGACGTATTTAAATCAGTGCAGGATCGAGCGGTGAATTCCTACCGATATAGCGGTTGGAGGCAGAGAAGAAAGCTTAAAAATGAGTTTTTTCAGGTTTTACCGCTATAGCGGTGAAGATCCACCGCTATAGCGGTGGTTGGCAGAGAAGAAGGCTCCAAAATCCTTTTTTCAGCACTCCACCGCTATAGCTGTAGATTCTACCGCTATAGCTGTGGGAGACAGCAATCACATTAGCATTTTTAGAATTTCAGCTTTAGCATTTCATCTTTTAACACGAACTTTTTACCAACTCAACCTACACCAAAAATAACAAATAAACCCATTAAATCGCATAAACGAATCAAGAAATCACTCCATTTATTAAAAGATCAAAGAAAACTAAAACTAAACTAAACTACTCAAAAAAATGAGTTAAGAATTACAAGACAACAAGAAAGAGATCAAAAGAGAGGGTATTTAGCATCAAAATAGCACTAAATTGAGAACTCAACACTTACCTAGCTTGAAACCCACCAACTAAGTCATTGTCTGAAATTCATCGTTCTACAAGGGCAAAGCTACACTTGATCAATGCAATTACGTCTTTCACCCTAGAGGAAAGGAAAAATGTTGAAGGTGGTCAATGGTGTCTCCGAATGTGGGAAGATGAACGATGGCAGATGAGCATGTTGGGAAACATGACATCAACCACGAACGGAAGCTGGAGATCCTAATCTTCACTGGAGAGGATACAATGGTATGGATTGTCTGTGCTGAAAGGTACTTCACGATGAATCGATTAAGGGATGAAGAGAAGATTGATGCAGGTCCTAGTGCAGTAGCCTCAAAGAATAGCATGGACAAAGTTACTACTTCTCTTGACTTAAAACATCTTGCAAATTTAGGAGTTCTTATAATAAATAAAGATACTAGGGGAGAAGATTTAGGAAAAGGGTCCTACCAAGCTGAGAAAATTGGAGCAAATTTGAGGTGTAAGACTCTTTCACTACCATCATTAATAATGATGGGAGAAGATAGCCACTGGGTTTAGACAGAGGAAAGAACTAAAAGCTGAAGGATCAAGTTGGAGGATGTAATGATTGAACAACGTGTTTTCGTTGCTTAGAACCTCATAATGATCGCCCTTCTATAGCACAATTTAAGGAGAAACTACCATGGTTTCAAAGTGCTCTATTATCTGTTGATTGTGAAAAAGGTGGTCATGGGGCTTATGGCAGCAGTGTTGACTTGAAAGGCTATGAAAGTGACATCATCCAAGGATTATTATTCCAAACATATTAAACTCCACTCAACTAGCAAATTGACTATGTTAATTCCTCGAGGGCTACTCGTGAGTTCAGTTCAAAAGTTTCTGATGCCTTAAAGATTGAGATCTGCCCATATTATGTGCTCTACATGTTTTTTAAGCAATACCTTGATATATGGAAGACTACATTGATCAACCTTGCTATAGCTATTGATGCAATATTTGTTGTATGCTTAGTTATCGCATGTAGTTTATGGTGTTTAGCTGTCACATCCCAAAAATTGAGTATGTGAAAAGATACTACTCATTTGATAAAATTCTCAAACATACGATATTTACATATATTCTGTAAGGTTTTACATTCAACCTTAATCATTCATTCCACACTACAGAATTATATTCATCTGATAAGCAAATATAGACATACATAGTCTGATATTTCTATCTCATCGCAAGCCTAGGAGACCTATAGAAAGTACAGAGCATTCCTAGTATCCACATTAATAAGTACTGGTATCCCACCAGACAGAAATAGAGGATAATTCCAAGGGGCTTCTATTCTTCAAACGGATACTCTTGTTCTTTGTTTTCTGTATCTGAAAAAAATAATCATAGGGAGTGTGAGTTTATTTAAAAACTCAGTAAGTAAATAACTGTACTATATAAAATATCAAAAGTACAAATACCACATTTACTCATATAATTAATTGTCTTATACATCGAGTAGTATGAGACTCTAACCCTTTCAAACTCATGAATAAGATCTCATCGGTATACACCGAGTAGTATGGGACTCTAACCCTTTCAACTCGTGTATAGGTTTCATAGATATGCACTGAGTAGTATGGGACTTTAACCCTTTCAAACTCGTGTATGAGCTTTCTTAGATATACACCGAGTAGTATGGGACTTTAACCCTTTCAACTCATGTATAGGTTTCATAGATATGCACTGAGTAGTATGGGACTTTAACCCTTTCAAACTCGTGTATGAGCTTTCTTAGATATACACCGAGTAGTATGGGACTTTAACCCTTTCCAACTCGTGTATTAGATCCCGTAGATCTTTACTCATTGACAAGATAGTGAGAATTTATCACATAATACAATTGTCATGAAATAAAACAATTTCTACATACTCTTATTTCTACCGATCATCATGTACTCCCATATGAAAAATTGATTGCTTATTATCCAAATAATATTGTAAATGGGACTTATATTGTACTTTGACTAGTAATATCAAATTAGCTGAGCAAGGTTATTCATTCACCTTGATGTTTGTCCAAGTTTACCTTGTTCCACACTAGAATTTGTGTAGGAAAATTTCCTAGTAAAATATATTACAAGGAAACATAAGAAAGGAAACAAAATCACGAAAATACGCAAAATTTTCTGATTGCTACAGTAACGGTTTGCTACAGTACGGTTCGCTACAGTGTCGGTTCGCTACAGTAACGTTGACTACTACAGTACCATTGACTGTCGACACTACAGTAACTGCTACAGTAACTCGAAGAAAATTTCCCGAAATCTGGTCGCTACAGTAACTCAAGTTTTGCAGAAGTTTTTGCAGAAATTTCTCAAAAATTCATCCTTTCCTTTCTTGTTTCAAAACCAGAATTTCAACTCTTTTAACCGATTATAACTCAAATATAACTTCTAAAACAACTGAAATTCACGAATTATCATCAAAATCTTCAAGAACAAAACCTCCTCTAATCTTCCATATAAACTTAGATTTAAGGAAAATAACGAGATTAAAGCTTACCTTTGATCCTTACAAAGCTTTTGAACCGAACAAATAATCGAACTTCTGAAGATCAAGGAAAGGATTTGAGAAGAAAATGAAGAACTGAGAGAGAAAATGAAGTTACTGTTCCTTTTGCTTCGCTTCAGAATCGAATTATGAGAAGTTACTATTGAAGTTTTATATTAAATATTTCTAATGGATTATTGAATAACCCATGGGTATCCATAACCCAACATCCAAACCCATCCAATCAATTTACAATAAATGGATTAATTGACCATTCTTAAACCACTTTTCCATGAATTTCACCATTCTTAGAATATATCCCACGTGGTGCAAATATTCAGTCCAGTCATTTAACTCAATTTTCATAAATAATATTCAAAGAGAACAATTAAATATGAAAATTAAAAATGACCAAAATAAATAACTAAAGTAACATTGTGAAATTCTAAAATACTCTTAAGCGAATTATATTCTGAAATTAACGGGTATTACATTCTACCCCCCTTAAAAGAATTCGGTCCTCCGAATTAAAATCTTTCCTCAAGTTTCAAATAAATGTGGATAGTTTTTCCACATTTCATCTTCTGCCTCCCACGTAGCTTCCTCGCGAGAATGATTTCTCCAAAGAACCTTGACAGTAGGAATTTCTTTAGTACGCAATTTCTTGACTTTTCTATCAAGAATAGCTACTGGTACCTCTTCGTATGTGAGAGTTTCATCAAAATAAACTTCTTGGGGTTGAATGACATGAGAAGGATCAGGAAGATATTTCCGCAGCATGGACACATGAAATATTGGATGAACTCCCTCTAGGTTGGAAGGTAGGTCTAGGCGATATGCCACCTTACCCACTCTGTCTACCACCTCATATGGGCCAACATACCTCGGACTAAGCTTGCCTTTCTTCCCGAATCTCATTACTCCCTTCATAGGTGAGATTAGTAAGAAAACCATATCACCTATTGCAAATTCAAGGTCACATCGTCGGTTGTCCGCATAAGACTTCTGTCTACTCTGAGCAATTAACAACTTCTCTCTGATCAGTTTAACTTTATTTATATCTTCCTGTATCATCTCAGGTCCAAATATTTTGGTTTCACCAAGTTCAAACCAACCTATAGGAGATCGACACCGTCTCCCATATAAAGCCTCAAAAGGTGCCATCTGGATACTGGCTTGGTAACTGTTATTATAAGCAAATTCAATAAGAGACAAATGATCATCCCAACTTCCACTGAAATCCATCACACAAGCTCTTAGCATATCCTCTAAAGTCTGAATTGTCCTTTCGGACTGTCCATCAGTCTGAGGATGAAATGCTGTGCTAAGATTCACTTTGGTACCCAAAGCCTCTTGAAAGACTCTCCAGAACCGAGAAGTAAACTGAGGTCCTCGGTCTGATATAATGGATATTGGTACACCATGAAGTTTCACTATTTCTTTAACATAAAGTCGAGCAAGATTTGCTACACTGAAAGTGGTATGAACAGGAAGAAAATGTACTGACTTAGTAAGTCGATCCACTATGACCCATATTGAGTCATTTCCTTTTGTTGACCGAGGTAAACCTACTACAAAATCCATAGTGATCCTTTCCCACTTCCACTCGGGAATATCTAGTTTTTGCATCAAACCAGGTGGTCGTCGATGTTCAGCTTTAACTTGCTGACAAGTCAAATATCGAGCTACAAAGTCAGTCACATCTCGCTTCATGCCCTCCCACCAGTAAACTTGTTTCAAAGATTCAATGTTGGGGACACAAAGTCTCCCATTAAACCATAAGACTCCTTTTTCATCTACCAAGAAACTTGGTGCTAGACCTTGCCTTGCCTTATCTCTGATTTTGACCATATCAATGTCATTTTCTAAAGTTGCTTTTACTTTTTCTACAAGGGATGATCTAACTGTTAAATGAGCCAGAAATGTACCTGCCTCAGTGATCTCGAAGAATACTTCATCAGCTTCCAATTCTTGTAGTTCATGTATTAGAGATCTCCTTATAGTGGCAATGTGAGCTAAACTTCCCATAGACTTTCGACTTAGAGCATCGGCCACTACATTTGCTTTACCTGGATGGTAAAGGATGGTACAATCATAATCTTTCAAAAGTTCCATCCACCTTCGTTGCCTTAGATTGAGATCTCTTTGCTCAAAAATGTACTTAAGGCTTTTGTGATCTGTAAAAATTTTACAAGTTTCTCCATACAAGTATGAGACTCTAACCCTTTCAAACTCATGAATAAGATCTCATCGGTATACACCGAGTAGTATGGGACTCTAACCCTTTCAACTTGTGTATAGGTTTCATAGATATGCACTGAGTAGTATGGGACTTTAACCCTTTCAAACTCGTGTATGAGCTTTCTTAGATATACACCGAGTAGTATGGGACTTTAACCCTTTCAACTCATGTATAGGTTTCATAGATATGCACTGAGTAGTATGGGACTTTAACCCTTTCAAACTCATGTATGAGCTTTCTTAGATATACACCGAGTAGTATGGGACTTTAACCCTTTCCAACTCGTGTATTAGATCCCGTAGATCTTTACTCATTGACAAGATAGTGAGAATTTATCACATAATACAATTGTCATGAAATAAAACAATTTCTACATACTCTTATTTCTACCGATCATCATGTACTCCCATATGAAAAATTGATTGCTTATTATCCAAATAATATTGTAAATGGGACTTATATTGTACTTTGACTAGTAATATCAAATTAGCTGAGCAAGGTTATTCACTCACCTTGATGTTTGTTCAAGTTTACCTTGTTCCACACTAGAATTTGTGTAGGAAAATTTCCTAGTAAAATATATTACAAGGAAACATAAGAAAGGAAACAAAATCACGAAAATACGCAAAATTTTCTGATTGCTACAGTAATGGTTTGCTACAGTACGGTTTGCTACAGTAACGGTTCGCTATAGTGACGATTCGCTACAGTAACGTTTCGCTACAGTAACGTTTCGCTACAGTAACGTTGACTGCTACAGTACCATTGACTGCCGACACTACAGTAACTGCTACAGTACTCGAAGAAAATTTCCCGAAATCTGGTCACTACAGTAACTCAAGTTTTGCAGAAGTTTTTGCAGAAATTTCTCACAAATTCATCCTTTCCTTTCTTGTTTCAAAACCAGAATTTCAACTCTTTTAACCGATTATAACTCAAATATAACTTCTAAAACAACTGAAATTCACGAATTATCATCAAAATCTTCAAGAACAAAACCTCCTCTAATCTTCCATATAAATTTAGATTTAAGGAAAATAACGAGATTAAAGCTTACCTTTGATCCTTACAAAGCTTTTGAACCGAACAAATAATCGAACTTCTGAAGATCAAGGAAAGGATTTGAGAAGAAAATGAAGAACTGAGAGAGAAAATGAAGTTACTGTTCCTTTTGCTTCGCTTCAAAATCGAATTATGAGAAGTTACTATTGAAGTTTTATATTAAATATTTCTAATGGGTTATTGAATAACCCATGGGTATCCATAACCCAAGATCCAAATCCATCCAGTCAATTTACAATAAATGGATTAATTGACCATTCTTAAATCACTTTTCCATGAATTTCACCATTCTTAGAATATATCCCACGTGGTGCAAATATTCAGTCCAGTCATTTAACTCAATTTTCATAAATAATATTCAAAGAGAACAATTAAATATGAAAATTAAAAATGACCAAAATAAATAACTAAAGTAACGTTGTGAAATTCTAAAATACTCTTAAGCGAATTATATTCTGAAATTAACGGGTATTACATTAGCAATCATTTTGTTGGTTTATTGTGACTTCAGAAATATGGCAGGAAATCTACTTATCCAGAGCTTATGGGGAGCAATTTTCTATTTTCTCTGCTTACCTCTACTAAGAGCTTATGCCAAGAAGAATATACATGAGGTATTTTTGGAGCAGGAGCTTATAGATGGTGGATTAACCATGAACATTCAGCTTCATAAGATGCTTAAGCTGTTATTAACTTTATGGTGGTTATAGCTAATTATTTTTGGGATTTTTGTGCTAATTATGGTTGCAATCGTGCATGTTTAATTGAGGAAAGAAGGCCAGTAACCGAAGCAGAAAAAAGTCCAACGGATAAGGGTCTTCTCCAAAGCTATTAAGAGGGTGTTGACTAAATGGAAAAACTCACCGGACTTTGAAGATACTTAGGAGTTAAAGGACCTCTTTGACAAACAGTTCCCTATTTCCACCTTGAGGACAAGGTATGAGTTATCGAGGGGGGTATTGTTGAGCCTGTGGTCACTAAGAAGGGAATTAAAAAGAGAGGGAGTTATAATCGAACAAATGGCAGCTGGTAAAGGTCACGTGGGGGTAGAGAGTGAAGGATAAAGGAATTTGGTTAGTGGCTATGGGAATATATATATATATATATAGGGGGATCAAGAGTGGGAGGAGGCATGGAAAATATTATAGTGGCTTTTGGTAGAGAGAGCTAGACCTCTCGAATATCTGGCATTGTTCTTATTATGTGTTCTTGCTAAGTGTTTCTTATTTTTATATTAATCTTGTACTGAATTTATTTCTATTTATGTGTTTATAATTCTGTGAGTGCTGTAACACTATCTCTTCCCTACTGGAAGGGATATTTCTTCCTATTTCAATAATATACCAGTATTATTTAGCATTAATCAGCATTTGGGGTCTATTATCTTGGTTGGGCTCTATCAGATTGCAAGTCAAGGTAGGAACATAGAGGACATTACTGAGCTCCAATCCTCCTTCAAGAACCATGGTGCCTTTGTTAAGTGCTTTAGTATTTTGTCCATCTAGTAGTCCAACTAGATATCTAGGCATGTCTCTAAGTTCCTTTAGGATCTCCAAATTCCCTGTCATATAGTAAGATGCTCCTGTATCAATTATCCATAAACCAATTTTATTCTTACCAGTCATTTTCTCGCTTCCATTGGTTTTATGACTATTCAGCATCTTAAGCAACAAATGCCATTGTTTATCATTTAATTATGTGAGTCCTAACTTTTTTGCCTCCTAAGCCTTTCCTGCACTTGTGTTTCCTCATGTGACATGTGTCGCATTGGCTTTCATGTGCAGAGCATGAGCCCATTCTTCATAATTCTCCCTTTGTGGCTGTATTTGAGTGATCATATTTTCTGGATTGTCACTCAAGTTCAGGTCATATGAGGATGTATTCTTTTTGACAGCCTCCTGTTGAGTCGAAGTCATGGCTTCTGTCATGTATCAAACCTAGTGATATGACTCCGATACCATAATAATTTTCTGATCAGAAAGCATATATGTCTCTTAATGATGCCTTAATACACCACAAGTAAGATGACCATCAAATTCGTATATATCAATATGAATTAAATCTAACAATTCATAATTCGTAACAATTTTTTTATGTGATCTTGTTTGTAGTTTTTTACATGCTACAAAAATCACATTTTTCAAAATTTTTATTAACATTAGGAATTAATCCTAAATTACTCATTCTCTGTACATATTTATTATTTATATGACAAAAACGCTCAAGCCAAAAATTAATAGAAGACATCATGTAAACAAAACTTGAGGCATTTTATTCATATTAAGATTCAACTTAAACATTCCATCACAAACATACCCTTTGCCTACAAATTTTCCCCCTTTAGTAAAAACATATTGATCACACTCAATAATCTATTTAAAACCAATTTTATTCAACACAAAGATAGACATAAGATTCTTCTTCATCTTAAGTATGTACACAACATTCTAAAGAGTGAGGATATAACCAAAAGTGAAGTTTAGCTCCACATCACCTTTACCCAAAATTTGAGTGGTATGAGAGTCACCAAGCATAATGTCCTTAGGTAGCAGTGTTAAAGATAAATAAACGAGTCTTAAATTGCATGTGCAAGACTACTCGTCTTGGACTGTAGGCCTAAATAGGCTGGTCCGTATGCTACTTTTTAAAAAAAATTTATATTTAAATAATATAATTTTAAAATTTTTTAGTAAACAAATTCAATATTTTTTTATTAAAATACAATTTATACATGTAAAATATTACTTCTTTAATGTTTTTAAATAATCAATCATTTTAATTTTTCATATTTTTTAAATTAACTATATTATATTTAAATTTGAAAATTCTATATTTATTTTTAAAAAAATTACAAAAGTTTTCTTATCCAAAATTACTATATTTATTGAAAATAATGTTATAAAATATAAAAATATGATAAAGTGAATTTTTGTAAAAAAAATAAAACAAAAAAAATTAAAAAATTTAAATAGGTCAACCTGTTTATGCCCTTTTTAAATGGGCCTAAAATGGCATGCCCAAGCCCGCCGATTTACGAGCGATTACGGGTCGGCCCGTGAGCTTTGACATATTTTGAAACTATTATATCTTTAGGTTTATCATAAGGTGTGAGCACCTTGAACCAATTTTTATCATAATATACATGCCTAGTGGCTACCGAATCCACCCACCAACCTCTTGATTCATCAACCATGTTGATTTCATTAATTATTGCCACTAAAGGCTCTTCAACATTGTTAGCTTGTGGCTTACTACCACAAAAATGATTCCTATAATTCCTTGTCATGTATCCAACTTTACCACACACATAACAAGAAAATTGAGATTTTTGGTTGGAAACATTGTTTTTGTTTTGGGTGGAATTCCCTTTGTTGCCATTTCTAGATGAATATTTCATGTTTTTCTTAGAGGGCTTCAAATGAGCATTAATTTTTCTTTCCTAAGGCAAAGAGTCATTGGTTCCAAGAACATTTACCATAATTGTTGAATTTCCACTTTAAGTCATGAGAATATCTTGACTCCTAGCTTCCTTTTCTACTTGGATCCTTGTGATGAGATTTTCTAGGCATATCTCCTTTTGGTTGTGACATATAGCACCTTTTGAAATTCCTTCCAAGATTGTGGTAGCTTGTCAATGAAGCCAACCACGATTAGATCCCTTAATATGGACCTCACCTCATAAGCAAGCATTTGGAATTCTTGTGTTTGCTCTACCATGGATTTGTCATCCATCATTTGATAGCCAAAAAAGTGACTTGCAACATACATCTTTGCTCCAGCTTCCTCAATATCATATTTATTCTACGAGGCTTTCCAAAGCTTTTTGGCTTTCCAAAATTCATTAGCCAAACAATCAAGCAAATAATAATGACAATTATATTCATCATTCTCCCATTTTTCTATTTTTTCAGCATGTTCTTTCTTTTTAGCATCACTCATGGAATCAATAAAAGTCTTTTTTGGATTTTTCATCATGAGCACATAAGACACCTTCAATAGATGAAGATAAAACAAAACATTTCCATTACATCTCTTGAAATGCACACCTTTGAAACAAAAAGGCTTGTTGAGATCACCCACTCTTTTCATACTTTCATTTGTAACTTCCATGATATGTAAGTAAAACTTTTCTTTGTTTGGATTTTGATTTTCATGATTCACACAATAATTCATATTCATACCTGGATCCATGTCTACAAATTCGAGTCTCTTTATTTCCTCTGAATTTCTGCTTTTAGGTCTCCTTGATGATCAGGAGGGAAAAACAGTAACCGTTCTTCTACTTTTCAGAACAACGTTCTAAAAACAACGTTCTTTTTGACAATTACTGTTACCTTTAAATTTGAAATCAGAGTAAAAAGGGGTAAATTACCTTTTGATCCCTATAAAATTTTTAATTACGTAATCACCTCTCAACCATCACAAGAAAGCCCTAATATATTAAAAACTTATCATTTAGGTCCTTCAATGTTATATTATGTGAATTTAATAATTAATGTTATTAAACTAAATTACATGGGCCATATATTAGAAAATAATCTAACATTCTCCCACTTGGCCCTTGTAATTACTTGATAGTTTAACAACAACTGTAAGTGCGCTCTATCTATCAAATTCACTAACATCTGTAGACTTAGTTGAATTAGTTTTGAGAGGATCATGGTGGCCACATGTTATTCTGCAACATGATCCCTTCCATGTATCACAAAACATCCCTAACTCAACATCAACTTTAATTGAGGAAAACTGTAAGCCTCAACATAACATGTTATCTAACACAATCATATGTACATAGATACCAAAATGATAAGAAGTATAATATGCAAAAACATAACTATAATTGAATTCATAGTGTCATAAAAATTAACAAGCACAATAAACACAGTACTATAATCAACACAGCAAGGCTTTGTCCATAATGCCCATACGCTCTACATGACCAGAAAATGATTTGGGCGGTAATCCCTTAGTCAACGGATCTGCTATCATCAGATCAGTACTGATATGCTCAATAGACATTCTTCACTTCTGTACTTCTTCCTTAACGGACAAATACTTCAATTCCATGTGTTTGACACCCTTAGAGTACTTGTCGTTCTTTGAGAAAAATACGACTGCAGAATTATCACATTTAATTTGTTTCTTGATTTGACCCTCAGCAACTTTCATTGGGGCCTTGTCCTTTCTTCTATCCTTCTTGTCCTTTTTCCCTGGCTTAAACTTGATGCTGCTGGCACCATCATGGACAGTGAGGTGGATGGAGTGATCCTTCATCTTCTTTAATCTCCCTTCCTCTTGAACCAACATAGCCTTCAATTCCTTTGAGTTCCACTTATCCTTGAGAGCATTGTAGTTGATCTCAAATTGGCTAAATTAAGTAGGCAGGGAATTAATGATGAATTGAACCAGAAACTGATCACTCACTTCCATTCCCAAAGTCTTCAATTTTGCTGCTATATTGGACATGTGAGTCACATGATCATGAATGGTTTGTGACCAGTTAAACTTCTTTGTAGTAAGCTCACTCATCAGACTTCCTATAATTAACTTATCCGCCACGTCTGACTCAGAATACTCCTTCACCTTTTCCATGAATTCTTTAGCATCATCCGTCTTCGGCATCGATGGCTTTACATTTTCAGCCATGGTCATCCTCATGAGGTACAAGCTCAGTCTGTTCGAACGCTCCCACAGTTCATAAAGCGCAACATCATTATCTGAGCTTTCCTCAGTAATGGCTGCCGGTTTATCCTTATTAACTATGGCTGCATCAATGTTCCATAGACCGAGATGAAACTTGATCTATTCAGACCATTTATCATAGTTCAGCCCGTTGAACTTCACAATATTGTTCATCGATCCCGATAGGCTTGCTGCATAACAAACATATATGCTCACCCATTAATGCTTTGAGATAAACTTTAAAAGATCCAGAAAACTTTGCATACAAACTTTAAGCATGCATTTAAGATTTCCTTTGGGCAATACTCAAATACATAAACATCAAATTGATGCCAAAATAAATTAGTCTTTAATAGAAAATCACAACATACATCAGTTAACTAAATGTGTTATCTTGGTTATACTCACTAATTAACTTAAGTATCGTAGATTATCTCCTTAATGTTATAAATTGCATGCAATGGTCCACCTTTAGGTGACCTCATAGTCATAAAATTTATAACTTCAATTGTTCAAATAAGACAATCATGTCATTCCATTCATGGCATCTATAAAATATGAACAACTAAAACACACTTATAAATGTCTAAACTTCAACCCAACTAGACCACTTTGGTGATAAACTAGCTTCCATCATATAGATAAATTACAAGATATAAAATAACTTTCAAAGTGAACATACATCCACATTCATATAATCCGGCACTTTAGATGTAATAGAACATTTATATCACATTCACTTTAATGCCCCTTACGCAGATTAGATCGGCGGTCTCAAAAGGTAAACGAAATACACAATTCATTAATACATGGCAGTTTAAGTCTCCCCCCGCCGCTATAGTAGTCTGAAACTACCGCTATAGCGGTATTTGATAGAGAAGATCACAATTTTTTTAAAGACTCACCGCTATAGCGATAATATTACTCTGCTATAGAGGTATGTGATAGAGACATCCACATTTTTTTTAAAGACCTATTGCTATAGCGGTTATAAACCACCGCTATAGCGGTACGGGGCAGTATCCATTATTCGATTTTCACAGAAAACAGTTATACGCCCATAACCCAGAAAAGCCAGTTCAAACTTCATGTAATTCTAGAATTCCAAAAACTGTTGTTTTTCATATAATCGCACAAACCCAGAAATTGCAGAAACTGTAAAACGCAGAAAACGAATAAGGATTTCCAGAAACTATTATAGATTGCGTAGAACCAGTAATTGTGAAAACAAAATGGTAATGCGCATACACGGGAATTTGCAGAAATAATAATTTCTAGAAAACATTAACGTAAAATAGTAACATCATGAATTTCTGTGTTTTCCAGGAAATAAATTTCATGGTGAATCATGAAAATCACAAACCTGGCTCTGATACTACATGTAAGTAAAACTTTTCTTTGTTTGGATCTTGATTTTCATGATTCACACAATAATTCATATTCTTACCAGGATCCATGTCTGCAAATTCGAGTCTCTTTATTTCCTCTGAATTTCTGCTTTTACGTCTCCTTGATAATCAGGAGAGAAAAACAGTAACCGTTCTTCTACTTTTCAGAACAACGTTCTGAAAACAACGTTCTTTTTGACAATTACTGTTACCTTTAAATTTGAAATCAGAGAAAAAAGGGGTAAATTACCTTTTGACCCTTATAAAGTTTTAATTACGTAATAGCCTCTCAACCATCACAAGAAGGCCCTAATATATTAAAGACTTATCATTTAGGTCCTTCAATGTTATATTATGTAAATTTAATAATTAATGCTATTAAACTAAATTACATGGGCCATATATTAGAAAATAATCTAACATGATAATGTTGAAAATTCCTTTAAAATTGTTGGTGCTAGCAACCAAAATAAGAAATATAGTTGAAAAGAAAGAACAAACATTAGCATAAAATGTGCGTGGTACTAGATTAAGGTCCAAGTATTTTGTCTTTCATCTTTAAGTTAATTTCCATGTCTCCCACAGGTTGTTTTTCTATATCACATATTCATGGTTGTCAAGATCTCGATCTAAATCTTAAGATCTTACAATCTTACGATTCCAAACAACCTAAATGATCATGATTCTATATAAGATCTAAATCTGCTAGAATCTTAATAAGATCTCGATTTAAATCTTAAAATCTTATGATTTTATCGATCTTATAACATTTTGAATTTTTTGTCATTTTTTTATTTGTTGATAAGTTTCTAATCTATTAGGTCAATCAGGATTAAAAAAGTCATTAAACTAACTTAAGTCTTTACTAATACTTGTTAAGTTTTGGATTTAGCACCATTTTGGTACTAAATGCCCTATCTTTTTATCTCTTACTTACCTTGGCCTGTAATTTTTAACCCTTATTTTGAATTTTTTTGATTAGTTTATGTTTTATTAGATTTTAGATTAGTTTGAGTAATTTCATGTTTTAGACCTCTGATTTAATGGTGTTATTTTCTTTTTGGTGTAGGTTGAGTTGGTGAAATGTTTGTGCTAGAAGATGGAACTATCAGAGCTGTAATTTTGAAGATGCTGGAGAGATGTATGTCTTCCACAACTATAGTGGTGGATGCTGGAAAAAAGTGTTTTGAAGTCCTTCTCTTTGTTATAGCGATGGCTCTTGGAAAAAGTGTTTTTAAGCCCGAAACTCTGCCTTTCACCGCTATAGTGATAGCAGTGGTTCACAATTCTGCAGCTCATTTTACTGATTTAAATAGCGTCAGATTAGATTTTTAGGGAATCCTGAATTTGAGACAGAGAAGGGGTACTAATTTCAGCTAGAGGAAGAGGAGGAATCCATCTCCAAAGCTTTCGAAGCCCGATTCTTGCCATCTCAACCTCAGTTTCATGATGTTTACTTGATTTTTTGCTGTTTTCTATACATTTAAGGCTATATGGAGCTAATTTTCCCATTGTAGGAT